>CM056574.1:121962873-123297027 GCA_029721435.1 Gymnothorax reevesii
TTTGTACTTTGACCTGGGCACTTCCAGCAACAGCTGATTGGTTGACCTCAGGGCTCTACCAGGATCACGGACAGTTAAAAGCTCAGATAAATAGGATGGGGCGAGGCCGTTAAGTGCTTTAAAAACAAACATTAAAAGTTTAAAATCAATTCTATTAGAGACGGGAAGCCAATGAAGTGAGTTAAGAATAAGAGTGATGTGCTCTCGTCTATTAGTGGTGGTTAAAAGACGGGCAACAGCATTTTGCACAAGTTGAAGGCGACCAATAGAGGACTGGGAGACTCCAACATTGCAGTACTCTAATCTTGATCTGATTAGAGCATGTATGGCTTTCTCAAGGTCATGTCGGCTTAAAAACATTGTAACTTTGGCCAAGAGACGTAACTAGAAAAAACTAGTCTTGACATTGTTGCTGATTTGTTTGTCAAACCTCAGATGACTGTCGAATATCACTACCAGATTTTTGATGGTTGGACTGAGCTTTGAAGACAAGGTGCCAAAGTCAGCCGTCACCGTATCCCCAAACACAATGCACTCAGTTTTCTCATTATTTAAATGAAGAAAATTTTGGGCCAACCACTGCTTAATATTAGCAATACAACTAAACAAGGAACATTGTGCACTGTTACTATTAGGCTTTACTGGCAGATAGATTTGTAGATCATCTGCATAACAATGGAAAGAAAGGTTGTGTCTGGCTATAATTCACCCGTGGCAACATATATAATGATAAGAGAATAGGCCCAAGAATAGAACCTTGTGGGACTCCACAGGAGAGAGGAGCACTGGAAGAGGACAGGTCACAAACCATAACAGAAAGTTTCTACAGCACAAGTACGATGTTAACCACTTCAGTTCAGTGGCGTGGATGCCAACATAATTACTCAAATGTGACAGGAGGACTGAATTGTCCACTGTGTCAAAGGCTGCTGGTGATATGGTGATGGATTGAGAAGTCTTAATTAAAAAAAAATAAATTAGGAACAGAAATTGAGTTAATTGCCAGTTTGTCTGCATGTGTGTGTGTATGTGTGTGTATATTTGCATCCTCAATAATAGTTAAATGCTTTCTCTATGAAATATTGTCTCTCTTCTGCTGTCTGTATATATAGCAATCATGAAAAGTAAACATTTTCAGGGGGTGCAAATCATCAATCTGGGCATAAATGGACTTTTTAAGTATCTTTTCCAGTTTTCTCAAGCCAGAAAAGGTTGGGTGAGGAGCTTTTGTTCAACATGGAAAAAGATTGCCTCATGGAATGGTTTGGAATAACAATGCTAATTTATCATATCACAGCACAGCATAGCATAGTACAGTGGTTCCCAAAGTGGGGGGCGCAGAGCAATTGCAGGGGGGGGCGCGGAGTGCGGGAAGCAAATTTTTTCCCCCGACTAAATTTCCGGACACCAACAGAAAATTATTTGCATACAGCAAATCAGCAACCTTGAGTGTCTTGAGACAGTTTAACTTTTTCTGTCTTTACTGGACTTTCACCGAGATACGGTCTCAGAACCACTGACTGCACAGTCCATTCGCTGCCCAGAATACTGCGATTACATCGTAAATGCCTCTCAACATAACTATTGGCCAAATCATTCATCTTGCCTGCCATTTTCATAAATAATTTATGAATGTAGTTGTTCAAATATTTGAAGCTGGTAAAATTAGCTGGTTACAATCAATGTAGTCTAGCGATACCCAAATCGCCGCTTTTTTATCCTGCACTGATCTGGCATATTAACAATAAGCAGAAGAAACCGAGATTGCGTCATCTTATTCTCGATAATATGAATGCTCTGTAGGCCGACAGATTATTTTTATCTAGCCTAGCAACTGAACATTACTAACATATCCGCAGGTTTGGCAAGCGGTGTTGATGAATTTTTTTCGCACTTCGCTGTCGGCTGTTAATATAGGTTGATTATGATGCTTTCTGTTTGCATCATAGAAACATAATTTTAAGTAGACGGCTATACTCAGGCAGAGGGGTGTGATACAGCCTAATGATTTTATACTTTAAAAGAGGTTTAGAATTATTAAGTCTTCTTGTCCCTCATTTGAAAATTACGGTGGCCGTTTCCAAACCTGCCGATCATTTTTAATGTTTCCAGCTAGGCTAGACAGAACTCATCTGTTCAGACCATTCATATTTTGTACAATAAGCTGACGCGATCTCAGTTATTTTTACTTCATTAGTGCAAGGCCGGTAAAATGAGAAAAATGTCACTGTCTCGTGACACTCCTTCAGAGGTCCGGCTCAAGGTCGCTGATTGGCTGTATGCAAGTAAGTTTCTGTTGGTGTCCGGAAAATGCATTAATAGCAATGTTGTTGAGTATTAAAAAAAAAGGTGGTTTGTTATTTTGTTATTAATTTTCATTCTGAAAGTAGCCTAGTTGTAGTTGATGACAACCTACAGTTTATGGCAGTTTACTTTCTTTTTCAAAAAAGGTTGAAGTTTATATTAATTACAATGTGTGAAATAAACTGCAATGGACTCTGAAAACAAAATGTGTATTACCTGTTTTTTTTGGGGGGGGGCAAAAATTTTCTTATGTACCAAAGGGGGGCCCGCAGAGAAAGTTTGGGAGCCACTGGCATAGTATATCATTAAATGATGATAAAGATTTATCCATCCAGATGTTGAGCTGTCCCTTAATCATTTTCCCCTTTTGCTACAGCTTTGCCAAAACAACAAAGGGCTGTGGAAACACATCAGGTGTCTGGACACCAGTCCATACCCAACCACTCTATCCACTGGAAAGTGGTCAGAGGTCATCATCCACGATTCCATGGACGGTCAGGGAAAGTTCAAAGAGGGCATTAACATTTAACACCAGACCATCTTTGAACAGACATGGGGGGTCACCAGCTACCCTGTATAAAACAGGCTGTTATCACCAGAAAATTTGATCTCATGATAACAAAACTGTCTCCACAAGAACTGAGCTACTCCATCCGCTGAGGAATGCTGCAAGATGGGGCTGAAATCTTCAGAAGCAATTTACACCCTTTGTTAAGATTTTTTTGTTTGCTCAGATCTATTTGTCTAATTTTCAATATTTTGGTTCTTTATAATCTTTATTTTCCTTGCCGTTCTTCCTCTGCTTCAAAGACCACAGCTAATGCTCTCAATTATTTTTAGAAGATGGGCACTTAATAGCAAACGCTCTCTCCTTGATACTGTGGCCTCACTGTGTGAAGTTTGTAATGTACTGGACATTCCACAAACGGTTGTGTGTGATCTTAAAGCTGTTCATTTGTCAGCCTGAGCAGCATTTTAACCAAGTTATATTATGTGGCTATCTTAACCTAAATGTTACATGAACTGCCACATGTACTGTTTACAACTTGAACTGTCTAAGGAAAATTGAATGGAGATTGCTTATATGAATAATGCTGTACTGTGAGAAATTGAAAAAGAACATACATTGATCATTTGTAAAGATGCATTAAAGTTGTCTGCTTTAATGATTGCACTCGACTCAAATATGTTTAGAAGTTTTGCAAGTTGACCAAGTTGAGATAAAAAGGTCAGAATATGCCTGACACTGTGCTACTTGGTCAGCAGTAATGTCTATGAGTCGTCATAGGGGAGGAAAAATTCAGAAACACCAGTATTGTATTTTAAAACACAAAACTTAAAATATGGGTTATGTTAATCCTGTGTAGAGTTATAACAATCCACAAATCCATACAGCTGGGTTGATTTTACTACCCATTTTGTAAGGTCAAAGTAACCTAGCACTAGGTTTGTCCATATTTGGACAAAAGTGTAAGTGATATTTTTTATGTTCCATTTTAGTTGGGGAAGAGGTGAACTTAAAATTTGTGTTGATAAATGCCACAGGTCACTAGCTACTTTGTAATAAAGTTTGTATCATTTGGGAAAAAGTTGTGTTTTATACGGATTTCAGTTGATTGCTTTTGTTGAATTTTCAGTATTCAAGGGGATACAAATTAGTGATCAGATGGTGAAGTAATAATGACTTGATAATGAATTACATAGTGCTTTGTGTGAAAGGAACGGGCTTAGACTCCAGACAAGCAAAATAATCCAGTGACTAGAGAATCAGTCCGCACAAAGACAGTAACAAAGGGGGTAAATCTAAGGGAATGGAAGGGGAAGGAAAAAGGGATTTGGATGCGATAAGGGAGAACACAGAGGAAACTAAACAGAATGGTACAAAATGGGAATAAGGGAGAACGAAGTACTTATCAATCAATCCGCAATCGCACAACATAATACAAACAATCAATTACGAGACTTACGGGAGAATCACGAGAAATAAGCTTTCAACAATCGCAAACGGGAAATAGCGCAGAAACGAGACTGACCAAGACGAGCTGTGGTAAAAACGAGTCGACAAGAAGCTGAGGAAAAGTGGGTCTTTTTATACACAAACAAATTAAGTGGAATCCCAGCTAAACACAGGACAGCTGTAGAGAGAGGTGGAACTTAGAAAAGCAAGGACAGTGATAGGAGACAGAGGGGAAACGGGTGGAGTTCTAACTCTAATCTAACCAAACACCCGTGCCTCACTAAACTATTCTCAGGTGCGGATAGTCAATGAGAACAGCAAGAGAGAAGGAAGAGGAAATACCTAACCGAAATTACAGGGAAGAGAGTGTGATGAAAAAGAAAAGACACCACGAGACAGAAACGAGAGGAAGACACTGAAGACCAAAGACAGCGCAATCTTTCAGAAACATACATACTCTAAACTAATAAATATGATAAATATATAAATAGCAAACTAAAAACTACTAAAAAAACATTTTAAAAACAAACATACAAATCACCGATCTCTAACATTGTGAAGAATTTAAAGCAGCTAATACTTCCTTTTCGTGAATGTTCGTTTAGTAACCATTTACAAATGATTATCATGATGTGACTTTACTTGGGGGGGACACAAATTAGGTAAGTTCTGTGTAAAGTAATGATTAAGTAATGATGAATACTTTTTGACAGCTGGTTGTCTAATTTATTTGGTATGCATATTGCACATGTTCACATGTTCCACAATTTTCCAGTGGACTGAGCTCATCAAGAAACTTTAATGTAAAAGGAATTTGGTTGCAAAAGAAATTCATGCATGAAGTAACAGTGAATCAATATCCCTTAACTGATGATCTATTAAGTGCAAACTTATTACAAAAAGGCATAGTGACTTCATTTGTTAATGATGAGCAACAGTAATTTGTGATACCTCCAGCATTAATTCATGCATTAAGTCATCATGAGTCAAGCATTAGTTAAGAATTACTTAAGCATATTATTTGTACATTACTTGTAAAGTTTTTGCCAGGAATCCAGCTAATTGGGCCGCATGTTAATTCATATTTGAAGTGATGATATATTAACTTTCCTTACATAATGATTTATTAAGTGTGAACTAATCACACAAAGTCATGGTGACTGTTGTGATTCTGCTTTTTGCCTGTCTGACCATTCTTAGGATTGTGTATTGTATTCCTGGTATTTAGATTTCTTGTTTTATTATTTTTCATGTTTAGATCATTTAGTTTTCCATGCCATGTTTTCTTTTCCATGCATTGCACTTCGTCTACCCTGTCTTGTCTTATGTAGGTCTTTGTCCACGGTCCCTAGTCTTGCGTGCCACTCATTCGGGTGATTTATTGGTTTCTGGGTATTTCTGGGTTCTGGTTTCAATCTTCCTTCATTATCCCGTGTGCTTCCTTCCCCTCTCTTTTACTATCTACTAACCGTACTAACAGTTTATTGTTTTCGATAATTATTAACCCTTATTAACATTGTATATTTTTACTAACTTACTAACATGCACTCGGGATGGTATAGCTTCACGTACTAATTGACTAACGATCTCTCAGCAGTCGCTCAATTCTAATCTCCGCCCTCCTTGCCTATCCCTAATTATCTCTGCTGCAGTTTTCCACTTATATCTCATGCTTTCCTTTTCTTTAGACTATGCACTTTAGTACTTCTTAATCGGAGCTGTTGTTTGTTCTTAGGATTGTCTTGTGATCCCTGTCCGCGTTTTGGCATTTGCCAAATTTATGTTATTAGATTATTCCTCATGTATCACTCTTGATTATTGTATCATTGATTGCACCTGTTCTCCCTGGTCATGTGTTTCACCCGGATGTGTATTTAAGATGTCTGTTTAGTCACTTCCAGTTGTCAGATCGTTTTCCCTAGTCTTCTCGTGCTACGTTTCTCGCCTTGATTACTCAGTGTTTATCTTTCTGACTGGATTGCCTGACTTTTTATTTTTGCCTTTGTGATTTTTGGATTATTGTTGCATCTGTGTGTTTTGACCATTTTCTGCTTGACTACGAGATCTCTGTTTGCTGCCCGGGTAACGATTCGCATTTCGACCTTTGGATTCTGGCTTTGCTTCTCTGACATACCTATTCCTGTGAACCAGGCCCATTTCTGTCTGACTACGATTACAGTGATTGCTGCCCTGGGTTTTGATTCTATTTTTGCCCAACTGGATTTTGACTTTTGGATTATGGACTCTGTACTTTTGCCTTCTACCCTGCAGGGGTCCTCCCCCTTTAATAAAGAAAGTTCTACTGCATTGCCTGGTTCTCGCGACTGGTTCCTGATCGCTCCATTACAGTGAATTCATTGTTTGCTAAGGATGAGCAACAGGATTTCATGATGCATTTTGCATAAATTAATGCATTAAATCATCATGAGTGCATTAGTTCAGCATTACTGATGCATACATGATGTACCCTTATTGGAAAGTGAGACCATAACATATAAGAAATTACAGTCACAATTGCACAGCAAACATTTGTAGTAAAACATAAGGTTTTTCATGATAAAAACACTATCAAAATGCAAGTTTGGTTGGAAAAATAATTCGTAACTTTGCTTTTGAAATAGGTCAGATTTCTTATATGTTACATGTCATTTGGCAAGCTGTTCCATTGCTTTATGCTGCAGTAATAAAATGTTGTATTGCACTTCCCAGTGGCAGAAGGAACCTGGAAATTTAATGTACTATTTTTAGTTTAGTTTTGTATTGATAACTACTAATAATTTCAAAGTGGACTAACATGTATGGAACAGGCTTGTTATGAAATATTTTATGAAAATGTGACAGCTGTAACAGTTTTACTTGGCTTTCAACATTAATATAACCAGCCATATCAAGCTTTTTTTTCCCCAACATGATTGCGTGGTTTTAGATCCAAAATAAAACGACTGTCTCATTCTGGATGGTTTGCAATTTCATTTTAAGATCTTTACATAAACCAGGATACCATGACGTACAGGGATAGTCTAAGTGGCTTTGAATTAAAGCATTACAAAGAGTTTTCCTGGTAGCTTGATCGAGAAAATGTGCATTTCGGTTTAAAAATTTTAAGTGACCATTAATTTTAGTAATAATTGAGTGAGCCATAGATTTACTACTAAGGTCATTGTCAAGTAGGCATCCAAGGTACTTAACATTGGTCTTATTTGCTATTTCTTTACCCTGAAACATCACTTTAAATTTACTACTTTTATCTTTAAGTTGTTGATGAGATCCAAAAAGAATAGCTTCAGTTTTCTCAGGATGAATGGATAATTTATTATCAATGGACCATTGGTTACAAAGCTGAAGATTTTAGGTGAGTATTTCCGCAATAACCTTTGCCTCTTTCCCATGACTTATCAGGGCTGTTATCATCAGCATACATAAGAACTTTATAGTTTAACGCTGGAAGCAAAGTCATTTGCGGCATAAAATAAGAACTTTATAGTTTAACGCTGGAAGCAAAGTCATTTGTGACATAAAAAATAGTGTTGGGCCCAAAATGGGGCTTCCTTGGGGAACACCACATTCAATGCAGAGAGGCAGGAAGTGGACCCTACTTACCTCAACAATTTGCTTCCAGTTCGCAACATATGATTCAAACCACAGGACTGAGTTTGAATCAGCACCCATTTCTTTGAGTTTTTCCACAGAGAATAGCATGATTCTCAACAGCATCAAAGGCTTTTTTAACATCAACAAGAATCATTCCAGTGAGACTGCCTTTGCTTGCTTCAGTTTTTATATCATCTTGAAAATTTATAAGGCTATTGTCTGTAGAGTAGATGCCCATAAAACCGGACTGATAGTCGTTGAGAATATGATGGGCCAGCAGATAATCATGTACTTGATCATTAACAACAGATTCTAAGATCTTGGAGACACATGGTAAAATGCTGATGGGGCGATAATTCCCTACTTCATTCCTATTATTCTTTTTGCACTGGGGTTTCACCTTTGCATACTTTAAATCATCAGGAAAAGTCCAAGACCTAATTGAGTTGTTAATAATACTTGTAATAGGTATCTTTAAAATCGATGAACCATCTTTCAAGAATTTTGCAAGAATTAAATCAAGTCCGGTACTTTTGTTAGGGTTTAGCTTATCTAACCTTGCCATAATATCATCTTCTTCTACAGTTTTAATAGAGAAGCTATTACGTTGCACATTCTTTTCCTTATAAAATGGTTTAAAATAGTATGAAGTGCTAAAAAGACCTTTGCCGACAGGAAGTTTGATAACAAGTGAAGAAGCAACACCTGTAAAAAAGCAATTAATTAAGTTTGCAACCTGGCATGGTTTACGGTATGAATTAATATTTGCTACAAGAAAAATTTTTGCAGATCTTTTGGATTTTTGAAGTCCCAGGTTTTTTTTAGTGTTTCCACAGTTTTTTTAAATCATTTTTGCATTCACAAACTTTAGGTCACAAATAGTGAGATTTTGCACTCTTTTTGTCTCTTTGAATCTTGCTTCTAAGTGTACAAAATTTATTAAAGACATCGATGTTACTTTTATCTTTCCTAAAAGGAGAAAGATATTTATCACGCTGATAGATGTTGTTTAAAATTTCATCATTCATCCAAGGTTCAGTAGAGCATTTTAGCCTTTAGCAATTTTATCAAGTATTGCTAAAAAATTACTTTGAATTCCCCCCCCCAGGCATAATTAACATCAGTACTATTAACAATGAGTGACCAGTCAGTTTCTTGAAGTTGTTTTAGCAGTTAGTATCTGACCTCTGACTCAGTTGTACCAGTGGCAGAACTCAGTCACATTTGATTAAGAGACTATGGCACAAAATTAAAAATTCTTTGACATTTGCATTTTACACAAAAACTTGTTAATTTCTCTCTCATATTCATCATAACTGTAAAAGTTACAGATGGCAATGGATGGAGAAAACAAGTTTTTATAACATGCTCAAAGCTCTTTTACACTTTTGCAGCCTTCTGTCTCAAATGAACCACAATATTATTATTTTTTTGGAGTGTTTTTCAGGAGCAAGGCAAAGTTGATTGCACTGCATCCTTAACTAAATTCAACCCTCTGTCACCCTGTAATGTTCAATGGGCAATAATGAATATTTATGTGTTTTTAAGTTTAGATTGTTTTTTGTGCAGCTGTAGTGCATATTGGGGATACTTTTCTCCTTTTGAGTGCGCGTTGATAGTGTCATTAAATTAAATTGGCCTTTTCTTCTAAACGGACACAAATACTTAATTTTAATGTAGAAAAATACTGTCACTGCATTGGCAAAAAAGATTCACAGTTTTATCATCTCTGATCTGTAGATTAGCAAGAGATGGATACTGTAGCCCTTGCTAAAATGTAGATTGTAAAAACTACAACAGTAATAATTCTACTGTTACAAAAAGGGCGGACTGTAATCAGATACAAAAGGCATCTGTGCTGTTTGCAACATTGGTGCACTGAGTAGTATAAATAGCATTGTCAGCTTATGACAAGTATGACACGAGCTTTCTTTTGTGGTTTCCATGTACAACATACACTCCTAGGTTAAAAAAAAATAAAAATAGGACAAGCCTGAAATGGTGAAATATTAAGCTTTAAATGGTCTGAGCAAAAAATGATTGGTCACAAAGTTAGCAAGGATTAAACAAATGGACTCCCGAGATGTTCTGAGCCACTTGTTAACTAGCTCTTGTAAACTGAGGGGAAAGCCAGAAACGTATTCATAGTGAAGCTGTTTTTCCTCACTGTGAGAAGTCAATTAATGCTTTTTGAGTATTGAAGAAGGCTTTTTGTTCCCTCAATTGAACAGTTATTTTCGAAAGAGGAATGATCCAACCTACAGCCCCAAAATAGTTGGGACAAAGCGTAAATTGTGAATAAAATCAAAGTGCAATAACTTTCAGATCACGTGAGCCAATATGTTATTTACAGGAGAACATAGATAACATTTCAAATGTTGAAACTAAGACATTTTACATTTTTATCCACAAAATGAGCTCATTTCAAATTTTCTGGCTGCAACAGGCCTCAAAAAAGTTGGGGCACAGGCAAAAAAAGGGCTGAAAAAGCTATTCATATATAAGAGAATCAGCTGAAAGAACATTTAGCAAGTAATTAACTTCACTGGCATCAAGTGTGTAACATAATTAGCTATAAAAAGGATGTCTTGGAGAGGCTGAGTCTCTCAGAAGTAAAGATGGCCAGAGACTCTCCAACCTGTGAAGGCTTGCATAAAAAAATTGTGGAATACTCTAAAAACAATGTCCCTCAATGTCAAATTGCAAAGGCTTTGAAGGTCTCATCATCGACAGAGCATAACACTATCAAAGGATTCAGAGAAACTGGAAAAATTTTTATGCGAAAGGGACAAGGCCAAAGACCTTTAATGGATGCCCACGATTTTCAAAAAGGAAGCCAGTGTTGAGCATAATCCAGAAGCGCTGCCATGTTCTGTGGGCCGAGGCTCATTTAAAACGGACTGTAGCATAGGGGCAAAGTGTCCTACGGTCAGACGAGTCCAAATTTGACATTTTTTTGTTGGAAATCATGGGTGTTGTGTCCTACGGGCTAAAGAGGAGACAGACCACCCTTCTTGTTATCAGCGTTCGGTTCAATAGCCAGCATCTCTGATGGTATGGGGATGCATTAGTGCATACAGTGTGGGACACTTGCATGTTTTAAAAAGCACCATGCATGCTGAAAGATATATAAAGGTTTTACAGCAACATATGCTCCCCTCCAGACAACATCTATTAGAGGGAAGACCGTGTGTATTTCAGCAGGACAATGCAAAACCACATACTGCAGCTATTACAACAGCATGGCTTCGTAGTAGAAGAGTCCGTGTGTTGAACTGGCCTGCCTGCAGTCCTGATCTCTCACCGATTGAGAAATTTTGGCGCATAAGTTAAAAGTCTGTCAAAGGAGACCCAAAACTCTCTAGCAGCTGGAAGCCTGTATTAAAAAAGAGTGGGATGAAATTGCTAAACTCAAGAAACTTGTCTCCTCAATGCCCAGACGCTTCCACTCTGAGTTAAAAAACGCTACACCATGGTGAACAGGCCCCTGTCCCAACTTTTTTGAGAACTGTAGCAGCCATCAAATTTGAAATGAGCTCATTTCGTAGATAAAATGGTACAATTTCTCAGTTTCAATATTTGTAATGTTATCTCTGTTCTATTGTGAATAAAATACTGGGCTGGTGTGATTTGAAAGTCATTACGTTTTGATTATATTCACAATTTACACTTTGTCCCAACTATTTCGGAATAGGAGTTTCTACTTTCTGTAAAAAGCTGTCCACAATTTATCCCACAAGGCTTGAGACAGTTGGAGAAGGGAAGAGGCTAAAAGCTATCCTTCATCGAGTTTCTTTATCTATTTTTTAAATTCTTGCTAATTTCTAGACCAACAATTTTTTTTAAAACGAGAAAAAGTTTCATATTTCACAATTTTGGGTTGGCCCTTTTTTTTGCACCGGAGTATACTCCTTGCATCGATGTGGGTTTCCTGTAGGAATTTTAGTTTCCATTCACATCCAAAAACATGCGTATAATATTACACATTTGTGTAGGATTTATAGGAGATTCCATTTTGCCTGTAGGGATGAGTGACTGAGAGAATGGTGTGTGATCCCTGTGACTGCTTAACGACCTATTGCAGAGCTATGCCTGCTTCTCTCCCAGTGCATTCTGGGATAGGCTTCTTCCAATTCCACAGGGCCCTGACTAGGATTATGTGGTGAAAGAAAATGGGTGAAAAGATGCATCCAGGACATTAAGCCTGAATCAATGACTTTGCTCCCTAAAAATTAGAATATGGCCCCCCACAAAAGTGCCATAAAAATACAATAGAGTTTAAATGACTTGGCATTGTCTTAAACAGAACAAGAGAGCATTCACAACTTAATTTCAGTGGTATCACTGTATCACCAATGGGTCATTCTACTTCTCGATGATCAAGTCGCCCTTGCATTAGCAGAACATGTAATGTTTACATCTACTTGCAATGGCCTCTCTGAATCCACAAGGTTAATTACAATTTTATCGCTATTTTTTAAAAACTAGCCTTCAGAGGGGAAAAGGATTTATTCTTCACAGCCAGTATTGTAAAAAAATGGGACAGAGATGTGAGAAAAGCTTATCTGTCAAAAGGTCATGGGGTTATTTTCATTTGTGTTTTTTCTATCTGAGATATTTTGCACAAGTAATTATGGTGGGCAGGATGTCAGCACGGTCTGTTGCGACTCTTGCACAGCAGACATTTGTTTTCGTATTTGGTTGGTAAAAACTTTTTTTTACTTAAGTCAATAATTGATTGTTTACACAGGTGTGTTCAGCTGCAAGTTTAACTCCTAAAGTTAAGGAGCAGAAAGTTGAAAGGCAGTGAGCAGATTAATTTCTCTGTCTCTAATACCACATGGTAATCAGTTCCCACAAAACATCTGGGTAAATTAAACTCTATTTCAATTTCTTGTTTCATAACAAGGTGACTTTGCACACCCCATAGGCTCAGTGCTACCAATGTAACATTTCAGCTGGTGCTTTCTCCTGAATGTTTTCTTTTTTCTCGCTTTGATGAACAGGTGCGATCGGCTCCAGCTGTTTCCTAGCAACGTGTGCAACTGACGAGACCAGACGGTTGAAATTAGCAAGACAGACAACTGCTCAGTGATGTTGTGTTTTGTTTGGTCTGTGTATATATTTAGCCAGAAATTATGTAGTTTTAACTGAATCTGACTGGAATCAGGAATCACATCACTGGGACCATGAAATTGTCACCAGGATTTTTTTTGAGGTTTGGAAGAAATTTTGGCCTTATGGAGAAAAAAAAAAATGCTGTGAAGCAGTGATGTAATTGTTGTGAGTGTGGCAGCAATGATGAGAGGCGTCAGCAGCTCATGTCCAGCCGGGGTCTGTATTTCCACTGAAAAGCATCTACAGACAGACAGAGAGGAGAAAATTGTTTAATGACATGAAAAGGGATGCTGGCCCTCCGGGTGAAGGAGGAGACAGGAGAGAGCCCGAGACGAGACGAGACGAGACGAGACGAGACGGGGCAGAGGTGGCGCTCATCCTCCCTGCTCTGTCGAGGCAAGCTCAAAGGTGTTATTGTGTGTGGAAGATGACGAAATGTGTGAGAGTGTGAGTTAGGGTGTGAGTGCATGTGTGCGTGTGTGCGCACGTATGTGAGTGTTGAAGGCAAGTGTGAGTATATTTGCGCGCAAATGTGTGTTTGCGTGCAGGTGCCGGCGTTTATGTATGAGTGCGTGTGACTGTGACTGTGAGTGTGTGTGTGTGTTTGTGTGCGTGCCTGCATGTGTGTGTGTGTGTGCGCGTGCAGGTGAAAGCGACTTGAAGCCCCTGAACTGGCTGCTGTGTCACCTGTTGAGTGACAAAATGGCCGCCGTGCTGCTCTGCACTGTCAGTACTGACCCTTTATGGACCCTTAACTTCACAAAGCTATTTTTTCACCCCTTTATCATCCCTGCATTGAAAACAACTGCGGGGTTCAGCTGCACTCATTATCTAATGCTAGGTCATGGTGGCCATCCAGACATTACAAGGTAAGAGATACGCCAAACAACTGCTTCACAATTACCGATTATTTATGAATTGCACAGATTGTTACTCTTCATATGTTTACAACATACTTGCCTTATTAATTTCAAAAAACACCACCTCTATAATAACGGACTATTAGACTTCAGTCTGAAATCAGTGAAGAACCATTTCAAGCTGGTAACACAATTTTCTGACTACTAAGCAGGAATCCTACAATTCATGTCTTTTTCTTCATTAATAATAATTACCTGGCTGAATATTTTTCACATCCGAGTCATCCAGATTGTTAAAGCATCACTTCTCGCACATCCATTTACTTAATGCCATAGTCAATCACTCCGTGACTCGGATTATTGCGCAGTACGCAGTTTCTACAGCCAAGATCAAGTCTCAGCAAAACTAATTTTAACTTTATCCGATCCTCATGCAAATGAGTGACTGTTTTTACAGACCAGAGACTTCTGTAAGTAGAGACCACCGTGAATTCTCACGTTTTATTGCATGAAAATTAGCAGCGTTTTTCGCAGGCTAAGCATCGTTTCGCACAATCACAAAAAAAGACATAATGAAGGAATTTTATTTCTGCCAGTATAAGACTTCACGACCCTCATCAAATGCATTCCACGGTAATGACCCCTTAATTATATCTGGAATGATTTTCCTCTACCTTTTCATTAAATTTTAAAAAACATTCTGTTCAGGTCAACTCCTGTAAATTTAACAAACACAGAGTTATATCTTGAAATAATAATACTATTTTATGATAAACTAAGTGCACAGTTCTGATTGGAAGACAGGCATTCATTGTTTTGTGCATTGACACTGTTGTGTGTGTCTTGCATCACTTCAACACGGCCAAAAATGTAGTATCTCTCGGTTAAGAAATCTGCATCCATTTCCTAATCACCTCTGTGTTGTGAAGCATTCCTTAAAACTTACATTCCGCATTTTGTGTTTCACACATGCATGTTTGAATTTGATTTCCACCAAAGCTCGATTATGGCCATCAGCTAGAGGCTTGGGACCAGCAGGGACATTCTAGTTTAGACAACACTTTTGGGATTCATTGTCATATTCAAATATTGTTTTTGTATATAAAATTATGATTTTTTTGTGTGGGTGTGTGCATGTGTGTGTGTTGGGGGGGGGGGGGGGGGGTCGAGAAATTGAGAAATTTGGTGATATTTAAAGGGGGATGCTGCATTGAATGGGAACCGTCTAATAATATTAACACTAGAAGCGCCAGAATTTTATCACTACTAGAACTGCCATGAACGGTCATTTGGACCGCTAGGTTCAAAACATTCTAATCCGTCTCTCTGAGCACCTATTAAGCAATTAATGCATTTCGTATGTAAGCATGTATCTCAAAAGAACGAAAAAATACCAGCATTACGTTTTAACAAGTTTAATAATACATTCATGAATATTAAGGCAATAGAATTATATATAATTAACATGAATTAAGCTGTTTTCACACCGGACGCGAAACAAATTTTTTGCAAGACAGATTACATTCAAAGTCAATGCAAAGACAAAAATACACGCGTTTCGCGGAGATTTGCGTCTCAGCATTGACTTTGAATGTTATCTGTCGTGCGAAAAAATGTGTTTCGTGTCCAGTGTGAAAGCGGCTTTATTGTAAACATTCACAACAATATTTTTTGGTCAAGAAATAACTAAACGATTCAAAACGACAAAAACAACTATTAAAACATCTATTTTGATTAAAACACATTCATTCAACATTTATAACAACATAACCATACAGAATATCTTATTTATTATGAAATAATAATTAATCGGAACAATGACACGGAATTAGAAAACGATCGGTAGGTGTTTTTTCCTGATCACCTTTTTACTTTTTGGAGTGGCGTAGCATTTATCCTACACATAACAGTCTGCGCAGGTGACCTCCGTTCTCCTGGCGCAATTTCCACAGACGGGTCTGAAGCATCTGCAGCAGGTGACGAGCGTCTTATTTTGTGAGCAGCTCCTGCGGACTTGGCACTGCCTCCGTTTTGGTGTCTCCCGCTGCTGCTGGCTCAAACTTTTTGCCAGTGCTGCCCCTTTTGCTTTCATGTGCTCCGACCTCAGTTCCTCTGCCAGTTGCAGCAAAAACTGTCTGCGGGGTATAACGCTGCCGGTGCACTCCTTCAACAGGACGTGGGCATTTATCCCGGCCAGATCCAAGATGTTGTAAAAGACTGCCACAGGCCATCTCCGGGTGCCGCCTTTCACAGAGTATGCCTTTGCCATCTGATCCACGACATCCACTCCGTATTTGGTGCAGTTATAATAAATCACCGACTCTGGCTTTGCCTTCGGCCCGTCGGAGATGCCCACACCAGTGTGCACAGAGCTCAGAATACAAACATTCTTCCTGGGCTTACACTGGTAAACAGTAAGAGTCACGTCACCAGATTTCAGCACTTTTGTGCTGAACAACTCCGCTGACTCTTTAGCAGAGGGGGGCAGCTCCCGCTTCGTTTTCCCCAGTGTGCCAACCAGGCTGGTCTTTTTTGCCTGTAAGGTGGTGGCCAGCTTTAGAGAAGTGAAGAAATTATCCGTGGTGATGTTTCTCCCCTTTCCCAAGAACGGCTCGGCCAGTTTCAGCACCACACTCTCTCCCACGAGCTGACCTCTACTCCGCGTCTCCTCCTTCCCCAGGTATGGTGCGCCGTTCAGCAGGTATTTCGACTGAACATCCACAGCCAGCCAGAATTTAATACCAAATTTATCTGGCTTATTCCCCATGTACTGAGTAAATCTGCACCGGGCTTTGGTGGGGAACAGCTGCTCATCAATCGTTATGTTGGCACCGGGCTTGTAGCAAGCTATGCAGTTCTCAACGAACTTCCTCCAAGTTGCCGACACCAGAGAAAATTTGTCCTCCTCGAGACGCACACGCCGGGTCTCCTTCTTGTCGAAACGAAGGAATTTCATTATGTCCCTGAAACGATTTCTCGCCATGGTTTCCTTGAAAAATGTGAAACCCCATTTTTCGGACCACAGGCTGTTCAAACCTATGCCTTTTGCACCCTGCGCTCCTCTCACGTACAGCAGGCCGATGAAGGCTTTCAGCTCAGCCACTGACAGTTCCCATGAGCAGTCACCGTGATGCCGGTGCGCTTCCTCCAATGTGCAGTCTCTGATGTGTTTCAGCATGCCATCATCAAAAACACACAAGAAGGCCGTGAGCGCATTTTCAATATTGCGCTTTGCGTGCGCCGTGGGACCCGCAGCTTCGGTCAGTACATTTTGTCTCTGCCTTCTCCCAGGACGCTCTTCGGGTGGAAGGACGGTCCATACCGTCCCGTCCTTCCCGATCTCCACAGCAGCCTCTGACAGAGCTGACAGAACCGGGGATATACTGGGCACCTCAGTTGGCTCAAGAGCAGGTACAGGTGTCGGGGTGCCTGAAAGAACAATTCCCGAATGAAAATATGGGAGTAATAATGTATATTACTAGTGACAGGCCTAATGTATAATAATAATAATAATAATAATAATATATAGGCCTACGTGTAATAATACTAAATTACTAGTAATAGGCCTAATATATAATAATAATGACAACAATAATACTAATAGAATAAAAAATAAAAATAAAAATAATATACGAGTAATAATGCTTTGAACATGAGACCGCAAGCCACTGTAAATACATAAATTCATACCCTGTGCACCTTACCTGTAACATCAGCCGTGAGTGGAGGATTGGGATCCCCCGACTTCCGTGAAAGTAGCCGTCTCCTTTTTTTCGGAGCGGGCTCCGTGTCACTCTCTGAGGAGGAAGATGATTCATTTCCACCCACCCAGGAATGGTCGCTATCAGAATCCGCGTCTGAAATGGCTTCGGCATCCGACTCACCGCTGCCTAAATTTTGCAGCAACTCCAAGGCTTGAGCAACGGTCATCTTTCTCATGCGATCCTTTGCAGACATTTTATGTCAACTTTCTCCCCGAATTTAGGCTATAGCTACTGTCTTCTGTTTAGCGTCTTTCTGCGCAAAATAAAATAATTCTAGAATGCTCTACTCAACGAACTCTGACAGTGGCATCGGTTCGTCGCTAGGCAACCAAAAGATACATTTTCGAAAAAAAAATAACGGCCGCAAAACAGAACGGTCAGTGAGACCGCTAATGGCAGAAATAGGTAGATTTGGTGATATTTTATGCTCCGTAGGTGTAATCTATATAAAATCAATTACACGTTAAAATACAGACACTTTTAGGAAAAGTCACTGACCCTCAAGGTTGTATTTTTTTATTTTGAAAAGTTATGACTCAAACAAATTTCAGAACGGTCAAAATGACCGTCATGGCGCTTCTAGTGTTAATCCATTCATTGTCTATGCAAGTAAATAGATGTTAAAATGTGAATTATATGGATCTCCAGAATTGTAATAGTCTGGATACTAACATTTCCTTCCTTAGGTGGGCAGCTCCTTATCATATTTTATTTCAACTATTTAAACGATAATGAAACACATGCATTGCTTCTAACCCCTGAGTAAAGAAAAGCGTGAGAAGTCCATAGTCATAACGCAGTTGTTTTACGGTCTGATACACGAGGGAAACACACTAGGGGAACATGAGCTTGGGAACATGGACTTGGAAACATGAACGTGAACTTAGAAACTCAGAAGAGGAGGGAGACACAAAATGGGAGTGAGACGCCAGAAGCGGGGATCCAAAGTGATATTTATTAAAATAAACAGAAATAATCCAGGGGAAAAAAGGGGGCACACCGGCTAACAAAAACACCGTGCCTAGCACTGAAACTGGAGAACTCAAGAATCCAAAACACTAACAGAAACCGGGGGGACAGACTCGGAACAAACTTGGAACAAGACTAAAACATGGAACGAGACTTGGGAACAACAGAACTCTAGAAGCTACTCACAAGACAAGACAGTTGACACAGCTGGCAGATGGCTAACTCGGGTGGCACAGCTGGCCAGGAGAAGGGTAAGGGAGAACATCAGGAGGGGGACAGACGGGACACAGGGCTCAGGGCAGGCAGGAACGCTGGGGCTATGGCTTGGGCTAAGGTAATGGCTATGGCATGGCTTGGCTTGGCATGGCTTGGCTTGGCTTGAGCTTGGGGCTGTGGCTATGGCTTGGACTTGGCTGGTGCTCAGGACAGGCAGGGCGGCTGGTGCTCAGGACAGGCAGGGCGGCTGGTGCTCAGGACAGGACGAGACAGAGGAAGAAGACTGGCACAAGGACACAGCAGACGCCGGAGGAGACAGGGGGCACCAGGGGCTTGAAAGCAGCAGGAAGGGCAGGCTGGACAGAGAAGGAGGCTGAACTTGAGAACACACAGGAAACTGAGGGGACCAGAGGAGAAGTGCACCGGGCAGGGAGAGTGAGAGTGGGAATGGGAATGCGTGCGCGCGTGCGTGAGTGAAGTCAGATCTGCATGCGTGCAGAAACTGCTCAGCTAAATAGGGCAGGGGCACACACAGACACAGGTGTAGAAACTAAATCCAATTAACAAGGGGTGGAACATGAGGGAAACCAATTACATGAAAACAGATAAACATTAATACACAGACAAGGATCACAAGACAATCCCAAAGATGGGATAAATAAACTGGATAAAAAGACTCCTAAGTGTACAGAAAAAGAGCCAGAACAGATTATAAGAATGCAGAGATTCTGCGGGAAACTTTAGCAAAGCCAGTAAACAGTAAGGCGAGGGGCGGAGCTAGAACAGAGCGACTGCTGAGAGATAATTAGTCAATTAGTAAGTGCAGCTATACAATCCCGGGTGCTCGTTAGTAGATTAGTATTATATACAAGGTTAGTTTGGTTGGTAATTTTAGAAAACAACAAACTGTTAGTAATGTTAGTATGAATAGAAAAGCAAGGGGAAACTAGAAAACGAGAACAGAAGGAAGGATGAAACCCAGAATCCATTAAATCACCCGAAATAGTGTCACAATCAATTAACACAGAAACTGATACAAACAATGACGTGACCGGGGAGAAGCAAAGACAGTACATGGGTAAAACGTGGACTGGACTACACAGGAGAGGAATGAAATGTGAACACTAAGACATGGACTAAAAACTGACATACCAAAATGATAGAAACCTAAAATTGACTAACCAGACACTCAGACCACGGAACACAACACATTGAAACTGATAAACGTCCATGCGCAAGGACTTCAATTCCGTGCGAGAATCTCTTACACATGTGTTGATTGAATAGTTGCTGACTACAGCAGAGGAACGTAAATATACCACAGAAATCACGCGGAATGCATTAGAGTTGACAGGTGTGCGTTATTAATGAAAACTGACCGCACCTGGTAATGTTGAGAGTGTTTGGAGGTTTTGTAATGGTAATTTAAATGAATGATTGAAAACAGGTCACGACCAATCATTACTTTCAAGGGATGGGTTTGAGCCTCCCCTAACGCCAGTTCACCAGCCGCCACTGGTGGGTTCATAAGGAATATTTGAGCTGGGGGGTCTCTTCTGATCCACTGAAGATGAATAATTTCTCTTCCTCTGAAATTTGGTTCTTCATTAGCTTGCCGTATTCGTTGGAAAGTACTGATGCCCATCGATCAAGCAAGAAGCCTGACAGACATGTCACTGATTGCATTCAATACCTCCATCTTTCCAAATGATAACTTACTAAAGTATTGGAGTCCCTATCGGTTCTTATTTTTCTCTTAATTATGTTTGCCTGTATTTAGGTTTTTAGGAACAGAGATATGTTATGAATTCTGTAAATCATTTCTTTAATTCCATAACCTGGTATGGTCGTTACATGATTTGTGTTTCATTTTCAATGGTGATGAAACCAGTTTGTTGGCTTTTCATAGATATTTTAATTCCACCAATGAGAACGTCAAATTCTCAATTGAATATTCTATGGAAAGCATAGATTTTTTTGGATCTTACCATTTTTAAGGATGGAGATGGTTTTCTGCATACGGATATTTTTAGGAAGTAAACTTCACGGAACACTATTCTGAGGGCGGATTTGTTTCACCCTCCACACCTTAAGAATAACATTCCTTTTGGAAAGTTTCATCGGTTACATCAGATCTGTGACAGAGATGAGGTATTCATCAAATTGTCAGTTGATCTGTCTAATCCTTTTATGGAGAGTGCTTATAACCCCTTGGTTATCAAACAAGCTTGAGATAAAGCATGTTCGCTTAATCAAGATCACCTCCTTCATAAACCTAAGCATCAGAAGTACCCCCATACTCAGCCCTATTTCGTTACGCAGTATAGTAGTCTGGCTGTGCATATTCTTAATATAATCAAATCTAATTGGCCGATAATTGAAAGTGACCTTGCCCTCCGTAATGTTTTCCCGGAAACTCCAATTTTTTCCTTTAAACGTGCACCCACCTTAAAGGACAAACTTGTGCGCAGTTATTTCCCTGCTGAAAGTACTTCCTATTGGCTGAGTAAACCTATTGGAAATTTTAAATGTTATAACTGCAATCATTGTGACAATATCCTCCAAACTAGATCCTTCTCGGATTTCAGAACTGGGAAACATATACGCATACAGTTTTTATTAACTGCAACACTGTTTATGCAGTTTATCGCTAGTCCTGTCCCTGTCGGGGAATTTTTTTACATTGGCCGAACTAAGAGACGTCTTCGTGATTGCTTAGTCGAGTATTAATACGCCATTTGCAAGAAGAATCATAAGTATCCCATTGCCAGACATTTTATGGAAGCACATAATAACAATGATTCCCTTCTCAAAATCGAGGGCATTGAGCATATTAGAGCGCCTATCGGAGGCGGCAATAGATTTAAAAGGCTTTGTCAACGGGAAGCCTTTTGGATTCATTTGATTCCATTAATTATCCAGGGTTTTCCGTCTTTTTATGACTCTCTTTCTATATTGAGATCTCTCATTTTTTATGTTTGCACATCTTGTTTTTCCATGTCTTTATATTTTCATATGTGTATACATACACATTTGCTTTTTGTGTCTACTTGTTTGTTTTTGTGCATTTATTATCCAATTATTTTCTTAAACCATATACTGTACATCCCTTTGTACCTATTTAGTTCATCAGGTGACATTTCTCACCTTCCCTCTATTGGTTGTTATGTTTTTATTCGTTTCCCTTTTGACGCCCTAACGAAGACCACATTAGTCGAAACATGTCAGCTTTTTTAACTGTTTAGCCATGGAATAATAAACGCTTTCTATCCTTTTTTGCCTCTTTTTGACCTAACTATTCTCTGAGTGCCTGGAATTCTTACATTTCTGGTTTACTAAAGTATGCTTTCTTGGTTGAAAAAAGCCATCTTTTACACAAAATCAACTCCAGCATTGAATTCCAACCTGTTCTTAATATACTCGTGCACAGTTAAATACCCAGTTAAAACACCCAAATAGCTCTGACATCTAACTGGAATCAGTAAATGTTTGTGTTCGGTATGGAATAGTTTTATCAGTACTTTGTCACAAAGTAAAATGTTTTCTGATTAATCTATTTGTTGTAAAGCACATAAAGTTCCAGTTGTATGAATATGGTACTTTGTGCTTGCAGGAGAGGTCAGTTTGGTATGTGCATCCAGATGGTCTCTGCTGAAATGTCTCTTGGCTCTTTCTGTCGCTTGTAATTCCTGCATAAACAGCATTGGAACTGAATGTGCAGTTAACAATGTGGTACGTGATGTCTCAGAAAACACAACTCTGTGTGGAAGATGCTGTTTCTATCATTTAATCGCATCATTTTTTAAGTGTGTTGTATCTCAGAGGGAACTTCCAGCTTGTTAGAGTACAAATGTACAAATGTTAGAGTCTCAACTGAATGAGATGGTGGCTAATCATTTCATTTACGAAGGCAAGAACTTTCAACTGGTACTGCAATATTCAGCTTCATATTATGAGTGAACATTTTGATGAGATAAGATTTTATAAAAACCCCTTTTTCGGGTTGTTTCTGATGAGTGCCAAAACAGATATCGACATGTCATTTCTTGCGGGGCTTCTGCATTTATCCAGTGATTTACTTTTTCAGATTTCCTGGAAGGCCAAAAGCTGGCATTAGCCACTCTGGCATCACACAATTCAAGTTTTTCTTCTTTTTTTTCATTTTTTTGGGTGCCAAAACATTTTTCCCCCTGTAGCTTTCTAGTTAAACTTTTTCTAATTTTGAACTTACAGTAGCTGTACCATTGGAATATGGCACTGAAAATGTCTTTCTGATCCTTGCTATTTGAGGGGCCATCAACATTTTGTCTCGAACTCACTGACACAGTTGCACTTCCATCTTCAAAACAATCTTTTTGAAAATGACTTGAAAAGATTTTCAGATTAATTGGCTAGTCTCCCTGCATGGCAACATTCAGTTTTTAGAGTAACTCTCCGTTTTACAGGGCCTTGTTTACCACAGTTGCCTTTTGCAGGGCTTGAAACAAATTATTTACAATGATGTTTTCAAATTATTTGTGACCCTTTTTAAAATCTCTGCATGAAGCAACATGAAACAACTCTAATGTTGCTGCTCCATGCAATAGAAAACAAATAAATAAGTAAGACTGAGAATTGAGATAAACACCACTGCATTCATTCACTGTGTGATGAGGGCCAGTTTTTGCACTCACAATCGATTTTGTTACCCAAGACCTTTGGTTTCAAATAATACGTGTTCTGCACTCATCAAGCTGGTCTCTCTGTTATGAAATGATTTTCTTCAGAAAATTGTGAGATGTACAGTTCCAGAATTTGAGCGCTGGCTAATTTTTCCTGATGCCTCAAAACTGTCTCCTTTGCTGAAAGGTCCAACAAAAACTCATCTAAGTAGTCAAACTGTTTAAAGATGTATTTTCACAACATAAAGATGCTTTTTTACCACATCAGTGTCCTATAGTGTCTATAGTACTATAGTGTCCTATAGTAAGCTAGTCTGCTGGTTTGCCCATCAGCTCACTCACCAAACTTAACCACTGACAGGCCACCTATACTCAGCAACAAGCTTCAAAGATACTGTTGAACCTATCTTATATCTACGCAGGAGGTTTTTTTGGCTGGGTCACCTCATATCTCTTTGCAGAAGCTGTACTCTTGATTGGATCAACCTAACCAATGTTATGTGCCCTCACCTATGGCCATGAACTCTGGGTCATGACCGAAAGAACGAGATCTCGGGTACAAGCGGCTGAAATGGGTTTCCTCCGCAGGGTGCCGGGCCGCTCCCTTAGAGATAGGGTGAGGAGCTCTGTCACCCAGGAGGAGCTCAGAGTGGAGCCGCTGCTCCTCCACGTCGAGAGGGGCCAGCTGAGGTGGCTCGGGCATCTTTATCGGATGCCCCCTGGACGCCTTCCTGGGAAGGTGTTCCGGGCATGTCCCACCGGGAGGAGGCCTCGGGGAAGACCCAGGACACGCTGGAGGGACTATGTTTCTCGGCTGGCCTGGGAACGCCTCGGGATACCCCCGGAAGAACTGGAGGAAGTGTCCGGGGAGAGAGAAGTCTGGGCATCCCTACTTAGACTGCTGCCCCCGCGACCCGGCCCCGGATAAGCGGTTGAAAATGGATGGACGGATGGATGTAATGTCTTTTGTTGTCTAAGTTATTTGTGTCTAATTCACATTAATTAATGTAGTTAACCTTTGTTCTTGTATGTCTGTTTTATGATCTGTGTTCTATTGCTTTATGTAAGTGACTTTTTTATGTCTGTTTCATGTTTTGTGTTCTGCAGATACTTATACTTTCCTGTATAATAAATGAATGAATGAATGAACCAGGCATAGGGAGACTGTTTTTGACCCACAGGACAAGAGGGTGTACCCTCTTCCCTATCATTTAATAGATAGATTGACAATCATGATAAACATTTGGAATGAAAACCATGAAAAAATGTTTCAGTTTGAAAGTGATGATTTTTGCACTTATTTTCAAAATGAGAGTTTATTTCTTGATAAGAATTATTTGTTTTACCAACAACTGGTTTCAGACTTTTCTCAAAACTGAGTCCACTTTTTTGACACTGTTTTCTGTATCAACACCCTGCAAAGCACAGCAGTTAATTTCTCAACCAAAATTCACTAAATCAACCAAAACACTGCACAGTACTGTCAAAGATATATATAACTAGCGCTGGTGTGTTGGTAACATTTTATTTAACATCAACACTGTCTATCATAGCACAATTATCTATAAAACGCTAAAAATGGAAAATGGGTAGCTCTGCAGTTGACGCATAACATAATAATTTTGTGCCCTCACGTTTGTTGTTGTCGTTGTTGTTGTTGTGTGTGTGTGTGTGTGTGTTTGTGAGAGTGTGTGTGTAAATACACAAAAAAAAAAAAAAAAAAAAAAAATATATATATGAAGAGTTTGGTTCCAAAATGCAGTATATCCATTTTAGTCATTTTGAGTAAATCAGCTTTTTTTTGTTGGGGCCTATTGCATTTTATTGAAAAACACAAACTTTGACCTGACAGGTTTTTGCACCATGTGTAAGAAGCGCAGGACAATCGCTCTATGGAATTATCTCAATTTTTGTCATTTTGGCACTTATTGCGTTTTGGAACCAAACTCTTCATATATATATATATTTATTGAAGTGCAGTGCAGTCTAGGATGAAGTTGTAAAAATGTGACAGGAAAACAGTAAAAGCTTCAGTGTGCTTTCTTCCCTTAAGCAGTTAAAAATGAACTTCAGTACAATAAATGAAAATCACTGTAAGGCAAACACAAGTCAATATTGTTGTGATTCGCTCAGAAAGCAAAACAAAACAAGAAACAAAACATACAAATAATGTTAGTTTGCCTGGTCACCTGTATTTGGCCACATTTTCGTCCTCGTTACACCAAATTTTCTCCCTTGGTAAACACCAGGGAGAGCATCTTTTGACAAGCTTGGGGCAGTTTTTCTACAGATCTGTCCTCACATCCACGGTTCAGTGAAATGACGAGTTACATTTGACTGTGTGGACTGTGGCTATAAACCGGGGTTGTCTAACTCTTGTCCTGGAGTGCTGCAGTGACTGCTGGCCTTTTCTGTGGTGCTGCCTGAGTAATTAATTCAAGTCACCAATTGGCCATGGAGTCCACATTCCTTGTTCTCAAGACATTAATTAGCTGCTAATTAGATGGAGAGCTCTAAAGCCTGCAGACCCTGCAGCCCACTAGGACTGGGATTTGGCATCCCTGTCATAAACCTTCCACCTCCAAGCGGAAAGAATTATTCATTGGGGTTGAGGAATCAAGAATTTGGTGGCAGAAACTGTGACAGAAATTCAGGACGGGCTGTAAAGTGCTCGGTGGCTGCAGGAGAATGGTGAAATGCCACATTGTCCCAAATAGTAACCAAGATCAGCCCCTCGCCCTGCTTTCGTCTGCTGGCAGGAACCTGCCATGGAGCTCAGGAAGAAACAGAATGAGGCGTTGTGTACAGTGGAGCCCAATGAGCAGCCTGTGTGGTGTAACAGGAATCTGTCTGAGGAGATCTCTGCACATATGGTGATATTGGCACCCAGCTGGCGTGGGATGTCCACTCTTGCTGCTTCACTGGTCAAATTCTCTCCTCGCCAGCATGTTTTGGCCAAGTTGAAACCCGCCTGATCCGCAACCATGAAAATATGAGGTGTCTGATTGACTTCAAGCTCCACGACTATCTAGAAGAAATCCACAAGGCAACATCAAGGTTACATGTATTATTTTATACCTGCAGAATAGGCTTTATGGCTGTGTGTGTTGTGCTCTACTGTGGCCGGACAGTTTTGTTCAAAACATCACATGGACACTTTACTTGGACATGATTGCAGTTCCTTTCAAAAAGAAAGGTACAGTTGAGGACCCCAGTGTTGAACGTACTTAAGTCACAAAGTGTCCATTTTGTGAAAATCGAGGCGGTGAAGTTTGGTAACTATCAAACACATTTTCTCATCGTTACTTCACGGCGTGTGAAAATGCGACTTAAGTACTTCTGGGATGAAGCTTTTCAATTGCTTCATTGTAATCAGTGTTTTTTTTAGGACACAGGCACTGACTGCCATGCATACAAAGTTAATGGCCACCTAGATTGTACCCTCCCAGCAAGGTAGTCAAGAGGTCCTAAAGAACAAAGAGTAACAAAAGTGTTACTCCCAAGCAATCTATTTTCTCGAGACTTACTGTTGGACAATTTACTCTTGTGATATGCAGTCCTGCCTTTTCAGAATACACATCTTACCTGTTGGTTCACCGGAGAATTTGGACATTAGATTCCACTGTTGAGTGGTCAGGTTTGGCTGCACTCTGAGACCAGCCTTTCTCAGTTATAGTCCATGGTTAATCACAGGGTCAGTTACAGTGGCCTTGATTTCATCAGGGGCTACTGCTCTCAGGCTTTGCTGGTATCTCACAACACCATGCAAGCAGGCTCCTCTGTCTCTAGCAGACTTCATTTCAAAGTTAAGGTATAATAAGCATTCCAAAGATGTCTCCTTCAACCACATTGAAAACACCACAGGTACGTTTCCCAAAAGCTTAGTTGCTTACTATGTTAGTAACTTAGTTTGAATCAGAGCTCTGGTTCATACTACACTGTAAACTCTGATAGAGTGGTGAAATTAAATGTTTTTTGGAAACTGATTTCCTCAAAAAAATTGTGAGCTGCCGAGTTAGCTCAATCGGTTAAGCACCACATTGTGGAGCAGTACTGACTACCACGGCGCAGGTTCGATCCGCATTTGTACCAGCCGGGAGTGGTTGGCAGCTTTTTCAGAGAAGCACACAATTGGCTTTTGTACTGCTGGGAAAACAAATTGGGAAGGGACTGCCAGGATTGCTTTGCCCGTTGCTCAAGCGCCTCATGTTCATTAGTCGGGCGCTTGTCAGTAAGGTTCTGAGCTTGATCATGTTCGAGTCTCCTCCACCCTTGTTCTGAGCTTGCAAAGTTTCCACCTATGAGTGTAAAGAAGCAGTGGCTGACTGGAGAGCCATGAACTGTCTTCGCTCTGCCAAGTTGGCAACATGGGGTCACATACGGGCAAGACTTGTACATAGTTCTCGAATTGGGCATTCCAGATTCAGGTGGGATTGGAGATGCCAAATAAAAAAATTAAAAAAAATTTTAAGCAAACTTAATTGCATTGTGTGGAATGAACTTGAAGAAAATAAGGTAAAGTTATTTTTTGCAAGTTTTTAAGTGCAGTGAGCACAAGATCATTAACTTGGCAACTTGGCAAGTTTTTGAGGTAACATTTGAGTACACTACATTTGTCAGGGTTTAGAGGGTACATTAGTTGCTGACTACTTTTGGGGAATATTCCCCAGGGTAGGTCACAAACTCAGATGAGAATCATTGACATAATTTCTATCAATAATTTTACAGTATTTGTCACCATAATTTTTTTTCAATGGGGTGAAATATACCATTATAAATTGACTTAATTTAACAGTTTAATGCAGGGATACTCACTCTTTTCCAGAATGAGCCACAGTGGGTGCAGTCTTTCACTCTTTCCAACCTGTCGCACACCTGATTCTACTAATCAACCCTTAAAGCTTTTGCTATGGACCCTTGATAAGTAGAATCAGGTGTTTAACTGCATGGTTAGACTGAAAGCCTGCACCCACTGCGGCTCATTCCGGAAAAGAGTGAGTATCCCTGGTCTAATGCATTATCTCCTTGTTATTTGACTGTAAGAAGAGTCCTGCATGGATTTAATTGCAGTTTACTGTTATAATACACGTAAGAAATAGGAGCCCAAAAGAAGAGTGTGAGGCTGTACCTCCTGCTCTTTCCCCAACCCTCACATTCCTCCACATCTTCCCCCTCACCATTCATTACTGACACCTGCAGCTCGTTAATTACAAGCTGCAGGTGGGCAGTATTTAAAGCTGGGCTTGCCCAGCCTTAAAGGGCATCTAAAGTCGATTCTCAGATGAGACATTGAACGTCAAATCACTTGCTTTTGTTGACATCTTGCATTGTCACACGACCAATTTCGTTCATATAAACCAGTGGTTCTCAAACTCAGTCTTGGCACCCCTCTCTGTATGCTGGTTTTTGTTCCAACCATAATTGCAATCTCAGGACATTTCAAAAGTTGTTTATTTGTCTTAACTAGGTGCAGTTTTCTTTACAGCAGTTATTTATCCTCTTCGGCTACATTTGACAAATCTATACATGCCATGAAGAATAAAAATTCCATATCCAAGTTAAGATATATTAAAAACTGGTTCAAATAACTGCAGAGGGAAACAATTTAACCAAACATTTAATCAATGTAAACAACTGGTTAATCAACAAACAATAGGTTCTCATCAGTGAAGCTGTTGACACATAGTTTGCAAACATGAATTATTTACTGGCAAACAATAGAGTCGCAACAGAATGTGTCATGTTTATTTAAGTTCAAATTAAGTGCAAATTATTTTGGGAGAACTCGAAACAAGTACTGTCAGCAACCTAAATTGGAGCTTACTGATTTTGTAAGTCTAATTTGATCTGTTTAATAATATTTTCACATGAAAATCCTCGCAATATAGAAAATAAGTACAATATGTTCAAGTGTTTTTATTTATCATGGCACAATGGATATGTCCATCAAAATGTGGGTTAAGATGGTAAATAACTGCTCTTAAAATGGAGTGCAGCTAATTCAGGCAAATAAACAGATTAGATCATTAAAATCCTACGATTGCAATTGTGGTTGCAACAAAAACGAGCATACACAGTGGGTCGCCAGGACCGAGTTTGAGAACCACTGATATTAACCAATGTTCTGTGTACATGCCTAGATAATCTTTCTATTTCGGTTCGTTTGCGCAGGTGAGGCTTGCTGATTGGCCGATAAACAAAAACAATGGGAATCGACTTTAGATGCCCATTAAACTGCGTTGTACTTGTTTTCTACTGCTGGTCAGTGAGTTTTGAACAGCCACACTTTGCCTTTCTTTAGTCTTACTTAGGGTTTATATGACGTTGTTTATCTTTGTATTTGTATCATATTTAGTTGGAACCATGTTTCCCTTTTGTTTTGTGTTTTCAACTCTTCTGTTTTTAAATATGAGTGTCACTCCTCACCCTTGCACATGAGTTCTTCTACATCCTGGTTTAATAGTTCGCTGGACAGCTGTTTGGCATCTGGTGGGTGAAAACCCAGACAGAATAAAATGCCACCAAGAAGGACTCAGCAAGACCCCCCACTGACAGTCTGACCGTGGCCCAGTGGTCCTGGGTCAGTTCCTGCCGCAGTGACCATGAGAGGGTCAATTCCTGCAGCAGCGACCATCAGAGGATCGATTCCTGCAGCTGCGACCACCAGAGGGGTCTATTCCTTTAGTGGTTACCAGAGTCCCGTCCGCAGCTATCTGCTTCGGCCCACTGGCAACCAGAGCATTGTCCGAGCCATTCAATGGTCAGTGACCGTCCTGGTCCCCCGGAGGCCAGAGTCCGTGCCTACCCGACCCGAGTCTGTTCTGGGCGACTCTAGTCTATGCTAGGCAACTCGGCATGCCGAGTGCTGTGCCCGGCGGGGGGGTTGGGGCGTAGTACTGCGAGGTTTTGCCTCCAGCCCTATCCCTCATCCTCACATTCCTCAACACCTTTTCCTTCACCAATTACTTATGGCACCTGCAGCTCATTAATTATGAGCTGCAGGTAGGCAGTATTTAAAACTGGGCTTGCTCAGCCTTAAACTGCATTGTATTTGTTTTCCACTGCTGGTCAGTGCATTTTCAACAGCCACACTTTACCTTTAGTTTTACTTCGGGTTTATATTTATCTTTGCATTTTTTTAAGATTTTGTTGGATCCATGTTTCCCTTTTGTGTTTTAAATATTTTGTTTTTAAATATTCATCACTCCCCAGCCTTGTACGTGAGTCCTTCATCATCCTGGTTCTATAGTTTGTCGGACAGCCTTTGACATCTGGCGGGCAAAAACCCTGACAAACGGTCATACTTTCCTTTTTTTAACTGATCTACTGATTCAGTCCTTTCAGCAAATTGCTGTCTTTGTCCAGGGGAACTTCAAGTATAAAACAGGCTTGTATATGCCTGAATGATTTCAAGATTTGAGTATAATCAATGTGAGTGAAACAGAAATTGTGGTAAAATGGAGCTGATTCATTATCTCTCCGAGCATTTGCCAGTTTAAGTTGAGGATCGGGTCAGATTTTGGCATAATGGGAAGCATTTCATGTTTCAAAAATTGCCAGAAATGATTGCTGTTCTTTTGAAGACAGGCTGATTGTATTCAAATACGTTTTGACTTATTTCACATTTCTGTTGGTGGAGAGGAAATATGTCAAACATGACTGTTGCTTAGCTTACCTTTATCTTCTGGTATTACACTCGAGGGGCCATTTTAACTTGGGGTTTGAAGTTAAAGGGTATCTCAAGTCGATTCCCATTGCTTTTTGTGCGCCTGCACAAACAAACTGAAATAGATAGATTATCTACGCATGATCACAAAACATTGGTTTATATGAATAAAATTAGTCATGTGACAATGCAAGATGCTGACAAAAGCAAGTGATTTGTTTGTAAACATTGGACGTTCAACATGTCGGCTGAGAATCGACTTTAGATGCCATTTAAATGCCCCATAAAGGAGACTCCTTAAGTTTGAATCTGGGCTCAGTCAACAAACAGGATAATCACTTGAGAAAATCTCACAGCACAATTTGTAATATCCGGCTGTAAAATGCCCGCGAACACAGATCCATCCAAAAATATTTTTCTGTGGGCTGTAAATGGCAGCTCTCTTGTTTTAAGTTAATTTTTTTATCATTCTAAATTTTTCAAAGCCTACTCTGTTGAAGGTAACCTATACTCAGCAACAAAAGTTTCTGTGACACCAATATTGTTAATTATTTTTCATAACGCAATTATGAAATTGTCATACATGGTGATATCAGACTGAAACAGTACACGTAAACACAACATTGAAATGGAAATCATGAAAATGCGAGAAAATGACTTTGCACGTGAAAATGTGCGTAAATCATGCTTGTGGATGGCAATAAAAGAGGAGAATTTTTGGAATGTTCACATTGTGCCTGATGAACGACGGAAGCATCACTTATCGAAAACACAGCCATTTCGGATCAGGAACTCTACCCTCTAAATGCCAAGACTGTCTGAAAATGATCGGTGGAGGGCCATTGGGATGATTGAATCCGGAACCTCGCAGAGGGAAGTTGCTCATCGCCTGAATGTCCACCGAAACACCATTTGGAACTTATGGCAGCGTCATCAGCAGACAAGACATGTCAGAGACCGTCCTCGCAGCGGCCGTCCACGAGTAACCACTCCCAGACAGGACAACTGGATTCGAACAACCCATCTCCGAAATCGATTCCAACCTGCAACCATAACTGCAAGAACGATACCTGGTTTGAGGCGACTGTCTGCACAGACAATCCGTCGCCGTCTCCGTCATTTTGGCATTGTCCCACGTCGGCCAGCAAGACGTCCAATACTCACAGAACAACACCGACGACTGCGTCTACAGTGGGCACAACAACATCGACGGTGGATCCAACGTCAGTGGGATCTTGTACTCTTCACTGATGAATCAAGATTCATGCTTAACCGATGTGATGGTCGTTTACGTGTATACCGTCGACGTGGAGAACGTTATGCCAACAACTGTGTTCAGGAATTTGATCGTTTTGGAGGTGGTAGTGTCATGATTTGGAGAGGGATCACGGCTAGAAACAGAACAGATTTGCTTGTTATTGATGGAAATCTGACAGGTCAAAGATATCGCGATGAAGTGCTACGGCCATTGGTGGTACCGTTTTTGATGCAACATGGTCCCGGAATAACGCAGCAACATGATAACGCCAGACCACACGTTGCAAGGATTGTACAGCAGTATCTGATGCAACAACATGTCAATGTCCTGCCATGGCCAGCCAGATCCCCAGACATGTCCCCAATCGAGCATCTTTGGGACGAGATGGATCGACGTTTGCGGCGGTTGGATAACCCGCCAGCTACACTCCAGGAATTGCGACAACGTCTATGTCAGATTTGGAATGACATCCCACAGCAATATCTGGCACATCTGATTCGGTCCATGCGCCGGAGATGCGTTGCTTGCATCATGGCACGAGGAAGTCACACCCGGTATTGAAGTGTGAAGGTCACAATTGGTTAGACGTCAGACAAGTGCTTCATGACGCATGAAAATGACATTTTTCGTTTTGAGTGACGTTGGCACTGAAAAGTCAGTGTTTCTCCTGTTAAATAAACATATTGATTGCATTGAGATCTTTGCGTGTCATTTATAACATACACATAAATGGTGTCACAGAAACTTTTGTTGCTGAGTATACATTATGTGCAACATTTGCAAGTGACAGCTGTAATGACCCCTTTTCTTGGCTCTCACAGATAGGAACAACTGTTTCTGAATTAGCCATGAAACTCCAGCATGTTTATTTCTTTCCAATACCTGATACATACATATTGTTGTTGGTATATCACTTCCCCTTTTCCGCCCCCGTGTCTCTGTTTTCCATCCCGCAACTCCCTGTGTCCTTAAAGGTGTAGTCCCCTAATAACTGAACATCACATCCCTCCAACATTCCCTAGAACGTAAAACATCACATTCCTGCAATCGGGAGGGGCTAGGCAGATAACTTCATCAACTTCGGCACGAATAACATTCCTGCAACAAAATTTATAAATTTTTTTTTTGAGGCTTACAAAAAAAAAATATAAACAGTCCTCTACTATGACATAGCTCAAGGTGTCATGTCAGGTTACAGCACAAAGTCATCAAGGTATTCTGGTCGCTTCACAGCAACCCTTTTTGGGTAGCAAGGGGCGCCTGAGGCCACTGGGCCTGCCAATGCCGTTGGGTTTTATTTATCATTGTGGGCACAGTTATTTGGTGCAGTCTCTCTCCACGTGCTGCTGACCCCTCCCTGTGTAGCAGTTGGACTAAAGGTGGGGAATACTTGCTTGCAGTGTGACATGTTTCTTGTCACCACTTGCTGCCCCTGTTGAGCAGTAATCATTGTTCCTTTTGTTGCAGTAACTCGGAACGGATCTGGATGGAAGAGGGACTAGAATTTGTTCTGTGGTCGCAGTCTTTTTACCAGCTCATAGTCTCCTACTTTCAGAGGGGGCGAGAGGCGGCAGAAGTGTTTATCGTGATGCTCTTTCATTTTCTCATTTGCTTGTGTGTCTCTGGTTCTCATGATCTTGTCTGGAACCATGTTTTGGACACTGGGTGGTGTTGTGCGCACCTGCCTACCAAAGATGGCTGTGGCAGGTGGTTTTCCCGTGGTGCTGTGAGGGGTCGCTCTGTATGCCCTCTGGAAGCAATTTAGTTCCTGTTGAATGTTTTTGCGTTCAAGTGTGGCAATCCTGATTGTCTTTTTTAACGTCTTCATAAAATGCTCAACCTCCCCATTAGCTTGGGGCCAGTAAGGAGCTTCCTTTCTGTGGTGAAAGCCGAGGCATGAAGCAAACCTGGAGAAGTCCTCAGAACTGAAAGGAGGACCATTGTCACTCTTGATAACTTCAGGGATACCAAATAGTGGGAACATGCCATCAAGCTTTGGTATGACAGCTTTTGCAGATGTGGTGGACACCTTCTCCACCACCGGGAACCTTGAGTAATCGTCCATCACTACTCGTAAGTATTCTCCAGTTGGCAAGGAGCAGAAATCCACACTCACCTCCGTCCATGGTGCAGCGGGAAGGGGAATCATCTGGAGTGGTGTGTGAGACTGTGTTGTGTTCGTCACTGCTTGGCAAGCAAGACAGGTTTTGATCCTCTGCCTTTTGGTCTATTCCTGGGAACCACACTTTTTCCCTTAGCAGTTTCTTAGTCTTCACGACCCCTTGTTGGCCTTCGTGAGCGATGTCAATCACACGGTTTTTCAGGAATAGGGGTATGACCAGTTTGTTACCTCTGAGTAGGAGATCAGACGTGGACACCATTAGCTCTGATCTCTTTGCATGAAAACATCAGAGGAGCGATTTTTGGGCCGGAGACATGTCTGATGTCTGTTCCAGAAGAGTGTGCCACTGTCCTGTTCTGGCCGCAGCTATGACCCTCTGGAGGCTGGGTCCGACTGCGTGGCGGTGCGGATCTCCTGCAGTGTCATAGCACGGGGCACATCATAGTCAACAATGAAGCACACGTGTGCTTCAGCCAGCGCGGTGGCATGTGTAATCTTGTCAGTCAAATCTTGTGTGGGAATCGGGTGTCTGGAAAAGTAGTCTGCTGGGTTACCAACACCCGCTTTGTAAGTCACTGAGAAGTTAAAGTTCTGTAGCTTTAGTAGCCAGCGTTCAATTCTGGGAGGAGGGGGAGGAAGATGGCTTGTTAAACATGAGCACCGGTGGCTTGTGGTCAGTAACTACTGTGAACGGGCATCCAAGGAGGTAGAGCTGGAAGTGAAGGCAGCCCCAGATCACAGCTAAAGCCTCCCTCTCGGTCTGTGAATATCTCTGTTCCACAGGTGACAGTGTTTTGCTGGCATAGGCAAGTGTGTACGGTGTTCAGTTTGAGTAAGAACAGCCCCTAAGCCTACAGGGCTTGCATCCACAACAACCTAGGTGTGTCTCGATTGGTTAAAGTTGGCCAGAACTGTGTTGCTGCTCAGTGCGTCTTTGAGTGTGTTAAAAGCTATCTGGTGGGTTGGGGACCAGTCCCATAGTCGGTCTTTCTTTGTGAGCTCTCTGAGAGGTTGCGTCAGGGTGGCTAGACCTGGAATGAAACGCCCACAGTACGTGAAAAGGCTAAGAAAGCTTTTGACTTCTCCCGGGTTCCATGGTGCCGGGGCCTCCTTCACTGCAGCCACCTTTTTGGGGTCAACTGATATGCCTTAGTCTGAGAATACATATCCGAAGAATTCTACCCTAGTCTTGTTGAATTCACATTTATCAGCATTAAATGTGAGGTTACAGTCACTGAGGCGAGTAAGGACTGCCTCCAGGCTCTTGTGATGTTCCTCTTCGCTGGTGCTATACACCAGCAAGTCATCGCCTACATTCAGAACACCTGGGATGTCAGACAGTGTGTCTGTGATGGTGTTTTGGAATATCTCTGCCGCTGAAGATATTCCAAAGTTAAGACCTATATAACGTCGCAGGCCCACATGTGTTGTGAAGGTTGTTATGTAGCGGGAGTCAGGGTGGAATTCGATCTGGTGATAGCCAGCAGTCAGATCAAGTGTAGAAAATACTTTTGCCCCATTGAGGTCCGCTACAATGTCATCCACTGTGGGAGTGAGGTGTTTCTCGCGCTTGATGGCCTCATTTGGGCGTCTCATGTGGACACACAGTCTGATCTTCCCTTTTTGTTTGGGCTTTGGGGCTACTACCACCGGAGAGACCCATGGAGTGGGGCCCTCAACGCGTTCGATGATGTCGAGCACCTCTACTCTCTCCAGCTTCTGTTCCACTAGCTGCTTCATGTGGAAGGGGATGCGCCTGTGTTGTTGAGCCACTGGCTGCACTGTAGTGTCAATGTAGATTTTCACTTGGTGGTCCTTGAGTTTTCCAATTCCTTGAAAGACAGTTGGGTACTTTTCTTGGAGCTTGGGTGGCACATGTACATTGTTGACCAGGCAGACTAGGTCCACAGCAACTGCAGTCTGGCAGCTGATGACTGGAATCGCTGACTTTTTGACCACTAAGAATGTGTCTCCCACAGTTTTTTTTCGGAAGCTGAGTTGTGAGCAGAATTTCCGACGCAGTTGCAGAGGCGTGCAGGAGCTATATGCAAAAATCTGGACTGATGTGTTCTGTAGTACTGGACGGGTCGGGAGTGATTACAAAAGTACAAAAGTCCATTACATTGACGGAGGCTCTCGTATCCACCAATACTTCGAGAGCAGACCCATTTACCTGAATGGTCCGTTTTGGCGTTGTGACAGCTGGGTCTTTCAGTGTGAAAAGATATCTGGGAGAGTGGTCTGCGCTGTCGTCATTGGGGCTTGGCGAATGGGCATTCGATTCAGAGGTGTCGTCTGGCTGCTGAGATTGGACGCAGTTCATGCTTTGTCTTGGATGTGACCGGCACATTTTTGAGAAATGATTTTGTTTGCCACAGTCTTGACATGCAAGCTCACGTGCTTGGCAGTCACCCTGATGAGGGAACGGGTCACCACAGTTGAAACACTCACGTCCGTGTGTGCTTCAGGCTGTAGGTGCGTGCTATCGTATAGTGGATGCAGGTTGCCTAGCTCGCTGACTCCCGCGCTCCCGGTGGCGCAGAGTCAAGACACCATCCGAAACGATGTCCAGTCACTTCTCCATTTCACTTGCTTGTTGTTCGGACGCCTCTTCCAGCCTGGCTAGTTCCAGGGGTTTAGTTAGATTTACAGTGGGATCGGTAAGAGCTTTCTTTCTCAGCTTGTGCGATATGCAGGTTTGTACAATGGGTCATCTTATTTCTGCGTCAACATCAGAGAATTCAAAGGATGCAGCCAATGGGTTAGTATTCCCTAACTGTTTCGTTTTCAGACTGTGTGGATCGCCTAAAGTTGTATACTTCTTCAAAATCTACATTTTTCTTTGGTAGAAGATAGGTAGCAAGTGCCCGGCTGGCTTTGTCAAAATCCTTAGCATCTCCCCTATCAGGTAATGTCACAAAAATGTCATATACTTGTCGGCCTGCGTAGTGAAGTAGCATGGCAGATTTCCTAGTATTATCTTTGATGTCCATGGCTGGCAGGAAATTTTCAAAACGAGCCATCCATTTCTCCCACCTTGGTCCCAATGTCCCCGGCGCACCACCGTGTACATCAAAAGCTGGGAATGCGTAGCTCAAAGCAAATTTTGCCATGATCCGATGGCAGGTGACGTTGACGTTAGCTTGTCTTGTGTTAGCAGGCTTAACTGATGCAGTTAATTTGACGTTAGTACTGATTAGAGTTTGTTGTATACGTCCACAATGCAGGTTCCTTCAATCCACTAAGTCCTCATCGCCATCGTAATGACCCCTTTTCTTGACTCTCACAGACAGGAACAACTGTTTCTGAATTAGCTATGAAACTCTGGCTTGTAAATATTTTTCCAATACCCCGTACATACATATCGTTGTTGGTATATCACATCCCCTTTTCCGCCCCCATGGCTCTGTTTTGCATCCCACAACTCCCTGTGTCCTTAAAGGTGTAGTCCCGTAATAACTGAACATCACAACAAGACTGACTGTTTTAGAAACCCAAGAACAAGCAGGACAATTGAAAGTTTGGTTTGTAATTCTGGAAGTCTGCATCATCTATGCTTTTGTATGGTTGTGTTTTGTTGTGTAGGACTGTTTGTATTTTTGCAGTTTTTAGTTGTGACGTCAGCTTTTAGTTGGCAAGACTGTGGCCAGTTGTAGACCATTGTACACTCACGTAAGACAGTGTGCACTCGTGCAGAACAATGCGCAGTTCTGTAGGACCAGGGACAGATCTCTAAGTGGGCAGGGAGAGCAGTTTTTGTACTATCAACCCAATTTTATGTGTGTACATGTGTGCGTGCACGTATGTGTTTTTATTTGCAATCCAGCTATGACTTCTATTTAATTTGCCCTGGAAGTGGCCTCTATGTCTGATAGGAGCATCAACAATTTCTGCATCTAACATCTTTTTCATGTCAAAAGATCATATGTCAGAGCAGCCCATTCCTGACAGAAAAATCTCAGGTACAGTAGTGTCCAGTAATGATGATACACCATAACTTTCATCTAAAAGGGGTCGAATATATTACTTCTCTATAATTGTTTTGTTAATTTTTTTCAAAATACTACTGCAGGAAAGGAGAACAAAAAAACACTCCCACAAGTATGTTGGGGTAAAAATGTGGGGAATAAACTAAAACACTGAAAAGCCCCTTTTTTTATACGAATAACAAATAAAAGGTGTCGCGATTAAATTTTTTTTTTTTTTGGTTGCTCAGCCCGAATGCATGTTTGTAGGTTCATTCCATGATTATTGGTGCTAAACATTTGTTTAGACCAGTTTGAGGCAACATTATTCTGCAAAATTACCTCTGATGGTCAGTTGTTCCAGCATATAAGGTGAAAAGAACTTTGAGCAGTGTCACAGCGTTAAACATGATGGCACAATTGAAGAAGCTCTCTGAGTTTGTTTATAGCCTCAATGTGGCCTATTCTGAAGATGTTAAAGGCTGCCATGGCACTGTAAGAAACACCATCAAGCATGTCAAAGAGACCAGATTGCTGAAAACTAGTGGCAAGAGAGTTGCAAAATGAAAGTTTTGTACCTCTGATGTTCATTATCAGTGTAAGACAAGTAAAAAAAAAATGGCACAACAACTCTGTGACTATATTAAAGGCACCAGAAGTGAAGAGATGAAAGTATCAAGATCTACTAATTTCAGACGCCTGTGTGAAAATGGTCTGATTGGTTGTGTTGCCATCAAGAGCTGGTAACGTCAAAAAAAGACTTGAGTTTGCCAAGAAATTCAAGCATTGGACACCAATGGTCTGAGAACCAAAATTCTAAAATTTCTCACCCAAATGCACAACTTTTATTTTCCATTGAGTTGGATAATGTTTCAAAAAAATGACCGCTTAAACCCCCTCAGTAAAATGTGTAAGTGGAAATATTTTGGTTATGGGTTCAGTCTGCTTGAAAGGAGCCAGTGATCTTATAAAAATCGACAGAATCATGGATCAGAAGAAGTATCACAGCATCCTTCTGAGGCACGTTTTGCCATCTGGAAGGAGACTGACTGATTGAGGATTTTATTCTCAACAAGGTAATGACCCTTAACACTCTTCTAAGTTGTGCAAGAATTATCTCAGTCAGAAAAAAACATCTGGTGACATAAAAGTTATTACTTAGTCTGCTCAAAGTTCAGATCATTAGCCGATTGCACATCAGTTGTTGCATCAAAAGTAGCTCTTTGGAATGAACGTCATAGCATATGGAATGGTTTAGCGCGTGAGAAAATAAAAGTGAAAACTACGCCTGAAAGATAAAATGCTGTAATCAAAGCAAAGTGTGGCCACAGCAGATATTGACTTTATGTCAAAAATACATAATTGTTTTGGTTTTTACTATATAATGATATCTGTTGACTTATTTTCATCGATATGATCCAATATTGCATTAAATAAATTGAAGCTCCTATTACTAAAACCCTTGACTTGACTTGACTTGTGGGGTTTTAGTAATCAGTGCTTCAAATCTTTAATAGTACTTGGTTTCTGATTTATCTAAAGCATCTGAAGTGTTTTTGTTTATCGGCCAATCTGGGAGCCACACCTGCGCAAAAGAACCGAAGTAGAAGGGTTATCTACGCATGTACACAAAACATTGGTTTATATCAATTAAATTTGTCATGTGACAATGCAAGATGTCTACAAAAGCAAGTCATTTGTTTGTAAACATTGGACATTCATCATCCCATCTGAGAATCGACTTTAGATGCCCAGTAAGCTCTTTCATAGGATTGATAGCATTATATGGAGAGATGGCACTATTATTTTATTGAACAGAATCATCATTATGTGCCTGTTTGTAGTTCCTAAATGTGAGCTGCCCCAGCTGTCCCAGCTGCTGTTATCACAGATTTAGGGGCTCTGGGACGTACCTGCTCCTGTGCAGTAAGAGCCCTGTTCAAATAGTGCACTTTTCTCATCAACTTCACAATAAATACCAGGCAGTGCTGCTTCTGAATCTTGTGACTCAAAACATTTGCACACTGATTTAGAATTATTAACCTCATAAAACCCATGGGTCCAACAAATGCAGCTGCTGTATTCAAACCTGAGGAATATTAGGCCTATTTTATATTACAAGGGAGACCAGGTCTAGTTGTTACATGTCCATGTTGTTACATTCTAAATAATTTCGATAATAAAACACAGATGGCGCTCTAATTTTTCCTGTTGCTCCGCAAAGGTATCCCGCGTCTTTATGTGACAGAAGGACGTACGTCAAAAGTCGCAGGAAAGTGTTCCAAAAAAATGCTTGAAAAAGTAACTTTCTTAGTGTTTGGGAGATTTCAATTAACATCAAGTGTAACTGATACATACCCAAGATTTTCTGGATTATGAAAGAGGAAGACATTTGCCACTGTGACACACCCATGTAAACATTTCAAAATGTCGGGACAATGGCGAAGGGTTACTGATGGACTAGTTGATACACCCAAGTTGTTATAGTAAGAACTTGCCCCAAAACCTGTAACAACTTGGACAAGATCAAGTTACCTCACTGAATGACTTTTTACCTTTTTTATTTCAGAAAGATGCCTTGAAATTACAAACAAATAACTAAACATGGCAATACCATTAGAGAATGACTCAAGAGGTTCCTTACTGTAGCTTTGTGGGATAATCGTAGTAAGGCATCCCCCTTAACCTACTTAAGTGGGAAACACGTCTCACTTAAGCGAATTCTAAGTGTAACAAAATGCCCCAAAACCTGCAGCACACTAACCCTCCGGTAACAAACAAACCTGTATATGGGGTAGTTTATTACAGGTGATGGGAGTGCATTTTTTCCTCACCAGCATTACGCATGCAAGGAATATAGGGGTTGTTGCAGTTCAGTAATCTAGACTAAAAAACTGTCTATCTTTATAGTGCATATTGATAACAAAAACCTGATAATGTCAATTTTACAGCCCATAGGAAAAGTGTCTTGCTCGTCTGTTGCTCAATCTTGTCTCTTGAGATGAATTTGAGCTTCTCATATTTGTATCATTCTGTGATCATTTTTTACCTCTCCTAAAGGTCCCTTAGGAGCAAGAGATAAGCTAAAAAGAGACAAGACATCACTGAAACAGAGGAAGTTGATTTGAGATAACCATTTGAGCAATTCTTGAGAAGTGGGATAAACTGAGATCTCATAATTGTATGCCCCTGATCTCAATTATGTCTTGGTTATTTTGAAGGAGAATTAAATTCAAAATTTCCTCAGGTCTGTTGAAATAATAAAGGAATAGTTTGGCCATAATGACCATCATTATATTCAGAGGAAAAAGGGGGAGGCTTGAAGGCCGAAGAACACCATCCCAACCGTGAAGGATGAGGGTGGCAGCATCATGTTGTGGGGGTGCTTTGCTGCAGGAGGGACTGGTGCACGTCACAAAATAGATGACATCGAAAGGAAGGAAAATTATGTGGATGTATTGAAGCTACATAAAGACATCAGCCAGGAAGTTAATGCTTGGTTGCAAATGAGTCCTCCAAATGGACAGTAGCCCCAAGCATAACTCCTAAGTTGTGGCAAAATGCTTAAAGGATGACAAAGTTAAAGTATTGGAGTGACTACAACAAAGCTCTGACCTCAATCCAACTGAGAATTTGTGGGCAGAAATGAAAACGGCTGTGCAAACGGACTACCAACCTGACTCAGTTACTACGGTTCCGTGAGGTGGAATGGGCCAAAATTCCCGCAGCTTATTGAGAGAAGCTTTTGGAAGGCTACCTGCAAAACTTGATCCAATTATATAAACAATTTATAGGCAATACTTCCAAATACTGAGTATTTGTAAAATTCTGGCCCACTGGGAATGTGATGAAGGAAAAAAGCTGGAGTGAATCACTCTCTCCACTATAGAGCTCTGGATGTCATGTGACTCGTTTTGTTTATGCTGCCATTTTGGCAGGTAAAGCCTGAGAATGAGAATGAGAATGAAAATGAATGGCACTAATACCAATTTCAAGCCATCAAAGTTCACTGCACACTTTACATTCAAAGAAATTGAACTATACAATTCAAAACTACATAGGTTAAACATTGTTGACCCTTGTAATGCCTAAGGTGTACTTTTCACAAGTATTGAGACAGCCAGATTGGACAATTTTCTAGACCTGCAGCATCCAAACATCTACAGTTACCTGATCAACTTTCCGTAGTTCTACACCAGAAAGTCCCACAAAGCCTTCAAGAGCCCAGAGAGATACAAATGGGCTGAATCCAAATCTTCACCCTCTGGACTTGCAGACTGAGCCTCACGGACTTCAGGCCTATGTAATATGACGTCTTCGCCGTCATCACGTAAAGTCTGCAAGCTCGGGAGTCTGCAGCATTATTAAAGGAGCTGATGGACCAGTTTTGAGTCTGTTTCACTCATTTCCGTGCAAATGCATATTGATTACCTTTGTAGCCTGTATTTCTTTATGATGATGTTGAATTTTATATCTGGCCGATGTTATTCAAGTAACATTTTAATATTATAAATTATTAATAAGTTTATGTGTTTTGTGTGTGTGTGAACGTGCTTTTTTTATGTCAGCAATTTTTCACATTCTTGATCGCATGAAGGGATGACCTCCTGAGAGCGGCAGGCTTAGATGAGGCAAGCAATGTTTAGCGCACCTTTTTTTGGGCTGTCCCCGGACTGGGGTGAGCAGTGCATTGCGAATCATCAATATTGTAATTAGTCAAAATGTGTTCATGAATTTCATCAAGCAAATTTTTGGTGATCTTGAAATTTCCTTTTCTGAAACAAACCAGCTGAAACAAACTGCATTCAACATGCAACATCTTTCAAGTAACTGGGCACTTGAAGTGGTTGACACCAAATTTTGTCCACCTTTATTATGTAACATCATTACATCCTGGTCCAATCTATTGATTCCATGTCCTTACCATTGCCTAATGCTTATTATGCAATTCAAAATAGGCCTTTTCAGATGAAATAAGTGTGGGTGGAATTTATGGAATGCAAGTAGAACTTTCATTGTAACCATTTATCCCAAACAGGTCACTGTCCTGCAATGAACTGTTACAGGTGTCAATTTTTGGGTTCCTACATAATTATTTGATCTTACAAACAAAATGGAGGGAGGTTTTGAATTAATAAATAGGCAATGCTTGGGGAAAATTGTTAGTTACGTTCCAAAAATAAAATAAATATATCTCAGAATTCATGATTTTCTATAAATGCAGATTTTTCAAAAATTAGTTTTGGAAATTTTAAGCGGTTTTCATGGTTGATACTGGCGGGCCATATAGAACAACTTCCATGGATTTGTTTCTCTGGGCAATTTTTCTCAACTTTCTTCAAGTTAAAACCTGGTGTGCACAATGACTCGAGACGACATCTGACTTCGGCAGCTCCCTTGCGACTGAGCAGCCTTGTTCAAAGATAACACGCACACCCCAGTCCGAGGACAGCCCTAGAAAAGGTGGGCTAAATATTGCTTGTCTCATCTCAAGAGGTCATCCCTTCATGCGGTCATGAACAAAGTAAAAATTGAAGTAAAAAAAAGAACATCTTTCACGTTTGGTTCCTGGAACGTTCCTACTCTCATGGACGGCTTCCAGAGTGACTGTCCACAGCGAAGGACTGCGCTCATTGCTCAAGAACTAATTAGTGTCAGAGTTGACATCGCTGCACTCTTTGAAACCAGACTGGCTGACAAGGGTCAGATTAACAAGATCGGTTCCAATTTCACATTCTACAGGAAGAAAAAGCCAGCCAAAGAACGAAGGATCCACGGTGTGGGTCTGGCCTTCCGAACCAGGCTCATCAATCAACACAACTCCTGAGTACTTCTTGTGTCAATGAACATTTGATGTCCATATGCATTGCCTTAGCCTCACGGTGATCAGTGCCTATGCACTAACAAGGAATAGTGACGAATATCTCATCACGGACTTCTATAACGCCCTTGACCGCACTGTCGCAGCAGTTCCTGCGCGTGACAAGCTGATCCTGATCGGAGATTTTGAATGGTAGGGTGGGGAAAGACCATTTACTGTGGAGGGGAAATCTGGGAAGACATGGAGCTGGGAACAAAAACTTAAATGGAACCCGTCTTCTGGGCTTCTGTTCCGACTTGCTATCATGAACACCTGCTTCCAACTGAAGCCCCAACACAAAACATCATGGATGTACCCGAGATCAAAGCACTGGCACCAACTGGACTTTGTCATCAAGGGATTGAGACACTTTGCTGATTTCAAGGTCACCAAAGCTCTTCCCTATTCACTTGCCATGTGGACTGATCATAAGCTGCTCATCTCCCACGTCCAACTGCAAATCAAACAAAAACCACAAAAACATGGGGACCAATGCCATAAAGAAACTGATGTGGGGAGGGTTGAAACATAGACTCTATCACTATCAAGCTCGAGCACAGAGTCAGAGAACATCTGTCCAATGCAGACGCGGCTGATCCTTCAGACCCAGTTTCTCAAAGGTCCAAGATCAAAAAGGCTCTGCTTTAAGCTGGCTCCCTCCAGATCGGTGACAAGCTGAAGCAAAACGAAGACTGGTTCGACGAAAACAACGAAGAAATTGTCGCTCTGATCAATGAAAAGAGTAAGGCGCGGAAGGAATACTATAATAAGGAGAAGGAATAATTTGCAGACGACACCAATGTCATAGGCCACATACGCGACGGGGATGAAACATCATATCGCGACGAGGTCAAACATCTGGTGCAGTGGTGGTCAGTCAATAATCTCACACTCAACATAGCCAAAACCAAAAAGCTCATAGTGGACTTCAGGAAAAAGGCAGGCCAGCACACCCCCATATCCATCAATGGCCAGGTAGTGGAGTAGGTTGATTCTTTCAGTTTTTTAGGCACCACCATCCATCAATCCCTGTCATGGAACCTGAACACCAGTCTCATCATCTCAAAAACCCATCAAAGACTGCACTTCCTCCGACAGCTGAGGAAATTTGGGGTCAGTCAAGCAGGCATGATCCACTTCTACCGTGCCACAATTGAAAGCGTACTCACCTTCTCCATCCTGGTCTGGTATGGCAGCACCACCAGCCAGGATAAACAACAGCTGGAGAAGGTGGTACACAGGGCCTCTAAAATCATTGGCCACAGTCTTTCCTCCTTAGCCTCACATTACACCACCAGAATTGCCAGGAAAGCCAAGAACATCACCTCTGATCCCACTCATCCAGCACACCATCTTTTCACACTCCTACCATCAGATAGAAGGTACTGCAGCTTCCCATGCAAAACCACACATTTCAGGGACAGTACCTATCCACAAGCCATCCGTCACTTAAATATGCACCAGTACTGTACAGTTACTTCACTACCTGGCCTCCTACCTCTTGTTTTTTTTATTATTTTGCACGAACTATTTTCTGTAAGCCAATGCACTTTTAATGTCCTCAATGCACTCTCAATGTTTTTGTACTGTATGCGTCATTTTCTGTTATTTATAAGGCCCCTTGGTTTCTGTCATCCCCCCCCTCCCCTTGTTCTTTTTTCTGTTCTGTCTAGTTGTGTTGTTGAGTTTGTGAGCAGACCAAAGTACATTCCTAGCAACTGTATTTTATACTGTTGAGATGGCTAAATAAACTTGAACTTGAACAACCCAACCTCAACTGAGAGGAAGGAAAAACTCCAACGTCTGAAAGCTGAAGTCAAAGCCAAAATTTGTACGATCCAAAACACCTGGTGGGGGGAAAAGGCTCAGGAATTTCAATGCCATGCCGATCGCCAGCACCTGCATGCCTTTTATGCCACGACCAAGAAGATCTATGGACCCACTCGCAGCTCATCTCACCAACTGAAAGCTGCTGACGATCAGATAATCTCCTCTGACAACATCAACATACGAGAACGCTGGACAGAACACTTCTCAGCTCTTCTTAACCGCCCTTCCAACGCAGTGGATCAAGTTATTGATCAGCTTGATCAAAGACCTGAGAGGCCGGAGCTCGGTGCCCCGCCCCATCGCAAAGGTGTGCTCAAAAGCGATCTCCCAAATGTAGAGCAGAAAAGCTCTGGGCCCTGACAACGTCCCAGCTGAACTATTCAAACATAAAGGACCTCAACTTCGTGCAGAGATGCTGAAACTGGTGACCGTGATTTGAGGTCATCCAAGACCTAAAAGACTCAATAATTTTTACCATATTCAAGATGTGAAGTAGGGTATCCTTTTCCTGTTGATATTCTGTGATGTATGTTTCTTTATCTCGTTATTCTTCTATGATGTAGTGTATGTTTACCCCGTTGGTGGTCTGTGATTTAGTGTATTTTTACCCTGTTGATGTTCTGTGATATAGTGTCTCTTTACCGTGTCTTGAGTTCTGTTATGTAATGTTTCTTTACTCTGTTGGTGTTCTGTGATGTAGTTTATGTTTATCCTGTGATGTTTTGTGATGTAGTGTGTCTTTTCCCTGTTGGTGTTCTGTGATGTAGTGTATCGTTAGCTTGTTGCGTTTCTTTGATACAACCCCGCTAATACGGCAGTTGGATCAGAGAGCTAGCCCACACCACGGCAAAGTACCCGACTGACCCCGGTCATGGATAAGTAAAATGATTGTTTTACAGCAGCAGTAAACAAACCAAAACACGAACCCTAAGGTTTGCAAAGCCTATGTCTGATCTAACTGCAGCCTCATCAGCCCTAATTTGCAGACACGCACAGCACCTCTCTGGTAAGCTTCAAATTTTGCGGATATGGTGAGGTAACGTTATGATGAAATTACTTCCTTGAAGCTAACCAAAGTAACACAAGCATACCAATCTGAATTATTGCATATTAGATAACCTGGAGCATTTTTTTAAGTAGCACGGAATGCAAAGCAACATGGGGTAGTAACTGAGCGGTCATAACAATGACAGAGACAAACATTACCCTGCAAAACAGGTTTCACAGACAGTAAGTTCCAACAGGCTATCACATTAGGTAGGCTTATGCAGTAAAGCAACACAAAATGGTTAAACTTACTGCTTACTACTGTGAGTCACGAACAGTTGGTAATGACCCAGGCTTCATCTTCAGATATTTTGCAAAGGCTGCGTTTGAGGCCAGTTGTTAGGGGTCGTTAGCGGTCCTGCTAGCCACCCGTAAAACTTTAGCTTCACTTCCATTATTTGCTGTTACATTGTTACTTACAGCTTGTGGCTCCGAGCGCTTGATCGATGCAACTGCTCCAGGTTGGAGAAGCAGCTGAGACGCATATCCAGCGTCAAATTATCCTTTGACAAAGCTGCCTTCAGTGAAATGCTGAGCACAAATGGCTAACGTTCCCTTAGAGTGTGGCTGTTTGCCGCCAGCAAACAAAAAAGCTATCCACTGATTTCTGGTGGCATCGTCTTTTGGAAGAGAAAATAGTTGTCCTATTTTTGCATCCAAAAAAAAAAACAAACAAACAAACAAACAAACAGCTATGGGAGACATTGTAAGGGGGTATGCCAAGAGATAACATAGACATATGACCAGGACGAGCTGCTATGGGAAGCGACACTCAACCTGTGCTCACAGATGGGGTAATAAAGACATAAAGGACTCAAGGAAAGTTCACATCTGCATGAAGTCAGTCCTTCACAGCTGCTCCACTGTATAGAGTAGCACTATGCTAAATGCTCCTGCCGCAGTGAGCCCTTTACTTGAACCCATGGTCTCTTTCTCTCAGCAAAAATAAGTCCCAATTACAGTGAGCTGCTGTATATGCTCTGGGGAATTGCATCAAAAAAGAGTAAAAAAACACAGAGCTCTCAATAAACTTCAAGAACTTTGCAGTGACTTGCTAGCAACCATGCTGAGGAGTGTATCGTCCCTCAGTGTCATAGATCTTAATAGACCAAATAGCGTATCTTTCTGTCATTTTGGCACTTAGCTTGGGGCCAATTTTGTTAACCCCATCAATCCTATGGATCCATATATGGGTCCATCAAAGCCAGCTGGTATATTAAAACTTGTGGAACTTAAGGCCTGTTTTAAATCCTGGAAGAAATCCCAAGGTTTCCAACAATCACATATATGTTCTGCTGAATTACGGGGAAATGTGTTTCAAATGATCTAGATATTTTATTTACATCTGATGTAAAGCCGGGGCCATAAAAACATGCCATCCTGAGTCTGAATATTTCTCCATATTAGTGTAATGTAGCTTCAGTGAAGTGCTGCAATCAGCAGATATCGAATATGTATGTGACATTGTCTTACAATTTGAAGAAAAACTTTTTTTTACTTTGAACCTACAACCCAAATTCCGAACTACTTGGGACAAAGTGTAAATTTTGAATAAAATCAAAACGCAATGGCCCTCATTTATCAAACTTGCCTACACCAAAAAAAAAAAAATTGGTGTACGCAAAATCTCCCGCAAGAATCGGCATTTATCAATCTGAACGTGAGCGAACGGTCCGCAAAAATCTCACGCCAGCTCTGACCAGGTGTACGCAAATCTGAAAACAGCGAACAACATGCAGGAACGAGTGCAGCTGTCAAAATGAGTAATAAACCATATGCAGCAATGCAGACTTCATGCTGTTGTTGCTCTTATTAGTAAAATAAATAAATAGACTAAATAAATGAATAAAATCAGGTTGTTTCCAAATATAAGAGGAATTAATTTCTCTACACAGATGTCATTATTTAATAAATTTATTAAATGCACCTGTGTTGAGAAATTACTGTAATGGTGCGATCAGGAACCAGTCGCGAGAACCAGGCAATGCAGTAGAACTTGTTTTATTAATAAAGGGGGAGAACCCCCGCAGGGCAGAAGGCAAAAGTACAAAATAGAATCGAAAACCAGGGCAGCAATCACAATAATCGTACTCGGACAGAAATGGGTACAGGAATGACAAAGAAGCAAAACCAGAATCCAATGGGCATAATCCGAATCGTGACCAGGGCAGCAAACAAAGATCTCGTGGTCGGGCAGAAAAAGGTCAAAACTCACAAATGCAACAATAATCCAAAATCACAAAGGCAAAAATCGAAAAGTCGGATGGTCCAGTCAGAAAGATAAACATTGAGTAATGAAGGCGAAATGAAACGTGGCACAAGAAGACTGAGGAAAATGATCTGATGGAGAATAACTGAGAAAAGACACCTAATATACATTTCCAGGGAGATCACATGGTGAGAGACACAGATGCAAACAGTCAGACTGATTACCAAGGAGCAGCACATTTGGGAGATCACCTGATCACATGGAATTTGGCAGAAGCCAAAACGCGCACAGGGATCACGGTACAAACCTATACAAAGACATACAGCTCTAGTTAAGGAGGTCTATCGTGCATAGATACTTAAAGAGGGACGGCTTGATAAGATGTGGAGCTTCCACAGAAAATGCAGAAATGGTAATCAGGGAGAGACAAGAGGCGGAGACTAGAACAGGGCGAGTGCTGAGAGCTTGTTAATTAATTAGTAAGTGAAAATATACAATCCCTTGGTGCTTGTTAGTAAGTTAGTATTATATATAATTTTAGTTGGTGTTAGTGTCTTCTAGCGAAAATAACAAACTGTTAGTATGATTAGTAAGATAGAAAAGTAAGGCGAAGTAAGTAAACGAGATTGGAAGGAAGGTTGAAATCCAGAATCCAATAAATCACCCGAAGAGTAACACGCAGGACTGGGGCTGTGTGCAATGACAAGACAAGAGACCAGACGGGGGAGACAAATTGCAATGCATGATGGAAAACATGAACCGGAATATGACTATGGCAAAATGTAAAACATGGAAAAATAAAAACTAAGACAATACATAAACTAATCAAAGTAAACAAATCCCAATACACATACAAAGAATAGTCAGACATAGCAAATATCAGAAAACACAAAATGCAGTCAGAATTAACAAGGCATGAACATGGTTGAGGCAGAACAGACTATGAGCAATGGCAGAATCACAACAATTAGTTACTCTTATTTGGAAACAACCTGCTTGTAAGGCCGGATGGCTGACAATTACAATTAATTTGATTAAGCGCAATATGCAGCTTGGCAGAAATGCAGTGTATGTTAGATGCTCATCTAGGCAGATATATACTGAACAACAAAAGAAACGAAAGTTAGCCTAATTAACGGCAGACTGGAAAATATGTTTGCGCGTAATTATTTTAGAAAATCAAATTTATTACTAGCGCCTGCACATTTACACACGTTTCATCAAACTTTTCTTTATTTTGCGGACCCTTCGACTGAGTAACCATAAGAGTAGCCTACATTAACTAACTAGCTAGCTTGCGTTTCTTTTGTTGCTCAGTATATAGATGTCTACGAACACTTCGACCGTGATCACATTTTGACAATGGCAGATCTTCCATTGTTCGAGGAATAAACTTCTGTCCAAAGTGAGAGGAACTTTCGGCACATAGATCTCATCCGGGAAAGTGATAAGTGGCTGCTCGTTTTGTGTGGCACCGAATAAAATGTCATGGAGTAACACTGATAAAAGTACAGTGAAGAGTGATCTCTGCAGACTGTATTTTACCAATTATCCTCATGGTGCTCCGATCGAGGCGGGGGGGACTCATCCATGACCCGACCAGCTTGTATTCCCACTATGGAGGGGGTGCCTATCAGTGCTGTGACAGCTGGAGGTTAGAGTCTGGTCCGTGCGCTGTTGCAACCCGTTTCTGGGAGGCGATCTAAAAATCGGACCATTTTTTTAACCTACATGTAAAGCATTTGGATTGTCATTCATGTAGGCCATGTAACATGAAATATCGTGGATCTATAAATTGAATTTATTAAGGCCGATGTTATTCACACTTTTACATGTGGCTGATGCTAAATTTTATTCTTGACCACACTTGCAAGTACGCAAGTTGATGACCATTCCAGTTCTGCTTCAAAAGTTTTGCTTAAAATAAGTTTGGCCAAGAAAAAATTTTAGCTTTGACCACACTTAAAATAAGTGTGGGCAATGGAGAAACGTGCGTCTTGGCCACAATAATAAGTGTGTCTAACACTAATTGTTGATGAATTAAATAAAACCTCTGCTGCACTCCGGTTTTCCACCCCAAAGGCTTCTGCAGCAGCAATAGTTTTTCAAATTGCAGCCAACTGGGCTCTCTTTATGCCACTCTTAAGACTTCCAAATAAAATCATTTTATTTTTCTCCATCAATCATCAGCCGGCTGATAAAACCTTGTATCTTGAAAAAAAAAGTTTCATTTTGCATGTAAGAATGCAGTTGAGCTGTGTTCGGGTAGGATGACTATTTTTCCTCCAAGAATGTATCCAATCAATTAAATTTAGTATTTTGCAATGTTTATGCTTTTATCCTGGACATACGAGTTTTTGTTTCTCATCAAATTGTAGATACAAGGTTTATCAGCAGGCCGACGATATTTCCTCCTCAGTGAAGTTCTTTCTTCTTTGCCGTCTTTCGAGAGTCCATGTCGTAAAGTGGGCAGGACTATGCCTCCCGGAGCATGAATTTTTAGGGGCGTGTCATGTAAATTAAGATGATTTCTGCCGCCAGATTTATCAACGCCATGGCAGTTCTACACCGGAATCTGCAATGTACACACTTTTAGTAAATCAGACGTGACACCTGGCGAACGATGATATTTACACCAGAATCTACACCAAATCCTCAGCAAGTTTGATAAATGAGGGCCAATGACTTTCAAATCACTCCAGCCAGTGTTTTATTCACAAGAAAACAGAGATAACAGCAAATGTTGAAACTGAGAAATTTTACAATTTTATCCACAAAATGAGCTCATTTCAAATTTGATGTCTGCTACAAGTCTCAAAAAAGGTGGGACAGGGGCCTGTTTACCATGGTGTAGCATCCCCTCTTTAACATAGAGTGGAGGCATCTGGGCATTGAGGAGACAAGTTTCTTGAGTTTAGCCTTTGGAATTTGATCCCACTCTTGTTTAATACAGACTTCCAGCTGCTGGAGAGTTTTGGGTCTCCTTTGAAGGACTTTTCATTTAATTATGCGCCAAATGTTGTAAATTGGTGAAAGATCAGGACTGCAGTCAGGCCAGTTCATCACACGGACTCTTCTACTATGAAGTCGTGCTGTTGTAATAGCTGCAGTATGTGGTTTTGCATTGTCCTGCGCAAATCCAGGCCTTCCCTGGAATAGATGTCATCTGGAGGGGAGCATATGTTGCTCTAAAAACTTTACATACCCTTCATCATTCATGGTGCTTTTTAAAACATGCAAGTGTCCCACACCATATGCACTAATGCCTCCCCATACCATCAGAGATGTTGGCTTTTGAACAGAGCGCTAATAACAAGGGGTGGTCTTTCTCCTCTTTAGCCTGGAGGACACGATGCCCATTATTTCAACAATTCTGCCTATTCAATCAAATTATCTTGAATTTTGTGGGAAAACAAATACAAGAAAATGATACAGGCTGCAAATGATCAAAGAGCATGCAACTGAAAGTAGTAATAAATGAGTGGAGTTCAGTATTTCCTGTACATTATTGTACATTTACATACACTGAGAGTAGTTGTGCCAATGTGCAAATAGCCCTTAAAGGGGGTCTTATTTTTCCAAGTAGGAGTATTTGTTCCAAGTTTGATTGTGTTGCATTTTGAAGTTCTTTGAATAAGCTTCCATTTGAGGCCAACTTTTTGAAAATCCAAAGAGGCCCACATGGTCAAAATTGAGGGTCAAAAAGTGCACCGTTTTAGTAATTAGCTGAAAAGGGGTTAATGTTTCTCCAAATTGGATGAAGATAAAAAGATGTTCTTACCTTCATTTGAAACTCACGTCAGGTATACTATCAAAAATGTAAATGGCAAAGGGGACATTCTAAGGATACTTGCATAATATTTCATTTGAAATCGACATGTTTGGCACCAAATTTCAATGTTTAGGGGTTAATTGCAAAGCACTCAAAGGGTTAATCACTATATTAAAAGGTTTGTTTCAGACTATTAAACAGAATAAACATATCCTGATAGAATGAAATTTGTATCCTTATTAGTTCATTGGTTTTAACCCTTTGAAAATGGTCACAAACTGTGACCAGAGGGTTAACGTGGGCCACGCCCCCTTTTTCGGGGGGCCCATAAAATGAGAACGAAATTAGATATCAACTTGAAACCACCTGCAATTTAATTTGTTCATCACAGCCAACAAAATATTACCAAATGAAGCACTTCTGAGACCATCAGCATTGGCAGTGTTTAATAGTTGGGGCAACAGCACTGTGTAAAGAAGCAAGAGCTAGCCATTACGTGAGTCAAAGGAATCACGTGGGTGAGGCAGGGGCGTAGCATGGGGAGGGGGGCGGGGGGGTGGGAAGGGTACTGATTACCCGGGCCCACAGTGGGAGGGGGGCCCTTGAGAAGCCTGGAATGAAAAGTGTGCATTTTTTTGATTAATTTAATTTTTTTCTTAGGAATTAATGTCCTCATTGAATCAAAAGCAACTAAATGGATTGGTCACAAGATTATAGTTGGTCTCAAATAGAGTAAAATAAAATACTAGGTGCCTTTGCTCCCCCCTTCTTTCAACCTCTTTCAACCTCTTCAAGTTTGGAGTTTGCAGGAGCATTGTGTGAAATACAGGGGGTAGGGTATGGTTAGGGTTAGGGCCCACTCTCGCTACCAAAATAGAGGATCCTCTGATTCCATTTCCCACCCAGTGACCCCCCAGAAGAACAAAGGCTGACGCAGCAGGTGCTGAGGTAACGCTAGCTGCTACCCCTGCAAGCACAAGCGACTTGCCATCTGGTTGGACAGTGAAGCAAGTGGACAAATGGACGAATAGATGAGTGTGTGCAACTGTGCGTGTGTCCTTTCCGGCTTCACTATACTGCATGGTTATGTAGGCCTTGCGGTTGGTTCTGGTCTCAGTGAAGTAGCCTAGCCTTGGAGTTGAAGAAGTTTGGGTGATTGTGTGAGTGTGTGTCTCTGTGTGTGAGAGAGCGAGAGAGCACCCGCTGTGGTCATGTTTGGCTTGTTGTTAGTAGACTGACTGCATCCGCCGTGGTGCTTTTTTCAATTTGAGAGATTGCCTGTTTGTACAGTTAGGCAATTGTGCTTTGTGATTTTGTTCAATGATGTGTCTTTCTTATCTCATTTGTTGTAGATAGATGGTTAAATAATGTCACACGATCAGTCATAGTGCCGGCTCTCATTTGCAAGTGTACTGATTGCATGCCAGTCTCCGATAGGCTATATCTGAAATTAATTCAGGTGATTGCTCATGTAAGTGCGCCAGATTGGTGCCAATTATTGTTGCATCTGCATTTTAATGCTCAACTTTGCCTTTCCTTGTTATTAAAACAACGTGCATCCAAAGAACTTTGCCAATGCAACCTCCTATGACACTGTTGCTTTACGAATACAATAGCAAATCGCCGGAGTATCAAAAATTTTTAAGTGTGTGCGTGTGTGTTAAATACTTTTTACTTTCACTTGAATAGATTTATAGACCAGTACTTTTAGTTTTGATTAAGTTAATTTTAACCAAAGTAACTGTACTTCTACTTGAGTACAATAGTGTACTTTTTTCACCTTTAAATAAAATCCAGCAGTTAGAATCTTGTTCAAACTTGAAAGAACCTGGTGCGTTGTGATTTTATAAAGTGCAACCGTGTAAGGTACATAAAGAACCACAAGTGGTAAAGTCAGGAAATATACACAGTGTTATAAGAATTGTTTTAATGTGGGGATTAGATGCTTAAATGGTAAATATTATACCCTACCTTGGGAACATGCTAATGAACACAAAGTGATGTGAAGGAAATAAACTATTTCTTTTAATGCAAGGAAATTAAGAGTTAAAAAAAAACATAAAAATGCATAGATATTTGTTTTAAAAAAAATCACATTTTTCTTTTTTGGCTGGCCAGAGCTGGGGAGGGCGAGGGGGTGGCCTGTGTAGTTTTCGTCTAAGGGCCCAAAATCCCCAGCTACACCCCTGGGGTGACAGAAAAAACAAACAAACAAAAAAAAATGTGTGTGTGTGTGCGTGTGTGTGTTTGTGTCTGTATGAGGCTTTGACTGTCTTCTATTGGTGTATGATTGACCAGCTGGTGTCGCTAGATATTGAATGCAGTTGGAACTCTGATTGACTGAGCATTCCTCTTCCCTGGACATGGAAGTGAAATTGAGTCCTGTTTGGGAAGCACTGACGACAGGTGGCTTTGGCAGAGCTCAAATGGCACTGCGTGTTGCATGGGCAATAAACTCATCCCATCATAGACACGATCTGTGCCGATTTCAGTTCCAACCGAACTCAAAACCCCCCACTGATTTCATTAGTTGGTTCAACTCTTCGGCCAGCTCACCTGGTGCTGCCCACAGTTGATTCAAAACCCAGCATACACTCAGCCCAGAGCGAAATGAATTTGGCTGCCCTGCCACATGACAGAGTGAATAGGAAAAAAGGATATGAAAGACCGATGAAGGAGAAACGGAGAGATGTCGAGCAGCTGAAAGAGATGAAATGTGGCATTTTTTATAGCTGTGCAGGGACGAGCTGCAGCAGGCCGAGGCTATCGCTGGAGGCAGACTCCATAAACTTTTCTCCTGACTCTCCTCACTTTGAAATTTTATCATGAAGTTCTTTTTGTATTTTGCTGTAGACACCTTGATGTTTATTTTAAATTTACTGTCTGCATATTAGACAGTGCTGTACCACTTAAATGTCAAACCTAAACTATTAGGGTTGAGTCAAGGTGAATAATAGATTACTTAGAAGTGAGATATTAAGTAAAGTAAAATTTTCTTGTGCTTCAAAAGGGTTTGCAGTCTGAATCTCAAAGACCATCTGTTTGGATAAATTAGCAGCTAATCTCTTTATTCTGATGCCCCTGTGCTCAGTGTAGAAGTGGTCCCATCCTTCCGCTATCTAGCTCAGTTTCTCTTAGTGAGGTTCACCGCTGCCTATCCCAGCATGCAATGGGTTAGTGGCAGAATGCAGAAATGTTGCAAGATGATGTTTACTGGAACTCAGACGAGAGAGGGCTGTAACATTTTGTGAACTGTACTGTCCTTTAACACGGACCGCTGCAATTACTGTCCTGCTCCACTAGGAGACTGGTCTGGACTACTGGCCTTTGGAGCACGGACCACTGCAGTAACTGTCCTGCTCCACTAGGGGACTTGTCCGGACCACTGGCCTTTGGAACACGGACCACTGCAGTAAGTGTCCTGCTCCACTAGGGGACTGATCCGGACCACTGGCCTTTGGAGCACGGACCACTGCAGTAAGTGTCCTGCTCCACTAGGGGACTGGTCCAGACCACTGGCCTTTGGAGCACGGACCATTGCAGTAAGTGTCTTGCTCCACTAGGGTACTGGTCTGGACCACTGGTCTTTGGAACACGGACTACTGCAGTAACTGTCCTGCTCCACTAGGAGACTGGTCCGGACCACTGGGTCCGGGGTTTCTCGAGACAGTGAAATTTGCAGTCATTGCTGGCCTCCCACCGAGGTAAGGTCTTGGAACCACTGGCTGAGCAGTCCATTTTCAAAATACTGCGAATAGATGGTAAATGCCTACCTTAAGCTCAGCATAACTGTTGGCCAAACTACAGTATTTATCCAGCATGCCATTTTCATAAATAAATTGCAATGAATGTGATTGTTCAAAATGTTTGAAGCCGGTAGTCTAATAATAAGCAGCTCGCCGCTTTTTCTATGCTGCACTAATCAGGAATATTAATAAAGCAGCTAGTGACAGCTAACAAAACCCGATGAATATAAAATGAAATAACCAATATTGCGTCATCTTATTCTCGAAAATACGAATGCTTGAACAGATTATTTTTATCTAGCCTAACTGGAGAACATTAAAAATGATCGGCAGGTTTTAAATTGCAGCCTGTTCATACATTGCTGTCAGCTGTTAATTTCGGTTGATTATTATGCTTTCTTTCTCTACCATAAAAACATAATTTTAAATAGAAGGCTATATTCAGGCAGAGGGGTGTGATACAGCCTTATCATTTTATAGCTTACTTGAAATGGAGCTTCAATTACAGCTCCGTGTAATTCATTTGAAAATGCAGTGGCCCCTTTCCAAAAAGTAATTTGGCTTCTCAAAAAACAATAGAAAATTATTTGAAATAATGAAAGGTCTTACCATTCAATCCCTCTGAAATATGAGTGATCTTTTTACATAGTGTGTATAACGATGTACCGCAACTGGTGGTAGGCTACAGTAATACATCGACTAAGATTAGCCATGAATAACTCGGGTCAGTGATAGTGTGACTGTCGTTAGACTACGACCAAGCTTAGGCTATTATATTTATCACCGAGCTTTGTTTTCATGTATTTTCCCCTTCTCTTTGGAAACGGCCACCACATTTTCAAATGAATGAGGCGCCTATGCTTTTATAATTAAAAGTTACTTTTAACTTTAGGCTACAATCAATAGACTTTGATAAATTTTATGCTTCTGACAGAATATAGACACTGCCTCCAGCAATATAACATGTTTCTTTGCTGCAAAAAGAAGCGCCTATACTGAGGTAAGCTAAGCTGGAAAACGTGTGATTAGAATTCATTAACGTTAGGCCTACTGGTCATAACTTGTCGACTATTTTTATAAATAAATAAACTATAAACACTGACCCGAGTTAATAAACTTGCCAGAGACAGCCAACAAAACCAGATGAATATAGAGAAAAAAAATAACCAATATTGCCTCAGTATATTCTCAAAAATATTAATGCTCTGAACAGATTATTTCTATATAGCCAAGTGAGAGAACGATAAAAATGATTGGCAGGTTTGGAAAGTTGTGTCAATAAATTGCAACCAGTTCACACATTGATTTCTGCTGTTAATCTTGGTTGAATATTGTGCTTTCTTTCTGCACCATAAAAGCAAAATTTATAGCTATAAGCTACTCAGGCAGAGGGGTATGATACAGCCTATGATGTAATACGCTTCCCATAATTCATTTGAAAATGTGGTGGCCATTTCTGACAAGGAAATTAGCTTCGCAGAAAACACTAGATAAAAGTGTTTAGTCTGTAAAGGGGGATAAATGTTTTACCCATACAGAGGGCTAGTCCCGCTGTCCATCAGGAATGGGACTGAAATGATCCCATGACTGTAATATCCTATTCTAATGGTTAAAGCCGATTTACAGCTGATCATAGTACAGTAGCAGCATCGGCCGAGGTGAGCTAGTTCTAATCAAAACTAAATTTTAATGATGAAATCAGACTACAGCCTATTTTACTCTTCTCGCCTTCTACCTAAAATTGGCATCTCTATCTGCAGAATTTAAGCGCCACGATCTAGCCTACTGATATAATCGCCGACTGAAAAGAGTTAGGCTACTAGAATCCATCAACGTAACGTAGCCTACTTCCGAGAATGACTATTGGTATAACCCAATGAATATAAAACAAAAAATCAAATTGTGTAAGCTTATAATAATGTTTTAAATAGATTTATTTATGTAGGCTATTTAGCCTATAAAAAAAGTCGGCAAGTTATTATCAGTAATGGTAATGAATTCTAATCACACGTTTTCCAGCTTAGATTACCTCAGTAGGCGCTTTTCCAAAAGACAAATGATTTATGACAGGAGGCCATGACTACGCCTATCAGAAATGAAATACAATGTAATACAAAAATATATTAGAGTCTAATAATTGTACAGTTGAAATTTCCTCTTAACACAGCTGGCGCAAGAATTAACCAACCCCCGTGCGATCGAACAGCGACAATATTATGGGCTACATTCAGTAGCCAACATAAATATTATTTAATTATAATAAGGTCTATGCACTGTCATTCAAGGACGATTTATTTTCTCCAGTGAGAGCATCATTTCAGAATTCTTCTGCGAATGAAGATAATTTTGGTGACAAGTGCGGTGTCCTTCATTTATGTTTTCTAATCAGACAGCTGTTCCAATTGGACAGCTAACTGCGCAGTAAAAAGCGGTGAGCTGCATATTATCGAGGCACATTGATTGTTACCAGCTTATTTTACTGGCTTCAAATATCTTGAACAATTAGACCTTCAGTCCTAAAGATTTAATTATCCAAATAGTGGCCAAATAAATTATTTGCCCAACAGTAATGCTGTAAAGCTGTAAAGCAACCATTTACAATGTAATTGCAATATTCCTAGCATGGAGTGTACAGTCAGTGGTTCAAAGACCGTACCTCTACAAGGCCACTGAAAGCAAAATTTCACTGTCTCGAGACACCCCAGACCAGTGGTCCGAACCAGTCCCCTAGTGGAGCAGGTCAGTTACTGCAGTGGTTCGTGCTCCAAAGATCAGTGGTCCAGACCAGTCCTCTATTGGAGCAGGACAGTTACTGCAGTGGTCCATGCTCCAAAGACCAGTGGTCCGGAGCAGTCCCCTAGTGGAGCAGGACAGTTACTGCAGTGGTCTGTGCTCCAAAGACCAGTTGTCCGGACCAGTCCCCTAGTGGAGCAGGACAGTTACTGCAGAGGTCCGTGCTCCAAACACCAGTGGTTCGAACCAGTCCTCTGGTGGAGCAGGACAGTTACTGCAGTGGTCCGTGCTCCAAAGACCAGTGGTCCGGACCAGTCCCCTGGTGGAGCAGGATAGTAATTACAGTGGTCTGTGTTAAAGTACAGTACACAAAATGTTACAGCCCCTGCAGACTCAGACAGAGAGTTCTTTAGTTCAAGCTTAGTGAGCTAACATATTCACAGTATGAGCCTCATTTATTTTGCTGGTTGATTTCCTTCTAAGACATCAAGGATGACATTAAACAGGAAAGCTCCATTATGACGGAAAAACTTCAAGGGTAGCGATTTATTGCCTTGTCATCACTAAATTAACCAAACCCATCCACCACCCTAATCAGGCAAAGAAAAGTGTCATGCGAAAAAGGTTTAAAATTGTGGCAGTTGCCCATGCCACTGTCCTTTTGAGATCATAGGGCACAGGTCTTATACCTGCAGCTGATAAACACTGCCAACCCAGCCTGAGTCCAACCCACTGCCTGGTGTTCAGCCTGTTAAACAGGGGAACTCGGTGAGTGACCTTCGTTTCTCCATCCCAAAAAATTATTTAAAATGCATGTTGAGACTGATTTCAAATAAAATGAAAAGACCCTGATTCGTAGCCGTAGTCTTGTACTTGTGAAAGTCTCCACATCGCTGGACTGTCTTGGACCTTCACTGGTAGCCTTGTGTTTGTGAAGAAACCTTGCATTTATTTCTGTGATTGACTGATTCTTTTGAGTCAGTCTAAAGGATATGTATTGATTGACTGCAGTCTATATACCTCCATAAATATGCTGATTTTACTCACCAGACAGATTATGCTTACTTTGAATGAAATGTGGGATGATGGTATAATATGCTATTTTCCTATTTTTTTGCATATTTATGACACTTAAGTGTTTCAGATAACTGAACTTCCACTCTGGCATGATTACTGCCAGCCCTGTTGAATCTAAATATCACTTCAATAGAACCTGTCTGGCAATATGAAGTTGGCAAAAGGCAGCAAATGATGCTGCAAACAAGAAATTCAAGACCAAACAAGAAACTAAATTTCTGACATCAATCAGTCTGGAAAGGGCTACAATCCCAGTTACAAGGCACTAGGACTCAAGCAAACAATGGTCAGAGCCATTATCTACAAAAAGAGAGAACTTGGAACAGTGATGAGCCTTCCGAGGAGAGGGAGGCCGACCAAAATCCATCCAAGAGTGCATTTACGACTCATTTAGACAGTCACAGAAGAACCCAGCCTAACATCGAGAAAATTGCGAGCCCTATTGGCCTCAGTTAATGTCAGTGTTCATGATTCGGCAGCAAAACTGGCATCCATGGGAGAGGCAAAAACCATTCCTGAGCAATGAGAGCACAAAACACTCACCTCATATTTACCCCCCCTCCCCCCCAAAAAAAAACATCTTGATAACCCCCAAGACTTTTGGCATAACATTCTGTGGACTGATGAGTCAAAAGGGGAACTTGAAGGTTTTCGGCGAGATCAAGTCAAACTCCTGAGTTCAATCCGACTGAGATGTGGTGGCATAACCTTAAACAGGCAGTTCATGCGCAAGAACCTTCCATTGGAGCTGATTTGAAACAATTTAGCTAATAGGAGAGGTCCAGAAAACCTCCAAGCGATGTAAAGGCCTCATTGCCAATTACTGCAAACTTTTGATTGCAGTTGCTGCTAAGTGTGACAAAACCAGTTGTTGGGTTAAGTGGAGGGTATTTTTTTTCACGTTGGTTATATAGGTTTTGAATACCTCCTCCATACCTTCACTAAATGGCACAACAAGCTGCACTTTGTGTTTGTTCACGTTGTCCTTGTCTAACCGTAAAGTTAGTTGGATGATCTGAAACATTCAAATATGACAAATAAGCAAAAATACAGGGGGGGGGGCAATACTTTTTCACAGAGCTGTACCTGAGTTCAAATTGCCGTCGATGTATTATATTTAGTTTTCTGCCTTCATGAGAATTCTGTGGATTAATTTTCACCTTTGAAATTACCTGTGAACATTAGTGCTTTATTTTGACTGCAGTGTGTACTAAAGGTTTATTATAATTGGAAACCGTTTATACGGTGGCAATTTGGCACAGTGGGTGGCACTGTTGCCTCACAGCTACAGGTGATAGAATTACTCATTATGCCACTATTGTGGGCTCAAATCCAGCCTGGGCCCCTCATGTGGAGTTTGCTTGTTCTTGTGTGCATGTGGGCTTATTCCAGGTATTCCAGATTCCTCCCACAGTCCCTCTAATGTATCCCAGTCTATTTGGAGATTATACATTGCCTGTGGATAAGAGTGTATGATGCCTGCTGTGTGGTTCCTGTGATGGATTGGCAAGGTTGTGGTCCTGAATTTTGCTCCAAGCAGGTTGGAATAGGCACCAGCTCTCCTGTGACCCTGATGAGGAGAGGCAGTTCCAATAATGCACAGATGGAAATAATTTTAATTGATGTGTGATGGACAGCATGACAGTGAATATAATTGTTTCTTAAGTGTGACACAGTTCTTCAGTGGGGCAGCTCTAATGTAAAGCATACAGTCTTTATTAGCTGTGACATGGCCCAGCAATAATCTTCCACATGCAGCAAAAACAAATTTTCATAACATTTGTGTGAAGCCCCCCCCCACTTCCCCACCTTCCATGTCTTGGCAAAAAAAAAAACCCTTTTATAAGACAGTAGATACTTCCTGGCAACACTCTAAAAATGAAGGGGAACGGGTGAAAATTCATTGAGTAGCATGGCTATCTCAATTTTGACCATCCTCACCGGCCAGTTTTCGGCCACTGCCTTCCAGTTAGGACCCACATTATTCCAGACCTGAACAATCACCTGTTAGACGAGCATCAGAAGAGAAGACACCCGCTTATTTCCATGGCAATTTCCTGTCGGATCTCGCTTGTTAATGTCTGGTACACAGTGGTGAAGTGTGTGTAAGACATTCAATGCGCTGTTAAATCTTTTTTTTAAATTTGGCATCTCCAATGCCCAATTGGGAACTATGTATAACACTTGCTCGGATGCGACCCTCTGTTACCAATTCAGGAGACTGAAAACAGTTCATGGTTTACGGACAGGAAGTGAGGGCGGAGGATATCCGAACTTGAACAGACAAGTGCCCGTCTTGGCCAACAGGAGGTGCCTAAGCAACGAGCAAAGGTTATATTACCCTTCCCTGCAGTCCCTTCCCAATTTGCATCCCTGTACCACAATGGCCAATTGTGCGCTACGCTACAAGAGCTGCCGACCCCTGCTGGCTGGTATGACCAGGGCACAAACACGCGCCGTGATAGTCACTTCTGCATCGCAATGCAATGCTTTAACTGAGTGAGCTATGCGGCAGCACCATTAATTTACATTTTACATGTAAAATAAGATGGCACAGCACTGAGAAATAGAGGGAGAGCACTAAGCCTATCACCATTGTCCCAGATTAATTACAGAAATTCCTATGTGCGCAATAAATATGTCATATTCTTTATTGCAGAGGGGAACAACTGTAATTATGTATGAGTCCTTGTACCACATATTACCTTACATAGAGGTGGGAAAGGATGCCAAAGCTATGATGGAAGGAGAATATACAAGAGAGCTTAGTGTCTGCATGGTTATGAGGAAACAAATGTGGCTATTAGAGTATAAAGCTTATCGACTGCTGCGTGAGCCTTCAAGATATTGGCAGAAAAAATAAAAACTCATCATGAAGATGCAACAAATCATATTTTTGAAATGAGAGTTGTGTTTTTTGTTTGCTTTGCCTGAAAGCTTGACATTTCTGAAAATGTAAATCAAATGGTCTCTGGATATTGTTTCCATGAATATGATAGACCCTGCATGTGTGTGGGTTTAGCAGGGGTCTAAACTGTGCATTTCATACGTAAATAGGGATGCACCCAATCAAAGGTGGAGCAATTGTAAGGAGATCAGAATTCAAGCCGTTGTGAGCTATTTTAGACTGTTTATCACATTCTGTCACTCGTTATTTTTATCAACTCAACGAAGAAGTGTTTATGTCGGATCCTTTTACACATCAGTTGAACCAGATCCATCATGAACAGCGTTTAGCATATTTTACACATTTCTATGCTCTAAAAAAGGCTGTTTGGATGAATGTAGAAATGTTCTGTGAACTGGTTGTGTAACTTCTAAGTTGATGTAAACACGTCTTTGAAATTACTTGTGAGGGTGCAATATCTGAGCAGATTGTTCTGTGGATATCTTGAGATCAGGCCAGGAATGTCCTATGCTGAGATGACGTGATCATTCTGGATTCAAATTGATCATATCTGAAAAGTTTAATGAGAAATAATGGGTATTTCATTTGATAAAATTACCGAGTTAGCTAGACAAGGCCATCTAAACAATTTAGTTGGTTACCATCTCTGCTCCCCCCAATAAAACCCTGCCACCTCTGATTTTCTTCCTATTTTTAATTTGAAAAAATCCATTGAATCACACCAAAAAAAATGAGAGAAATGCTCAGATACCCGTCCATGCAGGAAACGATCTGTTCAGCTTTCAATCACTGAGCCCTGTGTTAAGCAGATTTACTTCTGATTTGGATTTGTTGCACTATTCGGATCTCAAACTGCCATAATAATAATAATAATAATAATAATAAAAACTCCCACCTGCCCCTGAAAATTGAAATATGAAGGATACAAGCCGACAAATTTTTTCTATACAACCTCATTTTCAAAAAAAGTTTGGATGCTGTATAAACTGCAAACAAAAACAGAATGCAATTATACTGTATGCAAATCATTTAAACTCCATATTTAATTGAAAATAGTACAAAGGCAACATATCAGATGCTGAAACAGACAAATGTTTTTGTTATTTGAAAAATATATATTTATTTTGAATTTGATGCCAACACAGCCCAAGGAATTCTCAGATGAGAAAAAAGGTAAATTTATTTAATAAGCAAGGTTGCAAAGTCAGGTGCAAAGAGGCTGAACTGGATTCCCTGCGTAGTGAGGTAAATGGCTGGCTAGGAGAGCTGAGTAACAGATGGTTGGGGCCAGTCATTTGACGAGCTGGAGGTGCTGGCTGAACAGAGGCAGGTGTGAATGGCTTGAACCTCAAGCAGAAGAAACTGATTATTACACAAAAATCTTGTATCTCTTACTCTCAAAACAAGAGTTAGCGTGACATCTGTAATGAAAGATGAAACAGAACAGTCTGGCTGAGATTGGTGACCTGAGCCAGTCTGTCTGAAGGTGGCTGATTGCTTGATTGAAGGCAGGTGAGTGGAGAGGAGAGTCGGGAAGCTGACTGCTTGATTGTAGGCAAGTGAGCTGTAGTCATAACAGCAAAGAAAGTCAGGTGGCTGAGCCCAGCATTCACGGACCGGTTCCAAAGGCAGCAGGGGGATAAACAGACACACATATCCACAGAAAGAACCCAAAAGGGAACATATATATATATATAAAAAAAAAACAACTGGCCACAACAGTTTCAACATTTGTTATGCTGTCTCTGTAGTATTTTCAATTAAATAAAATTTTTAAGTGGTTTGCACATCATTGCATTTTGTTTTTATTTACAGTTTATGCAGCATCCCAACTTTTTTGGAAATGGGGCTGTACAACCTAACTGCGCTGAAACGAAGTGAGACAAGAGCTCTGATCCGTGTCCTTTTTATGGGGGGGGGGGGGGGTTGTACATAGCCACTTGCCACTTTAATAGCCTATGCAATCTCATAGACTCAATTAGGTGATGTTGGAGGCTGGATGGAGTTACAGAGCTATATGCAGGCTATGCAATTGTGTCACCTATACAGTTATACTTTAGACTAATGCAAACTAGCTAGCAATATAATATATCTGCTTTAATTATTGTCAATATATAACCTTCGGTAATAATCTTTGTTTTTAAATAATTTGATTATTTGCCTCGCTAGCTGTAGGTAATGGGCAGTATCTGATGCGCTGAATTAAATAATTCAGCTAAAAATGGAAATTGGACAGACCTAATGTCTTGGCAAGACAAAATACTTTGACATTTTTGAGGCATGTCTGTACATCTAGTCACTTCCTTTCCGTAAAACCTGCAAATTCTGTTCATTCACCGTGCAACTTACGTGCAATTTTATGAATGTCTCCCGTGACTTTAAAATGGACAGCTCATTTCTTAAAGAAAAAAAAAAATCACTGCAAACATATCAGTTAGGGATACTTCTGTCAATCTGACTGTATATTTGCAGTATGTATTATGTACCATTTATGGATTCCTGTGATCACTCAACACAGAATAATAATAATAATAATAATAATAATAATTAGACATTTTATTTATAAGGCGCCTTTCAAGGCACTCAAGGTTGCCATACAACAGTTAAAAAACAAGTAGACACAGTTTAAAATAGAATAAAACCAAATATATAAACGGAAAGACTTCAGGCATATGCCTGCCTAAACAGGTGAGTTTTGAGGTGGGATTTGAATATGGAAATGGAGTCGGTGTTTCATCAGTGTTTCTTCAGTACATGGCCTGTAGACACCTACTTACAAAACATCAGAAAATGTGGCATTCATGGATTCTTGTGTTCACCCAATCTGGATAATTCAGCACTGGTATATTACAGTAGGACAAGTTATATTCTCCGTATTCTTAGGCAACTGGCTAACCCAATCGGTTTCATTCGCAAGTCTGCGCCAATTCTTCACAGCTAACAGCACCATACTGTTCTTATTCCTACAGATTTAAATGCCTCAATTTGCTCGCCAGCTAAATAAACAATTGGGCCATACCATCAGCTCCAAGGCAAGTTTTCCCCTCTCTGAAAGAAAAATGGAAGTAATGCCATTCACCAGACTGTTGTGTTCTGGGGTCCTGGCCTTGGCCAGGACAGCATTTATGGTTTTAACAGTTTCATGTTTTTAGATTTCATTGTTCATAGTTCATGTTCATGTTCACAGTCTCAGTTTTAACCGTTTCTTGTATCAGGTCATTGCATTTCATAATTCATGTTCCTTGTCCATGTTTTTACTTTTCCATGTTTTTGTTTTTGCCAGGTCTGCCAAGCCACTCCACCGCTTGTCTGCGTTCCGCCCCGTGCCTTCGTTGTTGCACATTTCTGAGCTATGGTTGGCTTTGGTATTTCCCCTTCCTTCTGTGCTGGATTCGGGCCTTTCTAAGCTTAATTGGCAATTAAATGTTTTTAAGTAACTAACATTTACTAACACTCACTGGGTGGTGTATTTCTTAGACAGGCACATTACTAATATTACTAATTTAGACAGGGAGTTTATTGTCATGATTCCTGCTTTGCTATTTCAAGATCTTGCTGTGCTTTTCTGTTCTTAACATTCATGCTTGCTTCCAAACTGCATACTTAATTGGTACTTAAGCTGAGCACGCTCATTCTCTTAGGGGTCTATTCTCCCATGCGCTTAAGTCGAAAAAAGCGCGTAGCTACGCGCTTTTCAGCCTACGCGTATTCTCCCCTCGACTTAAGTCTGTGCATTACGCGCCTTGAAGGCACTTACGCGCTTGGGGCGGAGCAAGGCCAAAATCGGGGCGTTTCCGGGCGTTTCTCATGCAAATAACACTTACGCGTATTCTCCCCCTGGCTTACGCGCTTTTTCTGTTAAGCGCTTTTGAGGGCTGTATTAAGGTCAAACGCCAACATTAGGCGAAATTGAATATTGCGTTTGATGTCGGTTATAGGCCGAATTTTAACATTACTTTTATTTTATTTAACATGGTAAAGGTTGAGACATTTAATATTTGATTGTTCTTCCTTATTTCTAAACTACATTTCTCAAAGCCATAATAATTTATCAAACGAAATCATCACATGATATTACGCATCAGCCTCTTCTCCAAACAGTTAAATTACAGACGCAAAACAATTAATTAATTCGAGTAAACATAAGACCATCATTCTACCATGCCCTCAAAATCTAAAGCCAAAATGCCAGTCCTACATTTGCTTGCACTCTTGCGTGACTGGGAAAGAATAGAGGAGCGCGCCGAGTTCGAAGACGAACACGCATATATCGGCTTCGTTTGGACATCCTGGGATTAACAAACATCGAGTGCATCCAGCGCTTTCATCTGGACCGTGCATGAAGCAATCATCTATCTTTGCCGACTTCTGAATGAACAGCTATCCAGCAGCAGCAATTATCCACAAAAAATATTCGTGGTCATCAACGTCAGAACTGCGCTGTCGCTCCTCACATCTGGGTCGTTTCAGAGAGTGGCTGGTGATGTCATTCACATCACAGGCGTCTGTGTCAAGGTGTCTGACGCAGTTCGTTGGCGCTTCAAGTTCTTCTCCATGCTCTTCCACTGCAGAAAGAGTGGATTCCATCCTTTCCTCATGTGCAGTGAAATGCACAGGGGATGATGGTTGCCCACCACCTGTTGCGTGTACACTTCTCCGGTGTGCAGAGAACCTGGCTTTTACAGCGCCCCGCAGATCTCTCCATTTATGCTTTAAATCGGGGATACTGCGCTTACATCTCACCACCGAAGCCACATCCAGAACGATTCGCAGCTTAATTCCTCGGATCAGCCTTCATTGCTTGCTTGCCATACAACACCAACATCTGTGAAATTTGGTTTTCGGCTTTGGCTCGACGTCGCCATCATTGTCTTCCATGTTCTATTAACGAATGCGACTGCCCTATATGTTCGTGATAATCTAAAAATTTGTGATATTCTCACGAGTGAGGGGATTGATTTTCTAATTGAGGATATCTGAATTAACTAAGTCGAGTCCTAGTAATTTTTTACCATTGGTAATACTGTGTAATTTAATGTGTGAATAAATATATTATTAAATAGGCTACTCTAGATTGAGCCCTACCCTGGCAAATACCAGAGCACTATCCATTCGTTAATCAATTTTAGCCTTTAAAGAATAGCCGACATGGAAAGGATCGTTATCAGTAAATGGGATAATTGAGTATAATAAAGTATTAGTGTCAGTATCAAGTTCAAGTGAATGTGTTGCTCAAATCAAATAGGATGATAGGCTATGGATATGGAATTCCGTCATTACTGAGTCGGTTTCGGGGCGGGGAGGACGCGGAGAGATTACCGCGTGCGGGGTAAGAATCCTTGTTAAAGCGTTTCCATGTCCTTGAGTTGCAAACATGACATCGGAGTAGTTTTCAAGTGCGCAATTTCTAATTGAGATCATATAAACTGTCTTTGATTGTCTTTGTGTGACGAGAATGTTCCCTTTGTCTTCTTCCCTGTCTTCCACGGAACAAACAGGCTGGTGTAGGAGGGGCACATTTTCAATGATCTGATTGCGCTGATTGAGATGCGCTAAATTCTTTATTTATTATTTCATTATCGCGGCAATTTGTTTGTATGCATAGCTTTAATGCCATGGTGGCTAGAGTAAGAAATAACAAGTGTTTGTCACTAACATATCCCCCGCCGCCGCAATTTTGTGTGTCCATACGGACGGAGCCCAATGCTATAACCCCCGCTTCGCGCTAATCGTGCGGCGGGGGATAAATAAAGAGATGTCTGAATTACGTCTTGTGATTGGTACGGCCTACTATTACAGCAGCATATAAAACCTCGTATCTTCACAATGACAAACTTCACAGGAAAATAAAAAATAAATATAAAATAAAATAATAATTATAATTATAATAATATAAATGGATAAATATAGTTTAAAATAAAAATGTTTAATTTTGCATGTAAGAATGGTGGACATACGAGTTTTCGTTTCTTATCAGTTTGGAGATACGAGGTTTTATCAGCAGGCCGACGATATTCAAATTTAAAGTCTGGTTTGTGTTTTCCATGGACCACGAATGCGTTTTCGTGGTTAATCAGAAAATCCTTTTTCCATGTTTTCCTGATAGCCATAATCAATGAGCTTTGTACAGAGTCTGCCTCTCCTTTGGATCAGTCACACCTCTTTCATAAGGCCGCCTACATTCTGAAGTTAAGCGCTGTGGGCGTGATCGAAGCGCGTAGGGGAGAATACGCGTAACTCAAAAGCGCTTAACTCGAAGCGCGTAAAAAAAGACTTACGCGCTAATGGGAGAATAGACCCCTTAATGATTAGGTCTTGTCATCCAATCTCAGTCCATGTCTTGATCTTGCCATGACTCTTGTTTCTGCTTCTCCAGGTGTTGCCCCTCATGTGTCCTTGATTTCCAAGCCTTTATCTGGATGCGGTGGAAGTTGGCTGGCAGACAGTGTCTCGCGTCTCGCTCCATGTTCAAGTTCTTGTTTCCAAGTCTCGTTCCATGTGCAAGTTTTGTTCTCTAGTTCACGTTCACGCTCACGTTCACGTTCATGTTCATGTTCCCAAGCCTTGTTATTTATTTTTCCTTAGTCATCTTGCCTGGAGTTTCCAGTGCCTTTTGTTTTTTGTCGTTTTTGTGTTCTTTTGTTTATAGCTCTGTGTAGCGTACCTTAGCTTGTCTTTGCAACCCTTTGGGCCAAGTTTTTTGTTGGCCCTCGTGCCTGTTTTGCTTTTGTTTTAATAAATTCCTTATTCCCCTTCACCTCGCTCCTGGTGTCTACCTGATCGCGTATCACAGACTCACCAGAATTGACATTTTTCACAAGAAAATGTGTTGACGTAAAATAATAAAAAGCCAATTTTATAATGAACCACCATAACAACACGTACCAATTGCTAAAAGAGATGATGACATATAATAACTCTGTTTCTCTGTTATTTCATTTCTATGTTGAAAACTCCCTATGATTTCATTGGTGAGAAGCCAAAGGGCTGCTGGCTTCCCTTGATTTCACTCCGGCACTCTGGAAGTGGCATGACGATAGCCTCATCTGAATGGCCAATTCTTTGTCAACAAATGCCACGTTTGTTTGGCTTCCTCAGAGACAAGACCGTGTTTCAACACAAATTTACCTCGTAAAATCTAAAAGGGATGCTGTCTCACTAATTGTAAAATACTCCTTGAGAAATGGAGAAGAGGTGGCAGCAGCAGTGCACAGAATTACTGGAACGGTAAAACAAACTGAATTTATTGAAGTGATAGCTACGGTCCTGAAAAAAGTGGGGAAGCGAGCCTTCCCTTGGCATCCGAGAAAAAACGCCACCGCCAACACAATCAGTATTTTCAGTATGAGGGAAAAATAATGTCAGTCCAATATTAACAAACTGTTAAAGGCAGATAATGTTACTGATCGGAAGTTCTCCTGTTTTTTCACAATTACCAGCAGTGTCCAGACCTGTCCCGATGGTGCCCTTTCTCAGACGTGGCGTCTATTTTGGCACTTGACCCAAGCGCGGCGTAGCGTGTCACGTGCTGAAGAGATCGTTGATCTCTGGACACTTTCTCTCATTTCACACCATGAACTCTCTGACCCTTTCAGCGCAGTAACTGGCCTTGGTCACTTCTCTGGCATTTGGCCTTCTTATCCAATTTCTCAGTTTGGCAGGACAGCTTAACCTGATCCGCCTTGTGCTGTAATTTTTCCATTTTTTAAAATAATGGGCACAGGGAAGTTAAAAGCCCTGTCAGTCTTTTTATAATCTCCAGCTTCATGGCTCTATTTTTTGACAGAAAATGTAGAATAGAACAGAATACAGAAAAAATTCTGTCTTTTCCATATTCGGGTGACATGTGAGAGCCTGGTTGTATGCTGTGGCCAGATCTATCAAGCTGACATAACAAACAATTCCCTGGCTTTAAATTAACACATCATTTTTAGGCATGGGATGGGCATCAATATTGAAAATCTCATCATGCCTGTGGATATCATTGCAGAGACACACGCCACCATCTGCACAATGGGGCTCTAACAGGCTGTGTGTGACTTTTCACTCATTCCCAAGGACAGCTTCATTAAAGTTCCTTTATTATGTTCTCTTCTGGGACTCCAGCTGTTCCCAGAGTCTTTGTCTTTTTTCATATACCAGGTTCTGCTTGAAAATGATGCAGCATCATTTTTATCACGACAAAAAAAAAAAAGCATCCGTCTTCTCAGGTGTTTTAGTCAAGTGATGAGACTTCAAATGTATTTTTTTTCCTAATGACTTGAATAGAAAGTAATAAAGTGTTTTAGTTGCTTGATATGTGAAATGTTTTGAAATCCATTAGCAAATCTTGAAATAGATGAAACATGTTTCACCACATTTCCAACATTCCTTATTTCACTAAAAGAGGTGCAGCAAAATCAAAATATAAGACATACACACTTAACGAGTTACTTTTTTGTTTTGCAATGACGTCAGCACAGAAATTCTTGAGAATCCCTTTTAAAAGTTCTCACTGCTGATTCCCACGGGCATGGCTGTTTGAAAACAATTGTAAGCTTTTCAACCCCAACTCTCTCTCGAGGTAATGCCGAGGTTACCAGATACACCTTTCAAAGCATGTTTGCTCTCAACCTGTTCCCATAACAGATCAGCCAATGAACAATAAATGAACTGAACAGGAACCCTTACAGAAAAACCACATGAAAAATCACGTGATTTCCCATTTATTCCACACGAGATCCCATGGGTTTCACATGGGAATTCACGTGATTCACATAAAATTGGGCCAAAACCACGTTTCCCATGTGCAAATCACGTTTTTCATGTGGTTTTTCTGTAAGGGACCTCTGTGAAACCCATGAAAAACATGTGATTTGTACATGGGAAACATGTGGTTTTGGCCCAATTTTATGTGAATCACGTGAATTCCCATGTGAAACATGGGATCAAATGTGGAATACATGGGAAATCACATGTGATTTTTCATGTGGTTTTTCTGTAAGGGAAGACATCATCATCAATATCCTCAATGCACACTATGCTGCTTGTTTCTTACTACTGTGTGCAATACTTCAATTGTTTTAATTATGCTTAAATATTTGTTTTATTTTATTTCATAGACATACTTGAATAATTAAGCACGAAAACTTTTTTATTTGAAAATATGTGCGGTTGAGTTGAGCAAAGCTGAATCCTACGGAGTACAATAGGTGTTGTTTTATTTATGCTTAAGTTAAATATTTGTTTATTTTATTTCATAGACATGCTTTATTTCATACATACATATTTTTCAATAAATGTTTGTTTAAACTTGAGATCTGTGATATTTGTTATCACTGTGTCATTTTTTTGATGTAAATTGAGGGAGCAAAGGCAGTATCGGCCACAAATATCGGCCCAAGAAAATTGGCAGTCCATAATCGGTCAACGTCTAAGGGTGATGGGAAAAAATTGGTATTGGCATCGGCACAAAATAATCCATATCGGTCTATCCGGAAGCATATAGCTAACAATATTAAAATGAAAATGCATCCTCAGAAATATGTCTTCATTTTCAAGATTCAAGAGACCTCACAGAAACACAGTCTAGGAGACCTGTATCCCACAGAGACCTCACAGAAATACTGTTTAGGAGACCTGTATCCCACAGAGACCACACAGAAACACAGTCCAGGAGTCCTGTATTCCACTGAGACCTCACAGAAACACAGTCCAGGAGACCTGTATTCCACAGAGACCTCACAGAAACACAGTTAAGGAGACCTGTATCCCACAGAGACCACACAGAAACACAGTCCAGGAGTCCTGTATTCCACAGAGACCTCACAGAAACACAGTCCAGGAGACCTGTATTCCACAGAGACCTCACAGAAACACAGTTAAGGAGACCTGTATCCCACAGAGACCACACAGAAACACAGTCCAGGAGTCCTGTATTCCACTGAGACCTCACAGAAACACAGTCCAGGAGACCTGTATTCCACAGAGACCTCACAGAAACACAGTTAAGGAGACCTGTATCCCACATAGACCTCACAGAAACACTGTTTAGGAGACCTGTATCCCACAGAGACCTCATAGAAACACAGTCCAGGAGTCCTGTATTCCACTGAGACCTCACAGAAACAAAGTCCAGGAGACCAGTATCCCAGAGAGACAGCACAGTAAATAGCTGAAGTATTTTACTTTTTTTTTTGACAAAAATATAACTGTCTTGATTGTTAAAAAAAAAAAAAATAAATTCACACTGGCATAAGTATTCTCCAGAAATATCATTTCTTTGATATTATTGAAAATCTCTTTTAGAGAGTGTTTCAGCGCAGCCGAATACAGTGCATGATTCTTGATTGTCTTGTCCCCCGTAGGTTGTGAGAATGAATGGCTGGGTTTTGCGGAGATGAGTGACTGAAGCGGTAAGTTAATTTCTCAGCCTTATGCTTTTGTAACAGGGCTGTCGTGGACATAACTCAACAAATCCGGCCCTAGGCACACACACTTTATCACAAATTTCTAACTTGCAGTGAAAATAAAAAGCATACTGCTCTTCAAATGGTGGCATCTCCCGGTTTCAACTGCTGCTTTGACTGTAGCTCCTGAATAATGTATTTAAACTGCATTTAGCCTCTATGCTGGAAACTGGTGCTCCTTCTCCAATCATAGTGCATTTTCATGGCTTCACATGGCCTTGATAGATGCCCTTGAATATGCCTTTTACTTGACGACTGCTCATTCTTTTGGGCCTTGTTCTTATATGTTACAAAATCCATTTTCTGTGTGTGTGTGTGTGTGTGCACGCGCATATGTGCTTGTGGTCATATGTGACCGAATGTGCTTGTTTTGCATTGTTAAGCAGCACTGGTACGGTATCTTTCATAAAACATCTTTGCGAGAATTTTATTAATGTTGAGATAACCAGAACATTATCTTCGAGTGAAAACACATCTTATTGGATCAGATATGGCACAAGATTCATGAATTGTACATGAACGAAAATCTGTGGCCCAGCATTCATTTACAATTCATATGCACCGTGTGTGTTCTCTGACCATGGAACTGTGGTCTGGCCTTTAGAGACACTGATGTTACTGCGGAGATTTATCTGACACAAAGAGAAACTTGGTCATTTATCAAGTCAACGCGGAAACCTTTCATAGGGCAGGATATTTTTCCTCCTTATTTTATCAGGCCTGTAAATATCTTGCTTCCCCTCTGTGATAAAAGCATGTCATTTAGCATTTATCAAATCACACAGTACATGAGGAAGCCAATTGCAAATAAAGCAGATTAATGTTCATACCCTAGTGTTTATGAAAGGCCTGCCTGCTTTAGCAAAGTGTTGTGTTCAAATGTACAATATGACCAATGGGGTGCAGTTTTCACCCTGTCATCAGACCTCAGTGAATGTTTAAAAAAATCAGTAGGTGGAACCAACTGAGTTTGAATGCGCTTTGAAGTTATCGGAGTGCAATGAGCAATTCCGAACTGCTGATGTAGGAGAGCCAATGTGGCGACCAAGTGCGGAAATACGATTTGTGGCATCTCTACCTTTTGTTTCCAGTGAACAGTGCAGTCAATGCAATGATGGTGTCACCTGAAGGAGCTCCAATTTCTGTGTTTGTCGTGAACTCTGTATTTCAAGCCTCAAAAATGAGTTTTCTTGTTACATTGCAGGAAAAGTTTGTAAAATGGAGGCTAACACAAAAGCTAATGCTAGCTTCAATGCTTTCTGCGCACCATAAGCTCCAGAGCTGCCTCGTAACACCAAATAGATATTGGTACTTAAGAGCGATCTGTTATTAGTCACTATTGTGGATTCCACAATTTCAGCCATTTTGGGCGACATCAGTTACCGCAAATTCCAAAAGATGCCAGATTTTACAACTTCTCCATGAATTCTAAGTATGCAAATGTTTGAAGGATATAATGAGGCATGTTTATGAGGCACGTTGAATACTGCTTATAAGACCCACAGCATTAGGGCAGTAGGTGCATTGGGAGTTACTTTATTATTTATTTTGGACCTCATAACGCCGGCCTCTAAGTAGAGGAAGATCTAACCAGCCTGGGGACGACTGACAATGTTAATTTTATTCAGCCCAGTGGCAATAAGATGAGACAGATGCCTGGGGAGAGAAACTACCATAGAAACAGAGGCCAAGGATGATAAATATGGCCAGACATTTTGAAGGCAATGTAATTTATATGAGTGTTAATCTGGACTCATACTAATATGGGTTTAGTATTCTGTTTTTTTTTTTTTTTTGTTTTTTTTTGAAAGAGAAGTAAAAGGAAATATAAACATAAAATGCAACATTAGATTTTTTGACATTTTCATTGCCTCGGTATCCTACATGAAAAATAGCGTTGTTAGTCCCGCGTCTGACTCAGGCAGATTTATTTTTCAATGCAGCAGAATTGCATTGCAAATTTAAAACACTGAGGCCTCTCTCAGTCATGCACACGCACTGTGGGCTTCCAGTACCTGACTGACGGGACCTGCAGGCCACTCAATGATTGTCTCCAGAAACCTGTTTAATGCATTCAGGAGGGCTTTCTTGTTTGCATTCCAATTTATGCATGTAGAGTCAGCTTAAGAGCACACACGTGGGGGGGGGGGGGGGTTGATTTTTCAGCTGGGACTCTGAAATAGGCAAAATGCTCAACACATTTTCTGAGTTCACAGACGTTACAACCCTTGTTGTCGTATTCAAATATGGTTTGCTTTTTGTGTGGTCATCTTGGGAAGATTCTGGCAAGTAGCTGACTGAATGTTTCCACTTCTGGATGCAGTGCTTTTAAGGTATGGAATCAGATTTGTATTAAAATTATCAAACAGAACTTTTTCGATTTCAAACAAAAATTTAAAAATTGAGAGAGAATAAAACCCACAGAAGCAACTCCCAGCTCTCTCATTTATGCTGTCTCACTTTTTTTTTTGAAATTCTGGGACAAAAATCTTGAGTGGGCGGGATTTTTCTTGGGGTGTGTCCTCATTGGTGAATGCACTTTTGAGCTCAGAGCCTGGGGTAATGAATCCGACCATAAAAGGTTGCCATAAGTCTGACTTTGGACTCCAGTCACAAGAGAATGAAACTTGGAGATATTACGCAGGCTGATGAAGGAAATCAATATTTTTCTTCATTTATAACCTTGGCCTACCCTAAAAACTCTGCTAGAAAACCACTATGCTGCTGTAGTAGCCATGCTAAGAATGTTACAGAATTAGCCACTGTCCTTCAATTTCCCGAGCTAGGGTATATTCCCCAAAAGCGCAACTAGTTGCTAACTCTTTTCAAACTAAGCTTTTAGGAAACATACCCCTGAACTGTTACTGTAACTGTACATTAGTTTGTTTTGATGCTTTTGTTATGTTCTGTGGGTTTCTGTGTTTTTTTGTTAGTCAATTTTAGGTTTTTATTATTTTTTTTTGATGTCTGTTTTTAGTCTGATGTTTTAGTGTTTCACATTTCGTATCTCTCCCGTGTTATTCCAGTCCACGTCTTACCCATGTACGGTCTTTGCTGTCTCCTCGGTCTCGTCATTAGTTTTTGTCGTTGCCGTTTTTGTCTTTATAGATTGTGATACTATTTTGGGTGATTTAATGGATTCTGGGTTTCAGTCTTCCTTCTGTTCTCGTTCGCTAATTTCCCCTTGCTTTTCTATATCACTAACCTGTACTAACAGTTTGTTGTTTTCCTATAATTTACTAACCAAAACTAACATTGTATATTTGACTAACGTACCAACGAGAACTCGGGATTGTACAGCTGCACTTACTAATTGACTAACGACCTCTTTGCATTCGCCCTGTTCTAGTCTCCGCCTCTTGCTTTCGTTTAACTTGCTTTGCTATGTTTCCTGCAGATTCTCTGCATTTATCTCATCTGTCCTGCTTCTCACTCTATGCACTTTGGAGTCTTTTATTCAGTTTCTTCATCCCATCTTTGGGAGAGTCTTGTAATCCTCGTCCGTGTGTTAATGTTTTTCTGTTTCATGTAATTAGGTTTCCCTCATGTTCCACCCCTTGTTAAGTATATTAATTTTCAGCACCTGTGTTGTTCATGCCCCCTCCCTCTATATGTTCCCGGCACAGCAGTGCAAGTCAGATCTGACTTCGCTCACATTCTGTTCGCCCTCTCTCTGTTCATGCCATTCCCCCTCATCTTCATGCCACATCTCTTCACTCTACGCTTCTCTCCTCACTCCCCTCATTTCCAGTGTGTTGCTTCCGAGTGTCCCTTATCCATCTGAGTCTGCCCCTCTGCCTGCTGTATTCCCAAGCCTGCCCTCTGCCAACTGTGCCACGCGAGTTTCCCATCTGCCGGCTGTGCCCGTCGCCTGAGTCCCGAGTCTGCCTTCCGCCTGCTGTGTTCCCGAGCCTGCCCCGTCCGAGTCTGCCCCCTGCCTGCTGTGTTTCCTGAGCCTGCCCTCTACCAGCTGTGCCACGCGAGTTTGCAATCTGCCAGCTGTGCCTGTCGCCTGAGTCCCCCTAGTGTCCCGCTGAGTGCCCCCGAGCCTGCCCCCTAGCGTTCCCAAGTTCCCGAGTCTGCCCCCTAGTGTTCCCGAGCTCCCGAGTCTGCCCCCTAGCGTTCCCAAGTTCCCGAGTCTGCCCCCTAGTGTTCCCGAGTGTTCCCAGTCTGCCCCTTAGTGTTTCCGAATCCCTGAGGGTTTTGGTTTATTTGCCATTCCTGAGTTTCTCCCCCTTTCAGTGCTGGTGCACGGTGGATATTTTGGCCTGTGTGCCACGTTTTTTCCCTTCCGAGGTTTTTAGTTTTATTATTAAATTATTTGTTTATTTCTACACATGGCATCTCTCTCCCCCTTGTTTCCGAGTCCGAGTGTTCTGAGTTCCGTGTTTTCCTCGTGTTTTCCCCTAAAAACCTTAACAGCTTTTGTGTATGTGGATAGTTAAATAATATGCTATCGCATTGATAAAAGTGTCCCCACTTCCATATACTTTTCCATCAAAGGACAGCGCTTTATCGCATGTAGGATATAATTGCTAGTATCTGGACCTTATTTTTATAGTCCAACTAGATACATGTTGGAAATTAATTGTGTCTTAGGCTTCAGAATTTCCTCTGCTGAGATTAAATTTAGTAAAATATAAAGTAGGCTAGCTAATTAGCATAATTTTGTATTTCCATAAAATTACATGCAGGCTATATTATTATTGACGTGAACAACTTGTCTTTCGTTACCCCATCAGTTTTATTAAGTTTAAGAAGCAATAGTCGATTGAATGAATAAACCTATTGCTAACTTTCATGAATTTTTCTGCACTTGAATATTATTTCTAATATCAATTCAGCTTGTAAACCTGCAACTGCAATTTTCGATCATAAACAGCTTATGTCAGCTTTGATTTAAAAAAATGTCCCACATTGTCTAATACAGCTTTAGCGTTGATGTCATACCGCTTTTAAGTTGGAGCTTAGGCTTTAACTTTTGTAGTCGAGGTAAGATGGGCTATCAACCATGCATCTGCAGAGTGCGGCACCATTGAAACATAACAGATACGCGGTCGATGGAAGGATTTGGAGGGCATGTAATCAAGATAATAACATCTATAGGCACAATACATCCCCAGCATGTGCCTCACTTGTACTTGATATTATACTTAATTTAATCTCAGTTGGGAAAATTCTGTAGACCATCGTAAACATCTGTCCATATGGACAACAAAAATCAGTTCCAGATACAAGCGATTAAATTCTGTGTGCGAAAGAGTGCTGTCCTTCGATGGAAATGTGTATGGAAGTGCGGAACACTTTTTTTTTTTCTAAAAATTTGCCATCTCCAATCCCACCCGAATCCGGAATGCCCAATTGGTGAACTATGTACAAAGCTTGCTCGTATGCGACCCCTTGCTGCCGACTCAGGATAGTGAAGACAGATCACGGCTCTCCTCCGAAGCAGGTTCCCGTCAGCCAATGCTCCTTATACACTCATTGGTTGAATCTTGCAAGTTCCGAATGAGAGCGGAGTACCCGGACTTGACCAGGCTTAGAGTCTTCTTGACGAGCGCCCGTCTGGCAAACAGGAGGCACTTGAGCAACGAACAAAGCTGTTTATTTATTTCCCTTACCCGGCAGTCCCTTCCCAATTTGAAACCCTGTAGCGCGATAACCAATTGTGCGCTACTCTGAAAAAGCTGCTGACCACTGCCGGTTGGTACAACCAGGGCTCGAACCCGCGACATGATAGTCACTTCTGCACGGCAACACAGTGCCTTAACCGAGTGAGCTATCCGGCAACTCAGTGCGGAACACTTTCACGCGGAATCATTAAAACAAACTAATGAACTTTATTGTAACAGTTCAAGGGTACATTTCCTAAAAGCTTAGTTTGACTTGGACTATGTAAGTTGTTAAAGGGGACCTATTATGCTGATACTTTTAATACATATAGGTAATGTTATAATGTTGGATGTCCATACTCAACCTCTGAAACATAACCTTTCTAAACATAAGATACAGGGGTTTTTCCGTAATCCAAGAAAGTGATTTCCTCTCTAAACAGCTCATCCCAAGATCTTCATGAGATCTGGGCAAACCCTGACGTCAGGTTGTGCCATCCAATTAATACAGACCTAGCCAGAGCCAATCACGGCGCTGGACCTGCCCTCACCAGAAGCTATTCTAGCAGGCACTAACAGCAGCAGATCAAACTATCCCTTAGTAGCATTACACTTTTGGAAATACAAGAGAAGAACCGCAGATCATTTGAGGTGCAGTTTTGTCAGTATCTCTCCCAAGGCTGCGAGTCCGTTTACCTTGGAAGCGAAGAAAAACACCTATTTCTCTTCTAAAAGAAGATGCCAAAAGAAATCAGGGGTAGCTTTTTTTGTTTGCTGGCCATAGGGAACATTAGCTGTTTGTGCACAGCATTCACCAAAGACAGCTTTATTAATAAAGGATAATCGACACAGGATAAGCGTTTCAGCTGCTTCTCAAACATGAAGCAGTTGCATCAATAAAGTACTCGGAGCCACAAGCTGTAAATAATGAAATAACAGCAAATAATGTAAGCGTAATGTAAGTGAAGCTAACGTGTTACGGGTGGCTAGCAGGACTGCTAACGAAAGTTAGCAAGAACAACTGGCCTCAAACGCAGGCTTTGTAAAATATCTGAAGATAAATCCTGGATCAGTAGCAGCTGTCCGTGACTCACAGACACAGAAGCTGTAAGTTGCATTTACTGCATAAGCCAACCTAACGTGATAGCCAGTTGATTGTGGCTGGAGCACTGCGGCTAACGTAGCCAAGTTACTGTTGCTAATGTTAGTGCCCTAAACATCCAAGTGTAATATCAGGGGAAATTCCACAGAAGGTGTTCATTTGAAGCAAACTTTTTATACAACCCCAATTCTGAAATAGTAGGGACAAAGTGTAAATTGTGAACAAAAATACGCAATGACTTTCAAATCACAGCAGCCAGTATTTTATTCCCAATGGAACAGAGATAACATAGCAAATGTTGAAACTGAGAAATTTGAAAATTTTATCAACAAAATGAGCTTATTTCAAATTTGATAGCTGCTTCAGCTCTCAAAAAATGTGGGACAGGGGCCTGTTTACCATGGCGAGGCATCCCTTCTTCTTTTAAATACAGAGTGGAGGCGTCTGGGCATTGAGGTGACAAGTTTCTTGAGTTTAGGCATTGGAATTTTACCCCAACTCTTGTTAAATACAGGCTTCCAGCCACTGGAGAGTTTTGGGTCTCCTTTGATGGACTTTTTGTTTAATTATGCGCCAAATGTTCTCAATCAGGGAAAGATCAGGACTGCAGTCAGGCCAGTTCAGCACACGGACTCTTGTATACGAAGCCATGCTGTTGTAATAGCTGCAGTATGTGGTTTTGCATTTCCCTGCTGAAATACCCAAGGCCTTCCCTGGAATAGATGTCATCTGGAGGGGAGTATGTGTTGCTCAAAAACCTTTATATACCTTTCAGCATTCATGTTGCTTTTTAAAACATGCAAGTGTCCCTCACCATGTGCACTAATGCATCCCCATACCATCAGAGATGCTGGCTTTTGAACTGAACGCTGATAACAGGAGGGGTGGTCTTTCTCCTCTTTAGCCCGGAGGACACAATGCCCATGGTTTCCAACAAGAATGTCAAATTTGGACTTGTCTGACCACAGGACATTTTGCCACTTTGCTACAGTCCATTTTAAAGTCTTGAGTCTTGGCCCACAGAACACGGTGGCGCTTCTGGATCATGCTCAACAATGGCTTACATTTTGCATAATAGAGTTGATGCATATTTATATTCATGAAACCCATAATCATCACACAAGAGAGGTTAAAAAGGATCTATTGGTTTTACATTTTCCAAAATCATGCTTCATGCAAAATACAGTTTTATACAGAGTTATCTTTTCCTGGAACATGTTACATGACATTGCCAGAAGCATTAAAATCACACACAGTTTTTAAAAATATCTTAAAAATGAATGCCTTGATAGGCAATGACTTTAGAATATGTTCGTTTTTATTTTTCTCCCTGTTCATGGATACTTTAAAAATTTACAGGATTTTTATATCTGATTTTGTGATATTTGTTATTTTGCTGTTATTGTTATTATGGTATTGTATTTATTTTGTAAGAGTTTTGTCGTTATGTCTTTTTTCTTTATAATGATTATGATAATCAATATTTATTATTGATGTAATTGTTCATTTTATTGTTTTAATGGACCCCAGGAAGAGTAGCTGCTACCTAGTGTAACAGCTAATGGGGATCTTAATAAAATCAAATCAAATCCTTTCATAGCCAATCATGTTACACACCTGATGCCAGTTAACTTAATTACTTGCTAAATATTCTTTCAGCTGCTAAATATTCTTTCAGCTGATTTTCTTACATTAGTTGCTTTTTCAGCCCTTTTTTGCCTGTGTCCCAACTTTTTTGAGACCCGTTGCAGCCAGAAAATTTGGAAGCTCATTTTGTGGATAAAAATGTAAAATTTCTCAGTTTCAACATTTGAAATGTTCTCCGTTTTCTATTGTAAATAACATATTGGCTCATATGATCGGAAAGTCATTGCATTTTGATTTTATTAAAAAATTTAACTTCTTCCGAACTGTTTTGGAATTGGGGTTGTACTTGTATGTAATTCGGATGCTTGGTACAAATGTCCACGGTAACAGAACTTGCTGTCTATAAAACCTGCATTGCAAGAGTTTGTCTCTGTGGTTGTCATGAATGCTCAGTTACCAGCTACTGCTTGTTAGTTTGCATGCCATTGTTACGTGCCACGTGTGTTTGTATTATTTTTACTTTCCTGCTTTCATCTGCCACCATGTCATTTGCTGTGCTGCCAGTCAGTCTTCATTTTAACAGGTCCCGCCTTCACCAATCACAGCCTCTGCAGTCCCGCCTTCACCAATCCAAGCCTCCCATGTCATCCTACAATCAACCAGTCCCGATCCACTCCTCCAGTTTAAAAGTCACTACTGTTTGCATTCTGGTGGCCGCTCATTTCCTTATCTTTGCTTATGCAGTCACTGCCCGTTCCCTTATCTTTGTTTTTCTGTTTACCAATAAGTGTTTGATTTGTTTTGGTTTGTGTACACTTCCAGGGCTTGGGACAGGTAAGACTGGGGGCTCCTATACATATGCCCGTAGTTGTTCTATGTATAGACCCACTAGCCGTTAGGGGTGGTTGCCAACCCTTGTATTTTTTTGTGCTAGTTAGAGTAGTCAGGCTTTTGTTTTGTGTTCAGGAAACATTAGATTAGATTGCTCTCCGTGTTAGCTAGCTTGTTTTTTTTAATGTTCTTTTGGCAACATCCAGCGTCCCTTGTCCTTGGTTGTGTGAGTTTGTCTAACCCAGTCACAGTAAAAACCCCTGCACTGAATTATTTTTGCCTCCTTGTTTTATCTCCACTGTTACCATTACATTTTACATCTCCCGGTATAAATAACATCCAGTTACTCGCCCCATGCACCCCAGGCCCATGGGGAGGTTGTAACATATTATGGGGGCTCGTCCGGGAGATAGCACCCTCCAGTCGGTTGCTGATTTGTAATAAGCAGTGAAGATAATTTTGAGTTGTTACTGTTGTTGTACAGTGGTGCAATATTGCAATATTTAGATAATGACTTCGTTTGATGTCAAAGACTTTCTAGGGAACCCGTCTAATGACGCACTGGATCAGTGCCGTAAAAATGACCTGCTAGAAATTGCAAATTGTGTAGGTCTTGTGGTGTCTGGTGCTCTCCGGAAGGGAGAGATTAAGTCACTGGTGAGGGATAAGTTGGTTGAGCTAAAAATTTTTGCCTCTCCAGTTACTGTTGGTCCTCTTGCTCAGCCTGATGTACCTACTAGGCCTGGTACAAGTTATGACTCTCCTTGGGGCGCTAGTGGTTCTGCGGTGGTTGAAGGGAAGGGGGAGCTTCCTCCAACTACCCCACCACCTACCTTGCCCAAGTTTGAGCCATACTCTCCAAGCTCTCATTGGTCGGGGAGTGATGCGCGGCTTAAGGTCCGACTCGCCCGGTTAAAGCTTGAGGCTGAGGAGAAGGCACGAAAGGCAGAGATTGAGGCACGGGAGAGGGCACAAAAACAGGAACAAGAGTTCCAACTGGCTCAACGTAAATTGGAATTGGAAGCAGAAGTTAAGGTTAAATTGCGGCAGCTAGAATTGCAAAATGCTGCACAACAAAATCCTTCTGGTGTACCGCCTGATGCATCTGCTTTAGCTGACTTTGCGGGCTATGATGTTCGGAGACATGTGGCTTTACCCTCTTTTCGAGAAACTGAGGTAGATGCCTATTTTAGTACGTTTGAGCGTTTGGCTATTGCACTTAAGTGGCCCAAAGAAGTCTGGACCACTTTACTTCAATGCAAATTAGTCGGAAAAGCTCAAGATGTAGTGGCTGCACTCAGTCTCGAGGAGAGTATGAACTACGACCTTGTAAAAGCTGCCATTCTTCGAGCATATGAGTTGGTGCCGGAGGCCTACCGGCAAAAATTCAGAAACCAAAAGCGAACCCCTGCCCAGTCATTTGTGGAATTTGCTAGAGAAAAGGGAAATCTGTTTGACAAATGGTGTGCTGCCAGTAAAGTCTACGACTATGATTCTCTACGAGAATTAATATTACTGGAAGAGTTTAAAAACTGTGTTCCCGAACGTGTGGTGGTTTACCTAAATGAACAGAAGGTGGTGTCCTTGTCTGAGGCGGCGATATTTGCGGATGAGTTTACACTTACGCACAAATCTGCGTTTGGTTCCACTCAAGCAGCTAAATCTGTCTCTTCCCACAGTTCCAGGGAAGGTGAATCCGCAAAAGGTTCCAAATTGCCAGCATTGCAGTCTAAAGAGGAACGAGCATGTTTCTATTGCCATAAAGTAGGACATGTCATTGCGAATTGTTTTGCTTTGAAAAAGAGAACCGCTGCCACTACTAAGCCAACTGGTTTTGTTAGAACAGTTCCTCAGAACATCCCATGTTTAAACAATCCTGAAAGCCATCGTGAAAATGGTTTTGATACATTTATTTTTGACGGTTTTATTTCCTTTTCTGGGAAGCCGAGCGAGCAAAAACCTATCCGGATTTTAAGGGACACGGGAGCGTCGCAATCTTTTGTGTTAGCCGACGTGATAACTGTATCTGATGTGACGTATAGTGGTGCAAATGTGGTGATTCAGGGAATTGATATGTCCTTCGTTACTGTTCCCTTGCACAAAATGCATTTACGATCAGACTTAGTCACGGGTTATTTTAACGTAGCTGTACGGTCCGCATTGCCTATTCCAGGTGTTGATTTTATCATGGGAAATGATATTGCCGGAGGTAAAGTTTACCCTGCACTCAAAGTTTTAAATAAACCCGAAAATTGTCCCATGTCAGATTTGCCTAGCATTACGTCAGCGCCTACTATATTTCCTGCTTGCGTGCTCACCCGAGCCCAGTCAAAGAAATGGGGTGAGGAAGTTGATTTGTCTCAATCTGTTTTAGCGTCTATGCTCGCCGATAACAGTTCTCTCCCCAACCCGAAACCACCATACTTACAAACCAACACATGCACTGAGGTTGAAGCACAAGTCGTTGATAAAGAGGAGGAACATAAATTTCTTACCTCAACGTTTGAGTCTGTCCCCGTTGCTTTGCTTGGCACTCGTGAACAACTTGTTGCTGCTCAGAAAAACGATGCGTCCCTCTGTAAATGTTTTGAGATGGTTGTTTCACCTGTTGTGGCGAAAGATAAGTCTGCAGCTTATTTTTTAGATGGTGGGCTGTTGATGAGGAAGTGGTCATCTCCATTGACTCTGGGAAGTGATTGGGGTGTGGTCTATCAGATTGTTGTACCTGTCGAGTATCGTCCGCAAATATTGGCTTTGGCGCATGAAAATCCATGGTCTGGTCATTTGGGAATTAGGAAGACATATAATCGCGTGTTGAGACATTTCTTTTGGCCTGGACTTAAAAGTGCTGTTACAAAGCATTGCAAGTCTTGTCATGTTTGTCAGGTTGTGGGAAAACCCAATCAGGTTATACCCCCCGCTCCACTTTGTCCAATTCCGGTACTTGGGGAACCTTTTCAGCATGTGGTTGTTGACTGCGTAGGTCCGCTTCCTAAAGCGAGGTCAGGCCAACAGTTCCTGCTCACTATTATGTGTACGACAACTAGATTTCCAGAAGCTATCCCTTTGCGCACGATCACAACCAAGAATGTGATAAAAGCATTGACTAGGTTTTTTTCAACATTTGGATTTCCTAAAGTGATTCAAACAGATCGGGGTACCAACTTTCTGTCAAGACAGTTTCAACAGTTTTTGCAGTCTTTAGCCATTCAGCATCAGGTCGCAAGTGCCTACCACCCTGAGAGTCAAGGGATGTTAGAGCGTTGGCATCAAACACTTAAATCGGCCCTCCGCAAATATTGTTTTGAGACTGGAAATTGCTGGGAGGAAGGCCTCCCATTCATTCTGTTCGCTTTACGAGAAGCGGAACAGGAATCGTTGGGGTTTAGCCCCGCTGAACTCGTATTTGGGCATACTGTTCGGGGTCCTTTAAAAGTTTTGAAGGAGCAGTTTATGTCAGTTTCAAATGATAAACCCAATGTGTTAGACTATGTGTCTCAGGTCCGAGAAAAGTTGCATTATGCCTGTTCCCTGGCGAAAGAGTCACTATCTTTATCCCAGAAAAAAATGAAGCGCCGTTTTGATTGGAAGTCTGTAGCGCGTAATTTCAAGCCTGGAGATCGGGTCCTAGTTTTATTGCCTGTTGCTGGATCTGCGTTGTCAGCTCGCTTTTCTGGTCCATATACTGTGGAGGAAAAACTAAGTGAAAGCAATTACGTAATTCGAACGCCCGATCGTAAACGTCAGACACGAGTATGCCACATTAATATGCTTAAGGCTTATCAGCCCAGAGAGACAACCCAATCAGAGGATGTGAAAACAATTCTGCCTGTGTGCCAAATTGCTTGCGTGAGCCCTGAACGCAATCCAAGTTTTGATTGTGCGGAGGATGAGGATGGCCTTGTGCTCCGAAACGCCCCACAGAAATGCGCTAGACTGGCTAATTCGGAAATTCTGTCTGATTTGCCGTCCCATCTCGCCCATTTATCAGAGGTCCAGAGATCAGGCATCGTAAATTTAATCCATGAGTTTCCAATTCTCTTTGGTGATACTCCCTCCCAGACTACAGTAACACATCATGATATCGATGTGAATGGTGCTGCCCCTATAAAACAACACCCATATCGAGTGAATATGGCAAAACGTAAGGCAATGAAGCAAGAAGTGCAATATCTTCTAGATAATAACTTGGCTAAGCCCAGTAATAGCCCGTGGAGTTCACCCTGTATTCTTGTGCCAAAACCTGACGGAACATCACGTTTCTGCACTGATTTCCGAAAAGTCAATGCGGTCACCGTGCCAGACTCCTACCCTCTACCGAGGATGGAGGACTGCATCGACAACATTGGTGCCGCTAAGTTTGTTACGAAACTTGATTTGTTGAAGGGGTATTGGCAAGTGCCTTTGACTCCGCGTGCGTCCGAGATCTCCGCATTTGTTACACCAGATAACTTCCTCCAATATAATGTTCTTGCCTTCGGCCTTCGAAACGCTCCGGCCACTTTTCAGCGGCTTGTGAATACTGTTCTTGTGGGTATTTCAGACTGTCATGCCTATTTAGACGACTTGGTGATTAGGTCAGACAGTTGGGCTGACTATGTATCTGTGCTACGTTGCGTGTTTGAGAGGCTGGCCAAAGCAACGTTAACCCTGAATCTTGCAAAGTGTGAGTTCGGCAAAGCGACAGTAACATACCTAGGAAAGCAAGTGGGTCATGGCCAAGTTAGGGCATTGGCAGCAAAGGTTGCTGCCATCGTTGGCTTCCCTGCGCCTACTACTAGGCGAGAATTGCGCCGTTTCCTTGGAATGGCAGGATATTACCGAAGTTTTTGCAGGAACTTTTCGGTTGTAGTGGCGCCGTTAACAGGAGCCCTCAGTACAAAGACGCCTTTTATGTGGACCTCTGACTGCCAAAAGGCTTTCGAGGCTGCCAAACTCCTGATGTGCAGTGCGCCTGTACTCGCTGCTCCAGACTTTGCGCAACCGTTTAAATTGGAGGTTGATGCAAGCGCTCTGGGAGCTGGTGCTGTACTACTGCAAGAAGACGCCGACGGAATTGATCACCCCGTCAGTTTCTTTTCGCGGAAATTCAATAAACACCAACTTAAATATAGCACAGTTGAGAAGGAAGCTCTAGCACTTTTATTAGCCTTGCAGTTTTTTGAGGTATATGTGGGTTCAAGTTCTGTCCCAATTGAGGTCTTTACTGACCATAACCCATTGGTGTTCATTTCACGTATGTATAATCATAACCAACGCCTCATGCGTTGGTCTCTGATTCTGCAGCAATATAATGTGCACATTCACCACAAGAAAGGAAGTGACAATGTACTGGCCGATACGTTGTCTCGTAGTTTTGGTAACACGAGCAACCAATGAGTTTTGAAAATGCATTGTGTATTTAAATGTGTAGCCCCACGGTTTGTTAGTGAGTGAATTAAAACAAATGGGATGATTAAGCAAACTGTGTAAACTTGTGTATAATTTTTGTATGTCCCTGAAATATGTAAAGGAAAAAAATGTAGTTATGTACTTTGAGTAAACAATCGAAAGTCGATTTGTATGTAATTACTTTGTACATATGTATGAACTAACTTTGTTTTAAAAAAGATGTTAAGTTAGTTCTTAAGGGGGGGAGTGTTACGTGCCACGTGTGTTTGTATTATTTTTACTTTCCTGCTTTCATCTGCCACCATGTCATTTGCTGTGCTGCCAGTCAGTCTTCATTTTAACAGGTCCCGCCTTCACCAATCACAGCCTCTGCAGTCCCGCCTTCACCAATCCAAGCCTCCCATGTCATCCTACAATCAACCAGTCCCGATCCACTCCTCCAGTTTAAAAGTCACTACTGTTTGCATTCTGGTGGCCGCTCATTTCCTTATCTTTGCTTATGCAGTCACTGCCCGTTCCCTTATCTTTGTTTTTCTGTTTACCAATAAGTGTTTGATTTGTTTTGGTTTGTGTACACTTCCAGGGCTTGGGACAGGTAAGACTGGGGGCTCCTATACATATGCCCGTAGTTGTTCTATGTATAGACCCACTAGCCGTTAGGGGTGGTTGCCAACCCTTGTATTTTTTTGTGCTAGTTAGAGTAGTCAGGCTTTTGTTTTGTGTTCAGGAAACATTAGATTAGATTGCTCTCCGTGTTAGCTAGCTTGTTTTTTTTAATGTTCTTTTGGCAACATCCAGCGTCCCTTGTCCTTGGTTGTGTGAGTTTGTCTAACCCAGTCACAGTAAAAACCCCTGCACTGAATTATTTTTGCCTCCTTGTTTTATCTCCACTGTTACCATTACATTTTACATCTCCCGGTATAAATAACATCCAGTTACTCGCCCCATGCACCCCAGGCCCATGGGGAGGTTGTAACAGCCATGCTAATTGAAAATGCTCCAGGTAAACTTATATGCTGTAATACTGACCGGTATGCTTGTGTTACTTTGGTAAGCATCAATGTGGCAGTTTCATCATAACGTTGCCTGATTGTAGCCACTACAGTGAAGCTTACCAGAGAGGTGCTCCACGTAGGCATCAAACCTATGAATGAACACGTGAAATTAAGTATGAATCTAATAGGGCTGTCGGCTGTATATCAACCTGACTTCTGCACAACATAACTAATGGTCCCAACCCCATTGATAAGGCAAGAAATTCCACTAATTAACCCTGACAAGACACACCTTTGAAGTGAAAACCATTTCAGGTGACTACCTCTTGAAGCTCATCAAGAGAATGCCAAGAGTGTGCAAAGCAGTAATTAAAGCAAAGGGTGGCTACTTTGAAGAAACTAGAATATAAGACACGTTTTCAGTTACAGATATTTCACACTATTTTGTTAAGTACATAATTCCATGTGTGTTCATTCATAGTTTTGATGACTTCAGTGAGAATCTACAACATAAATAGTCATGAAAATGAAGGAAACGCATTGAATGAGAAGATGTGTCCAAACTTTTGGCCTGTACTGTATCTGTTCTGACCCTATCGGGTCCATCTACATTCCCTCATGTTTTTAGGAAAGATATAGGGGCTCTTGAGAAAGTTCAGAGATGAGCCACTAAGCTAATTCCAGGTATAAAAGATGAAAGCAATGAGAAGAGGCTGAAGATTCTTAATCTCTTTAGTCTTACGAAAAGGAGAATGAGGATAGAAGAGGACTTCGCACAAAAATTTGAAAAAAAGCAACTTTCAGATCCCTCCATCTCCCTCTCCACTACACTCCTAAGACCCTCCCCCAGATGGCTCCCGTGCATGCAAAGGCATGCGAGCTGTTATGCATGCAACTGCGGAGTGATTTATCACGTTCATAATGAAAGCGGTCAAGTTGCCGAGGCTAGACATTACTGTTGCGAACAGTCAACACTGCTGGCCAACAAACAGGCACGTTGTTAGAGCTGAAAATTCCGGGGCTAATATCCCCCCTTTATTGAAAATAATTAGTCTTGGCTAATTCTTGGTGGTTTTCCTTCATAACCACGTTTTTCCAATTCAAGAATAATCAAGTGGCAGTTGAAGACTTCTCTCCCCCATGCAATCAAAAAGCGCCAAATTAATGGGCTATATTCAGTACCGGAAAAAAATTTGATTATAATTAGGTCGATGCACCGTCACTCGGCGATGGCATTTCAGAACTCTTCAGCGAATTAAGATAATTTCGGCGACAAGTACATACACCTGTTTTTGCAGCACAGTTGCTCAATTCATAGTAAAAAAATAGTCAGCTGTCCGTTTGGAAAATGTAAACGGATGAAACCACTTACTAGTCTGAAATGCTGTCGCCGAGTGCAGGTGCATAGACCTAATAAAAATGAAATTATTTTACTGTCCTGAATGCAGCCCATTATTTTGTCGCTTTCAGATCGCATGAGGGAGAGAAGCCGTCTCTTCGATTGCCACTTGATTATTCTTGAATTGGAAAACGTGTTGGAAAACCCATCTTGAATTAGCAAGAACTAATCATTTTTAATTAAGAGAGGGATATTAGCCCCGGATTTTTCAGGTCTGACGACACGCCTGCTAACAAACGAGCAGAAATAAGTCATGTCGACGTGAAAAGTAATCTACAGCAGGATGTATTCATTAAAAACCCAGCACACGCTTATTCCAGTAAGTTACCTGTTTTTTTTTGAGTACAGAAACTGTCAAGAATCCAGCTGAATGGCCAGTAAATCATGTATGTCAGCATTTAGCTGTGAGAGCACAGAAACGTGACACATATTTATAAGGACAACAACACAACTGATAAGACTGCCAGGTCACTTCAATAAGATATTTTCTGCTGCTATCTTATAAAACAACGCTAACGTTAGCCCTAGCATCTGAAACAAGCTAACGTTAGCTTGACTGCAACATCGCTGTAACATCAAATGCACTGCGGAGTACTGTAACAATTACAAGGGTCTGGCTATTCGAACAGCGACAGTGCTTGTAAGCGAAGTTCCCTCGCTTATTTGCAGAGCGAAAATGAATTGATGCTGGTTAGGGCTGGGGTTAGTTTGGTGAGCATGTCAGCGACGCCAGCTCGCTTATTTGCAGAGCAAAAATGAACCAATGAATAAAGCAGGGGTTTACCTGTCAAGGAGAAAAGTCGCAAACTCTGCCTCAGTTTTTAATCCTTCCAGATCACAAAGTTCCTTCCACCTCTAAAAAGCCACTCCGATGTTCACTCTGGTTTTATCCTGGGTTTTGTTCAATTATTTCTGTTGTGCTTTTTTTTTTTCTTCTGGCTTCCTTTTTTTACTTGTCTTAGCCGTCTGTGCTGTTGCCAATAACGTAGGTATCGGTATTTTTTTCCTCCCTGATGGTTCTTAACTCCTGAACCCGCTCTCGGAGATTTGAACTTGCGTGAACTGAGGAGGAAGGGGGAGGGGGCTGTCTGCAGCGCGTGCATGTGCACTGTTTGACGGCTGTCAGCCACCATCTTGGCTCTAATTGGTTCTTTTTAGTTGGTCCGAACGATTCTTTAAAATTGCAGTAGGAGCATTAGAAGGGTTTACTTGACGACTTTCTCGCTTAATCTGGCGACTTTCCAAATCGGGATTGTTTGTCCACTCAATACGTATGTATACGTCTTGAGAAAGTCGTCAAGTTGGCAACTCTAAGACTATAGCGAAATCGACAGTGCATCGTTCATTTTCGGCAAGGTGACATGCTAAAATAAGCGAATTTACGAGAATGTGGATGTAACAGCTACGTCTTACAATTCATTGTTAAACATCTGCATTAACAATAACGTCATATTTGGAAGTTTTACTTACCAACCGAAGGAGACACGCCTGATTCCGCTTTCTCTGAAAGCAGCCTGGGCCGGTACACGCAAGCGCAGAAAATGACAAAGACGGATGCAATAGAAGATGTTGCAGTTTCATAGTCTTATGCGCACGAGTCAACAGTTTATGTTGCAGTTTTTGCAGTTTTGGTAGCGGGGTATTATTTTTCAGTTGCTATTTCCGCGATTAATGTAGGCATTTCAAAGTTTTTGTGTGCTGAGGCTACGTTTTCTTTGGTAGGCCTGATTCATATCTCCTAGAATAAGCTGACGCAATCTCAGTTATTTTTACTTCGTAAGTGCAAGGCCAGTGAAGAGAAAAAAAATTAACTGTCTCGAGACACTCCCTCAGAAATCTGGCACAAGGTCGCTGATTAGCTGTATGCAAAAGAGTTTCTGTTGGTGTCCGAGAAAAAATTCACGCACGGCAAGAATGAATGAATAAATAAGTTAAGGTGATTGAAAACGGTTACGCTTAAAATAATTACACCGTAAAGGCGGTTTGTTATTTTGTTATTTATTTCTAATTCGAAAAGTAGTTGTAGTTTATTACAACTTGCAGTTTATGGCAGTTTACTTTTATTTTTTCAAAAAATAAAGTTTATATTAATTACAATGTGTGAAATAAACTGCAATGGACTCTGAAAACAAAATATGTTTCCTTATGTACCAAAGGGGGCCCAGCAGAGAAAGTTTGGGAACCACTGTGTCATGTTATGTTCTGTTATGATTTAACCTCTAGTTGTCTGCGAATATCTGTCATTCATGTGAATTACTCTGTGCAAGCCCTTGTTTTTCATTGGTGCTCAACCCAGCCCAGCCCAGCCCATCACCAGCTTCCTGTCTGCTCTGCTGCCCACTCACTGATGTGCCTTATTGGTCCGGTGTTCCTGTCCTCCTCCAATCCCGGATCAACGCATCGTCTTTCTCCTATAAAGCGAGCTGTCAAACTTACACCTGAGACGGCTGTGATTTAATGTGAGCAGTCCGCCCCGTGCTGTCAAAATCTTTGATAATCCATTGTTTTGCATACTTTGATTATTAGATAGCATATGAAGTATAATGACTGAAATTTGTAACTTAAGCTCCGGTTGTTGCACGTTTTTCTGTCAGTTGTATGAAATACTGATTGCTTGACAATCATATGAAGTATAATCTCTCGAATCTGTAACTTAAGCTCCGTTGGTTGCTCGTTGTTTTGTGTGTGGTACGAATTATTGATTGTCTGACAACCATATAAAGTTTAAAGACTTTAATCTGTAATTCTGGAGTTTAACTTTGTCCACTGTTTTTTTATGCTGGAGATAGGACCATGCAGATAAAAGCACTTGTTTTGCAATTTGTTAACCTCTAGTCTAGTGGTGATACTCACTGCTGTTTAATATCCCCCCCCCTTTTTGTACAATTGTTTAAGTCTGTTTTTGGTTCTTTTATTTTATTTGAGTGGCACTATTGCGGCCCTTTGTTCTCTCTTTTCTGCCGGGTACCAACAACCCTTTTGTAATTAAATTTTCCCACGGAATGCGTACATTAAACAATACCTTCACTCCAACCTACTATCATCTGGTTATTTGTCAAGTCCTCCACCCCTAGACCAAGGGGGACATAACAGTATCCCAGCTCAGTAAATTGAAGGATAGTAGCCCACATTCTGTTACATTCTTCCCAGCAGCAAAAGATGATGTGTTATTTACCATCAGATTTTTTAGAGTAGGTCAAGGCTACGAAATCAAGAACACACATTGATTTCCCTCAGCAGCTATGGTAATTTTGCCATCTTTACTATTTTCAGTCACTCGTGACTGGAGTTTGAGGTTCGTGGCTGCGTTCTGTTGTCAAATTCTTAACTCCAGGCTCTGAGCACAAAACCCCACAAGACAATGAGGATGCACCCCACAAAAAATCCTCCCCCTGTGAGAGGCTTGTACCAGAATTGGAAACAAGAAGAGATAACTGGGAGCGTAAATGTAAAGTCAACTGTGAAAGCAAATGTCTTTGTGAGAAAGAAGTTGAGAGAATGGCAAACAAAGAGACTTATTATTAGAAAAGCAAAAGATCAATGGTTTACACAATTACAAAAAAAAAAATTATTAGTTTTGCTTTCAAGATGACTTTTTACTTCAGTAAGTTTTATGCTCTCTCAATTTTTAATTTTTTGTTTGATTTCTAAAAAGTTTTGTTTGATAATTTTGGAACTAATCTCATTCCACATTAAGGCCCCTGCTTACTGCTCCCAACTGGAGACAAGCACTTCGACCTTGCGCTCAGCACCTGTGGATTGCTACCGTTTTGTTACCTTTTTGCGTTAGACTGGTTTTCCTTCAAGTTTCAATTCTCACCTTGCGCTTTATTTAGTTTGACTGGATAATTTGACTCTAATTCCTGCCTTTGTTCGTGGGCCTAGTTGCTCGGTGAGTTCTCTGTGTTTAACCTCATTTGTGAATTTGATTTCTTTTCTCATCTTAGCCCTCTGCATGCTGTTTGGTGACTCTAATTATCAAGAGTGTTCATTCTGGATCACCTGTTCCTTCCACCAGGACATTTCTTTGTTATTTTGCTTTGTACTTTTTACTTTATCATTACCCCGCCCCGCTCGAAGGGAGAGGGCAAGGGGTATTGTTTTGGTTTGGCTGTTTGTGTGTGTGTGTGTTTGTTTGTTTGTTAACACTTTTGCAACAAAACTACTGACAAGATTCATCCCAAATTGGGTTTAGGGATTGCCACTGACCCCGAATAGATGCCTATTGAATTTAGGAAAAGTAGGTCAAAGCATGTGCGAGGGGACGTGGTTTGTTGTGCCTGACACCACTTGTTTTTGAAAGTGATCCTGGGTGAAGATTATTGTTTTTGATCAGGGGTGCACCATTCGTTCTCTCATTCTTCACTTATGGCTTGAGCGCTTCGAAATTATGTATTGAAAACCAGACAGAGCGGAAGGCAACCTGGGTGGCTGCAGAAAGTAAGTCAAGGTGACATACATGCTCTGCCATTGAGACCTGGAGCAAAGCCCTTTACCCCAAACCTACTCCAGGGGCATTACCCCTATTTCTCTTTGTAGATCACCACTAACAACTCCATCTGCCATTTCTTCCAGAAACTTCATCAAAAAATAATGGAACTTCCCATGTATGCAAACGCACATTGGTTCGGTCATTCTTGCCGTTTCTGTCACAGTCTGCTCTGCTGCTGCTGCATCTCCCTCTACCTGGCCACGCCTCCTCTTGGGGTTTGCTAATTTCTATCACTGCTTCATCCACAACTACAATTCAGTAGCCGCCCCTCTTACTGCCCTCACCAGCTCAAAGGTGCCCTTCCAGTGGTCCCCTGCTGCCAACAAGGCCTTCCAGACCCCGAAGACCAGATTCACCTTAGCGCCCATCATCCATATCCTGATCGCCAGTTCGTGGTGGAGGTGGACACCTTGGACATGGGCTTAGGAGCAGTCCTGTCCCAGAGATTTGCCTCTGACTAGAGCTGCCTTCTCTCGGTGCCTGTCCTCTGCCAAGAGCAACTATGACATCGGGAACAGGGAGCTGTCTGCGGTGAAGCTGACTCTGGAAGAATGGTGACATTAGTTGGAGGGCACCAAGGAACCCTTCCTAGTATGGACCAACCACAAGAACCTTGAGTACATCCGCGCTGCCAAGAGGCTGAACTCCCGCTAGGCTCACTAGTCCCTCTTCATCCGTTTCAATTTTACTCTCTCCAACTGCTCGAGGTCCTGAAACACCAAGCCTGATGCCTTGTCCTGGCAGTACCTGAAAGAGGAAGATTCTGCTGAGGGCCCTGCTTTCGTCCTTCCCTCTCCCTGTGTCATAGCCATTCTGTCCTGGGACATTGAGGAGACAGTAAGAGCCGCCACTGAGGGTCAACCTGGTCCCAGTGCTTGTCCGACTAACTGTGTCTGTATGTCCCTGAAGCCCTGTGGTTGAAGGTTATGCAATCGGCCCATGCCTCCAAGCTCACCTGCCATCCAGGTTCTCAGCGTACCCAAGACATCCTCCTGCAACGCTTCTAGTGGTCCACCCTTGAGGAAGACACCCGTGACTCTGTTAAGGCTTGCTCCGTTTGCAACCAGCACAAGGCTTCCCATTAGGCTCCTGCTAGACTCCTTCAACCCCCTCCTGTCCCACATTGACCTTAGTCCCACATCTCCTTAGACTTTGTCACAGGCCTTCCACCATCTGAGGGGAACACAGTCATCCTCACAGTGGTCGACCACTTCAGCAAGATGGCTCACTTTGTCCCTCTGCCCAAGCTGCGATCAGCTAAGGAGACTGCACAACTAGTCCTGCTACACGTCTTCCATCTGCATGGCCTCCCAGTGGATGAGGTGTCCAACCGGGATCCTCAGCTCTCCTCTGTCTTCTGGAAGGATTTCTGTAGCTTAATGGGAGTCACCACCAGTCTCTCTTCTGGATTCCACCTCCAGTCTAATGGGCAGACTGAGTGGATGAACCGGGAGATAGAGACTGCCCTCCGCTGCCATGCTGTCCTAGAACCCATCCTCCTAGTCCTAGCAGCTCCTGTGGGTGGAGTTCCCTCACCAGCTCTGCCACGGACCTTTCTCCATTCCAGTGCATCTTTGGATAACAGCCTCCACTTTTCCCAGCCTTTGAGAGAGAGTTCTCTTGCCCGTCAGGCTTATACCTCATCCGCTGCTGTCACCCAACCTAGACCCAGGCACGCTCTGCCCTCCATCGCGCTGTTGGGTGCTACGCCGCCTCGGCCATCCGGCAATGTTCCCCTGCTCCAGTCTGATAGGTTGGTCAATTGGTGTGGCTCGCCACTCGAGACCTACCTCTACAGGTGGATTTTAAGAAGCTGGCACCCTCATTTGTCGACTCAGAGGATAGTCATTCCGACAGTGGTGAGACTCAAGCTTCCTCGCTTCATGCATTTCCACCCCACCTTCCATGTGTCCAAGATGAGGCCGGTCCATGAGAGTCCTCTGTCGGCAGCTATTCCACCTCCTCCTCCTCCTCCATGACTGATTGATGGGGGTCCACCCTACTCCATGTGGTGCCTGGCCTGGTCCCGTTGTCGTGGGAGGGGAATGCAGTACTTGGTGGACTGGGAGGCCTATGGTCCTGAGGAGAGGTCTTGGGTTCCTGCTCGCCACATCCTCGACCCAGATCTCATCACCGACTTCTACCATTGCCATCTTGACCAGCCCTCTGGCACCAGAGTACCTTGGAATACAAGTTCAGCAGATGCATGTCCACCAAATCAGGCATTTTGAAGAAATCATTTGTGTAACTCTAGATTTTTTTAAAATTAGGTCCCGAGTAAAGTAAAAAAAAAAAAGAAAAACATAACACTAAAATGCCCATATTTTTTCACCGAAATATTATTTCTGAAAACCCTCTGATCAGAACATGCACTACATAGTCATAAATGATCTGTGAAAACCACATTGCGATAGCCATCTCGGGACCTAATTAGCATAATTTATGTAAATGAGCTATCACTTCAATTCTGTATTTAGTAGTTGTTCATATGATGTTGGTACTAAATTGTTATGAATTGTAGGGGGAAGCCAGGAGATAACATGGACATGTGACCAGGAGTGCCTGTTGCCCTCTGTTCTTAACATAGTGGGGTGATAAAGGCATAAACGCCTAAAATTCCTCCACAGCTGGCATCGTCTCCAGTCAGGCATGGCTGGGAACAGTGGGGTAATAAAATCATCAGGGTCCAGATGTCCAGCTGCCTCCTCAGTTCTGTAAAGCCCCACAAAACAATACCAACGACGGACATTGCAGTGAGGTGAAGGATTCACGTGTTCTTTTGACTAACTTTAATTCGAGCATTTTCCTGCCTGATGTGAATCACAATATAATGGATATTTTTCTCCATCCAAAGACGGGGCATAGAAACGCAACGGTTACAATTAATCTGACTCCATAAAACAGTTAGAATACCAAATTTAGTTGTATTCTCGTTAAATACCTGACTCTAAATTTGAATTAGAATTGATAGTTTTGGGACAGCATGTGTGAATCTCGAGGAGATTACCCCCCGGACTCATAAATGCCAGCCTGCGTCAGCCATCACTGCAACAGCATCTTTTGGCTTGAATTACAGCGAACCAGGATTCTGTATGCCCATGGGTTTCTTCATGGGAATTTTAACAGATAAACGACTTTCCGTCCATGGGTTTCCTTCAGACTAAAACCCCAGAACCAGCAAAAATAAACCCTTTATGTAGGTTAATCCTGGCTGTCTATCTAACGATTAAAACCAATTCTCATCCCTCAGCCGCTGATCAGTCAGTCCTTGGTTGAGCGTAACCCCTAAGTCTCCGCCGTAACATAGCTAGAAAGAATATACAAGTGTTAAGAGTCATGGAGACCACGCAAGCTGAAAAAGGAATAACAATAATTTAATTACCAGGTAGGCACAAACTTGGATCAAACAAATCAACGCTAAGCCAATTAATAGTTACACATAATTTAGGAAGAGAATATATATTCATACCTGGAGAAGATAAAGGCCACGTGGTACTAGGCCCGCACCATGTGGCCGGGGAGAAATCCAGATGCCACCTAGCTCCGCGGAGTGAAGCGGCATGTGACTTTCCCCCACTCACCCTTCGCGCGTCAGATCTTGATAGAAGAGAAAAGACGAAGCCTAGCTTGGTTCAAATCTCTTACCTTCAAACACTCCAAACCACGCCTCCGAACAAGGTAGAGCATAGAGGGGCGAGCGAGATCTGACCAATATAAGATCTTCCCAAACAGGATTATCCATAATTTCAAGGGAAATGAAACATGTTCCATTCAACTCCTTGGATTCTCCCGAGAATAAAAAGACTAAACATGATAGGACTATGTGTTAATATGATGCTGTTGTCATGGAAAAGCCTTTAAATTGAGTATTGTAGTCTATTGCGCTATAAATATATAAATGATTTCTTTACTGGAGATTGAACATAAACATATTATGAATTTCACAGAGATTTAGATTGTTGTAAGCAGATGAATGTAACTGGTATTTAACTTCAATGGGGACCGTGATATAACTCTGAGGAACACTGTGCAGCTAGGACGGAATGGTTCCGGCCTCCTGCTGAGTAGAAAACAGAGATGCTATCCCCACAGCCAGGATGCAAGAACATCCTAGATTGTAAAAAGTTTAATGCTGGCTCTGGATTGCGCCAGATCAACCAACCATTCAGATTTTACACGCATCATGAGCATGTGTTCCAACAATATTATTTTTGACATTTGACATATCTGCTATGAGCAAAATCAACCAAACATTTAGGTTCTACAGTTCCAACTCTGAGATAAGTGGCCTGAAACTGGACACTTCAGCATGGGTGTGTGTGTGTGTCTTGAGCACATCAAAGTTGGGGAAGGGAGCGCACCCTGGCTTGGTTGCTACAAGGAATTTCTCTCACGGCGGGGTGTGACCTGTGCTCTCTGCCCGATTAGTGCCATAGTGACCTCCTCTGGACACACTCTCACTGTACCCTTTCACTTCCGCACTGAAACTGTTCTGATTTGGGAATTTCAATTTAAACAAAACCCAATATTACACCGTTCTCACTGTCCTCATGTCATCACTCAATTACTTTATTATATCCGAGGTAATAGTGATGTAAATTTCATGGGAAATGGTTCTGTTGGGAAGGAATTTCATGACAACTACATCATCAAAACTCTCTATGTCATCGTGTTTGGTATGTATCTCTTCAGCTTACTTCAAGGAGTTGAATGAGATGCATTTCATATCCACTGTACTTCAAGAAAACATAGCTTCTGTTCCCCAGCAATAATTTGTCCAGAACCAGAGTTATCTCTTGAGTTGTATTTAGAATCATCCCTCACCCTTTGCAGGAAGTGCTTTGCGACCCTCCCTGAGGTCTGTCTCCAAGGTCCTCTCACCTCTCTAAGAACTTTTATTATCTCCTTTGAATAATAACTGTTTTCTGATTTCCTCAGAGGGGGAAGTCTAAATTCCAACTTGGGCCATCTGTGCCGGCTGAGCCACCCTGATCTAAGGTGTAAAACCTCACAAAACAATACCAATGACGGAAATCGCAGGGAGCGAGGGCTCAACGTGCTCTGTGAGCTGGTGTTAACAAGCGCGATCTCCTGACTAGTGCAAATCACAATAAAATGAATAAATTTTCTCCGTTCAAAGAACGGGGCATGAAAGCGCAATGGTTACAATTAATCTGACTCCATAGGAAATTTAGAATGCTCTCGTTAAATATCTGACTCCAAATTAGAATTAGAATTCATAAATTAGGGAAAACATGCGTGGATCTCGAAATGACTACACCTCGACTTAGTAGACAACCGCCATCACTAAATATATGCTCCCGGGTATTAGCGTTATTACCGAATCCTAGGTTCGTTGGTGATATCAGGGGATGGAAGTCAACCATCACAGCAACTGCATCTTTTGGCATGAGTACTGTGAACTCAGATCTATGCACGCCCATGGGTTCCTTCAGGGAATTTTAACAGATAACTGAATTTCATCCATGGGTTTTCTTAAGGTTAAAATCCCAGAACCGGCAATACATAAGCCCTTTGTTAGTAGATCATGATTGTCTCTCTACTTAATAAAACCAATTCCCATACCAAGCCGCTGGCCACTCAGTTGGGATTAAACCCCTCGGTAATGTGGCTAGAAAGAATAAAAGGATTAGGAGTCACAGAGATCACGCAAGTTTAAAGGAATAACAACAATTTATTCACCTGGAGGGAAAGAGCTTAAATCAACAGACCAAACATCAGTAACCATGAATTTAGACCAATATAGACCAATTAGTCATACCTGGTGAAAGCTACACATGCAGAGTTGTGTGAGGGCGAGATCAGAGAGACAATCTACCATAGACATAAAGGCTACACACGGCATAGAGATGCGTGTGTGGGAAGTCGGCTGCGATCTTCCATAATTAAAGAGGCTACTACACATGCACTGATGTGCGCAGGGAGAGATTGGATACGATCTTGCCAGAATGGATTGTTTCTCTTTGCTTTAAGCCAAATCACATCTTTGAATCTGGTTTTTGGGTTTCCACCATTTGGAGGATGTAATAAAACAATTTAGCAGAGAGAGAAGAACAGAATGATTACCCGAGGGGATTCTGACCAATTTTTAGGAGCTTCCAAAAGGGAACGAACCATTTCAATGGGGATGAAACATTCTCCATTCAACTCCTTGGATTCCTCTGAGAATAACAAGACTAAACATGATATGAATATGTTCTAATATGATGCAGTTGTCATGAAAAAGTCTTAAGATTAATTATTATATAGGAAAATTGGGTTATAAGTACAGAAGTTATTTCTTTGCAGTATATTGAACATATAAGCATATTGTAAAGTTCCTAGAGGTTTAGATCATTTTAAACAGATAAGTTAAGGTCCAGTAACATTAAAGACTGAGGACAGTAAAATGAATTCCACAGGGGGCCTTGTGTCAGCCAGAGCCTTGCAACTATCCCTCCCATAAAGAGTATATACACCAAGGACACAGAAAGACCATTTACACCTGCCTGGGTCCACTCATAATGGAGGAAGTCCAAACAGTTTTATTGTTATCTTGTGTGGCTCCGGAGTTCCTTGAGGCCTAGTTCCCAAGCTATCAGCCATTTGCCACTTACAGCCTCTGGGCTCCCCCACACATCAGCGTTTGCAGAGCTCCAACCCCCTTTCCAGATCTTACAGAATGAAAGAGAAATAAATGTATTTGGGAGAATATACCTACCTTAACTGTGGGATTGTTTAAACCAGGGGTGTCCAATCTTATCCAGAAAGGGTCGGTGTGAGTGCTGGTTTTTGTTTGAGCCCAACACTAACACACCTGATTCTACCCACCAAGGTCCTGATTGAAACCCCTGATTAGTTAATTAGTGGAATCAGGTGCGGAAGCACTGCTGGCTAGGACAAAAACCTGCACCCCCACCAGGCTTTACGGATAAGATTTTACACCCCTGACTCTTACATCCAATTCTGCCAGAAATGGCTGAGATGCATGTGATGAAAAATGTATTTTCTGAGGGCATGTAGTACTTTATTTATTAAATTTCAAACAGTTAATTTCAATGTGCATGAAGAAATATAAATTACCGATAACTAATGAAATTAAAAACTGAGGTCAATCAGCAAACTCTGAATGGTAAGTACACCAGGGCACTGATCCTAACCATCTGAAAGATAATGAAGAATTTAAAAACAACACAAATAATGAGGCTCACATTTTGAATTGAAGTATAGGGGGGAAATAGCTTATGATCATGTATACAAGACTTAACCTAGTTACCGGTCATGTTGTTCAGGTGACCAATTAATCTCATTCTTTTCTTTTTTGCCTTTTCTGCAATAAGCACAATATAAAAAAAGGTAATCTTTGGGGCAGTGGCAGAGCTAGAAATGGGAATTGGAGTAGCACAGACACGTCTCTTTATGACAATTAGGATAGTCCTGGCTAGTTCTCAATTATTTTTTTTTATTGACGCATTTTCCAATTATCGTAATTGGCAACTGAAGACAGGTTTCTCTCCATATCTGATCTAACAACGATGAAATCATGGGATAAATTCAGCAGAACTCACTCCGAGAGCACTCCACGCTTAAATGTTGCTTGTTCTCCCCGATTAGGTAGGATGACAATCATTCATCTGGACGGGTATTTGCTGAATTTAAATTAACGTCAAATAGCTTGAGCTGCATGCTTTTTATAGCCTATTTCACTGCCAGGTGCCACTTTTCTTCACGTAATACCGACAGTAATTTTGAATAACGTTGATTTTAATTAAGCAAACGCATCCAGATGAATGATTGTCGTCTTACCTAATCGGGGAGAACAAGCAACACCTGTTAAGTGTGGAGTTTTCTCAGAGTGAACCTTCTTTTAATTATGAAAATGACTGAGAGCAGGTCAGGACAAATAATAGTTTAAAACGGATGTTTTGTCCACCCTAATTCTCAGTTCTACTGAATTTACCCCATGATTTCATTGCTGTTAGATGGCATATGGAGAGAAACCGTGTCTTCAGTTGCCAATTACGATAATTGGAAAATGCGTCAATGAAGGAAAATGATTGAGAGCTAGCCAGGAATAACTGTTGTCATGAAGGGACATGTCTGTGCCACCCCAATGCCCATTTCTAGCTCCGCCACTGCTTTGGGGCATTGCAAAGCTGTCTGGCATTTTGTGGATTAAGACGGTGAATTACCTCACTGAACATCAAAAGCACCTTATTAAAAATATTTTACCCCTTGTTAAAATTCTAAAATTGCAACTGTGGTTGGAATGAAAACCAGCATACACAGGGGTCCCCCAGGACCGAGTTCAAGAACCTCTGACTTGAACGATTGATTACCTGGTATTTACACCTGTTAAATAAATGATTGGGTCTAAATCAAAATGTTTTGTGGTACTTAGCAAAAATTCTGCAACATTCACATTTATTTTGCCCTTTTTATCAAGCTCATCTTGCACTTGTGAGAAAATTTCGATATTTTGACTTGGCCAGAAGATAGAGGCGTGGCTGGGCGGAGGGGGTGGTGCAAGGGAAGAGGGTGGGAGGAGGGAGGAGTGGCTTGAAAGCACAGCCATAGCAACGCCAGCATAGCAACACAACGTGTGACCTTATTATGGCTGAATCTAGCGACCGGGCTGCAATCTACAGAATTAGACTGTTCATGTTTGAACCTTAAATGAGCCCGAAAATTAGGAGGAAGAAAATGTTGCAGTGGTGTAACAACCATGGTCATGGTTACAGCAACCTGTTTCAGAGTGGTACTTCATTTCAAGTAATCGTGTTAACTTAGTTAATGCCTACACGGTGTGTGAACTTCCGACCCAGTGCTGCTTGTCGATACGTTTGTAGGGGATAACGTACAGCTTGCATGGCAATGGTCTGTTATACATAGCAAATGGTCTGCTATCAAGAAATATCAGGCTGTAGAATGTCATGATTGACCTGTCAGAAGACAGTATTGAACGTCGATGTGTAATAAGCACCGTTAAAATTGGACCCCAAGGACTTATTTTGTCATTTCACTTTGGAAACTTTTGCTAGAATTGATAGCATTCTGAAATCCTCATACCCCTAGATGTAGCTTTACCTGACAAATGTACTATTACAGTTAAAACACTTCTCAGCTAAAAATATTTCAGTATTTCAACCACAACATTACAATATAATTATTACCCGCTTTCAGAGTCCAGTTTCACCCCTGGCATTGTACTTTGAGAAACGGTCCGACATGAAATGCTGAGCACACAAAAAAAATTAGAGGCTGGGGCCGCAGGAACATTGTGAACAAAAATAAATGTTTGCGGAAAACATTGGGCGCGGTTTGCCACTCCCTAGCCACACCTCGACTCCTCCCCTGCTTAGGTGAACTTAATCTGTATGCTCAACCAGAGACCTTCATTTTTCATGCGTCCAGAGTTAATGAGGAAAAAAGAAAGGAAGGAAGCTGAATTGACTTAAAAACATCTCAGATTTTGTTCAAGTGAGGGATGACTAATGTATACATGCAATAACTTGGAAAAATGTGTTTTCAAGGTAATCAATCCTTTAGAATATTCCTGTACGATGAACAAAGCCTCCGTTTTATGGTATTTGTTAATGTGACTGCTTGTTTGCTGAAGGTATTCATTTTAATTAGCTGCACAAGGAAACATTTGCTCTCCTCAGCGTCAGTCTGCAACTGCAGAGATGCCAAGTCTCGCATTCGGTGTAAGTCTTACGCATTTTTTAGGCTTATTCACCGTAGTCCTTAATTATTCATTGAATGTTTAATGAGATTCTCATGTGGAATTAAAATCCTTGCGCATTGAAGTTTCCGTTTCACTTGCGTACAGATGCACCTCATCACAAGTAACATGGAAAGCGATTATGACTCCGGACTTCCCGTGCTTCTCTTTACTCAGAGATTGGAAACAATGCAGGTGGTTCATGATCTTTTAAATTGCTTTTTTTTTTTCAAAATTATTTTTATTGTTTTCAAGCAGAATGTACAAAAAAAATTGCTACATCCATATGGTATCACAGCAGATGACAATAAAAGCATTGTTACATTGAAGTAGCTGTGTTAGAGATGTTCTGCAATTATTGAAGACCCTTCCCCACAACTTTGCCCATCCCATAACCCCACCTCCCCACCCATCATCCCACCCACACCCCAGGGGTCACATTCACACTCACTCACACACACCAGGAGGGTAGGAGAGGGGGAGAGGGGGGAGAGGGGGGCAGCTCTGGTCAGTCAGTTTCTTCGTTAATAGTCAAGGTGCCAATGTGCTCTAAGAAAGGTTGCCAGGTCTTATGAAAGGTCTCTAAGGAACCTTTCAGTGAGTATCTGATTCTCTCTAGCTTAACACAGTGTAGTATCTGGCGTATCCAGCTATTGTGAGTGGGGGCGGAGGAATGAGTCCATTTAAGAAGTATGAGCCTTCTGGCAAGTAAGTTGGTAAATGCAATAACCTGGTTCATGGCCTTAGACATGATAGCTGGGGGGTCTGAGACTCCTAGAAGGGCAGTTAGAGGGATAGGGTCTACCGCAGTCCCGGAAACACTGCTTAGCGTGTCAAAAATTCCAATCCAGAATTCTGAAAGCCGCGGACATGACCAAAACATATGAATGTAGTCAGCAGATGACTGTTTGCATCTGTTACATGAGTCTGTTCTGTCTGGGTATATTCTAGCCAGTTTCGCATTGGTGTAATAAACTCTGTGTATAACCTTGCACTGCAGTAGACTGTGTCTTGCACAAATAGAGGAGGTGTGTACACGATCCAGTGCCTGTCTCCATTGTTCGTCTGACAAGGTGATCCCGAGGTCCTGGTCCCAGGCAGCTCGTAAGGAGTCCAAGCGAGTTAATCTTACTCCAGCAATGTTGTTATATAGGACTGAAATGAGACCCTTACGCCCAGCGTCCAAAGACAAAAAAGAGTCTAACAGTGTCTCTGGGGGGCGGCCAGGGAACTGTGGAAATTGGTTCTGCACAAAGTGCCTGATTTGGAAAAATCGGAACAGATGAGTACATGGGAGGTTGAGCCTTGTCGATAGCTGAGCAAAGGAAGAAAAAACACCTTCGGTGTACAGGTCATTAATGGTAAGTAGCCCTTTTTCTGACCATGTTCTGAATACTGGGTCAGAGCACGATGGCAGGAAAAGGTGATTTTGGTAGACTGGGGCTAGACCCGTTGGAGAGTGTAGACCTAGTTGTTTCCTGAACTGGTTCCAGATTTTTAAAGAGTTTATTACTACTGGGTTTTGTGAGATTTGTCTGAGTGAAGGGGGGAATTGTGAGCAGACCATAGACCAGAGTGAGAGGCGTGAGGAGGCCAACTCCATCCGTATCCATTGGGGCATGTCGACCTGCGCCACTGAGCTCCTCCAATAGAGTATCTTACTGATGTTGCACGCCCAGTAATAGTGGCGGATGTTTGGAAGAGCTAGACCGCCTTCGCTTTTGGGTAGTTGAAGGACTGTTCTCTTAATACGTGCCCCTTTGTTGCCCCATAAAAAAGAGGTGGTCAGCTGATCAAGGGTGGAAAAAAAGGATTTACTAATGAAGATTGGGATATGTAGGAAGGCATACAAAAATCGAGGGGCGACTGTCATTTTAATCAAGTTAGCACGACCTGAAAGTGATAAAGGGAGGGAGGACCATCTGGATAGGTCAGATTTAAGGTGATCCAGCAAGGATTGAACATTTTTAGTGAAGAGCTCAGAAATGATTTACTGAAGAAAACTCCAAGGTACTTGAATCCTTCTGTGTCTCGCTTAAAAGGGAATGATACCAAGGGGAGTCTTTCAGCCAGGGGGTTGATGGGCAGATATTCACTTTTCTCAAGGTTAAGTTTGTAACCAGAAATTATTTTAAATTGCTTTAGAATGTTCAAGATTATAGGGATGGATGTCAAAGGGTTAGAAACATAAAGTAACAAGTCGTCTGCATACAATGACAGCTTATGGGATACCCCAAACCGTGTTATGCCCTCAAATTTGTCATCCCCACGAAGCCATATGGCGAGCGGTTCCACAGCAAGTGCAAACAACAAAGGGGATAGGGGGCACCCCTGGCGGGTGCCGCGATGAAGCACGAACTGGCTGGACCTAATCCCATTAATGTGGATCGAAGCTACAGGGGAGGAGTAGAGGACCTTAATCCATGAAACAAAGTTGTCACCTAAGCCAAATTTTCCAAGTATATAAAACAGATACCTCCACTCCACTCTATCAAATGCTTTCTCTGCATCTAGGGAGAGCACAATTTCAGGTGATTCAGTGGTGGAAGAAAAAAGAATATTGAACAGCCTCCTTGTATTAAAAAAGGATTGTCTTCCCTGGATAAACCCAGTCTGATCGAGGTGTATCAGCGTAGGGACAGCCTTCTGGAGACGACATGATAGAACCTTAGCGAGTATTTTATAGTCAACATTGAGAAGGGAGATCGGCCTATAACTGCCACAGAGGAGAGGGTCTGTAGTCTTTTTGAGTAGCAGAGTGATTGATGCCTCTGATAAAGTAGTGGGTAGGCGGCCATTTTGAAAGGCATCATTATACACTCTGACTAAGATCGGGGCAAGTAATTCTGGGAAGGTCTTGTAAAACTCAGTGGTGTAGCCGTCAGGCCCAGGTGCCTTACTACTTTGTAAAGACTTAATTGCTGCTAATATTTCAGAGACCGTTATGGGGGCACCCATTTGACTGGGGTCATCCACCTGTGGAAACTCCAGTAAATCTATGGGGTTCGGCCCATCCCAATCAAACAGTATTGACTCAGAGGAGTATAGTCTAGAGTAGTAGTTCGAGAAGATGTCACTAATTTCTAGAGGGCCTGTCGTAATCTCGCCAGTCTGTGACCGTATTCTGGGTATCAGCCGAGATGCACTCTCCGTGCGTGCTTGGTACGCAAGAAGTCTGCCCGCCTTGTCACCCTGCTCAAAAAAGCGTTGCCTTGTGTGCAGGAGAAGCCTTTCAACCTTACCGGTTGATAGTAAATCATTCTGGGACTGGAGTTGAAGCCGCTTTGTATATAGGGATGGGGAGGGATTCACTGAGTATTGACTATCCGGTTCTTGTATTGCGTCTAAGATGTCTGTCAATTTAGAGCGTTCCAATTTTTTGAAATGAGTAACAAATGAGATTACGTGTCCACGGAGACATGCCTTGAAAGACTCCCAGAGCATGTCGCTACAAACGTCTGGTGTATCATTTATTTCAAAAAAGACCTTGATTTGTGTAGAGAGAAAGCTCTTAAAATCCGGCTCAGATAGCATTTGTGTGTTAAATGTCTATGGTTTGGATGTTTGTCTGCTGTGAGGAAAGTTGACTTCTACAGAGGTGGGGGCGTGGTCAGAAGTAACTATGCTATGGTATTCGCTGGAGTGAATATTATGTAGTAGTTTCTTATCAAGTAAGAAGAAATCTATCCGTGAATAAGTATGGTGAACGTGTGAGAAGAAAGAATAACTCTTGTTAGAGGGGAATTTGGTTCTCCAGGGATCTATCAAACCCAGATGGTCAGCATGGTATTTTAGGACGCTGGCAGATTTGGACATAGTTGAGCGTCTGGAGGATGACCTGTCTAGTTCAGTATTCTGGACCTGATTAAAGTCACCTCCGATTATAATAAAGTGGTCATTGATATTGGGTATAGAGGAAAAGAAATTGGACATAAATTTGTCGTCATCCCAGGTTGGAGCGTATAATGAGGCCAGAACTACAGGAGTGTTCTGTAATCTACCTGTCACTATAATGTAACGGCCATTGGGATCGGCTATAGAAGTGCCTGGCCTACATTCTTATTTACAATTATTGCGGCGCCTCTAGCCTTTTCTGAGAAGTTTGAGTGGAACACATGCCCCATCCATGATCTTTTGACTCGAGAGGTGTCTGAGGTGCGAAGATGAGTCTCTTGTAGAGAGCAGAGGTCACCTTTAAGATGTTGCAAGTGATTGAGCATCTTATTGGCTTTGGTAGCGCTGTTCATCCCCTTCACATTCCAGGAAACGAAGCGGATGATCCTACCATTCTTTGACATGATCCTCTATCATCCCTGTAGTTGAGCTGAGAAGGGTAGTGGGGGAAGAGGGGGGGGGGGGGGGGGGTACAACATACAATCACACACACATCACATCCACATCCACACTCACCCTGGGGAAACCTTAGTCCCGAAGGAAACGGCAAGCTTGCGTATCTCCCTGGATACCGTCCTTCCACACATTGGATACTCATATCCTAGTCCCTGCTTAGACTCCCCTCCCATTTAAGTAGAGAAAAAAAAATTCATTCTAAACTTCAGTACAGAAAACATATAGTGCAAAGAATACTACATAACTGCTGTAGTAAGTTCCAGTCACCTCTCGAATATGTTATCCCAACTGTGAGAGTGATCAACTTATGGCTGTAAACAACTGTGAACAGTGTAAATCCCCATTAACCATTGTGCATCAAACTAGTGTGCTTAAGAACAATTCCAGCATTTAGCAGAGTGCAGGAAAAAAATAAATAAAAAAGTAAATAAAATTAAAATAAAAAGGCACACGCCTTTAAACAGGCACTTGGCTCTTATAACACAGTCAACTGTTGAATAAGTAAATAAAGTAGTAGAATGATAGAAAAAATTTTAAAAACCACACACACAACACGAAGCCAGCGGAGATTTGCAGTTCTAACGAAGGACCAGCTGTGTTTACATAGTCAGTAAAGTCCGGTGATCGTGGACATGAACTAAAAGCAACAGCAAAATGCCAAACTCACAGAAATCTAGATATGCATCTGAGGAAAGAAAAAAAAAAAAAGGAAAGACTGGAGTCCCCGCTGCGCGACATAACAGGATAACATTCCACTTGCAGACATTGCCAACATAGATTAGCTAAATCACCTGATAAGAGTAAGCAGGGCAGATCTTACACAGTAACACTCCACTTGGAGAAATTGCTAACTAAGATTAGCTAAGCCAGCTGGTATGTCCGTGTATGGAGCGTCTGCAGGGCTGGTTTAGGAGCCGGAATGTCCGTCCGCAAGATACTTCTCGGCTTCCTCAACAGAGCCAAGCCGTAATCTATCCCCGTTTTCCTTTGTGATAACCAGCCTAGCTGGGAACTGCAGGCTGGGCTTGAAGCCGCGTCGGTAAAGTTGCTGCATTACATCGCGATAGGGCGCGCGCTGTTCCATCACTTCAGGGGAGTAATCTTCGTAGATGGAGATGGACTTGTTCTGGTAGTGCAGCTTTCCTTGCGTTCTCATTTTCCGGGCCGCATGAAGCACCTTCTCCTTCGTTCGGAAGCTGTGGAACCGTATGATGACGGGCCTCGGTTTGTCGCCTGGTCCAGGCTTAGCAGCCGACGACCTGTGTGCTCTGTCCACTTAAGGGGGAGTAGGTAGGATGTCAGCCCCCATAAGTCGGTGTAGCAGATCGGAGAAGGATGCGGTTAGTTGCGGGCCCTCCACCGACTCCGGGAGCCCGACGATGCGGAGGTTGCAGCGCCTGCTGCGGGATTCAAGGTCAGCGACTTTAACTTTTAGCTTGGTGTTGCTAGCTTCTAGCTTCTTGCATGTAGCTTCAAGTGTCAGGAGAAGGTCACTGGTTAAATTCGCGTTCGCCTCCAGAGAGGTGATACGCTGCGCATGGTCAGTCACGGTCGCCTGGATTTGGTCGATTACGGACTGGAGGGGCGAGATGGCCGCCCTGAATTCCGTAGAGAGAGCCTCTTTGTGTCCCTCCAGTAGGCTAGTGATGGCGGCCATGCTCACCGTGTCGGCCGCACTGGCCTTGTCGGCGACGGCGTCGTTTTCAGGCATATTAGCAGCGTCCTTTCTAGCCTTTTCACCTTTTTTAATTGAGGCTTTGCAGTTGGATTTCAGGGTGCTCATGATTTGTTGGAGTGATGAAGCTTAAAATGTTAAATTTTGAAGGTCGAGTGGGAGGGAGCGGGAATTGCGACTACTCCTCAGCCGCCATAACCGGAAGTCCTAAATTGCTTTAATGAAATAAGACCATTTGAACATTTTTATGCAATTCCATTTCTTTTCTTTAAAGACAAGCCTGAGAATTCCCGAGTCATAATCAATTTCCATGTCATGAGTGGAACACAAAGTTCAAACTGATTAACTTTATACACGACTTAAATTCCGCTACTGAATTTCTTCAGTGCGCTTTGATTGAATAATTGCTGCCCACGGCACAGAAACATGAATGCCACTACGAGGAGAAACTCACGCCTAAGATTCAAGCCTTGGCATCTCTGCAACTGGCAACTTAGCTGCAAGCACCACCAACTTCCTAGTAGACAAGGTTTAAATCTTGAGTGGGTAATTTTGTCTCAGGATTTCACATCAACTTCTGCCCTTTATAATTTTTGTAACTCAGCTCATTTTGATGATCTGACCTTTCTGCTACATTCTGTGATGTGAAGAGTGGCTGATGTTTGCTCTTGGGCCTTTATTCCTCTGTCTTGGTGATTCTTTGTGGTGTAATGAACAAAGAAATTATTATTGGTGATTGGCCAAGTACAGTTTTGAAAGAAAGGTTGCTACATGAAATTGAAGCTACATTGTTTCACATCCACATTCTCGCATCCTCTGTTCTCTGGGACAGACTCCAGTCGAACCACACTCCCCCCAGAAGGGTCAGATAATAGATGGAGTTTACATTTACAATCATGGAATGTTCATTTTGTTCTTGCTTACTTTGGCAAGTTATTGAGCTGGCATCATTGGTTATATTCATACACTAGCCTTTAGCTCATTCTTTTTGCATTTTTATTTCCACTTTGATTAGACGGTTGCCATAACAGACTGCGCAATGTTTAGACTAAACAGCTGCACTGCAATTTGTTGAAAATGGCCTCATTTAAAATCTCCCTGCTAAATTATTCACATTTATTTCCATTTTAGACAAGATTTCAAATGGCAAACCGTTTTAATATGTAATGCCAAAACAATGGCAGAACAAGCACAGTAAAAGCAGACTGCTGACAAATAGCGCACATAGTTCAGATACAAATTGAGTTGACATACAGAAATACGGAGAGTCTTTTATCCATAAAATTATTCCTTTGTAGAAATACGGAAATTATGGAATTGTTCAATCATAAATAACAAGTGTTTGAGATATCTACATGAGGATGTCGTTGCTGCCATTGAAATCATCTGGTTACCTGAAATGAACCATTGTTGCTTCTAATGAAAAAGGGGGGAAATAATTCAGTGTAAACGGAATAAAGAGTAATAATGACTAAATATTTTTATTGAGCATTCTTCTACCTTGTAGTCAATAGCGATAATCTTGTTACATTAATGTTGTTTTATAGTGGAACTGAGAGTGCTTGTTTAATCAAGATTCGAATGAAAAAAGATTTACATCGAGTTGGATATTAACTTCAAATACAGGTTGGAGTCTGAAGAAAATATGTTGCTCTTTATGTTCCAGAGCAGCGATTCAACAGTGGAGGCAGAGTGCAATCCAATAGGAAGGTTTATTGACAGCAGTACGGTAATATTTGGTGAAGAAACATAAAAGGAAAAGGTGGGGACAGGACCCCAGAGAAGACAGCACAGTTCAACACAGATGTAATGGGTGAAGCTGAGCTGCCAATCTCTTGCCAGTGGCTCCTGGGATGCCGTCAGGTCGAGTGCAGATTTTGCCAGAGCCGAACTGTCCGACAGGAGGATAGAGTATTTTGAGGGGAACTTGGTTCCAATCTTGATGATCGAAGGAATGACGATCTTTATTCCAAACAAACTGGACAGAAGTACAGATTGGATGGATTAACTTCCTGATGCCAAACGTCCCCCTGGCGGTAGCACCGGCATTACTGGATAATCAAATGACTTCAGAATTTTTGTTTGACTTGGACATCGAAGATGGAGATGGTGATTCCAGTGCAAGTTTAACAGCTAGCGACAGTGATGATGATGATGGAGTGGTAGATGAAAATTAAAATGAGGAGGAAAATCGCGACAATATAGATGCAGCTGAACGCCAACAGCTACTGCAAACATGATCAAACAAACCAGCATGAACTGGAGCCTCGAGCATGGGTGAGCAAGTGGGAAGCAAGTTCCAGGATGTGTTCCCAAAAGCGTAGTTGCTAACTTGCTTCATTGGTATCATTGGCTGTATATAGTCGACCGAGCTATTTAAGTTGCTTACTTAGTTAGCATCTAGACTATTGGGAAACCTACTCCAGGATGAGGGCGGAGGACATGTAAAAACTACAAATTTCACTGACAAGCGACCAGCTGGCTAATAGGAAGCCCTTGAGCAATGAACAATGCTGTAATCTTATAATCACAAACCGGCAGTCACGCTTAATTTATTTCTCTGTAGCGCAAAGCCAATTATGCACTGCTCTTAAAAGGCTACCGGGCACTGGCGGTACTAAGGCTGCAACCTGGGCTGTGGCGCTCAGTGCAAAATGGCATCTGAACCGGGTTAGCTAACTGGGGAGCCAAACAATAACACACCTGCTCCGGTTCCTGTTGCCTGTTCCTGTCTCACGTTGGCACGTGTTCTATACATCTTAGTAGCACCTGTTATGCTGAGTGTTTCTATCCCATTTTTCTGTTAATATTACGTTGATTTTTTTTTTGTTTTTCTGAGAGTTTTCTGCCCTTAACAGAATACAATCGCAAATTTCGCGCTTTTTGACGGCCTGTACTTCTGCAAGACGCCCGTGAGGTGAACGATGGACTTGGGCAACGCGGCATCCTAGAAACGTAAGTTAATGACTATTATGGCTTCCCCTTGTTCGCCGACCTCTTTTCCTGTCTTGTGCTCTGAATGTGTTATGTTTTATTACGACTCCTCTGTGCTTAGCGGCAGTTTCATTTGCTGAAAAGCTTTTACAGCTGGAGGCTCGCATTGAAACGCTGCAGAACATTAGGTCGAATGAGGAGTTCATTGATTCTTTCTTGGTCCAGCCTGAAACGAGTGTTAATGTTAGTTCTCTTTCTGTTTCCCGTTCATTACCTGCTGCAGCAGCTTCTTGACAGCGTGATGTGTTTGTAACAGTTCGAGGTAAACGTAGGGGAAAGAAACTTCAGCAGCCATCCAGTCCCTCTCTCGTTAAACTGTTTAATTCATTTGCTCCCCTCGAAGAATTAGAGCCAGACGAACGAGTACCGGAAAAGTCACTAATTATCGGGGATTCCATTGTTAGAGATGTAAGGGTGTTTAAACCGGCCACCACAGTGAGCTGTATTCCTGGCGCACGTGTGACTGATATCGAGGCAAATCTGAAATTACTCGATCAGGGAAAACGCAAGTTCTCCAAAATTATTATCCACGCGAATACAAATGATATTCGATTACGACAATCGGAGATCACAAAGAGCAGTTTTAAGTCGGCCTGCGCCTAAGCTCTAAAGATGTCACGGTCAGTGACTTTCTCTGGTCCCTACCCGATCTGATGTAGTGATGAAATATACAGTAGTTTGGACTCGCTGGCTGTCAGAAATGTGCGCAGATAATAACGTTGGTTTCGTGGACAATTAGCGAGCTTTCCGGCGAAGACCTGGTCTTTTGAGGAGGGATGGTGTTCACCCATCTCGAGAGGGCGCTACCCTTCTGTCAAGAAATCTGGCCGACGACTTAAATTATTGTAGTTGACTGCCGAGAGTTAAATCTAAATTCCTGACATTCGGCTTTGATAAACCGTTGATTGGGTCAAACCCTATAGAGACTGTGTCTGTTTCCTCGAATTCCAATTAAATTAAGAAAGAAGAATCGCAGAGTACATCACAAAAACTTTATTTGCATTAACACCAACTATATCAATCCGTCTATAAATGAATATTCTCTCAAAATTGGTCTATTAAATATTAGATCCTTGAACTCTAAAGCAGCTCTTGTGAACAAATTTGTTGTGTTCTGTGGGTATGTTAGTTTTGGTTAGTTAATTTTAGGTTTATTATTTTTGTGATGTTGGTTTTTAGTCCATGTATTAGTGTTCACATTTTATTCCTCTCCCGTGTTATTCCAGTCCACATTTTACCCATGTACTGTCTTTGCTTTCTCCCCGGTCGCGTCATTGTTTGCAGCAGTTTTCTGTCTTAATTGATTGTGACACTATTTCGGGTGATTTAATGGATTCTGGGTTTCAGTCTTCCTTCCTTTCCCGTTTACTAATTTCCCCTTGCTTTTCTATATTACTAACCCCTACTAACAGTTTGTTATTTTCTAGAATTGACTAACCAAACTAATATTGTATATTAGACTAACCTACTAACGAGCACCCGAGATTGTACTTACTAATTGACTAATGATCTCTCAGCAGTCTCCCTGTTCTAGTCTCCGCCTCTGCAGAACCTTCTGAATTTTTATCTGTCCTGTCTCTTTCTATCCACTGTGAAATATTCATCCAGTTTATTTATCCCATCTTTGGGATTGTCTTGTGATCCTCGTCTGTGTGTTAATGTTTATCTGTTTCATGTAATTAGGCTTCCCTTATGTTCCACCCCTTGTTAATTATATTTAGTTCCAACACCTGTGTCTCTCCGTGCCCCTGCCTATATCTGTTCTAGCTCTGCAGCACTTCAGATCAGATCTGACTTCGCTCGCGCTACACTCCCTGCCCTGTGCACCTTCCCTCTGGTCCCCTTACCTTCTGTGTTTCATCAGCCTCATTTCCCAGCCCAGCCTGCCCTACCTGCCGCCTTCTAGCCCCTGGTGCCCCCTTCGCCTTCCTGCGCCCCAGTGTGCCAGTCGCCTTCGCCTTCCTGCGCCCCAGTGTGCCAGTCGCTTTCGCCTTCCTGTGCCCCAGTGTGCCAGTCGCCTTCGCCTTCTTGTGCCCTAGCGTGCCAGTCGCCTCGTCTTCCTGAGCCCCAGCGTTCCTGCCGTCTCCTCAGCCAAGCGTTCCTGCCGTCTCCTGAGCCCAAGATGTTGCTACCGTCCTGTATGCCCCCCTTCTGATGTTTCCCCTACCCTTCTCCCGGCCAGCTGTGCCTTCTGAGTCAGCCAGCTGTGCCCGTCTCGTCCTGTGCCTGCCCTCTGCCTGTTTCCGAGTTCCCCTAGCTCCCTTGTCCCGAATCTGCCCCCTAGTGTTTCCGGTTGTTTTGGATTCCTGTGTTCTCCCTTCAGTGCAGTTGCACGGTGTTTCTATTGGCCGGAGTGCCCCCCCCCCCCCCTTTCTAGTTTTCTGTTTATTTAATAAATTCTTTTGGACCTCCGCTCCTGGCGTCTCTCCCCCTTTGTCTCTTCGTCCCAGTGTTTTCCCTCTCCAGATCATAACAGAATTAATCTCTGATTGTTATCTTGATATACTGTGTCTCACAGAAACATGGCTGAGACCAGATGAAAACTTATCTTTGAATGAAGCCTCTCCACCTGGTTTTATATACACTCAAAACCCCCGCCTGGGCCGGAGAGGTGGGGGTGTTGCAGCGATCTATAGTGACTCCATTCAATCAGTGCCAAAACTACAATATAAATTTGATACTTTTGAGGTTTAACAATGAATTTTTCAGTGCTGGATACAGGTGCGGGCCCTGGCCCTGATCAGCCTTTAGCTCTGGTGACAGTCTACAGGCCCCCTGGCCTTTACCCTGCCTTTATTCAAGATTTTTCAGAATTCCTTTCAGGCTTAGTTTTAAGCTATGATAGAATAGTTATACTGGGCGACTTTAACCTGCACTTTGAGAGGGCAGATGATTCTCGAACATCCGCATTCACTAACATTTTGGAGTCAGTAGGCTTCGCTCAGAGAGTTGTTGGCCCAACTCATTTTCATGGTCATACTTTAGACCTGATCTTAAGCTTTGGCATTAACATTGGGCAGGTCAGGATTCATTCACATAATCCCAGTTTGTCTGACCATTTTACTATCACATTCTGCTTACACCCTGCATTGTTAGAAACTAGGATGTACACTGGTCGTACGTTTACTGCAACAACTTATACAAAATTCACTGAGCTTTTCCAATCTTATTTTGAGCATCCAGTCAGTGCCCTCTCTATTGACAATACTGCAGAAAAGTTTGCTGATGCTCTCCGTTGTACCCTTAATGTAGTAGCGCCACTGAAATATAAAAAGATTACTCAGAAGAAGAGGCCAGCCCCGTGGTACACTGACCAGACAAGGACACTTCAGCAAAAATCTCGTCAACTAGAACGCAAGTGGCGCTCCACTAAACTCCAGGTATAGTGCTTGGAAAGAGAGCCTTGTTGCATATAAGCATGCTCTCTCTTGTGCAAGGTCCTGTTACTTTTCAAATCTCATGCAGGAAAATAAAAATAATTCTCGATTTTTGTTCAAAACCATGGCTAAGTTAACTAACAATCATGCTGCAAGTAACCCTCAAATTCCAGTCTCTTGCAGCAGTGATGATTTTTTACATTTCTTTAATGGCAAAATTATTGGAATTAGAGAGAAGATCACTGCTTCCTTACCAGTTCGCGATGGTGTTTCTCATGATATGGAGTCTTCCACATTAGTGCCAGTGGCACTGAGCATGCATTATAGGTGCCAGTGGGGCTTGCTACAGCCTTAGTCACTGGGGAGGTCCATATGGCACTGGTGTACTGTTAAGCAAATCCATGTGGAACCGGTGGCACTGAGCATGCATTAACGGTGCCAGTGGGGCTTGCTACAGCCTTAGTCACCAGGGAGGTCCATATGGTACTAGTGTCTAGAAAATCTAAAGTGATCTTCCTGGAATAAGTGTAGGGCCTCTGTGCTGCAGGAAGTGGATGGAGGGGTGTTGACTGTTTCCTGACCAGTCAGCTCCTAAATTCTCATTTGGCACATGACACCGGACTGTATTTTTATTAATACGCAGTAGTTTTATCCAGTGCCTCACCCCACTTTTTTCCTACCTCTCTCAGAGGATCTTTCCCTCCACGACCCTGACCCCTGGATCATCCGAGCCTTGTCCCTCACCATGAGCTCTGGCTGCTGCTGTCCTGATGCGAACCACTGTTTGAGGACCTCATTTGCTGTTGTGGGGAATAGGCTGGGCACTGCCCTTTCAGTAACTCATCTCTGACTGTAAAGCGTCTTTGTGACAGTTTATCTGTGAAAAGCGCTATACAAATAAATTGAAATCATCAATGTAATCCGCTAGAAATATAGGACAAAATAAGACCAAGAAATGAACAAATTAGATTGATGCACTTGACGTCCTCAAAGGGTGCCTCTGTTTCCAACTAATTACGCTGTCAGGAAGGAGCTCTTTTCACTCGGTTTTTTTGGGAATATGCATGAGTTGAAAGGATGTTCAAAATACTCCTTTAACTCTCTTCCTGTTTGAGTGAGTGTCCAGATGGTGTTTTATTCATTAGCTTGCCGTAGAGGTATAATCTGCCCATTTTTTATTTCTTTATAAAACACATGTACTTCGACCTTTAATAATCATGGTAATCACACATTGACATGAAATCCAGCAGTTTGAATGTCTTTGATTTTGGGGGTAATCCCATGTGTACTGAGGAACTCAAACTCAAATTCCTCACTGGGTGGAGCCAGCCATTTAAGTCTCTAATTCCTCTGGGCAAAATTTGTTTACAAGGCATATTTTGCTCAATAGAGCCATAGAGATCAGCACTAGTACCTATTCAATGGTAAATTTCATGTAAACAGACAGACGGTTAAGAAATTTATGCAGAAAAAAATCAACATAAACAGTCTTAGTTAAAAGTTGGGCCTCTACAAGCTGCCAGAACAGCTTCAACATGCCTTGGCATAGAGACTACAAGTGTTAAACTGTAGTGGAGGGATGGAGTACATTATTCCAAGATTCATCTTCCTTGGTTACCTGTCAGATGAGGTTTATTAAAATAAAAGAAAAGAAAATAAACTGTATTTTCTCAGGGAAACCAGTATGGGGTTAAATTGACTTGACAGTCTTATGCCACAGAGACATTATTGCTCCATTACATCACAATTATTAGGCTTAAACATTCAGAGCGACTACCCTGAAGCAATGTGGATTTGACCCCGAAATCTCTTAATTTTTCACTTAAGTTTTCCCTTAAGGTAGGGTCACAGCCAGAAAAAGCATTCTTTTCAAAATATTTATGGACAATGTCACATACATACTTTATATCTACTTGTTGTGTTGCTTCGGTGAAGCTACTTCACACTTCTAAATGAGATAAATATTCAAACCAAGGATGCCATGTTTTTATGGCCACTGCATTACATCAAATGGAAATGATCTAGATCTTGTCCATCATTTTATACACATTTTCCTGTTATTTAGCATGAACAATTTGGGATTGTTGGAAACCTTGGGTTCTCCACTTGAATGTAAAAAAGTTCTGAAGTTCCGCAGACGGATTGATGGACCTGGGGTTAAGGGCGTCACTGAATGGCTCAACACCTGCACTGATATTATTGTGACAACAACCTTGTCTCCCAGACAAACATTCAGCTGTTAGTCTATAGGCCAACCCAAAAACTCTGCTTTTCCCCGCTCTGATTGGCTGTGGTTGCCATCTCTACAGAAATTCTGGTGACCCACAATCGTCTCCCATTCCTATCCAGCTCACAGTGCACCCATGCTGAGTATTATAAATTATGAACAGTGTCTGAGTACAGTATCACAGACATGCTTATCTTGACATGACTGAGAATAAGGCCAACAGTATGCGGACATCTTCACGAGTAGGTTCACACTTTACAAGCCCCATTAACAGGACTCTACATCAAACTACTGACAGGAGAAATGCTGCGGCTGGATCGCAGTAATCAGTTAGGGCAGAGTGAATTCAACCTGGCTTATAATTTCACTTTGAAATAAATGCAATTAATCCAATTCCCAGATCCATGGCAAGGCTCACACAGGATTCACTCTCACGCACATGGGTGTGGGAACTTCAGAGTCTACAATTAGCATCACGTGAATGTCTCTGGACTGTGGGAGGAAACCTGCATTCAGACTACAAGGCCCTGATGGGGATTTGAACCTGTGACTTCCTTGCTGTGAAGCCAGAGAGATATCCAAGCTAACTCACCAGAAGTTGTTGCATCTCAGTCAGTCAGCAAAAAACACTAAAATTTAGAAAAACACTTCACCAGCTCCTCATGCTAGCTCAGAGAGAGAACATGCCAACTCCACATAAAAAAAGGACCAGGCTGGATTTGAACCCAGTCTTGTTTTGCTGTAAGGCTACAATTGTTACCTACAGCACTACAGTGAAATATTATGGGGAGCCACCATGCACATCAATTACATAAAACCTTTGGACTCATATATGGGCCAGTCAAGAAGAGATGCTGCATTCAGACCTGTGGAACTTCAGGCCTTTTATAAATTGTTGAAGACATCTCAAGGTTTCCTACAATCCCAATTATATCCTGCTGAATTAAAGGGAAGTATGTATAAAATGATGTTCAAGACCTAGATAGTTTCTAGTTGATGTAATGCTTTGGCCATAAAAAAATGACTTCCTGGGTTGGAACATTTCTCTCAATGTGAGTGTGATGTAGCTTTAGTGAAATGCTGCAACCAGCAGATACAGAATACAACATGAAACACATGGTTTTTCTGACTTTTAAGCTACTTTAGGGAAAACTTGAGAAAAGATAGAGTTTAAGGGGTTAGAGAGGTCATAAAAATCTCATCAATAGGGTCTTCAGCCATCTCTCTCTCGCTGTCTGGCTCCGACCCCGACTCTACAGGTCCTCCACAGGTCCTCCACAGCTGAAGGGAGTTCAGTTTATATCCAGACGACTCTCACCTCAACTGCAAACGATGAGTCAGCGAGCGTCTTATTACAGCCCCATGTTTACAGTCTAAATGGTGTTCAGCACATCGCCGCTGCACAGCGCACCATGTGCAAATGGTTTCTGTCTCAGTCGGCCGAGTCATAAAAACCCCCAGCCTAACACAATGTGATCACCGACACTTTATCTTCCCAGCCGTCTGACACCCTCTGACCCCAGAAGTGTGTGTGTGTGTGTGTGTGTGTGTGTGTGTGTCACAGAGCGAGGTTACTAGTATGAATTTGCTGGGGGACGGATAGGTCGCACTCTTAGTAATGTAAATCTGTAAGGCCGCAAGAGCTGTCATTTGAGGATGAAGAATAGATTGGATGTAAAGAGCTGTGAGGTACTCAACAGGATCACCTGAGGCTATTTATCAGGGTTTACAGCTGGGGTGTTGCAGCAAATCAAGCACAAGCGGAGTATTTCACTCTAAAGATGACAATGAAATATGATGAGATTCAAAGCTTTCCACACAGCACAGACTTCAGCATGGCGTCACACACAAAAATGCACTCAACGAATACACAAAAATGCATATAGAAGGCCATTTTCACATGCTCCCCGTAGTACAGATGTGTACACATGCACATGGACTCAAATACACGCATAAACACATGAACACACCGCCACAAATTCACACACTGACTCACAGTGCATGTGCACACGGATTCAGATACATACACACAGGCGCATGCACAAAATCACACACCCACAGAACAAACATGCGCATGTATTCAAATACACACAGTCACACATTCAAACACTCAATCTGGCAGTGTAGGCACGCTCATGGATTTAAATATAAACATACACATGTACATACACACTCACACACATATACACACCTGTGTTTGGAACACACCAGAATTTCACTGTGGCTTGGCTTTTCTACTGTTGCAGGGTCTGCCAATGCCTCTTGTTTAATTAGATACTATGTACCAGTGCCCTGAAAAATTTTGCCCCTTTTTAGATTTCTTCTAAATTGCTTATTTATCATATATCAATGTTACTGATAATCCAACTTATTTTAATATAGGATGAAGACAACATTCGTAAACACAACATGCAGCTTTTAAATGATCATTTCATTGATTTAAGGTAAAGCGTCATTCAAAACCTTTATCACCCATTTGAAAAAAAAATAATAGCCCATCCAAAATCTAATAACTAACTCGTTGTGCACCCTCGGCAGCAACAACTAAGTGGATGAGATTTAGAGTCAACTAAAACACAAATCAAAAGTTCTGAGAAAAACAGGCTCAACAATTCTGCTTTCTGTTACTGCAGATGCTTGCCAGATTGTTGATATTTCTGGTTAAGAGAACTTGTAACTAATGTTCAATATTTATCATTGAGGCAAACAAAAAAATATGGGAAAGTGTGATTTTGACAACTTTGTGAGATAGTTGGTTCTGGCGCCAGCAAATGTGGCAGTCTTGAACTGTGGCTAATAGTTAGCAACATAATTGTAGGTCTGTGACAATCATTTCAAGCAGCTGGCAACATCTCCCTGTAGGTCTGCCAAGCTCTGCTAATGAAGTGAATCGTGAACAATTTTGATGTGAAAAAGTTTATTCAAAACCCTGGAACTGGGATGAACAGAACAAAATCTGGTACTGACAGAACACAGAAAAAAGTGAAAAAGAATCAATCTGGGTCTTAGAACAAAAAAAAAATTGAACACAGGTAAATCAGCATCTTAGAACAGACTTGCAACACAGTACTGTAGCGCCCTCTAGTTGTGGTTACCAGTCAGACTTGTTGCCAGGTCTTACAAGCAAGTGCGTCCGCCATCTTGATTTTAGAGAGAACGGACTTCAGAATCCCATTTTCTGGCTGTTTATTTTTTCAAAATATGGCCACCTTTAACACTGGGACTGTTGCAAAGTTAAAGAAACATCTACAGGACCGTGTAGTCCCCGTTTCTGGTCACAAAAAGGATGTTTTAGTGACACTCGGTATTACATGATTACATTCGACATTGGTGGATGTTGCATACGGAATTTTTTCGCCCTTGCCTTTTTGGCTGATTATGCTGTCCACTGCCCTCATGTGCCGAAAATGTACCTATCTCATATCTTGAGCTACTGCCTTCGAATGGTGTGTGCGCCCTCCGATGGATTGGCAACCTGTCCAGGGTGGGTCCCTGCCTTTGCCCGTAGTCAGCTGGGATAGGCTCCAGCTCGCCCCGTGACCCTAGTGAGGAATAAGCGGGTATAGAAAATGGATGGATGGATATCTTGAGCTGCCAGACTTCCGCACATCGTCCTGAAATATCGCAGTCGCATTTTCCTTGGTTTGTCACGGCACGGATCTATTATTCTGTGATAACCACTGAACATAACAACTCATAAATTATTCCATAAATCTCCAAGTTTTTTCTTGTTGTATACAGTTGTGATGTTTTTGTCCGCCTACATTTTGAGCAAGCATTGAATTTCTTCGTTTGAATGGAGAAATCTTTTCGCCCCTGCATTTGTTAAAGCAGGAGAGGCGTAACACAACAGTAATCTTCCCTTCTTGTCAGTTCTGTCCAGTAGACTGAAAAAGCGTCCAATGAAAGGGTGATCGGAATAATTCAACGCATTGATGACTGCTTTTTCTTTCTTTTTTTTTAAGATTTTAGGCTTGCTATAAATCAGCCATAAAAAATGGGAGTGTCACCCTGTACACTAATAACATGACACATGAGTGGGTGATACAGGAACTCATTAAATTTTATTTGATATGTTATGTTTTATTCTACCCCAATAAAATATGAGTCAGAGAAAAAGCATTGATAAGAAATATCAGCAGTTGAGCATTTTCTCAAATTTTCGCTCAAATGTGTGTCCGAAGCACTATTTAAATGAGCTAAATATCTGACTCAGTGTACCTACAGAAATCACCGGGTTCAATCCTGAGATATCATAGTTGTTTATTACACTCCTGGTCTGATAATATTTGATGGGTAAGGTCCAGTATTTTATCTCTAAAACCGTGATGTTTTCTTTGAGTTATCACTGTTTCTCGCTATATGTGTGAGCCCACGCTATTGAATGTTTGGCAGAGGTACCGAGGTTCAGGGGCATTGAAGCATCTAGTCCTGCTTTACGCCTTCTTCACATTACTAAACATGTCGTAATAAATTAATGTTTAAATTCAATCATGTCTGGGTGTGTTTAATGACCAAATTATCAATTAAAGTTGGAGATTAAATTAGTTGATTTGGTAAATAAGGGGCAAATACTTTTTCCACATAGGGTTATGTAGGTATGTAGCTTATTTGCTTTGATATATAAAAGAATCATTTAAAAAACTGCATTCTGTCTTTAATCTGGATATCTTTGACTAAAATTAAAATTAGTTTGATGATTGAAACATTTAATTTTAACAAATATGCAAAAGTAGAAGAAATTGGGGGCGGAGGCTAATACTTTTTCAAACCACAGTATTATGTCAGAAAATTGACTTAATTAATTAACTGTGTTAATGTGTACTAATATGAACGTACCACCCATTGTAGTACATTTTGAAACTCAAATAAACAAGTGCTATACTCACCAATTCCAGATATTCTCTAAAGCAAATTCAAAAGGATTTTCATGACAAATATTACACAATTATTAACTTCAGCAGCCTTGGTGAATATCACTTGTTCAAGGTGGATAAATCATTGGATTCACCAATAACTGAGGTCAATAACTGTTTTATTATATGACCTCATTTGGAAATATAAAATAAATGATCTTCACTGTCCCTTGAAGGAAGTCATCACGTGGATACATAGAGCTCCTCACAGGGATGAAGTGACACGAAGTACGGACACTGTCAGGAGCTCCTACGCGGAAGCCAAATTTGTTTTTAGCTCCAGGTCGTTAGATTGTTATATTTACCTCAGGCGCACTTTTCCGTGGAGAATATCACTGTTTACAATGACCGGCGGAGCTCGCCTCAACCAATCAAGTGAGATGCACTTCAGGCTAAGTTTACACTCTAAATTACCATAGAAATTAGTGTGTGAGTGAATGGTGTACTCGCGCCCTGCAATGAATTAGGGAGCTGTCTGGTGTAGGTCCCTGCCTTTTGCCCATAGTCAGCTGCTATAGGCTCCAGCTCCCCCAGGACCCTAGATAATGGACGGATGACATGTTGGGTGCCTTCAGGGAATGATGGCTCATAGAAAGATATGTTTAGCCACCGACTGAATCTTTGGGCCATCAGAAAAATAAGAAGCAAATCCAAAATCCTGTCAGTTTGAAGTAGTTACATTCTCCATGAATAAAATCATTCTCCATGCTTCATGAGACCCTGGGACAACAAAGAGGAAAAAGCCAAATCACATATATTTACAGAAAATATCTGAAATAGTCCTATGACATTTGCACATTCAAATGTGGCATATAGTCCATAAGCAGTCATCACATCCAACAAGAAAAATATTTTCTTAGTGCAATGGCATCACTGTCGGACCGGCTCAGATCGCTCTGCATTAAAATCAACCAGGTTGTGACAAACAATGATTCCACCTGAGCAAAGATGCACTGTGTGGAGAAGTAAAACTGATATGAAACAAAACAAAGGAAAGTTATGGTTGTTAAGTGGACATAAACCCTCAGAAGTGGTTCTATATATAGGACACTAACACTTAACAAGGCAAAAAGACGGAGACATAGAAAGAGATGGAAAGAAAGAAAATATATAAACCAAAGAGAATGTATTTTGATCCGGTTTAAGATTGATCAAGGACGCCTTTGGACGTCTTCTTAATCAATAGTAATAATCAATAGGTAACAGAATTAGACTAGAGCAGCAGCGTCATAACAGACTTTTCAACTTAATACGAGAAAAAAAAATTGTTGCCGTTTTGAAGACGCGCTAATCTTTCTGAGCTCATTTTTTGCAGCGACCAGAATACCAGCCAGCTTCCTGGGCATTCAGCACACTTACTTATAACGGCTTGTGCTATTCTAAATGCCTGTTTTAAGTGGGAAGTCCCCAGACCCCTGCAATGACTGGTAAAATAACGCCCTAAATAAAACAATCTGCCATGCTAAACGGTCACATTTTCAGCATCAGCAGAGGTATATCTCTGTTAAATATGATTCAAACAAATGTGACGGTCCGCCTCATTCCCTCTGTTAGCCATTGGCATCTGTCCCCACCACTCCCGAACACAGGGATGCATTTAGTAGCACGTCTCCTTCTGTGGAAAAAGCAGTCTTTTTTTACCGGGTGCCCCATTTGGCTGTACACAGGTCTTCAGTCATTATAAGGGACGCTGACAGAAAAGCTGAAAGACCTCACTTCCATTGAAGAGATCGGATTTACTTTGCGCTACTGGTAGTGTAGAGTACTGTCCTCACGCTCGTAATTCAGCTGCTGAACTTTTTTCTCCTCCGTATTCTGTCGTGTTTCTATTTCTTACCATCTTTTCCCATTATTCCTCTTTTTTCCTCTATGTCAAATAAAACTTGATAACGTTTTGTTAAAATTAGGCTATATCTTTCCAGTTGCAGTCTTCCAAGTCAAAACCAGCTTTTTTGACCGGCAATAACTTTCTAAATGGTGTTTATCTTTCTCATGACGTTAGCCTACTTTCCTCCTCAGCTGTCAAATGTCTTCTGTTACTGCAGTCATGGATGTAGGCCAACAGAAAACACGCGGCTGAACCGTAATTGCCAAACAATTTCATAATGCTTGAGTGAATCATGAACTAGACATTTTTGCTGGCATCTCAATTTGGGAGCCTAGTGTTTGGTACATGTTCAACTACAGTTAGCCTATTTAGGCTTCTATTTTAAGTTTGTTTAACAGACTTTTTTCAGTCAGTTACATATTTATCTCTGTTCAACTGTTATATTCGATTTCTTATTGAGTGGTTAAGTCCATGGCCTATTTTATTTTTGTTTGTTTTTTTTTTTTTTTATGAGATCAAGCACTGTTCAGTTTTTATGCTTTACTCAGGGGTAAAATCTAGAGTATTTTTCAGTTCAAGTGTGGTAAGAGCAGAGCACCTTGACTTTAACAGACTAAGTTCATTTTACAGAGCTTCGCAGCATGTGGATAAAAACATTTAGGGTACACAGGCTCCTCATTCCTTCCTCAGACATTTCAAAATTCCTTTATTTAGTTATCACCCTCAAATTAAAAGGTATGAACAAGTCAGACAGACCTTTTCAGCCGCAGAAAGGTTAAAACCATTTAACAAGCACCTTAAAAGCAAAAAAAAAAAAAAAAAAAGAAACAGTAATGTCACGCACACAAAAACTTCAAAAGTTCAAAATGCCAACTTTGAAAATTACAGGGAACAGGTCTTTGCTGATGATGTGTTGAATTTAGAAAAACAAAGTTTCACCCAGAAAGTAGTATAAATTACATAATCCCAGTCAAGGGTGTAACTTTGTTTTAAATATTGGGGGTCAAGGTTTGCTGATGGATGCTGTAACGCTCACGTTATGGAATGGTTTTTATAGTATATTGTCTATATTTTCATGATGATGTAGGGCAACATCGCAAATGAGACTGAGGCCTCTATGGGTTTTCCTGCATAAATAAAGGTTAAATAAATACATTTCAAAAGTAAAAATACACCTTGTTGGAGTCATATACTGTATCTTGTTTTGAATTTTTTTTCTGTATTCATTCTTTTTATATATAGGTCATTATGACTTTGATCCATTTATTTTTAAATTAAGAATTTTGTTTGTAGTCTTTTGGCCCCTCCTTACCTATGCTTATTTTTATCTTTAATGGAAACTCCCCTTATACTGACAGCTCTTACCCCCCATTAAGGAGGAAACTTACCTGAAAGCCAGGTAATGTGGGACGGTAGACGGGGTAGCCATACAATTTTTCAACCTCACAAACTATCATTGTTATATCACCATCATCATTATTTTTTGTTTTGAGATTTTGAAATCATTAGCCTGACATTTTTAGAAGGCTTATGATAATTCATCTTGATTTAATCTAGAAGTGAAAGTGCGCCTGAACTGTTAACCTGTTTTCCGTGGCTTATAAGCTATGAAATGTCAGAAGCTAAGACACACTTCGAGTACACACGCCCACGCAGTTTACTCGGTGAAGACGGCACAGCTCCGCAACACTTTGGGACGTAAAGCAGCTCTGTGAAGTGGCATTTGGCTCTGAGGGGTACTGAAAAGCGCAGCTTTAGAGGAGGATATGTTACTCCCACTCCGCAAAAAAAACCCCCAGGAAGCAGCACCAGACCAGAGAGAATTACTGAGGCGAGATAAGGGGAAGGGATCAAAATGGCAAACGCATCAGGGTGTTTCCTGCTGCGTGTGTGTGTGTGTGTATGTGTGCTCGCATGTGAATTTGTGTGTGTGTGTTCGTGAGTGTGTGTTTGCATTCGTGTGTGTTTGTTGGGACAAATATCAAAGACATTTGCTCAGTTGGGAGCAGGGATAGTTGGCAAGGTTATGTGCTTGTGAGAAACATCTCCGTCTGTCTGCTCTTTAATCAGAACAGAAACTTAAAGTGGATGAAACATTTCCTGCTAACTGAACTTGGACCATAGTAATTTTGACAAAATTGTCTCCCAGTTCTTATGCGGGAACAACACCAGTCAATCAGAAGTGATTTATACACCACCAATCCCTCTTAAAGTCAGGGTACGGCAAAAAAAAAAAAAAAGTATGTATGCTGACTGTGGCTTGCCACTCAAAAAAAAATGTAATTAAGCACCCAGCCACATTTTAAAGGGGACCTAACAAGCTGGTCCTTCTTTTAATACATATAAGTAAATTTATAATGTTGGTTGTCCATGCTCAACCTCTGAAATGTTTCTAAACATAAGATACAGGGATTTTGCCGTAATCCAATAACTGTTGTGTTCCGGGGTTCTGGCCTTTGGCCAGAACAGTATTATTCATGGTTTTAACAGTTTCATGTTTCAAGATTCCATAGTTCAAGTTTCATAGTTCATGCCATAGTTTTAACAGTTTCTTGTATTAGGATTTTACATTTCATAATTCAAGTTCCATGTCCATGTTTTTACTTTTCCATGTTTTTGTTTTTGCCAGGTCTGCCATGCCACTCCACCGCTTGTCTGCGTTCCGCCCCGTGCCTTCGTTGTTGCACATTTCAGAGCTCTGGGTTGGCTTTGGTATTTCCCTCTTCCTCCTGTGCTGTGCTGATTCGGGGCTCTCTAAGCTTAATTGGCAATTAACTGTTTTTAAGTTACTAAGATTTACTAACACTCACTGGGTGGTGTAATTCTTAGACAGGCACATTACTAATATTACTAATTTAGACAGGGAGTTTATTGTCATGATTCCTGCTTTGCTATTTCAAGATCTTGCTGTGCTTTTCTGTTCTTAACATTCATGCTTGCTTCCAAACTGCATACTTAATTGGTACTTAAGCTGAGCATGCTCATTCTCTTAATGAGCAGGTCATGTCATCCAATCTCTGTCCATGTCTTGATCTTGCCATGCCTCTTGTTTCTCTCTCTCCAGGTGTTACCCCTCATGTCATGATTTCCAAGCCTTTATCTGGATGCGGTGGAAGTTGGCTGGCAGACAGTGTCTCGCGTCTCGTTGCATGTTCAAGTTTAGCCAAGTTCTTGTTGTCAAGTTCCCTAGCATTTCTAGTTTCAAGTCTTGTCCTAGCCTCTCGTCTTGTGTATATATATTTAGTCTTGTTCATTTTTCTTGATCTTCTTGCCTGGAGTTTCCAGTGCCTTTTGTTTTTTGTCATTTGCATTCTTTGTTTTTTTTTAGCTCTGTGTAGCTTACCTTAGTTTGTTTTTTGCAACCCTTTGGGCCAAGTTTTTCGTTGGCCCTCGTGCCTGTTTTGTTTTGTTTTTCAATAAATCCTCATTCCCCTTCACCTCGCTTCTGGTGTCTACCTGATCCCATATCAATAACGTGATTTCGTGAGGGTAATTTCTTCTCTGAACAGCTCCTCCCGAGATCTTCACAAGATCTGGGTAAAACCTGAAGTCAGGTTTGTGCCGTTTGGCACAATTGTGCCCTCCAATTATTTCAGACCTAGCCAGAGCCAACTACTGTGCTGGACCTGCCCACACCGGAAACTATTCTAGCAGGCACGAACAACAACAGATCATACTATGCCTTAGTAGCGTCTACACTTTTGGAAATACAAAAGAAGAACCGCTGATCATTTGAGGTGCAATTTTGTCAGTATCTCTGCCAAAGGTACTTGTCCGTTTACTTTTAGACGCAAAGAAAAAAAAATATTTCTCTTCCTAAAGACGATGCCACCAGAAATCAGCTTTTTTTGTTTGCTAGCAGCAAACAGCCTCGGCCAAAGGGAACATTAGCTGTTTGCGCTCAGCATTTCACCAAAGACAACTTTGTCAATAAAGGATAATTCGACACAGGATAAGCGTTTCAGCTGCTTCTCAAACCTGACGAAGTTGCATCGATCAAGCACTCTGAGCCACTAGCTGTAAGTAGCCATATAACAGCAAATAATGTAAGTGAAGCTAACGTGTTACGGGCGGCTAGCAGGACTGCTAGCAATAGTTAGCATTAACAACTGGCCTCAAACGCAGGCTTTGTTAAATATCTGAAGATAAAGCCTGTATCGGTTGCGACTGTCCGTGACTCACAGACACAGAAGCTGTAAGTTGCTTTTACTGCATAAGCCAACCTGACATGATCGCTAGTTGATTGTGGCTGTAGCACAGCGGTTAACGTAGCCAAGGTACTGATGCTAATGTTCATGCCCAAAATATGCAAGAGTGATATCAGGGGAAATTCTACAGAAGGTGAGTGAACATAAACCTTGAAGCTAACTTTTATTTCTTGTTTGTAATTTGGATGCTTGGTACAACTGTTCACAGTAACAGAACTTGCAGTCTATAAAACCAGTATTGCAAGAGTTTGTCTCTGTGGTTATGACCGCTCGGTTACCAGCTACTGCATATCATGCTAATTAAAAATTCTCCTGGTTAACTTATATGCAGCAATTATGATCAGTATGCTTGTGTTACTTCGGTAAGCATCACTGTGACAGTTTCGTCATAACGTTGCCCAATTGTAGCCACTACAGTTGATGCTAACCGGAGAGGTGCTGTATGTGTCTGCTGAGTTGGGCTGCAGTTAGACCAGATGTAGATTTTGCAGAGCTTGGGGTGCGTTTTGGGTGCATATGAAATGGTCGCTTTACTTATTCATGACTGGGGTCAGCCTGATACATCTCCAATGTGTGGGCAAGCTCTCTGATACTACCGGTGAAAGCAATACGGAAGCGTGCAGGCTACAATGTGTCTGGTATAACAAATGCTGCATTTCCATCAATTGAATATTAATTTCTTTCCTGTATAAGTGATCGATTCGCTAGCTCCACATAAGCAATGGTTCACACAGACGGAACTTACGGTCTGTAAAACCTGTATTATGTTCATGACATGACCGGTGCTCTGTCTAGCTCTCACACGCTATCTATAATGCGCCTATTTTCTGCGAGGAAAAGCTGGTCATTCCGAAGCAATAAGTAAACCCTGGGGAATTTCTGAAAAGGCCATTTTGCTTAGAGCTTTCGTCCCTCTGTCATATACCAGCGCGGAAGCTGTTCGTATCTCCACGCTAACAACACACCACAGCTATGCACATAACCCAGCAGATCCTAATACAAACCGAAGCAGTCAATAAGCTGTTGGTCCACTTTCAGCTGCTCCTCACTGTCCATGTTTCCCTCTAAACTCAGACCCACCGGATTTCTACGGTCTTTGGTCTACACTTGGGCATGTTGACCCGTTCTACAAATGTGTTTATGTGGGGTGGATTCTAGCTTTCCCTGCATCCGAGCTACGGATTAGAAACACCGCTGTACTCACCAGCTGTTGCCATAGCAAACTGTAGCCGATAGAAAATTTGTGCTTTAGCTGCCAGACTTTTGCACTGCGTCCTCCACTTTTTTTGTTGCGTTTATTTGAACAAGTTAATTTCATTAGATCTATACACATTTACTGCGTAAGATTGCACAATATTCCCATCGATTTTTTCGGGAGTTTCCAGTTTTTCTTCACCAGGAAAACTGCATACTGCTGCCTCATCCCGCCTAGATCCGCCCTCCACAGAGCTGGCCAGTCAGAAGAAAGTGGGCACACGGGGAGTGGGGGCCATAGCGGAAGAGCCACCCCAATGAGGCGTTTCAGGCAGAGAATACTATGGACTACAATGGGGTTTTTTGAGGATGGTAGTATGAGCGAAATAAGTACCATTTTTTACTTTGCGCGATCAGGAGTTCTCTAGGGGAGTCAAAGACCAAAATATATACTTGGAAAAAGAGCGTATTAGGTCCCCTTTAATGATTAAAAATGATTAAAGAAAATAACAAAGTAAACCAAATAGCTAGTCAAAACTGAAAAAGTAAGCCCTACTCTCAGCTCTAAAACACTGCAGGCGTGTTCGGTAATGCAGCCAAAACCATGTCCAATAGCAAGGAGCAGCCTGTTTCTGCTGTCTCAAGTGCACCATAAACTGGTGCTTCAGCGTACAATGTATCAGAATAGCACAGCCGTAGTTAACTACATGTTTGAACCATCAAAGCCAGAATCCAGTTCGAAACCAGCAGGCATTGACTTACGCGACAATCAACCTCATTTTAGTCTGCAACCCAATCGTATTTCTCTTCCATTTACAAGAGTAAGCTGTTTTTAGTACAAACCAAACCAATTAAACTTGGCTATCCATCAATAAATAGCAATACATTTTTTCACGTTACAAGACAGACGGATTTATCTGTACAGTATTTCTCATGGAATTATTCTATTTGTGGTAGTAGCTGACCGGGTTGTTGGGTGATTTAGCCAGTGAACCCTTGGCTGTTAACTGATGGTCTATCCCGGAGCATCAATGGGAAGACGGAATGACTAAGTGCTGGCTAGCTAGGAGGAGAGCATACTTTAAACAAAGTCAAAGTTTGATTCCGAAAGAAGTACCCTGCCACATTAATTCTCATTTGAGTGTTGATAAACAATATCTTCATAAGGATATTTTTCAAGCTACTGATGCCATAGCAACTAACGAAATTCTAATTCGCAAACTGCAGACAAAACTTTCTTCTGCCCTATGTTTGTTTTGCACCAGTTGAATATAAAAAAAAATTTAATTGAAATTGCTTAGGAACTGTAAAGATTTTAGTGCATTTTTCATCCAAAAAAACAGGAGCACCCCTGTTTATTAGCTAACTAGTCTGTATTTTGTGCAGGTCAGTATAGCCTGGCGATAGATGTTAAACAAGTTGAAGTAACTTACCTCCGTTAATTCCCTGTCACACTGTGGCAACTTAGGAGGGCGAATCCCTGCGAACTAGAAAAATTGAAAAAATCTTGGCAATTCGTATTGGGCTCGTGGAGAGATTCTCCCTCATTCGCCAGCATTCTTGGCCAGTCTCAGAGAGGCTACAACTGTTTTGAAATGTTCAAAACATTTGCAGTCCAAACGCGATTTATTTTTCATCGCACTGCATTCCTACTGCATTCTTGGAGCCAGTCATGGCGATTTGCCTACCCTGGCTCGCTCCAGAAATTAACCCCTGTGACGTCATGATGCCTAAAAGTTGTACATTTTGGCGCGTACACATTTCCTACATTCATACTCAATCCTTCTGCGTTCGTACTGCATTCTCGGTCAATCGACGACGACAAAAATAATCCCCCCAGTTCGCGGGGATTTGCCACAATAGTCGCCACAGTGCGACAGGGACTTAAGAGGAGAGGCTGTCAAGGCGGCTACACTTACGGGGCTGACGTAACACAATTTTAAATCCCGTTAATTAGTGGCACATCTGAACGTTCACAACTTACTGGATTTATGGTGAACTAGCTAGCTATCTAGCTGTTGCAATTATAATATTTGCACACAAGGTAACTAACTTACCAAACTAATCGGTGGGCACCATAGTTAACGTTATTGCCGACGAGGGTGCCAGGAGAGGGAGGACTAAGGCCACGCGAGAAGATATTTGGTTCAGCTGAATTTTTTAACAGTGGACTACCCAGGAATCTCAGTAGTTCCCAATAAAAGTTTGTGAAAGTACTCAGTGAAAAATGTTGACGACAAAGAGGACTGTTGATGGTGATCCTCAGCTGTCTATCAACATGGCTCTTCACTGAAGTAATCCATCTGTTCTTCTTGTTGTCATTTTTCAGACATTGAAATAGGGTGACCAAGGTTAAATTTTAAAATTCTTGCATTCAGGGAAGATACATTTTCGGGATATTGAAGGTGGCACAGAAGACTTGCTTGCCAAGAAACTGAACACTGGTGACTTGGCTAGCTAGCTAAATACAGTAGTAGTTCATGATTGTGCGGATAACCACTAATGCAAACCACTCTTAATCCGCCCCTACCACTGTATGAAATTATGTTAAGGATGGCTGGAGTGCGTCATAAAGCCATGTTTTTAGTCCCGCCCAAAAAATAAAAATGGTGAAAAACTCTTTATCAGTCTAACGCCACAATTCAGCTCTAGTTTAGTTTGCAATCTTGTCACATGTTATCAGCAACTATTTTCAAACATGGATATTGTATTTTGAGTAAAACCTCAAATTTCAGTTTACCCAGACTTTAAGCTGGTCTGACGGGTGAGTGGACTCCAAAGCAGCTTTCCAAACCATTGAAATAGACTCACACTGGGAAGCACTCAGTGTTAAATTAACTCTTATATGAATACGAGTTACTCCCACTGATTTTATATGCACTATTCTAGAGTTGACATAAAAAATGGACATTCTGCTGTGCCCAAATACACTGGATAGAGATAAACCGGTCTTCTAAGTGTGGGGAGGGACACAGCCTGTGTGAATATGTGTAATGCTGTCGAGCTCGTCAGTCATCTCTGTCTTTTCCAGCAGTGTCTGATTTCTAACTTGGGGGCAAAGTGTATAGTGCTGTTAGCCCACAATGAGGAGGTTTTGGGCTCGAGTTCCATCCAGTTTTCATTCCAACCAAGCAGAAGCACACCTGATACAACTAATTTCATAAGCTGATCTCAGTCTGCACAGTCGATTAGTTGCGTTAGATGAGCTTCTACTCAGCTGGAATGAAAATCTGCAGCCCCTCAGCCCTTCTATAGACCAGTTTGACACCCCTGGTCTTATAACAACACTCATAACAATGCCCCTGGCCAAGCCTCTGGCTTTAGAATTGGAGTTAGTCCCTAGATGCTGCATTGTGACTGCCCACTGCTCCTAAGTACCAAGGATAGGTCAAAAGCAGAGGACATATTAAAGTATATCTGAACTTAATTTCTTTTAAGTTATTTTGTAGAAACTGTTTCAGTTAATCGGAGAAAGCAACATCATTTCTCTTTTGATGTTCTTCAATAGGGAGGTCACCTCCCGATACTACATATTGGCCTGCCCCCCTACCCCACCCTGCTGGGGTTTTTGTAAGCCCTCTCCAGTTGTGCAACCTTCACCCCTCCCTCCCTCCTCTTGAGGCGACCCCATTCTTCAACGTGTCCACTATAAGCCACTTAACCAACACCACAGTGCAGATACAGATATAAGTACATATAAAGCACTCAAAATGCAGACTAAAGATTAATTATGCAAAAGCCTTTATGTGTTCTGTCATTCTCTTCTGTGACAGAGACACACAGAATCTCCCTGCAAATCTGTGAGAAATCTTTCTATTCAGTGGCATGACACAGGGCAGGTGAAATCTTTAAAAGGTTTAATATCTGAAAAGCAGACAGGCTGGCCTCCGAATCGGATCAGAGAGAATTTCCAAGTAGTGCAAATTCAGATCTTCAGGAACATTATTAATTGGGCCTACAGGGGCTGTTTTAATTGAGGGGGGTGAGGGTAATTGTTAAGAGTTTCAACTTTGAGGCAACTTCAAGAGTAAAATTCTTAAATAACAATAACAGCCGCAAACGCCTAATGAATAAATGCATGAGTGGAACAGAAATAATGCGGCAGCAGCACATACCACATGCTAAACTATGTGTTGATCTTTAATTAGGATTAGCATTACACATGAGGTCAGAAGTTCTTCCCATACACATAATTCTGTTACACACTCATACATGCACAGACTTATGCAAAAACAGGCACACGCAGACTCATGCACACAGATGCATACATATACAGAGACTCATGCACACACACACACACACATGGAGACTCATGCAAACAAACATACATCCAGACTTAAGCTCACATGGGCAAATGCATACATTGTCTCTCTCATGCAACTCTCATGCACACCCACAAAAATACACACAGACAGACTCACATGCACATGCACAAATTGAGCACAGCGGTATTTCAGCTGGGCCATGGAGTCACGCCTAGCTGGCAAGCCTGCCTTCATTAGTGATGGTACAGATCGCAAGCCAAGCCCGCATCAGCTGACAGCTCAGCTGATTCCCTCCAGGCACTCAATTGGCGAATCTTAAACACGGCGCCCAATATAAAGATGCTTTGCCTGCGTTCGATTGTCCCTTTCTGTGCTCATTTGCAACCCACCTCCATCCCCACCTCCACCTTTACATGTTTATCTGAAGTATTCAATGATGATGCAGGTCACTGATGCTGCTCTGTTCTGTATCCCTGAAAGTTTGCTGTTGCTCTCTCCGCCAACGCGCGATAGGGCGGGGAAACCCCAGAGCCATTCCGCCAAATTCAAATATTGCAAATAAATTTTCTGCAGATAATATTATTTAGGGATCTGCAAAGCGAACCTGACTGAAATACCCTTATCTTTTTGCGCTCTCTCTCTCTCTCTCTCTGTCTCTCTCTCTCTCACACACACACACACACACACACACACATCACAATTCCTTGATGAGGCTCAGGTAGCAGAGCAGTCGGTCTAGTCCAAGACCCCTAACCTGAAAGACCAAGAAAAGGTTAACAAACATAAAATCTATGATCATATCAATTATCACATAGTTATACACAATTTTTGGCATCTTTCCTCTGGATTATTCTCAACTGCAAAATCGCACTAAATCAACCACAAACTTTCCACAACTACACTGCTCGGCCAAAAAAAAAGTCACCGTTTGGAAATGATTAAAAAAAATTCTATAATTGGATAATTATTGCGGTTATTAATATGTTTCAGCTGGCAATAATCATTTTAACCTTGAATGATGAAGCACGTCGCTACTTATTTCTTAAAAAATCACGTTGGAAGACACATCCTTTGATGGTAGAGAAGATGTTACATAATTTCAGAACGGGCAAGTTATTGGCCTGTATTGAGCAAAGAATACCATGAAAGACAAAAATAAGTATGAGGAATCATTTTCACAAACAAATTTGCCACCACAAATTCCTGACCTTAAACGCATTAAAAGTTACTGGGATGTGCACAAGAAAGACTACCGAGTGGTTCAACCACTATGTCGAGAAAACAAGATCTCAGCCAAAAATTATGGCATTTCTGATCGAAAATAAATGTTCTGGCATTGCTTATAGTTGTCAAAACAATGGCAAGACGAATATTTACTGTAATCAAAGCTACAGGGGTTCCAACTAAATATTTGAGCGTGTGACTTTTTTTTTTGGCCGGGCAGTGTATTTCCTCTGTACTGCCAGCCTCTCTAAGTTCCTCCAGCACCCATGGTGTTAAAAAGGACTTATCAGATGCTGCTTTAGTCTCCTTAATTATTACAGCAGTGCAGACTGAGGCTCAAACACCCAAAACTCCATCAGAGCCTCTAATGAGGAGTCAGAGAAGAACCGCAGTTTATTTTCAGCGGAGACGAGGGGTGATGAAATAAGATCATCCACTCACAAATGTAATGGAAAGGCTGAGCAGCGGTTGGAGGAAAATTCAGTTGAAAGTCAGCTGGGGGGAGGAGGACTCAAATCACCGATCATTCAGTGCAAACTGTGGCATGAGAGAAAACAAAATTGAGCAAGGTCTAACATACCAGAGAGAAAAACAGATCCGGGAGTTTAATTTCTCACTTCTTAAGAGAATGTCACCCTTTACCACTTATTTTTTACTTTTCATCTCATTGTTACAAATATTCTCCACAGATTACTTTTGAAATGAAGCAGGCATGGAGGAATATTTAGATTTCCAACAATAAAAGTTCACACAGGGTTAGCACGTCTTCACCACTGTAAAAAAACTCATTCAAACAGGTATAGGTAATTTGTGAAAATAGGAAAACCAAAAAAGAAAAAAAAATTAAAAATGGAATTTGTTTTATATACAGTAGCTAAGCAGGCAAAGCCTTTCGCCAATTGATTTACCTGGGTCTCGGGTTGAATTCATCTTTCAAAATGGCATTTATCCACCATCCTCATCATTAACCTCAATTCCTGTAACCTTTAGCTCACACTAAACCAACCCTAAAAGCAGGGTGATTCTTTTGATGAGAAGCTTCTTTATGCTTTTACAAGAGGCCAAAAAAGAACCAAGCAGACTTCAGCAAGAGAGGCAGCATCATTGACCAGTTACACACAATTCACACAACAGATCTGAAATGAAAACAATACATGTATGATTAGATAAGAAAGTTACACTTACAGAGGATGCACTGTAATCTTTGATCTTAAGTGCACTTTAATCCACTGACTTCCTCTGAAAACATACTGCATTGGAGTCTCAAAATGAACTTGAAGTGTTCACAGTCATCGTCAGTCTGATTGGCACTGGTGCGGCGTACATCGTGATGTTTCAGCGGCTCTGATGACTTCACTAGTTAGTTGCTTTCTAATGAAATGGAATTATTTTAATGGGCAGCATCATTATAGAGATGGCTTTCTGTTCTCAGAGCACAGCAGTGCATACACATTGATAAATAGCTTAGTGTCTCAAACCACTCCTTTAGTGCAAACACGCTTCAAATTCTCATAAATTCACTTCAATTTAGCTGTCGACTCTCAATCTACCAGGAAGGGACGGATTGGATTCGACTTTTTCTTTATAAATATGGGATGATATATTTGTGATATTTGTGATAAATATGTGTGCCCTGAAGATTAAAGTAAACAGTTTCCCAATTAGAATGGATCTTCTTCAGTGAAAATTGTGGCCTCCCAGTAAAAATCAATAGCATTTAGCCAAAAAATGATTTCTTTTTGTGAAAATTAACAGTATACATGACTTGCTACATCGATGAAAATACACTTCAGATAAATGGTCAGTAACCAGGGAGTGGGCTGCAGCGGCACTATGGGAAATTATATTTGGCAGTAAAGAATAGTCATGCTGTCCATGGTCCTGCAACACTCCTGTTGGGGTTGGAGCTGTCCGTAGTCCTGTAACTTCCCTTATATTGAGATTGGTGTTGTTCATAGTGCAATCACTCTCGCGTTACTGAGATTGGTGATGTCCGTGGTCCTGTAACTTTCCTACGATTGGGATTGATGCTGTCCATGGTCCTGAAACTTTCCTGTCATGGTGGCAGAGGAAAATAGTCAAGTTTAAATACCATTTTTGGGTGAAAACTTGAAAATTTGATATTTCAACAAACCTTAAGTTAAGGCCATAAATACTAGGACATTGACAATGTTTTTTTGTTTTTTTTTTAGCTTCCAATGGAACATTGGAGTTGAAATTAAATTCAGAATATAAGTTGAAATGCAGACACTATTTTAATTACAGGATATGCATATCAATTTGTTGGATGATGTCGAACATCACTTATTTTACTGCACTTCTTTAAAGCACCAACCACCTCCTGCCCCTTTCTTAAGGGACAAAAAATTTTTGGAAAATTGGCTGCTCAGCTCTTCCATGGCCCGGTGTGGTCTACACTCGAATTTACATGCTGCTTTTGCATTTGGAATGCACTCCTATTTACAGCAGGTGTCACCTGCTTAGGATTTGCCATTTAGTATGAACCCAGTCTTCTTTTAATATCTTAGAGATAATGTAGCAGAGAAATGTAGTATGAATAAAATTTTGTGAAAGACAAAGCCATCTGCACAGAGCAATATGAGTAAATAGTCAAAAGTCAAAGCAGAAACTGTCCATTAATCAATACTGCTTGTCAGAAAAAGTCTCTTCTATACAAGGATACAATTTTTACAAGAGTAAACCTTTACTAATGGTCAGTTCATCTTCATAATATGAAACAAATCCCTCAGGCGCTGAGGCTTCATCATCTTTGTCACGACTTTTCCGGACTGCAGCAGGAACTCCAGCAGCTGTAAACTTCTTAGCCATTTCTCACAAGCGTCTTTGGTGGCAGAATATTTTTTAAGGCGATGGGTGTCCTTGGTGATTTAGCTTCAGTTTCAGTATTCACTTTAGATTAGTTTAAAAAGACGGACTCATGAATCCACAGTATGTCAAGTGTGTCAAGCTCCAGCTGAGAGTCATGGATGATGTCGGGAGATGACAGGATTAACAGAGGAGACTCTACTGATTTTGAGAACTTTAAAACCATATTTCTCAGATTTTTATATCAAAGCTAATAAAAGAAACATTGCGCATTGTTGCATCAGGAAACTCCAAATGATTAAAAATGATAATTTAACTGAAAATAACATCAGATTGTCCAGTTACTTTTGCTGCTAAAACTGAGGGTGCCGTGCATGAAATGGGTATAATTCCTCCATGGTGCCGACAATATTATTGCCAGAGCACTTTGTATGCACTTTTTCATTGTTCTAATATTGTTAATCATAACACTAAGATAACTGGTTTCTCACTGTCACATCCTGAGTGTTTTTTTATTGTTTTTTTCCGGCAATCCAGCCGTCCTTGTCGGCTCACTGTGCACAATGATTTTGGATTTCCTCAGCAATAGGCCATAGACTGTAAAGATAGGGAATCACACATCATCCACCCTCATTCTCAACACAGGTACACCAGAGGGGTGTGTCCAGAGCCCCCTCCTCTACTCCATATTCACACATCACTGTTCTCCCATACACCAAACTAACACAATTGCTGATGATACTACCATGGTAGGTTTGATATCAAACAATAACGAAACAGCAGAGAATAGGTCCAGCACCTGACAAATTGTTGTTTTCAAAATAACCTGGACTTCAACACCTACAAAACTAAATAAATCAAAGTGGACTTCAGGAAATCCAACCGCACTGAGCACTCAGCCCTCTTTATCCATGGAGAGGAAGTAGAGAGGGTAAAAAGCTTTAAGTTCCTTGGATTTCAGTCGACCTCACCTGGACCACGCACATCTCTCACCAGGTGAGGAAAGCCCGAGAGAGACTGTATTTCCTCAGGAAGTTAAAACACGCTCACCTCTCTCCTCACCTGCTCATCAACTTTTACCGGTCTGCTATAGAGAGCATTCTGACTTACTGTTGCACCGCATAGTTCTCCAGCTGCACACAGGAGAACAGGAAGGACCTCTGGTGAGTGGTGAGGGCAACGGAGTGTATCATTGGATTGCCATTACCTTTACTTACCAATATTCACACTGGTCAGCTAATAAAGAAACCCAGGAGCATCTGCAAGGATCACAGACACCCTGGACACTCTCTGTTCTTTTCTGGGAGAAAATACCGGACAATTAAATCCGAAACAAACAGATTGAAAAACAGCTTCTTCCCATAAGCTGTTGTTGCCATCATCCCTAACACTAGCACTGAGGACGGACTCAGGGCCGTCGCAGGGGGGGGTGCGAAGCCCTGTGCCGACTTAATGCGCAAGGCCCTTCTCACGTGCACGCGCATTAATCGTGTCAGACTGCAAGCACATAGCTGTTCTTGTTATACCCGGTGAAATTACATGCATTTTTTAGACTAAAACAGCATTATTGTGGCAATAATTTTAACAATGATTTTTTTGGATATCATAATCTTTCAGAGGAAAAAAAATCAACTGCACAACGACTGGCTTTTATCATCAAATCAGCTCAGCTGTCATTTTATATTGGCATTTTGAAGTATGACAGTGTGTCACGAATTACAATTCAACAAACACAAATACCTAATGGCTCACACTCACTGGTGACAATCGCTTATCTTGACTCGTTTTAATTGAAAAATCTCAGATTAACAAAGGCGTAGTATCCGCTGACACCCGCGACAGTTTAACGTTTGATTGCGATGCAGTAGCCTATATTTCAGTGGCGGGCGGAACAAGGAGGGCGATAAACATGTCTTTAAACTGCTTATTAATTTTGATCTGTTTTCAGCCAATTTCCCTGGTGAAAGACACTTGAACTCTCCCCTCTCAGGTGTAGCTAATTGTCTTTTGTTAAGACAAGAAATCAAAGGCATCAGCTGAACGCAAAAAGGCGCATTTCAATCTTTTTCAATTAAACAATCATTACGCACAGGTTTGTCGACTTGCTTACGACAAACTGCGGAAAATCCACAGTGGTTTTTTCGTGAAGAGATGCCTGTTAAGGCATGCAAATTAAACATTTTAGGCTATAGAATGTATTATTCACTCTCCTAAACATTTAATTATAAGGGACACTAACATGTTGAACAAGAACAATGATTGAAATCAGGTCACTGATCTCATCCGTTTCAAGGGATGTTTTCCGCCCCGTCGGTTTTCTGTCCACCGCCCGCCACTAGTATACAGGTATTTTCTCATAGTAGTCTGTCTCAAACGCTCTGCTGCAGAATAACTTTAAAACATCAGATTCCCGCTCACCACTCATTGATTAGGTGATGGTCACTATCCTCGCCTTTAGGATCGCAAACTCAGCAATTAAAGCCTTACAGTCCAGCCTGGATGCAACGTCTTTTTCGTTAGACAGAGTGGCGACATGCAACATGGAGGTCCGAAAATAGTTTAAAATTAATTTTAACTTTGAATAGCTCCACTACCCCGATGCCAATTATTGATATCATCAATCAGACCCTGAGAGCAATCTCACAGTTAAGAAAGGCGAGTGAGCAGCGAGACAGAGCATGTTACGTATGACGACATAAAATAATAGGCTAATAAAAGAAAATCTGGGTATAGGCTTTTATGGAGATGAAATGGTAATTAATGAAACTGACACAGACAATTGTCATTTTAGGTGCATGACGAGTCAAGTATAGAGATGCAAAATATGAATTAATTTATTAAAAAAAACAAAAAACAAATCACACGCCAGCCGCGAGGCCCCCTAAAGGCACGAGGCCCTGTGCGCTCGCACACTTCGCACAGCCCTTGCGACGGGTTTGGACGGACTGATGTCCGGGACTGAATGTCTGCTTAATTTGCACTTTTAATCTATTTATTTCTATTTTTAGCATTTTTATTGTCTGTTTTACTATTTGTCTTATTCTATTTTTTTCATTTTATTAATTGATTCTCATAAATTGATTGTCTTGTTCCACTCGCCTTCCCCTGTGTGTCTTCCCCTGTGCTTGCACACTCCTCTCTTCTTTATTAATTGAGGTACCTTTGTACTAATGTCCTGGTTTTTGTCTTTTGGGCTAGATTGTGGTCTTTTGTCTTTGGCTCTTAATCTAAAAGAAAGAACGTTAACTGTTCAGTAGTGAAACTCTTCCCAGTGCCTGCAGTCCTGAGGCCTTTCAGTGTGAAATTTACATGTTCACTATGTGTTCATTAGGGTTTCCTCCCACACACTAAAAACATGTATGTCAGACTAATTTTGTGACGTAAAATTGCCTGCACATATATGAGAATGGTATGTGCACCCTGTGATGGATTGCTGAGCTGTCCAGCCTGTGTTCCCGCCTTTCGCCCATAATCTGCAGGAATAGGCTTCACTCGTCCATGACCCTAGCGAGAAAGTGGCAGCTTACATAATGGATGGATGGATAATTATCATCATGTTAATACAGTATATGTGCCTACATTGAACATATAGATCATTCCTCCCTCGTGTGGTTCCATACTGTATCACATATCCAGAGGACAGAACCACTATCTGGGTGTACAACTTCATGTAAGCCTTCATACCTCTCCTTTACCACTGCTTTTCACAATTTTAAAACTCTCTGCAAGGAGGAAAAAAACCAAATCAGGTCATCTGGAGTTCAAATGATTTTCCTGGCTGAAACAAACAGAATTGTTTAAATTTAATTTTATTCTTACCAGAGTTCCACACATTGATTATTATTCCAGTCAAGACAGCAATATGCTGACATATCACACCCAGACAGAGTGTAGACCCTGCAGTCCCAAACTCAAGAGTCTTATTCCGTGGACAGTATTTATGAGCCTGGATAGACTCAGAGTGACTCAGTCATTAAACTGTAGATCTTCAGGGCAGAGACTGGAGTCAGAACAGTGAAGAGTGAGAACACCTTTGGGCCAGCACAGATTCAGCCTTCATTCATCAACCAAACCAGGAAAGACTCAGCCTTCATTTATCAAGCAAACCATGATAGGTGTGAAGCCCTCATACTACTGAATCTGAGTAGCCTATGTCTGTCAGTGTTTTGAAGAATCGAGTTCATCAGTGCTGCCACAATCTAGGACTAGAGCTTTCTTTACAAGACACGATTCACAGAATTACAGCCCCAATTCCAAAATAGTTGGGACAAAGTGTAAATTATGAATAAAATCAGAATGCAATGACGTTCAGATCACATGAGCTAATATGTCATTCATAATAGAACATAGATAACCTTTCAAATGTTGAAACTGAGACATCTTACATTTTTATCCACAAAATGAGCTCATGTCAAATTTTCTGGCTGCAACAGGTCTCAAAGAAATTGGGACACAGGCAGAAAAAGCAATTAATATATCAGAGAATCAGCTGGAAAAACATTTAGCTGGTTATTACATTAACTGGCATCAGGTGTGTAACATGATTGGCCATAAAAGGGGTGTCTTTGAGAGGCTGAGTCTCAAAGAGGTAAAGATGGCCACTGGTTCCCTAACCTGTGCAGGCTTGCATAAAAAAAATTGTGGAATACTTTGAAAACAATGTCCCTCAACGTCAAATTGCCAAGGCTTTGAAGGTCTCATCATCGACAGTGCATAACATCATGAAAAGATTCAAAGAAACTGGAAAAATCTCTGTGCATAAGGGACAAGGCCGAAGACCTCTACTGGATGCCTGTGATCTTCCGGCCCTCAGACGCCACTGCATCTCACACCAGCAAGATTCTGTCATTGACATTACTAAATGGGCTCTGGAATACTTTCAAGAAACCACTGTCTGTAAACACAGTCCGCTGTGCCATCCACAGATGCCACCTAAAACTCTATCATGCAAAAATGAAACCATTGTTGAACATGATCCAGAAGCGCCACCGTGTTCTGTGGGCAAAGGCTCATTTAAAATGGACTGTAGCAAAGCTGCAAAGTGTCCTGTGGTAAGACGAGTCCAAATTTGACATTCTTCTTGGAGATCATGGGTGTTGTGTCCTCTGGGCTAAAGAGGAGAAAGACGTTTTAATGTTTTCAAATGCACCATGAATGCTGAAAGGTATATAAAGGTTTTAGAGCAACGTATGCTCCCTTCCAGACGACATCTATTCCAAGAAAGGCTTTGAGTATTTCAGCAGGACAATGTTAGACCACATACTGCAGCTATTACAACAGCATGGCTTTATAGTAGAAGAGTCTTAGTGCTGACCTGGCCTGCCTGTGGTCCTTATCTTTCACCGATTGAGAATATTTGGTGCATAATTAAACGAAAAGTCCATCAAAGGAGACCCAAAACTCTCTAGCAGCTGGAAGCCTGTATTTAACAAAAGTGGGATCAAATCCCAATGGCTGAACTCAAGAAAATTTTCTCCTCAATGCCCAGACGCCTCCACCCTGTGTTAAAAAGAAGAGAAGATGCTACACCATGGTAAACAGGCCCTTGTCCCAACTTTCTTGAGACCTGTAGCAGCCATCAAATTTGAAATGAGCTCATTTTGTGGAAAAAATAGTAAAATTTCTCAGTTTCAACGTTTGCTTTGTTATCTCTGTTCTATTGTGAATAAAATACTGGCTGGTGTGATTTGAAAGTCATTGCGTTTTGATTTTATTCACAATTTACACTTTGACCCAGCTATTTCAGATCATTCAAATTACTTCAAAGTGAAAACCAGTGGCTTCCATGAATGAAAACATGAGCCTAAATGGAAACATCTTTTCTAAGTTTCACTTAGTGCAGTTCTACACTTAACTCAATAATCATGCTTTGAGGACAAGACTCAGATTAACACAGATATTAAAGGTTCTTGTTTTACAAAATGATGTGTCCATTTTTCCTAATTGCAAGTTTCATGTTTCAGAGGATAATTTTCCCTTTTAAGTCACATTATGAAAGTAACAGCTGCACTTGCACTGAAGAGTTTCATATTCATATTATAACATATTGAATATGCTTCTGCATTGCATAAAAAAGGGGGAAATTGTAACTGATGAAATTAATAGAATCCATTGACTTCTAATTGGTGAAAGTGTTGATACATGGTGACTGTAGGGGATGTGTCACGTACACAGTACCGCCGCACAGAGGACAGGAAGTCGATGATAGACGTGGTTGTATTTATTATGCCAACAGCACAGACAATGCAAACAAAACAACTGGGAACAGAGATTTCCTAAAATCACCATGAGTAATACATATTGTATTGTATTGTATTGTATTGTATTTGGGTACAGATACAATGTATTACAAACAGGAAAGCAAAAGAAAATGATGCTCCATAAAACATACAGTATATAGTGCTGACTATAACAATAACAGCGCTATGTCGAAAGAATTTAAAGTAGATACGCGAATACAGAGATAAGTTTAAACAAAGACTAACAATGCCGCAAAGTGTGGCTTTACGAGACTTCACAATGATACTGAGTGAGGCTCGGATTTATATACACCACTGCTACCACCCATCAGGCGTGCTTGATCTTTGGCCAGGAGGGAACCCTCAGGGATGCAGAACAGACTGGTCCAGGAGGGCCTGGTGGAAGTCAACCAGGACTTGTGGATCCAAGATGTCATCGCGATCCACCCACCTCCTCTCCTCCAGACCATAGCCTTCCCAGTCCACCAGTTACTGTAGTTTGCCTGTTCTTATTCTGAACTGGAGCAGGCTGTGCACTCGGTAGACTGGGCCTCTGTGTACCTCCAGGACAGGGCACAGGGGAGGTTGCCCTCCAAGCTTGCACTGAAACGGGGTGAGCCAAGTCGAAATACCCTTTAGGGAGTTCTGGGCGTAGGTCGATATTTGGACCACTCCCTTGGGCGCTGATGGTGTGCTCAGTAAAACCTCCCCAGGTCTTGGCCATTGGCTTCGGGGTGGTATCCCGAGGTGAGGCTAACGTTGGCTCCCAGCTTCCTGAAGAATGCCCTCCATACTTGGGATTTAAATTGAGGCCCATGGTCAGAGATGATGTCCTTCGGAAGGCCAAAGTTACGGAATACCTGCTCAAATAGGGCTTTTTACAACTTAGGCAGCAGATGGTAAAGCAGCTAAAGGCACAAATTTGCAGAATTTTGAAAACCTATCTATAACCACCAGGATACAGGAGTTACCTTCTGATGTGGGTAGATTGGTAACAAAATAAATTGCGATGTATGAAAATGGATGATGTGGGATGGGCAGTGGATTGAGTTTCTGTGGGCAGCTGTCAGGGTGTTTTGGATATTGTGTAAATTGTGCAAGATCGCACGGCTGCCTCAACATCAGAGGCCAGGTGGGGCCACCAATATTTTGACTGATGATGTGCATTGTTCCATTTACTCCCGGGTATCCTGCTGACAGAGATGTATGGGCCCTCAGAATCACTCACTCTCGAAGATTTGCAGAAATAAACATCTTAACTGCTGGCACCAAGGTAGCAGGGAAGTCCTCCTGATGTCCTTTGCTATTTCCTGGTCCACCTCCATTAGATCGGGGCAAGGATGCAGGACGAGGGCAGAATCGGTTCTTCTGGTAGTTGGAAGTGCCCCAGTTCCATGGGTTCTGCCCGCTTTGTAGGCAGCTGGGTGGGGCCTCAGGACTTTGCCTGGCACCTCTCTTGCAGGCGCTGGTCCAGGCTGATGGCCGCGCTGATGTTGGATGGCAGGGACATCTATAAGTCCCTGCAAGCCATCTCCGCCCTTAGCTCTGGACTCAGCCCCCTCCTGAAGATGGCCTGGAGTGCAGGCTCATTCCAGCCGCTGGCTGCAGCCAAGGTGCAGAATTTGAGGGCATAATCTGCTGGGGTGCTACTGCCTTAGCTCAGGTCCAGTAGCTGGTCCCCAGCCTTCTTTGAAAATGAAGTGGAACTGCTGAAGGAAATCAGAATGAGTCTTCAAGCGCAATTTCCCCCAGACAGCTGTTGCCCAGTCAAACGCTCTTCCAGTGAGACAGGTCACCAATGCCGCGCTCCTCTCAGCTTTGCTCAGGGATGGAATGTAGGTGAAGTACAGAGAGCAGTGAAGGATGAAGCCTTTGAAAGCAGCGGGCTTGCTGTAATAGTGCTCAGGGAGGCGCACTGGTAAATCACTCCAGGGATCAACTGGGGGAGCCTGCAGTTCTGCAGGAGAGATGGAGGGAGGCACTGGTAATCTCCCTTTGTTGTTCTGCCACCAGCTGGTAGAGGTCGGGAGGCTGAAGTCTTCTGAAAGAGATGTGTCAAGTGCACAGTACTGCTTTGGAGTAAATACATGATTTCGGAGATAAGGCTAGGCAAAGACTAAATATGCCGAAATGCGTGGCTTTCCAAGACTTCACAATGATACTGAGTTAGGCCCAGACTTATATACACCACTGCTACCACTCAGTGTAAATGAACAACAGATGCAAGTGATAATTGAATCATGATAGAAGTGCGGTCTGGGTCTTAGAAGGCTGGTGAGCTGGATGGTCGGAGGCGTGGCCTTACAGTGACTTAAAAATATCTATTTGATGGCTAATGACAAATTAAAAGACAAAGCAAATGATAATAATCCAAACCTGTACTGAGTTCGCAAATGTAATTTCGACACAACTGAAATGAAAGGAAATCCCTTGAAACATGGAAACCACCCAGTTAAAAAAATAAACCACTTTGTAGAATAGGCATCGAAAACCAGCATCTAGAGGGGGTCCCAAAGACTGACTGCAATAGACCATTATTTTATGTTATTTATATTTTATTTATTGATTTATTTTTTGCATTTAAAGTTTTTATGCCACTGAATGTTGAAATGTTCATGTCTGTCAGTTTCACTGCAGATTGGATGACATTTTGTTGCCCACAATAAGGACAATATTTGGGAGAGATGAAATTGAATCACAGATAAAACAGCCAATCCAAGAAAAGCTTTTTGTGTTTTCAGTTTCGTGAAATATAAATGTCTGCAGAATAATGAAGAGTTGGATCCATGATGAGTTGCATTGCACATGATATACAAAGGCTAAAACAGAATTATAATTATTATCGTCATCATACATGTTGTGTCAGTTGCTGCAGTAAAAGAAAATAAATGCTTAACCCATTAATGACCTCTCCCATTTTTAAGACAGCACATTTTAACCTCTGAACCCAAATGAATGCGTTACGGTGACTAAGCTGCTGTAGGTTAATCAAGGGAAGTATCTTGCATCCAGGAGAAGATTTATGTTTATGAGATCAGTGTCACTTATTTGCATGAATTATCTTGAATCTACAACAGCACTATGCAACACTCTAAAATGTGAGTGTGCCATTTTTTTCTGAGACACATTTTTATACAACACTAAACACCCTCAGGGCCTTTTACGGGCCTAAAAAAATCTCGACCAAAAATTAGGAGTGTTAAATAAAAAATAATTATTATTTTTAAACATTTCTATCTATGTATTGAATACAATACATTTAAAAAATTTTCTCATAATCTAGGTTCTAAAGTTAAACTTACTGTCAAGTTCACATCAGCAATGAAAGGGTTACTGTCCTGAAAACATGTTATCCAATCAGAATCGCCTGTCTCTATCAAGACCCGGTCGGCTGCCTCATTAATTGGCTAATTAGGACTTCATGAATCCAGGGGAAAGCCAAGCTTTGCATGAAGCCATGTGTCTTGGTCTGTAGAGTGAGGGGAAAATTGACCAATCATGGTTTGGTTTGAGTGGGCAGGACAAAAACAAAAGATCTTAGGCCTTCATGAAGTCTGAACATTGTAATCTCGGCAGAGTGGTGAGAGCAGGTGAGAGACAAAATTAAATGGTGGAAGACAAGAGCGACGTTGTGGCTGGAGTTTGGCTAGCTTGATACCATTTTCTTTTTCAAGGTGGCCTTTCACAGAAAAACTTCAAATAATACAAAACGGACTACCAACTCCAGAACTGGAATTAAAAGAACAGGTTAAGAAAGTGGAAAGGAATGTCAAGACGGAAAATTATCAGCGCTATCCGTGGATGACAGGCTGTAAGAAAACACTAGAGGTGTATAAAGTACTCAAAAAAAAGTAAAGAAATGCCATAACTGAAAGCTACTTTGTTAAAAGTTGAAGTCACCCATAAGAAAATTACTTGAGTAAAAGTCTTAAAGTGGCTCAAATTAAATGTACGTAAGTACCAAAAGCTTCATGTGAAAAAGTATAATTGAGTATCAAAAGTGCAAGTACAAGTACAAAGTATTTTTTATAGTATGCATAGAAGAAGCAAAACAACCACACATTGTCCTCTCCTTGTTCTCTTTAATCAACTTTCAGGTGAATGAAATTATTCAAAAACAACAGGCAGTCTCTGTGTTATATACTTCTTCCTTTTCCTCCACTTTGAGTTTACTGGCGGTTTAAAAAAACCGCTATTACTATAATTAATAGTACAAAGCCATAGGACCTACATCATGTAGAATTTTTGCTTCAGAAAACTGATTTTTCTTTTTTACGAATTTGGATACCATTGACTCGCTGTAGCTGAAGTGGTTGCTGCAGATGACAACGGTTGTTTCTCTAGCAAGTAGTGATTTTTTTTTTTTTACTGCTCGATAGATAATATGGGCAAGTATATTGAGTAGTTTGCACATCAGGCATATCTGAGGAGTTAAATTCAGGCAATTCCTGAAGTACAGCGATTGGAGTGAACTTGTCCATACTCTAAACCGTGTTCAATAACTGATTTGGGTGTGGCATCTAGTGATAGAATATTGTAACTGAGAGTATAAATGTCTGTTGGTGGACACATCTGCGCGAAGATACCGAGCACCGTTGCTCTTCTCGAACACGCCAAATCCAGATAATCCTTAAATGATGAATTACATATATGTTTTAATTTGTAACGAAGTGGCCAGTAGCTGGGTTTCCATCCAAATATATTGCAAATTTTAACCGAATTTTTGGAAATTCGACAAAACAAAATGCAAATTTATGCACGTTTCCATCCACTACTGTTATGCAAATATTTGGAGTTGGTTCATCGAGATAAGCAATAGGTGGCGCTAATTCTCCAGCAGGGTGACAGAATACCACTGCAGAAGAAAAGGGTGCAACGAGATGACGTAGTTACAGGCGCGTCTTTCAAACCTCAAAGCAAACAACAGAAGAGAGCTATGGACCAAATTGAAGAAATATCACAATTAAGCGCTCTAACAAGTATTGATAACAGCGCTGTGCACGCTCATAATATATTTAGAAGACAATATTGCTGATGATGTCGAATTTATATTATCCAAAGTGAAGCATGCAGCCGCCATATTGGTACATCCAACTTCTTCATAAAAATTAACGGTATCCTATGAGGCCAATTTGAAATAAGTCAATATAAGCATTAAAATTCTAAGATGTGTGGCTCCCTTTTGCAGAAATGTATTTGAAGGGCTGCAGTAAAACGTTTCATGCTTTAGTTAACGTAGAAATGCAAATGTGTCACTTTAATAGAAAAGATTGCGTTTCCGTGCTTGCTAGGTAATTAGCCATCCCATTGACTTGAATAAACCGCTGACTAGACCTAACCCCAGTGAGCTACCTTGGTACTCTTACCGTCGCGGGGACTGCATTGACTTAACATTTAATAAAATTAACAAGGTGGCTAACAAGCTAGCTACTCGGAATTCGCATTCAAGGACAATACTTCTTACCTGCATAATTTAAAACAGTTGACAAGTCGCTTTGTCTGTTTGTAAAGAGTTCCAAAAGACAAGGGGAGGGGGGAAGGCTCGGCTGTTGGAAACCAGGAAAAAAACTTTTCTCTATCCCCTCGATCTGTGCTGTGCAATGATAATTTTTGAGAGCAGTGTTGTAATGGGACAGGGGCAAAGATGATACTTTAGTAGCGAGAGTTAACTAGCGCCTGCTTTGACAACATTGGCTTGGCCACATGATTCAATATAAACAATTCGGTTCACAGAAAATATGCTCAACCAGGGACATTCATTGACGTTTCTTATAACGGCAAAAACTTCCAAGCAATTATCATATCAGAGAGTCATTAAAAGCCTCGGTCACGTTAACTTTACTTTTCTGCTCGCACTTTCGAGCTTCGCTTCAGTATGTGTGCCGCTTTCCATCCTCCAAAAAGCGCATATTGAGGGAGACAAAATCTTGCTTTGCACAGCGATACCAAAATAACACCAACTCGCACGCAAGTGTGTTTGAAAATGTAATTTTCAAGTAGGCGAAAATGAATGGGAGTCTATGAGTGAAATATACTTCAGGTAGACTGTATATGCTCCTAGAACAGATGTTACACTTGAGCGAACCCTATCAGCAATCTATTGCTCTATATCGAGGGCTTCGAACCAGATGTGGCTATGTCCAAATTCCTACCATTTTTCTTTTATCAATACACCAACTTTTCCTCTTCCCCAAGCGCAAAAACTTTTTTTGCAACTTTTTTTTTTTGTGTTTCCATTCAGGTTTTTAATGCGCAAATTGAAAATGCAAATTAAAACAGGTGGATGGAAACCCAACTAGCGCCAAAGTAACAGAGTATACTTTTTATGTTTTAAACATAGTCGAGTAAAAGTATAAGTCCTGGTTGAAAAAAAAAAATTCAAGTAAAGTACAAATCCTCAAAATAACCAAACCCTTGCAATTCATCGTAATGTTGCTTTTCTCCGGGATGACATCTTTACTCGGTGGTGATGGCTGAGGGGAAGGCCCAGCTGTAGCGCTCATAATTCGCCACTGATATTATAGCATTATCTAAATATGTTTATCTCAGAATGATGATTTTTTTCTGCTTTCATCAACCTGTGTACATTTGCAATGGGACATAGAGTGCTGTGAAAAAGTATTTGCCCCCTTCCTGATTCCTTATTTTTTTTGCAATTTGTCACACTTAAAGGGACCTATTATGCCACATTTCCAAATTTATTTTTTGATCTTGGACTCCCCGAGAGTACTCCTGATCGTTCAAAGTCCATCAAGGGGTCATTATTTAGCTCATACTGCCATCTGTTACAAGCCGTAAGTTCTGTTAGCGTGGACAACTTGCTTATGAGGAGTTAGCAAATCGATCACTTCTACAGGAAGAAATTTCCGATATAATCCTTTATAATTCCTTTTTCTGCTTTTTATTAGCCACAACAATTTCCAAAGGGGGATGAAATTATGTCATGGTAGTGCAAAGAAATCATTAGTTATACCAGACACGTTAGAGCCTCTGCGTTTCGTGATTGCTTTCACGGTAAAATCAGAGAGCTAACCCAGATGTTTGTGGAGTATCCGGCTGATTCCTGTCATGGATAAGTGAAGCAGACACAAGCAGTCGTATACAAACCCAAAGACCTATCCCAAGCTCTGCAAAACCTACATCTGGCCTAACTGCAGCCTTTTCAGTCCAACTTTGCAGACAGATACAGCATCTCTCCGGTTTCAAGTGTAGTGGCAACAATTGGGCAACCTTATGATGAAACTGCCACATTGATGCTTACCGAAGTAACATAAGCATACCGATCAGAATTAATGCATATAAGTTAACCAGGAGCATTTTTCATTTGTACAGCACACAAACCAACATGCCGTAGCTGGTAACCGAGCGGTCATGACAACCACAGAGACAAACCCTTGCAATTCGGGTTTTACAGACAGACATAATTAGGACACAAACATTTGCAACAGTAACTTGGCTACGTTAGCCGCAGTGCTACAGCCACAATCAACTGGCTATCACGTCAGGTTGGCTTATGCAGGAAAAGCAACTTACAGCTTCTGTGCCTGTGAGTTACGGCCATTTGTTGGTGCTAACTATCGTTAGCGGTCCTGCTAGCCACCTGTAACATGTTAGCTTCACTCACATTATTTGCAGTTATATCGTTACTTACGACTTGTGGCTCCGAGCGCTTGATCGATGCAACTGCTTTAGGTTTGAGAAGCAGCTGAAACGCTTATCCTGTGTTGAATATTCCTTTATTGACAAACCTGTCTTTGGTGAAATGCTTTCAGATTATCACACAAAATTTTTATATGAGACAAAGATAACCTAAGTGAATACAAAATGCAGTTTTTAAATGATGATGTAATTTATTGAGCGGAAAAGCTATCCAAAAATACTTGGCTCTTTGTGAAAAAGTAATTCCCCCCCCCCCTTTTAAATCATGCATTAACTTTGATTAACCACATTTTTTTCGTTTAATTTCACTAGCCACACCCAGGCCTGATTACTGCCAGACCTGTTGAATCTAGAAATTGCTTAAACAGAACCTGTCTGACAAAGTGAAGTAGGCTAAAAGATCTCAGAAAGCAACTCATCATGCCGTGATTCAAAGAAATTCAAGAACAGATGAAAAACAAAGTCAAAAATGGCTTCCATGGGAGAGTTCCAAGACGAAAACTACTGCCGACCAAAAATAACACAAAGGCTCGTCTCACATTCGCCAAAAAACATCTTGACGATCCCCAAGACTTTTGAGAAAATATTCAGTGGACTGACGAGACAAAAGTTGAACTTTTTGGAAGGTGTGTGCCCCGTTACATCTGGCGTAAAACTAACACAGAATTGCATAAAAAGATCATACCAACAGTCAAATGTGGTGGTAAGAGTGTGATGGTCTGGTGCTGCTTTGCTTCTACAGGACCTGTACGACTTGTCGTAATTAATGGAACCATGAATTCTGCTCTCTACCAGAAAATCCTGAAGGAGACTATCCGACCATCAGTTTGTGACCTCAAGCTCAAGTACAATTGGGTTATGCTGCGGGACAATGATCCGAAACAGACCAGTAAGTCCACCTCTGAATGGCTTAAAAAAAAAAAAAACAAAATTAAGGTTTTAGAGTGGCCTAGTCAATGTCCGGACTGAAATCCGATTGAGATGCTTGAACAGGCAGTTCATGCTCGAAAACCTTCTAATGTGGCTGGATTACAACAATTCTGAAAAGACGAGTGGGCCAAAATTCCTTCACAGCAATGTGAAAGACTCATTGCCAGTTATCGCAAATGCTTAATTGTAGTTGTTGTGGCCGAAGGTGGCACAACTAGTTATTAGGTTAAGTGGGCAATTACTTTTTCACATAAGGCCAGGTAGGATTGGATAGCTTTTTTCCCTTAATAAATGAAACCATCACTTAAAAACTGCATTTTGTATTTTCTCGGGTTATCTTTGTTGAATATTAGAATTTGTTTGATGAGCTGAAACATTTAATTGTGACAAATCTGCAAAAACATAAGATATCAGGAAGGGGCAAATACTTCTTCACAACGCTATATATATTTGGGGTCCTCGATGACAGAATAGTAATGATATCACTCTGGCGACGTGTAGCTAATCATGTCGATCTGAAGGACAAACAAGTAATGATCCCAGAATGGGGACACTCAAGTGATGATGTCACGCTGAGGACAATTGTGTGATGATGTCTCTCTGGGGACTCGCAAGTGATGATGTCATTCTGGGGACACTCAAGTAAGGATGTCTCCCTGGGGACATGCAAGTAATGATGTCACTAGGGGGACACTCAGTTGATGATGTCAGTCAACAGACTGTCAAATCCTGGTGTCATTCTGTTCACACTCAAGTAATGATGTCACTTTAAGGACAATCAACTGCAGATGTCACTCTGAGAACACTCAAGTAATAATGTCACCAGCGGGCACAGCCTCAGAGAGAGCGATCACCTTCTTCAAGGAAGGAGCAAGGCCTACATCAACCACAAGGTGGAAAAGATCAAACATCCTTCACACCGCAAGTTCCTGGGAGATGAGGGTGGATCTTGGGAGGAGGCTGCAATTCCTTGACGTGGTCCAAACAACCCTCCGCCCTGACAGTATTGTGGTCAACCAAGGACCAGAAGATAATCCTGGTCGAGCTTACTGTGCCATGGGAGGAGGGTTGTGAAGAGGCACATGAGAGGAAGGCCATGAAGTACCAGCAGCTAGCCCAAGACTGCAAAGATAAGGGCTGGCAGACATGGCTGTTCTCTGTGGAGATAGGGTGTCGCGGCTTTCCATCAAGGTCAGCATGGCGCTTTCTTTCTGCGATTGGCCTGGATGAGCGGAGCAAGAAGTAAGCGGCTCGAAGAATGGGGGAAGAGGCTGAACGTGCCTCATGTTGGTTATGGAGTAGGAGAGAAGAGGAATGCTGGAGGCCAGGGGCAGATGGGCAGTGAGCTGGCCACTCACTGCGGGCCCACGGCCCACCAACTGGAGGGTGTTGTGGTTCAGGGCTGAAACATCCGGTGAAGGTTGGACACCACCTGATGACATCTGCTCTTGGCCAAAGGCAGCAAAGGCACCTCTGGGTGTTTGTAACAAACAAAACAAATCACACTGGGGACACTCAAGTAATGATGTCACTCTGGGGACTCATGAGTAATGATGTCACACTGGGATCACTTGAATAATGTCAATCTGGCAACGCTCAAGTGATGATGTCACTTTGGGGACATTCGAGTAATGTCATGCTGGGGACACTCAAGTGACAATGTCACTCTGGGGACACTCAAATAATGATGTCTCTTTGGGGACACTAAGTAATGATGTCACTTAGAGCAGATATCACACTGGGGACACCAATGATGATGTAATGCTGCCTAAGCCCTCCAAATGGTACTCTGGATTGTTTGAAACTTTGAGTTCCCTGTCTCTTTCACTTTGAAGAGCCTGTCCTTCAGTTTCCAGGAGTAAATTGACAAAGGGCCAATTTGGAACAGAGCCCAAGTAAAGTGTAAAGATACACTAATGCTCCAATGACAGAGTCTATACTTCATGCATATTGTTCAGCATTCATCCAGTTTCTGCGAGACTTCTAAAACATTTTGAAAAGTGTTTTGACTGAAGTTTTTTAATTTCTGTAAAAACGTGCCTCCAAGCCTTTGAATATTATATATTTTTGTTTGTAGCATAAAAAGGTGAAGCCAGAAAGTTGAATAGCCTAACTGAAAAGCCATCTATCTGGATGGGGCAAGCTGTATTGTGGCTTTGCTGCAACAATGTGCGGAAATGTATTATTCCTGCCAACAGGTTGTCCCTCAGCTCATCAATAGAAGAGTAAAAAGATTTATCAGCCAATTATCCATAGTGCTGCAGGGAGTTATCTGATTGGCAATCATCTGTTGGAGTTTACCTCGAAACTCATCAATCAACCGTGTAGTTTCCAAGACAACAGCTTTCAAGTTTAGAGGCCCCAAAGGACACAAAATGGAAGACAGCTTCATTTATCCCGGCTAGTTATGAAGAAACCGTGGCCGTATGTGCAGCACTGCTCCGTGGAAATAGGTCTAGGGTGGTGATATTGGCATTTGTCAGAGGATTCAGTCTATTCCATTTGTGTTCCTTACTGTTATCTGAATTGCCCTGATATGAAGATGAATAGCTTTGTGTGACACCATTTTACCAACGAGAAAGCACCCAATGTAGTTTCCACCTGGTCTTTTATTTAATCACTCTCCAATTTAAAGTTCTCTAAGCTTTAACTTAGCTGAGCAATAAACAAACTTTCTTATATACTGACACCGAGGTCCATGTACGCATTGTAGAGTTGAAAAGTCATTAAATATGTTATGTCGGGTGATGTTGTTGTCTTTTCCATATAAGTCAGTGTAAAGTAACAAGCTATAAAATGTGTTCACTGAAGGGTAACTGGGGTGGAGAAAAACTCTGACTCAGCAAAGCAGAATTACAGAATTAGCTGAATAGCTACACTGCAGAAACCTCTCTAATATTTAGTGCATGAAGTGAACAAAGAAGTGCAGTTTTGGGTTTCATGCGTTACAGACCCCACTGGATCACTTGTTTTACCCTCTATGAAAATGCTCTTGAATGTCTCACCTAATTCTATTCATAGCCTTTAAGACTGAACAGTCAACTGGATTATCCACCAAATGACATTTAAAAATTTGCGGCCGGCGATTTTCTCTAAAGAAGGGTAAAACAAAGTTCAACAGCAGCTTCCACCTCGGCTCGACAGGTGTACATTGGGCCAGGTTATGCATGCTCAGTAACTTATTTCAAAGAGAAAACTGCCTAACATGGGGGCCACTTGGTCACTGTTACAGGTTTCAGAACAGAAACCTGGCACAGATCATGCCAAACTTGGATTTTATAAATCAAAAGAGGACAAACACAAAGGCTGGAGAGTGTCTGTAGTTGGAAGTAAGGCGGAGGCAAACAGTTATATGGAGGCTCAGGCAAAGCGTGGTGGAGGGGACTGATCCAAGGTCAGTAACACTATAGCAGAGCTGTGACCAAGTCATCATGTCCAAGTCAAATCAAGTCACTGGTCATAAGCTCAAACTCAAAGCAGACGAGGGAGAGCAATGAGCAATGAAAGGGGGCAGGGGAACTAATTAGACAATGAGCTAACTAATTAACAAGCAGAGAGGGGAAAGCTGAGAGCCATGAGCTGCATTTCATGCTTACATTGACCCCTTTCTGACCCTAAATGTATATAAGCTTTTAACTCTCTCAGCTTTCCCCACTCTGCTTGTTAATTAGTTCGCTCATTGTCTAATTTGTTCCCTGACGTACACCACATGCACGCGTCAAGCACTTCAGTAAAAACAAACATGGAGCTGTTTGTGATGTGTATAGTGACCCTTGACTTGTTCTTTTGGGTGTGGTCAATTGTCTACATAAAGCCAACAAAAAAAAGAAAGAAAAATGCTACTGCATTAAGAAAATGGAACGGCTTGTGACACAGGAGAGAGTTAAAGAGCCTTTGGCATGTTACGGGCAGATCTCAGCTGCGGAGAGGTGGTGCATCATTTGCACTATCACTGTTCAACAATCAGTCGGCTGCCTATTCGAGAATGGAACACAGGCACTGTCACTGACCAACCCCGCTTATGACAGCCACGAGTTACGATGGCAGCTCAAGAGCGCCACATCTGGTTACAGCCTGTGCGTGACAGATTCCGGACAGCAACCAAAACTGATCATGAAATGAGGAGTTCGAGACCATTGAGGGTGAGCGCATCAAAATTCCTGGATCCCCCCCCCTGTGAAGTGCTTGGCGCATGTACGTGGCGCGCGTCAGGATTACAATACCACGCGCTTTTCTTTATTTCCTCTTGTGCCTCACTGGTAAAGCAATAAAAATCAATCAATTCTTCAATTTCCCGCAAAGACAGTACATACCTTACCGGTGCGTTTTTAATGGAGTACACTTAACAGTCAAAATATTAGCATCAAATTGAACGCAAGTTTGTCTTGATTTCCCCAATTTCATGAATCTCATTTGAAGATGAACATCAATCTTGATGTCAATCTTGATGTCTTGAAGAAAATCTGGTTGTTCATACTGGCCTTGATTTTAAGTAAAATTGAGTGCACAAATTAATGTCAAATTGAAATTCAATTTTGACCAAATATTGATGCAAAGTTTTCCAAAAGCTCATCTTAACGTAATTTTCAAATGAACTTGTTTCCTGGGCTGATAGAACCAAAGCCAACAGAGGCAGCAGAGTGATTGGGCATCTCTCAGACAATCGCCTCTGTTTTGCCTCGGCCTGCCAAAGCAGTATATAATAGTGGCCACAGGCAGTTTCGAGATTAGAGGTAATCGAATGGCGTGAAACTTCACCATGTTTTTGCCTCGTTTTTTTTTTTTTTTTACTTCCCTGCCTCAATATGCCACCATCGTCATTTGCTGTGCTGCCTGTCAGTCTTCATCTAACAAGTCCCGCCTTCACCAATCCAAGCATTCTATGTCAATCTACAATTAACTAGTCCCGATCCACTCCTCCAGTTGAAAATTCTCGACTGTTTGCATTCCGGTGGCTGCTCATTTAGCTTTTTTTGTTCATGCGGTAACTGGCCGTTCCCTTTTGTCTTTGTTTTTCTGTTTATCAGAAAGTTTTTTTTTCTGTTTTTTTTTCTGGTTTGTGTACACTTCCAGGGCTTGGGACAGGTAAGGCTGGGGGCTCCAATACATATTCCTGTATTTGTTCTATACTGAGTACAAATGAAAACGCACCACTCGCGAAATCTGGAATAGCTCCACGGATTGATATGTGAAGTATATACGTATGATGCATTTGAGATAATGAATGATTTAAGAAGACATGTAAACATCATTCAATTTCATTCTTGATAATGTCAATGCGCGAGAGAGGTTTAACTTGTGTAGGGGTCAAACAGGAAAGTCAATAACGGGTGTGACACACTAGATTAGATTGCCCTCTGTGTTAGCTAGCTTGTCTTTTTGAATGCTCTTTTTGCAACATCCAACGTCCCTTGACCTTGGTTGTGTGAGTTTGTCTTGTGAGTTTGTTGTAGTTGCACCCTTGGACCCCAACCTTGCCACAGTAAAAACCCTTGCACTGAATTATTTTTGCCTCCTTGTTTTATCTCTGCTGTAACCATTACATTTTACATCTCCCGGTACATATAACATCAAGTTACTCACCCCATGCACCCCAGGCCCATAGGGGTGTTGTAACACCAAAGAATCCATGAGATCCAGCCCGTTGCAGTGCAAGAGTGCACTCTGTTGTAGAAGCAGTCCTTCTTCTTCAAAGGGACCATTAAAAAACTATTTGCACTGGAGCAGGGTCTTTCACGATGGTCCTTACCACATTGGATTGGCATACAACATAAAAAACAAGAGTGCATTGTCATCAATATCTCCCGCTACCACGGTATCCCATCTTCAAACCAAATCAAGGTCATGACTATTACAAAACCCAAAACCAGTGAAGTTGGCACGTTGTGTAAATCGTAAATAAAAACAGAATGCAATGATTTGCAAATCCTTTTCAACCTATATTCAATTGAATCCACTGCAAAGACAAGGTACTTAATGTTCCAACAGGTAAACTTTGTATTTTTTTGAAAATATTAGCTCATTTGGAATTTGTTGCCTGCAACATGTTTCAAAAAAGCTGGCACAAGTGGCAAAAAAGACTGAGAGAGTTCAGGAATGCTCACCAAACACTTATTTGGAACATCCCACAGGTGAACGGGCTAATTGGGAACAGGTGGGTGCCATGATTGGGTATAAAAGCAGCTTCCCTGAAATGCTCAGTCATTCACAAACAAGGATGGGGCGAGGGTCACCACTTAGTGAACAAATGCGTGAGCTGATTGTCGAGCAGTTTAAGACAACATTCCTCAAGGAGCTATTGCAAGAAATTTAGGGATTTCATCATCTACGGTCCGTAATATCGTCAACAGGTTCAGAGAATCTGGAGAAATCACTGCACGTAAGCGACAAGGCCGAAAACCAACATTGAATGCCTTCGATCCCTCAAGCAGTACTGCATCAAAAACCGACATCAGTGCGTAAAGGACATCACCACATGGGCTCAGGAACACTTCAGAAAATTACTGTCAGTAACTACAGTTCTTCGCTACATCTGCAAGTGCAAGTTCAAACTCTACAATGCAAAGCGAAAGCCATTTATCAACAGCACCCAGAAACGCCGCCGGCTTCGCTGGGCCCAAGCTCATCCAAGATGGACTGATGCAATGTGGAAAAGTGTTCTGTTGTCTGACGAGTCCACATTTCAAATTGTTTTTGGAAACTGTGGACGTCGTGTCCTCCGAACCAAAGAGGAAAAAAACCATCCGGACTGTTATAGGCGTTGAGTTCAAAAGCCAGCATCTGTGATGTAATGGGGGTGTATTAGTGCCCAAGGCACGGGCAACTTGCACATATGTGGCACCATTTATGCTGAAAGGTACATAAAGGTGTTGGAGTAACATATGTTGCCATCCAAGCAACGTCTTTTTCATGGACGCCCCTGCTTATTTCAGCAAGACAATGCCAAGCTACATTCTGCACGTGTTACAACAGCGTGGCTCCGTAGTAAAAGAGTGCGGGTACTAGACTGGCCTGCCAGTAGTCCAGACCTGTCTCCCATTGAAAATGTGTGGCGCATTAATGAAGCGTAAAATACGACAACGGAGACCCCGGACTGTTGAACAACTTAAGCTGTACATCAAGCTAGAATGGGAAAGACTTCCACCTGAAAAGCTTCGAAAATTGGTCTCCTCAGTTCCCAAAAGTTTACTGAGTGTCGTTAAAAGGAATGGCGATGTAACACAGTAGTAAAAAGGCCCCTGTGCCAACTTTTTTGCAATGTGTTGCTGCCTTTAAATTCTAAGTTAATGATTATTTGCAAAAAAAAAAAAGTTTCTCAGTTTGAACATTAAACATCTTGTCTTTGCAGTGTATTCAATTGAATATAAGTTGAAAAGGATTTGCAAATCATTGTACTCTGTTTTTATCTACGATTTACGGAACGTGCCAACTTCAATGGTTTTGGGTTTTGTAATATATCGAGGGCTGACTGCAATAAACAGTTAGGTCCAGATGTTATATATTGGACAAAACTGTTTATTGCAGTCAGCCCTCATTATGCATGCAAAATTTCATTCATCTGGGTAAACTAGTTCATGAAATAACTTACTTATCCAGATGGACGAACAGATGAACGAATGCACTTCATTGCAATATCCCCTGCTCCACTTTGTGGCGAGGGATTAATAATATCTAACTGTTAGCATTTAGCAGGGCACATGGACTTGTGCTGCTTTGCTTAGCTTCCTTCTATAAAGGGGTAGTGTAACACTAGCCTCAAAAGACTTTTAGCGCTTTAGTGTGGTTGTACAACACAGCTCTGGCATCACACAGAGGATCAATCACAAAAGTCAACAGCAGGATCTTCTGAAGCCTGTCCACAGCTCTGAGTGCAAACACAGCATTCTTCCTTCTCCCTCTCCACACACACACACACACACATGCACAACTCTTATTCTCTCTCCCACCACACACACGAACACTTCTTTCTCACTCTCTCCCCATCTCACACACCCTTAAAGACACACACAGAGCTATCTTTATCGCTCCCTTCACACATGCTCTCAAACCAATAATCATAAATATAAATGCATATAAATACACAGATACTTACTTACAGACTAACACACTCTCACAAAAATATATGCAAATAAATGTCCCTACACCTCAATTCTCAGTCCTAGCTCCGCCACTGAATAATAGCTCATTTTTGGCAGTATTGAAACGGAAATTTTTATCGAGACGCTGAGGGGACTCTGCGTAACGTATATGGCGCTAAATCCCGTGGATCAGAAGCAGTTTTCCAAATGCAGAAGTAAACACAGTCCACGTGGCAAGCGAGACTTTTAAATTGCGTTTTTCTCAATACCATGATCGCCGCTTGGAGGTACCTTTTAGCACAGCAGGTCACATTTAATTACAATTACACACAAATACATGTGCATTTACACAATCAAGAGCACCCAGCACTCAGAGATGCACATATTCCTAAGGCTCATTTCCTTATTGTGGTTGAGGTTTTTTTTTTTAATATGCTTTGGTTCATGTATGAGCCAAACTGGTGTCAGGCAGCTTTGATGATCAGACCTCAGCATTCTCTCTGTTCTGATCCTGGAGGTGTTTACCTGGCAGGGGGTGAAGGAGTCAAAAATGTGTGTGTTCCAATCACACCCTCCCTTTCAAACACTCGTCTGGGTCATGCTGGAGGGTACTGTATTTCGCTGGCTTATCTTTCTCGAGGAAAGAAGAGAGAGCGAATTTCCAGTTCTTACCACCTCTTTTGAAAGCTGAACCTGAAGATTAGCAAAGTTCCTTTTGTTGTTCCCGAGGGGTGAATGGTATCAAACCGTGACATTTGCAATTGTTCTTTTTAGTTTAGTTTGTTATAAAATGAAAACGCGTTAAAATGTCATGCTCCTCGTGGCTGAAAGAAACTGCTTTTTGCCGATTGGCTGATATTTGTGACCGCAATCATTTCATATGATCACATTGCTTTTTGACAAAATAGTTTTATCCAGAACAGCTGAAGGTCACTTCATGGTTTGTATAATGTTCCTTCTCATTCTTCCCATTACAGTTTGTACACGTTCTTCCCCAATTTGAGTCTGGTTTCTCTGAAGCCTTATCCAACAAACCATTCGAGAAGATTTCCTGCACTGTCATCAAAAGTCTGGCTTAATTTTTATGAGTTTTGGTCTTAATTCAAAAGGAAAATTACTATTAAAATGTATTCTATGTCAATAGGAGGTATTTTTTTCCCTTTTTGTCATCTCTCGTTGAGGTGACATATCGGCAAATCAGAATGAAATGGCAAATAATAGGAGGATTATCCTGTGCTTTAGGATTGGTGGAGGTGAGCTAGGCTGTCCAGCCTTGAATGAAAAGGACTGGCGTGGGTCTAGGTATTTTTTTTTTGCTCACTATCATGCCTGTCATCCAAACTGATTAACTGACTGAATCATTTTGTGAGCCAGGACTATGATTCATAGAATCTGCTGTCATAGCACTGGGCTAAAACAAAAACATCACCCGCACCTGCCCTGTTTGGATGAGATAGGACATCTTACTGTTTTGAAGAGCTTGGTGTGATATTTTTTCTGCTTATTTGTAAAGACATCAGTGCAGATGAAGCACACAGTCTGTTAGTGGCAAGAATTGACATGCAATGAACACTGTTCAGTATGTGTAATTTATTACCATATTTATCATTATATTTCATTCTTGGTCAATAAAAAAAGCAACTCGTCTATTCCAGACCAGGGAGAATTGTGTGGCATGACAACAAATACTCATATAGCTTACAAAAAATAAATTTTTGGTGCTGAAACATTGCATAACAAAAAAAAAGAAAAACCCAATAATTAAACCCAGTGTTCATTCTAAACCATGCAACCATTGCTCAATGTCATTATGATGTCACACATTCTATTTACTCCTGTTGACATATCTCAGTGTAATGCCCCTCCCCTTATAAATTCCAATGCCTGGCGACCTGCCCCTTAATTATTAATTATCCTCATTTCCCTTCAGTTTATAGTCACCTGTCTCTTTTTAGTTAATGAAGATTCTCTTTCTATTGAAAGGTTAGTTTCCCCATTGCAAGCAGGTAGCCACAGTCTGTTTCCCCTTTTTGTTTAGTCCACTCCCTTTTGTGTTATCCTGAAGTTTTGTATTTGTTTTGTTTTTTGCACTTTTATTATTTAATAAAATCTATGTCCCTGTACATGGGTCCTCATTGAATCCGTACCCTGGCGCCCTTTTAACAACACTGGGTGCTGGAGCATGAGACTCAGCCAACAGAGTCTCTGCCATTGGTTATTCTTGCTTTGGCCTGCTCTCTTTGATCAGTCTTTGCTCACTATGCTCTCTTCCAATGAGTCAGCTGATCTGAGAAAACTCATGGCCATTTCAAAATAAACATTGCCATTTAATTGGCTGCTACTTTCAGTTATGTTGAGATCAAAATCCTCCGGTGACATGATTGCTTATTTTGGTTCGCAACCAGTTGCCATATTAAACTTGCATTTGGTAAGGTATCAGTTCACTTATTTGTTTGAAAAATTAGTAACAATTTTAATCATGTCCCCGTCCTCCAAAAAGGAAAGGGGGCATTATGTCGACACCATGTCCGTCTGTTGTCCGTCCGTTAACTTTTCGTTTCCGTGGGATAACTATTGAATCCCTTGTCGGATTGATGCCATTTCTTAATGGCGTATTGGGAGTGGCTAAAGGAAGGTTCCTTTTGAAAACCAGCGTTGTGTGATATCTAATATGGCCGCCACAGCAGCCATCTCAATATGCCCTTGGTCAACATACAGGCGGGGGCATATGCCACGCTTTGCGTTGCTCTTGATAGACATAAGGATTCGCTCTCTCCTGATTGGACGAGGCAAGCTCCGCCGCTCAGTGTAAACAGTGATATTCACCGCGCAAAAGTGTGCGAGAGGTGAACAAAACAGTTCGATGACCTCAAGCTAAAAATAGATTACGCTTCCCCGCAGGAGCTCCTGACATTATTTGTATTTCATGTCGCTTTATGCTTGTTACAAGTTGTCACCTTACTCTTATTTTATATTTTCAAGTAGCGTCATAGAATTAAACAGTTTTTGCCTCCAGTTATCAGTGAATCCAATGATTTATCCACCTTGGACAAGTGATATAGACTGCGCCTCTACTTGTCCAAGGCTGATAAATCATTGGACTTAGCCATAACTGAAGTCAGTAATTATATAATATTTTACACAGTGGTCAAGTGTAGCACTTTTTTGCATTTTAACTGAATTTCTAACTGTATTTGGGATATTTGAGTCAAAAGATATGCATTGATTTGGTCCAGGTAGTATGGTCTGGGCATTATTTCACTGCCTAACAAAGACTCAATTAGCATCAGCGCTATCTACTGGACATAGGAGGGTATTTGACATTGTAGGATAATTCCACATCCACGTGGACTAAGGTCCAAAGAGCGGTTCTCGGTTCAACTCCACCCTGCTGCCCATAAAACTCAGCAGCCAGGCCATGTGAAATACCTCCTCGTCATTTACAGTAATTGCAGGGACTCTGACGTGAGTCTTTGTCTGGCCGAATGAAAGGGGGGACCCCACAAACATTTTGACATTTTGCTGGGGGAGGCTGCATTGTTCCACTCATAGGTCAGACTCTTTGACTGCAGTCTTTGCCTGGTCCATGTCCTGCTACAGTTCCGGCTGCTCAAATGTCACAAAGCACAAATAGCACAAAGTGTGTGTGGGGGGGGATTCCTGCAGTGAGCTATTTTGCTCACTTATGGAAGCGTTTCACGGTGCAAAAAGCATTTTTCCACTTTATTAGTCAATTCATTTATCAATATTCCATTTTCATCCCCACCAAGGGTGATATTTGAACGATTTGGTTCATGGCAGAGGCTAATTTTCTTTAACTCACTTTGCAATAAATTTCCATTGCTGATGATTTGCTACCTGGAAATCAAATGCACTGTAAAATTGGGCTCCAACAGGCCTTTGATTAACCCATCGACAAAATCAGAGGACGTAATTATTGGACATTGCTGTAATTGTACATAACTGGGGTTCTGTAAAATAATCATTGGTTTCATGATTATGGTCTCACAGAATGACTGTTTTGATGGTGGTTTTGATGGTGGTTCACAACAGCAGTTAAATAGTACACTATACTATAGAAAGGTATGCATGATAAGAGGGTAAGTTGCATTCTAATATACAAAATTTAGAGATGCCTGATAATTGGGTACTTTCCGTTTTACTACATTATATAAAGGTTTGTGCAATAGTAGGGTATGTTCTATTATACTATACTACAAACTCTAATTCCAATGAAGTTGGGACATTGTGTAAAATGTGAATAAAAACAGAATACAATTCAAATTTGCAAACCCTTTTCGACCAATATTCAATTAAAGGCTAGGTAGGCAGCTTTCTTTTGACCGTTTTAGGCAAAAATTTACATAATAACCTTGGGGATAATGTAAAGGAAGTGATGTGAAAAAAGATCAGACCTCTACGTCTCCCCTAGGCTCTGTTTTCAGCCTGCAAAGAATCTACGCGTGACGGTAGATTTTGACCAATCACAGAGCAGCTTATAGAGCTTTGAGAGAGCCAAACATCGATTGGCTGTTCTACTACAGCTGATGCCGAAACCACTCTGCAGCAATGGCGGACGACCTGACAGGAAAAGCTGCCATTCCACGTTTGGAAACACCCGCGTTCAGTGCAAAACAACCCAAGAAGAGGAAAACAGATTTGGCAAAAAGGGAGTCTAAAAGAGAGTTTGACAATAAACGCAATAAAACGCGTGTCAATATCTGCGTTGGATTTCGAAGATGGAGAGAAGTTCGGGATAGCATTGATTTCAAGTTGGACTCGGAGCTTGCTGTACTTCTGTTGGACACGTCAACGGCTACATTATCTTTCCTCTAACTACAGTTGCTGTGATGGGGGTTAGGTTGCGTGTGTGCGATTTACCATGAATATAGCCAGCTGACAGCAGCCACCGATAAGGCATTGTCAGCGCGTGCATCAGATGCGTGTCTGGTCGGAGGAGCTTGGGTCAGAGCCATAGATATATATATTTAGAACACTAGATTGCTGATGTCGTCATATTTACATTATCCAAAGTAAACCTGGCCGCTATAATGATACACCCAACTTCTTGATAAAAATGAATGGTTTCCTATGAGGCCAATTTCAAATAGGTCGACACAAGCGAGAAAATGCTGAGATGTGCGACTGCCTTTTGTAGCAATATTTATTTGAAGAGCTGTAATAAAACGTTTTATGCGAAAGTTAAAGTGTAAACGCAAAGTTGTCACTTTAATAGAAAAAAATCGCGTTTCGTGCTAACTAGCTAGCTAATTAGCCGTCCCATTGACTTGAACAGACCGCTGACTAAAAGCGAACGCTAGCGATTGTTATCGGTCACCACCGAGCTCCCATGGCATCGCGGGGACTGCATTGACTTAGTGGTAGATAAAATTTAAAAGGTGGCTAGCAAGCTAGCTAGCTACTTGTACTTGACATTCAACGACAATACTTTTTACCCGCATAATATTTAAAACAGTGGACAAGTCGCTTTGTCTGTTTTATACAGAGCTCCAAAAGACAAGGAGGGGAGAAAGGCTTCACTAGCGCTTCCTTTTATCAACGTTAGCCATATGATTCAATATAAACAATTTGGTTGATGTCAAATAGTCAACCAGGGTACAATGAAGTGAGGAAACCAGAGTGTAATTTGATAACGTATACGGACATTCAAATGACGTTTCTTATAACGGCGATTACTACCAAGCAATTATCTTATCAGAGGTAAAAGCCTGGGTCGCGTTAAAGTCACTTCTCTGCAGCACTTTAACGTTGACATCGAGTCACATTTCAATCTTCCCTTTAGTAAGTGCGCCGCTTTCCATCCTCCGAAAAGCACATATTTAGGGAGACAAAATGTTGCTCAGCACAGCAATACAAAAATAACACAGACTCGCACGCAAGTGTTTCTGAAAATGTAATTTTAAAGTAGGTGAAAATGAATGGGAGTCAATGGGCGAATTTTACTTCCGCGTGTATAGGCTCGGAGAACAGAGCTTCACTTGAGCATACCCTATCACAATCTAGTGTTCTATATATATCTATGGTCAGAGCTGATGGGATGAGAACCGTGTGGACTCAATTCGAACCTTTTTTCTAGGTTTCTGCCTACCTAGCCTTTAAGTACACTACAAAGACAAGATATTCAGTGTTCAAATTTTATTGTTTTTTTGGAAATATTCACTCATTTTGAATTTGATGCCTGCAACGCAATCCAAAAAAGCTTGGACAGGGGCATGTTTACCACTGTGTTACATCACCTTTCCTTTTACCACTCAATAAGCATTTGGGAGTTGAAAACTCTGAAGAATTTTTGTTGGTGGAATTCTTTCCCATTCTTGCTTGATGTACGACTTCAGTTGCTCAATAGTCCGGGGTCTCCATTGATGTATTTTGCGCTCCATAATCCACCACATATTTTCAATGGGAGACAGATCTGGACTGCAGGCAGGCCAGTCTATTACCCGCACTTTTTACTACGAAGCCATGCTGTTGTAATAGGTGCAGAATGTGGCTTGGCATTGTCTTGCTGAAATAAGCAGGGACGTCCCTGAAAGAGAAATTGCTCAAATGGCAGCATATGTTGCTCCAAAACCTGTATGTACCTTTCAGCATTAATGGTGCCTTCACAGATGTGCAAGTTACCCATGCCATGGGCATGAACACATCCACATACTATCACAGATGCTGGCTTTTGAACTTGGTGCTGATAACAATCTGGATGATCTTTTTCCTATTTAGCCGGAAGGACACGACGTCCATGATTTCCAAAAACAATTTGAAATGTGGACTTGTCGGACCACAGCACACTTTTCCACATTGCGTCAGTCCTTCTCAGATGAGCTCAGTCCCAGAGAATCTGTTTCTGGGTATTGTTGATATTTGGTTTTCACTTTTCATGGTAGAGTTTTAACTTGCACTTGTAGATGTGGCGATGAACTGTATTTACTGACAATGGTTTTCCGAAGCGTTCCTGGGACCACATGGTAATATCTTTCACAGGATGATGTTGGTTTTTAATGCAGTGCTGCCTGAGGACCCAACGGTCACAGGTATTCAGTGTTGGTTTTCGACCTTACCGCTTATGTGTAGAGATTTCTCTGGATTCTCTGAGTCTTTTGATGATATTGTGGACTGTTGATGATGAAATTCCTAAACTCCTTGCAATTGCACATTGAGAAACATTGATCTTAAAATGTTGCACTATTGGCTCATGCAGTCGTTCACAAAGTGGTGAACCTCGCCCCATCCTTGCTTGTGAACGACTGAGCCTTTCTTGGATGCTCCTTTTACCTTATCATGACACTCACCTGGTTCTAATTAAGCTTTTCACCTGTGGAATGTTTTTTGAGCCTTCTTCAACTTTCCCAGCCTTTCGTATAAAGTTTATCAGATTGAACATTAAATATCTTGTCTTTGTAGAGTACTCAATTAAGTATATGTCGAAAAGAATTTGCAAATCATTGTATTTTGTTTTTATTCACATTTTACACAACGTCCAAACTTCATTAAAAATTGGGGTTTGTGCCCCGGTGGCTTATCGGTCTAAGCGCGTGCACTATGGGGGCTGTGTCCTTCCCGTGGCGACCCGGTTCGGTTCTGGCTCGGGTCGTTTTCTGCGTGTCCTCCCTGTTCTTCTCCCTGGCTTTTCTGTCTCTCTCTACTGTGTGACTTTCGATTAGGGAGGGAAATCCCAAAAGAAAAATCTTAAAAAAAAAAAAAAAAAAAATTGGTGTCCGATAAGAAAGTATGCATGATCAAAGGTGTGGTCTATCATACTATACTGTCACGACCCTCAAGTGAATGCCTTGCATCTCTTCCTATTCAGCAACTTGCATGTCTATTAGATGTATGTCTCCTTTGATTTGTTTGTCTCGCATCTACTGCCCTCCCCAGTTAGATCTCATTTCATTGTGTCTTCCGGATCGTCCAGTGATGCCTAGTAAAATCTCCAGCTTTGTGTCGCAAGTTGCTGGATTGTAATTGCCTTTTGTGCTTAGAGCTAGTAAGTATTCCTAGTTGGAAGATTTTGTCTTCAGAATGTTTTAATGTGAAAAGAAGCCACTAGATGGCAGTATTGACCTTTTTTTTTGTGAAGCCCAGACTGGGCATGTTTGGGCATGTCCTGGGCATGTCTGAGACAGAAAGTCCTAGAGAATATTAAAAAAAAAATCTAAAAGGTGGGAGGGGTCTGCAAAAGAGTATATAATGAGGAAAATTGAGAGAGTACAGTAGTAGGAGAAATTGCAAGCAGAAGGATACATTTGACCAGACCTGTCGTTTTTTTTTCATGACCTGTGAAGCTTTTTGTGGATTTTTGCCTGTGTTGGAGTATTTTCTACACCCAGGACATCACCAAGCAACTCCACCAAAGAGACTGATAAATACAAGAACAAAAATATTTACAATCTTGGTCAGTAGAGTAGATAGTAAATTAGTTAAAAGTGTTTGTTTAATTAAACCTGTTTAAGTTTTAAAATTTTGTCTTGCTGTCATATATGTTATTACAAATTGGAGCCATAACAATGTACTTTAATGACAACCATTTCTGGAAGCTTTCTTCTTTACTCATTTAACTCGAACAAGCTCCTAAGCCTACTCAGGGTCCAGGGATTGGGATCATGTTCATGTTAACCCTTCCAAACCTGCTCCTCTGTCTATTTTGTTGGGAACAATCAGGATTGTCATCAGGATTGGAACCAAGTTCCCCTCAAGCCACTCCATCCTACTGTGGGACAGTTTGGCTCTGGCAAAGTGTGTGCTCCACCAGGCTGTTAGCCCAGAAGCCAGGGGCCAGCGATCGACAGCTCCGCCTCACTTACAACATTTGTACTGAACTGTGCTCTCTTAATCTATGGTCCAGGTCCCGCCTCCATTGGGGTTTCACCCCCAAATTACCTTATAAGCTGTAAATAAGCTACCTATTGGATTGTATTCTGCCTCTGAACTTGATTCCTGGTCTGGAACATAACACTATACTATATAAGGGTATGCGTGACTACAGGGTATATTCTATTATACTATATAAAGGTATACATGATAATAAGGTATGGTCTAGGCCTGTCGCGATAATCAATAAATCAATTAATCTAACGATAACAAAAAATGAGGTCGATAAGTTTTCTAGGGTCTATCATTTTCATTTACTAAAGACACTGGATGTCAAGAGAGTTAACTCCAGTGCATTGATCTTGACTGATTACTCGCGGTTCCTTACTCCTCCGTGGAATGAACCGTCTTGTCAATCACTCACTTTTTGTCTCAGGGATGTGATTTTTCCGCTAATTTGCGAAATTCCGCTTTTTTATCTTCAAAATTAAAAAAATAAATAAAACTCTGATTTTTCAGTCATGAAAATCCGATTTCATATCTACAGCATTCCGACTTTTAGTATTTTCGTAACTGAATCGATCTTATGCATGATGCATTCTACAGAACTTCCGTTTTCAAATTAGCCAGCTAAGGCACACCGGTCAAATGTCATGCTGTGTGGGCAGGGGCTGCGGCGGCAAGTTTCAACACTGCGGAAAAGAAACGACTTGGATATTGCGGATATTCGAGATGACTGATGGTTTGTAGTATAGTAATAATAATTAATAGTCTATATCCCTGTATTTTGTGTAGCCCATTCGGCTAGTGGAGCGAAGATGAAGCAGTCTTGTAGCCTAAATTTCAGCGGCGTGGTTGATGGCTGAACACTGCTGCGTCCCTTTATGTAACTCGTCGAGACAAATGCTGTACACCGCTGGTAAGTTGCGTGGTTGGTTCAGTGTGTATCAGTATCCCCCGGGAGTGCGAGTGGGTGCTCGTCTTAGCTCTTTGACGCACCTTCGCCAACTTCCATTAATGGTAGTATGGCCAGTCAAACCATAACTTTGCATTACGTAAGCTTACCAACAAACCTGATGGACCTTTATTTCCCTGCCACACTTTCGCACACTTTAATATGAAGCATTATCACCCTACATTTTCACTTCGGCAAATGCTGAATTAACCGGTTACTGTGGCCAGCATACGCACGGGTTATCAGTGCTAACGCAGCAGGGCGTCTGCTCCAAAGATAAATCATGGTTATTTCATCAGCTGCCCAGCTAATCCATGACCTTTAGCAATATTAGCGAACGATGCCACTAACTTTTCTATCGCGTCGTAAAGGTAAAAGTTAGTGGTATCGTTCGCTAATATTAAAGGTGCTTCAGCCCTTCCTTGTAGTTTCACTTTTGTTTTTTCAGGTAAATGGAGCGTCAATAATTGGAAGTTGAAAATACTCACAGAACTCATAGATGGTTTCTACAGATGATTGAATAAAGAAAAAAGATTTATTAGTGATGTGTATCTACAGTGATTGTGTTTTTTTTTTCATTTTTGCTATTACACAGTACATTCAGGGTAGTATAAATTCATAAAATCCCATGAGCATGTGACTTTGTGATATGATTTTGGAGTTGAATGTGAAGTCAATGATTTTATTGATATATTGGCTATATTCAATGAATGTTATTTGACTTTTGTCTGAGTGCAATAGTGGTAGATTAAATTCTTTACAAGCTTGGAGCTAGTGACTAATTTTGACTTGACTTAGAAATTAAAGATTGCATGTGTTTGTTGGCTTGAATATACATTGGATAATAATTCAGTTTTTTAATTATTTTTTTATTTTATTGAATTCTTAGTACACTTAGGGCACTAAAAATCACTAAAATGAAAAATGGTACCGAAACAACAATATTATCATTTATCGCAATAAATTTTGGGACAATTTATCGTCCAGCAAAATTTATCGTGACAGGCCTAGTATGGTCTCTTTCAGAGGCAGGAATGCTGTTGCTCCATCGACCAGAAATGATGTACATCAGCAACTCAGTAATTAGAACCTTCTACTGAGGAGAGATTGAAACAGTGGAACCACTTGTAAATTCAAAATTATATGTCAGGAAATTTGGGCCTCATCTAATGGCTCTGAGAGGCCGAATATGAAGAAACTAACACTAATTAAAATAGCTGGAGCGTCAAAATACAAGAAAATGAATAATGACTGTTAACACAACTGTCATATCTGACAGTTTCTAATGAAAACGCCATGTTACAAAACAGCGAAGAAATGGCTTAATTCTCAGAAAAATTCACCTCTAAAGACAACTTTTTCCTTGCTATCAGGTGACTTCCAGCTGTTGTTGAAGTACAGTAATCACTGGAATGCTCCACGCTAATAATCGCAGTCATATGTTGGAACTTTGAACATTAATTCAGCTTCCAAGTTCACAAGGAAAAAGGCTTTAAGGCAACTTCTCTGGTCCATATAGGGTTGTTGCAACAGAAGATGTGATTGATGTCAATGGTCACATCGACGACTGTTTTGTACTTGGAGCAGCTGTTATCCTGTGGTCACTGTAACAATCATCAAGGATGTGTCTGTGACAAACTGCATTGAGCTTTGACCCTGTCACTCCCTCTGCTGTTATAACAACACTCGTCTGGGAGAGCAAAGTCATCGGATCAATGTGTAAGGTGCTTTTTATCTGTAAAAATGGATGGCGATTGTCTACTGCAGATGAACTTTTAAGAGCACCCCCAACTGCGCATGTGCCTGCATGCGTGTGCGTGTGTGTGTGTGTGTGTGTGTGTGCATGTATCTCCCAGTAAAGAGCAAAACGACTACTTGTTCAGATTTCTGCAACCTTAAGCACTAGTAGCTGTCCTTAATTGCAAATATTGTAAATGCTTATTGTAATTAAATGGAGGCCATCACAATTTCAGGGTCTGCATTGATTCAGTTACTCGCCACCAAGTTTCAGCAGAAAAGTTTGAAGAATGAAGCCTGGCTTACGGCAGACAGATTGAAGATTTTTGCTGAAAACTTTTCCGGCAATGTCCAGAGAATGCTATTGTTTTGATTATAAGCCCTTATTTTTTATTATGGAGGAAAGAGAAAAATGTTGAAAGGCAAAAGGTTTATTGGCTGCAAACACCAGAGAAAAAAATGCAGGAGACTGTGATGAAAAATGAAGCAAAACCATTGCCTTTGGGTGTGAAACACTGTTTGGAAGTGGGCTAGTTATGAGTCCAGCTCGTTCATCGCTCATTGAAGCTATGGGGCCAGAGAATGTTGCAGTGTTCAATCTCCATCAGCATATAAAATCACACACACAATTCAAACAATCAGATTAGTCGGAAATGCGCTGTGTATTTAATTATACACCCCAATCCTACAGCTGTGTGTAGGAAAAAATTTTAGGGGAAAATTTTAACCACAGACTGTTACGACAGGTGGTGTTTTAGCCCTTAGATGCATAAAGTGCATAGAAATCCCTTGGAACATTAATTGGGATTTGGGTGCAATATTTTGTGTGCGTGTGGGGGGTGGGGGAGAAGCAAGTGGGTGATCTGTCTGTCCATTATTTTGGACATTATGCTTGTGGGATGCACGCTGCCATCCAGTATTTTGGACATTATTTCTGTCATTCTGCATGCATAATGTGAAGTTGAAGAAACTTGGTCATTGAGATGCATGATGATCTGTCTGTTTTCTGGACATATTTGAGCTATTTACTCAGCATGCATAATGCCCAATATTTTTGATAGAGCATAGAATCAGAAGTATTCCAACAAATAGACAAACATTACATTGGTTATGTGCTTTCAGTTTATGCTATATAATGTATTTTCATCCCCCAACAGAAAAAAGTTGAAACAACATAAGACCATTTCTGACTTTCGTCAACTTGCCTCTTACTTGCAGATGCAGCCATTGTGACTGTTTGTGGTAAATCTTGTGACTAATCAGAGAGGCACCTATTGAAAAAATTATAATCTGGAAATGTCCAGTAAAAGGTACATTGTGTTTTTAGGGTATATATGAGCATAGAGAAAATAAACCCAACTTACACCATGCAACAAAGGGTTAAAAATGCTGTGTCGATTTAACGCGATGTGTATATTGTATATTGCTATGGTAATGCACTTCTAAAAATAAATGAGAATCTGTGGGCACACACACTGAGAAATGGCTCTATTCTTTGTTTGACTTTCCAGGAATATGTCATATTAGTCCTCAGTTTTATCACTGTTTATTACTCGGCTTTGTTGAATATGTGATTCTGATTGGTCAATTACAGCATTATATGGTCTGTTATTTCCAAAGAGCTGTAAGTCCTTGTGCCCGAAGGTGTTAAAAGGGTGCCAGGAGAGTGATCACAAGGAGGATCCAAATGCAGGGACTTGAATATTTGTTAAATAAAGAAAGGTGAAGTAACAGAACTCATGCAAAACTCCAGGGACAGCAAAAAGGGAGTCCATTAAACAAAACCATGTTTCAAATTAAGGCTCCCTGCCTGTGAGAGGACAAACTAATGTTTAAATAGACAGGGAATGCTAATGAACTAAGGAGGAACAAGTGTGGTGATTAACTGTGAGAGCAGGGGAGATGATTGAATAATTGGGTAAAGGCAGTTAGCCAATGGTCCTGAATGCAAAGAGGGAGGGGTATGACACGAGCCGACCGTTGTTGTAGGCGTGACACAATTCGTAGAATCTATCGGAGGCAACGTAGAATCTATCAGACTACTATTTTTCAGCAAAAGTAATAAAATCAACTTTAATAAGTAACATTATATTTAAATGAATATTATTGATTTCTTAGTAAGTAGCCGTGGTATAATCAGAGTCGAGAATCTCCTGCTCCAGGTTCATTTTGCCATAATGGCTGCTTGCTGTACATTATCGCTAACACAATTCATTACAGATGCACGTTCATTCTAAAAATGACTGTAAAAACTGCAGTGCTAACAGCAGCACCTGCCAAAAACACAGGGGGATACTTACTCTGGATACTTACTTACCGAACAGCAAGGAGAACTTATGAAGCAGATTTAACAATAAAAAGAACATGTGGTGTCGCACTCTAGCTCCCCAAGAAAGAGGAGCTCTAAAACTCTAGTTCTGTAGTACTGCTGAGTTCTCTCTGTTTCTGTGCTTTTGTTTTAATGGGGGCCCAGGAAACAGGATGTTCACCCCTGTAGAGGATCGATGCCTCAGATTCAGTGCTGAGTAAACATGAAAGAGCAGGAGTACATCAGAAACCAGCAGACACAGCAGCCCTCCAGGATTAGCATTTGAGACATAATACCAATCACATGCATGATGTGTTGTTTACATGACTTAAACAGTTTAAACTTCTCAATGACTTCAGAAGGAAAGTGACACCGTTTTGCACTTAACAGCGATGAAAACTGTCTAAAGTATTTATGTGTAGAAGTTGATTAACTTTCGAGTGACATTTCCATTAAAATACTCAAACATTTACCTTCTCATGTTTGTATGAAGGTACGATTTTATAACCCCAGGAAAGTTCAAATATTTTCTAATGAGTCTTTCTAACTGCGCCCTGGGATGGATTGGCAACCTGTCCAGGGTGGGTGCCTGCCTTTGCCCGTAGTCAGCTGGGATAGGCTCCAGCTCGCCCTGTGACCCTAGTGAGGAATAAGCGGGTATAGAAGATGGATGAATGAGTGAGTCTTTTGAACGATTAAGAGCCATTGTCTGAGAGAATAGGACTGGGTGTGGAAATAATCCCCTTAGATTTGAACGAAACTCTGTGTGTAGGTACGTACACAAATATATCATAAAAAATCCCCAATTTTTTTTTTTTGCGATTGGTCACTTTGTTTGGTTGCAGCGCCACCTGGAAGCCGAAAAGTCAGGGCCAAAATGGGGAAAAAGTGGAAAAAACAGTCTTATGAGATGCATTATAATGGGAGATCATTTCAATCTGCCAAATTATTTCTGATGGACGTGTATACTTAAATACTAGAACTTTCCCATGAATCAGTCGCCACTGAGCGGTCACTTGGAGAATCAAGCGGCAGTGGCTCAAGGTTTAGGGAAAACAAAAATGAAAATTCACTTTTTGGGCTTAATCTTTCATTTGCTCTGGCGACATGCCTTGAGAAACTATGCTTTATGGTGAAGGCCTATGTATAATAGCATAAGAGCATAATATGTGAATTCCTGAGGCATTTTGCTGGCGTTTTGGGATATTTGGCCTTGAAAAGCGAACTTTAGCTGTTTTGGTCCTATTTTGAGGTCACATATCTCAATATTCCAGACAAGAAGGGAACTTATGAATAGGTGAATTTATTCCATCTTCCTTGGTGTATGAAAGGTACCAAAATTTTATTTGGCACTCCTAAGTATTTTAGTGCTGTCCCCTGTCAAAGTTGCCAATATGACTTGAAAGTGACCTTGAAAGTCTGAAGCGACCTTGAAAGTTTTTTTAAAATCTAGGGGGTCATTTCCACCAAGTGTCCAAAAAGTGCTATTTTCTCCAACAATGGCTCTTAACTTTAACTGAAAGCCACGCATTACATTAAAAAAAAAAAAGCGAAATTGCACGACAGCAAGAGAGTAGTAAACTTATTGATGAGTGACAGGTTGTTTCGATGAGAAAGAATTTTTTATCGAATGAAGAGGCTTTATCACAGGGCATCCAGTGAGGCTGAATAGTTTTTGACATTGTGTTCTTGCTATAGTATATCCTAGACATAAGAAAAGAGAAAGGTAAAAAAAGCCAGCAATACTAAAATAGAGTCTGTATTGCAGACAGGCATCTCCCACATGTACAAATGCTGTGGTGAACTTAAAGTTTGTCAGAATCTTTGTGGAAACCGCTGTTGGTGTCAGCAGTTTTGATTACTCCCTAAACTGGGTGTGATGTTCAATTAGCCCAAGACATTCTCAGCCTTTTTTCAGAAAGGGCGGGCGTGGGTGCAGACTTCAAATCAAGCTGTGCACTTACACATCTAAAATGCTTTTGATCACTCCCTAAACAGATTGTGATCAGCGATTAGTTGATGGAAAAATATTTTGGGTGGGTTTTGCTGATAATTTTTGCGCTGTGATTAGGGATGTTGCTCTTTCTAGTTGACGACTTGTTTTCGAGGCCCCAAGGTGAAACATTAGAAGAGAGAATGGAGTCAACTCTGCTCTCTGATCAATAACCGCAGCCGCAGTCACAGGACCGCATCTCAAACAAAAATACAGACAGATATAAACATGTAAACTACATTTGACCATGTAACACACATGAAATCTGACTCCCACATATACAAAGCATAAAAAGCACAGGCACGCAGACACAAACGCACACATACACAGACACAAAAGTAAACCCAGACACACTCGCACAGACATAAACATGCACTCTCGCATTTATGCACTTACACACACACACACACACACACACGGTACACACACAAAAGCACATACACGAACATACACACAAGCACACACAAACATACACATGTCACAAACAGATAAACTGCCCTTGGCCACAATGCACAAATGCACACAGACAGTACTAACGCCTAAAAACTGAGAAAGTGTCCCTTTTTTTGAGAAATTCCTAAAAAAAACTGAATACGCCGAGGTTTACTGAAGATTTGAGGCCAACTCAGTAAACCTAGGTATAATTTTACAGTGGTATCCTTAAGTCTGTCTGGTTTACTTAAGTTTGGACAGCATCTCAGTAAACCTCGGTTAAATTTTCCCGAGACACACCAAGGATTGTCTGGCCCACTGAAGTTCAGAGACTACATTGGTATTCCTCGGGAAAATTTCACCAAGGTAGACCGAAGTTTGTCTGCTAGGCCTATGCTCAAACCGGAACAAAGGGGAGGTGTGAAGACAGTCAATGCCTCATTCAAGACCTCCCACCTGTACTCAGTCCAAACATCAGGGGCGTGTTAAGGGCCTGGCTCCTGGGCTATAGCCCAGTGTATTTTTTCTGAGGCTCAGGGTCTTTTCTTACAGTTCAAAAATAAGACGAGCATGAGAACTTAGAGCTCTTGCAACCACTGAGTCTTTAGTCTATATTGTACTAATTTAATTGCGCCGTGCATTATGAAGTTACTGTAGTTACGGGGACGCTTATGTGTCTGTTTCCTTCTCATAAAAGCCTCCCTCTTCCACCCATATATATGTCTATGTTTGCACCCACAAAGTTCATGATGCCTGAAACCTGACATTTAGGAGCTAGCTAGTAGCGCAACCAAAAAAAAAAAAAGGATCATAGAAAAACATAAAACAATAAAGGTAACATTTATTTCTTAGATATAAGCCTTCCATTGTTGAATATATATAATAGCCCCGGATCTCCTACCATCCAAGATCCGCCCCTGCCAAACACCAATTAATTATGCAAATTACCAGTACTGCCTGTTCAACGAGGTTACAGTGTAATTAAGCCAGGCCCTAGATGCAGTCCAGATGAAGTACAGGATTAGTTCAGCCTGCTCTGTCTGTGCTGCATACAGGAACTGGCAAAGAGCAAATCACCACCATTACAGTAAAACAGTAAAAACATGTTCAGTATTCAGAATATATTCAATCCGCAAAAGCATCAATTTACAAACAAATCAGAAACACAATGTAATTTTTAAAAGTGGGTACCTTGAGAAAAAGTGAACATCGAGAGTAAAAAATAGTGTGGGTGGGCAAAGTGGGGAATATTAAGCACATAATCACACAAATACAGTGATGCATCTGTTTTGACTGTCCTCATACCTCCCCTTTGTTCTGGTGTGAGCACAGGCCTAGCAGACAAGCTTTGGTCAACCTCGGAAAATTTTCCCGAGAAATACCGATGTGGTGCCTGAGTTTCAGTGGGCCAGATAATCCTCGGTGTGTTTCAGGAAGATTTAACCAATGTTTACTGAGGTTTTGTTCAAACTTAAGTAACCTGGACAGACTTCGGGAGACCTCGGTAAAATTTTTCAGAGGTTAACCGAGTTGCCTCAAATCTTCAGTTAACCTCAGTGTATTCTAAGATTTTATAGGAATTTCTCGGGAAAAGGTGCAGTTTCTCGGCTTTTGGGTGCTAGTAGTGAGTCAGAAAACCACACACACACACACACACAAGCACCTCAGAAACACAATGACAGAGGTGGATGTGTAGCGTAGCGCCACCAGGGATGATGGTCTACTGGAGACACCGTGTCAGAGCTGAAAGGCTTGAGGGGGCAGGTGATTCACGGCGACCATCTTCTCTCTTATTGAAATGGAGGTTTGAGCAGGAGAGCCTCGGGCTGTCGTCCCCACAGTGAGCATCAGTCAATATTAATTACAGCCTCCTGTGACGGAGGCACTTTAAAATAGGTTTATTCCACAGAAACCAGCAGCACTGGCCAGCAGCTAGAATCCCTCACCTGGGCTACCGCTACAATATGACTGACTGACTGACACAAACAAACACACAGGGCACATGTAATGTCCAGCTCTCAACTGCAGCCACACTCAACCACAGGTAACCATGATCCAGCGCTTTCCAACTGCAGGAACTTTCCCTAGCGACCAGGAACCTTTCGAGGAACTCTGCATGTTCCAAAAGTAGGAAACGGGGTAAAAATTAAGTTCCTGGTTCATTAATTTACCCCCAAAATAGTCCCTGCTTAGATGGTAGTAATTTTCTCTGGCCAAGGAAATTTGGAGGCGCGGCCAGTAGCGCTGAACATCTCTGATTGGTGCAGTACCCGCAGCATTGCGGGCATTTTGAATCCACTTTGCTTCAAGCACTTGCCTCCTTGCTAGGGTGGATTCAATGCATCCATTTGCAATGTGATACTGCAAGTGCAGAATATTTTGCATTGTGGAAATTTCCACACATTTTGCATGACCTGCACCTGGCGCAAAAATAAAAACGCATGAAAATGTTTTTCTCGCGTTTAATTTTTTGCACGAGAAAATAAATCTCGAAATGAAAAATACGCGAAATTCATCTTCTTCGGCGTAACGCAGAAAAGTAATCACAAACTCCACTTTTACAATAAAGCACAATCAGCAAAAATACTGCTTCAGAATTCTCTATGGACATCGTCCACTAGCAGAAATGATGATGTCTGTCTGTACATCAAAATTCATGGTGTTATTGTTATGGCCTTTGTTTTCTTCTTATCCCCATCTACCGCACTAGCGGTTTACTGGGGTTATGTTGATTGCTTTTCCGTAAGTCATTGGCCTGATTTGCATAATCCACCCAGGACTTCAGGACACAAACAGAATGCAACTAACAATGGGCCATATTAACCTTTTAGGTCCTCAAAGGGTATTACCAGGAACTGCAAGTTCTCGGTAATTTTTGGCAGAACGTGGCTTTAGTCACCAGTTCAGAACTTAGGCTATTAGTCACAGCAAGTAATTAGCAACGAGTAAAGAATTGAATATACAGCCACTGAACATAATTCCTCATCCATAAAATGATCCAGAGTTGGTTACATAACAGCCCTGAGACAGATGTGTACTGAAAGTAATTTCAGTTTTAAATTAATTAATATTCTGTAATAATTATGCTCTAAACAGAATTGCATTTTATGCTGAGTGACATATTGTAGTGTCTTGACCTGAGCACTTTTGAAAAATAACAATCTCTTGGTAAATATGGATAGAAATTAATTAAATGGTTTTTTTTAATATGATGGGTGACACTGGAATATTCCAACCATAATTAATAGAATTAAGTGCTGCATTTTCTGAAAAGTGCGCAAAAAATGTATCTGAAGTTTAATGGCATTTGATTTAGATGGCTCAGTTGTCTTAATGATAAATTTCCTTGAATTCTGAATATAATTTATCTGCTCATTTCTAACCCTGATACAAATTGCAATAAGCACTTTTTCCACATGCATTGGAGATCATTTCCAAATAAAATGCGATCATTTTCCTAGACCAGCGAAAACCATTTGTTGGAAATCTGGATTTTTTTTCAATATGCAATGTAGACTCTTCAGCGTTAGAGAGTTTTGAGTAGGGCACAGTGGGAAACTGCCCATTGGTCCGACAACCCATTGGTTCGACCTCCCGTTCCTCCGACAAAATCGACCACAGAGACAGAGAGAGAGAGAGAGAGAGAGAGAGATAGCTCTCAGAAACGCACATCACACACACACACACACAGGGGGGGGGGCATGTGTGTTTATTCATCGCGCAAGGGAACTAATGGGAGGTCAGACCAATGGGAGGTCGGACCAGTGCCATGACTTACAGAATGTAGCAGTACAACGGTAATGCTCCTCGGCCGTGTGTTTACCAGCTTCTTTGTCGGTCATGGATCCCTGTTAGATCATCACTAGTGCTGGTCTCGCTGCATTTTTTGGACCTCCACCTACACCAGCTCCTTCAAGGACCTCAAGAGCCCTGACACTAAACAAAAAACATCTTAAACACCAGATGTTTCAACCTCACTGGCTGCATCACACATCTTCTCAGGGTTACGCTCTGTTCCTCCCAACGGTAAGCAGTGTAGTCGTGTGCATTCACAGATGTAATTGACAGGTTGCTCCTCTTCTGCAGTTTTTCGCCCTGTAGACCTCTTGTCAGGCATCCAAACCAATGATTTTGTTAACCCAAAACTTAAAATGTGGTCAAGCTTCTCTCCCTTGGTATGCAATGAAAGTGTGCTCACCTACACAATGTACAATATGTAAAATAAAAGTGTGGTGAAAACGTATTAGAAGCATTGTTGTCATGCTTTATCACTTTGTATTTTTCATATCTTTCTACTTGTGAAAGTTTTTTTTTTTTTTTTGTGGGTTAACAGATACTCACTTTGCTGTGGTGGCAAGGCTGCCCCTTTTGTGTCTTGACCAAATTGATTGTGTTTTGGTCATCTTAGGTAGGGAACCTTTCACTGGACACAGACTCTTGTGTTTCACCGATAGGGATCTAGGTTTCTGACTTGATTTCAAAACAATATCAGAATATGAAATCAGGCTTTTTGGTCACTCTCCAAAATACAAAACCCAAAACCAGTGAAGTTGGCACGTTATGTAAATCGTAGATAAAAATAGAATACAATGATTTGCAAATCCTTTTCAACTTATATTCAATTGAATACACTGCAAAGACAAGATGTTTAATGTTCAAACTGAGAAACTTTATTTTTTTTTGCAAATAATCATTAACATAGAATTTAAAGGCGGCAACACATTGCAAAAAAGTTGGCTCAGGGGCCTTTATACCACTGTGTTACATCGCCTTTCCTTTTAACGACGCTCAGTAAACGTTTGGGAACTGAGGAGACCAATTTTTGAAGCTTTTTAGGTGGAACTCTTTCCCATTCTTGCTTGATTTACAGCTTAAGTTGTTCAACAGTCCGGGGTCTCCGTTGTCGTATTTTACGCTTCATTATGCGCCACACATTTTCAATGGGAGACAGGTCTGGACTACAGGCAGGCCAGTCTAGTACCCACACTCTTTTACTACGGAGCCATGCTGTTGTAACACGTGCAGAGTGTGGCTTGGCTTGTCTTGCTGAAATAAGCAGGGGCCTCCATGAAAAAGACGTTGCTTGGATGGCAACGTATGTTCCTCCAAAACCTGTATGTACCTTTCAGCATTAATGGTGCCTTCACATATGTGTAAGTTGCCCATGCCTTGCGCACTAATACACCCCATACCATCACAGATGCTGGCTTTTGAACTTTGCGCCTATAACAGTCCGGATGGTTCTTTTCCTCTTTGGTCCGGAGGACACGACGTCCACAGTTTCCAAAAACAATTTGAAATGTGGACTCGTCAGACCACAGAACACTTTTCCACATTGCATCAGTCCATCTTAGATGAGCTTGAGCCCAGCAAAGCCAGCGGCATTTCTGGGTGCTGTTGATAAATGGCTTTCGCTTTGCATTGTAGAGTTTTAACTTGCACTTGCAGATGTAGCGACGAACTGTAGTTACTGACAGTGGTTTTCTGAAGTGTTCCTGAGCCCATGTGTTAAGTCCTGCCAGTAGCCTCTCTCCATTTCCCTTTTTTCCTTTGTGGTTGTCTGTCTCTGGTCTGATTGCAGGATAGAAGGCTGGTGTGCATGGCTTGGGTCGTTGAGCGCAGGCCGCTTCCCGCAGCTGTGTCTAATTATTCCATCAGCGCTCTCTATAAAGATCCAGCATTTTCTGCCAGTCTTCGCCAGATTGTAGACACAGTTCACTCTACTCCTGTGTCCTGCAATTCAGCCCAGTCTGCACCGCCTGCAGCCAACCTGCAACCGTGCACCGCCTGCAGCCAACCTGCAACCGTGCACCGCCTGCAGCCAACCTGCAACCGTGCACCGCCGGCAGCCAACCTGCAACCGTGCACCGCCGGCAGCCAACCTGCAACCGTGCACCGCCGGCAGCCAACCGGCAACCGTGCACCGCCGGCAGCCAACCGGCAACCGTGCACCGCCGGCAGCCAACCGGCAACCGTGCACCGCCGGCAGCCAACCGGCTACCGTGCACCGCCGGCAGCCAACCGGCAACCGTGCACCGCCGGCAGCCAACCGGCAACCGTGCACCGCCGGCAGCCAACCTGCAACCGTGCACCGCCTGCAGCCAACCGGCAACCGTGCACCGCCTGCAGCCAACCGGCAACCGTGCACCGCCTGCAGCCAACCGGCAACCGTGCACCGCCTGCAGCCAACCGGCAACCGTGCACCGCCTGCAGCCAACCGGCAACCGTGCACCGCCTGCAGCCAACCGGCAACCGTGCACCGCCTGCAGCCAACCGGCAACCGTGCACCGCCTGCAGCCAACCGGCAACCGTGCACCGCCTGCAGCCAACCGGCAACCGTGCACCGCCTGCAGCCAACCGGCAACCGTGCACCGCCTGCAGCCAACCTGCAACCGTGCACCGCCTGCAGCCAACCTGCAACCGTGCACCGCCTGCAGCCAACCTGCAACCGTGCACCGCCTGCAGCCAACCTGCAACCGTGCACCGCCTGCAGCCAACCTGCAACCGTGCACCGCCTGCAGCCAACCTGCAACCGTGCACCGCCGGCAGCCAACCTGCAGCCGTGCACCGCCGGCAGCCAACCTGCAACCGTGCACCGCCTGCAGCCCAACCAGCTGCCCTAGCCTGTTATCCAGCCCAGGCTGCAGCCCTGACCTGCAATCCAGGACCTACTGCCTGCTTCTGCCTGTTCAGATCCGAGAAAAAAATAAAAGAACCACACTTTTGAACTATACTCCTGCCTCTCAGCCTCTTTTTCTCAGCCTTCGAGTCCGCAAACCTATAGCCTTAACACCATGTGGTGATGTCCTTTACACACTGATGTCGGTTTTTGATGCAGTACCGCCTGAGGGATCGAAGGTCACAGGCATTCAATGTTGGTTTTCGGCCTTGTCGCTTACGTGCAGTGATTTCTCCAGATTCTCTGAACCTTTTGACGATATTACGGACCGTAGATGATGAAATCCCTAAATTTCTTGCAATAGCTCGTTGAGGAATGTTGTTTTTAATCTGTTCGACAATCAGCTCACGCATTTGTTCACTAAGTGGTGACCCTCGCCCCATCCTTGTTTGTGAATGACTGAGCATTTCAGGGAAGCTGCTTTTATACCTATTCATGGCACCCACCTGTTCCCAATTAGCCCGTTCACCTGTGGGATGTTCCAAATAAGTGTTTGATGAGCATTCCTCAACTCTCTCAGTCTTTTTTGCCACTTGTGCCAGCTTTTTTGAAACATGTTGCAGGCATCAAATTCCAAATTAGCTAATATTTGCAAAAAATTACAAAGTTTACCTGTTCGAACATTAAGTAACTTGTCTTTGCAGGGTATTCAATCGAATATAGGTTGAAAAGGATTTGCAAATCATTGTATTCTGTTTTTATTTACGATTTACACAATGTGCCAACTTCACTGGTTTTGGGTTTTGTAATACAAGTTGACCCTTTCTCAGTTTCAAAGATCAGAGGGGCAAGCAAGCTTTTAAATGTCCATGTAATGCCTTCACAAGATCTGCTCTAGCATTTACTTGCTACAAGTCTTTTTATACAAGCATTTAATCATCTGAAGTCCTTCCCAGTTTGTCCATTCAGATACTATGCAGATTGAGAGCAGTGCCATCTGTCCGTAGCATACATAATGTTGGGGTCAATGCATGAGTGGCTGTGATCCAGATTTACGGGCTGACCAGAGGTGAGCAATCAATGAATGCTGGCCCTTTTGTTTTGTTTTGTCAGGTCCTTGAAAAAAGAGGACTTAATGACAGTTTGAAATTTATGGATTGCTATCACACATCTGCATCTCCTTGGCCAGAACTAAAAGCTGCACAATGACAATTTTTACCACATAATTTTTGTCTTAAGATGAATTTATAAATGTCTTTCTTGTCATCACATCAAAATTGACAACAGAAATTGTTAGAGGTAGGATGTTGACTGGCAGTCTCTTTACCAATCAGCACATTATTGGACCTGTTGTTTGGTACCGTATTTAGCTTATGGAGGGGATGCTGATGAGCAATGATGATGTTCATCTTTAAAAGAGCCTTTTGAAAGCACCGTCTTTTGTGTCCACGGGGACATTGAGCGCTGAACATCTCTGATTGGTGCAGTACCCGCAGCTTGCGGGCATTTTGAATCCACTTTGCAAGCGCTTGCATCCTTGCTAGGGTGGATTCAATGCATACATTTGCAATGTGATACTGCAAATGCAGAATATTTTGCAGTGTGGAAATTTCCACACATTCGCATGACCTGCACCTGGTGCAAAAATAAAAAAGCATGAAAATTTTTTTCTCGTGTTTATTTTTTTGCGCGAGAAAATAAATTTCAAAATGAAAAATACGCAAAATTCATCTTCTTCGGCGTAACGCAGAAAAGTAATCACAAACTCCACTTTTACAATAAAGCACAATCAGCAAAAATACTGCTTCAGAATTCTCTATGGACATCGTCCACTAGCAGAAATGATGATGTCTGTCTGTACATCAAAATTTATGGTGTTATTGTTATGGCCTTTGTTTTCTTCTTATCCCCATCTACCGCACTAGCGGTTTATTGGGGTTATGTTGATTGCTTTTCCGTAAGTCATTGGCCTGATTTGCATAATCCACCCAGAACTTCAGGACACAAACAGAATGCAACTAACAATGGGCCAAATTAACCTTTTAGGTCCTCAAAGGGTATTACCAGGAACTGCAAGTTCTCGGTAATTTTGGGCAGAACGTGGCTTTAGTCACTAGTTCAGAACTTAGGCTATTAGTCACAGCAAGTAATTAGCAACGAGTAAAGAATTGGATATACAGCCACTGAACATAATTCCTCATCCATAAAATGATCCAGAGTTGGTTACATAACAGCCCTGAGACAGATGTGTACTGAAAGTAATTTCAGTTTTAAATTTATTAATATTCTGTAATAATTATGCTCTAAACAGAATTGCATTTTATGCTGAGTGACATATTGTAGTGTCTTGACCTGATCACTTTTGAAAAATAACAATCTCTTGGTAAATATGGATAGAAATTAATTAAATGTTTTTTTTAATATGATGGGTGACACTAGAATATTCCAACCATAATTGATAGAATTAAGTGCTGCATTTTCTGAAAAGTGCGCAAAAAATGTATCTAAAGTTTAATGGCATTTGATTTAGATGGCTCAGTTGTCTTAATGATAAATTTCCTTGAATTCTAAATATAATTTATCTGCTCATTTTTAACCCTGATACGAATTGCAATAAGCACTTTTTCCACATGCATTGGAGATCATTTCCAAATAAAATGCGATCATTTTCCTAGACCAGCGTAAACCATTTGTTGGAAATCTGTATTTTTTTTCAATATGCAATGTAGACTCTTCAGCGTTAGAGAGTTCTGAGTTGGGCACAGTGGGAAACTGCCCATTGGTCCGACGACCAGAATAGCAATAAATAATAATAATAATAATAAGGAATTTTTGACTGAATTCCACCAACAGGTGGTGGGTTTATATTTGACCTACTGGTCCGACCTCCCGTTCCTCCGACAAAATCGACCACAGAGACAGAGAGAGAGAGAGAGAGAGAGAGCTCTCAGAAACGCACATCACACACACACACACACACACACATGGGGGGGGGAGGGTGGTGGGGGTGGTGGGGGGGGGCATGTGGTTTTATTCATCGCGCAAGGGAACTAATGGGAGGTCAGACCAATGGGAGGTCGGACCAGTGCCATGGACCCGGCACAGTGCCAAGACTTACAGAATGTAGCAGTACAACGGTAATGCTCCCCGGCCGTGTGTTTACCAGCTTCTTTGTCGGTCATGGATCCCTGTTAGATCATCACTAGTGCTGGTCTCGCTGCATTTGTTGGACCTCCACTTACACCAGCTCCTTCAAGGGCCTCAAGAGCCCTGACACTAAACAAAAAACATCTTAAACACCAGATGTTTCTACCTCACTGGCTGCATCACATATCTTTTCCGGGTTACGCTCTGTTCCTCCCAACGGTAAGCAGTGTAGTCGTGTGCATTCACAGATGTAATTGACAGGTTGCTCCTCTTCTGCAGTTTTTCGCCCTGTAGACCTCTTGTCAGGCATCCAAACCAATGATTTTGTGAACCCAAAACTTAAAATGTGGTCAAGCTTCTCTCCCGTGGCATGCAATGAAAGTGTGCTCACCTACACAATGTACAATATGTAAAATAAAAGTGTGGTTAAAGCGTATTAGAAGCATTGTTGTCATGCTTTATCACTTTGTATTTTTCATATCTTTCTACTTGTGAAAGTTTTTTTTTTTTTTTTTTTGTGGGTTAACAGGTACCCTCTTTGCTGTGGTGGCAAGGCTGCCCCTTTTGTGTCTTGACCAAATTGCTTGTGTTTTGGTCATCTTAGGTAGGGAACCTTTCACTGGACACAGACTCTTGTGTTTCACCGATAGGGATCTAGGTTTCTGACTTGATTTCCAAACAATATCAGAATATGAAATCAGGCTTTTTGGTCACTCTCCAAAATTGTACAAGTTGACCCTTTCTCAGTTTCAAAGATCAGAGGGGCAAGCGAGCTCTTAAATGTCCATGTAATGCCTTCACAAGATCTGCTCTAGCATTTACTCGCTACAAGTCTACTATGCAGATTGAGAGCAGTGCCATCTGTCCGTAGCATACATAATGTTTGGGTCAATGCATGAGTGGCTGTGATCCAGATTTACGGGCTGACCAGAGGTGAGCAATCAATGAATGCTGGCCCTTTTGTTTTGTTTGGTCAGGTCCTTGAAAAAAGAGGACTTAATGACAGTTTGAAATTTATGGATTGCTATCACACATCTGCATCTCCTTGGCCAGAACTAAAAGCTGCACAATGACAATTTTTACCACATAATTTTTGTCTTAAGATGAATTAAAAATGTCTTTCTTGTCATCACATCAAAATTGACAACAGAAATTGTTAGAGGTAGGATGTTGACCGGCAGTCTCTTTACCAATCAGCACATTATTGGACCTGTTGTTTGGTACCGTGTTTAGCTTATGGAGGGGATGCTGATGAGCAATGATGATGTTCATCTTTAAAAGAGCCTTTTGAAAGCACCGTCTTTTGTGTCCACGGGGGACATTGAGCTGGTTCAGATGCTTCTGAAATGATGGTTTTTTCCTTCATCTTCTGTGAATTCATGCCATCCTCTGTGGTTATTGACAGATTTTGTGAAGACGTTTCAAAACTCTCTGGGACTATTTATTTAAGACACCCAGTCCAATTGTAGTTGTTTGACAGATAATTGACATACCATAATATGCTTAAATTAATATTGAGATTTATCATCGAAAACCTCAAAGAAATGGCATCTTTTGTCATACATGTTGAACTTAGCAGAACAGCAGGAAAGTATGGTCTATATTCAATAACTGCGCTCTTTATTTGGAATTAAAAAGCCTTACTGTAATCAGAATTTGCAGGCCTTATAAACAAACAGCTCAATTATTTGCAGTCGCATTGCTGCCTGAACAAACACTTTCAACAGCCCAACTTATACAGGAATTTGTGCTGTTTGTTTAATCATGATTGGCAAATTTATACAAACAGGGCTATTAAAAAGTCCCACCTACCCCAGCCCTGATTTTCTCTGCATTCCAATATTTGAAATGTGAAAATGTAAAATATAAAAATATTTAAAACTGTAACTATAATACACAATCATAAAGCACACTGCACCTGGTGCTGTTCTACTAATGGCGCTTTTCCATTGCGCAGTACCGGCTCTACTCTACTCTACTTGCCTTTTTTGCTTTTCCATGAGTAAAAAGTACCTGGTTTTTCTGGTCCCTGCTCTCATCTGGTTCCAGAGCAAGTACACGCTCGGCTAACAGGTACTAAAGTGTGACGTGACAACACAGCAGCCCACTTGGTCAGACAGAATTGTCTCTGTGAAAGACAACTCGCTTCTGTGTTATTGCGAGGAAACTGGCTTCACTTGCCATCATTGAAACAGGTCTTCAGTTTGTGTTTTCAAATTGTGTGTTGTTTTAGGCCTTGATAAATATACTGTGCGTTGCCTTACCTTTAAAACAAAGTTGTGTTTGTTCACCGAAGCTGCTGCGTTTATGAAATGCGTTTCTTTGCCCGTGACCCCGTTCATAGCGAAATTAGAAGCAACGGTGTTGTGTCCAATTGTTGTGTCTGTTTCCCCAATTCCACTTGAGAAAGTTATTATGCTGCCCCTATTTAACGAAAATTGCGCTGAAAATAACTTAACGGGTGCTGATGAAGCATATAGGAAAGGTATAACAGATGAGATGATGCATCGTAAAGCGATAAATTCTAATGCTCTGCCATCTCCTGCGATTTGCGCACTTGCTTCAGGTTTTGCCTTCAACTTCAAAGTAAAATGTTTATGAAGCCTGAATGTCGAGCTAATAGACAATGATTGTTTGATCATATGTTATTTGCTTCTTTGTTGTGAAGGAAAGAAGGTAAATTAGCATCCACTGTGTGGTGATTCCATAATTTTTTTGGGGTTGAAGTTACATTATGGAATACTGATGGTACACAAATGCCTTGAGAATATATTGGCTTTTCTGATGAATACTCTATGCCTTTTACGGATGTTATTGCTTTGCGTTTTTGTGCAACCAAATCAGACACCAAACCAGCTGCTATCCTACGCCTCAGTACGCCTCAATGTCAAACCAAAATTACGGTTAAACACTCGTGGACTTTAGTGCCATAACGTGGTGACATGGTGTTAAACACACGAATATTTAACAAAATCAAATGAACAAAATTTACCTTGATATAACCGAGGATGCTGTCGCCGCAGTAACATGCTGCGTCGCAACGACGAGCAGGTACCACGGAGGCGGTACTATCCTCTAATGGAAAAGCAACCCCAAAAAACTACCTGGTATCAAGGCGAGTACAGTAGAGTAGAGTAGAGTCGGTACGGCATAGTGGAAAAGAGCCATTAGTAATACACACTCATTAAACACACTGTGCCTGGTACTGTTCCACTCAGTAATACAGACTCACAAGGCACACTCCACCTGGTGCTGTTCCACTTAGTAATACATACTTACTAAACACACTGTGCCTGGTCCTGTTTTACTCAGTGACACCCACTGACAAAGCACACTGCACCTGATGCTGTTCCACTTGGTAATGCGCATTCACTAAACACACTGTGCCTGCTGGGCAAGAGGCCACAAGCTCTTTTTTTTTTCTTTTTTTTTAAATCCCAGTGAACGTGTTTCAAATTTTATCCAATCCACAGCAGTGTACGGGGCCCAGGAAGTGCAATGATGAGAAAAAAAAAACGAATTTGTGGTCACAAGAACTTGTTCCCATCAATTAGTTATTTAATTCCCACGAGTTAGTAACTTGTACCCATGAATTAGTTATGTCGTTGCCACAAGTTAGTAACTCGTTCCCACTAATTAGCCATCTCGTGGCCAAAAAACATAAATCGTTACCATAATTAAGCAATCTTGTTCCCACGAATTAACCATCTCGTTCCCATGATTTAGCTATTCCGTGGCCACTAGATATAAGTTTTTCCCAAGACGTAGTTGATATGTGGCCACGCCACAAATAATCTCCGGGCGCGGACTGGCGCTGCCCGATGAGTGGATTTATGGTAACCAAGCAAGCAAGAATTCTAAGTCAGATGAGTCAGCATGTGCGAGCATACTTTAAGCTAAAACCATGTTTTCTTGTGTTCCTAATCACGTGACCATATGAGAGATGAGCAACTGAGCTCTTGTTAGCATGTTAGAGTGACTTCTTGGAAAAACAAGTTTTTACAGTTATCAAAGCCATGGCTGTCAAACATTCAGCGTGAACGTGCCATTGGCATGCTGAATACGGAAACGTCCGTCACTGACGCTGCAAGGGTTATGGGATGCAGTTGACGGGCTATCCATGATCTTCGGACACATCTCCAACAAACTGGCACCATAGCTGACAGACCTCGTTCTGGTAGCCCATGTGTGACGTCAAAAGCAGAAGACCCACAAATTGTCTTACGTCATTTGCATAATCGATTTGTCACTGCCACGTCCACTAGGAATGAATTGTTTAGAGATCGTGTTACTGCCCAAACCAAACGTAATCGCCTGTGCACTGCTCTTATTCAAGTTGTAACTTACCATTTTTACTTTTGAACATTTCCGTTGCATTTCCGGTGGAACTGGTTATATTATGGACATTATTTTTATGATACACCATCTTTAATGAGTACAGAATTAAATAAAATCATTATTTACTGTAAAACCTCATTTCTAGTATGTTCAACTTATCGACCTCCAAAGGAGTGTGAAGTTTTTATTTTGGCAGAGTATATTTTGTGGCCTTAAGATGGTTAATTCGTGGAAAAGAGTTACTAACTCGCGGGAACAAAATAACTAATTTGTGGGAAAAGTTATATCTTGTGGCTACAAATAAATTTTTTTCTCTTGTCGTTGCACTTCCAGGGCTCCGTAGTAGTGGAGCACCAATGCTAAGCATTGTCTGTATGATTATGGTAAATAAAAAAAATGTCTGCAACTTTCAACTTGTACAGATTTCTCCCTGGCCGTCAGTAAGCTTCGTCATCCCAGAGAAATTGACGAGGATTTGGTAAGGTGAAGCGAGATGCAATTTGTGGGTGAGTCCACTTCATGTTCTGGACATCACAAAATCCATAAACCTATAACGCCTCTCACTTCCTGAGAGAACTTTGCAATATCGACACCTTCTTACGTCCATCAAAGAAGTCTGCCAGGTCATGATAAACAAGTAGTGTAAATCTCTCCAGCTGATTTTTTTCCTCTTTTTTATTCACCTAAATTCATCATTGTCCCCCAAGAGTGGCACTTTTGAGAAATGATTCTTTTCAGCAGCACACTATGGTAGATAATAGATGACATATGGAGAAATTTAGATTAAAAAGTAGGTGATTAAGATTACATGATACTGTTCCACAGCACCCTGAAGTAACAAAGGAAAGTTTACATACAGAAGTGTGTTTTTCACCACAATAAAACATGATTCATTGTACCTCTCGATATTTGCACACAATCAGAAGCACCTTTCTTACAAAGGGCGATGATTTCTCTGGCAAAGCTCTAGGTCATTTTTAGCACACGCAGGCCCACACACAAGTGCTCACACAAACACACATACAGACCCGTACACTCACACACACAATAAGGCATGTTCACATGCAAAAACAAGCTAGCGCACATACATGCGTCCTTGCAGGCATGCTTACACACTTACATAAACCTACACATGCATGCACACCCACATGTACACACACGTGCCTTCACACTCACACATAAAATACACGTGCTTACGCATAGGCGCATACTGACACATACGCACACACACACACACACACACACACACACATGCGCGCACACACACACACTCACACATACACAAACACGAATACTCCTTAAGTCCATGTGCCCTGACCTCTGCACCATCTCCCAGATGACAGAAGCTGTAAACAAACTTGAGACTTTTTGGCAATGACCTTGACATAATCGTACGTTCCCACGATGTCTAGGTGCTGCAAAAAATGATTTCAGGACTGCCTGTACCACAGAAATAAGCACTATTTCAGCCTTGATGTTCCTCTCATTTCACAGGGCTATGATTACAGGAAGGCTATGTCACCAGGTCCACGGAAAAGTAGCCATTACAAGCCATTTCAAAATCTGTCTTTCCTGACATCACTAGGGGGAGAGATCACCCCGAATAATGAAGGAACATGATTTACTGGCTGGCCGTCCTTCTTGCCTCTGGGCGGTTACTTACACATGTGATGTCAGAGAGGAACATACAAATGTTTGTATTTTGAAATGGCACCTGGTGACATGACAGGGGACCTTTAATTTTAATTTTAGAGATGATTAATAATAGATTCTTAGGTATCCAATATACAACCATGCCTACGCTCATACAGTACCTCTATAAGGATTAAGAACTTCAATACTAGCACACATAAATTATTAAACCAGCCATAATACATTTTTAAAATATGTAGAATCTGAATCAATATTAATACATGCTATTAATTCTGTTATGAAGAATGACGTTTCAACAGACTAATTGTATTTTCAGGATTTGCTGTAAAAATTTTAACACTGATAGCTATGGTGGTAATATTGATCACGTACGAGCAATGCTGACCGTGAGAATCTTGAAATTCCTGTACTTAACGGCATTCTTACATTTAATGATAATTATCCAAAATGACGAGAGAAATTCAGTTCGACAAAAACATAAAAGCCAGTCTTGCAGTCTCACCCTAAAACAGTGGCTTTAGTGAAATTATGTTGGGCTGTCAGTCAGAATTTTGCTCAGTGTTTGACTGCATGCCAACTGTTCCTAAGACAAGCTCACGTTCCGCAGAACAGTAAAATTTGAATGACAGTTCAATTTCTTCACGTGAAACCTTAATACCCCTTTATAAACTAAACGTGTTTGCGAAGCACCCTGTCGTTCGCTTTTAATTCAGTCATGTTCACGAGGAAAGCCACCCCTGTTTGATTTACTGGTTTACTTTTCCTAAGCATAATTACAGCGGACCCAAAGGGAGACTGATACATGGTTCAGGTGTGTATGTGCACAGGCTGTACACAACATGACATCTAACGTGTGAGTCTCACGGAAAGTTTGCCGTATTCATCACGAATTCCTCTTGCCTTCGTGAACTCTCCATATCATTTTCGCTCGCTCTATATATATCTGGCCCGCAATCTGCAGCCCAAAGCTCATTTGAATTTCACATAAAACAGAGGTTTCAAACTCTCTAGGGAGCAGATGAGCATTGCCTTCCTTAACATATTCTCCAGGATTCAATATTTTACTTTTTCCGAATGTCAACGCAGCACATCCGAGTGTGCCGCAGCACAGTCCAGATACACAGGCACGCTGAGAGGATTAAATTTGTGCCTGACGCACCAAGCTTTACTGTGCCCATATCCAGAGAAGAAAAGAATAGGGGTCAGGAAATAAAAATCCAGCCATGCATTTCTGCTGACCCTCAATCCAGCCCATTTCTCTCATCAGTATTACTTCCTGGATGAAGGATTGCGCTCATGGCTGGAACAAAATTACGAAGTGAAATTTTACCATCTGGACCTGGATTGATCATAACTGCACAAAACCTTCTGCTAATCGAGAATGGACTGAGTGGTACTAATGAAAATTAGCCTGCATGCTAATCCGCAGAGTTGACTCTACAATTCAACCTCAAGGAATGATTTAATTGTTCATAGATTCAAAACTCCAGCTAGTTTATAGCTGAAAGCAGCGACCCGTTATTCAACTAATCATAAAACAGACGATAGTATTCAACCCTCCTGCGATGCTTCTGGTTTGTGTTCACATTTCTGTTCCTGTTGCCTGTTGTGCTTGAGAGGAAAACAGGCCTTTTCTCAGTTTAACAGCAGCAAAAAATGCCTTATTTTATTACTTATACGGTAACTATTTTCCAAGCAAGAAATATGACTTTTCTGCTGGTGACCTTACCCTGAGAAAGTTAAATAATCAATCTTTTCTTACATTTAGCGTAAATCAAACCATCAAGGTACAAAACAGTCTTTTCTCAACCTTGAAAGCTACTTATCAGATGCACTTTTTCACAGTCTGAAGAGAAGAACCACACACTGGAGGAAAGAATAAGGAAGATAAAGGAATGGATATGAGTGATACGGGATACGAGTCATTCACAATTCAGGATGCATAATGGTACACATAACATAACACTGTAGGTTTGACTTGCACTGAGAGTGAGGCCTGCTTTACATGATTCAATGTATTTAAGTATGAACAGTTTAATTTGCTTATATTCTCCAATGAGGCTCTCCAGTTTAGGAATTTCTCTGACTGCTTTTGAAAAGACAATGAGCTGCTTTTTGCCTAGCTCAGAAAATAATGCCCACTTTCTTTAATTCAATAAAAGTATGGGGTCTAAACAGCTTCATTCGCAGATTATCTTTAATTAAGTCCCCCAGTTTACTCACCACGTGCAAATTTATTTTTTATTTTATTTTTTTCCGCTGAGCGCAAGGAGCGTAACGGGAGGAAAATAATGGGCTTAATTTGTGAAGCGCTCACCCTGTGCTCAGAAACAGAAATAGAAGCAAAAAATGCAAATTACTGGGAGAATTAAACAAAACCAATACCATAAAAATAAAGGAGAATGAATAAATGAATTTAGGGAGTGTGAGCACGATCAAGCCTGAAGAGCTAGGGGAGTGGAAAACAGTGCCTCGATCAAACAAAATCGTAACCTTTCCTAAACGGGCAGGAAGCGTTTAGCTGCGTTTTATTGGAGAGGATGGGGTGGTATCACTGGGCAGTTCTTTTCCATTAACATTAAAAAATTCCAGGGTCAGTGTAATTAGTTTGAGTTTAGTCACCGTCTCGCCCTAAAATGGCAAACTGGGAGTTTGTAGAGTTGTTACAGAGAAGATTACAGTTTGTGCTGGGAAACTGACTTATAGAGTCAAGCCAGAGACAGCCATGCAGTGCTACTGCCCAGTAAAAGCAGTGTCCTGTGGAGTTACCGGTTGTGCCATCCGACACATATTAAACCAAAGAATACTGGGAGGGATAATAGTATATTCATTTCACATTCAGAAAAGCTTCAAGGAAACATTATAATCAATAGCTGGGGAGTGTGGCCTAGCAATCCAATCCGCAAATTACCACACATGTACTGAGAGAGACAAGAGATGCACAAAACGGCAGGAATTCACTGTGAACAGCACCAAGATGAAACCCACACAAAACCAGGGTGAGCTTGCAGACTTCACACAGAAAGGCCCCAGTCATGGGCCAATCTCAGGACCATCTAACTGTGAGTCACCTTTGCAACCTGCTGTGCCTCTCTATTAACAATTTGGCTCGGTGAACTTATTAATGACCTGAGGGCCAATTTGGCCAGATGTCATCTATTGCCTTGACCTCTCATTAAGGAACCTGTTTGGGATCATGAGACAGGCTTGCAAGGGCACCGTAAGGGGGGGTAACCATGGACAATTCTAGGGGCCCAGCATTCACAAGGGCCCCACGGGGGATACTGTTATTATTATAAATATTTGTAAATAAAATAGATGGACACTTTAATTTTATATTTTAATTTTTGTAACTTAATTGATTTTAAATGAATTTGTTGTTTGTATTTTAATTTTCAAATTTTGAAAAATAATCTTAGCACATCCCCCCCCCTTTACTATTCATCATTTTGTTCGACCCAAGTTATGCGAGTGCCTGAATTGGGCGCAACATTTTTTTTTTAGGTCGGTTGGTACCATTATGTACATCAACCAATCACAGATCGGCTCTGGTACCATTATACGTGCCATCAGCCAATCACAGCTGGACTGTAAACATGCAAAGATGAGAGTAGAATAGCATTCGACATTGTCTCCGTCAGCTGAGTTGTGTACGCGGAAAATTTGTAAATGCTCGTCTTACAATAATGATGTAAGTGCTCCACAACACGAGAAATTACAAGAACACTAGCTGATCTGCTGCAGAAGTCCAATAGTCTATTTAATAGCCTTGGCTATGGTGACTAATACTGCAGATTGGAAAGCAAATTTTGTGATATCACACTGTTTTTCCATTACCAGCTTTTAATTTGGCTATTTAGATTTTGTGCATTTCGAATGGTATTAAATGGAAACGCACTCGGAGAGTGTGGACGATGTCCGATGTTATTAGCCCCAAAAACGCAGTCTGCTTTGTGACCATCGACACAATTGGGGGGGGGGACAAATCGATTTCCAGTCATAGGGCCCAAAATTGCAAGCAGCGCCCCTACAGGCCTGTATAAGAAGTCCATTTCAAAAGCTGTACAAGCTATTTCGTTTGTTTCACACTGAAGGAGAGTTGAGCAAAAAAAATTTTATGCATTTTAATTTATACTCCCGTAATTTACTGGTGAAGAAACAATGAAATGATGTTCTTGCTGGTTGGAGAAGGCTTACGGTAGGATGCCCAGTCTTATGTTAAAAGGATTTAAAAAACATATCTTTACATCAATGGCCTCAAGTGTCACTTACGCCTTTTTTGTTTTAGTCAAAAATGACTTTTTTGGTTATGTTGGAATAACTGAGACTAGCCCATCTCCTGAAGTTTGGAGTCTCAAGTCCTGTCCTAAAAGGGTAAAAATACCTTTTGAACATTGATGCAGCTGTGAAATGGTCATCTTGGCCCTTGCTAAATGCATTTCGTGAATTATCTCCCAAATGACAAAGAATTATGAAAATGTCTAGTAGGCATCCCAATAGGTTACCAAGTACTATACAACCCCAATTCCAAAATAGTTGGGACGAAGTATAAATTGTGACTAAAATCAATATGCAATAACTTTCAGATCACATGAGCCAATATGATATTCACAATAGAACATAGATAACATTTACAATGTTGAAACTGAGACATTTTGCATTTTTTATCCACAAACTGTGCTTATTTCAAATTTTCTGGCTGCAACAGGTCTAAAAAAAGTTGGGACACAGGCAAAAAAAGGGCTGAAAAAGCAATTAATATATAAGAGAATCAGCTGAAACAACATTAAGCAAGTAATTAAGTTTACTGGCATCAGGTATGTAACATGGTTAGATATAAAAGGGGTGTCTTAGAGAGGCTGTGTCTTTCAGAAGTAAAGATGGCCAGAGGCTCTCCAACCTGTGAAGGCTTGCTTAAAAAATTGTGGAATACTTTCAAAACAATGTTCCTCAACGTCAAATTGCAAAGGCCTTGAAGGTCTCATCATCGACAGTGCATGACATCATGAAGAGATTCAGAGAAACTGGAAAAATCTCTGTGCGTAAAGGACAAGGCCGAAGACCTCTACTGGATGCCTGTGATCTTTGGGCCCTCAGACGCCACTGCATCACTCACCGGCATGATTCTGTCATTGACATTACTAAATGAGCTCAGGAATACTTCAATAAACCACTGTCTGTAAACACAGTCTGCCGTGCCATCCACAGATGCCACTTGAAACTCTAGCATGCAAAAAGGAAGCCATTGTTGAGTATGATCCAGAAGCGCCAACGTGTTCTGTGGGCCAAGGCTCATTTAAAATGGACTGTAGCAAAGTGGCAAAGTGTCCTGTGGTCAGGCGAGTCCAAATTTGACATTCTTGTAGGAAATGATGGGAGTTGTGTCCTTCGGTTTAAAGAGGAGAAAGACCACCCCTCCTGTTATCAGCGTTCAGTTCAAAAGCCAGCATCTCTGATGGTATGGGGATGCAGTAGTGCATAATGTGTGGGACACTTGCATGTTTTAAAAAGCACCATGAATGCTGAAAGGGATATAAAGGTTTTAGAGGGACATATACTCCCATCCAGACGACATCTATTCCAGGAGAGGCCTTGCGTATTTCAGCAGGACAATGCAAAAACACATACTGCAGCAATTACAACAGCATGGCTTCATTGTAGAAGAGTCCGTGTGCTGAACTGGCCTGCCTGTAGTCCTGATCTTTCACCGATTGAGAACATTTGGCGCATAATTAAACAAAAAGTCTGTCAAAGGAGACCCAAAACTCTCCAGCAGCTGGAAGCCTGTATTAAACAATAATGGGATCAAATTCCAATGGCTAAACTCAAGAAACTTGTCTCCTCAATGCCCTGACGCCTCCACTCTGTGTTAAAAAGCAGAGGCAACGCTACACCATGGGAAACAGACCCCTGTCCCAACTTTTTGAGACCTGTTGCAGCCATCAAATTTGAAATGAGCTCATTTTGTGGATAAAATTGTACAATTTCTCAGCTTCAACATTTGCACGGAATTGGGGTTGAACTTCTATCATGGTTAGTTTAGCATATAGCTAACAGGGGGTGCTGTGGCAGTTTTAGGCTCTCCTGTAAAATTTGTAAAATGTCACTTACACCCCTCTTGCATGAGGGCATCGATATGACTCAATTTTGTGACTAATTGGGGTCAATCAAGACGTTCATTCTGACCTTTAATAAGTAGAATTGGCCTTCCATTTACGCCTCCCAAGGAGTAAAGCAAAAGCCTGGATTCACTGATGTCATTTTCATTTTGGATTGTACTCCCCAGATTCAAGGCATAAGGTTCGACCAGGGGTGCACAATAAGGGCCAATCAACTTCTTGACTTTGAGCCAACTTCTTCATTATTTAATTGACTCAATAACGTTGTATCTGCATTGGTATTAGCGCTGGCTGCAGAATGCATGGTAGAGCAGTGGGCTGCACTGTTTGCTTACAGCAAGAAGGTTTCAACTCAAATCTAGCTGGGACCCCTCAGCAGAGAGTATGCATGTACCCCTCATGGTAAGGCAGGTTTCGTCCAGGTACACTGGTATTCATGCAGGTTAGGCAAATTGGGGATTCTAAAATGGAAGGCAGATTGCCGAGCTAGTTCTGGCAGACACTTCGAGGCATAACTTCGTTTCCATAGATACCGTATATTCATGCTGATCTGACACAGCTCTGCGCTTCAGTCAGCAGGCTATTTAATTTGCTCATCCGCTCTGACTCTACAGCAAAACGTGCCTCAGCTGGCTGCTGAAGTGCATCCCTTTCTGTTGCTGCATCAGTCTCACCTGCTGCTAGTAATCATCACACCTCCACCCCAGCATCCACCTGCAGGCAGGTTAAATGTCAAGCTTCTGTTACTGCAGTGATCTAGGCAGGTCAAAAGACAGCCACCTTTGTGACATGAAAAAGATTGGCTTTAGGCTTAACAAATGAACAGCTTGGTCGATCCCCAGGAACAGGGTTATTACCATCAGAGGCGCAGGAGATATTTTCAAAATGGGGGGACTAAATTGTGAGCTAAATCCCAGATATCTAAATCAGATATGTAGATATTGGACCACCACCTCTGGCTCAATGTCAGACCACCAAGCAGCCATCATATTTTAACCTTTCCCTGATATTAAGACAATAACATTAATCTTTATTAAAATGAACTAAGAGGAATAAAAGAATAACATCAAGAGGTCTTTAGGTCAAAATGAGCAAATCTGTTGGCCTTTCATCAGTTACCCGCAAACAGACCCTCAAACCAATGAGCAAAATACCACTGAAATGCCACATCTGCCCCAGTGGACAAACAGTTGTCCACAGAGCCGCTTGCTACCTGTGAGGTCTCAACTTTTATACTACTCTATTTTTTCGATTTTGGTTTAGTCATTTCACATTGTTTCGTCTGATGTACTGACAATCTAAACATAACATGGGGTGCTGACAGTTTATGAAGCCATGGATGAGCAAGAATTAACACTGGTCAAAAAACACTAGCTAATATTTATGATCTAATGGTTAGGTCCACATCACTGTCCGGTATGAAATTGCAAAAAAAAAAAAAAACCCAATAGGACATGCATTCTCCACAATATGTTTGAGGGTAACATTACTGTTGATACTGTAGCCTAAGATTATGTTCGGAGACTCTGGTTATTGACCCACTATGTATGCAGGTTTTCATTCCAACCACACTTCCAGTCCCAGAATGAACAAGCTGTTCATTTTTTTGTTTTTTTTCATTAATTAGTTTTCAGGCCAGAGAAACGTCTCATCCTCCTAAGCTGCTTTGACAAAAATGGCGATGCATTCCTCGATGTTTTAAACACCCAGCATTTATGTTGTGCTTATTTTGAGGCTTTCCCAGTAATAAAGCCATGCCTAGGTCACAATAGGTTTTAAATGATCAAAATTGAGACTGTGGCGAATCAATAAGCTGCTAGTTTGGCTTCAGGATACATTCTTTCAAATGGTTTCCCTAAAACAGGTATGGCTCATTATAATTTGCTTTGAAATCTTAATGACCATATAAATGATTAGTTTTAGTGACTGCATGTCCACAGTTTCAACAATTAAAACTGAATTGATTCTTCAATTTCAATAGTCACAATTTTCCTACTTTTTATGCAGTCATTTGTAATATCGAACAATTTTCATATGCAGCTCTCCAGCTCTTCTACAGCAATGGCACGTATAGCTATTTCTGACATAACTTGGATTAACAACGTAAATAATCCATTTGAGGATGGGTAACACAGTTAAGAAAAATTTGCAACTCATTTAAATTCTGGGATTGGAATTGCAGCTGGAACAAAAACCAGCAGACACAATGGGGCCCCAGGACTGCATTAGGGAACTCCATACCAACTGTGGCAAGAAAATTATAAAGAAGTTGAAAAAAAATTAACATAAAATTACAATTATTCACAACTCAGAGTGGAGTTTTGGAAAATCACTGAAAAAAATAGCTCAGTAGTGAAATAACTGCTCGAGGGACCCTGCTTTGCTCATATAAAAGCAGGTGTATGTCACATGTCTGTAAAATCTTAAGACCCAATGTATTTCTAAAATATGTCTGTGGTTATCTCCCTGCTAATGGCTAAAACTAATGGACAAGATAGCAGCGAAGTAATTCACTTACCGATTGCGTTACCAATTTCACAAGGTTAGCGGATGCTAATCATAGTTAGCTTTATTGATTGAAGAACACAGCTGTTCTTACAACAACCATGCTTATACCCCCATTGCACAGAGCTTTCTGGCTCATTGGTCACTCGTCGGAAGCAAAGTTTATTTCTTTCATCCGATGAGACAAAATCGTCTGATGAAGGAACTCAGCTCTGAGCTTAGTTCCTTCATTGGACGATTTCGCCTCATCGGATCACGCCCGACAAGTTGGACAGTGATAGTGGACAAACACGAATCTGATTCATCGGCCTGACATACGAAAGTCTTCCATGGATGACAAGAAGAAATAAACTTTGCCTCCAATGAGTGACTGGTGAGCCAGAAAGCTCTGTGGAACAGGGGTATTAAATAAATACATTATTACCAGTGTATCTCATGGCTGCAATCTGTTTTGTGAAATAAATCAGGTATTGAGAAACTTCAGATGTAATGCTATGTTTCATAAGAAACTGCACGGTGTGAGAAAGGAAATGCCTGTAACCATGGATACCACTGTAGAATCCTGCATGCTTGAGGCAAGCAACATGATGCAGACCTTCTCATTTCTGTTCTAGCTATTCTATTGCAATATCTTCAATGTTACATCATAAAGTAATAGATAGTTATCAAAGGTCGAGAAAAAACTATATTTTAACTCATCCAACCATTTGCCTATGTATTCTACCGCCATCGTTTTGCTCATTCCTTATTTTGGCAGATTTTTGCGAAAGCCCATTCATTTTCTCATGGGCATTTTACTTAGGCAGTTGCTATGGGTATCGCAGTTTTTCAATGCATTTTAATGTGGAGAAGTACGGCAGTCCCCATTTTAAGCCCTGCCCGATCCTAGCCCTAACCCCTAACCCCAACCCCTAACCCTTCCACTAACCATTGTAGAACCTGAACGTTTGGTTGATTTTGCTCATAACAGATATGTCAAATGTCAAAAATAATATTGTTGGAACACATGCTCACTACGCGTGTAAAATCTGAATGTTTAGTTAATCTAGCTCAATGCAGAGCCAGCAGTAAACTTTTATAACCTCGGATGTCCTTGCAGCCTGGCTGTGGGGGCAGCATCTCTGATTCTGCATCTGCACGGCTGGGGGCCGGAGCCAAAAGTCAAATCACTATCCCCACTGAAGTTAAAGTCTAATTGCATTAATCTGTTTAAAACAATCCAAATCTTTGTGAAATTCATAATATGTTTATGTTCACTCTCCTGTCAAGAAATCCCTTATATATTTGTGACTCAATAGACCATAATACTCCATTTTAAGGCTTTTCCATGACAACTGCATCAACCACATATTCCTGTCATGTTTGGTCTTTTTATTCTCGGGGGTTTCCAAGGAGTTGAATGGGGCACGTTTCATTTCCCTTGAAATTATGGATAATCCTGTTTGGACACTTGAAAATTAGTCAGATTCTGCTCACCTCTCTATGCAAAATAATCTTATCACCACAATGAGTAAAGTCCAGATTCGATCATTCCTTCCTCCGCCTTGCTCGGAGGCGTGGTTTTGAGTGCTTAAAAGCAGGAGATTCTAACCGGAAGGCGCTTTTTCTTCTTCGTCAAGATCTGAAGCGCGTAGGTGAGTTTGGGAGAGTCACATTCCACCTCGCCCGGCCGCCTAGGTCTGTGCGTAAGCAGCAGATCTCGGTGGGCGGGGAGGGATGGCATTTGAGTTCTCACAGGCCACGTGGTGCGGCCTCGTTCCGCGTGGCCTCCATCTTTTCCAGGTATTAATTTATTCTCTCTTTCTAAATTGTGTGTCATGGAGAATTGGCTTAGCGTTGATTTGTTTGATCCAAGTTCGTGCCTACCTGGTATTTAAATTATTGTTTTTCCTTTTCCAGCTTGCATGGACTCCATAACTCTTAACACTTGTATATTCTTTCTAGCCTTGTTGCGACCGGGACTTAAGGGGCGATTCCTACCAAGGCATGTGTAGGTAACGATATTTCTAAGTTAGATTTGAGATTACGGTTTACCCCTCAAGGGTTTGTGTAATACCGGTCCTGAAGATTTAGCTCTTAAAAGGTACCCTTGTACCTTGTAAAGGTACCCGGTTAAATATTCTTTAGGGACCCTTGGGTGTACATAAACCTGGGTTCGTGATACGTTCATGCTCAGTGCTACTTTGTTTATGCCTCAATGCTGCTATCATGGTAATTTCCTCTATCCAATGAACTTATCGTCGAATTGAGTTACGACAGTGACACTTACTAACCCTGGGGGCGTTTTTGCTGAGCAACGATGGCAAGCGGAAACATTGTGCTGAAGTTGGCCTCAGCTGTCCCCACCAACATTTCACACAAGTTGTTTTTTGACAACTGGTTCTGCAGTGTGGACCTGCAGGTACTCCCGGAGAAGGAAAAGATCCATAGTGTTGGAACTGTGAGACAGGGCCGTCTTGCAGGCAGCACATTTATGGATGATCGTGCAATGAAAGCAAAAGGACAGGGAACACATGAAGAGAAGATGACCACTCACAATGGCGTGAACCTCTGGGCTGTCAAATGGTTTGACAACCATCCTGTGACCCTCCTCAGCACATTTTTAGCAGCAAACCCTTCCACACAAGTCCTTAGATGCGACAAAAAAGAGAAAGCGGTGGTCCGTGTCTCACGCCCCAATGTAGTAGCAGTCTACAACAAGAGCATGGGGGGGAGTGGATCTTTTGGATTCTTTAATCACCCTTCTTCGCACCAAGATCCGGTCCAAGAAATGGTACCACTGCATTGTATTCCACATGCTTGACTTGACCCTGGTAGAAGCATGGCTGCTTTACAGAAGAGACCGCCAGTCCCAGATGCCAGAGATTGCCTATCTCCTACTGTTGTACTTCAAAATCCAAATGGCCTCATGCTTGTGCATGGAGGGCAAGGTGAGCAACAAGAGGAAGGGGAGACCTTCACAAGCTGTTGTGGTGGGGAAAAATAAAAGAGGGCCCCAAAGCTATGTCCCGCCAGATCCTGTTCGCAGAGACTGCATCGACCTCTGGCCCTTGCATGCATCTGAGAAGGGCAGATGCAAAATGCCAGGATTCAAGGGCATTGTGAGAAGCAAATGCTCCAAGTGTACAGTTTTCCTCTGCTTCTCTGCCGAGAGGAACTGCTTTATTGACTTTCACAAGGCATGAGGAAAATGAAATGAAACAATGATGTATTTCAGTGAGACAGGTTCCACGTTATTATTACCAGACATTTCAGATAACTATTGAAATTATATGATGTTTTAACTGTATAAATGTTTTTTTAAACATTTTATTAAGTTTGAGATGGATTTGTTGAGTCATGTTGTGAATAAAAAGAGTTTTTGGTCAAAAAAACTTTTTTTTGATTTTATGGTATTTTCCACGATTGCATATTGTTGCCATATGGGAACAATTTATTAATGACCCCCCTTTAAACTTTTTAAAAGATTTTTTAACAATATATCTGTTATTCAGCTAATTTTAAGTAATAAAAACATGCAAAACATTTTTTACCATGTCTAAGTAATATTTCATGCAACAGAGGGTTAAGGACGTGGCAAGTAATTACTTAAATTCGATGTACATTACAAAGCGCGAGTTGCTTTCCTTGTTGGGTCATTTGCATTTTGCAATGCGTACAATTCCTCAAGGGACGTCTTTTTTATCGCGGCTGCTGGATTTGAGTAAATCTGTAAATTCCCTGTCTTATGTCATCTGTTTGGATGATGGTTGCCGTTCTGACATCTTTTTTTTGTTTTCATAACTGGATAGTTGGAATGGAATTTCCTTCTTTTATAATGATGATGAAGAATCATCTGAGTCTCCAGCTTTTTATTGATGTGGCTCCATCTGTAGGATTCGGTGGGTTTTTTCAAGATGAATGGTTTGCAAGTGAATGGTCGGCAGAATTTCTAAATTTTGCGGACAAATCGTCTTTTGCTCTTTTTGAGTTTTATCCAATTGTTATTTCTGGCTATTTGTGGGGGCCCCTTCGGCGTCGGAAAAAAAATGTATTTTGTTGCGATAATGAGGCAGTGGTCGAAATAATAAATAAAGGGCGGTCTAAATTTAGCGTCATTATGCCCTTGGTTTTGCACCTGACTTGGCTCTCAGTTATATTAAGAGCTTTGCACATCCCAGGTTGCAAGAATAAATTGGCTGATTCTTTATCCCAATTCCATTTCCAGGATTTCTGGCGACTTTGTCCTTCGGCCAATCCAAAGCCAGTACCAGTCCCTCCTCTTTCAGGACCGCTCCTCTACTAAACACTAACATGGTTGCATTAATTGACTCTGCGAAAAGATATAAGAGAAAAGGTTTAGCCAATTCCTCTTCAACTGTCAGAATTTATAACGGTCAGGCGAATTTCTATGAGGGGTTGATATACAGTATGTGTGAGAGTAAATGGCCTGAAATTTCTTTTGATATATCTATTACCAAATAGAAAATTCCAGGTTTTCAGGTTCCGGAAGTCAATGGTTGGGTTTTTATGGTCTCAAGAAGGGTCACCCTCCAGAGGGCCAAAATTTAACTTTTAAGAAAAATAGGTTTTTGAGTTGATATATCTCACCGCGCCCTCAATTGCCCAGCTTTATTTACGATGTTTCAGTCACCATATCAGGGACCGTTTTGGAAAATTAAGAAATTTTGTTGGGCTTTTGAAAACGCCATTTTGGACCAAAGTAACAGTCATGTTTGAGGCATTTCTTGCTTGCGCCCTCATTAGCCCAAGCTTCTTTATGCAAAATCTGATTCTATCACAGTGTCTAGTACTATTCCACTTGAAAGTGTAAAGGGATGGTAATGGCGTGGAACTATAGATGGCACTCAATTCAGTAAAAATGCAAAAATAGGGGTGTTCCGCGGCTGTAGATCTCGCGGCCCCATCAGATTTCAATGAAATGCCTCAAACATAAGTGCTACTTGGGCTCAAAGTGGTGTTTTCAGGCGCCCCCTATAGGTGGCACCCTCAACAGCCCACCAAAATTTTGTGATTTTCCAAACTCCTCCCAACACAGATTGACATCAGTGAAAATGAAGCTGGGCTATTGAGGGCGCACTGAGATATTTCAACTCAAAAACCTATTTTTCTTAAAAGTTCAATTTTGGCCCTCCAGAGAGTGACCCTTCTGGAGGCCCTAGCAACCAAAACGTTCACTTTTGGAACGTGAAAATTTGTGATTTTCCTGTCTACCCAATGGAAAAAAATTCAGTCAAATATCTAACAGACATATATCACCCACCGCCTGAGCGGTATAAATTCTGGCAGTTAAAAGTGTATGACATGGTTTGCAGATTATTTTGCCTTTTTTGTTTTTCTCAAAGCATTCCATTATATCCTGTTCATATTTCTAATGTGTTTGCATTCATTGTGTATCGATTCAATGTTCGTCACGCAGCAAAAAAACCTGAGGGTTACCAGCTCCGGCACTCAGTTACAGGTTGACCTTGATGTAGTAACGTTATCCTCTCTTGACCCTCCAAGCGATTTGAGTATTATTTCTCCAAATGTAGCTGAACCACGAGCTAATTTAGTCAAGGATCTGAACTTATTTTTTATTGAACACAAGAAGCGTGAAGTCTGTCAATAAAAAACGTAACAAGTTGATTCAACTTCAAGGCTTAATATACGCTGGCATGCCTGATATTTTCGCCTTCACAGAAACTTAGTTGAACTAATCTGTCGAGTCAAATGAAATTCTTCCTGAGGGAATTATACCCCGTTTCGCAGAGACAGAGGTGGCAAACGAGGTGGCGGAGTTTTTCTTGGTATTCGTAATAATATTATCTCCCGCTGTCGACCTGCGACAATGCTCACCTCAAAGGCTGCCTCACTGGCCAGCCTTCATGGATCTGCGTGCGTATCCACTTCATGGCCACTTGCAGTGGCACAGCTGACTTGCGCTTCCCTATCGCTCTGTCATGGGTGCATTTGCCTCGCCGGCAAACATTCGCCGGCAATCATTCACGGATACTTCACGTGTATCCAGCTCATGGCCACTCGCAGTGGTGCCGCTCACTAGTGCTTCGCTAGCGCTGCGGTCATGGGTGCTCTTGGCCTCGCTGGCAAACTTTCACGGATACTTCACGCGTATCCATCTCAAGGCCACTCGCTGAGGCGCAACTCACTAGCACTTCGTTAGCCCTTCAGTTATGGGTTCACTTTGCCTCGCCAGCAAACATTCACGGATACTACACGCGTATCCACCTCACGGCTACTCACAGTGGCACAGCTCACTAGCGCTTTGTTAGTGCTCGGTTACGGGTGCACTTTACCCTGCCGGCAAACATTCACGTATACTACGCGTATCCACTTCACGGCTACGCGCAGTGGCTCGTTCATGCTAAACCATGGCTCCAGCGTAAAGTGTCAATTTGGATTAGTATCCGCAAATATATGCAACTTACCCAATGCATGACCACTAGCTGCAGCCATTTCATGGCACAAAGCTAGCACCTTGGAATAGGAGCACGACTCCTAGTGGCGCTTTCTCTGATTCCTCGCTAGAGTCTGTCTCTCATCTACTAGCAGTGTCACCTCTCGCCCGCACTTAGCTTGTGCTAAACGCTTGTTTGTTTATTCTAATGCATATTTTGTCTTCCAGGCCTGTTCAGCTTTATAGTGACTCAGTGCAACAGATCCTCTTTGGGGATGGCTTCGCCCCTGCCTGCTACCCAGGCAGATTAGCGCCCCACCTCGCTTGAGGGTCCTCGAGGACGGAGTCATCGCCAAATTCTGGCTTTATTTCATTGTTAAATAAATCTCTTTTTCTTTTTTTTAAGTTTGGCATCTCCAATTCCACCCGAATCTGGAATGCCCAACTGGTTAACTATGTACAAGGCTTGACCGTTTGCGAACCCTTGTTGCCAATTCAGGAGAGTGAAGACAGTTCACGGCTCTCCTCCGAAGCACGTGCCTGTCAGCCACCGCTTCTTATACACTCATTGGTTGAATCTTCGCAAGTTCAGAACGAGGGAACGAGGGACATGACCAGGCTTAGAGTCCTCCTGACGAGCGCCCGTCTGGCCAACAGGAGGGACCTGAGCAACGAACAAAGCTGTTTATTTTATTTCCCATTTCTGACAGTCCCTTCCCAATTCGAAACCCTGTAGCGCGATTGCCAATTGTGTGCTACTCTGAAAAAGCTGCTGACCACTGCTGGTTGGTACGACCGGGGCTCGAACCTGCGACGTGATAGTCACTTCTGCACTGCAACGCAGTGCCTTAACCGAGTGAGCTATCCGGCAGCTCATAAATCTCTTTTTCTTAAATCCAAAGTGATTGAAATGCAAGTGTTAACGAAAGTACAATCACGAGATGTAGGATTCCCAAGGAATTGCACTTACCCAGTCGGCGCCTTCAGTCTTCTTTATATGTAGGCTTGTGACGTGTTCCTGTTTGCTGTTGCACAGATTCCGCATCGCCCACCGCCTCCCCACCACCACCAACTTCTGACTACAGCCTCTTCAGCATCTACTTCATCCGTATGACTCTTCTGTCTAACGGGGGATGGCTTTGCCCCTGCCTGCTACCCAGGCAGATCAGCGCCCCACCTCGCTTGAGGGTCCTCGAGGACAAAGTCATCGCCAAATTCTGAATATTATTTCATTTCATGTCATTGCATTGTTAAATAAATATCCTTTTCTTAAATCCAAAGTCTTTGTGATTGAAATTATGTATGTCTAACTTCTGTTACAAAAAGGGTGACTAGGAGACGGTCTACAGAAGGGAGTAGTCTAGTTTGTGATGGTTGTAAAGTTGGCAAAATCATAAAACATTTTGGATATGTAACTGTTACTGGCTAGCGAATGCAAGATTGTAATCTCTTTTTATGGACTTTGGTTAGTCGGGATGCAATGCCATTTGTCAGAGGCTGCTTAAAAGATTTCAGCGTTGCCTAAAGTATTTTTTTCCTTCTCAAAAGTAGATGAGGGTGTGGTTCGCTGTCCTCTCAAAACTGTGTGGGACGTGTACCTCGTACCTCCTACGGCCCTGGTTACCACTGCTTTAGTGTGTGTGTGTGTGTGTGTGTGTGTGTGTGTGTGTGTGCTCATTTGTCCACAAGGAGTGTAAGCATTTGTTTTTCTTTACACTATATTTCACTAAACCTTTTGAGACTCCATACTCTATTCCTGCTCATTAAAATGAGAACAGAAGTGTCATTACAAAGTGCAGATTGGATTGATACAGAGAACACAAGCTGGATTAGAACAGTGAGTCAATTCCAAGTCTATTGCAGTGTAATATTCGACAGGCGGAGAGCACAGGAGATTAGTGATGGTAGCAGGTTTTGCAATGCTGACAATTATTTACAGTGAGCTTTTCTCAGTTTAATTTTGCCTTTTTATTCAGTTGTTAAATTGCTAGATTTATAGTTCTCTGTGATCAACAGCCTGTGTTTCAATACAAAGTTAATGTGTTTTTGGCAGAAAAAATGTCTGCGGATTAAGAGTCAGTGAGGTATTTTAAAAAGAATAAATATTAGAGTGGATGTGTCCTTTCAGTGTCTAACTGAGCTGGTTCGCAATTTGTTGCAGTCAATACTTGGGCCAGAATCTGTGCTGATCCAGCCCCAATTTGCTTGCAGTTTAGACTTTGGGCCTCCGTTAGATCTCTGCAGATCACTATCCATTTCCCCATAGGCACCACATACTTTTGTACAAAGATGAGCCAAACAACACGAGTGCTCACGCATCAACCAAAAAAATGTTGATAATTTCATGATAACAGCACATACAGATCTGAAAACAGACCTATTATGGGTCATTCCATGCCAAAACAGGCAATATTAAGATGCCTTGTGCATGACACCTCTCGGATTTTGCTCAAACTTTGTCCAAAAATACTTTATGGTTCCCAACAAAAGAATCCTAAGTTTCGTGTCAATATCTTTGACAGTTTTCTAGTGAAAATGTCTTGAAATTTGGGTGTCATTTCCCTTTTTGACTTGTGTGAATTAGTCATTTCATTTTGTAGCATTTTGGAAGGACCATAACTTCTCACATATTAAAGAAAGCTGACATTTCATGCGCTCGTGTATTCTGGCCCATCAGGATTCTGCAGCCAGAATCACCATGAGACATCAGACAGGAGAGCCCCCGAAATCCTAATTTTTTTTTTAAGGCAGCAAGTGATTTTTCACTTTTTGGGGGTCTCTCGGATTCAGTTCAGTGATTTTTGCTGTTCGAAATGTGGTTCTCCCTCATATTTGGGAATTAAATTTTCCCACCACCTAACTAATTATTAGGATAATAGAACCATTGTTGGAGGATATGTGGGGTCGGAAAGACACTTTGGGCCAAAATGAGCCTTTCAGACTCTGGACCTCAGACACCCAGATGGTACTGGATGATGGTAATGGCATTAATTCTAAACAAATATATGTATTTAAACATTCATTTAATGGAACAAAAACATTGATTATCAACTTCCCTCTAAATGAACATATTTTATGGAAAAAGGCATATTGAGACCCTTTTGCAGCAAAAATTTCTTTGGCCGGAAGCAGGAAAGAGAAAAAAAATGAAAGAAAGAGTTTACCAAACTGTCTAAAATCAGTTACAATATCATTAATACAAGTGTTCATTGATGAAAACCTAAGGTAAGCATTCAAAATTCTGCAAAAAGGGACTTTAACCCCATGAACACCATAACACAACTAAGATTTAATGTTGTGGGAAACCAGGTTACTTGGTTTACATACTGTCAATATGGTCAAGGTTGATCACTCTATGCAAGATCAGGCATCCCATATTATACTACCATGTGTCCCAATAAATTATGTTGTTTATGATTCCTCCCAATGAAGATATAGCTGACGGTTAAAATTAGGGCCCAAGTAATATATGTCTTAAGCAAGGTGTCAATTCTCTGGAACACAATCAAAATGAATTTGCAAGGATTCCAAGTGATGCAATCATTGTGACTCTTAACAAAAACAAGGGAGACCGTGGGGATTGTAATAACTATAGGGGCATCTCACTCCTGAACATAGTTTGCTAAGTATGTTATGATTCTGCCCTTTTGTGTGTTGTCCCGAACTTATTTGTGCTTGTGTCTTACTTTCATTTTATTTTTTCAGCTTTCAGTTCTGACGTCTGACAATCCACTCTCAATCTGCATTCCAGTGATGTCGCGTGACTGCCTTCAGCATGCCAGCGTCTCGTCATCCATTCACGTTTCCTCTTTCGGTTTCGGCTCTGGTATTTCATTCATTGCTTCCAGCTGTGTTCAATTCTGGGTCTCACGAAACTCTGAGTGAATGCATTCTCTGATAGGATATTACTGACCCGTACTACCCAGCACTTATTTAAAGGTGATTGTAAATATTTTGTCACGTAGTATTAACCTTGATTAACTCATTTAGCGAGCGTGTGCGCTTCTGGCTTTTGTACATTCAGTCTGAGCCGTCTCTGATCAACTGCATTTAAAACATGTGCTTTTCTTCGCTTTTCTTGTGGTGCTTTTTACTTGTCACATTTAGATTACCTTAATCAAAACTGTCTAGCTTGATTGATGGTCTCAGCGTCTTGTCTTGAGTCATTATTGTTAACCCGGTTTTCGTGTAAATGTTTATTAATCCCATGTGTTTCTGTTTCAGTCCGAGATCCCATTTCGAGTTCCCGCCTCCTCTTGTGAATATTTATGTGGCTGTATTGGGAGCAGATGTCAGACAGATCCTCCGTATTGTCTCGGTGTTGCATGGTGAAGTCTCAGCTCCTCGTGCCTTCCGAGTTTCTCTTGTGTATTTTTCCCGAGTCTCGTTTGCTGCGCCCTTGTTTTGTCTGATGGCACCATTTCAGGATTGTGTTCCCTGAAATCATTGTATTGCCTCAATGCATGATAGAGCTTTAACTTGCATTTATGGATGGCACAGCACACTCTGTTCGCGCAGTGATTTGTGGATGTTTTCCTGAGCTTATGCAGTGAATTCAAGTGCAGAATCATACTTGTTTTTAATGTGGTGCTGCCTCAGGGCCAGAAGATCGAGAATCCAATATTCACCTTTGGCCTTGTCCCTTGCTCACAGATTTCTCCAGATTCTCTGAAACGTCTATGTCAGGGCTGCCCAACCCTGTTTCTGGAGCGCTACCATCCTGTAGGTTTCTGCTCCAACCCTAATTCAACACACCTGATTCAGCTCATTAGCAGCTTGTCAAGATCTGTAACTGGGAAAGCAGGTGTGGTTTACTTTGGTTGGAGTGATAAGCTTCAGGATGGTAACCCTCCAGGAACAGGGTTGGGTAGCCCTGGTCTTTGTATTGTAGATGATGGCATAATCAATGTCTTCGCAATTCACACTGAGAAATTTTTCTGAAATTGTTCAATTTTTAGATGCAGATTGGGAAACCACTGCCCATCTTTACTTCTAAGAAAGAGTGCCTTTCTAAAATGCTGTATTAATACCCAATCATGTTACTGACCTGTTGCTAATTAAACTAATTAATTGCAAAACGCTCCTCCAACTGTTTTTACTGGGTGTGCTCAAGAAGTGATGACAAGTGGCAAAGGAGGAGCATATCTTTAAAATGTATAGGAAAATGTCTACCAGTGGAGGCGTAGCAAAGCAAAATAAAAAAAACTGATTTTTCAGAGTGATCAATGTTAATAGTTTCATAAATCGCTGGCGAATTAACATCGCCTTGGTGAATATCTAGTAATCCAAACTTAATGGTGTGCTGCTTAATGGGGGCCTATTATGCTGATCCTTCTTTTAATACATATTAGTAATGTTATAATGTTGGTTGTCCATAGTCAACCTCTGAAAAGTTTCTAAACATAAGATGCTGAGGTTTTGCCTTAATCAAAGAACGTTATTTCTTGAACGTGATTTTCTCTCTGAACAGCTCCTCCCGAGATCTTCACGAGATCTGGGCGAAACCTGATGTCAGGTTGTGCCGTCCAATTAGTACAGACCTAGCCAGAGCCAATCACGGCGCTGGACCTGCACACACCGGAAACTATTCTAGCAGGCAATAACAACGGCAGATCATACTATGCCTTTGTAGCGGCGACACTTTTGGAAATGCAAAAGAAGAACTGCAGATCATTTGAGGCGCAGTTTATTCAGTATCTCTCCCAAAGCTGCTTGTCTATTTACTTTTGGACGCAAATAAAATGCCTTAGTAGCAGCGACACTTTTAGAAATGCAAAAGAAGAACCGCAGATCATTTGAGGCGCAGTTTAGTCAGTATCTCTCCCAAAGCTGCTTGTCTATTTACTTTTGGAGGCAAAGAAAAACACCTTTTTCTCTTCCAAAAGACGATACCACCAGAAATCAGTGGGTAGCTTTTTTATTTGCTGGCTGCAAACAGCCACAGCCAAAGGGAACTTTAGCTGTTTGTGCTCAGCATTTCACCAAAGACAGCTTTGTCAATAAAGGATAATTTGAGCTAAGCTAAGTAACGATATAACAGCAAATAAGCAAGTAAATGAAGCTAATGTGTTACGGGTGGCTAGCAGGACCGCTAGCGATAGTTAATACTAGCAACTGGCCTCAAACGCAGGGTTTGTAAAATATCTGAAGATAAAGCCTATATTGGTCGCGACTGTCCGTGAATCACAGACAAAAAAGCTGTAAGTTGCTTTAACTGCATAAGCCAACCTGAAGTGATAGCCAGTTGATTGTGGCTGTTGCACAGCAGCTAACGTAGTTACTATTATTAATGTTTGTGTCCTAAATATGCAAGAGTACCGTATTGACCCGAATATAAGACGACCCTAAATATAATATATAATATATATTTTTCAACACCCCTATTTGGAAAAATACTTTTTATTACAACAAATTCTCATTTGCATAAAAAAATTTAATTGTTTTCCTTGTACATTTCAACATCTTTGGTGTTTATCATGGGAGGAAAAAAAATCGCAACGATAAAAAATATATATAATCATGAAAAATGAATATAATGAATAATGCTGAAATTTAATCTTCAACAACACGTATAAGAATACGTTTTTGTGTAATATTTACCTTGGAATGCCAGACTTCACTGCCAAAGTCCAAGGAAATTCATAAATTCCCATTCACATGGGAGCTACTACCTTGAAACGAGTGACTATGGGAGAGACGACTCCTGTAATATCACTTCTTCTTTCCAGGTGGCAGCACTGTGTATCAGATATGATACAGTGAGCAGTCATGGTTGTGTTGTATAAAACCCCACAAAGCAATACCAAAATACAGACATTGCAGAGAGCTGAAGGTTTCACGTGTTCTTTTTGGCTTGCGTTAATTCAAGCAACTTCCTGGCTGGTGTGAATCACAATAAAATGGATATTTTTCTCCGTCCAAAGACGGGGCACAAAAACACAATGGTTATAATTAATCTGACTCCTTAATACGTTTAGAACACCAAATTTAGTTATATCCTCGTTAAATATCTGACTCCAAATTAGAATTAGAATTCATAGTTTGGGGACAGCATGCATGAATCTCGAGGCAGCTACACCATCAGACTCATCTGTGAAAACCATTGTTACTCAGCAAACGCCCCAAGGGTAATAAACACCGCCGCCGGATCATAGTTTGGTGATAATTCTAGAGGATGGAAGAAATTACCACGATACTAGCATCTAGACTTAAACAAAGTAGCAGTGAGCATAAACATATCACAAACCCAGGTTTGTGTACACCCAAGGGTCCCTTTAGAAGCTCAATCAGATACCGGTTTCAGCCCAGGGGTACCCTAAAGATAGAATCTTCAGGACCTGTACTACATAAACCCTTTAGGGGTAGACCGCAATTTGCAATCCAACTTAAAACTCATCACTACCTACAACATTACCTCGCTAGTCTGGAATGGTAAGAAATAGCCCCCTAAGTACTGGACGTAACATGGCTAGAAGGAATGTACAAGTGTTAAGAGTCACGGAGACCACGCAAGCTGAAAGGAATAACTATAATTTAATCACCAGGTAGGCATAAACTTAGATCAAACAAATCAACGTTCCGCCAAATTACAAGTTACACAAAATTTAGAAAGAGAAAACAAAGTCATACCTGGAAAAATGGAGGCCAACCACGTGCCTGGGGAGAACTCGGATGCCATCTCCCTCCACTCACCTGGGATAACTACTTACACACAGACCCAAGCACGCAGAAAGAGCTGGGATGCGACTCTCCTGAATTAAGAGAGTATTCACGCCCTTCTGCACGCGGGGAGATGAAAATACGATTCTCCCCCAATGGCTAGAATCTCTTGGTTTTAAGCCAAAACTATTTGGTTTTGGTCAAATTTGGGTTCTCCACCTTTTGTGGGATGTAATAAAACTTCTAGCACAGAGTAGAGAGCAAAATCTGACCAATTTTGAGGAGTTTCCCAAAGGGAATAAACCATAATTTCAAGGGAAATGAAACATGCTCCATTCAACTCCTTGGATTCCCCCGAGAATAACAAGACCAAACATGATAGGACTATGTACTAATATGATGCAGTTGTCATGAAAAAGCCTTAAGATGGAGTATTGTATAGCTTAATTGGATTATAAGTAATGTGACGGCCAGCCCTGCAGCCGCACCATGAAACATCACTAGGCAAGCATTCACGCACCCCCAACACATACATTTACACTGACACCGCATTGGCACAGCTCAGCTCTGTTATTTCTTTTGCATATTATTTGGTTTACTCACTTTCCCAACCTGCATTCATGTATCATCATCATACCGTTTCAGTTCAGTTATATTTAGTTCACAATAACCTCGCTATTCACTACCACTACAAAAACCATAACACGTTAGTTTCATTTTCACATCTTACATTTTATATAGCTTTACATTCATCAGTTACATAGTTCACAGTTTGCTTTGTTCGTTACTCATGTTCTTAAGTTTGAGTTTTTCAAGTTACCGGAGCTGAGTTGTGGGAGCGAGCCGGGATCACTTCCGTGTTCCGGCATACCGGCATAAAGAGAGCACGAGCAGAAGACGCCAACTTAAGAGTCCTGTGGATGTTCCTACCTGCCAGGAAACATCATAGGGGAAATAGGAACAGAAATTTAGTTTAGTTGTTTGTTTCTTTTCTTTTCAGTATGATTTATATTTATTTTCAATTATGAAATATTAAGTTACTTATTTTTCTTTTTTGTCTGGACTGGTCCTTGTCTTCATCTATGTCTTCTTTAGTGTACTGTGTCTTGTTAATATTCCCTGTGTGTGTCTGTTGGTCTGATCAGCCAATATATATCTTCCCCTTGTGTGTCATTTTGGGAGGTCAGTTCTTTGTGTTCAGTTAAGTTTAACTCCTTTTGTTGATTTTGAGTTCTGTTCAGTTGACCTCATTTTTGTTAGTTGCATTTTTGTTATGTTGAGCATTTTTCTCTATTATTTTTTATTTAATCATGTTTACTTTTTGTAAAAATAAATATTATTTAAAGCTTTATTCCTGCGCCCTTGCCTAACTGCCTTGGTCCCTCTTACAAGTATACAAGTGATTTCTTAACAGAATATTGAACATATAAACATATTATGAATTTCCCAGAGATTTAGATTCTTTTAAACAGATTAATATAACTGGACTTTGGGGACTGTGATATGACTCTCACAGGAGCCTTATGGCAGCCAGGGCTTTGCGACTACGCCCTCACGCTGAGTAAAACCTGAGATGCTAACCCACACAGGCAGGCTGAAGGAACATCCTAGGGAAATGTCATAAAAGTTTTACTGCTGGCTCTGGATCGAGCTTATCAGCCATATGTTCAGATACTACAGTTGCATCTTACCCGGTGGACATGGTCCTTCAAATTTGGTGTATCGTATGTGATACAGGGGGCAATATAGGGTAAAAATTCATATCATAACTTCTCTTCTGATTTTTATTCACCTGACCGACTTTGGAAGCACTTTTTTTCAAGTGGATCTCGGTGCACTGGCTGCATCTTTCTGTCATTCAATAGCTTACATAAATGTAGGCTAACACACCCACACCAGCCGACTTCTTTACTGGATTACGCTAAGTTCACACTGCTCTTAACACTGACAGAGAGAAAAGTGCTCATATGGCACTATACTTATTGTTTTACATGGGTAATTCCTTAGACCGCGAATATAAGACGAGACGTCATTTTCAGGCATTTTTCCAGGGAAAATATATTGTCTTATATTCGGATCAATGCGGTAATATCAGGGGAAATTCTACAGAAGGTGCGTGAACATCAACTTCATTTGTAGCTAACTTTTAATACTTGTTTGTAATTTGGATGCTTGGTACAACTGTCCACGGTAACGGAACTTGCTGTCTGTAAAACCTGTATTGCAAGGGTTTGTCTCTGTGGTTATGGCCACTCGGTTACCAGGTACTGCATGTTAGTTTGCGTGCCCCCAATGCTAATTAAAAATGCTCCTGGTTCACTGATATGCTGTAATTCTGATCGATATGCTTGTTACTTCGGTAAGCATCAATGTGGCAGTTTCATCATAAAGTTGCCCGATTGTACCCACTAAAGTTGCCCGATTGTACCCACTACAGTTGAAGCAGCTGCTTGTGATCACTTCACTTATCCATGACCGTGATCAGCTGGATCCCTATCACAAATATCAGAGTTAGCTCTCTGATTCTACCGTGAAAGCAATCGCGAAACGCAGAAGCTCTAATGTGTCTGGTATAACAAACGATTTCTCTGCACTACCGTGACATAATTTCATCCCCCTTTAAAAATTGTTGTGGGTAATAAAAAGCTTAAAAAGGCAGAGATTAAATAGGAAATTCTTTCCTGTATAAGTGATCGATTTGCTAGCTCCACATAAGCAACTTGTCCACGTTAACAGAACTTAAGGTCTGCAAAACCTGTATTATGTTCATAACATAACCAAGCTATCTCTAGCTGTCGAGTACTATCCATAAAGCTGTTTTCAAATCGGACGCGAAACAAATTTTTCGCGGGACAGATTACATTCAAAGTCAATGCAAAAACTTGAATACACGTTGGATGGGCGCGAGGAGTAGCTTACACACCAGATGCAAAACAAATTTTTCGTGCGACAGAATACATTCAAAGTCAGTGCAAAGACTCGACTACACACATTATGGGCATGTCAAGCCGCTTTCACACCAGAGGCGAAACAAATTTTTCGCACGACAGATTAGCTACATTCAAAGTCAATGCAAAGACGTGAATACATGCTTTATGGGAGCGTTACGCAGCTTTCACACCGGACACGAAACTTAACGCGCGAGAGATTACATTCAAAGTAAATGCAAAGATGCATTGACTTTGAATGTTATCTGTCGCGTGAAAAATTTGTTTCAAGTCCAGTGTTAAAGTGGCTTAGCGCGCCCATTTTCTGCGAGCAAACACTGGTCATTCCCATGCAATAAGTTAACAATTACCATGGGCAATTTCCGAAAAGGCCGTTTAGCCTGGAGCTTTCGCCTCTTTGTCATACATCAGCGCAGAAGCTGTTCGTTACTCCACGCTAACGACACACCACAGCTATGCACACAAACTAGCAGGTCCTTATAATATACACCAAAGCAGTCCATAAGTTGGTCCACTTTTTGCCGCTCCTCTTTGAGGATAATGGCAGTATGAGCTAAATAAGGACCCCGTGTAGGACAGTGAATGATTAGGAGTACTCTAGGGGAATCCAAGATCAAAATATAACCTTGGAAATGTTGCACAATAGGTCCCCTTTAAATTCGTAGTTGCTGTGTTTGAAAACATATCCAACAAGCATGCGCACAAGCTTGTAATGCGCAAAAAAAAAAAAAACAGACAGTTTGAGTTTATTTGGGCCATTTAAAGTCATAATTTATGCACATAAGAAAATGCGTCATAAATTTGTTAAGCAACATAAACAGTGCAATCGAAAATAAAGTGGACTGTTATACTGCCAATTTGTTTTAGCAACTGTTGCTAATCAGACAACGTAATCTGCAGGAGGATTAGGTAATTAACCATACATATGTGCCATTACTTAAAGGTCTTTAATACCGCCCACGGACTGCTACCGATTTCAAACACTTGCTTGTCAATCTGGGCACACAATCACCAGCTGAATCCACACAGTTTCTGCCTTACTGAATACGAATAGCTGGTAACGCAACAGGGGACAAGCAAGGCCATTGGTCAAACAAATTTCCCAGCAAACCTGCTTTCTGAAACTTTTAGGACGATAACAACATTAAATAAATTGTTCATAGATTAAACCCATGCAACATTTTTTATTTGCGAGAATACAGTTTTCGATCATTAAAATACCATGAAGCAAATATATAGATGGATACAAATGGCCATGACGCAGGATAACCAGAATAGTGAAGTAAAACCATATAAAGTGGTATATATAACATGAGTCACCACATGGTTGGAGTGTTTTAGAAAGCAAAATTTTCACCTCTAAGTGCAGGCATTATCTTCTTTGGTTCATTATAGCTATTTCTTTGTATGGCAACGCAATACCCGATTCACAACCATCGTAAGCCTGTTTAGAGCTTCAGCTAAAAATTCATTTTTTTTCAAAAAGTTGCGTGCGTACGGAGGTGGGGTATTCGACAAAAGTTAGTTCTCATTATCATGTTTCAATACACCCCAAGTCAATTTCACACCGGAATTCTGAGACTGGTAGACTGGCTTCAGGAAAAAACATACTATAGTACTTGACCACGAGATGGTACCCCAGATCAGCTATTGAATTTTCCCAAGCAGGCAGAGCTGAAACGCAATTTAGAGTATGGAGAACTTCCCTCTAATCCCTGTTTTTCAGGAGTTGCATGAATTCAACTCCTCAGCTAAGCCTGATGTGCAAACTGGTCAATGTCCTTGCCCATAGTATCGATCCAGTAGTTTCAAAAAATTATCACTTGCTACAGAAAAAACCATTTTAGCTACAGTGAGCCAACAGTATTCCAATTAGTGGTTAAAAAAATACGTTTTGTGAAGCAAAAAATCCGATATTAAATTGATTCTCTCACATTCTACTGTCAATTTCAGTCATCACACACAAAATATACGTAGTTCCCTTCCATGGATTAATGCGTAGATTTCTCCATTGACAAATTCAGCACTCCCTTCTATCCACCCAAGTACTGGTGTCGATAGCCAGTCACTCAATTACATATCAGATTCATCTGCGCAACTCTACAGTTATAGTTCATGCCCTCGTGAAGCTTCCCCGGTAACGATGTATTGATAGACTCGTTTCTTATCCAATTCCCAAGTGTTTAAACTTTCCTCAATGACTGAAATACATTGATCGGACAATAAGAATAGGATACAAAGCTAAGCGTAAAAGTAAGGTCGGTTGTGTTCTTCAAATGTTGGCCACGGGTGCGCAGCTGAAAATGATGCGATATCAAAGAAACAAAGACACCCGTAAACTGGCCTTAAGTGTTCAGTTTCATTAACGAGATAAATGTTGTATGGACGCGGTTAATGGGAATTATTCCGAATGAAACAGTACTGGAGGGTTCCTTCTACCAGATACATCTGTCTCTGGAGGAGGGCATCAATGAAGAAAACAGGTTATACTTCAACTCTGTTTGCATTTTGCTCTAATATGGCTTTTTGCTGTAGAATTTATACCGCGTTTAAAGACATCGAATGCCGAGGTTTTCATTTCTCCAAATGCATGCATCCCATGCACGTCGGTAGATCCCTTGGTACGTTCATGACACCATTCTGTCGAATATGGAAAGATATGTCGTTTGATTTTTCCTGAAAGTGAAATTTCTGTTCTGTTAAAATAAGGTATATTTCAGAATTCAGATATTACTGAGTTAGTGAGTTTTTACCCTTATAAGGTGTAAGGTTATGAGCTCGGATGTGAGAGCGGTTTGCTTATCATTGCAGGGTGAATGTTATGGCTGTTTAATCAGCACTTTATTTAATGCTTGGGGGACTTCGAAGAAAAATGGACAATATTGTTAACTTTATTATGGAGAAAAGACATGTTTTGTGTTTGGAGAGGTTACTGGTGACCAATGACGTTCAACTGCACTGATATTGATAAATTCATGCTAAACTCAACCAGAAAATCATTAGTTAATGCTGAATTTCATGCCCCAAAAGTTAATTTGAGTTAAATATATGATTAATGTATGATTTGACAGTGAACCATTTTGATGGATTTCAGACTTTGGGGAGACACCTGGATAGCAGTCTAATTTGGCTCATAGCAAGCGGGTAATCTAGAATGTAATGTTCAAGATGAATTGTACTTGTGGTCAAGAAGTTTATGATGCCAGAAATGTATAGTTTTAAGCCCCAGCAGTTTTTCAATTGTCAGTATAATTTTTTTTGCTAATTCAAAGTTGAATTTAATTAAGATTTTTTGTGCTTGCAGCCCCTTTTCCCCACTAAAATCATAAAAATAAACTGAAATACGATGGGAGTCTAAATACTTCAAGTATCTAGACTCAATTGAGCCAAAGTTTTTCTGCCTGTAAAGCTGCAATCTTGAATTATAGAGCCTTAAATCAGGTAACGCCCAAATAGCCAGATTTGGCTTCTGCACAAAGGGGTTAAATAAGTCAAAAAAGGGCGTGGCACTCAAATTTCATGAAATTTTCATACAAAAACCATTAGAGATATTGACATTAAACTTGGTTTCTTTTGTTTTGGTACCATAAATTATTTTTGGAAAAAGTTTGAGTAAAATATAAGAGGTGTCATGTACATGGGTGGCTGAGTTGACATTGAATGACCCTTATGGTAAGTGAACAGTCGTATTTGATATGTTGGAAGCGGGAGAAATGGGCCCTGAGCTTCTTACACAAGATCCAATTTGTTATGGCATGACGACTAAGTTGGAGCATCTCCACAGAAGTAAGGCAGCTGGGATGCTTCCAATCTGTATTGCTGACCACTTACCAACAGTGCGCCTACGAGGGACAAACCATGATCCGGCAACAGGGTGTGGGGCATAGACCATGCCATCATATACCATCCCATCTTTCCAAACTGACCAAGGCGCTGCAGTGACACAATTGAAGATTTGAAGATTTTTGCAGAATACCAACCGAAATACAAGTTAAATATCAACAAGTTCGCAGTGCAATGACACCAAGCCTAAACTAATATTACAACAATATGACTGCGAATAATAAAAACATATTTGCAACAGTGTATCAATATTTTTTTTCAGTTCTATGTCAATAGCAGTTCAGTTAATGTCAAAATGGGTAAATACACTGTTATACACTCACTGCATTTTAACAGTTAAATAAACGCATTGTTTCCTGTGTATTTCAATTGAAAGTGGAGTCCTGTGTACATTTACCTGTGGTTTACACTTAAAATACAAAGAACTCTGTTGTAAAATAAAAGGTGCCAGTTAAAGTAACTGGCTAAACGGCGCAAGTTTATAAAAATGCATGAAGGATAATTTTCAACGAGACCATTTAACTATAATTGAATGTTCCAGTATATTTAGCTAACCACTTTTTGCTCTCCAATTTACATATCAGTACTGAGTGCTGTGATCACACAGGGCTCTGACGACATTATACTGACATTTATACATACTGACATTCCATTTTAGTGAAATGCCAATGATATAAAATGGAACAGCCTATTGATACTCTGCTTTTATGTTTCATTTTTAGGCTTATTGACTATCAACTGATAACTTGCTAATATTGAACTTAAATTTCAGTTGACATTCTGTTAAATATTCACATGAGAATATCCAAAAACTGACAGGACCACTTTGTCAAAAGAGACCATTTATTGAAAGCATGCAGGCATACAGGCATACATTGGGTTTGGCGACATGGCTCTGTTCTGAGAGATCCCTGCCCGTCCGAGCGTGGAACTGAAGGCAGGGAGCTGCAACTAACCCACTCTCCATAGAATAGAGCCTACAGCAACAATGACCTCAAAAAGAAGAGGCATTGTTACTGAACGGCAGTTTAGTCATGAAAGAACAGGGTTACAGAATATCAAAATCGATGGGTGGAGCTTGGGAGGAGGAGGGTTGTTAAATGTACCTGCTGAGGAGCTGCTTCTTATGATGGCGAGCTTAAGTAAGCTGGATATGCTGGATATTATCAGTCAAGTAATCATGTGATGGCAAAGTCAGATGACAGTCATGTGCACTCAGACGGTTCTCCGGCAGGAAAAGCGCTCCTCTGTGTTAGCAAGCTTGACTCTGTGGCCTATCAGAATTTACGTCAAGCTTCATTTCTGATAGGACCACATTGTCCAAAGAGAATATTTATTGAAGGCATACAGGCATATAAGCATACATTGAGTTTGGCGCAATGGCTCTGTTCTGCAACCGAAGACAGGGAGCTGCAAATAACCCCCCCAAACAGAACCATGCCGGGCATAAGGTAACAGTATAAAATATGAAGCTTAGTTATGACAGCCCGACAGCTGGCACAATTTCTCTTGAAGCCAAATATAAGAGAAATATTCTGCGTGAAGTGTATTATGTGTAGTGACAGCCCAACAGCTGGCACAATTTCTCTTGAAGCAAAATACAAGAGAAATGTCCTATTTGAAGTGTATTATGTGTAGTGATAGCCCAGCGGCTGGCATAATTTCTCTCAAAGCCGATTCAAGAGAAATAGGCTAGATGATTGATGAGAATTACGAGAGGAGACATCTTCAGAACTGGTACTTTTTAAAAATAAATTTAAGTGTATATAGTGGTGAATGAATTTGCATGGGTGCAGAGGAATGACGCTTTGTGCCCTGACTATGTGTATAGAAATGTGTTCTAAACAACACGTGAACCAGATGGAAGTACAAGATGGATCTGATTTAACATGCAAAACATGGTAACAATTTTCATAATTTTACCAAAATTTTTTTAGCTTCTAAATTGTCCTAAATCCCTAGTCGAAGGCGTCATTCGTAGGCTGAAGATGTTCAATGTCCCATGTCCTTCGGTGTCGCAATGGAGGCCATTGAGGGGGTGGTTGTTGCTGATCCAATAAGGAACAAGTGAGGAATGTAAAGCTTAGGGAGAATCAGAGCCCAACAACAAATCAGGACGGAGTGATGGGTTTCCCAGCCTCCTGGGAGGAACCAGGCTTAAGAGGGATAGTCCATCCTCCTCTGACCAGCCCAGGGTATGTGTTCATGGTTGCCAGAATTCAAAGGAAGTCCATCGCAAGCAGGCCAGGATATGTAGTCTGCTGGATAGATGCCAAGGACCAGAACATTTCGATGGTGGAGACTGGGCAGCACTAGGACAGAAGCCAGGTAGTGATGAAAGCAAAGACCAGCAGCAGCAGGCTCAGGGCAGGGCCCCATCTTGGACAAGGAGAGAAAACAAAATCAGGCAGAGGCAAAGCAAGTTTGAATGAAATGAGTAGATTACCACAAAGCGTAAGCTAGTTTGCTGACGTGGGGTAAAAATTTGCAAAGAATGAGCAACCCGCCGCCACATCATGGCATTGCTGAACATGAGCAAGATAAGACACAGCTTGAGGATGCAAGCTTGACGTTAGCAAGCACTCTCAGGGTTACTTGCCAAGCAAAACCACAGCCATTGAAATTTTACCAAATTAGGGTGCTATTGCATGTACAATCATACAAAGGACATTCCTGCCAATGTTGCTGGGAACAGCTGCCGATTTGGAAAGGTAACGCAAATATGAAATTAGGCAATTACTTACAAGGCCTGCTGCAAGTATGACCTGCTTAATTGCAGAAATTCTAATGCCAACTGAAATGACAGCTCTGAGCCCGATCATTCAAAAGCATTTTGAAGATTTTTTTTTTTTTAATCACTAAGCACTCCAGTAGCTAGCACCTGCCGTTGGTTTTATTGTTGCAAGCTGTATGCAATTAAAAAAAAAATCTTGAACCGATCAAATATAGAGAAAAGGCTTTAGTTCCCTGGAAATAATTGAGGCAGGGAGAGCTTTAAAGGCAAAGATATTGCAAATGAGATCCCTCCAAAGTCTATCGTAATTTAAAAAAATAGTGCCACGGCACTGCAGCTCACCTGCCTAACTTATTAAATTGTCAAATCAAGATCAAAATTCAAAATTCAGCAAAAATCATCTGACACATGTTGCTTTTCACAGCAAATCAACCAGGTACCAGGTTACAAAGACATACCAGTAAAAATTGTTGCAAAATGGCTAAAAATGGAATTTTCCATATGTGATGGGATCTGGGAAAACCAGTCAAATGGTGAGCAGTAGTATATATACATATATATATATATATATATATATATATATATATATATATATAGTAATGTGAATATAGGCCACTGGATGGCAGTATTTACCTTTTTTTTAATTCAGCTCAGACTGGAGCTATGTTTAGACATGTCCTGGACATGTCTGGGGCAAGTCCCCGAAAAGTAAAAAAAAGAGGTCTAAATGTGGGTGGGGTCTGCAAAAGAGTATATAAGGAAAAGAATTGAGACAGTAAAGTAGTAGGAGAAACTGCAAGAAGAAGGATACGTGTGACCAGACCTGTCATTTCTGTTCAAGACCTGTGAAGTTTCTTTTGTGGATTTTTGCCTGTAAAAGAGCCTTTTCCTCACCCAGCACATCACCAGAAAACCCACAAGGACTGTAAATATTTCAGTTTTTTTTTGTTTTCAAATCAATCTTGGTCTGTAATTGTAAATAGTAGTTTAGTCTTTGTTTGTTAATTAAATGTGTTGAGGTTTTTAAAACTGTGTCTGTCATCCCTTGCTGTTGCTGTTGCGTTGTAAATCTAATAACAAATTGGGGCCATAACAATATATATATATTTGGTATGTGTTATAGAAAAGCCAAATATTCGAATTGATTATTAGAAAACCCGTCTGCAAATGATTAGCAAGTTTGACTCCGTGGAATTTAGGTCAAAATCTATTTATGTGAAGAATGTGTCACAACACAGTGAGCATCACATCCTGCTGCAAATGGGGTAGGGATGGGGCGATATTTAACCGCAATTTTTTTTTAAAGTGTAGTAAGACCACCTGCTGCCATGGGGCAAACATCCAAGCTTTCCCTTTTCCTTTATTCAACCCGATGCAGTCTTGAACAAACGACTGCAGTAGGTACCAAAAATCAGAGGGCATGTGAAATGCTTCGGGAAAGAACTAGACTCTCATCAGCATTTTTTTTCGGCGATATGCTGAATGGAAGTAAGAAAAGGACTACAGAATTGTCTGCTTTTTACCAATTAGGCCACTCTAATCCTGTCCCGTTTACTTAGCTCAATTAGCCATAGACTGTTTAAAAAGATGGACGAAGCAACCCTGACGTCACCCATTGGTTTCAGCATTCCATTTAGGAAGCCTCGATTTTGGCATTTCGAATATTTTGTCTTTTAGAAACTGGATGTGATTTCTATCAGAGTCAGGTTAAAGTACTTTAAAGTATTTTCAAGAATTGAATGAAAATTTTTTTTTTTAATACCAAAGTGCTTGCACTTGTATCAGAGTACTTCCTATTAATGCCTAAAGTACTTGTACTTGCATTCAAGTACTTTTCAAAGTTCTTGACCAATCTCTGTCAGCATTTAGGAGACAGAGTGGTCAAGTACTTTGAAAAGTACTTGGATACAAGTACATGTAGTTATTATTAGGTATTATCAGGCATTAGGCCTAATAACATTATTAGGCCTAATGCCTAATATTAGGCATTATTAGGTAGTACTCAGATACAAATACAAGCACAATGTAAAAAAGAAAATGCTTGCATACTATTCTAAAAAGTACTTGAAAGTACTTGGACCCAACTCTGATTTCTATTGAACGAGAGGGTGAATTGAAGATCAGGGAGGAGCGAGTGGTGAATCTACGTGAGGCTCTGACCGTATCTAACAAGGACCAGAGGGTAGCCACGCCCCATAAAGCATATCTGGCTTAATCCAAGTTATTCTAGTCTATTTGGGACCATAATTGACAAAAATGAACATCATGATATATCTATGGAGACTAGAAACTTTCGATAGATTCTATAAAATAATATGGAAAATATTTACTGAAATAATAAATCAGGTTCATTTTCTCATAGACTTCCAAAGCATTGAACTTTTTTCTGCAACCGCGGTGTCGCCCTCTCCTGGCGATTAAACAGAATGCAATTTTCAGAGATTTCCGCATGGGCTTCACTTTTCAGACCTTGGTGCTGCATCCATCTTTTTATACAGTCTATGCAATTAGCAATCAAATTGTGAATTTGCATATTTACTTTGTTGAATAAGTAGATAGTCATATTTATTAAGGTTGCATGTTTGATTGTCACATTTTGAAATTTAAATAGCCCAAAAACAACACAGATTTGCATGAATGCTATTGCACGATTTTTTTGTGGGTTTACATAAGGCCATTTTGTACGGTTACAAAAATATACACGGCATTTTGGGGAAATTATTAGAGATTCATTCAAAACAAAGATTTGTTTTAACATTTACCTGAATTATAAGCATTCAAAAATATACACAAGGTGGAAAACATTCTGAAAAGTGGATGAAACATGAATGTGGGATACAAATAATCACAATCGCACAAAATTGCCCAATGTAAGCCCGCAAAAATTCGTACAATCGTATTGATGTTTGGTGGCCATCTAAATTTCAAAATTTGACAATCAAACATGCAATGTTAATAAATTGGACTATCAACTCATTCAACTAAGTTAATAAGTGAATTCATCGTGTAATGCGAATAGAAGCCACTAGATGGCAGTATTGACCTTTCTTATGTTAAGCCCAGACTGGAGCTTGGTTTGGGCATGTCTGAGACAAGTCCCAGAGAATAAAAAAAAGAGGTCTTAATGTGGGAGGGGTCTGCAAAAGAGTATATAAGGAGGAAAATTGAGGGAGTGGAGTAGTCGGAGAAATTGCAAGCGGAAGGATACATTTGACCAGACCTGTCACTCTTTTCAAGACCTGTGTAGCTTTTTGTGGCTTGTTGCCTGTGTTGGAGCATTTTCCTCACCGGGAACATCACCAAGCAACCCAACCAAAGGGTCAATCTTGGTCAGTAGAGTAGAGAATGGATTAGTTAAGTCTTTGTTTGATTAAATTTGTTTAAGTTTTAAAATTGTGTCTGTCATCCTTTGCTGTCATAAATGTAATAACAAATTGAGGCCATAACAACGGTTTGATTGCTAACCGAGCAAAGTAAATGGGGACGGGATTAGAGTAGTCTAATTGGTTGAAAGGAGGTGATTCTGCATGTCGCCGAAACACTGACATGAGTAAATTTATTTCCTGCAGCATTTCACATGCCTTTTAATGTTTGGTGCTTTCGGCAACTGCTCAATAAAGGAAAAGGGCAAGCTCAGATGTGCGCGACATGGCAGCAGGTGGCCTAACAACTCTTTAAAAAATCGCAGTTGAATATCATCCCAAAGTATCCAAAGTATGGGGTTTTGAAGTTGCGTACCAGCCAAAGAGCCCATGCTTACACTTGTCCCAGTTGAAAGCATCTATAATGGCCACGCAAGCCTCGGAGCTGGCTCTCTGAAATAATGGAAGAAGGCCATTTCGTTTGATGAGTCCCATTTTCTGTTACATCATATATAAATTGCATATATGTAGATCAACCATATATACATCAACTGGGTATGTTTGTGCATTTACCTGGGGAAGACAATAATTGCTCCTGATTGGCCAGACTGCATACTAACTGACTCACAGGTAAAGGGGAGGGTTAAAAACCAGAATTTTCTGGCCCTCAAGGACCATGATTCTGGGAAAAGGGCTTTACAGCAATGCTTCTTCACGTCCAGAAGCATTTGAGCTTGGAACAGTGTAACTAACGTGTACAAGAGCTTGAGAGCTGATACAATACAGTTTGTGTTGATAAGCAAGGTCAAATGTACAGACCTGCGAAAAATGACCACAAAAGGAAAACTACACCAACACATCTCCAGAAGTTAATCAGCTAAAAATTTGACAGTCTGCAATTTAACTTCACTTTAAATCATATGTGTTGGAATGCAGAGCTAAACATGACAGGAGTCTGGTGTGAAGCCAGTCTGGCCAATCAGCATCTGTAACTGTTCGGTTAATAACCCTGGAGGAAAGAAACCCAGGGCTAGATTTGGATTTCAGGATCCCGGCTGTAAAATAATACCATTGAGCAATAAAGAAGAACAGTTTTTTCAATAAAGCACAAGTCACTCTGTCGACATTTTTAACTGTGTTAAATTTTCTTGGAATTCATGTGGTCCTGATAGGAAAATATATTTTTATTGTTACATTTTTTGATAAAAACACCTTCAAATGTCTGTAAATCTGTCCAATAAAGACCGCTGCCCATAAAATATTAGGTTTTAAAAAAAGCAGCCAAATTTGTGGAAATAAACACAATACGCCATAACATGATACTAAGTCAATAAGTCCCAGTTTTACAACTGAGATTGGAATGGAAGCTGAAATAAAACACTGAAAAAAATAGCATATGGGCTTTCTAAAAATCACAAAGCACCCTGTAAATGTGATTTGGATGATAGGAACATCAGTAGTGTCTCTGTTGCATTAGTATTCATAAAGGTGTGGGTAAAAGCGTGTAATAACAAGAGCATTAGGGAAATTATCCGACAACCACTGCATAACGGACACCTGATTAGCATATGTCCCTGGATGAACCCCGCTTACGGAGAATATGAAGCGTTAACTATTCCATAAAAACCCAGAGAATAAATTTCTTGCTCCTGAAAAAGCTCTTTCCATTCATCTATAAGAGGCCTTGCAAAAGCGCCAGAGAGTGTTGCAGTGGCTTTGGGACTGTATGAATGCAGAGAGACAATGCATTTGGGTAAACAAAACTGCCCAAACATATAAAAAAATAATGATTCCCTATTCCTACATGGTGTCTTGATTCTCGCTTGCGGTTGGAAAAAAGAAGAGAAATTGCTGGAAAGTAAGAAGTCGTTCTATCACCACCCCAGAGGGAGGTCACAAGCAGCCCGTCGCCAAATTAAACCTGAAGATACACAGTTTTGTAGGTTTACAATTGTATATATGCAGCAGAAAAGAGACAAGGTCACTGGCAGGATTATTTTAGGAGGCAGAATCAAATATCTTCGGAACATGGGTGCCATGCTCTTCACTGAGAAGTCACAGAATGTTCCAGTTTCACCATTTTTTTCTGTGGTCTGGGCTCACAGATTTCTCACCTCTGAGGCACACAAGTTTTTTTCCCTTCACAATTCCACTCAACCACCAGTCTCCTAAGGCAGTGAGACACTGTCCCAACTTTACTGGAGTTGGAATTGCAATTTTAAACATGCTGAAGTATGAAAAGTAAAATTAGTCATTTATTTAGGATTCAGTTTTATTTGTTATATTTTTCAGGAACATACTGCATTATGAGTCAACATGTTATATACATTATCCACAGTTATGGGGATTAGTACCACACATTTAACTTTAATAATGCCAAGCCATGTTATAAAACAGAGGCACTCTTATATTCATGTTACTGTGAGGAGAACTGTCATTGTTGTTGATTGAGAGGTTCTGATGTGCAGTTTTGCAGCGGAGACATTCATTTTGAGTGATATTCATCATGAAATGGGTAATTGGTGACCTTGCTGAAAGGGGATTAGTCTATATAAGGTGCTCAAATTCTTGTGAGCTATTACCTTAATCTTAAAATATAAAATAAATGGGTTAGCTTTCTGTGTCCCTGTTAAGGATTTGGGGAGGGAAACACTTGGAGCACTGGGAACAAAACTCGGAACTGAACTCCGAACATTCGGAACTGGGAGAGACAAAAAGGGGAGAGACGCCAGGAGTGGGGATCCAAAAGTTTTTTATTAAACAAACAGAAAACCAGAGAAGGGGGGAAAACGGGGCATTCCGGCCAACATAACCACCATGAACTACACTGAAAGGGGAGACTGCCCAAACTAAACCGCAATGGGCAGACTAGGGACACTCGGGACAACTCAGGAAGGGGAGCTAGGGAAACACTCGGAAAGGGGACACTAGGGAAACTCGGAAAGGGGACACTAGGGAACTGGAGCAAGGGGACACTGGGAAGCAGGGTCTAGGGCAGGCACAAGACAAGACCGTGGGCACAGCTGGCAGATGGCTAACTCGGATAGCACAGCTGGCCGGGAGAAGGGTGAGAGAGAACATCAGGAGGGGGGCAGACAAGACGGCAGGCACCCTGGGGACTGGAGACGGCGGAGGAGACAGGCACACTGGGGACTGGAGACGGCGGAGGAGACAGGCACACTGGGGACTGGAGACGGTGGAGGAGACAGGCACACTGGGGACTGGAGACGGCGGAGGAGACAGGCACACTGGGCTCTGGAGACGGCGGAGGAGACAGGCACACTGGGCTCTGGAGACGGTGGAGGAGACAGGCACACTGGGCTCTGGAGACGGCGGAGGAGACAGGCACACTGGGCTCTGGAGACGGCGGAGGAGACAGGCACACTGGGCTCTGGAGATGGCGAAGGGGACAGGCACACTGGGCTCTGGAGGACAAGGGCACCAGGGGCTGAGCGGCAGGAAGGGTAGGCTGGGCTGGGTAAGCGACTGACTGGAACACAGAGAAGAAGTGTGGGGACCAGAGGATAGTGCACAGGGCCGGGAGTAGTGATGGGAGCGGGAGCGAAGTCAGATCTGGAGGCTTGCTGCAGAGGCTGACAGATATAAGGTAGGGGGCATGGACAGACAGAGGTGCAGGAACTTAATATAATTAACAAGGGGTGGAACATAAGGGAAACCTAATTACATGAAACAGATAAACATTAACACACAGACGAGGATCACAAGACAATCCCAAAGACGGGATAAATAAACTGGGTAAAAAGACTCCTAAGTGTAATGAATAAGAGCCAGAATAGATAAGAATGCAGAGGGTCTGCAGAAAATTTGGCAAAGCCAGTGAATAGAAAAGCAAGGGGCGGAGACAAGAACAGGGCGACCGCTGAGAGATAATTAGTCAATTAGTAAGTGCAGGTATACAATCCCAGGTGCTCGTTAGTAGATTAGTATTATATACAATGTCAGTAGTGGTTAGTAATTTTAGAGAAAACAACAAACTGTTAGTAATTGTTAGTAAATATAGGAAAGCAAGGGGAAACTAGTAAACGAGAAGGGAGGGAAAGATGAAACCCAGAATCCATTAAATCACCCGAAACAGTGCCACAATCAATTAACACAGAAACTGATACAAACAATGACGTGACCGGGGAGAAAGCAAAGACAGTACATGAGTAAAACGTGGACTGGACTATCACGGGAGAGGATTGAAATGTGAACACTAAGACATGGACTAAAAACTGACATACCAAAATAATAAAAACCTAAAATTAACTTACCAGGCACACAGACCACGGAACACAACAGTCCCTTTAAATTTGATGGAGAGTTCTTAAAGGAGTGTATTGAAAGTTTGCTCAGCCAGTGGGGAAAATAATTGAAGATGAAACTCATTTTTTGTGTTTTAAACTCTTAAATATTTTAAACTTTTAAATATGGTCAGGGTGCGCATCTGCTGCTCGACCTCATATTGCAAATGCAGCTGTGTGATTAAGTAACTGATTTCAGAACATAAGATGAGTGCTAAGCTGATACAGGTAATGTAGGCAATGTGAAAAACCTGCACTGCTGTTCTTAATTACATACTTTAATATTTTCAAATGCCAGATTAACACTGAGGCCGGATCTCTATGACACCCAACAATAACACAGACTGTGTTATTTGCATAATGTGTCTTCGAGACGCAGAGTGATGTAATCAGCGGGAGAGATATAACAGGGTCTCAGCTTCGTTTCACATAGGCAAAAAATATAAAAAACCTAAACTGAATTCCCAGGTTGCATATGATGTACTTACTCAGCGGTTTGCCTTTTTTGAACCAAAAAAGTTGAAATTTAAGTTCATAGGAGCTGCATAGCATATGCTTAATATATTTGTGAGGTTCAGCTTTAAGATAAGATGACTGAAAGTAAATAATGCATGACAAATGGCAGGTTGATCTGCGGTTTCAGGGCCCAGATGCTTATGCCATGGTCTGTTTGCCCGTCGTCCGACATGAGTCGTGCGTCATCTGTAAACATCTTCTCCTCCGAAATGACCAGGCCAATGAAGCTGAAACTTGGTATGCATGTTTATGCATGTATGCATCAGTCAGGACACCACGATTTGTTCATGGGGTTTGGATCCGATTTAAAATCCCAGATAGAGCCTTTATTCGGCTAATTTTGCAGCTTCTGAAGAAAAATTTTGTGTGTGCATAGTTAGTAGTTGGGCTTGAGATATATCTGGCATTTTTTTGCTGTATTTTGATTTTTGAACTTTATTTGACCTTTGCACTTTGGCATGCACATAATAGCTGTGTTCAAAATCGCCCCCTATCACGGATTTAGTTAACTATATAGTGTGTCCGCCAATTAGGAGTGTTGTTCAAATTCTTTTCATCCACTATATATTGGACTATAAAATACCCAAAATGCACAGCAGAATCGAGTGAGCAAGCGATGTACACTACATTGTAGTGCCGTATACCACAATGCACTGCGGTCATGTTTTTCCGCAGAAGAAGAATGTAAAGAGTGAGATGGCTCCAACCTGCAGATTTACATTCTCCAGTGTTCCAGTGCTTTCACACCGGACGCGAAATGAATTTTTGGCACGACAGACTAAATTCAAAGTCAGTGCAAAGACGTGAAAACACACGAAACATGTGTATTTGAACTTGACTTTGAATGTAATCTGTCGTGAGAAAATTTCGTTTTGCCTCCGTGAAAGCGGCTTAAGTGTCCGATTTGTTCACATGATGCTCGGCATGTCCGCTTACATCACAAGAATATCCAGCACATTTGGTGATGCAACCATGTTCAGAAAATTCCGGTATAGTGTCCGAAATCTCCTTTGGTCATTCCATATGTAGTGCACTATATCTTATACACGATGTAGGGAATAGGGAGTGAGTGAAGGAGTGGACGATTTTGAGCACAGGTCCTGTCAGTTGTGATATTTTCTTGAAAAAGTCTGCAGTTTTGAAGCTGAAACTTTCTAGGAATGACAACAGTAACAGTACTACTAAACAGTTCAGTTTCTGTCACGTTGCAAAAATTCAAAACAGTTACCATAGCAATCATATTGTAAATTCTATTTTTAGCCATTTGGCTGTAATTTTTGCAGATAATTTTGACATAATCTGGTATCTGGTTGATTTGCAGTGAAAAGCAACATGTGTCAGATCTTTTTTGTTGAATTTTTACCTTTGCATTAGCCATGCTGTCTAAATCACCTATACATGGCAATTTTGTTTATAAATGTTTTGGTAAATTTCTGAAGCAGTACAAATGAATGAAATGAATTGATTAAGAAAAAACAAATTTTCTCTAAATGACCACCAAAAGGGATAAACATAGTCAAAAAATCAGAGACCTCGGTTATAAGCCCATCTCCCAATGGTCGACCATCCAAAGCTTTGATCGAGTGCAAATGTGAGAGAGAGCAGATGGGAAAGGGAATGTTTTCTAGCCCACTCCGCATCAATAAAACAATAAGCAGCCCCAGAATCCAAAAAGGCTTTAACCCATATTCTCCTTTTCCCCCATAGTCAACTTTACTGAAATAAGAGTTTGAATGGGAGATTGGGTCTGTCCCTCTAGCATCCCCGCCCCCCAATTGCCAAAGGGGCTTCCTGTCTCCTTTTAAGCTCGGGGCAACTTGGATGGACATGTCCTGGTTCGCTACAATGATGACAAATCATTTGTCCGTAGGAAAAGGCTTACGATCCCGGTTCTCATATGAGCCATCAACCTGCATGGGCTCAGTAGAACTGGGCATTTTAGTGGGCGGAGTCAGGGTTGTATGCGTGTTGTAAGGAACATTAACCCTGTTGCTATCAAGAGCTAATACAGTACATTTCTCTTTGTTTTGTTTGCGAATGTGATTACCAACTCGCACCGCAGTACGAACTAACAAATCCAAAGAAACGCTAGGCTGTAGTGTAGCCAGAGTGTCCTTAACTTCCTCAGCCAAAGCCTGAACAAACAGTCATAAGAGGTGCTTCTGGCCACCCTGTCTCTGTGGCTAAGGAGCGAAACGAGATAGAGAAATTAAGCAACGCTCTCAGCTGTTGTGAATCTGCATTTCGGTCATGCCTTTTTCCCTAGTTTCATGTTTAAGTTTTGTGCCTGGCCATGCCACGTATGCCGTTTGTGTTTAAGTGACCACTGCCCGCCTCTGACCATCCCCATGATTATGTTTTGTGTTTTGTTGTTTGATTTCATGTTTTATTATTTTTCATGTTTTGTTATTATTTATGTCTTTGCCATGTTTTATAGTCTTGCCATGTTTCACAGCCTTGCCATGTTTTCATAGCCTTGCCACGCTTTCTTAGTCTTGTTTTTAGTTCTAGTCCTGCACTTCGTTTACCCTGTCTTGTCTTGTGTAGGTCTTTGCCCACGGTCCCTTGTCTGACGTGCCACTCATTCGGGTGATTTGCTGGTTTCTGGGATTTCAATCTTTCTTCATATCTCGTTTTTCTTCCTTCCTCTCTCTGTTACTATCCACTAACCAGACTAACAGTTTATTGTTTTCGATTAATTACTTACCAAGATTAACATTGTATATTTTTACTAACGGACTAACTTGCACTCGGGATTGTATAGCTGCACATACTAATAGACTAACGATCTCTCAGCATTCGCCCAATCTGTATCTCCGCCCTCCTTGCCTATCACTAATTATCTCTACTGCAGTTTCCACTTATATCTCAGGCTTTCCCTTTTCTTTAGACTGTACACTTTAGTACTCCTTAACCGGAGCCGTTTATTCGTTCATAGGAATGTCTCGTTATCCCTGTCTGCGTTTCCGCATTCGCCAGATTCACGTAATTAGATAAACCCTCATGTGTCAATCCTGATTATTGTTTCATTGATCGCACCTGTGCTCCCTTGTCATGTGTTCACCCCGGATGTGTATATAAGGTGTCTGCACTTTTAGTTCCTTGTCAGATCGTCTTTACTCCTTTGTCTTGTGCTACGTTCCTCGCCTTGCTCATTGTGATATTTTCTTTCTGACTGGATTGCCCGACACTTGTTTTTGGTTTGCCCTTTTGGATCTGATTGCCTTTGTGAGTTTTGACCTATTTCTGCCCGACCACGTCTATTGTCTTTTGCTGCCCTGGTATTTGGATTCGGACTGTTTACGGCTAATGAGTTTGCCTCTCCACCAAACCCACGCCTGTGTACCGAACCATTTTTGCCTGACCTTGAGTTTTGTTATTGGTGCCCTGGTTACAGTTTTGGACTTTGCCCTTTGGATTCTGCTTGTGGATTGTGGACATTGTACTGTTGCCAGCTCTGTTGGGGGGTTTCCCCCTTCAGAAATAAAGCCTCCATTTTGCATTTATCTGGTTCTTGCTCTTGGCTCATTTCGTAAAACCTCACATCAGCACCCTGCTTCAAATACATTAGACGTGTAGCTGTGTCCTGACCATAAACATCCTGATCAAAAACATCAATCATTTCTCTCACAAAAGTTTCTACTGAATTTACTACTGGCGATCTAGCTTGAATAAGTGGCCCCACCCAACTGAGAGCAGTGACGGTCAACAGTGATAAAATAAACAAAACCCGTGATTCTTCATTCGAGAACCGTGAGGGTTGCGCTTTTAAAAATATTTCACATTGAGCAATGAAATTTTTACATTTTCCTGCCATGCCTCCATATCTTGGGGCTAACTGGAGTTTAGGCTCTTGGGGAAGGCGTGCTGATTGTGCTTGTGAAACACTTTGTGTAATCTGAGCAGAGGATGCTCTAATACTGTCGGAGAGACTTATTAAAAGGCTTTCCTGTCTCTCCATAGCCTTCTCCTAAAGGGGAATTCTCTCAGTCAGCTCTGCCTGCCGACTGTCCCAGCTAGAAAGACCCTGACCATACGCAGTAAGGGCAGACTACTGATCAGCAACAATGCTCTCTAGCATAGCCGCTGCTGTCGACTCCATGTTTGGCTAGAGTGTTCTATAATGGCCAGTAGAATACGGAGGCTAGGTGCAACGACCAGAGAGAGAGAGTAGCACGGACACAGTACAAACACAGAGAATAATACAGACCAAATGAAAGTACTTGTGCTTCCAAAGGATGTATAATAGTCCGAACCAGAGAGGCAAGGTGAGATCGAAAAAGTGAGAAGAAACTCCAATAATTAGAAGATAGAATGCTTCACAAAACCTAACTACAGATATCTTCAGCTATAGTGCTTAGCTACAAACAGACACTATAGCAAAGAGGTGTGGCGAACATCCGGCTTATATAGAGTCCCAGGAAGCGCCGCCCCAGTTCAATCAGCCAGCTGGGTAAAGAATCCGATTGAAATGGAATACGATATCGTCCCGGGATGAGAGCCACAAAGAAAATTCCGAAACACACACTCAAACATCCAGAACCATAACAGAAATCAGCACCATTTCCATCCATGCCGAAGATTTAGTTACATTTGGGTCAGCAACCATATAGAAAATTATATTTTTTGCCATTTTGCTACAATTTTTGCAGATATTTATGTGTAATCTGGTACCTGGTTGATTTGTAGTGAAACGTGTCAGAACATGTCAGAAGATTTTTGCTGAATTTGGACCTTGAGTTGACCTTTGCCCATTAGCCATGCTGTCTAAATAGCCTATACAAGGCAATTTGTTTATAAATGTTTTGGTAAATTTCTGCAGCAGTACAAATGAAATATTTCTAAGATGACATGAGCACTATTTTAATCCATGCTGAGGATTTTGTAGCATTTGGGTTGAGATGGTTGCCATAGCAACCATATGTGATGGAATCGTGGAAAACCAGGAGAGAACAAAAATAGGTATTGCGAATATTTTGGTGAAATTGGGTTTTCATGAAATTAATACTCTACAACACATTGTCTATCATCCCAGAAAATATCTCTCTGTTATTCGCTCATTAATTAATGTTTAAAAAAGTTATTTTTTTAACCACTCTGTCTGACTGTCGTAACCTCCTAAGTTTGAAATGGCGAGTGGCAGGGGTGCGTGAAAATCGCCCATAACTGCTTATCTATAGAGACTATGAAAACAGTTCACCTGTCAAAGTAAACCACATAACATGAAGATGAATAATACAATAATATTACTTCATCTTCATGTTATTTTGTTTCACTAAATATTATTAATGCGGATTTTACCGCCAGTCCTATGTGAGCTACGCATCAATTTCCTCAGTTGATGATCAGATCTGCCACTGACTGGCCGATACAGAGGTGGCAGAGGTTCAAGCGAGAAGGGAGAGTGAACTAGCTGCCCAGTTAGAAGAATTAGGACGAATCAACCTCCTCAACTCAAGAAATTCTAATGCCTTGCAGGATGTTATAATGGATTATTTCACATCCAGATAAATGAGCGTGACGTTGACGCTGATGATTTTAGCGCTGAAGAAGAGCAAGAGGAGCCTGCTTGGTGATCTGGGCCTGTATTCACAAAGCATCTTATCTTACCGCTAGGAGTACTCCTAAGTCACGCTAAAATATTTTATGTAGGAGTAAAGCCTTGAAAGTTATTCAAAGCCGCTGAGAGCAACTTCTAGTAAATAAAACTGGCAACTACAAGACTAGGAGTAGCTCTGAGATAGATGGGTGTAAATCTCCGTTGCTATGCATGACGTCAATTCTCATGCACAAGTCTTGGGACAATGGGCACGGGGATTGGTTGTTTGGTGACAGGGCGGCCCATTGAAAAAAATATCCCACGTACAACCCATGAAGGGAGAAAAAAAAAGGGAATAGTCCAAGCGGCTGGTTTGTCCCATAAAATAACATGTTGAGCACTCCTGAAAATGCACTATGCGCAGTCCCCACATTTCACGCTCTAGGCAAATAAACATGCATAGGAAAAAGATAGTTGTAAAATCGCCAACAGCATAAAATGATTCAATAATAAAACACATCTGTCAGGATTACATATATGAACCACAAGCGAGCACCAGAGAGTACAAATAAAGGGAGTCTTTATTTCTGAAGGGGGGAAACCCCAACAGAGCAGGCAGTGGTACAATGTCCACAATACAAAATCAGAATCCAAAAGGCGAAATCCAGAACCATAAACGGGGCACTAATCACAAACTCGTGGTCGGGCAAAAATACCTTCAGTGCACAGGCACAGGTATGTCAGAGAAGCAAAAGCCAAAATGCAGTGGGCGTAAACAAAGTCGAATACCAGGGCAGCAATCACAAAACTCGTAGTCTGGCAAAAAGGGTGCAAAAACAGATGCAGACAATAGTACTAAAGAGCAGAGCCAAAAACGTAAGTCGGACGGTCCAGTCAGAAAAGTAACACTATGAGTACAAGGCGAAGACAATAGCAGCACAGGTAAACAAGAGAAACCTTCTGACGAGGAAGTGCCGTGAAAAGACTCCTAATATACACTCACGGGAAGTCACATGCTTAACACAACACAGGTGGAGGAAGTGCAGCTATACAATCCGTTCGTGCTCGTTAGTAAGTTAGTATTACATACAGTGTTAGTTTGTGTTAGTAACTCTAGCAACAAATAATAAACTGTTAGTATGGGTTAGTAATATAGAAAAAGCAAGGCGAAGGAAGTAAACGAGATTGGAAGGAATGTTGAAATCCAGAAACCATTAAATCACCCGAAAGAGTGGCAGGCAATACTGGGCTGTGAGCAATGACAAGACAAGAGACCAGACAGGGGGAGACAAAGTACAATGCATGGCAGAAACCGGAATGAAACTATGGTAAAATACATAACATGGAAAAACTAAACTAGACAATACATGAACAAAACTAAGTAGCTAAATCACAATACATAAGCCGAGGCATGGTCAGTACATACAGAGAACAGACAGCGAGAAGCAGTGGTATGGGCTGCAATCACAGGGGAGGTCCGAGATTGCAGCCCATAAGCGGGCTATCGTTCAAACAAGAAAGCATACTAAGCTTGGTTTGTAATTTATAGCCAACGGTTTAAATATGCAAACAAAATATTACATAGGCTGGTATTATTAAATGTAACCCTCGCTCAATAGCCTAATAAAATAATTCATGCATAGCAGGAAGAGGTACAGCACCAAAGGCTCTGTCCCCAAGCAAGTGACATCCCACAGGCACATAATGCCCGTCAAATAATTGGCATAAGCTGCTTTCCATTACAATGCGATTTGTGCGTGGATCCTGGCCATTTCGCAACAATGTCCAAAATATTGTATTCGGCATCAAATAAGTTACTATCTGGGTGTTGATGGAATGAACTTTTTTTCGATTTACAAATACCTCTTCATCTTGGGTCAGAGAAATAATTCAAATATGGGTCACGCCAATTGCACCGATACCGGGCATACCTGAGATGTACTACAGTAATTCAAGTTTGATTCTGTGTTGTTGGCGAATGTCCATTGGAAACCGGATAAACTGTCGGATGTTATGAGGTTCACAGAGCACATTGACTGTTTGTTGAATTGAGCGACTGACAGATGATTGTGAAATCCCTAATTGTCCGCGTTGCAAAGTTGCACTTTTCTGGTGGCTAAGTAACAAATTGTTGTCAAACATTTTATTTTGCGGCTTATTGGGTTGTTTCTCATAGTTGGAGACGTAATTCTGTCCCTCACCAAGTCAACAACAAATAAAATCCCTTCATGGTCGATCCGATATCTTTTCAACAACTGCGCATCATTCAGAATTTCTAAGTCATTCCGTCTTTGTGAGTAGGTTTTAGCGAGTTAGGAGTCCTCTTGACTACTCTCTTGACTAAGCTCTCCTAGACTTAGGAGCTACTTTTAGGCCTAAAATGATTTGTTCATAACACTTACTAAAAATGATTTGGAGTCCTAAATTTACAACTGACTCACCCATTTTTTTTGGAGTTTCTCCAAAATCTGGCAGTTAGGACCTACTTTTCGTGCTAAAATGCTTTGTGAATACGGGCCCTGATCATACAAGGTGCAATCAAATTGATCAAGTCAGTCATCTTTCATAAAACAACAAAATGTTATTTGAAATGGCCATTGCCTTCAGGTGACTTATCTCTTTCTGTATTAATCATTGACTGTAATTTACTTCTATGGAAAGCACTCAAGCTAATCTACTCCAGGGTCTGACTGGGTAAGAAAGTTTCCTGGAAGATCTCATTCTTTTAGAGTAGTCAAGCAAATTTATCTATCATGATTTGCATGTTATATACAGTACATATATTTTTTCAGATCAGACAGAATGTTTTGTTGGCACCTTGTTAAATGACATGATCACTGTTGGTGATGATTAGCCTGTTGTATTAGAATTAATATGCTGCATTGTATTAGTATTTTTTTATTGTAGTTTTGAAAACCCAAGGGTATAGTTACTGTTTATCTCAATATTATGTTATGTCTTTTGAAATATTAGGCCTTTGTCTCGGCAAAATTTACATTTTGTAAAGGGATGTATTAGACAGTAGTGGTTTCTGTCAATTTGAGATATTTAATATCCATAATAATTTTTGATATATTTAATGTAAAGTACATAATTGTTTCAGACATAGTGTGTAATAAATTGTTTGTTGTTTGCCTGACATGCATATGTGAAATATGCGTCATATTTAATAATAACCTAAACTGTATAAAAGTAATGTCAACGAAAACAATTACTGCACAAAGTACTGGTACATATAGCCTAACTGTTTAATAAGGTAAAACCGTATAATAGCTTAACAATATTTTTATTATTATAAAATAGATCTTATGGTGTGTATGTTTCATCAATATGAAATATGTTTTTCATTTTATTTTTGTAATAGTTGTTTAAAAAAAGACCCCATGAAGTGACAAAACTTTGGCGTCATGTTAAATTCACTGAATGTTTTCATATATAGAGACAGTGAATTCATAACTAATTTCTGATTGTTGCTTGATGCCAAAATCAACTTTCTATACATTTTACAACTTGTAAATTGACAACACATAGGTGTTTTACTCAAGGAAAGTGACTGACAGGTTACTATTCGAACATTGCCGTTCTGAGTCCATTCAGAATCCCTGACTTTAAACCCATTTTTCTCAAAATTCCATGAGAGAAAATCCATCTGATCATCTGAGTTTGGGAGGCCCTAACATTTGATACAGACAAGGTAGGAAAATAGATATAAAATCAGCTTGAAATCAGCTGTCAGATTGTATTAGAATCTCCAGTTGGTCAAATTTCACCATGTGACTATTTTGCCAGATCCTATCACATATAGAAAATTCTATTTTTAGCCATTTTGCTGCAATTTTTGCAGGTATGTCGGTGGAATCTGGTACCTGGTTGATTTGCTGTGAAGAGCAACAGATAATTTTTGCTGAATTTTTCATTTTGATCTTGAATTGACCATTGCACATTAGCCAGGCTGTCTAAATTGCCGATACATGGCAATATGGACAATTTCTGTGAATTTTGATATGCATTCGGGCAAAGGAGTCAATTACTTTAGCCTCTTCAACCCGGAGCCTCTGGCTCATAAAATGCTGAAAATGACATGCCCAAAACAAAATGAGTTCAACATATATCTGTAGAACCCCACAAAACAATTCCAAAAAAAACGGACATTGTCGGGGCTGAAGGCTCCACGTGTTCTTTTAGCTGGAATTAACTTGCGCGATTTCCTGGCTGGTGAGAATCACAATTAAATGTATCTATTTTCTCTGTTCAAACGGGGCACAAAAGCACAACGGTTACAATTCATCTGACTCCATAATACATTTACAATACCAAATTTACTTATACCCTCGTTAAATATCTGACTCCAAATTAGAATTAGAATTTATAGTTAAGGGACAGAATGCATGAATCTTGGGGCAGCTACGCCACCAGACTCGTCCGTGAAAACCAGTTACTCAACCGACGTCCCCGAATAATAACGCAGTCACTGAGCATAAACATATCATGAACCCAGGTTAATGTACACCAAAGGGCCCCATAAGGGGATCGGCCAGGCACCAGCTTATAAGCCCAATGGGGCCCTTAAGGCCGAATACCCAGGACCGGTACTACATAAACCCTTTAGGGGTAGACTGTAATTTGCAATCCAACTTATCTATCGCAACGGGGCTAGAAAGAATGTACAAGTGTTAAGAGTCACGGAGACCACGCAAGCTTAAAGAAATAACAATAATTTATTCACCAGGTAGGCAAGAGCTTAGATCACACAGATCAACGTTAAGCCAATTAAAAGTTACTCACAATTTAGAAAGAGAGAATAAAGTCATGCCTGGAGTAGAAGCCACACACACACTCACGCACGCGGGGAGATCGAAATACGGTTCTAACAGAATGGCTTGTTTTTCTTTCCTTTAAGCCAAACCACCTCTTTGATCCAGGCGGCATTGCCATAAACACCCTGGAAGGGGGGGTCGAATCTGGTTTTTGGGTTTCCACCATTTGTAGGATGTAATTAAACAATCGAGCAGAGAAAGGAGAATAGCGTGATTACCAGAGTGAATTCTGACCAATGTTCAGGAGTTTCCCAAAGGGAATGAACCATAATTTCAATGGAAATGAAACATACTCCATTCAACTACTTGGATTCCTCGGAGAATAACAAGACCAAAAATGACAGGAATATGTACTAATATGATGCAGTTGTCATGAAAAAGATGAATGAAGATGAATTAATATATAGTTTTACTGGGTTATAAGTACAGAAGTGATGACACAGAATCTTCACAGAATATTGAACATATAAACATACTATGAAGTTCCCAGAGGTTTAGATTATTTTAAACAGATTAAGATAACAGGACTCCTCGAATCATCACCTTATCGTGGTGGAGGGGTTTGAGTACGTAGATAATCCTAGGAGCTATGTCATCTGGGGCTGGGAAAACACGTCCTAGATGACAGGTCAGACTAAGAGCGGTTCCACACCCCCTAATGAATGAATGTATACCAAGGACGTTCACGTCGCCCATATTGGCGTCACCAGGACCCCACCCTGGAGCCAGGTCTGGGGTTGGAGCTGACAGGCGAGCGCCTAGTGGTTGGGTCTCTCCCCACAAGACCCGGCCGGGCACAGCCCGAACGAGTGACGTGGGCCCGACTTCCCGTAGGCCCATCACCGGCAGGAGGGTTCAAAAGGAGCGGATGCCTTGGGTTTTGGGTGGCAGTCATGGGTGGGGGCTCCAGCGACCCAATCCCTGGACGCTGAATCAGGTTCTCGGGATATTGGATGTCACCTCACCGACGGGGAAGGAGCCTAAGCTTGTGCAGTAGGTCAAGCGGTACTGGCTAGAGCTAGTCAGGCTCATCTCCACTCACAGTCTGGGCTTTGGAACCCAACTCTTCGAGAAAAGCTGGACTCTCTTCTATTCTGGAGTTGCCCGCGGTGAGAGGCGGTGGGCTGGTGTGGGTTTGCTTATAAGCCTGCCAGCTTAGCCGCCATGTGTTGGAGTTTTCCCTGGTGAACGAGAGGGTCGCTGCCCTGCCCCTTCGCGTGGGGACAGGTGCCTCACTGTCGTTTCGGCTTATGGGCCAAATGGCAGTGCAGAGTACCCGACCTTCTTGGAGTCCCTGGGAGGGGTACTGGAAAGTGCTCCAACTGGGGACTCCCATCGTTCTGCTGGCGGACTTCAACGCCCACGTGGGCAGCGACAGTGTTACCTGGAGGAGCGTGATTGGGAGAAGCGGCCTCCCTAATCTGAACCCGAGTGGTATTCTGTTATTGGACTTCTGTGCTAGTCACAGTTTGTCCATAACAAACACCATGTGCAAACATAAGGGCGTCCATCAATGCACGTGGCACGAGGACGCCTGAGGCCGTAGGTCAATGATCGACTTTGTGGTCGTGTCATCTGACATTCAGCTGTATGTCTTAGACACTTGGGTGAGGAGAAGGGCTGAGCTGTCCACTGATTACCACCTGGTGGTGAGTTGGATCCACTGGCGGAGGAGGAAGCTGTACAGACTTGGCAGGCCTAAACGTGTTATGAGAGTCTGTTCGGAACACCTGGTGAAACCCTCTGTCAGAGGGTTTTTCAACTCTCACCTCTAGGAGAGCTTTGACCAGATCCCGAGGGAGGCTGGAGACATTGAGTCTGAATGGACCATGTTCTCCACCGCCATTGTTGATGCAGCCGCTTGGAGCTGTGGCCGTAAGGTTTCCGGCGCCTGTCACTGCGGCAACCCTCGAGCCCGGTGGTGGACACCGGAAGTAAGGGATGCCGTCAAGCTGAAGAAGGAGTCCTATTGAACTTGGTTGGCTCTTGGGACTCCTGAGGCAGCTGACAGGTACCGGCAGGCTTAGCGTGCTGCAGCCTGGGCAGTGGCGGACGCAAACACTTAGGTATGGGAAAAGTTCGGGGAGGCCATGGAGGAGGATTATCGGTCGGCCCTGAAGAGATTCTGGCAAACCGTTCGGCGCCTCAGAAGGGGAAAGCAGTGCCCAGCCAACACTGTTTAGAGTGGAGGTGGGGAGCTGTTGACTTCGACTGAGGATATTGTTGGCCTGTGGAAGGAATGCTTCGAGGATATCCTCAATCCCACTAACACGCCGTCCATAGAGGAAGCAGAGGCTGGGGACCCAGAGGCTGATTCATCCATCACTCGAGCTGAAGTCACTGAGGTAATTTAGAAGCTCCATAATGGCAAGGCACCAGGGGTGGATGAGATCCGCCCTGAGTACCTCAAGTCTCTGGATGTTGTAGGGCTGTCTTGGTTGACGCGCCTCTGCAGCATCACATGGCAGTTGGAGACAGTGCCTCTGGACTGGCAGACCGGGGTGGTGGTCCCTCTTTTTAAGAAGGGGGACCGAATGGTGTGCTCCAACTATAGGGGGTCACACTCCTCAGCCTCCCGGGTAAAGTCTCTTCCAGGGTGCTGGAGAGGATAATTTGGCTGATAGTCGAACCTCGGATTCAGGAGGAACAATGCGGTATTCGTCCTAGTCGTGGAACACTGGATCAGCTCTATACCCTCCGCAGGGTGCTTGAGGGTTCATGGGAGTTTGTCCAACCAGTTCACATGTGTTTTGTGGACTTGGAGAAGGCATTCGACCATGTCCCTCGTGGCTTTCTGTGGGAGGTACTTCGGGAGTATGACGTCCGGGGCCCTTGACTAAGGGTTGCGCGGTCTCTGTATAACCGGAGCAGGAGCTTGGTTCGCATTGCCGGCAGTAAGTCAGACCTAATTTCGGTGCATGATGGACTACAGCAGGGCTGCCCAGGGGCTGGAGGGAGTCCGGTTTGGGGACCAGAGGATTTCATCTCTGATTTTTGTTGTCCTGTTGGCTCCTTCGAATGAGGACCTTCAGCATGTACTGGGGCGGTTTGTAGTCGAGTGTGAATCGGCTGGGATGAGACCTCCAAGTCCGACGCCTTGGATCTCGACTGGAAAAAGGTGGCTAGCCCCCTCTAGGTTGGAGAGGAACTCTTGTCTCAAGTGGAGGAGTTTCGTGAGTGAGGGAAGGATGGAGCATGAGAATGACAGATGGATCGGTGCAGCGGCAGCAGTATAGCGGTCATTGTACTGATCTGTTGTGGTGAAGAAGGAGCTGAGCCGAAAGGTAAAGCTCTCAATTATCAGTCTATCTACGTTCCTACACTCACCTATGGTCAGGAATTTTGGGTCATGACCGAAAGAAAGAGATCTCGTATATAGGCGGCTGGGTGGTGGGGCGCTCCCTCAGAGATAGGGTGAGAAGCTCTGTCACCCGGGAGGAGTTCAGAGTAGAGCCGCTGCTCCTCCACGTTGAGAGGAGCCAGCTGAGGTGGCTCGGCCATCTATATCGGATGCCCCCTGGACGCCTTCCTGGGAAGGTGTTCCGGGCATGCCCCACCGGGAGGAGGCCCCGGGGAAGACCCAGCACACGCTGGAGGGACTATGTCGCTCAGCTGGCCTGGGAACACCTCAGGATACCCCCGGGAGAACTGGAGGAAGTGTCCAGGGAGAGTCTGGGCATCTTTGCTTAGACTGCTACCCCCGCGACCCGGCCCCGGATAAGCGGAAGAAGGTGGATAGATGGATGGAAGGTAACTGGACTTTAACTTCATTTGGGACAGTGATATGACTCCCACAAGAGCATTGTGTCAGTCAGGGCTTTACCCCCCCGTACAGAGTAGCAGAAAGTTTACCGACACCTTCCACAGGCAGGCCGCAGGAACATCCTAGGGGGAAGGTCATAAAACTTTTATTGCTATTTGGCCTGGCTCTGGATAAAGCTTATCAGCCATTTGTTCAGATTCTACATTTCTATGCGACTACGTGATCTACTTGAATAATCTTGGTGTCATCATAGAGGTAATAGCTTGGGCATTTTATTGTGGTGTAAAATCTGCATATACATCACTGAGTAAGATTAAATGAAGATGGAACACAGCATAAATTAAAGATTTAATTTATACCTCAGAAAATAGGCAGAATATCCCTTTTGAAATTACGTAGTTGCAGTCTGAAACCTCTAAAAAATGACAGTACAAAATCTTACCATTATCTAAGCCAAAGTTTATTCAAATCAAGCAAATCAGAGCAAAATTAGAGAGGTTTTAGTTCAGCAATATCTAGGTGGCTCTCCAAATTGGCAATCTGAGCATCTTTTTTGGCATTGTTTGCCTTTTGAGATTTCTCAGGTCCCAAATTGTAAAACTAATTTAATTTCATTTATATGTCACCACAGGCATACATTAGAGCTACTTACAACCAGTTTTTCAGATTATATATATATATATATATATATATATATATATATATAAAATTTTCCCATTCAAAGAAAATGCATACAAAGCAATTGAAGTTTGACTCAACTGAAACAGATTCATTTTCAATCAAACAAGTAAATGATAAAAAATGTAAATACAAATATAAGGGGCTCTAATTTCTTGGCACAGCGTAGGTGCTGTAGCGTGGTGCAGCCCGCGCAGTAGTAATTTCATGCGGTGCAACGCTGCGCGCAGCCACTTTGGCAATTTGGTAGACGCAAATGCGCCGAGATGGATGTGGCAGTGTAGTAGGGGGAGGTGTCACATATTGATCAATACGCTGTAACAATTTCGTAGAAAGAGTCTCCGCTGGAGTTGCGCAGAAAGCTTGCCATCTCCAAACTGGTTTACTTTCTGTGCAATGGCAATTTGGCTGACCAGCGCACAGTGCGCACACGTCACTGAAACCTCACAGGCAGGTTTCCAGAATGTCAGGCACATTTCAATGGAAGAAATAATTACAGGAAGCTCTATTTCTTTTAACTATCTGAATAAGGACATAAATTGAAGTATCTATATCGATTGTCCTGATATCAGATTAAAGGCGGTTGCCATGCGTAATGGAAACTTAGCCTGGCTTTGTCAACGCAGCTGAATCTGTGATGCAAGCTAACTACTTCACATCTTCCTCAGCCAACCACAAACTGCATATATATATACTGTATATATAGAATGCTTGCGTTCTATGCTCATTAAACCCACTTGCACACTGGACGCGAAATGAAATTTTTGCGCGACTGATTACAGACAAAGTCAATGCAAAGACATGATAGTTGGACAGGGTTTTAATATAGCTCCACGTCCGAAAGTCATAAAAGTTCAAATTTTTCAGAGTATTCCAGGAATTATTAGACGTGCAAACTTGGCCATGTTTTTGTTCGTACTTCACAAAATGCAAATTGATAGCCATTGACTTGTCTTGGCCTTTTTAGCCTATTCGTCTGTTTTCTTTCGTTGACGTTAGACAACAGTCTTTATTCGGTTTTTCTTTTGAAAATTAGTCAGATGCATCAAACAGCTTCACGCATCATTTCTAAAAGAGATAAAAATAGTGCGTGATCAAATCAATTCCATGACCATTGACAGTGTGAATAAATTATCACACATGCACGATCGAGACTGTCCGACGCGAAATGCAAAATACTCCATGTCCAGCAGCCAGCAAAAAGTAAAAGTATTGATATTAGAACAGATTTATAACGAAATAAAGAATAAAAATATATCACCAACAAATGGGAGATCCAACAAAGATGACCCGCCAATTAGTAAGTCGCAGTGTTAATTGGATGTTCTGTTGTTAAAAAGTTTCTTTTTATTCTTTATTACATTATCAATCTGTTCAAATCATCCTTTTGGCTGTCAGACACGGAGGCATTGTACATTGTCCCGCGCCAATGTCGACTTACTTTATTGAGCAGAGCTTAAACAGAAACATTAATTGAAATTCTTGGTACTCATCTTGAAAAACTGAGCCCTCTTATTAAAACATTCACGTTTAACATCTAAAAGAGTTAGTAGGTTTGAAGAAATTATAAACAATAATCGACTGTCGGACACAGAGCTATATTAAAACCCTGTCAGACTTTCGGACACGAGACACTGCGTTCAACGCCACTTGAAGTGTGAAAAATTTGTTTCGCGTCCAGTGTGCAAGCAGCTTAATACTAGGCTTCTACTATTGTCACTTAGGTTTTATCGTTTTTAGGGGGGGAAAGGAATACAGCCTGATTGCTATGATCTCGTACTGAGTTAAGTTCACATATTGAAATTAAATGTGTAACGTATTGTTATCCATGCATGTTAATGACAAAATTTTAAGCAGCAACAGGGTGTCATAATAGGAACACGCTATCAATCGTTTCTCTTCCCAATGATGCAGGCAGAGGAAATAAATGAGCAACCGTCTGTGACGACCCTCCTTACACTCTACTCTCTCTCGCTCCCTCTTCAGTGCAGCAGCTGGCAGCAGGGTCGTTAGGGGGAATGAGGATCACCTGGGCTGAGTGGCCTGCAGTCTATTAGGCTGTTTGGGCTGCAGTCTTTCTGCGTCTTCTCTGCCTGAAACAGCTCCTGATCTGGCATTTTGGTTTTGTTTTCCACCTTACAACACATACACACATGCTTTCACTCATCCACTCACGTACATGACTGATTTTACAGACGACACATGCCATGTTAGTTTAAGTTTCCTTTTGTTGTATTTTGGTTATCTTACTTTAAATAAATATTTCACTTAATTGTAGTTTGGTGTGCATCTCCCTCTTTTTTTGTCATGGCCGAGCGGCCCGGTTCATGACACCGTCCTATTTCATTCCTACTTCATAAGTTTGAATGATCTGACGTAGTTTTCATCTTGAAATTCCATTCAAGTTCGCTAATGGTAATAATTCGAGAATGCCTCATATTCGTAATGCTTGATATAGACGTAAGCGGTGCAGAAAACAAGCCTGAAGCAGCAAAGTAAAATGCAGCAATAACGCATCATGTAGATACAGGACAGAGGCTTCTTTATTTCGACACTTTAAAGGTGAGGAGCTCATTTTATTGGTGAAGAGCTGACTCAGCTGTGTTAAACCCACTTAAGGCTTTTCTCCTACCTCTTTGTTACTTGCGCCGGAAGGCGGGGCAGAGGCGGGACAGAAGAGTACTTGCGCCAGGCTACGCTGGGCATGAAATTGCAACATACGCCTGGACACACCTAGTTGGCGCGGCGCTCCCACTATTTGCCGCGTCTGCACCTGGTCTACGAATGTACAGCCCAAGGTCAAAAACGATAGAAAGTAAAAACAGCAATTATTTATTCAAAAACTATGCCTCTGCTACTCACAAAAACCACCAAGTTTTGGACCCAGATCTCTTGCTTCCTAACACAGCACTTCCACTCCACTTAGTGGTTGGCTGGACATGGTGCAATGGGCTTCATTGGAGATTCAATGAATGAGCAAGCAAAGCACGTCATGCACCCTAGCGGCACCATCGTACTACTGCAATAACTAAAAGACTACTTTTCAAAACACTACTTCAAAAATGACAGTCAAAGATTTAGTGGACAATTATAGTGATAATATCAAAAATAAACCAGTTTAGCGACTGTATCGCCATGCTCATTGGGGTGCTCTTTGAGTCTTTGTGCATAATGTTACCTGGCAGCCAGAATGCTGATAAAGTAAAAACAGCAATCAGAACAAATCCCACAGCAACTGCATAAACTTGTACAAAAACTGTGTTACAATGGTGTATGCTCAACTGATTATGATCAAAATACAAGGGCATACGACCGTCGCCCCCGCACAATAGCTCAATGACTTACCCACTGAACTATATCCAATAATACATCCAGTGATGGTTCGTCGCCATGTGAGGAGTCAGCCGGCAAGCCATAAAAATAACTTTGATGACATCTGTTAAATATTTAGTGGATAATTACGGCGAAATGACCAGAAATAAACCAGTTTGCCGATTATGTTGTTGCGCTCTTTCAGTTCATGTTTAATAGCGCATGGGCTCTCAGTTAGACACACCTGGACTGCAAGGCTTTATTCAGGCTAGGCCTGTGTGATTAAGGTGATTGAGGGTTCTTTGGGAACGTCAGGGCCCATAAAATCAAATGGCCACCCCCAAAATCAAACTGACAGCATCACAAGCCGATCACAGGGAAAACAATACATTGCGTGCATGCAGAATGCACAGGGCCTGCCATCATTGGAAGCAGTGCCACGGAAACAAACAAGCATGAAGACCAGCAGATATAGTTTCAATGTAACACTTACACATTGTTCTAACACTAGCCAGTGCAGATTAATCCTCGAACACAGTTTTTTTTTACAAAATACCAAAGGTAAGAAAACAATTTTTGGTAATCACTGTAGAATGTAAAGTGTATGGTAGTTGTTTTTTGAGCGTGGTGTCGGTTTAAAATGACAAGGCTTATATCACTGGATTCTGTGGACCTTTCTCTTTCATTTGATGTATTGTTTGTGTGCATAGCACGCATTCAGTGAAAACACTTGCAATCAAGCACTGATATTATTTTATTTCATCTTTTGCTACATGCTTCTTTCCTTGCTTGGTACTTGAATTGTGTTCGGCTGAGGTAAAAATGGTCAATATGATCTTTTCACCAAGTTTCCTCCCTTTGAGTGAATGACAATGTTGCTATTAGAAAACATGCTGTCTTCATTATGTTTATCGATTGCCCCCAGTATCGGGGGCCTTCGGGCTTAAGAGTTAAAATGGAAATTTCCATATGCAAGGGTGGCAGTTCAAGGTAACAATAATAACAATAATAATAATAATAATAATAATAATGATAATAAGCTCACAAAATGAGTGCAGATGCTGTAAGCCTTGAGATGTGCCAGGGGCTTTTTGCTGTGGACACTGTTACCATTTTGGAGAATAAAAGCAGAAAGCCTCTCACCCTTTGATAGATGACTTCATTTTCAAAGTCAATCTCTTCAAGTGACGCTGTTGACCTCGGCTGCACCTTTCACTGAGATGTCACCACAAACCCCAGAGTCCGCTGATATGATACAGATGGGATGGTATAAACACATGGGGCCCCGGAGCCTGTGCATTAGAGCCATTATACAGTGGAGTAACAGGTCTGTGGATAGGAGTGTGTGTTTTTAATGAGGAGCAGCTCTGCCCAACCCCATTCATTAATTCTTCCTCAAAGGTCTCTAACCCTGGTCCTGGAGCACCACAGGTGTTTGTGGCTTTTAGGTTAACTGAAAACCAGGTGTACACACACACACACACACACACACACACACACACTTCTATGCACAAACGCACGCTCACACACACATATTCATGTACTTCTATCCGAGTAAGGACATTACATTGACTTCCATGAATTCTTTGAGTGTCGCTATAGCCTTTTACGTAATCTTAACAATAAGATTTGAATGCCTAACAAAAACCTTAACCCTAATCTTAATCTATTCCTACTTCTAGCTTTACTCCTAACCTTAAAGGGATAGTTCAACCAAAAATGAATATTCACTCATCATCTACGTTGTACTCTCACTAAGGCTAATCAAATGGTACTTGAGTTTTTTTCCGTCCTCAAAACACTTTTGGAGTTACAATGAAAAACAGCACTGAAGGCAATTGATAATCAACTGAAAATATTGGAGGCCATGCTTTCAAGCATAAAAACAACATTTTAAAAAACATGAAATGCTCCATGCTGCTTGTGTGGCGTAAAGAAGTTTTAAAATTTAAGACTTAACTACGGTGGCTGACGGGGACCAATGCGCTATTCACTCAGTGAATACGAACATTCAAAACTGCAGATTGTTTCTCTAATTGGAAATGTTCAGGGCCGTTACAGCATGTTTGGCCAATGTAGGTAAATTATGAATCTAATCTTCTTCCGCAAAGATGAACAAGGCTCTGAACTAAGTGGCTACAGTGGACATTAAGGCTAAAAACAAGGTGAAAAGATGTTTTTTTCCAGTCAAATTTAAATGTAGGGACTAATAGATACTTGGATTACCCCACATGAGCGGTATAAAGGTATTTCGTGTTTTTTAAAAGTTGTTTTTTATGCATTAAAGCATGGTCACCAATGGCTTTGCTTTCAATGCTGTTTTTCTTTGAAACTCTATAAGTGTTTTGAGGATTAAAGAAATTCACAAAGCCTTCGATTAGCCTAGGGATGAGTAGACGATGAGTGAATTTTCATTTCTGGGTGAATTATCCCTTTAACTGATGTTATAATTAGCCTTTGTAAATGTGAGGACATGAAAATGTCCTCACTTCCCAAAAACGTCCCCACTCACTCTGGAAGAAAAAAACTTTTTCTGGTTCTCATTTTGTTGCAAGTACAAGAACACACATACACGCACACATACACATGCTCATATTTACACCCACATGTACCCGTAAGTGCAAATGCATGTACACACACACACACACTGTAGAGTGCATACTGTGCCAGCAAAAAGTACACCATGTCAAAACACACAAATATGCATGCACATACGCAAGCATGCCCAAGTACCATACTAAAAATTATGTACACACAAATGCACGTACACATGGACATATACACCATCACAAAGGCAATCATGCACACATTGTGAAGTGCATGACGCACAGGCGACAACAAGTACACACGTATACACACAAATGTAGATGCAGTAATTCAAGCTTGCACATCCACACACTCTGAAGAGTAAATACTGTCCACACAAGTACACACATACAAGCACACATGCATACGCACGCACACGCACCCGGGCACATACACGCAAAGACACTGGCACTTTAGCACAAACACTCCCACATAAATACATACAGACTTAAACGCACATATACGCAGTGTAAGTCGGCACGCACACACACAGACAGTACAGAACAGAAAATCAGTACATACAACTACAAGTACAAATGCACACACTTACACTTACAAACACACACACAAACACATACACACACACACACGCACACACACACTCACACACGCACAGGTACACATGCATTCACAGACCAGAAGGACAAATGCAGATTTTCAGGAGTGAACACATGCACACATTTACACACTAGCTAACATGCAGACACACATTTACAAAAGCACACATACACAAACACACACACAGATGTGTACTTGCATTCACACACAAGCATGCGCTCTCACAAACACGGGGGTGATATTACAGCCCACAAGCATGTTTGTGAATCGCAGTTCAAAGCATCGAAAAGAGATGATGAAACTTTGAAAAGAGAGGTCATGTTATTTTCTGTTTTAGATGAATACTGCACTAAAGTCAGACGTCAGTTCTCTGGCATGGGTTTGATAGCGGACCGCTCTCCGCTCGCGTGCACCTCAAATCACAGCTGACCCCGACTGTTCCCAGCGATAGCCTCTGTCCACTCTCCACTCGGGAAACTTTAAATCGGCTAAACCACTAAAGGCCTGAAAGCCCTAGTGAGGCTTCCAGCAGCCAGCAAACTATTAATAATTTAGTGCTGAAGTATGTCCTTATTAAAAAGCCATGAAATTGTTAAATGTGACTCCTGGCACCGAGTAATAACAAAGAAAGGCTCCGCGGGGTGCATGTCTCCATGCTTTCTGGGGAGGTCGGCAGAGGAGACTCAAAGAGAAATCTGAAGAGGGCCCGAGTCCCACAGGGCATTCTGCTTTATGGAGTTTGGAAGGTTGCTGTTTTTCAAAAAGCGCAAAGCTATGCACAGTAATAACTCAAGGTCAGAGGCTCACTTTTAAAAGCAGACGCTAACAAATGCCGACAAATATTTATGCTTTGCTTGTAAATTCTTCTGGAGTTCAGAGACTTGCCTATTAAATTATTTAGTGGAATAAAACACTTGTTGCTGTGCAGTGGAGTTTAGATCCTACTCTGGTCTGCAGAGTTGAGACCCTACATTCCTCCGAAGAGTGTAGATCCAAACACTATTATCCAGAGCTTAGACCCTACACTGTTCTGCAGAGTTATTACCCTAAACCGTCATGCAGAGTTTAGACCCTGCTCTGGCATACATATGGGGCGTTCTTCATTCAATTTTATTCATTTCATTCAATTTGCATAGCGATGAAAAAATCAATCTTCTCTGTGTCCACACACAGGAAAAAATTCTCACTTGATGGTAAGCAAAGCACTATCAATGTCCGAACTGGACATGCCTGAAACTTGACATAAGATTGAGCCCAACATCAATCTTCGTGCTGTTATGGCCTCAATTTGTCATTACATTTATGACAGCAAGGGATGAAAAAGACAATTTTAAAACTTAAACACATTTAATTAAACAAAGACTTTTAACTAATCTACTGTCTACTCCACTGACCAAGATTGATATATACAAGGAAAAATATATTTACAGTCCCTTTGGTGGGTTGCATGGTGATGTTCCGGATGAGGAAAATGCTCCAACACAGGCAAAAGTCCACAAAAAGCTTCACAGCTCTTGAAAAGAGTGAAAGATCTGGTCAAATGTATCCTTCTCCTTGCAATTTTTCCTCCTACTTTACTCTCTCAATTTTCCTCTTTATATACTCTTTTGCAGACTCCTCCCACCTTTTAGACTTTTTTAAAATTCTCTGGGACTTTCCATCTCAGACATGCCCAGGACATGTCCAAACCTAGCTCCAGACTGGGCTTAACAAAAAAAGGTCAATACTGCCATCTAGTGGCATTTTTTTGCATTACAGTGCGTGCCCAAATAGACGATATCGGCATGCTAGGATGTACACGAGATTGACAAACCCAGGTGCTGTCACCAGAGCTCATTATTATCTCCCAGATGCAGGCCGAATGATTGCTTTATTTTTTTGTTCAGAGGGTAGAAAAGTGTTGATCATGGTCCTTTGGAGGAGGAGCTGTCTTTGTCGCTCATTATAAAGGGAAACTCAAGGATGCAGAATGCGGTTTCATAAAAACATAATTACTAAATAAATGTTGTAAAATACAAAAATGTAGAATTTTTGTTTTCAAAGACTTGATAAATGAGGTTTTATTCCCGCTAATTAGCTGTCGTCTGCTACAACGGTGGCGTGATAATGACAAAATGTCGCCCTTCGTCCAGAGGTATGCGCTGTTATTGTGTTGGATAATGTGATTGTCCCAGTCCATTATTTGATGACAAATGATCGTTCAATATGGCCCATTGGCTAGTTGCACAAGATGGTGTTGAGTACTTTCTGAAAATATGCGGGGCTGCTTCAATATGAATGGTTTGCTTCTGTAACTTGTCAACCTGTATCAACCTGTACTCACTCTTATCCAGGAAGGGCCGGTGTGGGCGCAGGCTTTCATTCCAACTGAGCGGTTGCAGACCGGATACTACTAATCAAGCTCTTTAGCAAAGACTTTAGGGGTTGATAAGTAGAATGAGGTGTGTAACTGATTGGTTGCAATGAAAGCCTGCACCCACACTGGCCCTTTGTGGATAAGAGTGAGTACAACTGCCCTACCTTACAGTGTTCTGCGGAGTTTACACCCTACATTGTTCTGTTGAGTTTAGACCTTACAATGTGCTGTATACCTGGATTTTAGAAGTGAATGTATGCAGTATAGGGGTGCAGGGTGATTCAGTGGGTAGCAGAGTTGCCTCACAGCAAGACAACTAAAGATTCCAATCTGGCCTGCAGCCTTTCTGTTTGGAGTTTGTTCTCCTCATGTTTCCTCCAGATACTCCGGTTTACTCCCACAAACCAAAGATGAGCATATCAGGCTAATTGGAGGCTCTGAAATTGCCCGTAGGCATGAGTGTGTGAGTGAATGGTGTGTGAACGGTGCATGTGCAAGGCGATGAATTGACTAGCTGTCGACGGTTTGTTCCTACCTTACGCCTATAATCAGCTGGGAAACGTAGGCTCCATCTCCTCCATGACCCTCGTGAGGAAGAGGCGGTTTAGGTAATGTACGTATGGAAGTGTGCTGCACAGTTTTGGCTCCACAGTAGAGATAATCCTATCTTAATCTGCCCCTGTTTTTGTTATCTCTCAGTTAATTAACTGAACAAGTAGTGCAGCTGATAAGCCAGACTGTTTACATATCTGACTCTGAGGTAAAGGCAGGGGGGAAAAATAGCAGTTCTCAGCCCTTGAGGACCGTGATTTGAAGAAAGGGCCACTACAGTGTGCTCTACAGTACAGAATCTACAGTGTACGCAGCAGTATGGGCCCTACATAGTGCTGCAATATTTAGAGGCAACTGGATAATATGTGTTGAAACAGAGACGTACAAGCAAGAACAGGGAACATGAAAATAAATCTTTTGTCTTCTTTCCAACCAATTTTTCTGACATTTAAAGCCAGACTTAGGGGGACAAGAGACATTATCTTCCAATCTATTTGAGTGTTGCCTGTCTGCTAGCCACTCGAGCTTCCTGTCAGTGCAGCAATGCTTGAGGACCTTGTATTCAAAGTACAAGGCTTCTCCTCTTGGAAGATCTGCTGCTAGGCGGACAATATCACGTAATTAATTTATAATAGGTCATTAAAAAAATTATAGCCTGTAAAAATATCCATGCAAAGTGTGGTCTGCCAGTCGTAAGGATTTAAAACAGTGAAGATGTTTAAATCTTGAAACAGTGCAGCAACGCCCGAGCAGCGACTGTTCTCCTGACAGTGCAGTGTGTTCGTTACCTGAAAAAAACAAATCAAGGAATGAAATGGCAAGATACAATGTGTTCTATAGCAATCTAAGCCCACCGTGCCAAACTATCTTTAGTTTTAGGTCGCAGGGAGTTTGAGTTTAGCGAAAAATTTTATTTTTGTGATTTTACATGTATAGCCTTTAGGAAACAAAAGGTCTGCGCATATTTTTTGCATGGGTTCAGGGACATTTGATAAAAAATGTACTACACTTTGCAATAACACAATCTATTTTTTTTTTTTTTTAATGCGGCAATGTTTTATAAATTGCTTTGTTTCAGCGCAATAATGCTTTTGCCACTTGGGAGGAAACAAAAACAATCATTACACATGAAAGAAAAATTAAGCAGTATTTTTGCTTTAAGTTTTAAAATCTAACTAATACCAGATTCCTGCTATTTAAATTTTCATATTACCAGAAATATCAAGTCGGTTATTATAAATTATATCCCAAGTTCACTGATATTAACTAATGTAATGTCTGTCTTACACTATTAGATAGTAGTGTTTCGTCAGAGAAAAATGTTCTCTAAGTGTGTATAATACTCTCTCGATGCAAAATATGCTCTTTTGATGTAAAATGCATCAACAGAGTAAGTTTAGTGGTGTAAAATGTACACCATCAGAGTAAAACTGCCAGATGTGGGGAATCCATGTCTGCATCAGTTTTTGAATGTATTTTCTCTATTCTAATGGACAGAGTCCGCATCACACTGCTCCCAGCATCAGTAATGTCATCATCAATGTTTACTTTTTATCTTCTTACATCTGACCATCAGAAGAAGCCTGAGTAAAAGCACATGCAATTTTCTTCCCAGCAGGACTTTTAATCGAACCTGTCACACCATAGCCAAGACAGAGCAACTAAATATCCCCCATAGCTCACAGCTTCGTTATGATTATTTCCATCAGGGATGTAAGTCAGTCCATTTTCCCCTGAATAAATCCATTTCCCCACTAAATCATAAAGTTTCTTGCAAAAGACACCCCATGAATATATAACAATTACAGAAACTGGCCTCTGAGTGAGTCTTCATCTGAAACAAGCTAACTTTTCCAAACTGCAGCCTCACACTTGCGTCATCTGTGAGCTACAGCCTGTTCCTCAAGAACAGAATGAGCCTTTCAACCTAAAGCACAAGCTCTTGAAAAAAAAATAAAAAACATTGATAAATAACTGTGGACTGAGTCACTGCGATGTCAGCTATTGAGTTTGATAGTTTGGTTTAAAAGATTTTGGTATACATATGAGAGGTTTTTGGGTGCTTTCATGTTTAACACTTTCAAGCTTGCCACTAAGAGCAGTTCCTGTAGGCACAAACCATGTGAATGTTGTTTCAGGAGCAATAAAATGCAGTTTGTCCAAGAGCAAAAATATAGTGCATCAATGAATACCAGTGCTGATATCTCTATATTGTGCTTAAAAATGTGATGCAGTTTACTTGTCTAAAGTAAGCAAGGTAATGTCAGCAAGCTTTTCATGCAGATAAGCAGAGTCTTGCAGAGATGCTGCTATCAAGAAAACCCAAAATATTTCTTGCCTTGCGAACTTTCTTGAATTTTCAGATTTCCTTGCTTCAGTTAGCTGGCCAAAGGACCCTACTAGCCACTTGCATGTGGCGTACAGTTCAGGAACCACACGCGAGAGACAGAAATCCAAAAAACGTATGCCTTTAAAGGAGTCCGAGTCAAAGCCAAAAAACACAGGAATTGCCAAGCCACAATACAAAATCCAAAAACAGTATTGACTAGACAGGCCGGGGTCAGAACCAGTAAGACAGATGGGCAGAGGTAGGAAAACGATAGGCAGAAAGTCGTAGTCGATGGGCAAAGCCAATGGTCATATACAGGGCATCCAAACACAGAACTCGTGGTCATACAAAAATAGGTCAAAATCCAGAAAGACGAAAACAGTACAAAAAAGGCAATGGCAAGAATCAAGGTCAGATTATCCAATAGAAGCGAAACAATAATCAATGGTATACGAGGCGCTCTGCACAAAGAAATATTGTTCAACGTTCTGACAAGAGCTGTGAGTGAAAAGACTCCTAATATACACACAGGAAAGGTCACATGCTATACAAGGATCAGCTGTGGGCAATGAGGCTAATTACATCAGGAGAATCACATGAGGGAAACCCTAAACACGAAAACTGGCGAGAGACAAAATACGAACGGGAACCACACAAACAGCCTACGACATTTAAACAGCTCCAGTCCAGGAGTTCTACGTGCACAGATAACAAGCGCAGGAGAGTGTTTAAGCACGTGCGAGAGATTCTTGCTGAAGCTCAGGAGAGGAGAGGACAGCGACAGACAAGGGGCGGAGAATAGAACAGGGCGACTGCGGAGAGGTAATTAGTCTATTTGTAGCAGTGCAACTTTACAAATTAAAGTAGAGTGCTCATTAGTAAGTTACTAATCTTATATATACATAGATTAGTTGTGTTAGTAGACTATAATACAAAATACAAATGTTAGTCATGTTAGTAATCAGAACTGAAGGGCGAAGAAAGAAAACGAGATTTGAAGGAATATATTAAACACCGTAATACATTTAAATCACCCGAAGTCAGTGAGCACGCAGACAGGGAGGATGGACTGAACCAACTAGATCACAAGATGAGGGAGACAAGTGCAATGGAACAGAGACATGGAATGAACCAAAAACCTGCGAGTACAATAACCAAAAAGAACTAGGCTTACGCCGTCGGAGGCGACAGCTGGGGCTATATCCCCTAACGCCCCCAATCATCCAATTCCCCAATCCTTGAATAGACTTTCATTTGAACTTAATTTCAGGTCAATCGGTCAAATGGTTCTGAAGATATGGCCACAATGGTAATTTTCCATCACAAAGCGCCACCTGGTGGCAAAATATTGAACCATACAGGTATGATGTAATCATGTGACACGTTGTGAGGTCATGACCTTGCAGTTGCACATAGTTTCATGTCAATTGGATAAATAGTTCCAAAGATTTAGCAAAAATGGTGAATTTTGTGTGACAAAGCTCCACCCTGTGTCAAAATTTTGAACCAAACAGGTATAATGTCATCATGGGACACATCCTCAGGTCATGACCTTTCATTTGCACTTGATTTGAGGTCAATCGGACGAATAAGAGCTGTTACCTTGCTCCTGGGGTGGAAATTAAAGACAAAAGACACTAAAACGTAGAAAAAAATGTGACATCGGGGTTCAAAAATGCACAAATCAACTTGGGAAATTGCTGTGGGAGTCCCAGCTTCTAAGAAAAGAAAAATAACCAAGCTGACTTGATATTTCAAAACTACGAGCCTCAAAGAGGCTGAAAACCCTCCAGCATTAGCCGCTATCCGGGCGATGCTATCAAGCCGTCATCGGCAAGGCTGTTGAGCGCACTGGCTGCTGAAGATAGTAACGAACTGATAGATAGCAAGCCAGGCGTTTGGTAGGTAAGTAACAGTACCACGACAACATAAGAACATGTCGGGTGTGGTTTCAGTTAAGCCTGTTCCAGTCCACTGTAACTGAAGAGTTTCACTGCAAACCACGAAGTTTGTGATTTTCATCTGCTTTTGATATTCAGTTTTGTCATTCAAATTTTGGTTTTATAAACGGTCCAAACAATTATTGTTCGTAAGAATAATCATTTCTGAAATTCGAAATATGTTTGTTATTTTTTGCACAGCCCTTCCTCGGTGAGTGGAGTAATCCGATGTGATAGCTACAAAATTTGATCCGTTACAGTTTAACGGTAGCACGACAGAAAACTATTTTCCGTGTATGAACAAAAGATCGCTCACTAGTTTTGTGGTATCACTGCATAGAAGTTTGTCATTTAGGCCTAGTTCTGAACAGAATTAAAAGATGAGCAGCTAAAGCCCCTAGAACGTTCTGATGCTTCATCATTTTCTGCAAAAAGATTGGAAGCTGAAGACCTTCAGAGAGCATCTTGAGAGCTTGTACCGGGAAATTGATGCTTATTATGCTTGCTCATTTCTCACATCTTTTCACGATCATGTTTTTCGATTAAAGTGCGCGATAAATGCTTTACAATGCATACTCTGTTCGTTTCTTCGTCTTTTCATGATCACAAGTGCACAACAAATCAAGCCAATTTTAAGCGTTCGATTTCATTTGCTGATCATGCTTTCTTAGTGAAGTCCTGCAATATTCACGTCAATGTAGGTGTCAATTTAATAATTCTGATATTATTTATTGGGCGGGGGGTTGGGCGGATGAGATATTCATGCCCGGTTCAGTTTAGATACAATGAAAAATCCTCACGTAAAAAGGGATTTAGGTGCTTCTGCAACTCTGAGAAGGAAGATGACAATACGTTTTTTTTTTTTTTTTAATTATATTGTATCATGTAGGCTAATTTTAGAAAGCGAATCCTTAATTTTTTTTAACTGATATTTCAGGAGTAGTATGGTTGTTTGCAAATTTTATTTGCCATTATTAAATAAAAGAATTATACTTAATGATCAGAGTGAAAATACGTGTTATCGAGGCTAATTTGTGCTGAAATAAATACAGGTGTGCCATGAGATTTTGGCTTGCCCTTTAATGCGGCCCTGCTTACACAGCGATATCTGTATGTGCATAGATGCAGTATCGTAACCTATTCCTGAATTGTACATAAAACATCTTTGTACGGTGCTGCTCAAACAGATTCCAGTGGGATGCCATGTGTGGCCTGAAAAATGTGCAAGTACAGGGAGGACGTTAAACACTACTTGCTGAGCATACTTTTTTTAGGAGGAAGAAAATACTGACTTTGTACAGATGGGTAATAAATTAAATAAAAAATCCTAAGTAAATGTGCAGACAAACATAACAAATGCAGATACTTTTATTCATTTTCCTGGCCTAGTTTGGGTCCGCTCATCCCCTTAAAGGTGAAGGGTCATTTCAAATCAATGCAATGTTATTTTGTGTGATCAGCTTTATATCCTATGATGAAACATTCCTACCATGATGGGAGTGGTCTGTTCCAGGATGACAATGACCCAAGCCCTGCAGGGCACAAGGGGTCACTGAATGATTTGAGTGTGAAATTGATCCTAAGCAAATGCCACCATCTGCAGTCACCAGATCTCAAACCAGCTAAACTCACATGAGAGATTTTGGAACAATGTGAGCAGACAGCACTCTCTGTCACCGTCATTTAAAAAATGTCTATACAACCAATTATTTCATTATTAAATTTCAAAGTTCTGAAAATGAAAAATTGTCAAGGGTGTATTCTGACCTCTTGCTCAGTGAATTCTGCCAATGGCTACAACCTGACCAGGCATATATGTAAGTTTGATAATGAATGGGTGAAAATTCCAAAGAATTGGAATTAAATTTATAAGTTTGTGTTCTATCACATTTCCCTTTAAACTCTGCCTAATCTCAAATGTCATTTCGTCACTGACATTTCATAGGAGATATGAAAGATTTTCGATATCCTCACCTTTTAATGCATCATTACTCTGAACCTGTTCCAGTTCACTTCCACTGATTTGTGACCAAATACTTTCAGTTGCTAAGACTAATAATGATGGGCCAATTTATTTTAGATAGCATTATTGTTCGTTGTATCCCAGAGTTAAGAGGTGTTTTCAAATCCACTTTAAAGATTACATAAAATGTTAATATGCCTTTAGAGGATTCATAACTCATGTAGCTCATGAAATGGCACAGATTTGTTGGCAAAGCTTAACATAAGTGAAGTTGCTTTGTGCCAATGTTCTGTACACCTACATAAATTTTAAATGTATTCCTTTTTAACATCAAAAATATTATGAATAAATCAGTTGCCATCTTAAAATAAATACTTTACAAAATAGCCAAAAGGGGGGGATAGAATTCAGAGAAAATTTGGATTTTTCTCTGATCTATTATTTAAATTACTGCCATATTTACAATATCCCATGTAATATGCGTATAAATGTAGCCTATAGTCGATCTCTGTCATTACCATTTCTTAATCATTATAGTATCAGTGGTTGGTAATTACGGTTGCATTTTAATGTCCTGTTTCTGATTTAGTTTATTTCCTATTGTTTATTGTCTGTGTTAGATTTCCTTTTTCTGTGTGCATGTACATTTGTTCACCTTTCCCTTTCGTGTGTCATGTCTGTATCCTGATTAATTGTAATGTTGTTCCCTTATCTCGCCCCATCCCTCTGTGCATTCCTCCTGCCCTATTACATACCTGATTTTCATTTGCTTGTTTGTCAGCTCAAATATATTTTGCTGTCCTCAGCTACCCTCTCCAGCTGTGTCCAGGTGTATCCCCTCCCTCTTTTTGCCTTTGCTCAGTCCCGTCGCTGGGTGTTTGAGTCTCGTCCTCTCTTCTGTTGACCATGTGAATTCAGCAGAAAGACTTTTTGAGTGACACAAGATGTCGATATCCTCTGTGTGTGGCCAAGCAATCTCAATTGCTTTCAGGGAATCTCTTCATCCAGTGGAATTTGAGTTGTTCCCTCCCATAAGACCTCATTGTGGATAGTGTCTGGTCAGCTGAGGATCCTCCTCACAGATGTTTGGGTAGTTCAAAGTATGTTTGCTCTGTACCTGTCATGGTTTGGAGGCTTTCTTTGTTGCTATCGTCTGAAACAATATCAACAAAGAAAGCCTCCAAAACATGACAGTATAGCCATACTGTCTTAAGATTTGAGTAAAACAAACGTCATTTAGTGGTGGTGCTCATTACGATAACTCCTATCAGTAGGCAATCTACTGGCTCTTCTGAATGTAAAGTGCTTGTCTTCAGCCTGTGGAAAGAAATCGAAGTACCTTTCAGAAATCCACGCCAACACGGAAAGAATAGGCAAACCCTAAACAGCAACAACAACAACAAAAAAAAAAACAAACTGAAAATAATATTTAATAATAATAAAATGATATTGAGAAAAACATCCAGGGCTTTGATTATCCAGCTCTGAATTTCCATATTTACTTCTGGTCCCATGCTTTCTCAAGACAATATTAAATCCTGCGCCCATGCAAGATGGTGCACCATGTTTGTTTTAGAGAATGTGGTCTTCTACATTGTGATTAATTGTTCTTTATTGTTCAATGGTTCAATTTCATATCAAAATTGTTTACAATGCATTTTTAAACAAGGGAAACATAAAGCATAGCATCCCCTTGCCAGGTAAAAATGTTGTACATGTACATGTGTATATACGTCAGAAGTTACTTTCATTAGACTTTATTACTAGGCAAGGAAGTTATTGATACCCGGGGATTGGATGTACAGAAAGTTTACTACTTTAAGGAATGGCCCTTGAGAAGATCTGAAAATAAACTTTATGTTAATTAGTATGAAGATTTAATTAAAGAATATGAATAAAATCTGGGATTCACAGAAAATTAAAGCACATATGACAAAATGAAAGAAGAGTGAAAAGTGAAAACATAATATGAACGTATCCTTGAACTTTCAAAGGTTAGTACCGTATAATATTTGAAACAGTGTAATGGCATGAAGGAAATCTTGGATGTGATTAAGAAGCAGCATTCATGACAGCAAAAGAATAAGGCCCAAAGGGACAGTCATGATGTTATACTATTAAATCTTCTGGAAACCATTTTTGCATATTTAATGACCTATGACCTTTGACCTACATACTCCAAAATCGAATTTGGGCTGTATTTTGATACCATGTACCTTCATATCAAATTTCATTAAAATACATCAAACATGACTAAGTTATTGAAGAAAACCATTTTTGCATAATTAATGAGCTATGACCTTTGACCTACAAACTCCGAAATCAAACTTAGCCTGTATTTTCATACCATGTACCTTCATATCAAATTGCATTAAAATCCATCAAACATTACTCAAGTAGTCGAACAGAAACCTTTTGCATTTTTAATGAGCCATGCCCTTTGACCTACATACTCCAAAATTAAATTTAGCCTGTATTTTGATATAAAGTACCTTCACATCTAATTTCAGTAAAATCCATCAAACATTACTCAAGTTATGGAATGGAAACCAAGTTTTGCATATTTGATGACCTATGACCTTTGATCTTTGACCTTCATACTCCAAAATCAAACTGAGCTTGTATTTTGATACCAAGTACCTTCACATCAAATTTCATTAAAATCCGTCAAGCCTTACTAAAGTTATTGAACGGAAACCAGATTTGTTATGGACGGACGGACGGATGGAAGGACGGACAGTCGGCATTACTATATCCCCCTCCGACTACTTTGTCGACGAGGGAATAATAAGCTTAAGTACAGCTGAGTATTGTACCCCAGTTGCATAATTATAAACCTTTCCCACATGAAACTCATAGACACAAATGTAAACATGAACCCCTTTCTCCTAGAAAACATCATTTTTAGGAAGGACAATTCAGTTTACTTAAATACATGTTGGTGGCTGCTGATTGAATAAGAGGAAATCTCACAACAGTAAAACTGTAGGCATTAATATCATGCCAACAAGATGTGACAAAGTATCCTGTAAAAAAAATTTGCGAAACGTGGAAAGCTTGGCGTCCAATGGAAAGGCCAAAAATAGAATTTTTTCCATTGGTTCCTGACTCAGCCAGTTCAAATGCAGGCTTGTGGCTCTGCTGGGTCCTCTTCGCAGAGAATACGAGTGAGGTTTCCAGAAAGGAGTCTTCACCAGGGCACCCAAAAAGAAAATATCATTTTTAGGACTTTAAGCCGGCTCATTCCGTGAATTATTCTATTAGCTCAGTTATATCTTGATTTGACACCTTTTCAAGCCCAGCTTTGGTGGATCTGAAAGATTTTACTTTGCTTCAGAACAGACATGGAACAGTGCAGTTACAGAGCTGTCAGAAAACTAAAATTAGCAAAATGATTTGGTACAATTGCCAGCCCGGACATGGATTATCCTGCACCGGAAATGTGAAACCATGGTTTCAACACTAAACTGCCATCACTTTTACCAGTTGTCTCATCTCACAGCTGAGGTCTTTCTTTTGCACTGCATGCGGTGGTCTTCACGATGGGAGACAGCGTCATTTTACTTTCAGACGTCTCCGTCTGTATATTTTGAAACCAATCGCTCATATCGAGATGAGGCCGACCACCTTCCTCTGATATGAAAACGGTATTGATCTTTAAGTCAATTCTCCTGTCGGGGAAGGAAGAAAAATTGAATTAGTTGAATGAGTAAAATGAATTCATGTGATGGCTTGGAAATTGACAGGATGCGCTTAACTTGGGTTACCTGTGACATTATTACGTAAAAACGGTACCACTCAAATAAAAACAACTAAGTGTGTTATTCTAGTTCAGATCTGAAAGGCTGCACTGTAAAGCTGTGGGACATGTGACTTGTTTATAAACTAAACACCAGGGTGTAAAAGCTAAATGTCTGGTGATTATTTTTTAAAATTGGTGGTCTAATTGAAAGTGCTGATGTTTATTGGATGTTTCGACTGAAGTTTTTTAGGTTTGTTGAATACACTTTAAAGCTGAATCTAAACACAGCGACATGTTTAAACAGTGTAACACAAAAGTGTTCAGCCTAAAAAATTTTGTTTTACAGTGTGCAAGCTTGACAACATGATCATGTGATCTCATGCAGGGTGTTGTCATAATCCTGCGATTCATAATGTTCATATGTATTGGATAAAAAATTGCAAAATTCATTGTTGCATATTTTGATTTTGTTTTATCTAATGTGCATATTTCAAACTTTACATCTAAAATGTAGGCAAGTGGAACTGCTGGAATTCAGGAATTTCTCATTCTAGTTTGTCGTTGATTGCAAAATTAAACAAAAATAGAGATCTAGTTGTTGATTTTAATATGGATGGCTTGGAAGTGGTTCAATATAGAGCTAGGAAAAGATTCTTGCAACAAACAGAGGCTTTTAATTTTTCAAGAAAAACAGCTGTGGTTTCATCCAGTAAAATAAAAATAGGCTACTCAGTGTCCAGAAAAAATCATAAGGTCTGATCGGAGCTGAAGGGAAGAGGTGATCTGCTTGAGAATTATGTAGGCTCCAAACAGTAGGCACCAATGCAAAAACAGGAAAATGTGAGAAAACAGTCTGATCTGTTCCAGATGTTCCCAGGATTTACAGAAAAAAACATGAGGATCTTATGAAAAGAGTGAAATATTTTCATACATTTTATGCACACTCTATTAACCTTTTTACTCTAGATTGAGACTAAAAAATTCATCTTTAAAGGTGACCTAATATGCTATTTTTCCAAGTTTATATTTTTGTCTTTGACTCCCCTAGAGTACTCCTGATTGCGCAAAGTAAAAAAAGGGTACTTATTTCGCTCATATGCCATCCTCAAAAAAAACCCCCATTTTTAGTCAATAGTAGTCTCTGCCTGAAACACCTCATTGGGGTGGGTCTTCTGCTCTGGCTCCCCGTTTAACCACTTTCTTCTGACTGTCCAGCTCTGTGGAGGGCGGATCTAGGCGGGACGAGGCAGCAGAACGTAATTTTCCTGGCCCGGCTCCAGAGTGAAACTGACGCGTCTCCGGAAGGAATCGACGGGGATATTATGCAATCTAACGCAGTATGCATGTCTAGTTCTAATTAAATGAACTTGTTCTAATAAACGCAATGGCGAAAATGGAGGACGCAGTGCGAAAGTCTGGCAGCTCAAGCACGAATTTGCTATCGGCTACAGTTTGCTACAGCAACGGTTGGTGAGTACAGCGGTTTTTCTACTCCGTTACTAGGATGCAGGGAAAGCTAGAATCCACCCCATACAGAATAGACACATTTGCAGAATGGGTCGACATGCCCAAGTGCAGACCGGATACCGTAGAAATCCGGTGGGTCTGAGTTTAGAGGGAAACATGGACAGTGAGAAGCAGCTAAAAGTGGACCAACAGCTTATGGACTGCTTCGGTGTGTATTAGGACCTGCTGGTTCGTGTGCATAGCTGTGGTGTGTTGTTAGTGTGGAGAAATGAACAGCTTCAGCGCTGGTATATGACGGAGAGGCAAAAGCTCCAAGCTAAACGGCCTTTTCGGAAACTGCCGGTGGTAATGGTTTACTTATTGCTTCGGAATGACCAGCATTTCCTCACAGAAAATGGGCGCATTATGGATAACGTTAGCATGCAAGAGCTAGACAGAGCACCGGTTATGTCATGAACATAGTACAGGTTTTACAGAGCTGAGCAGACGCTGACTGAAAAACTCCACGACCGCTGGATTGATAACGGCAGCAAACGGCTCTAAATACGTTTTCACAAAACACTGACACAAGTTAGTACTACATATAAAACATTTCTCTCATCGTTTAAGTTCTTCTCGTGCACGCCCAAACACCTCTCTGATAGCAGACATGGCTGCGCCACTCCGCTCTGAGGGAGAGAGCACACAGCAGGGCTCGAAATTAACTTTTTTGCTTGGTAGCGCTGTGCTCGTAAGTTCAAAAAGTTAGAAGCGCGAGCAAAAATTTAGGAGCGCACAAGCCGAAATCAAAGAAGCACCATTATATATATTTTTTAATGTTTAAAGACATTACAATATAACACTCCGCATTAACGAATGAGAATTATTAAACAATATGAGAGTCTTGAGTTCATTGATTAACAAAGGTCTCCACTACATTGGCTTTATGCCATATCTGGAGGCCAGCATTTAAAATTGGGTCTCCTTGCTCTCTGCCCTTCTATCCATCTCCTCACTGCGTGTGAGGCATCAGATATGTCCGGAGCACCCTCCACACTGATCGGAATCAAATCTTCAATTGTGTTAGGGTTAAATGCAGATCTGACATGAAGTCGTAAAGTCCTTTTTTTCGCCTCAATATTGCAATATGAGTCAGTCCACAGCGGTAACTACACTATTTGTTGGCTCATTATAACATAAGCAGACTTTATAATGAGTTGGATATGTTTGTTTTAAGATGGCCTATGCCACACGCCCAGGGGCGTCTCTAGGACTAAAGATTGGTGCGGCCCAGAGCTCCCCATAATTACTAACCCTGACTTGATTGCAATCATTCGCATAATTGACAAACAATCCTGCCAGGATTTTCCCGGCTTTTTTATTGTTTTATTTATTTATTTGGTCCGCGAGAAATTTGCGTGGATTGGTTGAATTTGCTTTAATAGTTGCAATCGCGACATGCAACTTCTTGAGGGACTGAACAATAGATTCACTCCGAGAACACGCCGGTGCGGTGTGGTACATTTCGGTACGGCGACTATTATTGATCTGGAAGCGTAATTTCGTGCATTTAAATCGGCGTTATTCAAAATTGCACACAGACGTTTCAAATGGTCTTATATTTTATTTAAACAAAACGATCATGAAGCGCCAGTTAAATCACTTGATGAGTGGAAAAGGTTGCGCAGACGTATGAGAGCACTTTGTCATTCATAAAGCGTTGAACAATTTTTGAGTGGCCTAAATAATTTTTCTGATCTGAATTTACCCCATTATTTAGTCGCCAATAGATCTCACGGAGAGAGAAACCGTAACTTTGATAGACAGAGGATTATTGTCAGAATTGGAAAACGTGTTAATAACGGAAAATAACTGAGTACAAGCCAGGAACAATCCTTGGCGCAAAGGCATGGTCCGGGCTCCACCAATTATCACTTCCAGAGACGCCACTGCACACGCAATTGTCTTCTAATTTCTGTATTTTCAGGAAAACGTTGTGTGTACTTGCAAATATATAAAAGTTTCCTGGTCTAAAGACGCGCTGTAAAAAATGATAATGATTTTTGCAGATAGGATACTGAAGATAAGAGCGAAGAAACCGAGACGGAGATTTTAAGGCTGCGGCAAACGCCGAGCCGCAAGGCAGCATATTTTAATAAGTTGCAACTATTAACAGAAATATGGATCTACTCGTTTACGCACATTTGTCACTGTATTTTCTGTGTTTCGAGCTTTCTCCATGTTTGGAAGGACTTTCACGTTCAAAGTGTTTGGACTCCGTAGATAACGCGCCGTTACCAGCGAGATTTGGCCCATTATCTTTCCAATGAACACGGTGCACTTCACCTTCTTATAACCTCAGCCATTCAAAATTTCGATGCAACTCTTTGCAAAAATAATCAACTGATTTCGCCGCCGCTTCATCCGATTCACCGTCATGATTTTCAGTTTCAGTAACTTTTGATACCGACTCGACTTTAATGTTAACGGTAACAAATTAAAAGAAGTCTTCAATTGCTCTTCGTTTCATTTTCCGTCCAAATCTTGTGCATAGCTACAATAGTAACTCTCATTCCCGCGAAATGGATTGTTTGAGGGCTAATATTAACCATTCTAGAATCAGTACTGAGGTTTAGGACTTCAACCTCCCCTTTGATCGGTCAGAATGGTCCCTGTCAGCTCGAGGGAACACACTGGGTGCACTCGGCTGCGGTATGTCCAGTAGATTCATGCACTGCTCCGAGACATACGCCCATCTCTATTTAAGCTGCAGCTGCAGCTGGCCTGCCTTCTGACAACCAAATGTACTCGAAAAGAGGCGATTAATTGGGGGAAAAGGCGGTCTGTGCGACCATTTTAATTCAAAGGTCGCACAGTGTTAATTTTGGTTGCAAATTCGAGCTTGCACATACACACACGACACGAAACGCATTTAACCTCACCCCGGGGTTCTCTGTATTAAACTCCTACAAACACCATTGAACTGAATCGACATTGACATTACTTAATCCTTAAACCGGTGTTCGTTACATCTGGACATATTAGCCTACAACTACGTCAACAGCTCCCAAAATACAATGGAAAGCACTTTTAAAGACGAAGCATTCAGCAGCAATCCCGTTTTTCTGACCCACAAACTTAACTATGTTTGCAAGTACGTGTACGACATGGCAATTACTTGGCATTCGTGTTTCCTATTTCAAAGTGGGAGGCAATATTTCAACTAAGTTTAGCAGTGAGAGGCTAATTGAAATTTTAAAACACGCAGCCACTGCATTCACCACTCTTCCAGTGGGGGAGGGGTAATGCGTCTGCACGTGCTGCAGGGTCTTCCGGCAACACAGAGCTGCCCCTGGATGCCTGTCTGTAATTCATGCCGCGGAAAAATATATCGGTGAACGCACGCATGAATCGGCCGATGCCGATTCAAGTAAAAAATGAAAATATCGGCCTAATATATCGGCGGGCCGATGTATCGGTCGATCCTTAATACCGATCATAATTGCTGCATATAAGTTAACCAGAAGCATTTTTAATTTGCAGAGCACGCAAACTAACATGCAGTAGCTGATAAGCGGTCATTACATTGAATGTAATCTGTCGTGCGAAAAATTTGTTTTGCGTCCGGTGTGAAAGCTGCTTAACGCGCCCATAACGCCTGTATTCGCGTCTTTGCATTGACTTTGAATGTAGCTAATCTGTCGCGCGAAAAATTTGTTTCACGTCTGGTGTGAAAGCGGTTTGACATGCCCATAACATTTATTCGCGTCTTTGCATTGACGTTGAATGTAGGCTAATCTGTCCTGCGAAAAATTTGTTTCGTGTCTGATGTGAAACTGCCACATTGACGCTTACCGAAGTAACACAAGCATGATCAGAATTATTGCTTATAAGTTAACCAGGAGCATTTTTAATTAGCATGACATGCAAACAAACATGCAGTAGCTGGTAACTGAGCGGTCATCACCACAGAAACAAACCCTTGCAATACAGGTTTTATAGACAGCAAGTTCTGTTACTGTGAACAGTTGTACTAAGCATCCAAATTACAAATAAGTATTAAAATTTAGCTTCAAATGAGGTTTATGTTCACACACCTTCTGTCGAATTTCCCCTGATATCACTCTTGCATATTTAGGACACAAACATTAGCAACAGTAACTTGGCTACGTTAGCTGCTGTGCTACAGCCATAATCAACTGGCCATCACGTCAGGTTTGCTTATGCAGTAAAAGCAATTTACAGCTTCTGTGTCTGTGAGTCAAGGACAGTCGCGACCAATACAGGCTTTATCTTCAGATATTTTACAAAACCTGCGTTTGAGACCAGTTGTTAGTGCTAACTATCGCTAGCAGTCCTGCTAGCCACCCGTAATACATTAGCTTCACTTACATTATTTGCTGTTATATGGTTACTTACAGCTTGTGGCTCCGAGCGCTTGATCGATGCACCTGCGTCAGGTTTGAAAAGCAGCTGAAATGTTTATCCTGTGTCGAATTATCCTTTACTATCTGCTACCCGCTTTGTAGCCCATTATTATGTCGCTGTTAGATCACATGAGGGAGAGAAGCCGTGTCTTCAATTGCCACTTGATTATTCTTGAATTGGAAAACGTGTTAATCAAGGGAAACCATCTAGAATCAGCCAGGACTAATTTTTGTCAATAATTGCCACCAAATTTTCAGGTCTACCCGCTACCCGGAGTGAAATTGCCATTTTTTTTTGAGTGTATGACCGTTTTTCAAAAATCGGGCGATGTCAAGTCCTTCCTGGGGTCCAAGTGAATATTCGCACCAAATTTGGTGATAATCGGCTGAGAAATGTGGAGAAAAACGTGTACATACACACGGACATTGACCTCAAATATATTATGGATTGATTGATGATGATGATGATAATGATTGATGACAAAGCTGTCTTTGTTGAAATGCTGAGCACAAACAGCGAATGTTCCCTTTGGCTGTGGCTGTTTGCTGCCAGCAAACAAAAAAAAGCTACTCACTGATTTCTGGTGGAATGGCCTTTTGGAAGAGAAATATTTGTTCTTCTTCGTGTCTAAAAGTAAATGGACAAGTAGCTTTGGGAGAGATACTGACAAAATTGCACCTCAAATGATCTGCGGTTCTTCTATTGTATTTCCAAAAGTGTAGACGCTAGTAAGGCATAGTATGATCTGCCGTTGTGACTGCCTGCTAGAATAGTTTACGGTGTGGGCAAGTCCAGCGCAGTGGTTGCCTCTGGCTAGGTCTGTACTAATTGGACAGCACAACCTGATGTCAGGTTTTGCCCAGTTCTCGTGAAGACCTCGGGAGGAGCTGTTCAGAGAGGAAATCACGCTCACAAAATCACGTTCTTGGATTACGGCAAAATCCCTGTATGTTAAGAAACTTTTCAAAGGTTGAGCATGAATAACCAACATTATAACATTACTAATATATATTAAAAGAAGGATCAGCATATTAGGTCCCCTTTAACGTTGTCCTTTAGAACAGGTGTTAAAGTTATGAAAAGAAGAAATTAATTTTGTTTGCGAATTATGTGTTTGACTCAAGTCAACAATCTAACATAAATCCGTAATAATAATAGAATTTTTAACTATTTCCATACACTGAATATCCTCAAATGCAAGAGCCTTGCTGAAGGAATTTTAAAGCACAGGATTTGACCATCATACGGCGCTCTGACATCAAATTACTTCTCTCTCCATTACGATGATAAAAATGGAAGCTCTCGAAATCTGAAAAAAGTTTTGAGGGTTTTATTCTGAAGGACAGTGTGCATACACCAGTTGCAGTTGAAATCTCCCTCTAAGTATTCTACTCAAGGTTATTCACACTGTTCTCACGTTCCTTCCATTTTCAAAAGAAACTCTGGAAATTATCAGCGTTTATGCAACTTAGTTTTGCTCCCACATTATGGGTCGTTGGAATGTCATCAAATCTATTTCCTTTTGACTTTTTTTGGTGAAGAGATTAAAAATAATAAAGACTGGAGGGATATGCTGGAGTTTTGCATACAGGACTTGATGCATTCACAGTTCATGTTCTCTACATGTTTATTATGACAAGACTAAGAGGCACACTTGTGTCCGGACACTATGTTTCATGAACTGAGGCAGCTGTCTGGAGAAATGGCTTATTGATGAGTCAGATCAGTACTTCATACACTCCACTGAAGCTCACAGCCTCATGAAAGAAGTTAAAGAACTTCGATCAAACTTTGCACTTAAGATGCTGGCTATTAACCATACTGTGTCAAAATCGCACTGGAAACATTATAATATTGTAATACTTAGAAAGAATACGTTTTTTGTTTCGATTAATTTCTTAAAATTTGAATTCAAGAATTCCATCACTTTCCATTACCAGAAGTGATAGTTGTCTCATTTTAAAAGATGCGGTTAAGGTTCCAATCACATATTTGTGACCTGACACCAGGTTTTAGAAAAGGGTCATATCTGTTTCTTAATTTCAGTCTGTTATCACCCCATATCATTTACATTTTTGAGAACTGGCTGGACAGTATATACTAATGTTCTGGCACTGGGAATTCGGAGTGTCCCAGGTATGGCACCTGCGGGCAGTAAATTCCCTATGAAGTCAGTTTGTAGTGATTTGCTTGGGCATTAGCTGTGCACTTGACCAGGAGTTTATTCATGCCGTACTGTTTACTGAAAAACAATAATTCTTTAAATGTGATTAGAGCATAAATAGCAGCAACGTGAATCTCATGGAAGATATACTTGGGCTTTGTTGCACAGATTCTTTTCAGTCTCTGTACATGCTATAACGAAACAGACTGTCGTTTAAGAAACAAAGAAGAAATAAAGACTCTCGCACCTGTTTTTCTCCCTTAGTTTCAGTTTCTTGACCCGATGCTTATTTGTGTACTTTGGTACTGAGGCTGCAGTGGCGTGGCATTTACAACAGATCACCCCCTTTGGAGACAAGATCAATCCGGCCTGGTGTAAAGATTCAGCCTTTGTTTGCATCTCTGATATTTGAGCACATAAATCAAATACCAGGCAGAGAAAGAGAAATCCTTTCGAGACAGAAAAGAGGAGGAGGGAAAAAGGAGAGAAAAAACCCAACTTGATCAAAAAGTAAAGCAGAGGTGTTGCACTCGCGGATTTCACTGGATTTGTCTGGATTAGTCTTGGGTGCTGTCAACTGTGGACAGCTGAGGAGGCAGAAGGAAACTTGAGCGTGCTTGGCAGGTACAAGGGATATCGAGAGAGAGGGAACGATGAACGAGCCAGGGGGGGAGGATAACGAAGCAAAAAAAAAAAAAAAACCACCCTGCCGCTTCAGCTCGCTGTCCTACCTTGCCCTCACGAGCAGTTTTTTTCTTTTTTTTCCTTCAGTCGGGCACTCTGACCAATTGTATACTAGACCGCATAACACCCCCCTCTCTCCACTGAAAACCTCTCGTCACCCCCCACCCCCCACTTCGAACCTCAGCGGAGTAAAATAGTCCCTTTTAAGATGTCACTATTAGTATTCCGCAGATTTCTTTGCAGCCCTTGCCAGAGAGCTGCCAAGAGGCAGTACGGTTGTAGCCTATGTTTAGTCTTGTGGAGACGTGTCGCATACAGCATACAGCTCAATAGGCTTCTGTCATTCGTCTATTAATACGGACTAATAGATGTGCTGAAGTTTGGCGAACACCCCCTGCTTTTACGTCGTGGTTAAAGTAAATGGGTATTAAATACTCAGGCAGTATAGCCTGGGTTTGGTCAATAGGGCCACTTGTCATGCAGAATGAAGTCTTAGTTAGTGGTTCCTGCTGCCAGGTCTTTCCACAAAATGCTACCATTGGTCTTTTTCTGCGCCCTCTCATTTCGAAAAAAAAAAAAAACGTTTAGTAGCCTACAAAAAAAAAAGGAAAAAAAGAATGAGAATCTAGTCATTTCTATTCTCTAAACCGCATTCATGAGTCTATATATATATTTTTTTTTTTACTTTTTTTTTGTTAACTGCAAGCGATGCCTTGCGTGTGAGGCTGTCTAGATAATCGGATCTTTAATTGGCATCTCGAGCTGTCGCGAATTAAAGTCGTGCAAACACGTGCAAATATTGCACGCGAGAAGTAAAATGTATTTATTTTTATCACGTTTTGGTATTCACCCCTGATTCATGCAAGAGATCAGACAACTGTTGCGCCATCTGAAAACGTTTAATCAGTTTTCCCATGCCAAATGAACGCATGGATATGATGACAGCGTTCAGATGCATCTGGGTTCATTGAGCGACTCCATACATACGTCGGCTTTATTTACGCGTGTACTTTTTTACCCATCGCTTTTCCGCCTTCCCATTACCTGTTCCCCTGTCTTAACTAGTGGCTTGTTTTTTTAAATGGTGTTTGGCGACCATTTGATATTGATTTTTAAAAAGTTTCTAAAAACCAGGTCTCACCCACCCTGGCGTTGTAAGCACATTGTCCTTATGTGGCACTGCCTTCCGGGGGAGAAGAAAAAATATCATTATGAGTGTGCATGCATTATTTTATTTATTTTATGCCATGCTTCATGGCGCATTTTCATTATCAGTGTGACATGGTTATAAAACCAATAAAAGTCATCCAGCCGAATGATTTTATATAACAAGACACAGGTGTGGGGTTATTCTTTGAAAAATTTACCAAACGTACCTGCTGTCCGCAAGAACACCATATGGACGGAGAAGTTGAACACGTAAAGTATTCTGTTTACCATTTTCGTGCTCCACCGACTCATGTAATGAGTCATGATGCCTGAACGCATGTGGCGGCACCCGGCAAGACAATGCATTTAGTTTGATCTGCGTATTTATGGAATAGTTCATGCTCTAAGTTGAATAGCGGTCTGACAGCACCGCGAGCCTGCCCAGGATGATTTTTTTATGTTACCGCTAGGTGGCAGCGATGAACAGGCAGTGAAAATCAAAGCTCCGCTTCTCAAGTGGCCGTGATTGCAAACGCGCCGCTCTTCCCCCTCATCCCAACCCCCGAGTTTGTGGTGCGCCGCTGCATTGGGACAGAGCTTCGGAGCCAAACGCTTGCGACGGTTCTGCCTGGAGAAAGAAGGCGACAGTTCTACGATTGAAGAAATTAAAGCCCCAGCAGGAAACCTAAAGAAAACTATATTGAGCGATAATCCGGGAGAGAACCTGACGGAAGACGTGAAGACGACATGAATTGCTTCTGGATACACAGCATTTGGATCCTTGGATTCGTTTTCATGTTTGGATTTCAAGGTAGGGACAGCGGCACCTTTATCAATAACGTTTCGGAAACGAGCCATTTCCAGTGCGAAAGTGCGCAGGAGCCGCTTATCCAAACTAAAACTCCGGTATCATCTGAACCCGTTGTGCGCATTTCTGAAGTGTTGAAAACGCAGTTTTATTTTCAGGTGGATGGCTGATGTCGCTGCTGCAGAATCTCCCTTAATAAATACGTGTTCACAGCAACGAGATCTTATTGCACTCTTTCCAGAACTTTAGTATTTGTCATAGTTTCCCTGCGCAGATAGTAACGCAGGAAATAGTAACGGTCCTTAGAGTGGCTGGAGTTCAACACTTTAGCGAATGTAAACTATGACATGCAATTATTGCATTTCGTTTGGATGGCTGAGGGAAAAGGTCTGAACCATTAGACATGAAATGATTGCATAAGTGACAGGGTTTCAGAGTCGCTGCTCAGTGTTGAATTCACTTGGCTTGTTCGTGCAACACACGCACCCCTCATTTGCCGTAACTTTCTTGCAAATGAGCTATAATGATTTCGTCACCACTGTTCGGTCCATCGTTGTAGTTAGGAGCGTCTATCTGGAACGAAGCTTTAGGCTATGTAAAACTCCCGAGGAAAGAGGCTTGAAACCTGTATTTATACCGCGGTAACCTTATTTCTGATCAGTACACAGCAGACTGTTGGCAGTAAGATTTTTATAAGCTGCATGTGCTTAACTTTACTGCATGCGTTTTCCGCCAGTATTTACCGGGTATAAAGACATTTGGCCGCCACCTGTGCGCTGAAAATGAGCGCAGGGTCTCCGTGCTAACGCTCAGATTGAAACAATGAGTTAACTTACAAAGCGCAAAATGCAATAAATTAAACTGCTAAGGTCGCTGTATTGTAGAGGTTTTGCTTTGAAGAGGGTTGACGTCAGTCGTATTATTGCTACTTCAAAGCACCCAGATGTTATTCCATCATGACCCGCTGGCAGTGAGGCGGCGATTGCAGTGCTGACGGAGCGGCTCTGGATTTGCCTTTTTCCTATTGGTATTCCCCCATCGCTACGTAAGCCAAATAAATGACTTACACCCCTCCGCCCGCTTTTCTTTACCGTGATGTCGCACTGAGAAAGGAGAGAGAATACAGAGAATGCGTGTTTCAGGTGTGCTAAATAACGTTGATATTTGAGTAAGGTTGTTAGCTAGCCTACTAAATTGAAATGACGGTCAGCAGCCAAATGTAAAGACCGAGTGTAACAACAGGTTTTAAATTAGAATTTTAATTTGAAGGATAGAATCAGCAGGAACCAGTGCCTTTTCACAGAAGGGGGTGGGGTGACCACTTTGATTCATATTCCTCAATTTTCCGTTGAATGGATGATGTTTCAGCTGTGACGCTGTAAGACACTGATGCAAAGGACCCGCAAATCAGGGGTCATTGTTTGGAAAGCGTTAGTTCCGACCATGCAGTTACACTCCTGACTCAACTACTCAAGATATTTAGCAAAGACTGAGGTGATTCATTGGTAGAACCAGGTGTGAAGCTACATAGCTAGAATGAAAGCCTGTTCTCACATGCGAAATCTTCGATTTACAATCTAAGCAGCCCCGATCCCGGAGATCTGCCATTCTGTTGGTTGTTTCTTCAACACTAATTTAGCACATTTCTCTTAGCCGCAGGAAATCTGCATCGAGCCGTTAATTACGTGAGTCAGGTTTTGCCAAAACGAGTTTGGAATATAAACCGACAGGAACGAAGAGGTTTCTGAGTGGAGTTAATCACCAGTCTTACAAAGTAATAAGTAGTAGGCCTATTTCAGTGCCATTACGTAGCGTTATGTCCATTATTATGTAGACCGCTCATTTGCTCTCAATTGTCACTATAGGTTTTATCCTGGTTGACTTAAGTGTTATCTGAGTGGGCTTACAGGAGCAGTTTGGGCACAGATAAAATTTCGGATCATATTGGCATACCGGTATAATGCCAAATTTGCACTACAGTTATCCATCACAGTGCTATTGTTCCTCTGTGGCGGTATCATGACCCACAACCGCTCTGCCACTGCATTACAGACTCTCTCTCTCTCTCTCTCTCTCTCTCTCTCTCTCTCTCTCTCCTTTCTCATAACATAGTTGCAATGTTTTCTCAGTGTAATGATGCTATTTTGTTTTTTTGTTTTTTTTAATTTTCCGTGATCCTTATGACGGCTCTGCATTCCCAGGTTTTTACATTATCTAAGGAGCACTGGAATCGAAGGCCGTATCGGATTCACCCCAAAAGAGCTCAAGACAAGAATTAATAATCATAATTATATTGCAGTAGTTGACCCTGCTAATTGTGTTGTTTCTGTTCCTTGTTCTGCGGAGGATGGCTTTTTTATCCATGATCCTTTGCAGTGCCCTGACTGTTGCAGGTATAGCCTCTTCACAACTGGATTTGGCCTTTTACCCCTCTATCACACAGTGCATTAGCCACATCTTTTTTGTCTTGTCACAAATACACATACATTTCCTTCCGGGAACTAAGTGGGTTTGGCTGGATGAAAGGACATAAGAAAAGGAGAAACAAATAAAAAAAAAACGAAGCAAATAAAATAAATAAACACCCGCAAAGTTATTTCCTCCAGGGGCCATGTGTCCTCTGGCCCTCTGGTGGCGCTCTCCTGCTGTGTGGCGGTATTGTGTATTGACATATTGCTTCCAATTCAATTTTATTTGTATAGTACTTTTCACAGAAGGACTGTCACAAGGATGCTTTTCAAAGTTGAAAAAAGGCAGCGCTCAGCCTATATTCCAAAATAGGAAATGAGGTAAAGACAGTCCCAGCAGGGAGAAAAAACCTCAAACGGTGGTGAGAAAAAAAACTCCCCTGTGGAGAGAAATCTCAGGAGGAACCCAGCTATAGTGGGGGAGCCCATCCTACACTGGCAAGCTAATTAATGAAAGTTCGATCAAAGTCTTACAATAAAATATTAATAAAATCTGCGCTGCAGTGTCTGTAGCTTCAGGAATCGGCAAGGCAGAATGGGATGGAAGCAGATCAGGACTGGATCATTACAGCCAGCAGTGGGTGGGTAAGGAGAAATAGATGGCCTTAGGAAAGTTTGCTTTTCCACCATCATGCTGTATGCCAGACCTGTGATGTTGCCACTCTCCACCGGACTCATCTTCATTAAATTAGATTAATTAGACTGATGAGTGGAACAGTCCGAGCAGAAACATGGCACATGTCCTTTTTAGGTTGTGCTCAAGACTGTCTCGCACAGCGTGGCTTCAAGAATCCGTGACATTTCGGTACGGCTGTATACTCTCAGGTACAGCAGGAGTCCATTTCTGTTCCCCCAAGGTACATTCAGCACTTATGTACCCTTTAGGTCTAATTATAGGACCTCAAGGTACCTGTGTGAACATTTTTAGGGTCTAAAAGGTACTTTTATGTTCCAAAACAAATGAAAACCCACTTCTAAGGTACAACAGCAGTACCTTTCAGGGTACTGGCCCAGTGACAAGCCTTGCTTTTCACTGGGGCAGTACCCTCAAAGGTACTGCTGTTGTACCTTAGAAGTGGATTTTTTATTTGTTTTTGAATATAAAGGTACCTTTTAGACCCTAAAAAATTCACACAGGTACCTCTACGTCCTATAATTAGCCCTCAAGGGTACATAATACCTTGGGGAACAGAAATGGACTCCTGCTGTTGGAGGAGATGTGCCAGGAGAGTGCCCTACCACACCCCAGATCTCTTTGAGGGACGTACCCACTACTGAATTTGAAACCTGACGAAGACCATTGTGATCGAAACGTTGTTTGTTTGTTTGTTAAATAAAGAAGTCTCAAGATGAGACGGTGTGCAGGTTTTATCTACTGTGCACGATGTTCTATATTCGACCTGGCACCCGCAGTCGATGTGCATTTTGCTAGACTTTCACAAAGGAGGATTGGCTGTCATGCAGGCAGACAGTATAGGAGCTGTGAGCATGTCCATCAGTGACAGTGGGCCAGGTCCGAACGCTTCGCTCCTCTCTGATCCTTCTCCCAGCCAGAGAAACTCGGAGTTAGTGCAGATGGTGAGTCTTTGGTTGAAATGGGATGCTGGATTAGAGTCATATGACAGTTCCGGTATCTTTGATTCTGAGGATTAAAATGCAGGTTCTCAGTTCCTGTTCTCACTAATAGCACAGCTTTGTGCGTTTAGAATTTTTGTAACGAGTTCACTTAGAGATATGCATACTGTGCTGTCGACAGGCGGACTTGCTTGTACATACTTTCTCAAGGAATAAAAGGTTCGTTGGCTTATCTTCATAGATGGATGAATTCTGTTCGACTTATTTTTTTAGAACCCTTCATTATTGTATGACAGTGAAGACCAGTGTTTCCCCAACCCTGTTCCTGGAGTACCCTTGTCCTGCTCATGTTAGATGTCACCCTGATTCAACACACCTTATTCAGCTGATCAGCTGGTACCACTTTGCAATAAGGGTGCATTAATTAACATTAGCATTCACTATCAGTTAATTAACGGTAAACTAATGGGTCTAGTAATAATTTACTAATGGTGTTCATGTTAACTAAAGTATTAATTTATATATTATAGAATAGTTTTATGGTTTGAGTTGTTGCTTAAGGGATACTGACAGGACATTTTCAACTTTATAATAAGGATGTCAAACATTATGATAAGTTAAGGTTACCTAATGCTTATTAAGCTCTCTGAAGCATTAGTTAACTGTTAATTAATTGGTAGTTAATGCTTATCACTGCATTAACAAATGTACCCTTATCGTTAAGTGTTACCGATCAGCTCATTAGTGGAGCGGTTGATGAGCTGAACTGGGTGTGTCAGACGATGGAAACATCTAAAATGAGCACGGCTGAGGTACTCGAGGTGTAGGGTTGGGAAATACTGGTGTAGACAAATAACCATTTTACCAAAGAAATTGAAGCACCTATTACTAAAACCCCATAAGTCACACTTGACTTGACTTGACTTGTGGGGTTTTAGAAATCAGTGCTTCAATTGTCATGGCTCTTTCATGGATTTGCTGGGTTCTTGTATGGAACTATTTTTTTCTCTGAGAATTTAGGGTGTCTCCTGATTGGAATACAGTGGACTCCTCCACACATTTACAGTAGAAGTACTACCTGTCTTTTCAATATCATATCCCAGATGAGCAACTTCCCCTTCCCAGCCCCACTGCGGTCGAGCACGGCTGCTTTTTTGGAGCGGTAAGGATGATGTCACTGGCAATGGGCTTCGGTTGGGTGGGTCTGAGGGGTTGAAGAAAGGAGTACAGCTCCGGGGGCAGTGTAGCACGACGAGCGTAGCGTAGCATAGCGTAGCCTTCCAGGCAACGCCTGGATGTGGGGTTCGCTATGGCTCAGAGGAGACTGTCTCCCCACGCCGCCCACGGAAACTTCCATTAGTGCCAAGAGCTCAGAATGAGGCCAGCTGTGAGCTATTGTACCTTTAGGTTCTGAAACTGTGTTTTTGTGTGTGTGTGTGTGTGTGCATGTGTTTGTGCACTCCAGTACTCTGCTAGCCTGATTCCAGTTTACTTCATGCTCTCTGCAGGATAAGAGACATTAAGTGAGTTTATTGTATTAAGCTCTTGGAGCCGACAGTTCTATAGCATTGGCCTACTGCTTCAGTTCCCTCAGACCTTAACGGCAAAGTAATAATAATAATAGTAATACCAATAATAATATCAGCAATAGTTAAAATAATGACAGTAATTCTAATCATGCACACAGCTAGAACTGTGCTGTGACTACATCCCATACAGAGTGATACAGACAGGTGACGAATTAAAGGAAAAACATGAATAAATGTGTGGGCAATCATAACAAATGCAGATGCATTTCCTGGCATGGATTGGATTCACTTTTAGCCTTAATTGAAGGCGGAAGGGTCTCTTTGGGTCAATGCAGAGTTATTCTGCCCGACTTCCTTCATATCCTATAATGAAGCATTCCTGCCATGATTCCTCTAGGATGAGGAAACTCCACAGGGCACGAGGGGTCACTGAATGTTTTATGAGTATGAAAATGATCTTAAGCATACACCACTGCCTTAAGTCTCCAGATCTGAAATCAACTGAACTCATGCGGGAGATTTTGAAACAATGTGTTAGACAGAGCTCTCTGTCACCATCTTCAAGACAAATTAGGGAATTTCTCTTGAAGAAAGGTACTCCATCCCTTCAGTTAAGTTTCACACTTTTAGACTCAATCCCAAGGTGTGTTGAAGCTGGCCTTGCAGCTTGCAGAGGCCCAACACCTGACTGATTTTGTAGATTTTTTTCCCCGCCATTATTTTGTCACCTGTCTGTATGTGTGATTCAACCATTCTCTGGGTTAGTGACACTATTTTTTTAACAATTCATACAGGCGTTTTTGAGTTCTTGCTCAGCAATCTTTGAGCTGTCATGTTCTTTTAACCCGATTAGCAATCAATTCTGAGGCTGTCATGACATGAGCAGGGCTGAAATCATTTGCGATTTAAATTTAGAGCATAACTTTTAAGGTACATGCTGAGCAAATCATCGGTCTGGTCAAGATTTCTGTATGGCGTTTCAAATGTAATTACTATACAAGAAAATTCAGAGGATTTACAGAAAATGTTTTGCAATCTGCAATAAAAGTTTGCGCTATCTATCAGGAAGAAATTAAAAGTAACAGCTTGGTTCTTTAATGTGTTCATGGTATTCGCTCAGAATAACACTTATGAAGCTATTTCAGAATGCACAGAATAACTTTCATGTGAGCGTTTTGATTTTCATTTTCTTTTCCAAAGCCATTTGCAATAGTTTTTCCATATTTCCTCCGTAATGATGTTTTCGGGGAATTGGGGTTTCGCGGTTCTACGCCGCGAGCTGAGAGGCGTGGGATGAAATCAGTCGGCGAAAAAACAAAAATAAAATTAAAATGTGCCGTTGCTCGATGACCTCAGCTGGAAGAGGGGGAAAAAAACCTTTGATGCTTTAAACATGAACGGACACCTGAAGCGCAATGTTCTCCGTGAGAGAGAAAAGAGAGAAAATAAGTTTTTTTTTTTTTTTATGAGAGCCTCCGGAGTGAGGTCTGGCTGAATTTTTTTTTTAACGTCAGCTTCTTTGACAGAGACATGCAGCTTACCTCAGACGGCCCTAGTTACACTTCGCTTCACGATTGAAGAAACAAACTGTATTCTTCCTGAGAAGAGAAAGGGAAAGAATTGATTTTTGTCTTATATTTGTGCAGTGAATACAAGCACGCAGATAGTTACAGATAATAGACATTAGCCGCGGTCAGAATGAGGCCCGACGCCAGGTTCAGATCTATTCGGGGAAAAAAAGCGCAAGAAGCAGCGCTGTCCGTGGTTTTGAAATAGCAGCGCTATGTTTTAGGGCCACGGGAGGCCTTATTCTGTGCGTAATCTCTGCCAATATTTTGCTGCTGTCCTATAGGGGCACATGAAACATAAAGTAGGGGGGCGGAGAATACAACTGAGGGGGCAAAGCCCCCTTTAGCACCCCTGTAGCACCAGTCCCGCTCAGACTACTCTTTCCTGTATTTTACTTCTCGTGGTTTGGATTGACTGACTACAAACTTCTCGAAAACTTACCAGCAAAACTTCCCACTCCACCTTGAGAAGTTCCTCGCTTCCCAAAAGACCTCTTGAAATTTTTGGTGGTCTGGCTAGGGGTGTGTTTTATCTAGTGATCTCCTGCCATGCCATCAGCTTGTTTACATAATTTTTTGCAGGTGTATTGGCGTGTTCGTTCTACTTGTTAAGCAAGCCTGCATGCTATAGGTAGTGTCATGATTTAACCGATTTAGCATTGAAGAGAGATATGACGAGAGATACAGAGCTAGTGATTGAAGTTAATTAAGATTGAAATTGTGTGTTAGACATCCATGCAGAGCAGAGGGCACTAGGAGACAGCAGAAACTAAATTACTAATCAGTGTGTGGCGTGAAGATGATGAATTTAAAGAAACTATTAGCGATACAACAATGAATTGTATTGCATTTCCTGCATATCTGACTTGCTTTACTGTTACTGTGACAGCTTAAGATCGGTGTAGTTTTGGCCATTACGAAGTATACAGGGTAGTGACCCAAACTACTCATAGTTTGGTACTGCTCAAACTTCGAGAAGCATGTCAGTAGTGTGATTGCGCACTTGAAACTTCGGGAAGTGATTGAGAAGTAAACTTTGCTTCGTTTTGTGTAGTTGACCAGGGCTATTTTGTTCCACCAGCCAGGGGAGATAGCTTAAGGAAGGCCGATCCTCTGAGAATGTGTGCGTGAGTATGTGTGTGTGTATGTGTGTGTGTGTGTGGGGGGGTATATGTGAGGAATTTACTAATTTACTTCAAAATGGAAATATGCATTTTGCTTTTTTTCTTTGCTTACAGTTCCTTTTACTTAGCAGGTACCTATTCTCCTCTGCAGTGACTTTGAGTTTAGGGCCTTGCTCAAGGGCACTGCAGCTCAACTGATCTTATTGTGGTGAGACAGGATGTTGAATCACCTGCCTTCCAGACCTCAGACAAGCACTTGAGCCACTCACTACAAGCTGCCTCACAGATGTAAAACCTTTCGCCCCACCTGGTAGAATCACTAATGTCTGGTATAAAAACATTAATCAGGGGCTTCACAGTCACCTAAGCAGCATGGGTTTTGGTAATTCTGCGCATCTTAGCTCTTCATCACAAAATAAAGTTTAAAAATGGGAGTGAAATCAAATGTAATTCAAATATGATGTGATTTAGGACAGTTACTGCACGTAAGCCTGAAAATTACGGAAAAACTTTGGAGAAATTCTGAAATTCCGGTTTTGGTGTGGATGTGTACTATGTTGTGCGTTGAAGTTTCTAATAATTCTGCTGGCCTGTAGACAGATTCAGTTCTTTAAATGAAACAAGACACTTGTAGCATTTAGAATTCCATAGTATTTAGGTTTCCTTTCATAATTTCTGTTCAGAATAAGGGCCACAAATACCAAAAAAATCGTCATAAAAATTCAGCAATTAAATTATTTTAAAAAATACTGAAAATTGAAAAATTGCTGAGAGTTAAAATAATACATTACTGGGATCACAAACTCATTGACTACAAGCATACTTCAGTTCACAATGAATTGTTAATATTATCTACCATTTTTGAGCCTAATAAGAAAGGACTCTAAGTAGCTCCCCAAGCTGTCAGAGCCCTCAAAATTTGGCACTGTCAAATCAGAAAATGATCATATGTTTAACACAAATCAAATTTTCACTCATGAAGTTCAATATGAGTTAATGATTTTTGCACAGAATTGAGCATTTTATAGGAGTTAATCAATATTGGTGCAGATGGACATCAATAGTCACCAGTAATCTCTCCAAACCAAAAACAAGTTCAGATCTTTGTCCATTTTTCAACAAAGCCACATCAGCAAGGACTTGTACTCATCAAAGGAATTGTTTATTTTACGGTTAGAACGTTCACTCTGCAATTGAAAGCTTGTTATTTACAATTCTGATCATCCAAGCGAAATGCAAGCTTGTATAAAGGCTTTTCACACTCTAAAAGGAGCAAGTATAACGCACCAGCACAGAAATATTTGAAATATACCTCATGTTCACAAAACACTCTAGATTGAACAGAAACGGTGCACCAAATGTAGCAGGAGTTTTATTGAAGTCCTTGAGCTGTAGTCATTTTAAACTAAAGTAAACATTGGCATTCAATTTCGTTTAATGCGGTATAAATTCTAATACATCACCGCATTGAGCAAAATGCCTCCATATATACAGTAATATTTGCTAAGGATAACAGTTACTCTTTCTAACCAACATGGCAAACAAGCTCTGTGATCTTCATGGCTACAGTAAACTGAAAATAAAAAGCCAGCTAGCCACTAGCATTTCATATTACTCCATTGTACCCACCCAAAATGAAACAAAACTCTCCATCATTGAAGTCCTCCTTCATATTAACTGAGCGACAGAGCTTTATTGTACGAGGAACCCTTCAGTACTGTTCCATCCAGAATAACTCCTGTTATCCATGTCGGTACTAAATAGCCATTACGTAATTGTAGCCTAGGCACTTCTAGGTTGGTTTTGGAAGTCTTTTGTTCCCTTCGTACTCATGTCATTCAGCTGCGCACAGTTGAGAGAATACAACCTAACTTGCTAATATGCAAGGGTTTAAATACTTTTCTGAGGGTCCAATTTAAGTCTTTCAATTACTGTTGAAAGTTTATACTGTCTGGAATGGGATGAAAACATTTCAGTCAATAGATAATTACTGGGTTATAGTTCAGGTGGGCCGGAACTATAACTGTGCTTCACACAGATAAGCCGAAGCAAGCATTAGAGACACTGGATATCAGTGAGGCATGGTATGAGGTTTTAAAGAACCACTGAATTTTTTGTGGGATTAATCTATGCATAATTTAATCAATCAATCAAAGGGTATTTATATCGCACATTTAAAACAACCTCAGTTGACCAAAGTGCTGTACATAAATTAAGATAAAAGATAATCACCTTTGACAAAAAAATAAGTAAAATAAATAAATAAAAACAGTAAGAAGGAACAATAATATTGTGGTAAAAGAATAAAATGAAGTAAAAAGTAAAAGAATAAAACAAAGAAAATAAAAAGCCAATTTAATGGTAAGGAATCAAGCATTTTTAATATCTGGTGATAGTGATTGATTGGAATGTGATATACAGGGTGTTAAAAAAAAAAGTAAACCCAAATAAAATCATCATTTTTTAATGAAAAAAACTCCACCTTAAATCATCCAGATTTGCAGGAGGTGTGGTGAAAACCTTATCTTTCAGATAACCCCACAGGAAGAAGTCACAGGGGCTAAGATCTGGGGATTCCTGTGGGGTTATCTGAAAGATGAGGTTTTCACCACACCTCCAGCAAATCTGGATGATTTAAGGCAGAAGATCACACAGGCAGTTGATAACTTGCACCATGATCACAAAATGATCCAACGAGCTGTCCGCGACATGGTCAGACGATGCCAGCTATGCATTGATGGGGACGGCGGTCATTTTGAGGGGCCAGGGTCATTAATTTACTCTGGGGAACATTTCACTGAATAAATGAGTAATCTTCAATGTTTTTGTTTGATTTCTCTTCCCAATTCTTCGTAATGAAGAACACAACATTTGGTACAGTAAGGATCTGGGTGCCCTTCAAAAGATGCATGGCTGCTCATTCACCCATGGAAATGAATGCATGTTCCAGGCATCATTGGAAAGAGCTCAATCAGCCCTTTCCAACGACATATTACACTTAAAAAATATTACGTTTTTTTAATAAAAAATTATGATTTTATTTGGGTATACTTTTTTTTTAAACACCTTGTAGTATCAATACCTTCTTGAGTCTTTGCTTCAGAAAACTGATGGGACTTAACTCATCCATATTGTAAATCATTAACAGGCAAGGCTTCCTTGTGAATATCCAATGACTGTTTTGATAGAATAGTAACTGCTTGCAAAAATAGAGCAGCTCCATGTCTGCAGGCTTCTACTTCTGCGCAGAGGGGTTAAGAAATGATAATGACTGAGAGATGACTGAGATGTCTGTAATAGCAGAAAATTCTCACAAAGAGAGATTCTCCCATAACTTTACAGCCCTAGCGACTGCAAAGATGGACAATTGCTAGTAAGTTTTGAAAAAAGTTTTCAGCCTCGTGCATTTTCCATGGCTAATCCATCAGGGTCTGGCAGTGACATCAAGAGCATTGTTACATCAGATCATTTTATCTCTGTTTAACCTCTGTGCAGAGATAATAACTGGAAAAAAATGTATTGCAATATAGACGCATCGAAAATGGCGACCTTTGAGACCCTAAATCCTGCACTGCGGAATCTATTTGTCAGTTGACTCAAACTCCGCCAACTTCTTTGGAAAACTCTAGAGTAGTGGCCTGGTCTGGCAATTATTGGCAAAGCCATTAACTCTGGGGAGGGGGCGAGTGTGCGTGTGTGCGTGCGTGTGCGTGCGTGTGTGTGTGTGTGTGTGAATGTTATTTATAATTTTTAATCACAGGAGAGCATAATGTTGAGGACACAGGCCAACTGCTTTTGGCCCTTGTTACTGAGACCGAAGTGTCAGTTGAAATCTAATTGGAGAAATAATGGACTGAACATATGTCCGCATGTCTACAGAGAAATACAGTTTTGATGCAAAGACATTTTCGGTCCTTATTGAGAGTGTGTGTGTGAGTATGTCTATCTGAGCAAGAATGTTTCTTTTTGTGTGTGAGTGTGCGTGTGCCCACGTGATGGAATGAAAAGGTGACAGAGTGAGATGGTAATGAAGATTCTGTTTGTGTGTGTGTGTGTGTGTGTGTGTGTGTGTATGATGTGTATGTGCATGTATGTATGTGTGTGAATGAATGTGTCTATGAGTCATGCATGAATGCAAGTGTGTATGTATGTTTGCGTGCATGCGCATGTGTATGCTAGTGGGTGTATACATGTGTGAGCATCAGTGTGTGTGTGTGTGTGTGTGTGTGTGTGTGTTTGTGAGTGCACACGTGCGCATGTGTTTGCTAGTATATGCTTGCATGTGTGTATGACTGTATATGTGTGTCACAGTAGAGTGTGTGGAGTACGGTAGAGGGATGCTCTGGTTATCCACAGACTCTCTCAGAGTTCATAATTCAGCAGCTTCACAGCAGGAGTCACAGAGCTCCTCTCAGTGCTCCTCTCACCCTCAGGCCCGAGGCTCCGCTCTCATTCTCTGCAGCTCCCCACAGGATCCACACAAAGATCATGATTTAAGTGTCACAAGGTTGCCAAAACCATTTATACATCTCTCAGCCATCAGATGGCCTGTGCACAGGCAGAGCTGAACAGCGGGGTGTCTTTACTGTGCAGAAAAGGACTACCCCCCCAAAGTAAAAGAAACAAATAATCACATCCTGGGGGGGTGGACTTTCTCTACTCTCCTCTCTGGATAACCGTTATTCACTTCCTTTCAAATTACTGCTTTGGGGTAAAAATAATAATATGATGAAATAAGTCTTGGAATGAGGCGCTAGGCTGAATGCTTCACTGACAGGAGAATTTTAATACAGGTATCTATAAAGCTGCCCGGGACAAAGCACAGGTCCTTCATTTCTGTAAGAAAAGCAATCTATATTCTAATCAAGCAGTCCGTAAGCAGTCATATTTCTATGCTATTATTTAAAAATATGAGAAAGGGCAGAAGGTTCTGGAACAGTTTCCACCCTAATGCTCTCCCATGGTGGTAATATTTCTTTTTTAATAAAAGCCGTCTGGTTGCCCCGCCTTAGCTCGAATACCTTTTCGTATAATCTCTGAGGTACCCCCTCCACCCACTGTGGTCCCGATGAGGGTATCCTTTACGAGAGGAATCTGACCACAGACTTGGCTTAAAGACTGATAAAATGAACTAAATCTCAAAAGATGTCGAGTGAGGTCTGTACGTATTTGCACAATTTCATAATTTCACAAGATGTTCTTTAAAGTTGAGAGTAAATGGATGCTGGAAACACCTGTATGTACTACGTGATGCAGGTATTTCAGCTACGTGGCTTAATTTAACTTCAGCAGAATCCATATACTGAGCCTTGTGGCAAATGTGATTGGATAAGATGTGGAATGTGCAAGACCCCCAACCCTGCAATGTGGGGGGCATTGACCCCTTCTACGTCCCCTCAACTGTGAGTCACTTTTTGGATAAGAAGTGTCGGATTACTAACCATTTATGTCCACTCAATCTTGCAAATAATGTTTGTACATTTCTATAACATAGTAGATATGAGATCTTGTTTCCTTAACTCAAATATGGACAGTGGGACCTTGGAGACATGAAGCTGCAGCGTTTAAAATTACACATAACTTTGAAGTGTGTGGATTTGAGAGTGAAAATAATGTGTTGCTTGATTGTCCATCCATCCATTTTCTGCCACTTCTCCTGGGTTGTGGGGTAAGAGACTAAGCAGAGAGGCTCAGGTGCCTCCGTCCCCAGCTACATCCTCCAGCTCTAGCTGGGGGACCCCATAGTCATTCCGAGGCCAGCCTGAAGACACAGTCCCTCCACCGTGTCCTGGGCCTGCCTCAGGGAGTCCTCTCACTTGGACATGCCCAGAAGACGTCTGAAGGGAGGTTTCCCGCAGGCATCTGGACTAGACGCCCGAACCACCTCAACTGAGTCCTCACGACACGGAACAGCAACGGTTCTACTCTGAGCCTCTCCTGGAGGTTCGAGCTCCTCACCCCATCTCTAAGGGTCAGTCCAGCCATCCTATGGAGAAAGCTCATTTTGGCCGCTTGTTTTCGCTGTCTTATTCTTTTGGTCACTCCCCACAGCTCGTGATCATAGGTGAGGGTTGGAATGTAGCTTGACCAGTAAATTGAGAACTTTGCTTTTATCCTCAGCTTGTTCTTCACCATGAAAAACCTGTACAATGCCGCTGCAATGCAGATACTGCAGCGATCCTTCTGTCAATCTCAAACTCCTCAGTCTCACTCAATCTCAATCCTCCCCTCACTTGTGAACAAGACCCTGAGATACCTGAACTCCCCCACTTGGGGTGACAACTCACCTTCCAACTCACCTCCCACTTTTTTCCGGGAGAAAACCATAGCCTCAGATTCGAAAGTTCTGATCTTCATTCCAACCATTTCACACTACACTGTGAACCACTCCAGTGCACATTGGAGGTCGCAGCATGATGATGCCAGCAGGGCCGCATTATCTGCATCTGTTTGATTGTTCATTTTGAATACCAACACTACGTTGCTTCTATTTAATGCTCACTTCTTGCTGGAGCAAAGATGGTCAATAATGCATATTAAAATACAGAGCTCGAAAGTACACAATTGCTCAACCTGCTCGGTTGATCAGCCAGTCCATAACCCCAAAACACATCACAGTTTAATTCAATTTCTTTCTCTCTTTCTCCTCTCTCCATCCAGGAAATCATAAAAATGCACAGAAGGGCCCCAGGCCAAGCTCACATGCATGTTTTTGTGTATGTGCGTCTGCTCTGGCATGTGAGAACTGGAAACTCTAAATTCTAGAGAAAATTTAAGGATGCGTACATACAGCAAAGAAACCTCTCTTTCCTCCTTGCCACTTGCAGACCTCAGCAAAGTCTGTCATATGCTATATCCACCTAGGTGATCTCCATTGGAGGACATTTAAACAGGATGTACTCTAAATTAATATGGCACCACACGAGCACAACATCAAATATTAATTGCGTCTTATTGCAGGGGTCAGAATGACCGATTAATCCTGCTTGGGACGTGGTCACAAAGTGCTGGCTTTTCTAAAGCAATCGTGTTTCCAGTCTGGAAAGTTATCAAAACCTATCTTTAGCCACAGTATGCAGAATTAGCCACATGAAATGATGGAGTTTGATGCCCCAGAAGAGACTGCAAGCTTTAAAAGCACTGAAAAAAACTGTCAGTTGAACTCTCAGACTTGCCGTTCGGGATTTTATGCAGCTGAGTACTAAAGACTACCATCAAACACTCTAAAAAATTAAACGTTGGATGTACTTAACAATGCTATGTCAACTTGTTCCGCCCAACTCTATTAACTTCTAAAATAACTTCAAAGACTGAAGTCCCTATTAATAAGATTAATGCATTTCGAATTTATTTAACAGTATCATGGTGCCACTTGAAATAACATTGTTTAATAAATCCAAGATGGAGGCCCGCACAATGAAGTATAGGGAGATGTACTACATGGAATTAGGTGTCTGTCCATTCATCAATAATTATGTGATCCACGTACTCCAGTATGTCTTTGGACCATGGGAGAAAATGGGAGAAACTCCACCAAAACAAGGGGAGAATATTAACCTGATGCACATAACGGCTCTTGGACGGGTTTTTGAAATGTCAGTGCTTGGACATTCAGTTGAATTGAATATTATTTGTTTCGCGTTTTTTTTACTGAAGAACGATCACAATGAATCTTCACAGAGAAACAGAGGGGCAGGAGCCCAGCCTAAGTCCTCAGTGACTGCCGCAGACATCACCAGAAGCTGTGTTTCGTACCTGAAAATGCTCTGCCTGGTCTTTGCAGCTGTCCCTCATTCCTCCTTGTTTTTGGGACATTTTTCCCTCACTTTTGTCCTTCAGTGAGTGTAAAGCATGCTTGGTTAATTTCAAGTTGAATGGTTGACTTGGCCGTTGCTGGACATGGCACTTATTTGTCTTATATTTTGGTTCAAGTCATAGTCCATTCGCGCTGTACGGCACCTTCTAATAGGTTTTGAAGCATTTACCAGAATCTGAGAGATAATATGGCCCTCTACTATTCAGAATTTATCCTGATAATTTTTCAGCAGTCATATGATCAGTGAATACACGGGAACCAGTTCCACTGGCAACCATACATGCCCACACACGACCACACTCAGAGATGAGGTGGTATGCTTCAGATCATGAGCAGTTCCTTCCTTCCCCCAAAGTCATTCCCATCATTCTGGTTCAAGTTAATCTTTGTCTCATTTGTGCTTAAGATGTTGCTTAAGGTCTATTTTAAATATGTTTCGTGGCAATGTGCTGTTTTCTGAGGATCTGGCTTACTGATTGAAAGATTTTTTTCTCACTGAGAAAAGGTGATTGCCATCCAGCGTAGTTTTTTTATCTGCAGCTCCTGACCTGTTTTTTTCCTGAGCTCCACCATGAAATCATTTATACTGCAGAACATAGAAAGTAAATTCCAAATAGTTGATTGAGCCACGCCTAAAGTTTCCCTATTTTTCAGATGGGTTTTTTTGAGTTTCCATCCTAATTATGACTAGTCTCACTGGCAACGACAGCTCTTCTGAAACGCCACTTTCGAAATGAACTCTTGACTTTTAACCCGCTTACTTGTAAATTAAATGATGAGGGAGCAACACACCTGGCCTTGGAACAGCAAAGCAGCCAATTTCCCAATGAATTTTGGGGGGCACATTTAAAAAGGGTTGTAATCTGTAATTCCCACTTACACATTACACAATTATTACATCCTGCAGCCCTCTCTATTCCCAAATCAGTGAAGCAACCTCACTACGCACTCAAACTGACGAGAGAGGAAAGAGGACAAATCAGCCAAATCACAAGTTATTTTTAGGACTCATATTATGGAATAATGTACTTTTTACCCAGTTCAGCTCACCTTTACAGTGGCCTTCGCTATATCTAATAGCCCAGAAAAGGTAGACTTTGAAGACCCCCCCCATTGTTTTCAACTTCAGTGTTTCAGAGACATTGGGCCTCATGCAAGAAGCGATATAGGGACACATTTTTTCTCAATTTTGTTCATATCCCCAATTTTTTCTTGTTTTGTTCTTACCCATTGATTTCCGAGATACACCAATGTTTTCTTTTTTTGCTCTTCTCTTAGGTAAGAGGAAATTTTACGAGTGGTCGAGAGCACTAGAGAAAACAAGAGATAAGAGAAAACGGAAAACTGTTATCTCTGTCCACAAATTGCTTGTCCAATGCACAGAACCACAAGTTTTTAACAAGTTTTAAGACCTAAACATTAAAAATGCATCATGTCATTGAAAATTGATTGTTTTATGTTTTTGAGAAATTATAATGATTTTATTTTTTAATTCTTGGACTAAAGAGTTTAGCCAGTTGATCCTAATTAGGACTAAGCTATAAAAACCCCTATATACTTGCGTGCGTTTTGCTTCTAAATGGCTAACCTATTGCTATTGGACGCTTTGGCCATCCAGGCCTTGTGCAGAGAGTGCATTTTTAAAGATTGCGCAGATCTGTTTTCTGAGACAGCAACCGCACTTTAGCATGGAAGATTACTGTAATGTATTACGGCCCTCTTGTTCTAAAAATGCAGTGGCGAAAAGATATCTCCATTGAAACAAAGAAATTCAATGCTTGCTCGAGATGTAGGCGGACGAAAACATATAATCACAACTGGATACTTCATGTAACAATTTGGAGATTTATGGAATCATTTGTGAGTAGTTACATCCACGTGGTTATCACAGAATTATAAATCAGTGGCTTGACTATCTATAGAAAATGCGGCTGCGATATATTTCAAAGAGCGGGTTGCGATACAAAAGTCTGGCAGCTCAAGTTATGAGATAGATACATTTTTGCGATAAGAGGCAGTGGACAACATAATTCCCCAAAAACTCAAGGGCGAAAGAATATGTGGTAATCCGCATTATAGATGACACTCCAGGCTGCTAGGGCACACGCATCATATGCATTTGAGATATTAATATTCAATATTAATATTCTAAACCCCTTCTCAATAATAAAACCCCGCTTAATATATTGGCGCCTCCTTTAAAAATTGTTCCCCATTTAAAACCACCCAGGTGCATACTGCAACGTGCTGTATTAGAATTTGGACATGTATGCAAGTGTACTCGGGTACGTTATGATATTACTAGTGCGAAAGCTGACCAGCAGGGGGAGAGGGGAGGGGGGACAATCGTACTGTGGTGCTACAGAACAATGGTACCTAGTGTGGAAGCACCCTAGATTGCTACGAGCAGTCGGCTCTTTGCACATGGCGCATCACTTGCCCTTAGATGGTGTTTAGTGAGTGTCACATATGCTAATTTAAAACAACTGGCCACGTGCTTCCAATTTACGATCAAGTTGGATTCAATATTCGACACACATGGGTAAGAGCGGATTTGGACGGTAAGAGCATTGGTGCATCCGGAGACGATTTCTCTTATTTTTTTCTATTGGAAAAAAATGAGAGAAACTATAAGAGAAATTTAAGAGAATGTTGCTGCATGAGGCCCATTGTTTGAAATTCATGATGCTTTCTGTATCATAAAAAAAAACACTCTCTATTGGACATGTAAGAATATTATAACTTGAGGGGGATGGGGGAGGGGCTGGGGAATGGCAAAATCTGGACCCTCCCGCAATCATTGTAGTTTGCCAAATGCTTCATCTTAAGGATGTGCCTTGAGATAAAATGCAATTGTTTGCCAGTTCTGCCCTACAAAGCCAAAGTGCAGTAACTACATATTGGGTAAAATGAGAGTTATGCAGTTTTTGGCCTGAAAGTACATGAATGCTAGGATTTATTTGGATAGAAATTATGCAATGGGAAGTTAGTTAACCATAATCTATCTGAGATATGCCAGCTATTAGTTTGTTGGGAGAGCAAACAAACGCCAAAGTTATTTTTACTGTTCAAATTATTTTGTAGTTTCTGCACTTAGCATTGGTATGGCAGATTTGCTTGCAGGTCTGTTAATTTTTAATGCAAATGCTTTTGACCAGGGAAATACTAAATTGGTCATTTTTCTTTGCTTGGGAAGGGGATTTGTAATGAGTTCTTTCTTGTACTTCTGAGGAATTATGTGTTTTCATATTGTGATAACGCAAGAATGTTTACCCCACACTGTTATAATTTTCCGTCTTCTTTCTGAAAGAGAATATTATATCTTCAGTCCATTCAGTGTGAATTCATATCTGGAGAGATCATATCCCTGTTATTTTGTTTGAAATTATTTTCCGTTGGACTGGTCACAGTTCAAGGATTTTTGATTCTTCGTTACAAGATACAAGGTTTACACTAGTTATTGGGAAATTAGCATAATGCAAAACACTTTCTTATGTGTTAGAGACTTTCATTCACATCCAGTATTGAAGCAAACTATAACAGGATAGGGAATCTACCTTTGGTGATGTCATTAGTGCATGTAGGTACAATTCATTGGAATACAGTATTGGTTCTGTTGAAGTATTGGCTCTGCTCAAGTTTTATCAACCCCTTCAACACTGAATACAGTAATACAAATCAGTTACCCACTGGGTACTGTATGTCATTTTTCTGACTATCATATGGAATTTTCCTTATTATACCCATATTTTTCAAAAGGATATTTGGAAATATTGTGTGACATATGCATCTCATTTGTACAGAAAGCGTTAAAGTACACTCTATGATTGGATACCTTAGAGTTGGGATGGTGGTTCGCTTACAACAGCAGTTGAAATTTCATGGAGACCCTGATTATTATGCAGAAAAAATTCAAGATAAAAAAATAATAAATTTGACTCAACCTTAAACATTTTTTGTCATGCATTCAATGCTAGTAAAAAGGCCAGTATGCTTTACTGATGGAGACTATTATTAAAATTTGGATGACGAACAGAAGTTCCGACCACGCAGAGTAAAATTGCAGACACATGAAATGTCGTAGCAAAACAATAATTTTAATATTGAGTGAGAATTTACCTTGGTCATGGACCGCTGAGAATATATTATCCTCCTTGATTGGTTCATAAACTAAGATAACATAGTAGTTTTTTGGGGGGTTACTGCATTATATCAGGCACAGTTGCTGCAGTTGCTTTGAGATGTACAGGATTGGGCAAATAACAGATGAATGTTGGGCATGTTGAAACAGTCAAACTAGTTTAAAGATTTTATACGGGTTAGAAATTTAGTTATGGTTAAGTTTGTTTTTCTTTTTTTGCCACATATGAGCTGTTTTAACTTAATTCATATAACCTTAAATGGCACACTGTAAGACATGAATAGTCAAAAGTTGCCTAAATTCTTGCTTAAATAGTGAGGCCATAATTCATAAAATAGCTCAACTAACTAGGGCTAGTTCAAGTTTCTTTGGGACATAGTTGATAGAATGATCAAGACAAAGCAAACCATTATTAAACCATATGACGTATTAGATGAAATGCAATAAATATGCGTCACTGTTATGGTGACTGTTTTGTGATGAATCTGAGATTTTGATTTATTCTACTAAATGAAAGATATCTATTTTTTCCCATCCCTTTCTGCTTATAATGTGTGGGTGTTCAAATATTTTTGACCAGTAGTGTACAGTATGCAGTGCAGTGCTCTCATTTCAGAGACGTGTGGAAGGTCCCATTCTGTTTCCTTCATAGTGAATGGAACTCACGTACTTATGTTCTTATCGCACCACCACCCTGGCTTTGTCTTCGATCTGACCTTTATTCAATGTGGCGTAAAGCTGACAAGCCAAAAGCAATCCATCGCCGAGATCAAACAGGAACTGCACTGTTGAAAGGAAAACCTAGTTAAACATGGTCCATTTTAAATACCCTTTTTTTTTTTCTCGAAATATCAGACAGAACACCAGTGATTATTGTCTTTATTGAACAGAAGGCATTGGCACAGATATTTCATTTTGTATGCTAACACAAAACATCGACAAACTGAGAAGAAAATTGACAGGATGCATAGTGGGACTTCAGTAAAAACAGTTTAGGGAAACCGTTTTTAAAAAATATCCGGTACCTTTTGAGTTCATAATGGTTGACTTCTAGTGGAAAGGAGAAGGCTGGAAATTCTGAAATGAAACACTTCAATAAATAAAACACTGAAGCAGCCAAGCTATGGTAGCATTATAGCAGACCAACTATGCTTGCATTAAAGCAGACAGGCTACAGTATATTTGCAATAAAACAGACGGGCTATATTGGCAGTAAAGCAGATGGGCTATATTAGCATTAAAGCATATGGGCGATTGTAGTATTATAACAGACGTGCTATAGCAGCATCAAAGTAGAGTGACGGTAGTAGCATTAAAGGAGATGGTCTATATTAGCATGATATCAGATAGCACACCTGCCTCTGTTAAGAATAAATGAAAGCTGCAATGACCTATCTCCAAAACTAAATGATTGACGATCTAAAAAATATCAACTGGTGTGATTAATGTTGATTTTATCCCTGACATGTGATTGGTGGGGTCAGAATTTGGCATAGGTGGCATTAGTCCGTGGATCCATTCTGCCTGGTGTCAGCATTTATGATTGAGGATGTTGTAATGTTATGGGGAACACATTTTCCAGAACTTTTTGTCCCTTAACTCTGTAAAAGCATTATTTAAATGCCACACCTTCCCAAAAAATTGTTATGAGCCATTTATTTTTCCTTTAATGGCCAATTTCTTCTCTTTTTCAGTTCGATGATGTTATTTCTCTCAGGATGGCATTGCTACAATTGGCCCTCAGTGTTATTCTATTGCTGACCTGAAACTACTCACTTAAGTTATCATTTTTGCTCAGGAACTTTATATTTGTTATATTGCTTTCATTATGAATTGGGAATTGGGTGTTCAAATGGGTAGCGCCCAGCTACTTTCACTTTAACTGAATGAAGAGGAAGGTTAGCTGTAAAATGGTATAAAGGAGGACAAATATTGAAGTAAACCAAAAAGGTTGAGAAAAATGCTTATACATCAGTAAATGAAACTGCTGAAAATACTGGTAAACTGGAATGAAAAGTATTTTGTAATCGTCTTAAATTAATGGATTTTGAAGCAGTCCAAATATTGAGATAAGGTATCCTAGCTTCTTTGTTGTTCTCCCTAATGCATCTTTTCTCGGGCAGGTGCGTAATCCTCTCAAGCTGAAGTGACTTTTTTTGCTTTAGCTTACCCAGTGCGTTGGCTGTGGGCTGCTGGGTTAGAATGCCTCCAACCTGGGCTGCGGTCGCCTGCCCTTCAGCTGCAGTAGAGGGGAGATGCGTGTCTTACTGTACTACATAAACAGCAGAACCTTTTCATGTCTTCATTTGCACAGTTGTACTGTTCAGGGGAGATGCAAGTGTGCTGCTTTTTAGATCTAAAGGCTCTGAGGTTGAGTCCCGGATGCAGACTTTGTGTTGTGTTTTTGGGGGAAAAAAAAACACTTCATTCCTATAGTGCCCCACTCCACGCAGGTACATGATTGGGTACCAGTTGTTGGGGAAACCTGGCAAAATGCGACAAGGTAACCCGCAGTGGATTGGCATCCCATTCAGGGAGAGTAGCAATATTTTTCGTTGCTTCATGCTGTGAAAGCCAGAGATAAGTGCTGGCCTGATGTGCCATTTGGCTCAGGAATGACCTTACTTTTTGTATCAGAACTTCTGCAGTCATATTCTTGACTGTCACGATACTCATTTAGTACCCGTTACAACTTGCCTGTTACACAGACTCTCGCCCTGTTATTAGTAAGTACGTAAGTGAGTAAGTCAGTAAGTAAATAAATAAATAAATAAGATACTGGCTTTTTGTTGACGAAGGGAGGGAATTTGCTGGAGTGGGATGTAGAGAAGAATGTTATTTTGTTAGATGTGGTCTGAGGTTGTGGTATTGGTTCTATAACTTTTACACGGGGCGCATTCCTGGTGTCTGTTTGGAGCTCTTGCATTATGCCGGGGGAGCCTTTCTGTGTGAAATAGCTTGTTCTCCCTGTGTATCTGTGTGAGTTTCTTCCAGCTAGTCCAGTCTTCAAACAAAGTTCAAAGATGTGCCGGTCAGGCTCATCTGACCCTAAATTGTCTATTCTGTGTGAGCATGAGAGTGTTCTATGTGTTTGGGTTTCCTTTCAATGGATAAACGAACTGTCCTGGGTGTGTTCCTGCCTCCTGTTTGATGAATGCACTTGCCGCTCTTCCCTTCAGACAGTTGGATGATGCATTAGACCTACAATGCAGTAGATCTGGATTGATGGATGGTATTGTATGTATGTTTTCGTAACATACCTTTGGAGGCTGTGAAGGACAAAGCAATGATCAATCTCTCTCTTGCATGGCTTTTTCCTCATTACTTTACCTGTTTGTTGTGTAATGTGCACTTAATGTTCATGGCTATGGATAACCGGTGCCCAGTACAGACTGTACCTCAGCTGCCCTGAGTTCTACAGCTTATCCAGTGACCTTCAGTCCTCCCTTACTGTACGTTGCTCTGGACAAATCGGTCTTGCAAACAGGGGCGTGTTTAGGGCCTGGCTACTGGGCTATAGCCCGGGCTATTTTTTCTTTAGCCCAGGGTCTTTTCTTACGGCTAAAAAATAATACGAGTTTGAACTTAGAGCTCTTGCGACCACTGAGTCTATTGCCTATATTGTAATTTATTTGTGGCGTGCGTTGGTAAACTACTGTAGTTACAGGGATGCCTATGTTTCTGTATTGTTCTGATAAAAGCCTCCTCCCGGATGCTTTATAGGCTAATTTAAGGTCTTGATGCCTGAAACGTGGTATTGAGAGCTAGCTAGTACCGCAGCCATAAAAAAAGGGATCTGAGAAAAACATAAAACGATAAAGGCAACGTTTACTTATCAGATATAAGCCTCCCATTTTTGATAAACGTCATGTTTTTTGCATCTAACAAGGTGAACAGTCAACTTTGAACTTTTTCTCGTTGTGGCTAGCTGCTGGACGTTGACAAGCTGATTTTAAAAACTCGGGATATTGCGACAGATTTGATTCCAACCCCTGGGTGAAGAAAAGTCCGTAGTCATAGTTGATTTCCTTGTTATTAGTGAGGAAATCCACTGTAATACATGTGAAAATGATAAACCTCCATGCACAAGGACTTCAATTCCACCTGAAAATCTCTTAGAAACATGCTGATTGAATAATTTTTGACTATTCTGGGAACGTGCGAGAACATGAATATGCCACTTAAACTCATGCCGAATGCGTGGAAGTTGGCAACGCTATAGATTAAGAGTTGTGCTGAAGTCACTGAGAGTATTGTGGCTGAATGGAAAGCAGAGCCATTAGAGCATACATTAAAAAGACATGGAATCATGAAGGCCTTTTTCTTTTAATGTTGACGTGCAGTACTGTACCCAATATCACGTATGGTTTTTGCATTAGTCACTTCTTTGAAATGTGAAATTTAAGGCCAATACACTGGATTTGATTTAATCCAGGTGTGAGACTTCATTATACCATTGACAAATTAATTATTTCCAATCTGCTTCGAATCACGTCTTGTCTTTGGGGCTCAGCCCCTGGTGTTTCAAATGTCTATACAGACCTCTGCTGGCAAATAAATATAATGTAATGCAACCCTACAGCCAGAATACTTTCTGGGGCACATTCTATACAGTTATATGGAAATAATAAAAGCCTCACTGTGGTCAACATCTTTGGTAAAAAGCCCCTCAAAATAGATCCTCCATGATCCCCTCGTTCACCCGCCCCCTTCCCTCACTGTCTTCGCCTTCGCTGAGGAAAAAGCGGTCGCTTGGGACCCAGGAAAGCCGAGAGAGACAAATGGCGGAGCCCGAGTTATTCTGGTGGCTTTAATGAGGCAGGTAATTTAGAAGGAGGATCAGCGGTACCTGCCCTGGCAGACATGCTATGGGGAAATCAGGCTTGGAGCTGAGATGGGTTGGGAGGGAGGCGGGTATCTTCGTATGGGGGTTGGGCCAGGGTGCAGGAGATATGGGGTAAGGGTTCTGATAACCCAGACTTCCCCCAAGTGAGCCGGGCCCATGCCCTGATTTCAGCAGCTTGGTGTTCATTAACTTTTCTCTCTGTGAGACTCTAATCCTGTTTGTCTAATACCCACCCCCTCAACCTTTGGTGAAATTAATTAGGCCCCAGCTCCTGCTTTATCATTTGGATTATTCTTGTTTATTGTTTTGGATATTTCTGCGCTGTCTTTGTTCAACGCGTCTCCTTTCTTTTTACCATCGGCTCAGGGTCCTTTAATTTTTTTCTCTGCCGTGAAAACAGGCGACAGTTTCTTTTGTTGAGAATTGTTGGCCTCATTGATTTTTTTTTTTTTCTCAACGTGACGATAAGAGGTATCGTTGGGAAGTAAAACAGAATATGGTTTTTTGGTTCAAGCTTCGTGCTGAGTGTGGTCCCTTGAGTTCTTCAATGACCCGTAGACTAAAGTAAAAGCTCTTTCATTGAACGGTCCTGCTCCGTGAGTTTTTAAGCCCGACCTTTCTGTTTGTAGGACAATTTGCATTTCTAAGCATTGTCAGTATGGCCTCTGTTGGTCTTGGAGTGCCTCTCCTCCTGACGGGGGCCCATGCACACGCTGGAACAGGGCCTTAGCAGATACCAGAATATGGGACTATCCACATACAGGAATTGGACCTTAACAGACACCAGACTATGGAGCACATGCACTCACTAGAACAGAGCCTTAACAGATACCAGACCAAGGGACCCATGCACACACTGGGACAGAGCCTTAACAGATACCAGACCATGGGGCCCATCCACACACTGGGACAGAGCCTTAACAGATACCAGACCATGGGACCCATGCACACACTGGAACAGAATTTTAATGGATAGCAGACCATGGGGTCTATCTGCACCTAGGAATAGAGCTTTTACTGATATCAGACCATTAGTCCCATCCACACACTGGAATAGGACCTTAACAGATACCAGACTATGTGGCTCATCCAGACACTGCAACAGAGTCTTAACAGATACCAGACCATGAGGCCCATACACACACTGGAACAGAATTTTAGTGGATACCAGACCATGGGGTCTATCTGCACCTAGGAATAGAGCTTTTACAGATACCAGACCATGGGGCCCATCCACACATTGTCATGTAGCACTGACACAAATCAGACTATGGCTTCCATCTGTACATTGGAGCAGAGCCAAACAGATATCAGACAATTGAGCCCAGTCATGCCTCTGTACTTTATCCTTTTTCAAATTCCTTGAGCCTTTGCAGCCATATATCTGAAACTGCCGTTACAAAATTACATTACTGAACTAGGAATGGAATGTAGAATCCGGAAGAATTGCTGCGCATACACTGTCTTTATAGTTTAATGTAGGGTCTATTTACATCTAACAGAGCTCTTTATCCAGTCTAAATCATGAAAAGCAATTATATTTGTTCGAGGTATGAGCAGTAGGAGTGTAATTCTCTGCTCAGGAAAGCAGCCAAAGGTGTTTCGGGGCAGAGAAACTGCTTCCTTATCTGTTCTACATGCTCCCTGCTTCGGTTACATGATCTTTCTTTTGAGTGACACCTGCAGTACCTTCAGAAGGCTGGGATCCAAGGAGCCAAGGAAAGCATCCAAAGAGTTTTGGTGATGGTGGAACTTGCTTGAGGGCACTGACATCTGTGACAGGAACACGTGTGAAAATGGTGTGGTTCAGCTCAGCAGTCTCAGTGAAATTTTTGAATTGCATTCATATCAGAACTCCTTGATTTTCATTTTATTTCTCTGACAAAACAACCGGTCAACATTACAAAACAAAATGAACAAACCAAAGCAAACCAGCTGCTAATGCATTTCCTTGATTACACCTTATTTTTTGAACAGTTGGATTGAAAATATTTGAAGACAGTACTTGACGGCAGTACTTGACGGCATGCATGAATGAATAAACTCATAGGACCTTCCAAAATCCATTAAAGTTTGTCTCTGCACTTTGGTCAACATGATCTTGTTCATTGTCTTGATCCTTCCTGATTTAATTACATTTTTAGCCCGCTTGGCTAAATGTACTTATGCTGTGGTTAGATGCTTTTGTGGTGGTCTGTCGTGCTCCTGTGTGTCTGTAAACTTTTTGCCTTGTCAGCGCTCTTGCGCCTTCAGTTTTTCATGGATCCTTTTCATATTTCATATGCATGTATATGGGATGAAAATGTCCGTCAAGTTCGATTTTGGCCAGGTTTTGTCTGGCGGGCGCAGTGGCTATGCTAGTATTTTTTAAAAGATTTGTTTGACATACTAAAGCTCTGTATGCAAGCTATTCTTAGTGCAGTCTGCTTGTTGTGGAACATTAACAGTGGCACTGGTAATGATAGCAGAATATATTGCAGAAGTCAGTTCCAATGGCTCTGGATGGCAGGAAATGTGTTAAGAGTAATGACTGCCAAGTTGCTGAAGTTCTGCATTACAATATGGGGACTTGCTGAGCTCTGCATATGCCTATCGCAATAGAGTGTGTATACAGTCAGCAACTGTTCTGCTGATCTACGAATTATCTCAAACAGGGGCGCTGTGGGGGGGGGGGGGGGACCATGGGCAATTCTCGGGGCCCAGCATTCACTGGGGCCTCACAGAGGATACTGATATTATTATACACATTTGTAAATAAAATATATGGACACTTTAATTTTATATTTTAATTTTTGCAATGACTTGATCATTTTTAAATTTATTTGTTGTTTGTTTCTCAATTTTCAATTTTTTCAGAATATTCTCAGCACATGCCCCCCCCATTACTATTTATCATTTTTTATGGCCCAAGTTACGCGAGTGCCTGAACTGGCTGCAAAAAAATTTTTCTGCTGGTCAGTTGGGACCATTATGTACATCAGCCAATCACAGATCGTCTCCAGTACCATTGTACGTGCTATCAGCCAATCACAGCTCGGCCACACCCATGCAACGAGAATGGCAACGCATTCGACCTTGTCTCTGTCAGCTGAGTTGTGCACTTAGCAAATTTGTAATTGCTCGTCTTACAATAACGATGTAAGTGCTCCTCAATATGCAAAATCACAAGTACACTAGCTGGTCTGCAGCAGAAATCCAAAAGTCTATTTATTAGCCTTGGCTTCGGTGTCTAATACTGCAGATTGGAGAGCAAATTTTTTGATATCAAACTGTTTCCATTTATTTTGCTATTTAGATTTTGGGGCGGCACGGTGGCACAGTGGTTAGCATTGCTGCCTCACAGCAAGAAGGTCGCGGGTTCGAATCTGGCCTGGGGCCTTTCTGTGTGGAGTTTGCATGTTCTCCCCGTGTTGCGTGGGTTTTCGCCGGGTTTCCTCCCACAGTCCAAAGACATGCATATCAGGCTAATTGGAGACACCAAATTGCCCATAGGTACGAGTGTGAGAGTGAATGGTGCGTGCGCCCTGCGATGGATTGGCAAGCTGTTCAGGGTGGGTCCCTGCCTTTGCCCGTAGTCAGCTGGGATAGGCTCCAGCTCGCCCCGTGACCCTAGTGAGGAGTAAGCGGGTATAGAAAATGGATGGATTTAGATTTTGCGCATTTCTGAGGGTATTAAATGGAACGCATCTTGAGAGTGAGGACAATGTTCGATGTTATTAAAAAAACACAGACTGCTTTGCGACCGTAGACTGTTTGTGACAGTATTTGAGGCATTGCGCTGATAAGCATATAGTCGTCACTGGAGTTAGTTTTTGAATCAGTATTTTGAACATTTGCTGCAATGGACAAAATTCACTTCTACTGACCACTGGCCAATTATTGGAACCCCAAAGAAAACAGACTATCTATGAGAAACTGCAGCTTTTCTCATTTTTATCGTACCCTCATGAAAATAAATCATCTTGCACTCGGATGAACCTGTCACCGATTTCATACATGCTACGTGAATAATCATGTACATGCTGGACCTCAGATCAGAGTGGAAGTGCACATCCAATCTAATCAATCAGGATAGAGAGTTTGTGATTGATGCTGAAACGAGCTAGCTAAATAAAACCATTTGACACTGGACGCATGCATCCATAGCTCGACCGAGTGATATTGATCAGGCAGAATGTTTTTTATATTTTGCTGACTGTTTATTAACCACTTCATGGGTTCTCTGGTTCAATCTAATATGAAGACTCATTAATCAATTCATTGATAAGTGCTGCCATGCGGCATGGCGTGGTACTGCAGGAAAATGATCATAATCAGGATGCCTCAATGGGATTATTTACTTTGATCCCTAGAACGCGTTCATTAAATGCCGTTATGCACAGATGCAGCAGCCCCAGAAACCTTCCTCAACCCCCCATACACAAGATACAATCGAATAAGAGGTGAGCACTATAGGCTTCAAGATGATGCATAGCTTACAATAGTCCCGGAATAAAAGGCTTTGAGGTTAAGATGGAAACTGAATATTTTCGCAAACTTGCCATGGTACCTTAGTGTACAATTATTGAATTGAACTGAAAAACTGGCACACTAAGACAGGTTTGTGAGTTGGTTTTATTAAAAATGCAAAGTTGATGTTTCCTTGCAGATTATCCATGCCCAGCTCATTCCAATCAAATAGTTAGCCTGTAATGTGGCCTACAGTCTATTGTTAAGGACTATGACAGATTCTGAATCTACAATTCTTATGGGTGCTTTCAAGTCAGGGCCATCTTCAAGCCATGAGGCAACCACAGAGGAGACCAGTGAACAAATATATAATATATCAGCGCCTTCAGCGCACCCCTGGTAAAGATGTGTTAAAAGCCTTGAAATAAATTCAATTTTTATTGCAGAAGCACACTCTTACACTGAAAATTTTAGAAAAATGTAACCTTCCAACTCAAGTGAATTTTAAGGGAAAAAAATCCCTGACAGAGAAATAATTATTTTTCATAAAACCACCTGTTCCACAATTATAGGCACCCCTAACTATTCCTACGAATTAAGTGTAATTGAAGTATTTCTGTCATTTCTACAGTAGTTCACAAAGTTGATCAGAGTATCTAGAAACATTTAATTAGTAAATCATCACTTCCTGTTTCCCTGGGGTAAATTTATGACGTGACACAGAGGCCATTTCTCTTTTCCACTCTTCAACATCGGAAAGACAAAGGAACACACCATTCAAGTAGGGCAGATGTGTGTCTACCATCACAAGTCAGGCAATGGCTACAAGAAAATAGCCACTCGCCTGCACCTGCCCATATCTACTGTCAGAGGAATCATTAAGAAGTTTAAATCAACTGGAACAGTGGTAAACAAGCCTGGACGAGGACGCAAGGTTATTTTACCACCATGCACAGTGAGGAGGACGATAAGAGAAATAAAAAGTTCTCCATAGCTCATTGTTAAAGAATTGCAACAAATGGTAGCATCTTGGGGTCACAAAGTCTCCAAAACAACCATCAGGCGCTATTTACATGCCAACAAGCTGTTTGGGAGGCATGCACGGAAAAAACCTTTTCTCACCCACAATCATAAACGCAAACGTCTGGAGCTCGCTAAGCAGTACTAGGACTTCAACTGGGACCCTGTGCTTTTGTCAGATGAGACCAAGATAGAGTTCTTTGGCAACACAAAAGATGAGTGTTCAGGAAAGCACCTCATGCCCACTGTGAAGTATGGGGGAGGATCGGTTTCTCTTCCAGAGGCCCTGGGAAATTTGTTAGTGTGCATGGCATCATGGTGGCCCGAAAGCTAGAGATGGGTCGTCACTGGGTCTTTCAGCAAGATAATGACCCTAAACATGTGGCCAAATCTACACAGAAATGGTTCACCAGACACACAATCAAGCTCCTCCCATGGCCATCTCAGTCCCCAGACCTCAAACCCATTGTAAACCTGTGGAGTGAGCTGAAGATGAGTGCAGAGGAGAGGACCCAGGTCGCTGGATGATTTAGAGAGATTGTGCAAAGAGGAATGGTCGAAGATCCCTCTTTCTGTATTCTCCCATATTGTAAAAAATTATAGGCGAAGATTAGGGGCTGTTTTGCTGGCAAAGGGGGGTTGTACAAAGTATTAACATCACGGGTGCTAATAATTGTGGCACACATGATTTGATGTAAAAGAATAATTTCTTAATGTGGGATTTTTTTCTCACTGAATAAATGTACTTGAATTAAAGGTTGGATTTCCTCTTTTTTTCATTGTGGTCCTATATTATTTAGAAAAAAACTGAATTTATTAGAAGCTAAAGAACACCAGTGGTGTTCCTTACCCAGGGGTGCCAATTATTATAGAGGTCATTGTGTATTCTGGAAATATTTTTTGAACCAAAACTGCCAGTTATTCAATTATGTTTTTCTCATTTCCTTCTTGAAGCCTTAATTTTTTTTTCGTTCATCTGCTTTAATAAAAAACTTCAAAAGTTAGAACCTCAACTCATCTGTACTCACCTTTTTTGTTGAAACCGCACAATATTCAACAGAATGTACTAAAATTCATGGAATTATTTTAAGAGCACTTGCTGTCAGTCTGTGGCTTCATGCACGAAAACATTTTCATTTGGGAATTTGAGCAGTTGAAATATGGAACAGAAAAACGCTGCTTTAAGTGCACTCTTTTCCTAGTTTTGTACAATTGTGAACATCCGTCCTTGTAAATCCTCTCGGTTCTCCGGTTTCCTCCTATAGTACAAAGCCAGGCTTGTCAGGCTAAATGGAGACTCTAAATTGCCTATTGGTGTGAGTGTGTAGATGAATGGTGTGTGATCCCTGTTGTGGATTAGCGTTCTGTCCAGGGTGTTTACCTGCCTCTTGTCCATTGTCAGCTGGGGGATGCTGATGACGGAGGGATGGGTGCCCCATGTAAAACTGAGTCATGTGGTTTTGAATAGTCAAAAGGTATTCAAGGGGACACTCTATGAAAATCTAAATTTTGTTTCAGTGAGTGTAGTTTGCGATGCTTACAAGCTTGTCACCACCTTATTATAGTGGCATTAAACAACCAAAGAGCAGGTGTGTTCAACGAAGACGGTATCAGCCTGGAATTTCAACTGGTGTCAACTTGATTTTTTCCAAGAGGGTTTCCTGCTTAGATCTGTTGTTTGTACGGTAAACTCGCTCAACCCTCATTATCTTTTGCCCCATTAATCACTTGTTTGTGAAATTAGCACTAGCAATTCAACCTAGGCTTCCTGTGGTAACTTGTGGAGATTTGGTAAACCAGACTCACACTATTGAGTCTTTCTTCAATACATCTGTTTATTCACAAGATAAGATAATGATTGTAGATAATCATAGCAAACACAATTTTCCCATTGCTTTCATCCTTGGCAAATAATGTGGAGCACTACTTCAGTCAGTAAGGGGTTTAATACATTTACACATCTCATTAGTCTGTTGTCTGTAACAGCTGCTTGCTGCTGCAGAACATTAATAAGTATATTTATTTCGACAGTCAGTCTGTTGTATACTCTGATGCTGAGGTACTGAAGCTAAGCAGTGCTGGATTTAGTTAGTTCTAAAGCACAGCAGCGCTGGGTTTATACAGCAATGAAGCAAAGCAGGGCTGGGTTTGGTCAGTACTGAAGCTAAGCAAGGCTGGGTTTGGTCATTACTGAAGCTAAGCAAGGCTGAGTTTGACAAGTACTGAGGCTAAGCAGGGCTGGGTTTAGTAAGCACTGTTGCAAAGCAGCGCTAGGTTTGATTAGTTCTAAAGTACAGAAGGGCTGGGTTTAGTAACTACTGAGGCACAGCAGAGCTGGGTTTGGTCAGTATGAAAGCTAAGCAGGGCTGGGTTTAGTAAATACTGAAGCAAAGCAGGGTTGGGTTAGGTTAGTACTGAGGGCCCCTCTCTCTCCACCTCAGCTGCTGAGTGCCTAGAGTTCTGATGCAAAATGGCCGGTGTGTATCACTTCATTGAGAACTTTCATGGCATCTGAGGAAAGTTTCCACCATTTGGACAGCCCTGATGTGAATGCATGTAAAGTGAGCTATTGTTGGTGATTATTAGAACCCCAATTCCAGAAAAGTTGGGATGCTGTGTTAAATGTAAATAAAATAGAACGCAATGATTTACAGATCTTGTAAACTGACATTTTATTCACAAAAGAACATAGACGTCATGAAAGTGAGAGATTTTACCATTTCATGAAAAATATTAGCTCAGTTTGAATTTGATGGCAGCAACACATCTCAAAAAAGGTGGGATAGGGCCATGTTTACTATTGTTTAGTCTCCCCTCTTCTTTTTACAACAGTCTGTAAACATCTGGGAAGGGAGCAGACCAATTACTTAAGTTTTGGGAAAGTTGTCCCGCTATTTTCAGATGTAGGATTCTAGCTGCTCAACAGTCCTGGGTCTTCTTTGCTGGATTTTTTGTTTTATGATGTGCCAAATGTTTTCTATTGGTGAATGGTCTGGACTGCAGGTATACTGTGAAGCCATGCTTTTCGGATAGATGCAGCATGTGGTTTGACATTGTCTTGTTGAAATATGCAAGGTCTTCCCTGAAAGAGACGTTGTCTGGATGGGAGCATATGTTGAAAAACCTCTATATACTTTTCAGCATTGATAATCCCTTTCCAGATGTGTAAGCTCCCTACACCATAGGCACTAATGAAACCTGACACCATGATGTAGATGTAGGGTTTTGAACTGTGCGCTGATAACAAGCTGGATGGTCCCTGTCCTCTTCAGATCGCACGACACAGCGTCGGTGGTTTCCAACGAGAATTTAAAGTTTTGACCGCAGAACAGTTTTCCATTCTGCCTAAGTCCATTTTAAATGAACTTTGGCCCAGAGGAGACGGCGGCATTTCTGGATCTAGTCCATATATGGCTGCTACTTTGCATGACTCAGCTTTTGCTTTCAGCTGAAGATTGCGCGACAAACTGTGTTCACAGACAATAGTTTCTTGCAGTGTTGCTGAGCCCATGCAGTGTGTTCCAGTGCAGAATCATAAATGTTCTGTTGAAGCAGTGCCACCTGAGGGCCTGAAGATTGCGAGCATCCAATATTGACCTTCGAACTTTTCCCTTGAACACAGAGATTTCTCTAGATTCTCTGAATCTTTTGCTGACATTATGTACTGTAGACAGGGGTATAAAGTCCGGGTTCAGAAAGTAAAAATCCTCCCCAGAACTTTATTCCAACCACCTGGATTTACTTCAGACAGGAGATGGAGCCGATGTGAGGGAGGGAGAAAAATGTGGCCTGTTGCCAATTAACCTAATTAGTGGAAACATGCTCCTCCAGCTGGTTTTTATTACTACCACTTACTTCTCCAGCTTTTTGTTGCCCTTCTTCCAACTTTTTTGAGATGTGTTGCTGCATTAAATTCAAAATGAGCTAATATTTTTCATGAAATGGTAAAATGTCACATTTTCAGCATCTGATATGTCTGTGCTCTATTGTGAATATAATGTGGGTTTATGTGACTTGCATTCTGTTTTTATTCATAATTTACAAAGTATCCCAACTTTTTTGGAATTGGGGTTCTACAATAAACATTGGAATGATGAAGGAGAAATACAATTTGAAAGTGATCTGGTAGGCTTTCTATTTGTTTTAGCGTGAAAATTTATTTGATAATCCTGAATGATCTGTGTTTGGTCTGCAAAAATATTAGTAATTTACAATATACTGTATATGCAAGTATCGAGAGAGAAGGTCTGCTCGGTTCTGAGCATTAACCTTTCTTATTCATTTAAATTACCCAAACTGACTAGCTGTTTTTACTGACTATGATTCTATTGAATTTGTGACATGTTCATGCCGGTCACATGGCCTGTGTCGACCTATTAGCAGTAGCCCAAGTGCTAGGCAGCAGTGAGAGAAACCAATCGTTTCCATAACCATACTGATGTCTTTGTGCATGAATGATTGTGCCACATTGTCCTCATACAATACATTTCATGCAGCCTGTAGAAAAAAACAAAACAAATCAGCCATTCAGCCATTGAACTTGTAATTAATTACAGCCGTCAGAGAAGAGAATCGCTATAGTGTGCTTTCTGAAGGCAGGCTGCTGGGGAGAGCTGCCATGCGCTAATTACTAACCTGCTGTTTTACCACTGATGGAAGTAGGGAAATGAATCTTTATTCGCTCTTTGCAGTTTTGCCGGAGGAGAGAGTCACTGGCAGGTTGAGTAAAAGTAATGGTTCACCACTAAAGTGGGACAATTCCCCTCCCCCTCTGTTTACTTTGAAAGTCACAATTTTTCCCGCTAACTTTACCTCTTTGACTAAGGTTTCAGGTTCTCCATTCTAGGAAGCAGTTGGTCACCACCTACAATGAATAAAGCTCGTTGGAAACAATACAAACCATTATGGTTATTGCATTTCCCAGTGGCATACCAGTAATGATTAACACAAATGCTGTCGTCTGGCGGCAGTGAACTATTTTAAGGCTTTATGTGTATGAAGAATTGTATCCTCAAAGGCGTATCCAGTGAAAATACTCACTGTCATTTTGATCAAAGTGCCAAGTGACTAATAGACTAATAGTCTAGTTCACAGACAATGTTCATCGCCTATTTGATGGTATTTTTCATCCAACAATTAACATCCGGAGTCAACTTCCATGCTAAAGTAGTGGTGAGTTCACAATGTCTCATAGATGATCAATCACTATTCTGAGTTTTGCTAAATGTTTGTCTCTTTATTATTTAACAACACTTTCAGCCATTTTTCAGCTTTCTCATGTCACCTGCTGTAGCCTACTCTTGTAAACCCGAAGGAAATCAAAGCACATACCATTCATTCATACCAATGGGCAATGTAAAGTCTCCACTTAACCTAGTATGCATATCTTTGGGCTGTGGAAAGAAACTGGAGTACCCCTGGTAAATCCACTCAAACATGGGGAGAACATGCAAACTCCACATAGAAAGGCCCCGGGCTCAGATTCGAACCCATAACCTTCTTGCTGAGAGAGAACAGCACTACCCACTGTCTACAGCAACGAAGTCTGTATGTTGTCTGTTTGTACTGATGTAACATCAAAGTGAATACTTCAAGTTAGATTTGAATTTAAACTTAATATATCAAATTGTTTTCTCTATTAATACCATATGTGTAAATGAAACCAAAAAGGTAAGCAAGCCTTTATTTTCAGCTAAAGGTAGGACAAAAAGTAAAAATTGGTGTTAAAACCTGCACCAGGACTGTATCAGAATTAATACCCCTAAACTATTCAGTCATCCCGTTCTTTTTTAGGGACAGCATTTTCCCCTTAAGATTGAAGGACTGCAGATGAATCAAACTGCTGTACCAATCATTTTCATGGAACAAAGAACAAGGACAGAAAACATAGTGTCGCGGAAGCACGATTTCCGTGTATTCCATGTTCACAATTAATTATCAGCACAAAACGTTATTCCCCATGCTGCTGTCAATTAAATTAGGAGTTGATGTGCCAGTTCTCCTTGAACTGAGCCGCTGCTGTTAGCTACACTGAGCTGCTCTGTACCTCTGTATTGCCACTCCTGTCATATAATTAGTTGTCAGAAGCTTCCGGAAGTCCATTAAACATGAATGACACGCTCATTCCCTGATCAATGGCCCCGTTGACAGAATGAGACCCTTCAAAATGTCACAGTCAACAACAGCAGCAGTATTTATTATTCGGGAAGCCATTACAGGGCTTTCGTACGATCCCGCCGTAATGTAACTGCAGTGAGCAGGGACTGCGAAAAAGAGTGGCGGCCTATCTTTCATGCAGCATAAGGTTTACGGTCGCACCCTTTGACGGGCGAATGCAGCATAATCTTTCACTGAGATTTTGCAGTTTTCCATTGCTAAAAAAATCCTTCTATCTTTTCGGGGTAGTTGCCTCTATGGTTTGCTTAATGTGAGCTAAATCGCGGTTCTCCTGATTCAGCCTTCAGCTAATTTGCTGACCCTTAGATGCATATGAAATTGATTGGTTATTATCAGTGATCTTCCGGCTTGACTCATGTAACCTGTGATCCTCAGTTGCCTATTACCTATGGCTTCACATGAATTGTGTTGCGCGTCGTCTGAGGTATTTAATTAAATGTGCTCTCACTTGTAAGGGGTTTGAAGGCTCAATAGAGTGTGCACTTCTACTCAATCCTTCATATCTGGATTAGTTACTGGTGGGAAGGTTGTGGTGCATCATGGAGGCTAATGGAAGGTGAAATCTGCCGCCATATAATAGATAAAAGAAAACCTCCCCTCGAGAAAGGTATATCTTTTTCAGCATTGTCATTTTTGAATTATGCATTGCTCATTTCCTCGTTAGTGTTGTATAATGTGAGTCCACCTCTCCTAGCCTGTTTTCAGTTACCGTGGCAATGAGAGTGAATAAATTAATATATTAATTTTGTGCCTTACATGGGCTAATCTGACTCATTAAACAAAGGAATACAAATGTGCATTGTTTACACAGGGGAGCAACACAGGCAAAGAAAATGTGTGTATGTTTATTTTATCTGGCTTTATAGCAGTGTGTGGGGACTTAGGAGTGTTTTCTTCCTTTAAATGGCCAGTCTGGGAAACATCAGCTTCTTTCTTTGACATTGTACCTTCGAAGCTGCGCAAGTGGGAGAGAAAGAACCAATTACCACTGTCATGCAGTGTCTTGCCTGTGTTTGGTCTTTAAGATATGAAAGTACTGTTGCATTATAGCAAAGAAAGCTACCAAAGCTGGAGTACTAATAATGAAGCCATCTTATACATATTGGTCAAATTCATGACTGGATATTTGCTGAATGTATTGCTCCTGGCCTAAATTTACTCATGCTTCACTTTAAGAAATTTTTAATGAGGAATTTTTCCTTATGTGCCATGATGTTGTGCTGCAAGTTAGCAAAGCCATCATTATTGCGCTCAACATCATGTGATGTCATGGAAAATAGTGCTATTAAGCTATGGCTATATAGCATTTTGCTAAAGAAATAACATGGCAGACAAGTAAAGTCACGCTAACATTTAATGGACGACAAATATTTTGTCCTTTTTTTCTCCAGGGCAACACTCATTGATGTTTCCCTTGTCATATTTGTGGTCTGTGGATCCTTCTCCAAGACTGATGGAAAATATAGCTGGCCAGATCGCTCCACGTGTACCTTTCTTAATCTACTCAGATCAGTAAGGGGCATTAGTATAGGTGTGGAGATTTTTATGAATCAGACAATGCCCAAATACTTCATGGCAACAAACAAATCAAGTTTCAACAAGTATTTTAGTCTGACAGATAGGCTTTATCTTATTTAAAGTGCTTTTTTACTCTATGGGACTAAATACCTGTTGGGGAGGTAAGAATTTGACTCATGACAAGAATTGCTAGAAGAAACGACCACAGTCACTTAAAGGATCCATTATCTGGTATTTACACCCGGTAAAAATAAGTGATTTGGGTCCAAAACATAATGTTTTGCAGTAATTTGCAAAAATTACGCTACATTTATATTTATTTTGCCCTTTTTATCAAGCCAGTCTTACTCTCGCAAGAAAATTTTGAGATTTTGACTTGGCCGGAAGATAGAGGCACGGCTTGGCGGAGGGGGTGGGCGAAAGAGAGGGGGGAGGAGGGAGAAATGGCTTGAAAGCGCAGCCATAGCAACGTATGCAGAGTAATACAATGTGTGACCTTACCATGGTTGAATCTATCGACCATTCTGGGTAGCTTTGATGTGCTTCTGCTGTCTGAGTGTGATGCACTGGGCCCTGCGTGAGATGTACTAGCGAAATAGCCTAAAAACGGGGGGAATATAAATGCCACATGCAAGCTAACATGAGTTCTTCTAAGTTCCATGATCATATACTCGAGAGTAACACGCTGTGTTTGGACAGCATAAAAAGACAATAATATATTAGCCATCCATCAACAAATTAACAGAATGTGCAAGGTTCGTGCTGGCCTAAATGAACTGAGCTAGCTAATGTTAGCTTTTTGCTTGCAGAAATTTTATGTATGTTTGAAGTGTTATTTTGTCTGCTTAACAACTTCATAGCATAGCGTTTTTAGATTCATGACATTTATAGATTCCTTAGGATGTCTAGTTTCATTTGATATGTGTCTTTTCACTGTAGCTAAAAGTGAGCCCGCTACAGCTACAGAAATACGGCATGTCGGGCGAGACCTCGGGCTGTGAGGCAAATGTTAACATATTGGGTACAACCTAATGTTAGTACATCTAAGCTCCATGATCATATAATCAAGAGTTACACACTGCGTTTGGACACCATGAAAACACAACAATATAGCTACAGCAAACCATCAAAAAATTAACAAAATGTGCACGGTTATTTCTGGCCTAAATTAACTGAGCTAGCTAACGTTAGCTTTTTGCTAGCGGAAATTTTGCGTATGTTTGAAGTGTTATTTCGCCTGCTTACAGACATCATAGCATAGCGTTTTTGACATCTATAGATTCCATTGATTGTCTTGTTTCATGTCATATGTGTCTCCTCACTGTAGGTGAAAGTGAGCCCGCTACTGCTATGGAAATACGGCATGTCAGGCGAGACCTCGGTCTGTGACGGTAACGTTTACATATTGGGTATAGGCCTACTGCCAAGCATCTTTTGAACTGCACCACCCTCCATCCAATAGCTTATGGTAATGTAATGATAACATTGAAGTTGGGGAGACAAAGTTCTCAGCTAATGCGAAAGTTGAAATTTACAGACAATATTAAAGTGGAGGGTTCCGTAGTGTTGGAACAATACCTTTCTGGAAGTGCAGGTTTTTAGCTAAGCTGGCTTTGTACTGGCCTGTTGGAGAAAGAGTCTGACGTGAAATGAGCACACAGGAATAGGTTTGTGGCAGGGGCTGCAGGAACATTATCAGCAAAAATAACTGCAATCCACTTGTTCCTCTGCGATTTAATATGGAATGTTAAAAACTTTTCTATATGTGGATTCTGGCAGCCAACTCCAAAGCATTCGTGTGCACCAGAACCTTTAGCTTTTGTCTCTGATATTTGTCTTGGGCGCGTTTGCGGAAAACAGTGGACGTGGTTTGTTACTCCCAAGCCACACCTCGACTCCTCCTCCGGGCAGGTACACGTCATCATGATGCCAAAACTGAAACCTCCAATTTTCATGCCTATGGAGTAGAAAGCCTCCGAATGAGGAAAATAGGGAGGAAAGAAGCTGCTTTGATTCCAAAACCTTGCAGATTTTGTCAGAGTGAGGGATGACCAATGTATTCCTGCAATACCTGGGAAAAATGTGTTTTCCAGGTAATGGATCCTTTAAGGCACATTAATATTTTGTCACAAAATTATTTGAGTGATCATTTTGAGAGAGAAAAATTAAGATTATAAATCTCATAATAAAACTAGAACGCGTGTTAAAATTTTTTTTCATCTTTTTGCTGCTCTCAGCACAAGCGTAAAATTCTCCATGTTGAAATCTTCATGATTCATGAATCCACTGCTCATTTAGTCTCCTAGGGATGTGTCAGCACATAAACAGATGTAACATTACGCTGAATAATGAGCTGTGCAAATTCCTTTCTAGTACAATATATATGAGGCCAAGTAGAAGCAAAGATTTGAGTAAAATCTATCAAGTGTTGATTTAGTAGTATTTTTCAGCATGTCATTGTTAAAATGCCTTATTGTCATTTCAAGACCGCTGATTGGATGGGATTAGTCATCAAAATTTAGGAAACAGAGCGGTTTTTTGAAATTATAAAATTTACTCACTTTTCCGCTTGATCTGTATTGGGGACAGAATCCAGTCGCTGATTAGCTTGATTTGGGTTTGGAGCAGAAGCCTGTTGCTGATTACTTTGATCTGGGTTAAGAGCAAAGTACACTCACTGATCAGCTTGATTTGGGTTTTGAGTAGAATCCAGTCATTGATCAGCTTGTTATGGGTTTGGAGCAGAATTAACTGACTGATTAGCTTGATTTGGGCTTGGACCTGAATCCAGTTCCTGATCAACTTGTTCAGGGTTTGGAGCGAAATACACTCATTAGTCAGCTTTATCTAGGTTTCGAGCAGAATCCAGTTGCTGATCAGCTTGATCTGGGTTAAGAGCAGAATACTTTCTTTAATCGGCTTCACCTGAGTTTGGAGCAGAACAGGCTCACAGCAGGCATCTCAAACCCAAATGCTCATGGGCTGCTGTGTTTACTGGTTTTTAATGAGCTCCAGCTCATAAGTGCTGATGTAGCTGCTGATTTGGTTGAAATCCCAAAAGGTCCTGGACACTGTAGCCCTTGCGAACTTGAGTTTAGGACTTCTGGCGTAGAGTTGCTAGCTCCTTTGCTTGCTTTGATCATTTAGGGATCTGAACTTTTCCATACAATAACTGCCCAATCACAAATGTAATGTAAACAGCTGGGTCTTAATTTCGGCTTTTGAGCCTCTCTGTGTGAAAAAGAAAAAATGCAGGCGAATGGGTTTTTGAAAATGTGTTTTCACAATCTTTCTGGCACATTTCCATTGTGAGCGTCATGCTCAAGATTGATCCTCGAGAGACTGTCCTGCTTATCACAGTCAGTTGCCAAGTTCTGAAAAGGCCATTTCCTTTTCCTTTCAAAAAAGCGGCTTCAGACTTCTTTTTCAGTAAATTATGATGTGACACATAATGCGGTTTTCAGTCTTTGCGACCCCTTGGGAACAGAAAAGGCTGTTAGCCAGTTTTCCTGACATCCAACAGCCACCAGTCTTAGATTGATTGATTCTGAGCCGTTTTTAATGTTCTGCCATTCATATGTGACTCGGAGATGTCGTTTAATAATCGTTATTAATCGCGGGGCAGCATTGAGGACTGAACGATGTCTGATGGAATTTTTGGATGCGGTCAATCTTCTCATAAGGGGATTTGTTTAATGTCCCTCTTGATATGAAAAACCCTCATTCTCATTTGATTAATATCCTTACCTGCGTTTTGCACTCATTGTAACGGAGGAAAATTCCCTATCCTTTGACAAATGGCAATCTGCTTCAGCGGCAGAAGGAGACATCTTGAGCGCATTAAGTGTTTTTGTCCTTACGCCGAATAGAAACGTTTATTTCTAATCCAATTTCCAAGGGCATTAAAATGTTTAGACATTCAATTACAGCCAAGACTCGATAACCTGAGGCCTATGCTGTAATTTACTGGAGATTGAACAAATTCCTTAGTACTGTTTTAAGGCAGCGAAAGCACTTTTTTTTTTTTTGCATGATTGTCAGGGTACACCTTCCTGCAGATTTAAAATGAAATGACAAGAAATTGCACAGCAATTTTAATCAGTCTATGCTGCCATTTTCAGTGTAATAATGCCTTTATACACATTTTTCCTAGAAACTAAAATCCTGTTAACATTTCCTGAATGTATCGCCTCTTTTCAATGCTAGGCAGATTAGGGTAATATTACGTTGAAATTTTTGCCGCCGATTTTCACCAGGTTTGTTCGATTCAGTTGCTAGTCAGGCAGGTTAACAAGCAGATTTGATGAAATGTTGCTACATTTGCATTTTCAGTCGGGAGGGTTCTTGACAGTGTGGTGTACTGGTGTTAGAAGGTGTGGTGCATGTATTACTCTATTATGGGTGTGATAAAATATTCCGCAGTGAATGTGTGGAAGTGCTTGACACTACTGTGCGCAAATGAAGGGGCCTCTTCAGAGATGGATTGCGCCCGCATGCAAAAACACAGGCCATACAAGCTCTCTTGAATGCACCCACCTTATTTAAAAAATAATGAATAAATTCTCCAGGGCTTTAGTTATCCGCTGTCAAAAGAAGAGTTTGATAAAGCCGTATTTCCCCAGAGATCGTTTGTTATTGGTGTCACCTGTATCATGTCCCTTGAAAAATACACCTCCTTAAGAGTTATGAAATTACTCAGCCGTCCATGACAGAGAGCGTGCAGAAAAATGGCTTCCTTTTGTCGAGCGCGTCAACTCGTTCGTTTGACAGCTTCTGCGAGCCTCCTCATCTCCTCTTTAATTTCCTTCATGTTTTGGTTATAAAACCAGCCGCTGGTCGGCAGGGCTAATGTGCTCTGTTTGCTATTCTGTGCTGCGGGCCTCGGCCTTTCTCCTGCTTTCTCCTTTTAGCCTTTATCCACCGAGACAAAAACAAACGCGGTGAAGCTGATTTGGGAGTCCGCGGGAGTCCGTAACTGTTTATAAGAGAGTTCGGTAGGAGGAGAATAAACCCAGGTGACATTGAGGAGTGCGGATCTTGGTGAAGAGCAGATCCACACACGCTCAGACTGAGAGGAGAGGCGGAGGGCTCAACAAAACACTTCATTTTATTGAAGAATTCTGCATAAATGCAGACATGCGGGAGTCTGAGATCACATTTTGGTGCGAGTTAGAGGACAGGTAGTGGAATCGTATTGAATACAGACTAGGGTAGTGATTCTCAAACTTGGTCCTACAGCACCAGTGCACCTGCAGGGGTTTTGTTTCCACTGCAATTGTTGTCCCACAATTTTAACAAGTGGCTAATTTTTTTTTAAATTGCCCTATTCCTGTTCATTGGAGTAATTTAACCCTTCAAGCAACGTTATCAGAAAAAGCTATATATGCCTCATAGAGTTTTGTATTCGTATTGTGTTGTGTTGTGAGTTTCTTCTTTTGACACAAGAGAAGGAACATTGTCACTGATGAAATTTAAGAATCAGTGTGTGTCTCATTTTGGGAACATGTCTCTGAAACTATCCATTAATTAGAAAATGAAGAATTAAAATTCTTAGCAAATTTTATATAGCCAAACTGATGTTGCATCTTGCTTATCTTATATTCTTGACAAAAAAACATACAGAAGGACTTTAGTTCTGCAAATACTATTTACAGTGTGGTTTCTGACCCCATGATAGTTTAAGAACAAAATAAATTGACTTAACCAAAAGTTGGTTTTATTGCACATTCAATATCACATGTTAGCTAAACCAGACCAATTATTCCATCATTATCAACGCACCAAAAGTGCGCTATCCTTGGGTCAGAAAGCATGCAGAACTTAAGTCCTTCAGTGTATTTTGAAAGAAGTTACACTCTCTTTTGTTCTTAATGGGCAGGTTATTGATTCATTGTTGAATTTGATCAGTAAAGAGAATTTTGCTGTGGGCCACGCGATTGGATCACTCCGTAAAGGTGCTGCTTATGCTGTGCAGTAGTGACCACCACAGCATGGGATCAAATCCAGCCATGCCAGTGCCAACTGGAGCCAGCAGCCTAAGGAGAGCAGTGCAAAATTTGCTCTGTGCTGCTCAAGGATATGGGAGGGATGCAGTTGGTATGGGTGTGCACTGTTGGTTCCTCAAGCACCTCCTACTGTTGATCTGGGTGCTGGTCTGTTAAATTCTTAGCAAAATTTACTCTCATTTTGTAGAGTGAGATCTGTGGCTGCATGGCACGTGTTTTAGAGGAAAACAGGAAACTGTTTGCGCTCTTCAAGGATGGCAGCAACAGAGTCATATACACCCCCAATTCTGAAATAGATAAAAATAAAATACTGGCTGGTGTGATTTGAAAGTCATTGCATTTTGATTTTATTCACAATTTTCACTTTATCCCAACTATTTTGGAATTGGGGTTGTACATATGACCAGGTTTGTACATAGTTTGCGGGTTGACCATTCCAGATTCAGGTGTAATTGGAGATTCCAAAGAAAATGCAGCAGTTACTTGGAAAATAGCTAAAGGAAAAACAAAATGAAGACAGGGCTTTCATTTTGAATGGATATATTTTTTTGTAGTATTGTCCTTTTAGAGTATCCCACAAAACGTGAAACGCATCTCCTTGAAAAAAAAATTAACAGCTTGTTAAAATTCTGGGATTGCAATTGAAAGTGGAATAAAAAATAAAAAAAAACATATTGAGTCCACAGGACCACTTCTGAGAGCCAATGCATGAGTGGAATGGCCTGTTCTCACCTTATTTTATTTTTCTATGTGAGTTGCTACTTGTACCTTGGCAGGTAGCTTGGAAAATTGGTGGGGGTAGGGAACAACCATTTTGTGGAAGTCTCATTTGTAGTCTCAGCCGCTCTCGCCGGGCAAAGTGACGTGGTCTGACCTTTAGCTTTGTCTTTTTTAACCTTATGTAGCCTGAACAAACACTCCAGGGCAGCCCGACTTCATGCCACAGATCCTGCTGTTAGGGATCTGGGAGGGAAAACACTGGGAACTCGGAAACCACGGAACTGGACTCGGGAAACACTGGAACAATGAGACTAGGGGGAGAGACGCCAAATGCGGGAATCCAAAATAATTTAAATAAATAAACTAAAAAAAACTAGAAAGGGGAAAAAAAAAAAAAGGGCACTCTGGCCAACAGAGACACCGTGCTACTGCACTGAAAGGGGAAGAACTCAGGAATAAGAACTAAGGGAAACACTAGGGGGCAGACTCGGGGCAACTCGGACGGGACAGAGGGAGCTTGGGACAGGGAAGCTCGGGACTGGGGGAGCTCGTGACAACGGAGGCTGGAGACGTCAGGAAGAGGGCAAGCACAGGACGAGAAGGGCACAGCTGGCAGATGGTTGTGCTCGGAGAGCACAGCTGGCAGGAGAAGGCGCGAAGAGACATCGGGGGGGGCAGACTTAGTCGACAGGAACATCTTAGGGCGGCGACAGGAGCATCTTGGGGCTTGGGAGACGACTGGAACACTAGGGGCGCGGGAGACGACTGGAACACTAGGGGCTCGGGAGACGACTGGAACATCTTGAGGCTCGGGGGACGACTGGAACACTAGGGGCTCAGGAGACATCAGGGGGCACCAGGGGGCTTGGAGACAACAGGCAGGGCGGACAGGACTGAACGGCACAGCTGGCAGGCTGGCACAGCTGGCGGGAGAAGGCTCTGGAAACAGCAGGCGGGGGCAGACTCAGACAGACTGGAGCGGAAAACGGCCGGCAGGGCAGGCTGGGCTGGGTCATGAGGCTGATCGAGAACACAGAGAAGATTATGGGGACCAGAGGGAACATGCACAGGGGCAAGGAGTGGTGAGGCGCGGGCGAAGTCAGATCTGAAAACTGGCTTGCTGCAGGAACAGATATAGGCAGGGGTACGGGCAGACACAGGTGCAGGAACTTAATATAATTAACATGGGATGGAACATGAGGGAAACCTAATTACAGGAAACAGATAAACATTAACACACAGACGAGGATCACAAGACAGTCCCAAAGACGGGAGAAATAAACTAAATAAATATTTCACAGTGAATAGAAAGAGACAGGACAGATAAGATAAATGCAGAAGGTTCTGCAGGAAAACACAGCAGAGCCAGTGACAGAAAAGCAAGAGGCGGAGACTAGAACGGGGCGAATGCTGAGAGATCATTAGTCAATTAGTAAGTGCAGCTATACAATCCCGGGTGCTCGTTAGTAGGTTAGTCTAATATACAATGTTAGTTTGATTAGTAAATTCTAGAAAATAACAAACTGTTAGTAGGGGTTAGTAATATAGAAAAGCAAGGGGGAATTAGTAAACGAGAAAGTAAGGAAGGCTGAAACCCAGAATCCATTAAATCACCCGAAATAGTGTCACAATCAATTAAGACAGAAACTGCTACAAACGACGCGACCGGGGAGAAAGCAAAGACAGTACATGGGTAAGACGTGGACTGGAATAACACGGGGGAGGAATGAAATGTGAACTCTAAGACATGGACTAAAAATCAACATCACAAAAATAGTAAAACCTATAATTGACTAACCAAACACACAGACCCACGGAACACAACACCTGCAGATATTTTCTCCAATCATGCACTACACCACCTGATTGCACCAATTTCAGGGAAGGCAGATTAATTTCCAAACTTTGTCACCAGGTAGCACTACTGCTATTTTCGCCAAATCCTTGCGTGTGATTGGCTGATGCGCTGGAGATGAACAGATGCCAGTTCTCCATTTCGGAATGTGCACTTCTGGGGCCTTATGTATCAAAATTTGCGTGGATTTTATTCTTGAATATTGCGTACGTTCATAAAAAGAAAAGTAGTATTTTGTAAAAAGTATAAAATTTATAATATAGCGGGCTACCAAATCTGCTTGCAAATTTGAATGAAAAAATCAGAATCAACTTTTAATTTTGCCAAAATGCGAAATTCTTTTACTTTTATGCATTTTTTTTGAAGTCACGTTTGTTTTCATACATCTGAAATTCACGGAAAAAGTGGCGTACGCATCTTCTCTGTTCGTACGCTTTCTTCATACATGAGGCCCCTGGTAAACACAGCAACCGGTACTCTTCGCTAGCAACACAAACCCAGGTCAGTGTAGGATATACGGCTAAGGTATTTGCTTTGTGTTATTATACACAAATATACTGACTGGCGTTTATGAAGATTTGCGTATGAATTGCGCACAAAATTGGTTTATATTCGCTAAACATCCGCAATATTCGTGAAACTTGCTTGTATGAGTCGGCCGATATCCGCACACGTCCGCAATTATCTGCAGTGGCACGTTTTTCCGTTGCCAGGATTTTTGAGCGGCACAAAATTTTTGTTGCGGATGGCATCCGCCTTACGTACGTTATACATACGCAACACATACTCAATCTATGTGCTGTATATCCGCAACTGACGGGGTATAGCGGACTGGGACAGTGTGTAAAACGGATATATAGCATGGCTATAACGTCCACATAACGAACTAAAATAATTTGTAGGGAATGCACGCAGATAGGCCACAAATAATGTGTTTGTATTACGTCTGCTTTGCATCTGATTTGCGATGATTTCCTCAATACATGCGTCATAAATCCGCGATTGTTTGTATATCCGCAATGTTTGCAATACATTCGTCAACATTTACCTGTTGTACCCCTCATGGGAGAGGATCCACAATCGCATTCGCTTTTATTCGTTAAATATCCGTTTTTATTAATTTTAAAAAATAATTACATTTACAGTTCCAAAACAGTATCTCACTTGTGTTGCCAGAAGCATGAGGGTCAATGACGTGACATGCAGATTTTTGTGTCCAAGCACACTACTTCGGTTTAAAATCATATTAAATGATTCATAATAAACATCATTTTATGAACATATTTCCAGTTTTTCATAAAAATGGTATGTATTTATGTATTTATGTATATGTTTTGCCATCTCAAACCCTCAAAATGTCAGGATGCGCAACCATCCGAGCAAGTTAATACTATGTGAAATGTATTAAATATGTAATTTAGAATATGAATAAATGTAAGGCATAATTTTATATTGAAAACCTTTCAAATAAACAAAGTTTAATAGTTTAATTGTTCTTAAATTGATTGGAATATTAAAAACAAATTTGTCTGGAAATCTGCATATCTGAAATCTCAGGGAGGTGCAGGCGCATTCATACAACTTTTATTTTCAATTGAAGAGAGAGATGAGTAAACAGGATATTGCATCATCAAAAGTAACCCAAGTAACCTTTACTGATGAGTGAAAGGTATGTAGATCTCTCTCAAATATTGATAAAAAATAGCTACTTTCTCTTCATGGTTAGACTTGTTCAGTTTACGCGTCAGGTGGTACAACCAATATAAAACTAAGAAAAAGTTATTTTATTCTAAAACTCTTTATTGCATTGCAAAAATGAATGAATGATCTAGCTAGCAAAGTCAAAAGGTTACATAAGTGTCCAAGTAGATGCCTGAATAATTGCGAATTAGTAGCAAATGTCAGGCAGCGCAACCAGTAAGTCAGGGGGCGCAACCAGGTAAAATACTAATTTCAACCAAGAAATGGGAGATTGATGTGATCAAATGTTTGGAAATTGTGATATAAGTAATCATTCTATAATTTGTAAGGTATTATTTCACATTTTAAATTTAAAGTTGGATGTTGGAAAACCAAAATACCCGCCCCCTACAATGAAGAATCCATACCACTTTTAAAACCCAGCTCAACTACGAAATATTAATGTTTTCGGTAAAGTAGACGCTCTTAGGTATACTTACAAAAAAATCACTTATAAAAAGAAGAGGACAGTGTGTTTTTTTCCAAGAAACTTTTGGTTGCGCCACCTGTCATTTTTTGGCTGGTAAAATTGCAAATACCGTCTAAAACTGCACCGAAACCCTGTCAATGTTGTGCAACCATTTATACTTTTTGAACCCACTCTTCCAACTTCAAATAAATGTATTCTGTACATTTTTAAAGATTTATATTACCAAAAAAAACACATTTTTAAAAGGCTTATTTGTCATTGACCCATGAACATGCGAAGGGAAAACCAGTTTCACTCGCTGAAACCAGAAGTGTGTATCATGACACAAATGTTCTTGTTTGGACATTTAATTGCTTTTCCTCAAAATATTTTACCTCCTTGGTTCAGGTTGGCGCATGAGTAAAAACTAGTGGTGTAGTGCGTGGTTCTTGTGTAGGGGCAGTAGGGTATAAAAGAGGTCGACTGCTTGATTGGCGTCGATTGTTGAGTTGTTGCTTCTATCCTAAATTGGTGCTTGGGTTTTTGATTTGCGTCTGCAGAGATGAAGTTGGGTAGTACTCTGCCATTGGGTTCTTGAGCCAAGGCCCTTAACCACAAAGGTGTCCCAGTGGCTTTATCCCTGTTTCCCTGCTTGCAGCTGTTCTCACTGAAATGTCTCCCTAGGCACTGCTGAAGAAGGGAAACATGCTCTCAATTGACTTCCCTGCTGAAATTAAGGTTAAAAATTCTAAACAGGTTTTGGAATGGAGTACTAATGGTCTTGCGCAGGTGTGGACAATTCTGGTCCTGGAGGGTCAGTGTGTATGCAGGTTTTTACTTCCTTGAATAATTCAGTGAATTTGTTGCACAAGCAAGCATAGCTTTGCGCATAGGTTAGATCGAAGAGAAATGTTTCATATTGGGAGACAAGCACGGTGTTTGGGGATCATTCATGATAATTTAAAGAAATGCAGGAGAAGGATCAAATCAATGGTTTGGCTAATTTAGATAATTAACTAATTAAAGACTAGAAATGGGCCAGAAAACCAAGGACAAATTCAGCCCTCATTGCCCATCTTGGGTCTGGAGTTTGGTTGCCTCTTGGTCATTTTTCTCTCAAATCCTTTGGGTGACTTATGAATTACTAACTTCCTGATATTTGGTATCGTTTAAGAAACCTGTCAGTGTTTCGATGCACTTCGGATGTTATGGTGCTCACGAGCTATGCGTGTTACCAAGTTCAATTCGGATTGAGACTTTCAGCCTGTCAATCATACCAGAGCCCTGACAGGTGAAATAAGAATGCATTCGCCTCCTTTTCACCAGACGCTGTGTGACGCTGGCGATGGAACGATTTGAACCCGAGACGTGACTCAACGTTGGAGCGAGGGGCTTGTTGCAGTGTTTTGGTTATGTAACACCCAAAATAAATGACTGCAGTTTTCTGTCATTAGGAGTCTGTCAGGTTGAAGGGACAGTCAGCTCCGGAGCTAAGCTAAGGTTGGTGTGCTGCTTGCAGAGAGAAGAACGTAAATTAATCAGATTCTTGCCCGACTGCCAGTGCTATTTCTTATATTGGCATTCCTGCCAAGATTTCAATTTGATGTCAACATCAGAGCTGACAGATCTCACTATCTTGCTGGTTGCAGGTTCGACGTATGGTTCGGCATCGACGTCTCGGGTGATGTAAATGGTTTTTAATGTCCTTCCAGAGTAAATATGCTAGGTAGAATTTCAGGTGTGCCAACAGCAAAAGCACGGAAAAATTAGTCCAGGGGAACAATGTGTGTGAGAAACTTTTTTTAAAAAAGTCCAAACCGATTTCAACATATGTCCTGCCAATATTAGCATCATAATACAGGCGCTGAGTTTAATATTGAATGCTATCCTCCCGCCCTTTTCAGAAATCTTCACAATTTGGATCTAGGCAAAAGGCATCATAATTTCTGGTTCACTGCACAGATGCAAATTTGTGATAGCTGCTGTTGTTCAATCAGTTGTCTACAAAGACCTCTGTACTGAAGGACTCTCCTTTTGCTGATGCATTTCAATACTGTTCTTTCAACAGTCCTTTTAAAATTCACGCGGCATTCCAGGGGCTTGTCGGGATGTGTAAAAATTCATGAAACAAAAATTGCTGGCCGTTAACTTGAGGAGTCTGTTTATTTCCTTTTCTCTGTAACCAGGACAGAAAGATGCAGTTCAGACTTTCAGAAAAATATATTTCACATCTCACTACTTCAAAAAAAAAAAAAAACACTAAAATAAATAAATAAATATGACAAAACGTTCACTCTTGTTTTAATGTTTTTTTTTTTTTCATTTAACTGTTGTTTTCATTTAACAATTTGAACAGCACTACAGAAGAGTGTAAAATGTACAGAGAAAGGTCTTGGACTAAAACATCTTAATTATCATAACAATGAATGTACTGTATTGCTAAAGATTCTTCTTTTGTTTATTTAAATTTTGCTCTAAGGTACAATGCATCATCAATGCATCAATTTTATATAGCGCTTTTCTGGACACTCAAAGACGCTTTACAATGGAGGCATTATTCATTCACTCACACATTCACGCTCTGATGGTGGTCAACTACGTTTCTGTAGCCACAGCTGCCCTGGGGCAGACTGACGGAAGCGTGGCTGCCAGTATGTGCCTATGGCCCCTCCGACCACCACCAAACATTCACACACAGCCATACAGAAGGGAGGGTTCCTATATTGCATGTTTTGTGGGTGGGGGAAACCGGAGTACCCGGTGGAAACCCACGCGAACACGGGGAGAACATGCAAACTCCACACAGAAAGGAGGCCGGATTCGAACCCACAACCTTCTTGCTGTGAGGCAGTAGTGCTAACCGCCCAACAGTACAGGCCCTTCTGTTTTGAATACCACAACACTGCACATCTTATTTCGGCACGGTACGGTCACTTTCTCTTTTCTGGCTCAGTCCTTTGCACACAACAGCTTGATTGCTCTGGGTACTGATGTAAAATCACAGACCAAGTTCTCTTGGAAGAAAATATTGTAGAATACTGGCCCACTAACCAACAGGGTTCCTAAACAGTTTGGAAGCTTGATGGTTAATGCTGATGTTTAGTCATCTTATGGTGGTGCAGTTGCTGATGGCCTGACGAAGCGGCAGCCGTGACTTCTCCCGTCAGTTATTTAATAGGCCTGTTGCCCATGCTTTGCACTGGGTTCTGAGGCTAGCTGGGATCTGTCTGTTTCTGCCTAGTTTAGATCTGCTCCATTTGTCCGGGCTCCACAATGCTGGCTGAAGCTTTGTTAGGATGTAACACTGCTGCTTATCTCACAATATTAACAACAGACATTCTCTGTGCAACACTGTCTGCTGGTATTTGGATTGTATGCACTGCACAAAAAGAGGTGCAACAGAATACATGGATTCAATACCCACAGTTTACAAGGATCACACTATGAATATTGATACTCACTAGATTGGCCTCTATTCATTAAAATCTAATGTGTGACTTACTGAGCCAAACAGCAGAAAATTGTTTCATGGTGAAAAGCTTGGGACTGTTTTAATCTTATTTTAACCGAGTTCTTATTTAAGAATTGTGAGAAATGTTGAATGAGGATGATTAGAAAATGGCTGTCAACATATAATTGTATCTCCCGAACGAGTTCGGAGGATACTATGGATATGGCCTCGTCACGCGTCCGCGTCCGCGTCCGCATCCGCCGCGTCCGCAGAGATTTTCTTGTGAACGCTCTAAGCCCACATAAGTGCACCGACCCTTTTCAAATTTTGCAGGGACATGTATTATGGTAAGTTCACGACACCTATCGATTTTGGGTACTCTGTGACCATCTGAGCCCAACTGGGGGGCCTTCGGGGGATATATGTACTCTATGTGCTCTAGTTCATATTATAACATGTCACAGTGACCATCAAACTCCTGCTTTGGCATACAGTTACCACAAGGGGGCATGTTGATTGTGTGTGCACTGACAGTAATCAAAAGATTCACTTCTGATAAAAATTACATGATGTAACGTAATGGTGAGAACAGACCAGTCAGTCTCTGAAGTGTACTGAGTGCTTGACTTACAAAAAATATATATAATATCTTGAACCATATTAAGCTTTCGCCTATAAAATCCCTAGAGTAGTGAACGTGCTCTTTTTTTTGTTTTCACTTGTTTCACCTTAAGATGGTTTGAAGTGTGAGAAGAATTTTTTTTTTCATATTGCTGGACAATATCACAAACATATTCTGTAACTGCTGGCTATGTTTTTCTGGCCACTGCATTACATCAAATGGAAAATATCTGGATCTTGTGCATCATTTTATACAAATTTCCCTGTAATTTGGCTGGAAATACTGTATTTAGGATTGTTTAAAACCTTGGGATCTCCTCTAAAATTTAAAAATAGGCCCGAAGTTTCACAGGTTTGAATACAACAGCTGCATTTTACAGACTCATATTGGGGCCTGTAGGTTTAATGAGTGAATTAAGTCTGTGTTGACCTTTGTTTGTAGTTGAGGAGGGCATTTCGACAGGTTTTTTTTTGCAGAATCGGGCCGTTCTGGAAGATGACTCACCCTGGCAGGGTTTCTCTGCCTGAAACAGTGTGGATGCCCTTGGTTAAGTGCAACAGCATGGCGGTTCCCTGTAGCGCTGGTGTTTCGCTGTGTGGGAGAGCGACAGTGGACCCGCTGAGGCTCTGACTACAGGAGACTACGCCCCGGAGTTTAACAGCATTTTTACCCTTCAGTGTCAATAACCTAAATGTCACCTGTACACTGGTGGCATCCCTTCCTCTGAATGCTGATGTACGGCAACCTTGCATCCTGTAAGATCACTTAGATTTGTCCTCTCTGAATACAGGTCTTCACACTGAGCCGTACATAGTCCATTCTTTTTTTTTAATCCCTTATCATGTAGTGGAGGATATGGGAATGAGTGTTCTCCCACTTGTCCATCTGTCTGTCTGTCCGTCATACTTCTTTTCTGGGCCAGAATTCTTCAACCATTCAATGCTTCTCAATGAAAATTCATATATGGCTACATCGTATTGAGTAAATGAGCCATTTGAGACTTCCATCTGTCTTCCATTCTGTCTGTCCGTCTGACCTCCACTTTTTGTTTCCAGGCCGGATATCCGCCATCCCTTGGCTGTGGATCTGAGTATTTCATGCTTGTAGTCACAGTCATTATCTACCAAAATGGCTTTACTTTCAAAGATCATCAGTTGAAGCGGATGTGAATATCCTACAGATTAAAGCTAGCACTTTGAACTTTAACCTCATATTAGTTCTGTAATTTCTGTCTGCAGAAGAGCAGATTCGAAGAGACATTGTGTTCCTGTTTAACTGGTGTTTTTATGGTGAGACTCTTCGTGTGGAAATGTTTTTTTTGTCTCCACAAATCCCTTTAAATGTAACATTTTTTTTTTCTTTTTTTTTTCTAAATAAATTCGGAATCTCCAATCCCACCCAAATCTGGAATGCCCAATCCGAGAACTGTGTACAAGGTTTACTTGTATGCAACCCCTTATTGCCAGCTCAGGAGAGAGAGAATTTACGGCTCTCCTCCGAAGCACGCGCCTGTCACCCCCCGCACCTTTACACTCATTGGTCGAAACCATTGCAAGTTCAGAACGAGGGCGGAGGACACCTGAACATGAGCAAGCTTAGAATCTCATTGATGAGCGTCCGGCTGGCCAACAGGAGGCACTTGAGCAACAAACAAGGCAGCCATTTTATCCCCGAAATACGAGTTTCGGAGATATCATGGTTTCGCTCCACCCGCCGCATCCGCAGGTTTTCGCGGTTAGTGCGATAACAAGATACTTTACACTGGCTTCTCATTTTTGGCATATGGGTAGATATGGTAGAGAGGATGAACTGATTAGATTTTGGGCAAGCATGCACTCCTAGGTTTGCCACCAGGTGGCATTATATATTGAACAAATCAGTTTTTTAACCATATCTCTGGAAGAATTATTTACACAGAACTCAAATTTGCCTCAAACTGTAAGTCTAGCAAATGGGAATCTAATAAAGGGGGCTTCAAGGATTGGGAAATTTCGGGGGATATACCCATTGCTGTGGGCTGCTGACAGCATAGGCCTAGTTTTTTAATTTCCCTTCCCGGCAGTCCCCTCCCAATTTGCATCCCTACTGCGCTTCAGCCAATCGTGCGCTGTTCTGAAAAAGCTGCCGACCACTGCTGGTTGGTACCACTGGGGATGGAACCCACACCGTAGTAGTCACTACTGCTCTGCAAATGTGGAGCATTTATCGAGTGAGCCAACCCGGCACATTTTCGTCTGAGACAGCCCCCTTAGTCAGGACAGCAGCTTCGCAATGACTTCTCTGTCAGTTTGGAGGTGCAGCAAGGATTCAGCTCCATTCTGTACCTGTGAATACATCAGCATAGCTGAGTCGTGACATTTTCATTATAATAAGCAGTCACTCGTAGAGTTTCCAGGGATGGCCATTTTTCTCTCAGTAATGCTTTGCAGCATGAGGTCTGTTTTAGCCCCTGTCCTAATGACTGTTCTGTTTGACTGCGTTTGTGTTTATTTGACACACCATTACTTACCTTATTTATTGGATCAACACCAGCAGCTTGTGTTCTTATTGGGTAACATTTGATCTCAGATGTAAACACTATGTCAGAGTGAGTGAGCACCACAAAATTGACTTATTAACAGCCCGTATCAAAGTATTTACCCTTGAAATCAAAACCGTTACCTTAAAGGCGCATTTAAGAAGCTTGTATATGCTCTATAAATGTGAGGAACAGCCTGTAAAAGCGAGTGGTAGTTTGTTTCGTTCTCCATTGAGGCTGAGGTGGCGTTGTGGGGTGGGGTGGCGCGAGGTCGTTGGGTAGGTGTGGAAGGGGCTCATGACTGTGATGGAAGTTTAATCACATGATCACACAGATGGACTGAGCGAGAGTTTTAAAATCGTTGGCAGGTGCGTATGAGGATCTCTGAAAATGTAATATAGCCCTTCGATTATTAATAAGAGAAGTCCTCCAGCTCTGCCGTCAGTCATTCACCCTCCCTTTATCCTTTCATTCTGTCCTCTCTCTTCCCTCCGTTTCCCTCGCCTTCTGTCTAACCAATCTCTCTCTGCCTCTCTTTATTTCTCTCATTCCCTTTCTCCCTCCTCCTTTTCTTTTCCTCCTTCTGCATCTCCCTCTCCCTCCCAACACATCTCCTCTCACCCTCTCACTATCTTTCTCCCTCCCTCCCTCTCTTTCTCTTCTCTATCTCCCTCCCCCTCCATGTCTCCCCACCCTCTCTCTCCCTCCCTCTCTCCCCCTTACTCTCCCTTCACATCTCTTTCTGTCTGTCTGTCTCCCTTCCTCCCCTCTCTCTCTCTCTCTCTCTCGTTCTCTGTCATATGGATGAGTGTTCTCTGTATATCTGGCTCTTTTCTACAAACTGAATGAACAAGGAGGTTTTTGATTTTATGGTGCACATATGGGATTCTGCATTTGCACCAATGTACGGAACTCTTCAACGGTGGTCTCAGCAATGCACACCCTTGTGCTCTCTGAATTCACATCTTCACTTCACAAAAAATATGTATATTTTAGGAAATGAAAGGACAGGCTTTGTTTGCAGCGCTCTGGTCGCTAGCAGTTAGGCATTTGTGACACCGTGCTGCTCAGAAAGCTCAGAGACGGTGGAAAACTCTGATTCCTGCCCGCTGGCCACAGCTCAGTGTGGTTATGAGTGTCGGAGCGAGCAGATTGGGCACGGTGCTCTGCGTATCCAGGCCACAGTGTCAGGCTGCCAGTGTCCGGTCCAGCTGAGGCACCATTTGATTGCTGTACTCGCAGTGCAGAGTGAGTTGTGAAGGTCTGTTTGCAGAAGTCTGTGAGAAAATGAATGGAAATTATGTAAACTCCAAAGTCATATTGATTTACCTCCGCCAAGGAGGTTATGTTTTAGGCAGCTTTTGTTTGTTTGTTTGTTAGTTTGTTTGTTTTTTAGTTAGCAAGATATCTCAAAAACTATTACACTGATTTTGATGAAATTTTCAGATAAGGTGGGATTTAAGTCAAGGAACAGGTGATTACATTTTGGCATATATAGGCCACAGTACAGCTGAGATTTACGCCAAAGTTCAAGATTTCAAGTCTTTCCAATGGGCTGGAATTCCAATTGCAGTGCTTTTGGGTTTTGCTGCCCCCTGGCGGAGGTCTGTGATCTCTGACTGCTTTTCTAGTTAGTACTTTTTTGCTCGCAGTGTCAATTTGAGAGCTCACCTGGCAGCCCGTACAGTGCAGTCAGTCTACCTGGCCACAGTGCACAGTTGGTCTACATGATGACAGAACACAGCTTATTGACCAGAATACAGTGCACGGCTGGTCTACAAGATGGCAGAACACAGCTAATTTACCTGATGACTGTGAACAGCTACTACTGTATGATGACAACCCACAGCTAACTGGCCAGACTACAGTGCGCAGATCGTCTATATGATGACAACACACAGCAAATCAGCCAGACTAATGTGCTTATTTAGTCTATATGATAGTAGAACACAGCTAATTTACAAGGCTGCCAGCCATAGTCACCAGCAGGTTCCTGTAAATATTTCTTCCAAATTTGTATTGTGTTTTAATTTATATTTCTCAATCCCCATGATGTTTCACAAGCCTTCCGAGCTCAATATAGCACATCCAAAAAGCAGTTAAAAGTTCCCTCAAGGTATTTGAGAATCTATAAACACTACTGTAATTACAGACTGTTCTCGCATGCATCATCAGGGTTCTGCAATCCCTGCTTTACTTTTCCTTATTAAATCTGAGATTCTGCTCATATAACAGCACAGAAGAGAGGTCAGATGAGAATGGCGCTCGGTTGGTTCATTATTTTGGAACAGCCTCTGCCTCCTTCCTCCACCTTTGTGATTTGTTCTTGCTCTTTTTCGATTGCTCAAACTCCAATTTATGATATTTTTTTACTGCTGCTTTCCATCATCGGGGTCTTTGTTTGGAATGGACCCCAGACCTCAAGCACTTTCTTGTAAAATCACTTCCTGCTGATTGTGGTAAAGAAAGGAAGTGAGTAGGATTGAGTTTCCCGCCGCTGATTTCACATCAAAGTTGTTATACGGCGAAGCAGATGTCATTGCAGTGTGACAGTAAAATTTTGAATTGCGCAACAAGGAAATTCCAAGTCCCCTTGTTGCTCAAGATGAATGCATCTACCGACTGTAATTTTCAAAGAAGCGTAAAACAGATGTGACCCCATACAGGGCACAGGAGGGAAACTGTGGAGTTTATCCTGCTGGGAAAAAAAGCTCTGACTCACTGCATGAATCCATTCCTCTCCAATCATTCTCTTCTCTGTCTCCAGTATGTCGCTACCCCCCTTGGAGTCTCCTGTCCAAATAAATTGGCCAGTTGATTGTGACAGAATGGTCTCCTACTGGACTGCAGCAGCCCCGTCAGAGTCCAATCAGCGGAGCGCATGAGCGTCTGGATGACAGCGCTGTCGTGGGTCAGACCTTAAATCGAGTGATCTCTACAATGGGGAAGATTAGTGTGACGTCATAACCTAAACATCACCATGGAGCTGCGCCATATTGGCTGTAAACAAAACCACTGGATGTGTTGAATGCTGCATGTGTGGGGAAGCTCATCATAACATGGTAGCTTCTATCCCTCAGACTCGCTTGCACTTGTGCTTTCAATATTGAGAGTTCACAGTGGTGTTCTATCATCATCATCATTTGTCTGGACTTGACTGCATTTTCTCCTCAGCTACTGAGCCTCGGCTCCTCTGAAAAGAACAGGAATACGCCGAACAAGCTTACAGGCACCATTTTGCACTTTTGTTTGTAGCCTACCCATCCAAGGGCTGTTACTACTACATGACATTACGTTCGAGTGGAAGTGATAAAATAGCTGATCTTTCCCATGGTTTTTATCTTTGCGTAAACAGCGCGTGCTGCCAAGTACCGTCGACTTATCAGCCCTTTTGTGCGGACGGAGCGGGGCCGTGAGGCTGGCCACTTTTTCTAGTGAGATAATGATAGCCCAGAGACTAATCTAACCTGGAATCACAGCTCCTGCTTGTCTCTGTGTGGGCAGAGCAAATATAAATTTGTCGCAGCTTTGTAATGCCCCCCCCCCACTCAACACTCTACTGACTGCCATCCTCTCCTACCTCACCATAAACCACATAAACCTCGCTTGACAGGACCTACGCGCAAACACTGAGGGTCAGACTTATACTTCTCCGCCACGAATGCCGGGGGCAATTCTATTTCGGATAAAACGGCTCCATGCCCCCTGACAGACTTTTCGTGTAATGTACATTTCACTCCGAGTTCGCACCGCGGCAGCTCAGGGGAGGGAGAACAATTTATTAAGTGTCGACTGTGATGTCCGCCGAACTCTAATACCTCCGACTCGTGTCCTGGTCAGAGCTGATAGCATTAATTCTTTTCGATTCACCCATTCTGTTACACTGAGCAGCCGAGTTTTGTCGGGTGTCTGAATAACGCTTAATCTACTGTTCGGCCTCCGTAAGCTGACGCTGCACGACTGTTTAAACGTGTCGCAGAATTCTCGCAGAAATTGCCCAGCTCTGCAGATAAAGACGGTATTATGGCTCCGTGAACCACCTCTTCATTGCGATTCCATTAGAGTCCTCAGGTTTCTTATTTATCGACACGTCAGTGTTTCCTCACGGGGGAGATAAACTTGATTGAAGATCAAGGTTGGGTGGATTGCATCTCAGCATTTTTTCAATAAGTGTCAAGAATTTCAACACGCCATACTGAGGGCCCAGCGTCAGGTGGATTAGAATGAATTATACGGTGGTTGCAATTTTTTGATATGCAGTTTGAATATACATTCAGCATAAAATGACGTGCGAGTTAAGCTTTGACTTTCTGTAGTATGATGATGAGTCCATGTGCTTAAGCTTTTAATTCACGATAAGAGTTCTGTTAATTTGCTGATACTTTTATTCAAAGCCACTTGCAATTAAAGACCCTGGCGATGAAAGTACTTAGGCCTAAGTCTCAAAATGTCCATGTTTGAGGAAAAAAAAAAGTCTGAATTATTCCATAAAATCTGCTAATTGAAGACCCAAGTGCTAAACTTACATTAGTCACAAAATGTCCATTTGAGAAAATTGAGAAAATCAACTTTGGTAATCACAAAAGACTTTTTCCTATCTTTTCCTCACAGCGTGTGAAAATGAGACTTAAGTACTTTCAGCTCTTGGCTCTGCAATTGATTTCACAATCTCCCCCCCATTATGCAGGGTTAAGGGTCTTACTAAAGGGCCCAATCCCCCCATTATGTGGGGTTAAAGACCTTACTAAAGGGCTCAGGAGCCAGACTGATTTATACTTGGTTCTAGCGTGCGTTTTGAGTGATCAGATCACAAGTTGTCAGCGCTAAATAAAGTCTAAATGGGCTCCAAGACAAGCTGAGATCCGATCACTCGAACCGCTTGCGAAGGTGGTCTGGCACGCATCTGACCACATCTGTGGTAGTGTAAATGCTATTCCGTCCTGATGCGTCCCCAACGAGGACGTAACCGGAAAAAATAATCAATTTAGGCTGCAGGCTTTTGATGAAATGGCGCCAAAGCTGGAGCGGCGTATTAAATGCGCGCTGGATCTTAGCAGATGCTACGTAGTAAGCAACAAAATCCAATCAGTAGTGGTCAGCTTAACACCAACAGTAAATATCATTGTGTCTCGCCCAACCACTTGTGATCCGATCACCCAAACATGCTAAAACCAAGTGGAAACATGTCGCTATTATTGTAGGGACATGAGGGCTTAAAACTCTTTCCTGCTGGGTGCCAGTTATATACCCTAACCACTGGGTGGCAAGGGTTAAACTCAATTAGTAAAATGAAATTAAATGTAATTTTGAAATGATTTTCTCTTGAACATTTTCATGTCCTCTAAGATGCTTGTAAGCCTGTTTTGAGCCAGTAAGCCCATCGGCACAGTGCTTAACCCCGGTTTCTGTGGCATGAAGCGACTAGGAGTATTACTACTCCCCCAGCTCTTAGTCAGCTTTCCCTGACTGATTTGCAGGTACCCATATACACACTTGGGTGGAGTGAGGCATGCAGTGTTTTGCTCAAGAACACACCACATAGGCCGTGGCCGGGCCTTGAACTCAGCACCTTATGATGTTCTTTCTCTTTGCAGTCTCCCAAAGGAAAAAGTTGTTTTTGATGTGATGTTAAAAAAAGCACACTGTGCTGGTTTGCTCATATGCCTCCTTCTGAATGGGAGGGGGCGCTACTGTAAATCCATGCCTGTGTTCTGGGGTTAAGCTGGGAAGTCTGGCCACCAATAAGGTTCTGCTCTGGGGCCCCGGCTTGAGTCCTAATTACTATTATGCCTCGGTGTGCATGTGCGCTAGCGGGGTATACGGTAGTTACGCCTTGGTGTGCACACGTGCAAGCAGAACATACGGTAGTTATGCCTCGGTGCGCAAGCGGTGCACACGGTAGTTCGTTTGCGTGTCATTCTGTCTGTTACTGGGATAGCCACTCCGCCGGGCAAAATCAAGTCCTAGAATATGGCTCTATGGGTTAAATGCCATGATATCTTGGATTTAAATTTGCCAGATTTTTGAGATGGAGCTTTGTTTTTCGACTTGTAGCACTATTTGACACTTCCATAGATTCCAATAGGAATCCAGAAATGCAGAGGTAATGCGCGTCATGGGAAAAGCAATTCTTCCAAACAATGAATTCACTTTCATTGGAACACGCTTGCAGGTAAGTTTATCAAATGACTGCATATTTGGGAAATTTGTCGCATTAGCTGACCCCTAATGAACTTTGTTGTTGGCGACATTTTCTGTACCTAGCTTTAGTTTATGTTGTCAGATAACAAGCTGTTAAATTCGTATTAAAGTTAAAGAAGATGACGTGAGCAGCTCTTAACGATCTAGCATAACCACGTCATTTGTTTATTTAGCTACCTTAAATTAATTTTAGTTATCGGTGTTCATTTTAGAACAAAATATTCGCTTATTGGATTCGCTGATAGTTTCAACCGCATTTTGTTGCTAACTAGTTAATTTTGTTGCCTACCACACTACTCGAAGGTTCTGCAATTCAGTGGGAAAATGAATGGAAACAGCTTAAAATGTCAAATCTATTCGATACACCCGATTGCATAGCAGCAAGTAATGTCATTAGGCTATGCACAAGTTTTTATTCGCTTCAATGCTGTTTGGTGAGAATGCATTTTCACCACCTTTATTCACATAAATATTTTTGGCGAACTTCAGGTAAATCGATTGACAAGTGGATGGAAACATGTCAAGCATGTGATGTTATGTCAAGCATAGATGCACAGCTAGGGCACTCTGACACGTCCACCTAGAATTTTATAGCTTTGTCAAGGGATATACTTGTCACTGCTGTCAGCACCGAGGCATCGGCACCTTCAGTGCTTTCATTTTTGTTGTACCCTTGTAGCTGTGGGTCCTTAGAATTTTCACCATCGTTCTCATTACATTTATTTATTTATTTATTTGTTTTTTTTTTTTTCTTTAAACACCAATTTATTATTTAATGACACTCTCAGAGAATTATTCTATGGCTATGTGATAGCATCTGTCATACATCTGTGAACATATGCAGGAATCAAATCCTACAAAATCCTTTATTTTCATAAAATAACCTTTAGTAAGTCCATAGTGTGTGTACTTGATAGGACTATCAAAAATATGGACATCTGTTGTCTTTTGTCAATTTCTCAAAAAGTTGATTTTGACCTGCCAAGCATTGCTTCAAACACCATTTCTCCCCTTTCACTCATGCTATCATTGTGAAACTTGGAATATAAGTTCACCAGATGCAGGTCTATGGACTGAACAGGCATATTGAAGAAATCATTTGTGTAACTCTCGATTTTGTGGTAATTAGTTAAAAAATTGAAGTAAAAAAAAATAAAGGAAAAAAACTCTAAAATGTCCATATTTTTTCACAGAAATATTATTTCTGAAAACCCTCTGATCAGAACATGCACTGTATAGTCATAAATGATCTGTGAAAATTTGAGACTAAAGCGATAAAGTTTTAGAGATATCCTGCCTGAGGTACTTGATCAAGTTCCACATTGCGGTTGCCACCTCGGGACCTAATTAGCATAAATTATGTAAATGAGCCATCACTTTAATCCTGTATTTAGTAGTTGTTCATATGATTAGATTAGATAGATATACCTTTTTGAACCCCGTGGGGTACTTTGTTCTCTGCATTTGATCCATCCTATAGTTAGGAGCAGTGGGCAGCCACAGGGCAGAGCACGATGTTGGTACTAAACTGTTATGAATGAAAGAGAAATAAATGTATTTGGGAGTGTCTACCTACCTTAAACTTGGATAGTCATATGGGTGATTTAGGATCACCAGATGGCCTGAAATGTCTTTGGGCTGTGGGAGGACACCCGAGTAGCAGGAGCAAATCCAAGTAAACATGGGGACACCCTTATTTCATTTATAGCCATGCGCGTCACGCAAACACAAATGGCACAGAAGTAGATGTGTCTTATTTGATGTGTTCTCAGTCGAAAATGGAAAGTGGAAATCTCTTTGCTGGAAGAAAGAGTTACTTTATAGGGCACATTTCTCACTGCGAGTAAAATTTGCTTCACACCAGGGGCAGTAAATATAAACAAATGGAGAGCAAAATACAGTAAAAGCAAAGCGTGTAAAGGTTCACCGATGTAGCATTAGCATTACAAATAAACAGTAAATATAAAAATGGACAATCAATAAAGCGATTCAGTTCGGAATACGGCAGTGCAGTGAAAAATCCATACTTCTGACATCTGTAAGATGCTTGTCTCTGCGTGTACTGTAAGTAAAATCTCCAGCTGTACAGCATGCAACCTCCAAGGCAAAGCTGTTACAGTTTTTCAGAGATATTGTCCGATAAACTCATATTTGGTTTTGCACAACAGTAACATTGAATTTTAACCCTTTGTTGCATAAAGTTACAAGCCCATCTACCACCCTTAATAGGCCAAGAGGAAAAGAGTCATGCAACCGAGGGTCACACAGTGTGTTTAATGCATTACATCACTAATGATTATCTGCTGAATAAGACTGAGAGTAAAATGATGTTTAAAGCATGAATATGTCTGTCATGAATACAACCCCAATCAACCCCAATTCCAAAATAGTTGGGACAATGTGTAAATTGTGAATAAAATCAAAACACAATGACTTTCAAATCACACCTGCCAGTATTTTATTCACAGTAGAACAGAGATAACATAGCAAATGTTGAAACAGAAATTTTACAATTTTATCCACAAAATTAGCTCATTTCAAATTTGATGGCTGCTACAGGTTTCAAAAGTTGGGACAGGGGCCTGTTTACTGTGGTGTAGCATCCACTCTTCTTTTTAACACAGAATGGAGGCATCTGGGCATTGAGGAGACAAGTTTCTTGAGTTTAGGTATTGGAATTTGATCCCACTCGTTTAATACAGGCTTCCAGCTGCTGGAGAGTTTTGGGTCTCCTTGGATGGACTTTTCATGTAATTATGCGCCAAATGTTCTCAATCGGTGAAAGATCAGGACTGCAGGCAGGCCAGTTCAGCACACGGACTCTTCTACTATGAAGCCATGCTGTTGTAATAGCTGCAGTATGTAGTTTTGCATTGTCTTGCTGAAATATACAAGGCCTTCCCTGGAATAGATTCTGTCTGGAAGGGAGCATATGTTGCTCTAAAACTTTTATACACCTTTCAGCATTCATGGTGCTTTTAAAAACATGCAGGTGTCCCTCACCATATGCACTAATGCATCCCCATTCCATCAGAGATGCTGGCTTTTGAACTGAAAGCTGCCATTTTGTCACAGTCCATTTAAAATGAGCCTTGGCCTACAGAACATGGCGGCACTTCTGGATCATGCTCAACAATGGCTTCTTTTTTGCATGATAGAGTTTTAGATGGCATCTGTAGATGACATGGCAGACTGTGTTTACAGCCAGTGGTTTCTTGAAGTATTCCTGGGCCCATTTATTAATGCCAATGACAGAATCATGCCAGTGAGTGATGCAGTGGCGTCTGAGGGCCCGAAGATCACAGGCATCCAGTAAAGATCTTCGGCCTTGTCCCTTATGCACAGAGATTTTTCCAGTTTGTCTGAATCTTTTGATGATGTTATGCACTGTCGATGATGAGACCTTCAAAGCCTTTATAATGTGACATTGGGGATGTCATTGACATTGGAGTGACATTGTTTTTAAAATATTCAAGCCTACCTTAAACTTGCATGCCTTCACAGGTCGGAGAGCTTCTGGCCGTCTTTACATCCCTTTTATAGCCAATCATGTTACACACCTGATGCCAGTTAGCTTAATTACTTGCTAAATCTTCTTTCAGCTGATTTTCTTATATATGAATTGCTTATTCAGCCCTTTTTTGCCTGTGTCCCAACTCTTCTGAGACATGTTGCAGCCAGAAAATTTGAAATAAGCTCATTTTGTGGATAAAAATGTAAAATGTCTCAGTTCCAACATTTGAATTGTTATCTATGTTCCATTGTAAATTACACATTGGCTCATGTGATCTGAAAGGCATTGCATTTTGATTTTCTTCACAATTTACACTTTGTCCCAACTATTTCAGAATTGGGTTGCATAACAATTCGACTAAATGGTTGCGTGGAAAGCTATTTCACACCAAACTGCTGTAGGCTGCCTTGTAAAAGTTTGCAATTCCTGCAAGCTTCAACAATTTTTCAATGCACTGCGTTCCATAATTATTAACTTCTCTTACAAACTTTTTTAACCACGATAAATAAGCCCATTGAGTAATTAATTATAAATGCACATTAGCAGTTTTATCCTGTTTTGCCACAGTTGTTACATAACAGTGAATTAGAAGTCATTTCTCTAAGTAAATTTACCTTCTCCGTAGCTGTGGTTAGCATTTGGAGACGAGTTTCAGTTGCCCAGACTTTGCCCTACTGCGATGACCTGCCAATTGCTGACTCGTTTAATCCAAACAGTGGACTCTGCTGTCAGAGCCGTGGTTGGTTGGAATAGCCATTAGCAGCCTTTTTTCCCCCCGTGTATTGTCTTCTCTCGCAGTGACCCCGCTGCTCCATCGGTTCATGGTTTGGCTTCAGAGAATGTGTCCGAAACAGAAATGGGTGGTAACTTATGTATAAATTGGCACAATTTTTTTTTTTTTTTTAAGTTTTATTCCATTTGACCGAAAGTCTTACAATCGAAACAATTGAGCCTTTGTCTTTGGAGCTAACAGAAAGTGTGAATGCTTCTCTAATTATCTGTTCCACCATTTTTCTCCCCAGAACACTTTCATGTAAGGATAATTGCAAACTTTTTCGCTGTGGCCTTGTATTGTCTTGCTGAAAGTTAACACGTGAAGTATAAGTTCTGGTAATAACTTGAAAGACCAAAATAGAACCTATTCTTCCCTGTTGTCCAGGGATCATCATGTCACAGTCCTCAGGGTCCGGGAACTGCGGGTTTTTCACTCTCTTGTTATCTGGGAGTGGAATGTTAAGATTGTGTGGCCAATTAGAAGCACTGCTTATTCAGTTGATTAGTTAATAACACAGAGTCTAGAATGCCAGGCCTGGATTTGGATTTGGGGTCCAGGTTTGGTGATCCCTGCTCTGGTCAATTCACCCTCATTGGCAGAGATTCAGAGCCTTGTAAGCAGCTTACATTTCAATATATTTTTATGTATTTTTTTTTGCCTGTCACTTTTATTCAAGGCGGTACACAGCTACAGGGTTAAAGAAGGTGACTGGAACTTCTCCTCAGTCATGAACTGCAAAACATAGACTAGACTGCTCGTGCAAGTGAAAACTTTCACTCTATCAGCGGAAGATCACCTTGATCATTCACAAAATGTATACCTTTGAATTTTTTTCAAACTCGTATACCTCATTCACTTTTCTTTATAATTCATGATTGTGCAGTGCAAACAGTGGGGTTCCTCACGCATTTGTTTAGCATGTTGTTTGGCATATTGCCATTCTGGTGCTGTGCACCAGTGTAGAATGGACTGGAATAGAATAACATTACTTTTCCCGGGGGAACTTCATTGACCGAAGCAGGTCTGATTAAATACCCTGGTCAAGGATGCGACCGCAAATCCTACACAAAAGGGAACTGAACTGACTGCCCTGAGGTTTCAAACTAAGCTCTTGTGATCTCTGCAGACCCAGAGCTGGAAGTTCTTTAGACTTTGTGCTTAATCATTTCACCATCAAAATCTCCAGCCCTCCAGCTTCTTCTCAGGCTACGGCTGTAACCCACATATATTTTGTAGTTATTGGAATATTAAAACTGTGCTAATTAGAATCATTCCTTTCTCGATTGTAAATACAGGTTTTTAATGTTGGAACTGAGGAGATGTAGCTGGCCTGCTCAGCTGTCTGTGTTTGCGGAACAAATTGCCAGCGTAAACAAACGCGAGTGAACGACCCGTGATGTAAAATGGCCAGAGGTGTGTCCAGCTGTGTCTGTTGAAGGTTAATGGAGTTCCTGACCGCCTTCCTGGGAGTCCATCAGGCTGTCATCATGGAAACCAAGCCAAACACACAGGATGGTGCGACCAACAAACACAAATGGAAAAAAAGACTTTGTGGTGCAACAGCTTTGCACCCGGAGGCCTGTGTTCAGAAAATACAGCTGGAAATCTGTATTAGGAACTTGGATCAGTTTTACCCATAGGCTCATAGTTTGTGGATGTGAGAACTGTTCCTGGAGAACTGTTCAGTACTCCTGTGTTCAAGATATTTTATGATTACTAGCCAAAGTGTGAGGTGCCACAAATTTATCTTGCGAGGAGGACTGACCTTGCACTGAAGTTACAGAATAAAGGCTAAAGGGGACGATAATGGGCCTGCAACACGATAACATCCCAAGAAGATGGAATATGATATTCTGACGTAACTATTATTAAAGTAATGCAATCTTAACAAGGGAAAATAATGACACCGTGGCTGTTCATGAGTTTCTGTCCCATTAATGTTCTATGAAGCATCAGTATCACAGAACCCAGGGGCCTGCAGGTGGTTCTAACCTACTGTTGGTCACCCTTCATCATTTTTCTGTTAATATGGATTTGGTCATTGCCTCTGTTTGTTTATTTGTGTGAGAAACTAAATCCACCAACATTAATCAGGATGAGCTAGTCCCCACCAACCTGGGCTTTTCCGAAAACAAATATTTACTGAGCTGCGTTTTAGGCCATATTATCATTCGGTCAAGTTCAGAGAATCACAGAGAAGTGGAATTTCATTACATAAACATTTGCATTTTTAACCTGTTAAGTGCAAACCGATCTCTTATTCATTATTACCACCGAAAGGCCTGACTTGAGAAGCAAATGCAGATTTGTTTTTTTTTTTTTTTTTGTGAAAAGTGTTTTTTTCTTGATCTGCAATATTTAGTATGTTCACCAAAATTTTGCTTTGAGGCCTAGTTCGTGGCCAACATGGAGCAAAATTATTTATTTATTTTTTTGGTTTTCCTATGAGATGGTGGTGCGAGGGGTGTGATGGAAGGGTTTGTTTTTTCATAACCCGTCCAGGGGAGGCTTACCCTGAAGCCACTGGTGTAGCGGAGTAGGGTGTGCTGATGAAACGGTCCATGTCGCAGCGGATCGGGCGGCACGCAACACGAACCCAGCTGAGCTTCCTTCGCATTCAGGACTGAGAATAGAACGTGTTCGCGCACATCCGTCTCACATGCTCGACTCCGTGCTCATTAGCGTTTGTTCCCGACACATGCCGGCTCATAAACAACATCATTTAGGCACAGCGACTCCGTCAAGGCTCCTTCAATTAGTGCAACATTGAGTTCTGTGGGATTTGGCACGGCTTGCAGTTTTCCTTCTTTTTAAATTGGTTTGTGACTGTGAGAGTAATTTTTTTGTTTTTTTCTTGTTCTTTTTTTTTTTTTCTGTGTAACTTTAACTCGATCGAGACCGTGCCTCTTCAATTTTTTAATTGGAAAAGAAAGGCCACCTGTCACGTGTTCTCGCGAACTGTTGTACGTATTCAGAGAACCGGGGAGAAGTCAACTGGCCACTCGCATGGATTAGTACAGCGTGCGGGAATAAACCGCATCCCAGCTGTTTTACACGCTCTCCGTGCTCTTGCCTGCCTCCATGGTTCACTGCCTCCGCAGATCGGTGAAGACTCAGCCGACAGCTGCTGTCCGTCGAGCTGATGTGACCTATCGTCCGGCGTTCTCAGTCTGTAGCCAATAATTAAACTGTGTGTGACTCCATTAGCCAGGGCAGCAAGTCGACAATGAGCCGTTTTACATCGGATTGGATTGAACTGCTGGCAAACTACGCCCACCTTAATTCCTAACTATGGGTGAAACGAGTTTCATTCTTCCTTGAGTTATTGTTCTTATGCTGAAATGCTGTTTGTATTTATGCTTATAGAATACTGTACGTCCACCAGTTAAAGCAGGACTGCAGAGTACTCTACTTGCCAGACATTTTAAAAGGCTTTTCATTAACCCCTTTCTGCAGATGTAGATGCCCGCGTCTATAGACCTGCAAATTGGAAGTACGCTGTTACTGTACTCGATCACTAGATAGCTCCCCCGGATCAGTTATTGAATGTTCACAAGCAAGCAGACCTCGAACGCGGTTCTGAATACGGTGAAGTTCACTCCACTCCCTGTTTTTTGAGAGCTGCATGAATTAAACTCCTCAGCTAAGCCTGATGTGCAAACTGGTCAGTATCCTTGCCCATAGTGTCGATTCAGCAGTTTGAAAAAACGATATCTTGACACAGAAAAAATCGTTATCCTTAGTAGCAACCAGTTTAGCCACAGTGAGCTAACAGTATTCCAATTAGTAGTTCATACAAATCAGTTTTCTGAGGCAAAAAAATCGACATGGTATTGATTCTCTCACATTTTATTGCCTATTACAGTTGTCCCATACAAAAAAAAATTGTAGTTCCCCACTGTGGATTTACGCGTAGATTCCTTCATTGCCAAATCCAGCGCTTCCTTATATCCACCCGAGTACTGGCGTTGATAGCCAATCACTCAACCATACACTCAAGCTCTTCTGCGTAATTGTAGAGTTACACTTCATGGCCTCGTGAAGTTTCCCTGATAACAATGTATTGATTGGCTCGTTTCTTATCCAATTCCCGAGTGTTTAAACATTTTAGAGTAAGTGAAACACATTGATTGGACAAACACAGAGCATACAAACCAATGCGTATCAGCAGGCTCGGTTGTATCCTGCCTACGTTATGCACATTACGCGGCTAAAATAGACGGGATTTATAGAAAATCGGTTCGCAAAACTGGCCTTGAAGTGTTCAGTTACATTACAGGATTTAAATGAGAACGATATGCTCTATTGGAATTATTTCGAATGAAACAGGACCGAAGGGTTCTTGCTACTGGGTACATCGGTCTCTATTTTATACAGTCAATGTCTCTGGAGGAGGGATTCACGAAAAAGGTCAGGCTGCTATTTTTGTTTGTTTTTTTTTTTTCTGTTTCGGAATGTATATGTACTCAACAAAGTCGAATGTCGAGGTTTTTTTCCTGTTTAAAACGCAAACTGTCCGTGCATTTTGGTGTGGACCCCCGGTACGTTAATTGCATGTTTCTTTTGAATCGGGAGACGCAATGGATTTGATATTCCCTGAAAGTGGAGTGTCTGTTCAGTTAAAATAAGGTTTATTTCAGAATTCAGATATTACTGTGTTTGTGAGGTGTACTTGCTCCTTATAAGTGTTGAAATGGGTTCGTGAGCTTTGAAGAGGGGACTGGTAGCTTTCATTACAGGGTGAATGTTCTGACCGTTTAATTAGCTGTTTATTTAATGCGTGTTTGTGCTGGCTTTGAAGAAAAATGGCCAAAACTCTAAACTTTATTATGGAGAAAAGGCACGTTCGTATTTGGAGAGGTTACTGGTGACCACTGATATTCAACTGCACTGATATTGATAAATTCATACTAAACTCAACCAGAAAATCATTCGTTCATATTAAATGTCATGCCTTAAAGCTTTAATTGTGTTAAATACATGATTTTTTTAATGATTTGACAGCAAATCATTTTGAGACTTTGGGGAGACACTTGGGTAGCTGTATAATTTGGCTAATAGCATGTAGGTAATCTAGAATGTAATGTTGAAGATGAATTCTACTTGTGCTCAAGGAGTTTATGATACCATAATTGTATAGTTTTAAGCCCCAGCAGTTTTTCAATCGTCAGAATTATTTTTTTTGCAATTTCAATGGTGAATTCTCATGAAGATTTTTTATGTTTGCTGCTCATTTTCTCTACCAAAATCATGAAAATAAACTGAAATATAATGTAATTCTAAATGCTGTAAGTGTCTTTCCTGAATTGAGCCACATTTTTCCTCTTTGTGAAGCTTAAATCTTGAATTATACAGCATTAAAGTGGGTAACCCATAAATAGCCAAATTTGGCTTCTGCACAAAGGGGTTAAACCAACACCATAGAGACTGCTGTGTATTTACAGTAGTACTAATTGATCATTGGACAATAAAATGGTCTTTGGTGCTGCACTATCCTTGCAGTTATAGGCAAAAACTGTAAAAGAATGAAACGTTTTTAAAAGATTTGTAAACCCAAGGCTTGTTGCAATAGTATCATAAGGATGTGTGATTATGTAAGAGCATCTTATTGCCTGAGAGTGATTAATTAACTTCATGAGGTGTCCCATAGCCAAGTGGCTGAGGTCGTTGGCCAGGGGCCTGGAAAGTTGGTGGTTTAGAGTGCACGTTGGACCCTGGAATAAGGCCCTTAACCTCACTTCACTCTCGTAGGGATTGGCCTCTTTCAACTGTAAGTTACTTAAAATGAAAGTACCATTTACCCCTTAACCTCTATTTTTTTCACTTAAGTTTTTGCCTTAAGAACGTAGGTTCAAAGTCAGAGCAATAATTTTTCTTCATATTGTAGGATAATGTCGCATCCATACTCTGTGTTTGCTGGTTGCAGTGCCTCTCTGAAGCTGCATGACACATCGTGAAATAGAGTACAGCCCTCAGTAAAAGACAAATTAGCGTGCTAGTTCATGTGCTAGCTCAGACGCATCACTGAGGACAAATCACTCCCAACATTTCCGGTTTGCACGGCAAGAAAAGTCCAAGATTGTTCTTGTCAATTGTCTCTCGTCTGGTTATTGCTTTGACAAAAAATACACAATTTAATACATACGTAATTAGAGCAACAGTAATTTCGCATAAACCTGCTGGTTTGAATTACTTCTGATAACGCTAATGGGCTTAGCATAGGGGTTGCAGCGACCCATTCAGCTGTGCAGGCGTATACCGAAACAGCCAAAGCGGGTCGCATATGCAAGCAATCTCTATGCAGGTACTCCACTAAACCATCGGAAAATCCTGCTTGAAATTCTGTGTGCCACTTGTAGCTTGCAAATTGCGTATCTGTCAGGAATGAGATTTTCACCTCTATTTGTTTCGCGGCCACAGAGTTTAACACGTGGCATAGCTTACTTTTCGCTCAACATGGAAGTGATCGTAAGGAGACAACAAATTTACACATTAAAACTTTCACCTCAAACTTGATTTCGGCAAAGCGTGTGTGTGGGTGGGTGGGGTGGGGGGCAATACAATCCACATACAGTTTAGACAGAAAACAAATGTAGCTTTAATTTCTAAGATTGGTTTGGACAGGGATTCAGTGTTGATATAAAAAAAACAATCCTTGACGCCTGTTTTCAAAATAAAATAATTTGTTCTGTCGTTTTTCTTTCTGTTTTCCAGATCTGTCCTGTCTTTCAACAGTTGTCTCCGAAAGAGAGAATTAATATTGTAATTACGCTGTCATCATTTAGATATCGATTACAAATGACACATTTAAGATTACAAATGACACATTTAAGTGTACAAATGGGTGGGGACGGATAAAGCAGACCAGACATAAACTCGGTCTTGTTAAGTAAGTAGTCAGGGGGACACCAGATGCAGGATCCAGAAGTGAACACAACGAGGGAAATGATGGCAGACAGGCCAGAAACAAAATACCGTGCACATGGACTGAACAGCTGGGAGAACGAAGGTACATTGCCCAAGGCGGGGGGAAAACAGAAGTACACACTAAAAAACAAACATTGGACCTAAACTGAACTGAAGGGAACACTGCGAGACGTAGACAAGGGGCAGACAAGACGTGGGCACGGGAACATGAGGCTGGAGCGAAATCAGGAAACACCACAACAAAACAAAGTCCCGTCTGAAGGTCTCTTTGATCTTCCCTGCTTAAATACACATGACAGGAGGCGGGGATACAGAAGGCAATCTCAGGAGGAAACAGAAACACATGGGATTAATAAACAAATTCACAAGGACCAGGTAAACAATGATGACTTGAGACTTGAGGCAATCTAAACATGACGAGTAAAAAGCATCACGAGAACAGCAAAGAAAAGCATGGCTTTTGAACACAGTTAATCAGGGAAAGCTTAGGAAGGAATTTACAAAAGATAGAAATGCTCGCACTCACTAATTAGTTAATTAGGTTAGTAACTACGTGACAAAATATTTACACACCCTTAAATAAGTGCTGGTTAGTACGGTTAGTAATCGCCCTTTCAGAGAAAGCATTCACTCAGAGTCTTCAGAGAACACATTCACTCAGAGAGTTCTGCGAGACCCAGAATTAAGAACAGGTGTAAGCAATGAATGAAATACCAAAGCCGAATCCGAAAGAGGAAACGTGACTGGACAACGAAACTCAGGCACGCTCAAGGCTGTCACACTACATCACAGGAGTCAGGGCAAGAGGGAATCAATGGTCAGACGTGGGAATGAAGTTGGCACGGGGGATAAACATACAAGCACAAATACACACACAAAGCAGAACCATAACAGGTCTCCTGTCACACAGTGGCATTGAATGTCTCAGTTATTACACCTAAGTAAGGGTACATTATGAGAACCATTCAGGTGTGACCAGCGGGGCCTTGCGCGCCAGCTGGTAAGAGGTAACACATTTACTCACGCCCTGCTAGCACGGTAGTTTTTACTTTTACGGAGGGCTGTACTGTATTCATACTCAGAACATCATGTTTTTATGGCCGGATCATTACATCAAATCAAAAATGTCTAGATTTTAATCATCAATTCAAACACATTTCATTGTAATTGAGCAGGACATAGTTGGGATTGTTGGAAGTCTTGTGATTTCAATTAGAATATAAAATGGGTCTGAAGTTCTGGAGGTTTGAATGAAGTAGCTGCATTTGACGGACCCATTTATGGGCCCATAGTTTTTAACTGATGATGTGTAGAGCTGTATATTGAGAGCATTCTGTCAGGAGTGGGCTGCAGTGGAACTGTCTTGAGTGTCTTCATCATATTTCTCGCGTTTTAACTGTGGAATGGGGGATAAATATTAGAGCTGGCCCTAACAGATTTGGTGCCCTGGGCAAGATTTGGTGTCCCTTGTATTGCAGCCAATACATCCTATATTGCAGCAGACTTTATTTGTTTTAAAATGGCAAACTCTCACAAATGGAGATCAAAATTGGAATAATAAGAACAGTAATATATGTAACATAAATCCATTTATAAATACATACAAGTAAAAATAATAAATTCATATAAATATAATAAATACAATATCAACATTCTAAACAAACAAAGTAATTTAAGGGTTTCCCCCAGCTTTCTGGAGGTTTAGGCAGTGTTTTGTCTTTTTGTTGGTTCTGTTGTTGTTGTTTAACTGACTTAAAAGTATTGGGCCAGCATTATTTTAATATTTAAACAAAAGCTAGAAGAAACACAGAACAAATATGCTCATGATCAATAATTCTTTTACTATGGAGCTGATTAGGTGTTGTGACTATGGGCTCTAAATTCGTTGAGCAGGCGCAGGCATGGCGCATAAGCGGCGAATGGGGGTAGCGCCACGCCAGCGGGGTGTATTCAGGCGTATTTTGCAATTTCATGCCCCGTGCAGCCTGGCGCAAGTACTGCACTGTCCTTCCTACCGCGCGCAAGTGGCAAAAAGGGAGTAGAGAAGGCATGAGTGGGTTTCGAATCACAGTCGAATCAAATCTTCACCAATCAAACGAGCTCCTCTCCTCATCTTTAAGATGTTGGAATAAAGAAGCCTCTGTCCTATATCTGCATGATGTGTTAATGTTGCATTTTACTTTGCTGCTTCAGGCATGTTTTCTGCACCGTGTACGTCTATATTAAGCATTGCGAATATGAGTTAGCTGGATTCACGAATTATTACCATTGGTTAACTTGAATGGAATTTCAAAACGAAACTACGTCAGATCATTCAAACTTATGAAGTAGGAGTGAAATACGACGGTTGCTCATTCATTTCTTCTGTCTGCATCATTGGGAAGAGAAACGATGGATAGCGTGTTCCTATCATTACGCCCTGTTGCTGCTTAAAATTTTGGGATTAACATGCATGGACAATAATGCAAGATACGTGGCACATTTATTTTCAATATGTGATCTTAACTCAGGCTGTATTCCTTTCTCCCACTAAAAACGATAGTATTAAGCTGCTTGCACACTGGACGCGAGACGAATTTTACGCACGTCAGATTACAATGAAAGTCAATGCTCAGTGCATTCGCATCTTTGCATTGACTTTGAATGTAATAGATCGTGCGAAAAATTTGTTTCATGTCCAGTGTGAAAGCAGCTGAAGGACACATACCCACATAGCCTACACATGCACTCTCGTGCCCACATGCACACATCTCTGTCTCTCTCTGATCTGACATGAGGACAATCAATAAAGATACTATAATTCATGTGCTTATTCAGATAGTTACATTAAATAGTGGTTGCTGTAATCATATTCCCGAACGCCGAACAGAGTTTCATGGATATTATATTTTTGGTCCGACAACCGCCGCCGCCAGATAACCTACATGTTAACGCGATAACTTCATTATAACGCAGTAATATTTCAATGAGAAATGTCATGTTTTGCATATAAGTAAGTATCATAAAGAGGAAGAACTGATTCGATTTTGGACAATTTACAATTTCTATATTGGCTACCAGGGGCCATAAACTGAAAAATCACTGTTTTCATCATATCTCTGGAAATATTTGTCCGATTGACCTCAATTCAAGTGCAAATGAAGGTCATGACCTGAGGATGTGTCCCACGATGACATTATACCTGTTTGCTTCAAAATTTTGACACAAGGTGGAGCTTTATCACATAAAATTCACCATTTTTGCCATATCTTTGGAACCATTTGTCCAATTGACATGAAACTATGTGCAACTGCAAGGTCATGACCTCACAACATGTCACATGATGGTATCATACCTGTATGGTTCAATACTTTTCCACCAGGTGGAGCTTTGGAATGGAAAATTACCATTTTGGCCATATCTTCAGAACCATTTGTCCGATTGACCTGAAATTAAGTTCAAATGAAAGGTCATGACCTGAGGGGCTTTATATTGTATTGGGTGTATTCGAGGATTGGGGGCGTTTGGGGATGTAACCTTAGCCGTTGCCTCCGACAGCATAAGCCTAGTTATTTATTGCATTGAAATGTGCCTGACATTCAGGAAACCTGCCTTTGACGTTTCAGTGACGTGTGTGTACTGTGCGCCGGTCAGCCAAATTACCACTGCACAGAAAGTAAACCAGGCTGGAGCTGGCGAGCTCTCTGTGCACTTTCAGTGGAGCCTTTATCCACAAAATTGTCACTGAGTCATGATGAAGATGTGACACCTCCTCCTACTACGCCTCCACACCCATCTCGGCGCAGGTCCGTCTACCAAATTGCCAAAGTGGCTGTGCACGGTGTTGCACCGCACAAAATTACCACTGCGCGGGCTGCACTGGATGAAATTACCACTGCGTGGGCTGTGCCACGCTGCGCCACCCTGCGCTGCGCCAAGAAATTAGAGCCCTATGTATCAGTGGCAGAACAAAACGTAATGCACAATCAGTGATTACATTCAACTGTTTCTTGCGTCGAAACTTTGGTAATTTAATAAATTAATTGCAGTCGCATCGTGGCTATGAGTGTATGCCTACTCTTTTGTATTCATATTTTTACCTTGGTCAGCAGCACTCCAACACCGGTGTGCATTCTTTCTCTCCTCTATCTTGAAAAAAAAAAAAAACCTCTAAAATAAATAACATCTACGGCTTATAGAACTCGTGGCTGATAGAAAATTAGCGCCAAACGGTGTCATTCCAAAGCCTACCTCATGGATATGCGCCCTTTCTTCAGCTATTGGAATTCGGAATCCTCGGAAGGCATATGTTCGTTTTACGCCATCAATTATGTGGATAGGAAAATACCTGATTAAATTAGGGCATGTAGTTATGTTGTAGTGGCCTTCTTTTGTAATAATTCTTTATGAAAGTATTAAAATAGCAGCAGAAAAAAAAACGCTTTCTTTTTTCCCCCATTTACCTTTTTCGCTCACCTGAGGCGGCTGTGGTGCCCCTATGGACAGACTGCGCCCCCGTTTGCTTAATACTGCCTATGCCTTGATCCAGCTCTGATGAATATTAACACAAACCTGAAACCAGCTGTATTGGAACAATGAGCTCAAATACAGTGGATTGTTTACTCACAGACATTCACTGAGATACAGGTCTGAATTCACAATGCTGCTTGAAGGTTTTTGCAAAAATCTGCATCTTTCCTGGTTTATGCTTTTTTTATTCCAAGTTGAACAGAAGCTGAGTGGCATTTTAATTTGAGTAAACTACCTTTAACTCCGCAAGAGACATTCTCTACCTGCCTGTTGAGCATGATTAAAGGATGTCACTTTTTAATTGCCGTTCTGTTGCTTTGATGCAGAAACAAGGGCAACAGCAGCATTATGCAGTGCCTACACACAAATATGGAAACATATGCTCAGGCACAGAAAATGTGCAGTTTTATTATTGCTATTGAGAAAAGCGCCAGTTGATAAACAATTCAAAATGTTCAGAAGATAATCTTTTACTGACTTAGTATACAGACATGCAAACATAAATGCAAACACACACACACACACACGCATAGATATGTGTTCCATCCCACGCACCTGCATAAGCACTTGCGGCAGTACAGGCGCGTACACGTATATGCACCCACATGCATGCACAAATGAACACAATCTCCTTACAGTCTTTGAAAGATCAGAGGGGTCCTTGTGTCACCGTGTGTAGCTTGTATCTAAACCAATGTGTTATGTCCTGGAGTGAGGCTAAACATCTACTTGTAAATACCACCAGGCAGAAATATCATGTTGATTCCCGGATAAGTGCATATTACATTCTGCCCACAACTGCGCTTGAGTTTTAAAATCCAGATGGTATTAAGATATAAAGATATACTTTATATTTAACAGCTGGGCTAAAGCTAAGACCCTGGGTTACAGAATCTGAGGAGAACCATCATCACAGTTCTGTTTCAGTCATATAGCTCCATAGATTATCTCCCAGATCTTATCAGGGTGGTGGTTTGCGTTGGATGACAGCGTTTATGTGGGTTAGTGTGCTGGAGGGGTCTTCATTTGTATGAGGGTACAGTGAGAAAGAGATTCAGGGCTATATTTGGGGTAATGGATGTAGTCCTTAATCTTTTATGTATTTTATCCTTAAGCTGGAACTTCAGTTTTATTAGCTTGATAGAGACCCCCCACCCAATCGTTCTGATAGTGAAAGTCTACATATAGGTTTTAAAGCTGGCATCCGTTGTGCTACATCTTTACTGAGGCTGTGTTAGATTTAAAGTGGTGTACGCTTTGCTTCCTGTCGGCTGGAAGTATTTGTGTGTATTTAAGTGCATTTTTTTTTCAACAATATTTCATGTGTTCTTTTAGATTTTTATACTTGCAAATAATGTCTGGCTTTAGGAAAAAAAAAAAGCAAGCTGGCCCATTTCACGCGCTGCAGCCATAATGCTCGATTACTTACTTGTGTGCCTCACAGTGACGCATTCCCGCTCTGTAACGTGTTTAAGCGCCTCGAGCTTATGGAGTTTGACCTGCGGCAGATTGCAATGTATAATGCATCATGCATCTCAGGCGACGCATGCGGTCTTTTGCGCTGCTACATGCGCGATGCATGAAAACCTGCAGGGAACCTGTCCTTGTTAATATAATGCATATTTAAACTGGCCGTATTTTAGGCCCCTGAAACGGTGCCGTGCCTTCTGCGTGCCGTCCGATGGAATTCCTGTTAAAAGTGATGCACTGTGCAGGATGTATCGACGATGCACTGGCTGACATCGACTGCTTACACTGCTCATGCTGTCTGTGCGTATCCACTGGAATAGATTTACTGAGAGAGAGAGCCCAAAACAAATCATGTTTCCTGGTACAAGTGCATTGAGCCTCTCCTGATTAATATCTTAATGCGCTGAATCGGCCATTTTCACTTCGGAGACCTCCCCTCTTGCTGTAACACCATGGAAGCCGCTGTGAGATCATTTCCCTCGTTCTCCATTGTGAGAATATGAACATTTTTGAGTCAGAAAAGACACTTTGTCGCCAGAAGGTTGGTCAGTACACAGCGACACCATTTTAACGCTTGAAATTTCCATAGTGTATCACTGGCTTGTTATGGATGGACTAGCACTGAAATTAAAGTAAGCACTATGCCATTTAATTTGAGGGTGGAGCATATTCCTGTGTTTGCAGTGGACGAGGTATGAATTGAAGCCTTAAGCCCTTGAACTCTAAACTCTTTACATGGAAGTTTTGAAGTTTTTTAAAGTCAGAAAAAGCTTATTTTTTCCATGTTGTTGAACACTGCCACTTACATATTCTGTATCTGCTGGTTGCAGCGCTTCACTGAAGTTACATCACACTTCTAAATAAGAGAAATAGTCAAGCCCAGGATGCCATGTTTACATGGCCAAACGAATAATTACATCAAATGGAAAACATCTAGATCTTGTACATTAATTCATACACATTTCCTTGTAATTCAACAGGACATGTTTGGGATTTTTGAAATCCTTGGCACCTCCATTAAAAAGTCTCATACAGCAGCTGCATTTGACAAAACCATTTATTGGTCCTTAGATTTTATGGGGTTAACAATTATACCATTGTCCAAATACTTATTAAATCCTCACTGGGACACTCATGGCCGGGTAAACAATTGAGACAGAGGTACAGTACTGGTTTTTACAGTGGAAGATACAGCTCTGTATTTCTCTGCTCAACCGTCAAGGCTTCTGTATTGATGTTAAATCGATTTGCACGCAGACTGTCAAATTCAGGCTGTACTGAAATAAGAAATAAAACTGAATTGATGACTCTTTGCTGAAAGTAAAGTACTTGTAACATTAATTCAGCCAACTTTCATGTCAGAATCCTGGAATGCACTTGGAAGCTTGTCAGTTTTCAGATGCATGCAGAACATTTTATATAATTGATTTTCATGAAATAAAAATAAGTTATACAGTGAGAAGTGTCAGTATGTGGACAGGGATTATGTCTTGTGGGGACATAATTTTTACTCAGTTCCATTGATATGGAGGTTTTACAGTCTGCATGTTAAAGGGAACCCCGACTATTATGACTTGTAGGCCTTAATAGGCCACAATTTATCTCTTATATTAAAATATGTTGTTACAAACATGTAAAATATTGTCATTGCTTTAAAACTCCTCAACGTATAGTACATATTTTACCTGCGGCGGCTGCCATTTTTTACGTGCGCTGTGCACTCTGGGAGTGATGACGTAAAAAGATTGCCCTCGAGAGAAGAGCTGTTTACGTCGACGTAGAGTTAATCTACTATTGAGAATAAGATACTACAGTGCCACATTGTGCTGCTTTTGCCTGCAATTTCCAGTCATTAATATGACTGATACCAACATAAATCTTACAAAGCCTACAAGTCATTATAGTCGGGGTTCCCTTTAAGTGTATTTGCAACCATATATAACGTAAACCACAAAAATTATGAGATATAGCCCTTTAAAATTGCGGTTCTGGCTAAGTTCTTACAGGCCTCATCATCAAGATATTAAGCCTAACATTTTAATTTCTGTCGTAAGGATTTCTGTCGAGCTTTTAAATGTTAACTCAGTTCTAGAGTCCCAACTTGGAATTCTGATAGAATGTTCCACCTGGGGATTTGAACAGTTCACAATGATGAATGGAGAGAACTGAAAAGAAAGAGGTCGCTACTCCCCAGTAGACCCTGAACGGCGGGTGATTATACCTGCATGTAAAGCAGGTAACTCATAGACTACGGCTGATGTCGCGCACTAATGGAACCTTGGTGCCTGTAGATGGAACATGTTTCCATTGTGGTCTAATTAGGCTTGACAGTATGATAAAATATGCCAGAAAAAATTAGCTTCTGGTGAAATAAAGTTGAATATTTGTATTATTACCAAAGGAAAATATTTCAAGACAAGGAGATGCTTAAATGTTGAGTTTGGGTCAGCAAAAATCGTTTTTAGATGCAATAAAATGCTTTGAAATGATCTCATTAAGGTACAATAAACCGTTGATTGAAGATAGAAGTTCCACAGCTTTGATCATGAAATATTTTGTTTGGTTACTGCGAACAATTTAGAACAGTACAGTACAGAGTACTGAATAAAAATACAGAAAAAAAATTTAATTCACCTATATACAGAAAAAATGGAAACAAATAAACTAATCAAAATACATCAGCGAGGCACAGACTGTTGCATTAGTTTCTCCTGTCCAGCTCACAAAATAACACAAAATAGAAAACCAGTGCTAAATCTAACTTCGGAAAAAACTTTTAACTTTTGTCCACTTTTTTATGTGAGGGGAGCAAGGGAACCAAGAACAGAGGAAAAGGTCATCAAATCAGTTCACTCACATTCCAACCCCAATCCCACGTTTGAGTCAGGTCAATCCCATGGCATCCTATGACATGTTTGAGTCAGGTCAATCCCGTGGCATCCTGTGACATGTTTTAGTCAGGTCAATCCCGTGGCATCCTATGACATGTTTGAATCAGGTCAGTCCCTTAGCATCCTATGACATTTTTGAGTCAGGTCAGTCCCATGGCATCTTATGACACGTTTGAGTCAGGTCAGTCCCATGGCATCTTATGACACGTTTGAGTCAGGTCAGTCCCATAGCATCCTATGACATGTTTGAGTCAGGTCAATCCTTTGGCATCCTATGACATGTTTGAGTCAGGTCAGTTCCATGGCATCCTATGACATGTTTGAGTCAGGTCAATCCCATGGCATCCTATGACATGTTTGAGTCAGGTCAATCCCATGGCATCCTATGACATGTTTGAGTCAGGTCAATCCCATGGCATCTTATGACATGTTTGAGTCAGGTCAATCCTTTGGCATCCTATGACATGTTTGAGTCAGGTCAGTTCCATGGCATCCTATGACATGTTTGAGTCAGGTCAATCCCATGGCATCCTGTGACATGTTTTAGTCAGGTCAGTCCCATGGCATCTTATGACATGTTTGAGTCAGGTCAGTCCCATGGCATCTTATGACATGTTTGAGTTAGGTCAACCCCGTGGCATCCTGTGACATAATTGAGTCAGGTCAGTCCCTTACCATCCTATGACATGTTTGAGTCAGGTCAGTCCCATGGCATCCTATGACATGTTTGAGTCAGGTCAATCCCGTGGCATCCTATGACATGTTTGAGTCAGGTCAGTCCCATGGCATCTTATGACATGTTTGAGTCAGGTCAGTCCCATCGCATCTTATGACATGTTTGAGTCAGGTCAGTCCCTTAGCATCCTATGACATTTTTGAGTCAGGTCAGTCCCATGGCATCTTATGACATGTTTGAGTCAGGTCAATCCCGTGGCATCCTGTGACATGTTTTAGTCAGGTCAATCCCGTGGCATCCTATGACATGTTTGAATCAGGTCAGTCCCTTAGCATCCTATGACATTTTGGAGTCAGGTCAGTCCCATGGCATCTTATGACACGTTTGAGTCAGGTCAGTCCCATGGCATCTTATGACACGTTTGAGTCAGGTCAGTCCCATAGCATCCTATGACATGTTTGAGTCAGGTCAGTCCCATAGCATCCTATGACATGTTTGAGTCAGGTCAGTCCCATAGCATCCTTTGACATGTGTGAGTCAGGTCAGTCCCATGGCATCCTATGACATGTTTGAGTCAGGTCAGTCCCATAGCATCTTATGACATGTTTGAGTCAGGTCAGTCCCATGGCATCCTATGACATGTTTGAGTCAGGTCAGTCCCATAGCATCTTATGACATGTTTGAGTCAGGTCAGTCCCATAGCATCCTATGACATGTTTGAGTCAGGTGTGTCCCATAGCATCATATGACATGTTTGAGTCAGGTCAGTCCCATAGCATCGTATGACATGTTTGAGTCAGGTCAGTCCCATAGCATCGTATGACATGTTTGAGTCAGGTCAGTTCCAGATCACCCAGTATCTGTACTGTGCCAGACTTTGTTCCATAACAGCCTGTCGCACATTTTTGCCAGGGATGTGTCATTAACTCTGTGACCTGGACTCCACAACAGAAACACACAATTAGCCTTTTCTCCCAGCAGGGGTTGAACTGATTTATGTGTCCCAGTTCTCCAGGTTCACAGCTTTGTTACGTATGACTGTCCTGCAATCACTGCCAGCCAACAGCCCATTGAAATGTATCCTCTTTTACTGCTTGTGACCTGCAGTGGGGAAATAGCCACTGGCTCTACTTTGCATGGGCACTGTAGGGTGTGATGTGGTTCCTTGCTCTCTTCCTCTCACTGTAGTATTGTGTGTGGTCTGTAGGGTGTTAAATAGTCATACGAGACTGTGTGTGTGTGTGTGTGTGTGTGTGTGGGAATTTAACAATTATATTGATGCATGAAGTGGGAGCACCGAATCTTGGAATAACCTTTGGACAATTATTCTGCCAGGACAAAGTAGCATAACGGATAGTGATACACCCTCAGGTGTGTATTATGTACAGGGCAGTCAAACCCACAGTGACAGCAGCCTGATTGCTTTTGTGACAGGTGCTAACATAGAGTGAAGGGCTATTATATTCGTGGGAATAATTACCGTTGTCTGAGTCACTGCCCTGACGGAAGCGGTTATCACTCGCTTAAATGATGATTAGTCGTGACAAAAGTCTCATTTGCATCAGGCTTTTTGACACATCGCTGCTGGCTGTTTCCCACGGGCGTCCCAACAGGACATAATGATGCTGTCGCCGCCTGTATAGTTTTGAGGCGATGGCTGGGACCGCGGCAGTCGTGACTTCAGAGAGAGCCCATGGCTAAAGAAGTCCGCGGATCGAACCTCATCCTGCGTCGAGTCAACTCATGATATAAACAATGCACGGCTAAGTTTAGCACAACCTGGGAGTCGTGCTTCACCATAAACTTGGCTGTCATTATTATATAAACCGTAATAGCACGTGAGTGAATAATTCAGGAGCCTTAACCATGTTGCGCAAAATCTTTTTTTCAACCAGAAACAAGTTTCTGCTTGTGCTTGTGTTCTGTTTAAGGGTAGGAGTACATTGTACAGCAGAACTATTCAACATTATGCAGAAAGGGCCGGTGAGGGTACAGGCTTTTATTCCAACCAAGCACTAACACATGTGATACTACTCTTTAGCAAAGACTCTTGGGGTTGATTAGTGTTGTCAGGTGTGTAAGTGCTTGGCTGGAATGAAAGCCTGCACCCACACCGCCCTCTCTGGATAAAGTTGAATGGCCCTGTTATACAGTTTATGTTGTTTACTTCATTACTTTTACCTGTAAATTTTGTAGGCTTGATCATCTGAATTATTTTCACTGCGGCAATGACCCTGCCCCATTCTGCAGTGCGGAATCGATTTCTGCTTTACTGAGAGTATTATATGTTTGTTTTTTCAAACAAGAATTAAGAATATGGCTGCCCTTGGTTCTACCCTCAGAGTAATCACTCTTAGATCAGCGTGAATGTTGGGCCCCGGCTTCATTTAATGAACTGTGAGATACTTGCTGTATAAATATCTGCTGGGCTTAAGCATTATTGCTTAAAAATGCAAGTGTGGTTTTACTCGGCTGTTTGGCTGCGTCTGATGTGTGCAAGGGTTAACCCCATAAATTGGCAAATGCATATACGAGTTTTTCAAATGCAATTGCTGTATTCAAACCTGTGGAACTTTAGGCATATTTTAAATTCTGGTGGAGATTCCTAGTTTCCAATGATCCCAAATATGTTTGGTAGAATTACAGGGAAATTATATAAAATGATGTAAAAGATCTGGACATTTTTCATTTGATGTAAAGCTGTGGCCATAAAAACATGGTGCTCTGGGTATGAATTTTTCACTCAATGTCAGTGTGATGTAGCTTCAGTGAAGTACCCCAACTAGCTGATATAGAATATGTGAGTGACAACAATTTAAGTGGAAGCCTCAGAGTTTAAGGGGTTAAGTAAGTGAGCTGGGGCTGATTCCACTGGATTCTCTGTCAAATAACATCTATGATGGAAAAGCAAAGGTTGGATTACAAAAATAGTTGACCCACAGACTTTATGGTGTTCAAACGGACACGAGACATTGAGTTTTTTGTTGGCAAACCTTTGGAAAGGAAGGAATGTTAACACTCAGAAAAACAGGTGGAATAATGAATACTAATACTAAAGAATAACAGTGGTGTGTTTGCTTCACAATCATAGTAATAACTAGCTAAATAAATGACAGCCTATAAATATTTGATTCTCATAAAAAAAGGATGAGCACTTAGGAATGCAACCTGTGGACTGGATTTGTGGACGTTGCATTTCGGGCTACATGACTGAACAGAGCATTTGATGAGCGCACATCATATCACCCATGCCGAAATGTTTTGATACAAAAATGGCAGGAGTGTATAGTTTCAAACATAAAGCTGTGATACTCTATCAGTCGGCTCTGTGAAACACATTGAAAATCTCTTCCCTGATTGGCACTCTGTAGCTGTGTGGAGAAAAGATGACCTCCTTCTGAGGTCTGAGGATAACTGCCAGCAGAAGTGTATTCAAGCGCTAGATATTTGACCCAGGTCTAGGGACCTTGTGGTAGATAATGGCCTGGAGCTAGCTACTTTGCTCATTTCTGACGAAACCCGTATAAACGGATGTGAGAATATGTATAATTTATCAGCGCTCTTCGTATCCCCAACTGACCCTTAAAAAAATGAAAAAAGAAACCAGAAAATCAGAAAAACTTTTCTTTTTGCCTGTGGAGTTTTGTGTTGGAAATCAGAACGACTCGCATGGCAAACACGATTACACACACATTATTTTAGCTCATTATTATGCTGTGGAGGACGGTTTAATTGCCTTCAGACTCATTTCTCCCCTGTTTAATCCGCATATGAGTTTCATAAAACTGCCCTGGAGGGGGTAATAACTGGCCCGGGCGATGGTAGATTTCATCTCTGCTGCCTCACATGAATTCTCTCGCTCTTCCAAGCGCTCATCCTATGAAAATGCGATTTGGATGTCAGATTTTCAATCATTATAATGGCCGTTAATGATTGCATGAATGCTTTCTCCTTTTCATTGTTTTCCTATTAGCCATCAGTTTAAATGCAGAGAATTGGGGAAATCTCACGCCGACGCATTTAAAATCTGTTGTGAAGATTTTAGCAGATGAAATCGCTCATGATTATCACTGAGAAGACAAGTGTTTCGTTTGCATTTTATAAATCGCAGTAAGCATTGTTACGCCTTAGAATGCTATTTGCAATGTGCAATAGAAGCCTTTTCGCTAGGATACCAGGTGTTCCTGCAAACGCAATGACTGTTTACATGCAAGAAAAGAACTGACAGAAAACAGGACGCATACATAATTGTAAATTCAAGCTGGAAGTTTGTGGAACAAAGTGACAGCTACAGCAGGGCCTTTGGAGCAACTTGAGGTTACGGATGGCATTATAGTAATTCAGCTTTCATTCGGTAATGGGCTTTCTTTGACCCAGAAATTTTCAGTTCTTTTTGATGGCGAGTGTGGAGTACTAGCTTTCAGAATGTGGTGCTTCTGGCCCATCATTGTAGCTTGAGAACTAAAGGTAAACAGCTGACCAGAGGGGCATCCCCTGTCGGATTAGATTTTAGTCCATGCATCCCTGTTGGTAGAAAGTAGTGCCCAGCACAATAGTGCTCTGTTCCCTGATAATAGTGTCCCGCTGACAGACGATGGTGCTTTTCTGATAGATAATAGTGCCCTGCTAATTGACAGTAGTGCCCTGCTGATAGGTAATAGTGCCCAGCTGATCGATAATGCCCTGCTGATAGATAAAAGTGCCCTACTGATAAACAGTAGCGCCCGGCTGATAGATAACAATGCCCTGCTGATAGGTAATAGTGTCCTGCTGATAAACAGTAGTGCCCTGCTGATAGGTAATAGTGTCCTGCTGATAAACAGTAGTGCCCTGCTGATAGGTGATAGTGCCCTGCTGATAAACAGTAGCGCCCAGCTGATTGATATCAGTTACCTGCTGATAAACAGTGGTGGCTTGCTAATAGTGCCTCGCTAATAGATAACTGTGCCCTGCTGATAAACAGTAGTGCCCTGCTGATAGATAGTAGAGCCCTGCTGATAGATAGTAGTGCCTTGCTGATAGATAATACTGCCCTGCTGATAGGTAATAGTGCCCTGCTGATTGATATCAGTTACCTGGTGATAAACAGTAGTGGCCTGCTAACAGTGCCTTGCTAATAGATAATTGTACCCTGCTGGGAAACAGTGGTGCCCTGCTCATAGCCATAGATTATAGTCCCTTGCTACCAGTCTACAATACCTGTAGTCCCAGAACCAACTTCACATTTTTAGTCAATAATCCCAGGTTGCTAACAAGGTGCTATATGAGAAGTACAACGCACGTAGTCTAGTATGAAACCCGAGTGGTAGCTGATTTTTATTGTATTTCCGATGTATTAACTTAGCTCTTTGCTTTCTTAAAAGCAATGTAATTTACCTTGCAGAATATTCACCAGAGCATCACACTCCCTCCACCTACTTGTCTTCTTCCCTCCGTACATCCTGGCGACATCTCTTCCCCCGATAATCACATTACCCTGTCAATGGGCTTCATGTAAAGGAAAAAAGGAACTCGTTGGACGAGGTGACCATCTTCACCTCTCCGCTGACCTGACGTGCACCGTGGCTGCGAGATAATCAGTGTTATTTTGCTTCATCTGTGGGGAGTAAAAAAAGTTTTGACACCCACCATCACAGCTGTTGCCGCTACTTCATCAGATGGTGTACTCTGATGAAAGATATGTTCTTTCCTCGGTGAAGTGACATTGAATTGCCCTTCGTGATTTTAATGCTTTGACTTTTTGGTGGATATTTGGCAGGAAAACAGAGGCACCAGGCAAAAATCCCATTGGAAATCTAGTGAGGGAACCCATCCCGAGAAACACGCCAGTTTGGCAAACCAAAGGGTGTCAGCGCACTAACTCTAACATGCCCTGCTTATTGACAGAAGTGCACTATTGTGAGATGGTAGTGTACTACTGCTGGACAGTAGTGCCCTACTTCAAGACAGTACTATGCTTCTCAACAGTAGTGCCCTGCTGCTAGAGAATTAGAGTCTTGTACTCTGGACAATACTAAATGACACTATGCATTTTGAAGGGGTTAAAATGACCATCATCTCAACTTCATTCTCTCACAGTATAGTGATAAATTTTTTGTAGATCTTCATTACCTTGGGTTGTGTCTGCCGGGCAACAGATACCGTATACGTGTGTGTGTGTGTGTGAATGTGTGTCTGTGTGCGTGTACTTGCACTGTATGAATGAGTGCGTGTGATGTTTATCTGTGTGTGTGCATGTATAAATGTGTACCTTTAGAGTGCATGTGTGCACATATGTGTGTACTTGCACTACACACGTGAGCCTGCATTCTGCATCTCTTTGATTTTTTAGAGTGTGTGTGTGTGCGTGTGTCTGTATGTGTGTCACCTACCGCGCAAGGAGCCCTCTCTCTCTCACCACGCCCCTGGGCACACCACACAGTTGCGTGTGGTTTGACACATAAAGACCTGGAGCGCAGCAGAAGCATTTAAAATGAGGGTTAAACTGCTGCAGATGACTGCTGGGCTCCACCGCCAGCCTCCCACATCACTTCTTATTGCGTATTTGCAGGTTCCAGCTGTGCTGGCTTGATAGCGCTCTTTTAAGTAGCGGCTAATAGATCTCCTGAGAAGAATGGCACAATTTTACCGGAACGTCCTGAGCCAGAATTGGCACTCTCGACTTGGCCGCCGGGCCTTGCGATCTGTAAGCATGCCTGGATAAGACCTCCTGCTCAGATATTTCAGGGCTTTGGGAAGCTTGGTTTGTGTTTCTATTGTGTGTCTTTGGGTTTACTGGAAGAACGAGTGGCGTACCGTTCAGCTATCCTTGAAAATGAAATAAATATTGCTGATTTTTTTCCTATCCATGGAGGTTAAACAAATAAAAACATGTCAGTGGAAATGAAGGCGGTTGTGACAGCTGAAATTCGTTGTCAAATCGGCTCTAAGGAATTTTTTACGTGACAAGCTGACAGTTGCTAAAATGGTAACAGTTAATAGAGAGTGACACCATCCCACCACATTTAGAATAGGGTGGCACAGTGGCGCAGTGGGTTGCACTGCAGCCTATCGGCAAAAAAGTTGTGGGTTCATACCTGACCTGGGGCCTGTTGAGTTGGCATGTTCTTCCTGTGTTCGCCTAGGTTTACTCTGAGTACTTTGGTTTCCTCCCACAGTCCAAAGCCATGCATATCGCACTAATTGGAGATGCTAAATTGCCCGTAGGTATGAGCGAGAGATTGAATGGTGTGTGCGCCCCGTGATGGATTGGCGAGCTGTTCAGGGATGGGTCCCTGCCTTTCGCCCTGAGTCAGGTGAGATAAGCTCTAGCTGACCCTGAGGAACCCTACTGAGGAAGAACCAGGATAGGGAATGGATGGATGGATATATAATTATTATTATTATACTTTGTTAGTGGCACTGATTGTTACATCAGCTGTTTTGCCAAAAAAAATCATTATTTTTACTAGAATGCTCTAATGTCGTAAATACTGAATAAAATATGAATATTAAATGAGTTTGCCTGTGGCATGTTGGGTGTTGCAACTTTATTTCAGAACTATCTGGGGCTTTTTTTAACATTTATTTAAAAGGGCATTTTGGACCGATCATTTATTTTGAAAAACACGGGAGAAACGTCGCGTATTTCTTGAACGTATATCAGCTAGAACTCCCTGAGAATCAATCGCGAACATTCACCCATAATTCAGTCCCTCGGTTTCTTTTCTTGTTATAACCAGAGCTTAGCAAGTTCAGCGATCACTGAAATGAACTTGTCAAACTGTTTGTTGGCGAGGGGGGGATGCCATTGCCTTTATTTAATGTGAGCCCAAGCTCCAAGAGACTGGTGATTGAATCCAGAGCTTTATCTGCTGGAAAAATGGAACGAAGAAAAGCCGGATTTGGAGAAGAGGTCCCAGTGGCCTGGCATGACGCGCGAGAATGGCCGGGAGCGCGACGTTCCTCGTCTCTGTCCCATTTCCGCGGCCTCATCCCGATAACGTCGAAGTGGGTGTGCTGGACTAAATCGCGCGGTCGCTTTTCATTACGCAGAATCCCATTGTGCCGAGCGCTGTAATGGAAATAGGATTACGGACGAGGGAGACTGTCGGATTATTGAGATCGGGGATTGAATAAGGGGCTGATCGAGCTGTTAGCTGTGCATTGTGGATAGCTCAGAAGAGTCTGCTCGCGCTGGTGAATAGGCTGGTTCTGGAAAATCCTGATCCCGCCCTGCGCTGGTGAGATGGAGACTCCAGAGGTCAGGAAATAGAGGTCCTGTCGTGTGTTCGCTATGCCCCAAAAGCACAGACCGCCGATTCACTCATTAAAAATCTTAACATAACTTTTAATCTTATAAGACTTGAGCTCTTTTTTTTTCTCCTTTCAAGTAGAAAATATTATCTTGCTTTAAAAGTTACCCTATTCTTCACAAGTGAAATTTTCTTTTCCCATTGACAATTCTGTTTATGATTCAACTCATTGGCAGTATGTCTGTCTCTCAGATAAAACAAGTTTTCATGACCTTTCTCAGTCGAAATACAAGATTGAAATGCTTGGTTGGATGAACTTATTTTCATTTTTATGTAGTGGGTTGCTGCATATGTACAAATCCTAATGACTGGCACAGAGTGCTGGGACTAGACTTCTGTTTTTTGATCATGGATTTGACACCTTTAGTTAGTGCCACAGTATTTATCCAGCAATACACCGCAAAAACTGAATCCAAAATAACTGAATCCGAACTAGTACTTTGTCTAATATTTTTTTGATAAATAATGCAGTAAGATTGACAAAATGAGGAGATGAGACCGTTTTACTAAATTCGCGATTTGCCCATGGAAAAAGATTATTTCACTAGAGCAAAAAGATTATTTCACTTAAAACAGGGTACATTTCTCTCTTTAAGATAAGAACAATAATAATTAAAGATTGTAGGTGTAATTAGCTTGTTTCAGGTGTCTGTTTTTGTGGTGCAGTTTAAGCTCCAGCTCTCTGCTCCCTGTTGGCGTACAGTCTCTTCTTAACCACCAGCCACAGGGCAGGAGGAACATTGAGGTGGAACATCTAAATTATACATCAGCCTCTCAGGAAATCCCACTGAAAATGGACTTCGGGCTGGAAAATTGTAAACGGACTTCACTTACAGCGCTTTTCTGCCTTATCAGACAAAGTGCTTTACAATGCCTCTCATTCACGCTCTCCAACACACAAGGCTCTGGCCTGACCAACAGGAGCAACTTGGGGTTCAGTTTCTTGCTGAAGAACACATGGCCAGGAAGAACCAGGGAATCAAACCTCCGACCCTGTGGTTATTGGACAACCCAAACTGCCCCCAGTTAGGTTCAATTCGACATGAAAAGAGCCCGTTTCTGTGTTTAAACCACTGATATTAGAATTTCTGGTGCAAATTTGCATTGCTGTTATCTTCATGAGGCATTGACACTGGCTTTCATCACCATCACAAAATGATTACATCGCAGTTAAGCTCTGCATAACTGTCCATCTGCCTCATTGAAGGCCAGATTTACTCAAAAATCCTTTCACATTTGGTCTCTGTTACACTCTAATATCAGCAGCTGATATTCTAAGACCGGTCGTGTGGTGTCCTATCCCTCAAAAGGAAATTCTTAAATCTGCTGTTGAAGAAAGGTCTGAAAATATCTGGTGTAACTGCAGATTCCTGGTGCCAACATCTACCAAGAGAGTCATACAGAGCTGCTCGGCACCAGTATCAAGAAAATGAAAATTGAATTGTTGCACCAGGGAAAATGAAATGAACAGTAGGTGGTGTAAAGAAAAGGCCATGGTATTCAAAATCATGTCTCTTAGCACACAGTGAAGCCAAATGACATGGTCATCTGATGTACCAGGACCAGTTCTTCAGTCCACCTTCAGTGTAATATGGCTTCTATCATTTTTCATGCTGCCAGTGAAAGGGTTTGGAGCAAAATTTATACATCTAAGGTGCCAGGATATTAATATAGAGTGACCGTGTGCGAGTAGGAAAGAAACATAAATTTACCGAGCCGAGAACAGAGAGGTCACCGAGGCACAGCTTCACAAATCTATATCATCGCACAGGCGTACGATGCAAACAGAGGGCAGGGCAATTTTAAGAGATGTCACAAACAAAATTAATTCATTGCTCAGAACAAAATGAGCAGAGGAAGATGCGAAGAAATGTTGGCTGGGTGTTTCGCTGCAAACAAAATACAGTATGTTTCCTACCGCGTCACGTAGGCAGAAAGCACAGGCGTACGTCCAAACGAGGAGGGAATATTGAGAGTGATGGAGGGACGTGGCAGAGTGAATCCCTGGGAGTTGAGCAGGCGGCTCAGGAGGCAGGAACAGAGTGGGCTGAACTTGTGACTGGAGAAGACTACAGAATGTACCTGCCAGGGTGTATCTGTCAGTCAGAAGGGTTTGCAGTAGAAGATCAAGTGAGGCTGAGTTTGGGTCTTGTTAAAAATCAGGGATGAAAAGTATTCAGAAAAAAAAAACTGTCATGAATGTAATGCCGTGGCTGGGAGGGAGAACATATTCAGCCATCTGTAACGGTACCATTTTTTGCCCCCCCACTCACCCCTCACCTCCCCCGTCACCCCCTTGAGTGCAGCAGAACTGTTCACTCCACCACTGCACCCTGCTCCCATTGGCATAGGAGGAAGATTCCACAAAACGTGATTCCTCCGACTCATGTAACAGTCGGTCCTCACTTCTTTTACACTATGCAACTGCACTACCAATCACGCATTGTCTATATTGTCAGAATGCAGCACAGTCAGCGTACTATTTGCTTGTGTAGCTACATGCGCCCAGCTGACCAGTAGTGGCCGCTAGAGTGAAGAGACTGTCAATTTTAACTGGCTTAAACCCTTTCATCCCCGGCAATGCTGAGCCAATTGTTGACTCGCCCATGCTGATATCTGGCAATAGACGGTAATAGTGTAGCTTGGATTCAAAAGCCTGTCTTCAGGGCTCCCAGACAAATGTCTTTGCAGTGAGTCACTCTGAGGCCCAATGGTACCATTTTTTACAAGGCTGCTGCAGACCCTGTTCAATCGCGCTGACTGAGCCTGATTGTGCTGGTGTGTCTTCACCTGAAATACAGCAGCCACTTTATCTCCAAGAGCCCACGTGAGGTGAGTTAACTGTCTAATCAATGTCGATAATTGATTGATTAAGACAAATGGAGTTAGGACTCAAACCAGCAAATGCCAAGGGGTCTCTGGGACCAGGGTTGGCCTCCTTTGGCAGATGCAGATAAGCGCATTATCATTGGCTGGATTGCAAAAGAGGGCGGAGTCCAATTCATCCACCTGCTTGCCACCATTAGGAACAGCTCAGCTATTTCCATTCGTAAATAACCTCGCATGTAATGAGCATCATTTTGGGCAGCACTTTTACAATCATGTGACTTGCTTTGAAGTGAAGGGGAATCAGACAAGAGGCACTATTTTCTTTTCTTTGGGCTCCCTATCAATACCATTGCAAAATATTCCTCTGGAGGTGCGCATAAATATTATTCTTATTATTATTATGTTTCTGTAATTTGTGTTCTCTTTAATAATTACAATTGTGTAATACGTTGGAACTAATTTGTTACTTGCATAGTGACCAGACACTTACTCACCGCATCCTATGACCACCAAAGTGGTAACATCCGCACACAAAATGGCGCTCATTTCATCCGAGGCTATCGTTTCCTGGTGGAAATCGCAGAGATTTTTTTCAATGGTTCTCCACCTGAACCTGGGATGCTAAATGTGATCACATACTCCTTCGGTCAGTCGCAGGAGAACATGATGACATTTATTGAGAGCCAGTCTCTTCAGCTGCTCTGCAGGGATCAGCTGCAGAGAGCTTTCTAGAAGTGCGGCCTCAGCTGTGTGGAGTGAAGCATTGCTTTCGTTTGCTCTCTGCTGCCGAGGCCTGATAAAGACCTCTGCTCGCGGTACAGGCTTTTGTCTGCAGTGAAGGCTGCATTAGCGTAGCGGCGGGCTAATGCTATATCAGACTAAAGCAGACTATAGAGCCACTCGCTATTACTCCAGATAACTGTGGGCTGTGTTTTTCCCCCTTCTTCTTCTGCTGGCTCGGAACAAAAGGTGAAGCCGGCTACTGCTCTGTATTCTCCCAGCATCTGTTAAACAGGCTCCCACCCTGCGTCGCCTAATTTCGCCTCACTCCTGGATCCGTGGGGTGCTGGGGGGCTCCGAGACTCGGCCAGCTCCCTCTGTCATCGCTGAGGAGAAATTCTACAGACCCTCGCTGAGAAAGAGATTAGGGTTTACCTCCCAGGCACCAGTACACATATGCACATGCAATACGCATTAAAAATTCACACACATGCACACATATACATACACACAAAATGCACACGTGCACATACATACACACACCCACGAAAGAAGAACCTGCACATACATGCACACACTAGTGCACACGCGCACATATGTACAAACGTGAAATGGCACATGCGCATATATACAGTTGTACATACACAGTAGTACACAAGCACCCATACGTGCGCACACACAAATACACACATGCAAACGCACCCATACGCTTACGCACAAAATGCACATGTGCACAGATGTACCTTCACGCGCAATGCACATGTACACATACTAACATACATAATACACCCGTACACATACATACACACCTACATAAATGCCCATACGCTCAAAAATAGACATGCACATACTTGCATACACAAAAATACACATGAACATATGTACATACATGCACATGCACACACATAAATACACAGGTGCGCATTTGTACCCGCACAAACATGCACATGCACAAGACATACTCAGAACACTCATACAAATGCACATATGTGAACACACACAAATGTGCATTTGCACATACATATCTACGCACACATGCAGAAATAAAAATCCTCCAATGAGACACATACACACAAACACACACACACACACACACACGCACACACACACACACAGATACAAAGCTCTGTTGCCATTCAGTGCATTTCCAGTGGACACACATATGGAGGGTGTCCGTGGTGTTTTGAGTGTCTGAGCGCCTGGTGCTCAGTATTCATGAGAGTTGCATTGCGCTCCCGTTGTTCTTCCCTAGTTAATCACAGACATAATGGAGTCCTCCAGTTTATCATGCAAAGCTACTTCTGCTCTGCGGATTATTCTGGAAGTGTCACGGGAGGCCAGTTACACAAACACAAACACTGAGTCATCTCAGTCTTTCGGTTTCTGCTCACTCTGCTCTTGAGCTCAGAGGCGGACCACAGAAACATAAGTGTGCACTCATGAGTAGGTACAGGCGCTCGCTCACCAGAATACAAACACACACGCCTAAACGCTGATGCATGTAGTATATATATGTCAGCAAATACCTCCATTTTCTTCCCAAAATTACTCTTCGCCTCCAAATCAAAAACACCCACTACCATTTGGTTGACATTATCATTGCACACTGATGTGAATAATAATAACGAAATAAATATAAACACACACACACATATATATGTATTTAAATTACCACAGTACAGAAAAACTTATATGTTTATACCTCTATTATATATATAACAGAAGATTCAGCTGTTTTTGCATTTAGCAAAAAATTACTGTCATGTACGGATGAAAAACAAAAACGTAAAAAATTTTAAAAAAAGGGCAAAACAAAATGAAATCATTGGAAGGTGGTTGGATAAAAGTGAGACGCATGGGCAAGAAAACCAGGCCAGGCGATGTCATAAACCTAACAAGTGATGTTCTCTCAGGCCAAACAGCTGGGGAAATATACTACTGAGTGTGTGAAGTATACTCTTTGGAAAAAAAATGGAATATATGGGATGAATGAAAAATATAGTCTGGACATAATTAAATACATACTTTGGAATCATTACTGTGTAATCATTGAAATATATACTCTGAACAGAATTAAACGTGTACTCTTGAGTGAATGAAATACATTATCTGGAATGAGTGAGTATATACTGTAGAAAAAATTAAATACATACTGTGGAAAGAAATATATACTGTGGTTAGAATGAAATGCACGCTCTGTAAAGAATTAAATATATTCTTTGGAAAGAATGACATACTGTACATACTGTGGAATAAATGGAATACATGCTCTGGAAAGAATGAAATATATACTTGGGAGAGAATGACTTACATCCTGTGGAATAAAAGAAATATATACTCTGGAATGAATGAAATACATACTCTGGAAAGAATGAAATGCATATTCTGGAAAGAATGAATACTCTAGCATGAATGGAATAAAATATCCCTGCCCTGAATAGCCATACTTGAAGCTTTCATTGCTCTGAATCATGAAAAGCGACATGCATTCAAACTTACACTGGACAACACAATGACAACATCCATGGGTTACCCCTTACCTTTCATCAGTTAGTGTAAGAGTATTTTGGAGTGTTGTCGAGAAAAATTCGGAAATTTTTACTGCTGTCTTTGTACTGTGGGGCCAGGTCACGCGGTAACAGAGTTACAAAATTGGTGTATTTTGTATCATAGTTCCAAAATTAAGTAAGATAGAGTTACAATTTAAATGGCTTTGTGTTGGTCTTCCTGCGTACTTCAAGCCATAGTATAGCTCATTTTGTTCATTCAATTTATTTTGGGTGGAAAGGGCGACAAACTGGTTACAAAGTGACCGTGTGACCTGACCCTGTGGTACTACAGCTGCAGTGTAGATTAGGTACTATACTGACTAATTCTGTAATAATTTGAAGTGTTACTGCAATAACAAAGAAAATATACTCATTTGTAAATGTTTAGTCCAAAACTGTGAAGTTTATATGAGTTGGCTGTATTCTGCTGAGCTTTCTTTTATGGCAACAGTCTCCTGGATCCTGTTCAAAACAGTGCTCTCCAACAGCAGAGAGCCCATCTTTTTAGAGTTCATTCGCACTAAAGCTCTGATTGCTGATTTAAGAATAAATTCAACTTGCGTTTCTCCTGTGAAGAGCAAGTTTTTGAATTGCTCATTAAAGTTCAACATGTTGGATGTTATCCATGTGAAAACAGTGAATTTCTCTTTTTTTAACTGTTTTCAATCAGAAAAATAGTGCGAATGAATTTGTGTTAAAATATGCTTATTATTTTGAAATTTTACATTTTTACAGTTAAGCTTAATTGTGTTCATGCCATCAGTTACAGTGTCCAAATTTATTAGCGACCAATGGCCAATGAGCACAAATTTGAAGGATTCTTTGTTCTTTGAAGCAGAGCCCGTGAAATTGTTTTGACCCTTTGTTTACCCAGCATCCCTTGCAGGAGAGTTGAAGCATGGAACAGCAGTCTGTGCCCTTTTTCTTTACTGTAGAGAACCCCTTACATCACACTGCTTTGTGATTCCTTTTCTCTGCCTCAGTACTGGGTTTCTCTCCATCTCTCTCTCTCTCTCCCTCCCAGCAGGGGGCATCGCCCATGACCTTGCTGTCAGTTTTTTTCTCTCCTGTGGTTATTGTTCAGTAGAAAGTCATTCTCTTGTGATTTAACCAGACAAAAGCCCCTCTCGCAGGAGAGATGTAGAGGGAGAGAGTGAGGGGGAGAGTCCGAGAGAGAGAGAGGGAGAGAGTGAGGGTTTTAACCATAAAAAAGTCATAAAAAACTCTAATGGCATGAAACCAATGACATATACTCCAGAACATGGCATAGAATACATTTATGAAAATGGCAAAAAAAAAAATGTTGGGAAATTTTTGGGAAAAATTGTCTCTCAGAAATTGCAATTTTTGAACTTGGTGAAATTCAAAAAAGTGTTAAAATCCCCAAAAATGAGACAAAGTCTCTTCGCTATTGATTCAACAATCGTTGTGTCACATTTCATGGGCCATAGGTCATTGCACAATTGCACAATAAGCCTTATTATGACTGGGGATGGGAAACATTTATTATATCATCATTGATTACATCAGACTTGCCTACATTCACAAAGCTAGCCCCTCCTTATATTGTGCATTGTCCCTGAATTCCAGTCCTTTTCCCTGAGACATGCAAGTGGCTGAGGGCAAATATGGACCACTGCACAGCCCTGTACCACTGCCATCTATGCCATGCAACGAGGAAAGGAGGGGGTAAAATTCAGGTGCCTTAGCCAGCTTGAGAATATTGTCTGTAATCAAAGATAGATCTGCGTGGGTTGGTAAATCAAATGGCAGCAAAGCCAAGCAGATCCAAGCTACTATTAAATGCAGACGACCTAAATCTGGCTAAGGCACCTGAATTTTACCCCCTCCTTTCCTTGTTGCATGACAAAGATGGCAGTGGTACAGGGGCCGCCGAGAGCTCTAGGGAGGCGTCTGTAGAATAGAATAGCTTCCTTTTCGGAAACGGAGAATAAAACTTTCGTGCGGGCTGTGCAGTGGTCCGTATTTGCTGTCAGCACCTTGCATGTCTCAGGGAAAAGGGCAGAATTCAGGGACAACGCACAATATAAGGATGGCCTAGCTTTGTGAATGTAGGCAAGTCTGAGCGTGTGAAAGAGAGAGGAGCGAGAGAGGGATAGCATGAGGTGAGAGAGGAGAGGGAGAGAGTGCGTGGGGTAAGCAGAGAGAAAGAGTGGGAGAGTGAGGGGGAAGGAGGGGACATATTGAGAGTAGTGAGAGGGTGCTGCCTCTCTCTAGGAGGAGAGACAGGCATGTATCAGGACCTCTCCTCTCCGGGCGCCACACACACACACACACACACACACACACAGGTATGATGACCTGTACTCTCTCCAGGTTCAACACATACAGGCAGACAAACAGACAGACAGGTATAATGACCTGTCCTGTCTCGGGGCTCCACTAAGACAGAAAGACAGGCGTGATGACCTGTACTCTCTACGGGCTCCATACAGACAGACCGACAGACAGACAGACAGACAGGTATGATGACCTGTACTCTCTCTGGGCTCCACACAGACAGACAGACAGACAGACAGACAGACTGGTATGATGACCTGTACTCTCTCTGGGCTCCACACAGGCAGACAGTCAGACAGGTGTAATGACCTGTACTCTCTCTGGGCTCCACACAGACAGACAGTCAGACAGGTGTAATGACCTGTACTCTCTCTGGGCTCCACACTGGCAGACAGACAGGTATGATGACCTGTACTCAGTACGGGCTTCACACAGACTGTCATGCTTTTGCCCCCGGCGGCTGAGGACAACAAGTGGTGGGCACTAGGACCATGTACCCAAAAAGTGGTTAAGGGTCCCACAAGCACAGGCTGAGTAAAAAATATAAATGTTTAATAAAACTAGTAAAAAACACAATGTAAAACTCAGGGGAGCAGCAGCACAAGGAAACAGGGCTCAGGCATCGGAATGCAGCTCCTAAATATCATACACTTCACCTCCACTTCAACAAGCAACAGGTGTGGCTCGTTGAAGTGGAGGCAAAGACAGCTGGAGGGGGGAGGGACTGCAGGGCCGAACCATCACACAGACAGACAGACAGACATGATGACCTGTACTCTCTCCGGGCTCCACACAGACAGACCGTAAGACACATATGATGACCTTTACTGTCCCTGGGCTCTACACAGGCAGACAGACAAACTGGCGGAATGACCTGTACTTTCTCCGGGCTTCAAACAGGCCTCATTGACCGTCTGAGTACTGTAGAGCCCCACTCCCCCATGACCCTCCTCATAAACCCAGAGGAGTTCAGGATGATAACTGTCTCATCATGCTTTAATTCGCAGTCCATGGCGGTCATTTTGAGGCGCGAGGCTGTTTGTAACCTCTTGTCCGAGAGAATGCAAAACCTCATTACTGCAAAGCAAATTCCCGATATGACTCGACGGCGATATAAGACGATTTCCTAACAACACAAATTCTCTGTCCCATTAACACGCTTTAATTTCTTTTGTTAATTGGTTCTGGGTCTTAATACTTCCGCATTACTTTGGAGACCCTACTCTCCTCTGACGTCTCTTGTCTAATTAATAATTTTACCAGGACGAGATGTGTATGTGCTTTTCCTAATAAAACGGCAAGAAATAGCGATTGATTGAGGGTGAGCTTTTATCTGGTTGCCTCCTTGAGTCATTCAGTGCCCCCCCTGGTCAGTGTGCAGCCCTGTCAGGCTGGGCCCTTACCAGTCAAATCCACACCAACCCTGGAAGTACTTCAAAAATGACAAAAAAAATAATAAAATAAAAAGTTTAGCATGAAATTGTCAACAATTGCACCTTTCAGGTCATTGAGTTAGGGTGTATAATGAGAGGGAATTTAGACTTCCAGGACACAGCTTTGGAAGCCCATAGTGTATTTTAATTTTTTTTCTCTTTTTCTTCTTGCTGATGAATTTGACCCCCCTGGTCAGAAGTTTTAGCGCTGCTGCCAGAGTGCTGTCAGCCTTTCAGCCTCACAGTATTTATTTCTCCACAAATTGCACCAGAAGGGCTAAACCCTGCAACAAATTATATTTTGGCATATTTGAACATTTGGATTTGACCAATGGCCAATGGCAATTTGCAGAAGGTACTTAGTGAGATGTTATTGCCGTACTCTTCGGGTAAATAGTGTTAGTGAAGTCTCTGGCGTGCCGAGTGTTTGTTCTGCTGCGTAAAGTGTTTGAATGCAATGATTGATTGTCCCTCAGATGTTTATTTAAATGTGGGAAATCTGCTGTCTCCAAAATGTTTTTTTTTTTTTTAACGTCTGTGGTTTTCTAATTAATGTTGGTACAAAGTAGCAGTGTTGGCACAGCGTTAATGGGTGCATGTAAATCCTTGAGTACACTTTGGAGGAATAAGAGGTTTGCTTTGTGTTTTTGTCACCCTGATGTCCATGGAAGATGTTGACTAATATAAATACCCTTGGTTGAAAGAGCCTTATGTGTGTTTTACACTGCAGAAGACTTTACTTGGCTCCCATTACCATCTTATTTTCTGGTCAGTTCGGTTCCAGTATTTTTGCATGAATCTCATGTTGCGTTTTTATTTCTTGCCCAAAGTAAAGTTTGAATCGATCATTTTTTAAGGTAATATCAGTAATGACTATAATCGGAATTTCACATTAACGATGGCATTTCCCTCAGCTGCTTGCAGATGTAGCCTGTGTAGAACCTGAGTAGATTAGTATTTCCCTAAACTTGACCCTCGCTGTGGGTGTTGAGCTCTCATATTGATTCACCACTGATATTAATAAGGGCCTGGACTGTTAAAGTACCTCAGTCAGTTCAGCTGCTCAGTGAGTCTCAGTGCTGTGTTGTGTGGAGTTTTATATTGGGCACCAGGTTAAGCTAATTATCTGCATGAACATCGCATTTAATGTGGCGTGCCGCTCCCTCCCAGAATCCACATCCCCTAGTTCCCATGCCCTTCACGTCACCTCGGAGAAGTTAATTGGCAAAGAAAATGAATAAATATATTAGGAAAAAAAAAGTTCCAGCAGCAGTGATGCGTACCAAGTTTGGCATCTCGTTTGAGGAAGTTTGAGTGTGAACTGAAAAGGCTGCTTCTTTGCGGTGCCAGTTGGCGCTAAGCTAGTGAACCGACCTTGGCTGCCTCTCTGGCTGCGGGCCGCGCGTCTGTCTTTAGCCTCGAGTGGCGATAGCAGCGGTAGCACCAACACAGATGTTCCAGGAGGCCTTAGTCCCCGCATTGAGCTGGCCTCTGTTGTAGTGAGCCCAACATATGGCCCTGGTGAGCAGGCTCGCACAAGGGAGGTTACATGACCTCTCTCACCCATTAGCTGGACCAGTTAACTTAGCCTCTCACACTGGGGTACGTTTTCCAAAAGCACAGATGGTAACTTACATAGTTGGAACATAGTTCAACATTAGCAACCTTGCTTTTGGGAAACCTACCCCTGGCTGGGAAAGACTGCGACAGCATAGCCAGGGAGCCTCTGCTTTAGCATTAGCCTCAGATTAGCATTTGCACGCATCACAGTGGCGTATTCCCATTTACTCCACACCCCAGTTCATTTCATGGATTTGGTATGCTCCATCCTCAGGTGAATGCTGCAAAAACAAAATTTTACCAAGAATTTTCATCTTGTAATTATACTTCATAGTTTTTTAAATCTTCCACTAATGTGAAATAATTTGAACTCATTTGTCCATGGGGTAAGATAATTTCACTCAGAACATGGACAAATCTCGAAATGAGTCAAAATGACTACAAAACAGTGGCAGAATTTCTTTTTCTAAGAAAGAAGGTAATATAAATAAGTGTCCAAACTAGATGGCAATGTGTGTTGAGGTTTAGTGGTAAGGTTTTGTTTTTGCATTGAAGAGGGAGGCTTCTGCTGAAGAGGGGGCCCCATACACCTGTCGTACAGCAGAGGAGCTCTCTCAGTACGCCACTGAGCAGCCGCATCCATTTCAGCGTTTTGTCAGGATTTATACCTCTTCCCGTCTCTGGGCGCGGTGTGTAGTTGTGTGTGTCATTGCGGTGAAACGGCTCACTGCCTCTCTACCCGGTGACAGCTTTGCACAGACGCCTCCGAGCTTTTGCTGGGCTGATCGTTACATCATCCTGCAGGTCATCTGAAGGCTTTTAAAGGTATCGGCTCTTTCACAAAGACAGAAAGAGAGAGAGAGAGAGAGAGAGAGAAAGTCTTGCGCTTCCCCGCTGACTGGGGCCTGTCTGTACGGCTCAATCACCGAGAGGAGCTGTTCACTCAGAAAAATAAAGGTTCTTTGGCTCGTCTCCATGGAGGAACTGTTCTGTTAGGACTTTCCAGAACCTTCTATCAAAGGTGTGAAAAGTGTGAAAGCTTTCAGGAGGAGAACCTGTTTGAACCTTTGAACTTGATATTTTTTGTAGCATTTGAAGTGAAAGCTATTTTGGGGACTTAGGCGGGTCATCTGCCCTGCCCTAGTGCTATTCTGCAAAGTGTCTTTGTGACCATTATTCTGTGAAAAGCGTTATACAAATAAAACGGAACTGAACCGAGCGTCTCTAAAGGGCTGCATGAGTATTCAAGGAACTTTTAGCAGTAATACTTCCGTGCAAGCTTAATATTGTTGTTGTTTCACATTATAAATGCACAACTTGCACTTTACGCTGGAACACTTTCTAATGAGGATTTTGTTGTAAGCAAGGCAAAACATGTCCTCGGCAAGACGCGGCAGTGTGTTAAAAAGTCACACTGCCTGTGTTGTTTTAGCCATTTTGAAAATGCTGCACAAAGAAAAACTGCATGTACAGAGTTGGTTTGAAGACTACATGTATAGGCAGAATGAGAACAGTTTGCGTGGGCTTTTTTTTTTACATCTTTTCATGTTTTAATTTGTGAAATTGTACAATAAAGAACAAAGAAAAAAAACAACCTGAGATCACTTCACATGTGGAGATAACCTTTTGAATACAGAACAAATACATGAAATTTCTGCAATTTAGACAATGCATATTCAATGCTAAATAATAAAAAAGAGGAAAAATAGATTCTGGCAGTTGTTTAAAGCAGCGAAATGCTGTAGCTGCATGAGTGTTTTTAAGGGGTCAGCGCATCGTGTGAGATCACAGGCCCTACATTAAAGGTAAACCTCAGCTCGGAGTGGAAACGGTCTTTGTGTTTTCAACCCCCACGCCCACGGGCTCCATCCTCTGCCCTCACTCTGTGTTGGGAAATGAATGTGCAGAATTAGTTTATTCATTTGTGAACCGATACAGAGGTTCTAATGTGTAATCATGACTCATAAGGTATAAATGCTGGCAGACATGTTTAAATCTGAATTTACATCATCCATTTTGAAGAATCATTCTATAAAAAAGCCTGGCAGTCTTTGCGATGGGGTGCTGAAAGTAGAGCCCAGATGGATAAAGAGCTCAGTTCAGTGCGCCTTTGCAACCTAATAGCAGCGGATGAGCTAATGACAGCGAGGCACAATTAACATGGACTGTTATTCTGTATACAGTTAAAACTGTTCAGTAAGCACTAGTTTCTTAGCAAAAGTTTCTTTGTCCAGTTAGAGAGAAACAGAGACACACCAGAGGGAATGATGTACAGTTTTATTTTTTTGTTGGAGCTTTAGCTTTGGAAACAGATATGTCACTATTCTTCAAAATGGCAATATGTTCCCTGCGATCAAGTGGCTATTATGGGGTAACATTTTGATCAAGGTGAGTTATGGGGAAACTTAAAGTTTTATTGATGATGTTGATTAATGTTGGGATGGCCCAACATTGTGAATTTGATGTTAAACAATGGTTATGAAGCAATTTTTTAAATCATATACTGGAATTAACTCCTACTTAATTTAAAAAAAAAAAAAAAAATGTTAATATGGTCTGACTCATTACTGGTACTGGTCCATAAAAGTACAGCTATTTTCATTTAGTAGGTATTTGTATTTTGGCTGTAAAATTTTATTTTATTTTAATTCTGAACTTTTGGGAGCATGTCTTTCTCCTGAACACCACTAGAGGAGCCAGAGAGCGGCTACGCCAGGGAATGCAATGGCAAGGCCTCTGGCATGAACTTCCTGCTGTGACGCGTGTGTTCTTGTAGGGTAGAGGGGGTGGCTGGTTTGACAATAGCAGAAATAAACAGGCGCGCTGGTAAATGCAGGCTCACAGCACTATGGTGGGGCTTCCGCTGGCTCCTATAGTTAGGGCCTTTGATAGAGACAGCAGGGGAGAGAGGAAAAGCTCTTCTCCGGGTCGCCTCTGGTGTCACGGGGGGGAACTGGCAGCTGCCAGCGGGTCGAGGATTAATTGATATCGGAGGGCGAGGACCGAGTAACGCTCCAGATTGGCAACCAACGTGCATCAGTCAGCAGGGCGTATCAGCACAGGGCAACCACACTCCTTACCGCCAATTCGTGACTGGAGATGGCATGTCGCCGAGGGAGGGGAGGAGAGGGGGGCGCGAAACCACCATCTGAGACGGCGGTTCCCAGGCGCGTCACAACCAGCATCCAATTAACAGCAGCCAACTCAAACGGAGCAGCATCATTATTGCGGACTTTATATTGTCTCCTTGACTCTCTCCACCCCAAGGGTGAGAAGGCTAAGTGACACACTTCGCTAACGTTTGTGACAGCCAACAGTTTATTCACAGTGTGCCTATTCTACAGAGATCCACTTCAGCTCTGAGTCTCCGATTGCTTCTGAGTCCCCACCTTTAGAATCCAGTGTGCGCTAAGCACAAAATCATCGTCCTAGAAATATATTTAACCAGCTGGGATAATGGAACAATAATGCCCTTTGATCAGACCTCTTTTCTTTGCTGTCCCGGAAATGAGCACTTCTGCTGTTGGGGACAATATGGTAGATTAAGTTCTGTGCGATAAATTATGTTTATTGGAAAGCTATTGACAGTCAGCAGACGTCGCCCTGAACAGGATGCAGCTGTATTGATTGCTACGTCCTCGCTAAGTAATAAAGCGGCAATGTGTGGCTCTTCATCATCACTGGCCTTGCGGTTACCTTTAGAAAGAATCGTTCCCACTTTCCTGTTTCCACTATAAGGCCTGTGTGTGTGTGTGTGTGTGTGTGTGTGTGTATATGAGTTTGTGTGTTCGCATAGGTGTGCATGTTTGTGTTTTTGTGTGCGTTTTTTTAATTTTTTTTATTTGTGTGTCTGCGTGTGAACATGTGCATGTGAGGGTGTGTGTGTGTGTGAGTGCTAAATTGTGAGTATTATGCTTCTTAATGAAAAAGGACTGGTCTCTGTATGAGTTCCCCTAGTCCGTATTCCGGCCAACCGAAGCTGGAACAAAAGTTTGTCTGATGTCTACCTTTTTCAAATAACCAGCAACACAAAATCAAAAACATGCCACATTCCTGCTAAACTTCGCACCACAACATTTTGAAGTCGATACATTTTCACCAGAACCAGAAACTCAAAAAAAATAAAAAATCGCATGGCCTGTAACATACCCAGAGACGAACCAAACGATTTTTCAATTGTGTGTTGCTGGTTGTTTGAGAAAGGTAGTCATCTAACAAACTTTTGTTACAGTTTGGCCGTTTTCTTTGGTAGGCCTGATGCTATGTACACTGAACTAGGGAGGTGTTTAAAAAGTGGCACTACTGATGAAAGGCTGTGATTCTCATTACTGCGAGAAGCTAAATGCTGGCTTGCATCATACATATTTTTTTTTTAATGAAAGTTTCTTCTTTAACTCATCTGCATTGCTTTCAAATCCAATGCACGCCGCCAAGAGGAAATGAAATGTACAAAAACACACATATTGTCATGCACTGCAGTTGGCAGGTTTGTTTTGTTCCCGGTCGTTTGAAGGAGGGATAAAATAAGGTGATCGATGGGATTGTTCTCGACAATGTGCCTTTTGGGATTTTTCTTTTTTACCTACTACAAAGATGTGCAAAGCTGCTCAGTTTCGGTGAAATGAATTTTCAAAACATGACCATACAGTGGCAGCCATCAAACGCTGATGACTCAGACCGTGAGATCTGACACTGCAGTGAGTTTCCCACATTTCCATATATTTTTAATAATAATATGACAATAATAATATTATACCGCCTTAATTTTACTTGCTTCTCCTCCCATAATTGTTATAATATTGAATAATCACCAGATTTTACAGTAAAGTCTAGTTCCTGGGCAATGTGCATTTATTTCGTATATGTTATGTCATTCTCATGCTATCATGTTCTTAAATCAATTGTCAGTTCTATCACTGACTGTATGGGTTCTATGTGTTCCGAGATTTGACACTGTTTTGTATTGGATGCTGTAACTGTTTTGTGTCCGACACCATATTCAATCAATTATCCAATTCACTTTATTGACTATTTTGCTCTTTTTTAAATATGCGAGTCGCCTCATCTTCCATTGGAAACCTCTTTCAGGAAGACAGAGCAGCTAATTCACATAACAATAAATAGAAGTGATGAATAGAAATGATGCTTTCGTTATTACGGCTCAGAGACTTCAATGTTAAAGCCATTTGTCTAGAGATGGTTGTGATATTTTCCACCTCTACCCCTGCGTGTATGTTTTGTGTAAGCCGGATGATGCATATCTATAACCTTTGTTCTAATATGTGGTATCAGTGGGAGATGATAATATATGAATATACTTGGATCGTGTGGACTACACAGAATAATAAGACCTTGATATCTGATACAAAGCCTAAGCCGAAGGCAAATCTAGACTGAAAGCAAATTAAACTGCTGAGCAATGCAGAATGTAGGCTGCGCGGTAGTGCTGTCTATGAAAGAACAAGCATGATTTATGACTTTGATATCATGAATAAAAACAATACACCATGAACTGAGAACACTTCATCTGGGGCTAGGAATTATTTAAAGCCAAAATGAAAGTGAACAGCCGACGCAGTCGTAATAACTGCTGAGGATGGAAGTGCTAAGACGTAACGCCGATTTTGGCCACGGATTAGACACCCAACATGTTGATGGGACAGTGACGTTCACACAAACAAGCACTGGAGTTTGCTCCTTTTATAGTTGTAAATTAGATGCTTGATTGTGGCCTGTTGCAGTTGCGCACGCTGACAAATGCACGAAGTTGCGCACCCTGCTAAATTTTCATTGATGTTAGACATTCATCGAGCAAGGTTAGCTTTTTAGAGAGCTGTATTTATCAAAATGCTTAAGTCAGGAGTCACTTTCAACCAGAATAAAGCACATTTTATTCGACACTTGGGAATGTTGTTGAGTTGCAAATCTGTAGAATTGAGTGTTATGGTTGAAATGAGAACCTGCAAGATGGTTGTGGTCCAGGAATAGGAACTGGGCCGCATAGGCGTTGAAATGCAGTGCATTTGTAATCGCGAGGAATTGGAAATGCGTATTCACATTAGCTTTGACTTTTATCATCTTGATTGTATGAGTAAGTGAAGATAACCCTGGCAGGAGAATGAGGCAGTGAGGCTCTAAACATTCTGAAGGGGCTCCTTTTGAGAGGATTGACCTGCTCCCCGTACAATATCCTGCTAATGGTGCAACCGCTTGCCAGAAGGAATTAATCATCCACACCAAATCCTGTTTAATTTTATCTTTATTCAACTTTTTTTTCCCTGCCAAAAAAGAATATTGTAACAAGCAACAAAAATGTGCTTTTAGTATCCTGGCAACCACAAATAAGCTAGGTGTTAACATTTGAATTTGACATTATTTATGCCGTTTAAAAAAATAACAATAATAAATGTTGGCATTTCCATTCATTATTCCCTGCCACGAAATGGATAAGAATTGGAACGAGTGCTGTCCTTTTGCCTGTCTGTCTGTCCGTCCATCCATCTGGGACGCTTCTTTACCAGGCCAGAACTCCGGAACCAGTCAGTATTTCTCAATAACATGTCAGTCAGTCCACCATGTTTTGTTTGCAGGCCACATATCAGCTACCCCATTCTTTTCTGGACCGAAATCAATCAATGTTTGTAATAAAATTTTATCTATGAATACATTTTATTACATCAAGTGTATACTCCTATTTTGGAAAGATAATGCGCCTCCATCCTTCTATGTTTTCATGCATCAAATTTCAATATTTTTACCCTTAGAAAGATTAAAGGAACCGTATGTACGTTTGTGGCCAAAACTGGTACTGTGATCACATTCAAAACACTGCAGAGCGCAGTATCCCCTCCCCCTCTTCCCCAGAGGAGAGGTTGCCAGCTAGGTTGCTGTATATGGCAAGCCGATAGTGCCATAATTTATCTGTATAAAACTCGTTTTGGGACGAGAACGCGCGTGTTTTAAGCCGTTATTGTTTTTTTCGGCGCTTTTAACTCCGTTTCTTTTCATATGCAAATTAACGGCGTTATTTTCAGTGTTGTGGAAAACGGTGTTTAAAGAGCCGTTTCCATGGAAATGAGCTCCTCCCATTGATTTCTTTCAGCCAACACATTTTAACTGCCCTCCTCCAATCACCTGTCAAGGGAAATAGACTATATCCATGCAACCCAGATTTCCTTCTGCAGATCTTCCTGTCAGAAAGTTTGCACAGGCCTGCAGTACACAGCTACAGTCGGATGCGAGCCTGAAGGAAGAAAACCATGCACACTTTTTCAATAATTAAACATTTCTTTGACAAATAAATTGGTTGCTATTTTGTGAATAATATTGCCAGTTACATAGCATACTGTTTATTTGTATCAGCAGTATCAGTGGTTCATCTGGTTAGATCCTTGGTTCCCAAACTGTGGTTGGTGTACCACTGGTGGTACTTGGCTCCCTCTTGGTGGTACCCAGGGAGTTTCACAGTTTCATAATTTTAACTAAGGGGTTATAGCACGTGTGAAGGCTTATCGTTGCCCAATCATTCCGATAAGATCCTGCGTCATTCATGGTTAACTTTTGACCAGAAAATAGGCAAACATACTTTGGGATTCGGCCCAGCAATTTCACTACATTATCTCGGAGCCCCAATTATGTTAACCAGCTTGTCTGAACCAAGTTCCAGTGCGACATATCGCCACAAACATTGTTCGTATTGCTTGTCAGAGTCAATCCAAAGTCGCTCGTCAATGAAAAGTCAATGCGTTTTGCATGTATTTGCCACTTTGCATTGACTTTGAATGTAATCTGTCGTGCAAAAAATTTGTTTTGTCTCCGGTGGAGAAGCAGCTTAAAAGTTTCGCATCTGATTTTACTAATCAGGGTCTGCATTGAACCCCATGCACACTTTTTCAATAATTAAACATTTCTTTGACAAATAAGGTTGCTATTTTGTGAATAATAATGCCAGTTACATAGTATACTGTTTATGTATGGGGATCATATAGTACAGATAGCATCATATCCCTAATCATAAAAGCATATCAGAACTACAATTTCTTTCTCATTATTCAGCATTGATTTCTGCATTTTACTTTACTGTACCTTGCAGCCTCTTGAGCAGTTTGTCCTTATTTCTCTAATAATGAAAAACGCATATTTGACAGATAATGGTGCTATTCTTAGAACTGTATCACCATAGCTAGAAAATCTATGTCCTTTCTCCTTCAATCACCAGATGGCTGAGAGGGTGACACCCATGAATTGCCATTGCTTCTGCCTGAGGAGCCACAGGTTCAAATCCTAGTGGAGATGTATGCTTCATGCATTTCTATGGATGCCCGCTAGATTTATTCATAGACTTTAGCGATTCTGGATGACAAGTACATTACGCCAGGGTAAACATCTGTGGACCAATTTTCTGGTAGCCTGGAATTTTATTTTTTATTTTTTTGCCTTACCTTGCTGTCTCACCTGTGCTGCAGTCTGTTCACCAAGCCAAGCTAATAGCCCTCATCCTTTTGCTTTAGTCTTACAACCCATTTCTAAGATACATTCCACAACCCATCTGATATCATGCATTGGCAACTTCACATTAACCACCTTAGATTTACTATTTATTGACATTTGTCACCAGGTGAAGGCACAAGCTCACCCACCTTCCCCTTCTACCCGAAGGAATGAGCCACACCCACCAATAAGGGTCACAGGCACAGGAGGCACGGCTCAAAAGGAGTAAATATTTATAAAGTGCCAGGAATTATTAAAAATCTTAAAAAAGACAATATTTAGAGTGAAATTGGAAACTGGTCCAATTGCTGTCTAGGGCACCCCCCTCAGCTAAATGGGGCCCTCCCGCACCCAAGGAACCAAGGATCTAACAAAATGAACCACTGATACTGCTCATACTTAGAAATAGTATGCTATGTAACTGGCAATATTATTCACAAAATAGCAACCTTATTTGTCAAAGAAATGTTTAATTTTTGAGAAAGTGTGCATGGTTTATTTCCTTCAGGCTCGCATCAGACTGTAGCTGTGTACTGCAAGCCTGTGCAAACTTTCTGACAGGAAGATCTGCAGAAGGGAATCTGGGTTGCATTAATGTGGTCTGTTTCCCTTGGCAGGTGATTGGAGGAGAGCAGTTAAAATGTGTTGGCTGAAAGAAATCAATGGGAGGAGCTCATAACCATGGAAATGGCGCTTTTAACACCGTTTTCCTTAACGCCAAAAATAACCCCGTTAATTTGAATATGAAAATGCCGCTTTTAACGGCGTTTTTCACAATGCCGGAAATAACTCCGTTAATTTTTGTATGAAAATGGCGCTTTTAATGCCATTCTCACGAGAAACTGCGGTAAAAGCCCCGAAATAAAGCAATAATGGCGCAAAACGCGCGCGTTCTCATTCCTAAATTTACACAGACAAATTATGCCACTATCGACTTGCCATAGCCGTATCCTGCAAGAACGTCTACAACAAGGAGCTACCATGGCAAGCAACGAGTCCTACACTGTAGGTATCGTCTCTTAATGATGTTTATGGTTATGTGTGATGGTTTGCGAAGTACAGAGATATGTACGTTAATATGTTTGTGCACATGTATATACGTGGGGGGTGGGGGTCATTGAAAACTAGACGAGACTACCACTGGTTTTTATTTGTTTTTCAATGTGTTTTATTGAAAAATCCCTCTTTATTTAGCTAGTTTTCTTAAGTGGCGAGTGGGTTGCCATGGTACGCGGTCACAGGACTCATTGTGTCTGAATGTTCCTTGTGCAAGAACAGAGCTTGGTAGTACCACTTTTCATTATAATGTCCCACATGCCTAGAACTAGTAAAAAGTCTGAAACTGAATTAGCTGGTTCCTTTTTGAAATTTTAAAACTTTGATCAAATCATTTTATCAAGAGAACTGTTGTTGTTTTAATTAATGTTTTCCCTTTAATAATGGCATTGTATTATTTTTCTTTCTTTCTTCTTCTTCTTGGTCCTACAGATGTCCTTGTAAACTGTATTATTTTAATTGTTTGTAATGCAGGGCCCTGCTGAAAAAGAGGCATGGTCTCAGTCAGGCCCCCTGCTTAAATAAATAAAAATAAATAAAAAATAAAATATGTATGTATTCAATATCAAATTCAATATGAGAATATGGGATTGATTGCATTCGGGGGGTGTAGGGATATGGGTACACACAAAAAAAGGTCTGTACAGTCTTTCTGTCCTGAATATTATATCAGGATGGATGTTGTTTTTGGCTGTCTTTGATGTGTCATTGTGAAATAGAAAAATGCTAAAAAAAAATAAATACATCTTATTGCGTAGATGTGCCTTTTCATGTGCCTGTTCGTCCTCCAGTCCATCTGTCGGACTCTTTTTTTATTTTGAAGGCATATTGCTTTGAGATATTTCAGAGCACAAAACTATCAAACTGGTCAAAGGTAATTAAAATGATCTTTGCAATGGACAAAACTGTGTACTAGCATCACCATTTGCAAAGGCAGAAAAATAGAGAACTGTTGTTGGAGAGCTGTATGATACACAACTCTTAAGTCCACCATCTTTTCCTCTTTTTTTTTGGCTAGGTAGAACATTTTAGAAAGTGTCCAGAGACTGACATTTTTAGAAATAATTTGTAGGTGTGCCGTTATCAGAAAATGATCCATACCACTAATCTATATAGAATATTTCGATCAGTGATCCATACCCTTAATAAGTCCATCATACAATCACAGAATTTAACAGAGCCATCGTATAAGCATTTATAATACATAGCTTGCAGGTGTGTGAAATGGCAGCAAACTGTAAGTGGCACTAAGCACAGCATAATCTGGCTTAGGGAGACCTTATAAACAATTTTTTTTGATGACCTTAACCTAGTTAGGTCCACAATTTAATCTGGTGAGTCTTGGACCACTGCACATGTTTCCTGAAAATTTGGTGTAATTTTATCAAGGTTCTTTTTTGCACAAAACTGCTGACAGATGCACAGAAAAACAAATGCCACCGAAAACAATACCCCTCCCTTGTAGGGCAGGGTAACAAATCTATTTGTTTGAATTCTGTCTGTAATTGATGGTCATGACAGAAATGCATGAAAGTTCTGGGCAACAAATTGTAATATTTTTATTTGTAATAATGGTTGAGGATAATATTGAAGCAAAGTTTAAAATGCATTAGTCATGGTGCTTATATTCATCCATTCTTGCTTTGGGTTATATTGCATCTGGGTATTATGAATTTGTAATGAGGCTAACTGGTAATTCACATATACTTTACGGTGGCTTAAAGCGTGGCATACCAAACCACTGTAAAACATGACTATAGTACTGCAGTAAGGCAAATATCAGTGGCAGTAAATCAAAATGAAGCACAGGCCTATATATTACGCTTGTCCGAACTTTCCAACCACAACGAACATTACAAATCATAATATAAATCATAAGTCTGGATAAAAAAAGGTCAGATCAGTTTTTCATTGCCCGTATAAATTTTAAAAATGTTCCCGCAACCAAGATAAATAACAGAAACATAGCACATCTCCTCATAAAACATTTCATTTTTAAGAAATGTTAATCGGTGCATTGTGCGTGCTTTTTTGTTAAAAATATGTGTGCGTCAAAGCTATGGGGAAAGTGGATCGTTTTTTATTGAGTAGGTCCCGCAAGGGAATCCTCTCCCAGGTAATTGGTCTTATTTCATCTTATTAGGTTCTTTGAAATGACACAGCAGGGTATGTGCCCCACATGAACGGGAATATTTAACGTGAGCATGGCTTTAATACCATCGTAATTTTCTAATGGAGCTCATTTGAATAGCCTGGTTCTGCCTTTTTTCGCCCCTGGAAGGCTAAACTGAAGGTTTGTTCTCCTCTCATTAACGGGAGAAAAAATGGGAATGATTAATGCTTGCAGGCTCCAGCGGCACAGGAACTCATTTCCACATTATACATTAAAATATTCTCTTGTCAAAATGAATTGTCACAAGTAAACTGCCCAGTGATGGATTGGCAACCGGTCCAGAGTGAATTCCTACCTGGTGCATTCTGGGATAGCTTCCAGTCCTTTGCTCCCCAGATCAGGTTGCTTAGTCCACCTCTTGTCCCTGAGATAGGTTAGTCTAAAATTTGCACACTTGTCCTTGAGATAAGTTTGTCTAAATATTGCACTTATTCTTCCTGGCTAAAAGTATCCGGACACCGGATGCTCTGGGACATTTTTAAGATTCAATCTTGGCCCTTTGTTGCAATGCCAGTAAATCCTAATACTCAAGCATGCAATTGAATTTTTTTATTGTTTCAATAGTATGGGGAAAGCCTTACCTTAAATCATAATGACAGTGGCTCCACAGTCAGGGTGAGGTTTGTTAATCGGCTGTAAAAGACTCTGATTGACCTGCACAGAGCTCCACCTCAATTTCATGAAACGCCTATGGGATCTAGTGGATGGCAGACACTGAGCTGGAGCTAATCACCAATCATCTCTGCCTGACTTCACTAATGCTCTCCTGCCGTGGAATCAAATCCCCATTGCAATGTTCTGACATCTCATGCTAAGCCTTCTATGGAGAACAGGGGCTGTTATAGCTTCAGAGGTCCAGTTCAATATTAATGGCCCTCATTTTGGATGAGCCGGTGTCCGTGGTTTTTTAGTCATGTGGTATACATTTGTGCTTGTTTGCACATGAGAGCTGCTGCCTGCATACTGCAGTCAAAGTTCATTGTGAGGGAGTTTTTGAGGCATAACCTTCACTGAGTCAAAATCATTTGGCCTTTCAAGTGAGGTGGTCACTGCATGGAAGATGGTGACAATTATCATAACATAACGTAACATGAATGGCGAGAACGGGATGTTCAGCCCAACTACGCTCGCCAGTTTCTTTATACTATTGTGAATATATCCCTTCAGATACTCAATGACTCAATTGTATCTAGCTATAAATCCAGCCTACTCTTGAAAACCCCCAAGGTCTCTGCCTTAACAATATGGTCAGGCAAGCTATTCCACATCGAAATTACTCTTTGGGTGAAGAAACATTTCCGAATATCAGTGCTAAATTTACCTTTGGTCAACTTCCATTTGTGACCCCCGAGTTCTACTCACAACAGTTGGTTGAAGGAATCCTACATAATTCACTTTGTTAATCCCTTTAACATATTTAAAGACCTCAATCAGATCACCCCTTAGTCTGCTTTTCCTGAGACTAAAGAATTTAAGGATCTTCAGTCTCTTCTCATAGCTTTCATCTTTTATACCTGGAATTAGCTTAGTGGCTCTTCTTTGAACTTTCTCTAGAGCCTCTATATCTTTCTTAAAGTATGGTCCCCAGAATTCTAAGCTCTCAAGCAAGAGAGGGCTGTTATGTTCTTGTGGAATGGGGGAATAAGAGTGGTATTGATTAGGGGGGGGGGGCACAAGAATTTAAATCAGCAACCCTGCTGTTAGGTAAAAACTGAGAAAACGATGATTTTTACTGCTGTTTGAAAATGCATTGCGAGTGATTGCTCTTTGAACATTCACAATGATTTCTGTGAAGTTGATGAACTGGAAGTTGGCGCGGCATCTGATTGCATTACATGGAGTGCGACTCTGTGACTGCTCTGGCCTATACGCCAGCTTTGCATTTCAAAACTGCCTCTGCGGCTTCCAGGCGAGTCAAGCGCGCATCACACAAGCTGGTTCTTCAAATAACTCAAGTGTTTATCAACATCTCACACATAGGAGAGAGCTTAATGTTTGATCAGGAGGGGTGCATTTCATTACCGCTGTTTCATAATCGCAGTTTTCCACTGCCCTTGCCTCTTTTATTTTCTTTTTTACATATTTTTATTCTAGCTGGATCGTTGCGTCTTTATGACAAGGCGATTTGCAAGGAATATGCCTCATAGTGAATAATCCTCATGAATCATGGTTCTGTTTAAATGAAATGAGGGCATTTTTGTATCAATTCTGATAGTCACAAAGGGGAAATTATTTCTAATCAACTCCACTGGAATTACATGTATGAGCATTTACATTTGTAAATGAGGCATCTGTATTTTAATTTACTCCGAGGCCGTTCTCGAAATCTAATTTCGGTCTATTATTTTCCTTTGAAATGGCTGACCATATTTTTAAATGAACGCATATGATGAATATCATTATTTTAATAGAAGTTGGCTGTGTCATTTTCTCACTTTAACACACATAACGCACTGACAGGGTCCATTACTTGTCTAATATTCAAAATCCAGCTAGTCTGTGAATGAGTCATCATAACCATAGATATTAGGTTGTGATATCACCTGCATTACTGTCCTTCTCCACCACTGCAGGCCTTGTGTTGCTAATCAGTGACTGAACCATGAATATCATCAGAATGAATCTCCATTAGGACTCAGTCTGCTCCATTAGAAATGTGAAAAAAAAAGAAGTGCGATAATTATGTCATATCCTCCTCTCGTTTTACGACTTCTGTGTACTTCTTAAAAAAATATTGCCGTGAATGTACAGCCACCAATAACTTTTCACAGATCAAATGCACGGATGCACGGTGCAGTACCTGTTTGCACTGCAAGAGGGGTGATAATACTTGCAAACAAAAGCTGTCTGTGTAAGGTTGGAAAACCTGCTCGGCTTTCTGGCCAGGTCGCTGCAGCATGCAACGCTGCTAGGGGCCCCGCCCCTCAGCTGCTTCTCTGTGGCATTGAACTCCGCCTCCAGCTTTTATTATTTTTATTTAGTCAATGGATGCGCGCAACAATCGCCATTGCTTTTTTGTAATCGCATTTCATCGTCAAGCTAGCTTTGTAAATGTAAATGAACTTCCAAATAGCAACAGAAAGCAATGTGGGTAGCTACACTGGACTATGTTTTGTGTCCATTGATGCAACGTTAACACAGCAAAAAAAAAAAAAAGTTCAAGGTGAGGCTCATTGTTTAAGATTTTTTTGGGTGGGGGGATTTTTCCTTTATTTGACAGTTAAGCAGTGTAGAGAGACAGGAAAGTTGGAGAGAAGAAAGGGGGAAGACATGCAGCAAATGACCTGAGCTGGAATCGAACGCAAGTCGTTGCGGGAAGGACAAAGCCTTTATGGTATGCGCTCTTAGACCGATGAGCCACCGGGGCGCCCCAGGAGAGGCTCATTGTTGAGATGGCTTCTTTGCCATAGCTATCTTGGTAGCATCAAGCATGGTTGGTGTCATTCAGCAACTAGACTTCATTCAGCCTACCTCTGCTCCACCAACGCTCGACCTATGTGCCCATGTTTGGATTAGTCAAGAATTAGGTGAAGTCAGACACGGCCAAGATGGCAGTAGCTGGGAGCACCCACTGAGCTTCATAGTGGATTTAGAACTCGATGAGTGACGTCATGCTGACTGTTTCCATTTGCAGTTTACAGTTCTGCCATGCTGCCTGAGCTGATAAGAAATGCCTAGACTTGTCTCCCTAAGTTTACAAGAGAGTAGCCTACACATGAGGCGGTAAGCAGGTCTACTTGTATTCCTGTTATGAAACTGGCTTCTATTCGGCTGAAGAATCGCTACCTCCTCCCACGCTGCTCTGTTTTGACATTGTTAGTGGATTACTCATCTTTTTTGTCTCCGTTTGGGAATTAAGGCAGAGTTTGCAACCATACAGCTAGTAGCCTACCTGGTCTGGGAAGAATTGTCTCAATTTGTTCAGCACGAGAAGCTAGCTAATCAGAAAAAAAATTCATGAAGCAAAACAAGCCAACGGAATGAATATCCCTTTGTCTTTAAAGAAGACTGAAAAATTTGTCTATGTGCTACATAATTCTTTTAGCCTTCAATTTACACATTTTCCCTGATGTACCAGTCCCACTTTGGTCCAGATTAAACGAGGTGTCACCTGGATCTGGTTTAAAGAGGTTGAGAAAGGATGATTTAAAATTCCAAACCTGGAGGAAACTTGTTGAATTCTTGACTGACACTGCAGATTTTACATGGCTATAAGCTGGCATCATCAGCATAAAGGTCCTACCCTGATGCTTTTGCTGCCATAGTTCCTTTCTGCCTCTTCCGGTTTGAGTGAACACAAAATTAAAGAGCATAATGCCCTGCCTTGCAGGAGGGCATTCAAAGAGGGTTGTTGACTGAACTTCATCTGATATTTTTCACTAATTACACTGAAAAAAAACTGAAGAATAAGTCATTCAAGTATTTTAGCCTTTTATGAAGACTTAAATCATATTTCTAAACATACTCCATGAGGGAGGTCTTTAATGAGGTATGTGTTGTGACTGCCTTCACACCTCCCCTTTGTTCTGGTGTGAGCATAAGCCTAGCAGACAAATTTCGGTCTACCTCGCTGAAATTTTCCTGAATACCGATGTGGTCTCTGAGCCTCAGTGGGCCAGACAATCCTCAGTGTGTTTCGAGAAAGTTTAACCGAGGTTTACTGAGGTGTTGTCCAAACTTAAGAAAACTGGACAGACTTTGGGATACCTCGATAATATTTTCCGAGGTCAACCGAGTTGGCCTCAAATCTTCAGTAAACCTTGGTGTATTTTAAGTTTTTATTTGGAATTTCTTGGGAAAGGTGCACTTTCTCTGCTTTTGGGTGCTAGTACTGGATGTGATTTGAGTTGAAACATAGGCAAACTCAGCCAAATCCACCAACTAAAGCAAAAGAGAACCAAATAGAAGCCCTGGCAGTATCATTTTCATGCATAATACACCAAAAATCCTGGGCCGTTGAGTGGCTTGTTTCATGAATCTACACAAAACTGTTTTTGATCACTGTTGTTGAGCTAACCAAGTTGAGCCAGCTTTTTCTACTTGACGATTTAATGCACTACGCATAAAAGCACTTACACTTGCAAAATAAGACGGAAAAAAATAACAGTCTCTTCAGAGAGCAGCTGTTGTGCCTGACGACCGTGATTTACCACACAAGGAAAGCTGCGGTACAGCAAGCTAAGGGGAAAAGCCCAGTGTGGCAATGTGGCATAAAATTGTGAGGCCAACAGTGTGCACAGGGGATTGCTGTTTGGCCTGGGGTCAGTAAAACCTCAGGCAAAGACCTAATTTTCCCTTTGCGGTTATGAGACTGGAGAACTTTGTTGACTATGTCACATTTCCACTACCCACAGACCCGAAATGAGCAGTGGTAAACCGGACATGTCTGTGTTCTCCGGATGGCTCGGGCTTTATTTACATGCAATGCAGTCGACTAGGGAAAAGGTGAGGTCTGTATAGTTGCTTGTAAATAACGTAAGTATGTATTTTAAAATATCTGACTCAGCTATGTTGTGCAAAGAATGAAAAGGTTTATATTTACAGTAAGTAAGGTCATGTATGTCAGAAGAACAGTGACCGACCCAAGACTGGATGATTTGGATGAAGTTAAAAAAAATAAATAAAAATTCTGGATGATGGGGAATAATAGCCGCAAACCTTCAAACTCACATTTATCATTTTTCAAATGGTCTATTGGGCACATGTCATTATTGATTTGTGTTCCGTAAACTTCAGACACAAAACTGGGAGAAATAAATGGGATATAAGGTCGAGTGAAATATTCTTTGTTCATGACTTGTTTATAGGCACGCTACTTGAGAAGTGGCTTGCAAGTCTATAGCCTACAGGTGCTGAAATATGATTTATAATTATAAAATTATGCAGTATAATTATGCAGTTTGAACTGGTTTAACGACCACTGAGGATGGGTGGAAAAGCAACACTTTTAAGCCAATTAGTTCAAGGCTACATCTACATAGCCTGTTTGTGGGCGGGTAGTGGTATGCTTTGGCCTTGCTGTGAAACAGAACTGAAATTTCATGGTACGAGTTGGGTTAGCACACGTGTAATACCCATACAGCCACAACGAATGCTGTGGGCTCGATATGGTGTAGCTCCACAGAGGAAAAATGACATCAGGGTCCCGCAAAGTGAAGTGCAGGGGGGGCTCAGGTTGAGTTCAAAATTAAAACAACAGCAATTTTAAAGGAGAAATTAGAAACAGTACTTATATTGGATGACTTGAGGTTCAGCTGTGCCCGATGAGATGTTCCCAACAGAGACAGCTTTTATTCTCTCTTACTTCATACCTTGAAGCAACACTATGGTAGGTAGCTTTTATACCAGAACAGTTTTCTGTTTTCTTTATTTTTTCTTTTTATTTTTGGAGCTTGCTTGCATTTGTTGACCTGTAGAAGATTTAGTTCAGGCATCCACATCAGACTTTCTGTATGAGCCTCGTTTCTCTTTCACTTACTGCCTTCTCCACATTGTGTCCTTCACTTTACCACCTGCCTGAATGGATAGGATTTTGGTGTGTTTCCTGTGTGTTTTGGTAGCACCTTCCTAATATCACAGCCGTTGTGTCATGGTTTTTGAGGCTGGCCGTGGCTTTGGGAGGTTTCTTTGTTGCTCTCGTCTGGGACGACATCGTTTTGTCCACAATCGGATTCTTGGGCCGGCTGGCATTAATTGGGGGCGGCGCCTATTCAAGCTCAAGTTCTGCCTTGCTGCCCTTGCTAGACTGTCAGTGTTTTGTTTGCACTATAGCAGGTAAGGTCTCTAGTTAGAGAGTTGTTGAGGAATTAGCTGCAAAGAGGATAGTGCTAGTTAGCAAGGGAATCTTTGACTCTTTTCTTACTCTTTCTGGGCACCGTCTGGTGCTAAATATTTTTAAATTTCATTCAGTCAAGCTTGCATTGCTTCCTTATTGTTACTCGGACTGGATCTAGGTCTTTTGGAAGCGCGAGTCTCCCTCTTTTATTTTGTCTGTGTTTGTCTCTTATTTTGCTATCCTTCCTTTCATTCCGGCGTGTCTCGAAAAACCAACCATCACACGTAGACACTTCGATCTTGAAAAAGTGGCCATTGGGAGCCAGGTATCCGTTCATGGCGTTATGTGGAATATTTTAGCTTCTGTGCAGGGACGAGGCTGACTGAAGGTGATTTGTTCTGAAGTGACCTCTCTGCATGGGCCTTAGTCTTGCGCCTCATCAAAGTCGGGGGAAAAGACCTCATGGACACCCATCACCTGACTGCTTAATTAGTGGATTTGTTCATTTCTTGTATTTTCTTGCGAAGACATTGCATGCTATGAGCAGTTTGGGCACAATATTTTGGGTGAGGAAACTCAAAAATACCATCCCAGAAACTAATGGCTAAGCCCCCTCATGACCCTGGTGACTGGGTTGGATCTTGAGAGGAGTCACAGTGTCCTCTAATGTTCTGTTGTAGGAGTTCCATGATGAATTTCTTATGTGTGTAGTTGAGAAATGTTCGCAAAATATTCCTGTAGATTCCCTTTCCGGTGTGTATGTGGGGGTAAAATCCAAACATGTCTCGGTTCTTCTATTTGTGGAATGTGGTATGTCAAACAGTCAATAACACCAACACTTAATTTGTGCTCGAGTGTTTGTGCGTGTGTGTTTGCGTGTGTGTGGGTGCGCGCGCACGCCAGCCGGCAACACACGATTCTTTTGGTTATCGACTATCGACTTTTTGACTATCGACATTCTAATGATTATTAGAATGATTTGTTGCGTAATATTCAATTGATTTGTCAGCCTCTCACTTTTGTGAAACATGTATAATAAGAGTGTGCAATTACTGAGAGACAAAGCACCTTCACTCGCGTTGTAAAACAGGCACCTTTACCTGTTCTGGTTTTGCCTTTGGCCACATTAGTCATCTGGCTAAAATGCCTTGTGTCCTCTGAGTTTAAAATGATTTGACATTATATCTTGTGAGAACAACTCTTAGACGATGAAAATATTTGTTGGCTATTTTTTATTGTCAATAATATGGACTGTTTGTTTCATCTGTTGTGTGTTTATGTGTATTTGAATGTGTTTGCTTACAAGCAAAAGCCTAACAAAAGTCAAAATTGTGTTTGGAATAAGAATCAGCAGGGTGCTCGTCAAGTCTGTAAGCAATCGAAGAGTGAAATGTTGGCTTCTAAGAAACAGCCTCGAGTCCTAATGTCATTGCATGAACTGGGATATGGGAGTTCTAAAGAGAGAATTTACCTGACTGCTCGGCTCTTGCTAAAACACTAGGTCGTTTGCTGAGAAAATTGCCAAGATTTGCTGGAAAGTGCATTTCAAGGTGGCTTTTGAAAAGCCATCTTCTCCTCTGAAACTGCATTTGCCGTGCCAATTTTTTTTTTTTTTTGCTGCGCGTTTCATGTTTATGCTTAGGATGTGTGATTACAGGCTGTTCCTCTGAAAAAGTCAAACAAACACCGGAGAGCCTCTTCTGCAGATGAAACGAAGGACTTGGGCTCTTTATATTTTTCCCTTGAGCGGTCAAGGATCTGCGCATCCTGAGGGCCACCTCAGCGCTTTTACACGCCGAAGCAACCCACTCGTGCCCCTTGAGACGTCTCAGACCACAAACCCGAGGCTGCGATGATGGCAGAGTGCTGCAGATGTGCAGCTGATCTGCGCAGAATACCAGTCTGCCTCAAGCAAGGGTCTGTGAGCTGACACATTTTCAGTGTCTGCGAATACCAACGGAGCGTTACGTTTAAATGCAGCTGCTATGAGGGCTTATGGATTTATTTTATACAGTCTTCATGCAGGGTGGTCTGTGTATTTGGACAGTATCACTATTTGTTGTTGTTTTGGCTTTGGATTCTGGCAAAATAAAATTAAATGATGAATACAAGGTTGAGGTACAAACTGGCATTTTGAATTGGTAGGTATTTATATGCAAATTGGGTGAGAAACTGCAGCTGTTTTTATGCAAAAGAGACTGTCCAAATGCATATAGTATAGACTGTGCTGTACGTGACGTGTGTGTATATGCCTGTTGATATTCATTGAGATCCCCTCTCTGTCTCTTTCAAACACGCACACGCACGCACACGCACACGCACGTGTTTTTGCCATTGCTGTGCCAGTACATACAACAGGGAAAACTCTGTCAGTCCTTCTGTCTGAATCCATTTTCTCCTCTATAAGTTGGACAATCGCGCTGTAACTGCTCATGTGCGTTTAGCATTGGCATTGGCAGCAACTGGCACAGTTGATTTTTCCATTTTAACAAGTTTGAGGCATTTTCAAGCAAATTTAACATGATTATGAGAATTTTTGGCAAGTCTGCACGGAATTGTGGTGCACGCATCCCCGGAAGTCCGCATGTTTTTGTGGCGCGTAGCCCCGGCGTGGACTGGTTGTTAATAGGAGTGGAGTGTCATTATTGACTGGGCCAAGGAAGGGGAGCCACACTGATCTTTGCCTTTGTCTGTCGGTGAAATACCTGAGCAGACACAACTGGCAGAGTTCACAATGAAGGCATGATTACCACATTAAAGCTTAACCACTCGAGTTCAGCCACTCGCTTAATACAACTGTAAGGTCTGTTGGGGGATTTTCCTGCATTCAGGTCAAACCTCTTGAGTTCACATTCGGGGGAGATTATTACAAAATTAAGGTTAAACCACTAAACTTCATATGGGGATTACTACAACATCAAGGTGGAACTGCTTGAATTCACATTGGGAGAATCATTTCTAAAACTATATTAAGGTTGGAACACTTGAGTTTATCCTGTACTATATTGAAAACATTACAACAACGCATTATTAAATGCTATAGCTCATTAATTTAGTTGTTCATTGAAAATGAATGCATTTCAAATATGATGACAGCAACACACTCCAGAAAAGATACTAAAGGGGCATGTTGGGACTAATGATGTGGCAAGTTGCAATCAAAAGGTGATATTAGACAGTGAAATTAAACAAGAGCGCTAATTGTGTTATAGTACAAAAAGAGTCTCCAAAAAAGGCTGGCCCTCAAGCGAAGAGAGGTGAAGGCTCACCGATTTGCCTACAGATGCGTAAACTTTTGATCTATTATTTTGAAAACAGTATTTTAATCTCTATTCTGTGTAATTTTACTCAAAATTGGAAGGAATCTGATGAATCTTTGTGCATAAAGGGTACGTCTGACAATCACTACTGAATTATTGTGATCTTCGTTCCCTCAGATGTCAGTCTCTCAAGATGCATCTTGCAACTGAGACTGATATCACTGCTTGGGCACAAATATAATTTCATGAACCTTTGACAGTCAAAGCCAAAGCTTTAACATGCAAAGCCGGAGCCATATATGAACACTATCCAAAAGCGCAGCTGACTTCTCCGGGCTCAATATCGTCTGGTGATGAAGAGTAGCACAGTGAAAGCCTGGTCCAGGAAGTCAAAATTTCAAGTTTTTTTTTTTTAAGAAAAAACAGCTGCCATTTTCTCTGGACCACATACGACAGGGACAACCCCAGGTGTAAATGGCAGTGGGTCAAAAAGCCAGCGTCTGTCATGGTACGGAGGTGTGTCAGGGCACATGGCCTCGGTGACTTGCACATCTGTGAGGGCAATGATAAGCATAGATATATCTATGAAATTTGGAGCAACATATGCTGCCATCAAGATGTTTTCTGTTCCAGGGATGTCCTTTCCCAGGTAGAATATGGCAAGCCACACTCTGCATGGATATCAGGTGCATGGTTGTGTATGCAGAGTGTGGAGGTGCTTGATTTGCCTGCCTCTATGATAGAGATAGAGTCTGGCCCATTATGAAATGATATACACAGCGCAAAGAAGGCTGCGTACAATTGTGCTGCTGAAGACTTTTATAACAGAGGAATATGGGGACAAGCTGCTTGCTAAATTTGACTAACTTGTGTCTCCAGTGCCCCAACTCTTAATGAGTGTGATTAGAAGGCGTAGGGATTTTGCACAGAGGTTCGCAGTGGAGTGTGACAACTTTTTTTATTTTTAGACTTGGTTGCAGACATCTCATCATATATTTTCAGTAAGCAATTAAATTTGCATTAGATCATAAAACAAAGTGTTGATGTTTTCAATACAGTAGAGGGCAAATGGATTTGTCAAATCATTTTTGATCATTTTATGTGCATTTTTCACAATATGCAGACTTTTTGGATTTAGGGTTATACATTAATGTTTTACCACTGGAATTCACATAGCAAGGATTATTATTACGAAAAGGTTGAGACACTTGTGTTCACATACGTAGGCTTAGGGGGTGCAATCACCACTTTTAGCTTTCAGCCACTTTGTGTTCACATTGGTGGTCGCGGCATTATCACATTGGCTCTGAACCATTATTCCTTACACAGGGCTAGGGGTTACTCTTTACAATAAGGTTGCATTAATTAACTTTAATGAATGCAGTATAAGCATTATCTAACAGCATTACCTAACAGCAGTCAACCAATGGGTCTAGTCATCATTTAGTGTTCATGTTACCTAAGGTATTAATTTATACATTATTGAATATTTTAATAGTTTTAAGTGTCATTTAACAGATACTCAAGGAATGTTTTAAATTTTACAATGAGGGTTACAAAGAGCATCAATAAATGGTTTAGTATGGTTACATAGTCCTTAATAAGCACTGATGCATTTTTTTAAAACTGTTATTTAGCGGATTGTTAATGCTTATCACTGCATTACCGAATGTTAATGAATGTGCACGTTTTGTGAAGTGTTATGGGTTGGAATTACTGCAGAAGGAGTTCAACAGCAAGAGTTTTGGAGGAGGATTGTTGTGTCAGAACAGCGTGTACAGATGTTTGTTTTTGCCAGAGTAGCATTGATGCGGGAGCTGAAGCCCTGAAAACTTCTGAGCTGGGTTTTTGGGGGGCATCTGGCACTCTGAGATTGCTCAGACTTTTGGAGCATTCACTGCATGCGTGAAAAGATGCGTTTAATGACACGGGAACGTCCCCAGCACTCTGATACGTCAGTATTTTTGAGCTCACTGCTAGAGCAGGGGCACAGGCTCTCGATTGCAGCGGTGCTGCTAGGCTCAGATCCCTTCAGAAAGATGGATCTGCGCTGATGCTAAGAGCTGCAGCGCGACCCACCCTCTGTGATAGGCCGTTCCTCCAGCAGCGAAGGAGGACGTGGATTAAATCAACGGTATCAATTTACTGAGGAAAAAAAAAAAAAAAACACAAAAATTGAGTGATCGCCGATGCAGGAGTGATGAAGGGAGGAAGCCAGAATAAAATCTCTTCACTTCACGCGTCAATATTTTTCCATGTATTCATGAACACGGCTGTACTTTCAGTATGTTTTTTTTACGTGATTCATTTTATTTGGTTACTCTGCCTCAGCGTAGGCCCCTGCCTGGTGGATGCATTACCTTTGCACAGCCTCTTATCATACCTGACAAACAACACCAAAGACGGGTGATACTAACTGGTGCTCAATAATACTGCGCTATCCCTAGAGAGGACTGCCAATCTGAAAGAAAACTCTCTCGATCTATGAGGATGGGGGCTATCACATACACACACACACACGCATGCCTACACACACACTCGAGCACACACATTAATACACATAGACACACACGCGCGCGCGCGCTCGCACACACACACACACACACACACACACACAAATACACACACATAGACTCTCACAATATACTCCCACGCACATACCGATAGACATGCACGAACACTCACCCACACACACATTCAGACACAAGCATACATACACACACATTCCTTTTGGCAGACTGTAACTGCTTAAAAGAGGTATGGATATCTGTTTTATAGTTGTGTTTTCTCTCCGAATCCACAGGAGAATGGCTTCATAAAATGTGCCGTGCGGTCTAAAGTTGTTTCTGTCAGATGGTTTATATGTGCCCTATTAAATATTATATTCAGGGATTCCCTCTGAATGAAAGCTAAATCAATGTCAATTTCTTTGTACAGTTGGTAGTGTATGTTCATAGAACTGCAGATGAAAATTGGGTGACATTTGTTAATATTCTTACAAAATAAATGTTACTGCTCGCATTGAATGACCCGGTCATGTTCTATTTTGGGCCAAATTTCTGTTGCCTAGAAGTATTTCTCTGCTGAATATTCATGTTTAATTTACCTTTGCCGGTCAATTTGGTTTCAGCCAGGTTTTCAAAACCTTTTGCTGATCTAACAGCTGATGAGCGTAATATCACTTCAGTCAGGAGAGAGCAATAAATTAAATAAAGGAATCATTTATTACTGATTATAGAATGAACAGATGAACGGATGTGACAAAGGCCTTGACAAAGTCTTTGGCACTTTGGCTCAAAAGGGAGATTTTGTGGTTGAGGAGCATCTCCCTTGAACAGCCCACATGGAAAAAATCTATATGAACATATATGCGCATATGGGCCAAATTCAGGTACATACATGTGCTTATAGAGGGCATATAGGTCTCCTATATCACTTTTTTATTTACCCATATAGGCCCTATATGTACATACAAGGTATTTGTCTCCTATATAGATCATATGCCCAGTGGCAGGTTCTGTTTGTCATACCATTGTATAGCTCATAGTCATATCTCACTTTTGCAACTGTCATACATGATGCCTTGCTTATATTTTTATTCTCAAGGTAATATCTGCATATTAGTCCAAAGTCCTTACAGAAATAACAAGAATTTCACGCAATAACTTATTAATCGCATGTGAACACGTGAAATTGGCATCACATTTGATCCTAAATACAGGTTGACATGTAACAAAGGCATGTTATGTGTAAACCATAGTGTAAACTATGGCAAGTGAGAGAAGTCAAAAAGCTATGATATCAACACAAATATCTAATACTATTTACATTTTTTTCCTGAAACATTAACAATAACCAGTTCATCAATTCTTTCTTGACCATACTTATTTCCATTCTATGAAGATTGAGTTTTATATTGTGGAACAGCAGGAAATGTATAAAAACAATATGGTTTGATGATGTTTATTTCATCACTTAAGCATTTTTTCACGTTTAAGTCACCGCCAGATTCTCCACATTAGAACAAATTGGATTCACATCATTACAGCTCATACACATCCACTGAAAGGTTACACTACATGGTTACATCCACCAAATGCAATGTTTTCTATCTTGTCTGTAATGCAGTTTCTTGATGAATATGGCTCAGAGGTCCTTACTCTAAATGTAGCAAAATAAAACAAAAATAACAAAATAAAAGTACACAGAAGAACATACATTCAAGTAAACATGCCTTTCAAAAGTCATTTCCACCCCCACATCTATTTGAGCATTTCACTGTGGTTAATAAATTTGAAGACAAAGTCTACATTTCTGCTCACAGTTTTAATGAATAGATGCTTGTCTTTTATCTAAGATGTTTGTCTAGCAACTAAAGGTTCCAGACTTTTTCCTACAGGGATGAAATAACAAGGATTCTTGAATCACACACGGAAAGAACCTATATAAACATATAGGTTTTAATCCCCGCCTTGCATCAACCAGCAGTGGTCGGCAGCTCTTTTCAGAAGTAGCGCGCAATTGGCCAATGCGCTACAGGTATGCAAATTGCGAAGGGCCTGCTGGGAAGGGTTATGTAGATTAGAGTTCCTCTAGGCACTTTCTGTTGGCTAAACAGGTGCTCATAGATAAGATTCTGACTGTGTTCGGCTGATTATCCTCCCCCCTCATTCCGAGCTTGAAAAGTTACGCCCAGCAAGTGCATAAAGTCCAATTGTTAATGGCTGCGGGCTGTGTACATGCTCCTGAATTGAAAACAGGGGCCGCATATGCAAATGTGCTTAAGAACTTGTACTTCATTTTCCTAATCCCATATCCCAGATTCGGGTGGGATTGGCAACAGTTTAGTCATTTCAATATTACGCATAATTATTTCTGAGGTTGGCTTAGTCGGGTAATTTATATGACCAAGGTTGTGTGCCATTGGTCTGTGTGCATTTCAGTCACCTTCTCCATATCAGTGTCAAGTTCATGCCCTTTGTCAAAATTATCCTGTCAGACAGGTGGGGCCTGATCCAGAGCTACTGAAATCAGGTACAGTCAGCCCAGGCACATCCTGTACTCTGGTCAATAAAAGGCCACCCCAAAAGTCCCAGTTCTGCCATTGTTCAAAATGTCATAAATGACTTAAAAAAGCCATCAGGGAGCATGCCATTGGCATGATCAATGCAGGAATGTTTCTCAGGGATGTTAAAAGGGCTCTTAATGTCCATGTTTCAACAATAAGTTGCATAAAACACCTTTTTGAGGAATGAGGCAAGACAGCAGACCGCCCGCATGCATGACGACCATGTGTGACAACCCCCACCCAAGATCGCCATATCTTGACTCTTTATCTCTGTGATCGTCTGAGACCAGTAACTCCCAGTAACTACTGATGATGAGGCAGCTGGTCCCCACCATTACCCCATTTTTGCAGAAACCGTGAAAAATAATCTCCAGGAAATCCATATCTTCACTTTTGCCCTTTGCGGATTGGACCTCTCCTCATCTCGATGAAAAAATTGGTATGACTGAGTGAATAGACACGTTTGATGGCCAATGGCACGATGGAGGACTGCTTTCTTTGCAGACAAGTCACGTTTCCAACTTCACAGAGCGAATGGACGGAGGATCGTTATGCTGACATCATTGTGGTGCGCAAGGTGGCACATGGTGGTGGAGTGCTGGTTTGGGTGGGAATATTCCAAGAACATTGCACTCAACTGCAATTGATGAACAACAACTTGAATGCAGTGTGATGCAGTGTCACAATGAGATGCTGCTGCCTATCGTCCTACCATTCAACCTTCAAAACAATAGCCATCCAGCATGACCATGCCAGACCCAAGTCACCCGTGTATGCTCAGAATTCCTTGAGCCTGAAAACATTTGTGTGCTCGAATGGCTGGCTTATTCCTCGGATTTGTCCCCCTTCCAGAATCTTAGGGATGTCCGCAAGCAACGAGTTCGTCATTGGTTCCCATTTTCAGCCAATAGCCGCCAACTCCACACAGCTCTTGAAAAGAAGTGGAAACATGTCCACCAAGCCACCACTGACCATTTGTTACAGTCCATATAGCAGAGATGTGTAGCAGTGCAGCAGGCCAAAGGCGGACATACCCAATATTGATTTGAGGAATTTGGACAATAAACCCCATCCCCTTTATCATCACGCCATTGCGAGATTCTTGTTTGTCTTTTTAAATCATTGGATTAAACGTTTTGTAATATGGTCATACAATCTGTCAACACTCAATGAAAGTACAATGAGCTTCTAAACATGGTCATATTTCTCACAATATGAAGTGCTGCGTTTAAATTTTTGTTCAGTGTATGACCTTGCAATCTGTGCTCTTGAAAAAGTTGAGACATATTTCTTATGGACAAAAACATTTTGAGTCTGTATTTTATGATTTTTTTTTCCTCTCTCTATGAATGAAGTACTTTCATCCGCTGAGAACCCCACCTGATCTTTTTGGCGGGGTGTCCTCAAAGTATCAAGCTCAAAAGGGCCCTTTCAAGGCTTGCTTTGAGGGGTAACGTTGTGCTAGCTGAAAAACACTTCTGGAACAGTCCACCAGGAGGAACTGATACCTGAAGGTGTTGTAGAGGTGTATTAGGGATGTTAATTAAAGTTAAGCTCTCCTGGGCTACTTTGGCTTGTGGGAATGAGCTTGAATATTTTATTAGCTCAATATTCAAATACGAGGTCACCGGTATCTCTTTGAGCAGTACACAAATGCTTGTTAATTAAGGTAACGTAATTAAAAATATTCTGAACTGAACTGTTTCTAACCTGCATCCTTTGCCAAGTGCCTTGAATGTAACTTTGCTCATTTGTGAGTGACTGTGCATACCGATCAACAGATCGGTGACTTTTTTTTTTTTTAATCCCCTGCCACGATGTGGATGGGGATTTGGGAATGATCCTTGTATCCGTCCATCAGTTTGTCAGTCCATCAGATTTCTTTTCAGGGCCAATGTTCCTAAGTCATTCAATATTTCTGAAGGAAATTTGATATATGGATGTAACTTCTTGTGTTTTTTTGTGCCATTTCATACATCCATTCGTCCTGCAGTCCATCTTTTCCTTACTCCCCTGTGTTTTGTTTTGTTATCAGCCATCTCTTGGCAGGGGGGATCTGAGTAATTCATATTTGTTTGATGGAGAGTTTCAGAAGATGCTGTGATTGGGGATCAGGGTCAAAGACAGACAGGGTTTAGTTGGTATTCACTCTGAGGCACTGAAATGTCCATCCATCTGTTACCCGAGCCACTAACTCAGGGTCCGGGTCATGTGGAGCAGATTCCAGCATCTGGTGAACATAAGGACAATTTACAGTCTCCAGTTAGCCTGACATGCCTGTCTTTGGACACGTGGAAGGAAACCAGAGGACCTGGAGGACACCCAGGCAAACATGGGGATAGCATAGAAACTCCACACAGATAGACCCCTGGCTTCAGTTGATTTGAACCCACCATTTTCTTACTGTGAGGTGACAGCAAAACCCATTGCACCCCTACATTACCCCTGAACCAGAAAAAAAATATATATATATCAGCACCAGTAGTTGCTGATTTGCATTGTATTGTGCTGAGAGCTTGGAAAAATTTTCATTTATTTCACACACATGGTTGGTCATACTCTGAAGAAAAGATAACTTAATGTAATTATGGTCAGTAAATGCACCGAGTTTTATTAAGTATGTGGTAGTTAAACTGATGAAGTGCTTGAACCAAGTAATAGGAAGAATTCCCGTGCCATATACATCATTATATTACCCACAGTCCCTGCCACTATATTTTTCACTTCATCCCAAGAGTCCACCAATAAGCCTTGTCAATTTGATTGACAACAAGTGGTCGTGTAAGTTTAATGAATTTTGGGGGGAGGGGGAAGATCAGCTGAAATTATGGCTGATTCACCTTTTACACTCTGAATTTTTCACTTAAGTTTTCCCTCAAGTAGGCTTAATGCCAGAAAAAAACATTTTTTTCCAAATTGTAGGACAGTGTCGCGTACATATTTTGTACCGGCTGCTTGCAGTACTTCACTGAAGCTACATCACTTTTCTATAGAGAAAAATATTCAAGCCCAAGACACCACATTTTTATGGCCACGGCGTTACGTCGAATGGAAAATATGTAGATCTTGTATCAACACATTTCACTGTAACTGAGCAGAATATATCTAGGATCGTTGAAATCTCCACTGGAAATTGAAATAGCCCAGAAGTTTCACAGGTTTGAATACAGCTGCTGCATTTGACAGACCCATACACGGATCTGTAGGATTTATGGGGCTATATATTATCTCTCAGTCCAAAACAGAACAGAACAGATAGAGTGGGAGGTGGAGCTTTTAAACTTTGCAAACCTTTGGAAAAAGAAAGCTGCTCGAGTTGGCTCTGCCCAGCATGTTCTGCGGGGGCCTCTCGCTGGGATATCTTAGGTGATCATTTCAGCAGCGCGACATGCTAACAGTAGATTACGAGAGAGGTTGGGTTTCTGACCTTGCCTTAATGATGGGTGTCAGATCTGGCTTATAACTGACCCTGGCCGCATCATTAGCTCAGAACAAAGCTCTGCTCCCGCTGCGTCTGAATAGGAGAAAAGTTCTTGCGCTAAAAGATTAATTTTGAATTCTTTGTGATCGAAAGCCAGAAGTTAATGATTGCACTGTGCTGGGCTGCTGGTTTATTTGAGAATACGTATCTATATTTTACATTTTCCCAGAGGAGCACTGAACTGTATTGTATTTTGCTTTGTTTTTTACCACTCAGTAATGGATGTTGGACCATTTTCCTCCTGAGTATTCCTGAGAAACTTCATCACACATTTTCCTCATGGCAGAAGTGAGCAGAATACTTCTGAGTCTGAATTTAAAGTTGTCATAAGTGTGTATCTTTGAGCACCTGGATAGTTCAGCTTTGAAAATATGGATCATGGCCCTATTATTCTGTTACTATGGTGATTCAATATCAGTGGCGGCTCTAGACCCAGGAATTTGGGGGGGGGGGGCGCAGACACGTCCCTTTATGACAATTAGTCCTGTCTAGTTCTCAATCATTTTTCTTTACTGATGCGTTTTCCAATTATCGTAATTGGCAACTGAAGACACGGTTTCTGTCCATATGCGATGGAACAGCGATGATTTTTTTTATCAACCCACGCAATACCGAGAGTGAAAGGTGATATTTCATTGGAATACGGACCTGATCAATCAACGCGAAGCACTGGCCCATTAATAAGTAAATTATTTTTCTGTAGTGAATTTCGCCCATGATTTCATCGCTGTTCGATCACATATGGAGAAAAACCGTGTCTTAAGTTGCCAATTACGATAATTGGAAATTGCGTCAGTAAAGGAAAATGATTGAGAACTACCCAGGACTAATTGAAGCACCTATTGCTAAAACCCCATAAGTCACACTTGGCTTGACTTGACTTGTGGGGTTTTAGTAATCAGTGCTTCAATTGTCATAAAGGGACGTGTCTGTGCCCCCCCCCCCAATTCCTGGGTCTAGAACTGCCACTGAGCAATATCCTGTCAATTTTTAGGACCCGCTGAAATGTGTCTGGGAAAGGGAAGTGTTTAATTTAGTATAATGATGAAAAGTGTCTCCCATTCTTTATTTTCAGAGCATGGGGCTTGGCTGGAGGATGATTGTTTAAATATTCGCAATCCTGAAATGGCTGAAAAAGTAAATTATTAGCTCTCTGAGTGACACTAATATTAAGTTCGTCTGTGAGTCCTGTGGGCGGGTGTTTGCATCCCCGCCACACCATTACTGGTGATGGCAGAAGGTCCACATGGGCGAGGCAACAATTGACTCAGCCTCATCAAGGGTAATAGGGGTTAAGCCACTAAACGTTTGTCAGTTCATCGGTCTTTAGTGACCACTTTTGGTCGGCCAGGTGCATGTGGTTGTACAGGCTAAATCGAAATCTGACTACATGTAATTTGCAGTGTGACTGCATATTGCAGTGGTTCTCAACCTTTTTGGGGTCCGGGGCCCCCTGAATATTTTTGATCAACGCTGAGGACCCCCAACCCACCCCCGACCTGGGAAATCGGAGAACCAATTTCATAGAAACAGCAGAAACTGCATTTTAAATTGCATTATTGCATATTTATTCCCTCTCTTGGAGGCAAATATGAGCTTTGAACTGTAACTTCCGGAAATATGTAACAAAACAGCATACTTATATAGTCGTTTTTAGATATATTTAACAAAACAGCACATTTATGCAGTGGCTTCTGGGACTTATGTAACAGAACAGCGGCATGCATGCAGGGCCGGCGCACGCACTTTTGCCGCTCTAGGCGAATATCAATAATGCCGCCCCTCTAGTTGCAGTGTACCATGATAGTAACACCACACAAATACCAATACGTCATACAAATAAAGCTAAAACCAGCAACATATTAACGACAATAAGCCACACACACACACACACACACACACACACAACGAAAAGCCGATCCAGAAATAGTGTGCCCGAAGTGTCAACAATATGCAATATGCAGACATTTTAGCGATCCATATGCAAATAAGGCAACTAAAAAGCCTGCCTATAACCAGACAAACACCGATAACCTGCTTTTAAAATATTTATAGCAGACACCTGACAACATACCGGCTAGCCCGTTTCCAAATAAAAAAAATCAAAACACCACTTTCTCCTGTGAGGCAAGCCCACGTGCTTCCACGCATTAAATGTCAGCAGGCAGGTATCATCAACAACGTTATATACATGAAATGCAATGTCAATTCGGTGTCTCCTAGACATTGCTTACCCACTGTAAAGAAACTGCCAGAGACCGAACTAGTGGCATTGCCGATGACCAGTAGAAAGTACTGGATTCTAAGGAGCCACCGAATTTACATCGCATTTCATGTCTCCGTGAATGCTGGGGACGATTTGTCGAATATTGCTAGCCACGTATAAATGAATCTTGGAGCGTTTAATATGGAACTACAGACCCATGTGCACACAATATGTAAATCCATGTCGGCTCTGTATTTCTGCAGAGAGAATATTCCCATACTCTCAACAACGTATTTTCGTGCAGGAGTGAATTTGCATGAGCGTGAGGTACCGCTCCAAACCTTTCTTGCACTAGTTTCAGCTGCAACCCCTACTGGATTAATAGCAGTCTATTCTCTTCGCCGGTATGTCATCATTTTGCGACTTCAGGTATTCTAAACCATTAAGCCATATAAAGGTGAAGTTTAAGTTCGGAACAGCTTTTTCTAGCTAATTATTTTGATTTTGACTGAATGTAACGTTACATTTGAAGCCCACGAGCTTAAACGTGTAGGCTCGCCAGCCAAATACATTCACACGTACCGATTAGGAGAAAATGTGACAAATCTAACGAACGTTAGCATTACTGACTACGCCGAAGAAACACTCGAAATTAGCAAACGTATTTACTGATGATCTGGGGCTAACTCGGGGTTAACTGCTAAAGATTAATATGATGAGCTAAAACAAATAAACTGATGAAGAGCCGAAGTTTTGGTCAACGTTTATCGGTGTATTAATAGGTGGGTTTAGAATTCGTTGAGGTGCGCTTCAAGCAACCAATCAGAGGCGCCAAATCGGGCCTTATGGATATAACGGGTAGAAAAAAAAATTGCGGACGGGGAGGAGGCGTGTGCAGATGGTGTGTGTGTGTGTGTGTGTGTGTGTGTGTATGATTGACATATTCCTCAGCCTTTCAATATCTCCCAGAATGATTGAGCCTGCCGATCTTTTTTTCTCCATGATTGTACTCACTTGCCCCATTTTGCCGCTCTTGAGAAAGTGCCGCTCTAGGCAATTGCCTAGTTTGCCTATGTGGCCACGCCGGCCCTGCATGCATGTGATTTTTCGCTCACGTGAACTTGGACAATATTTGTGTGAAGAACTCAGCAGTCTTGCCAACTGCTGATTGATTTTTAGTGCGTAGATGCCGCTGCAATTGTGCAGATTTCATGGTGTGGTTTGAGAGTACCTCTCCACATAAGAAACACAGAGGCTGAGAAAAAAGTCCCATTACCTTCTGCAGGTAAATAAGGTAAATAAAGGTCTTGGTCACATTTGAGTGGGATGACGCTATGTCTATAAAGATCATAGGATCTTTAAAAAAAAGATATTTTAACGGGCCTCTTGCAATAACATTACGGACCACTAGGGGTCCAAGGACCCCTGGTTGAGAAACACTAACATAGTGTATATTGTAAAGCAGTGAGGACTACTTATCTCGTAAGTCAGTAGAATCACGTGCCACAGCATCTTCCTCCTGAGTTGATGGGAACAGGTCGCTTTGCTGTGGACAAAACAGTTTGGCAGTGTTTAAGGTGGGATAAAAGGGGAGGAATATAAAAATATTAAATTACAGAACACTTTTTGCCTGAATTCAACTCAGACCTGCTCCCGGAGAGCACCAGTGTTTGCTGGTTTCCACGACAGTCCATCGTGCTTGTGAGTGATGAGTTGGAGTAAGAAACGCATTATGAAACCCGTGGGCCTCCAGGACTGGCGTTAGGAACCCCAGCAGAGCCCATGGCTTTCATCGTTCACCGTCGCTCATGACTTTCACAACATTTCCACTCTTGATGAGGCGCCATCTTAGCTCAGAGTGAAGAATACCTGGGCTTATCGAATGTTTATCAGACATAGTAGCTCATCAGTTCCCCATCATTACGTTGGCTATGTGGATGTGAACAGGATGCATTGTGAGCTAAAAGATCCAAGACCTTAATAAGCAAAGATAGATCAAGATTGACAGCCACATTAAAGGTGTCTGATTTGATTTCTTCCAGTGGTGAGAGACTTTACAAGTCCGTCTCAAGCACAAAATCTTCCATATTTTAGTTCACAAAGGCTGGTATGAATAGTAGGTTACGGACAAAATGTCATCACAAGACGGACTGCGAGGGAAACTTTGATGGGTGATTAAAGCAAATTTGCTTCACTGGCAATTTTGATCATTCTTCTGAGCACTTATCTGCCGTTCGCTTTTGATTTTATTGCCTGATAAAGACTGAGAGTTAAACAAACAAAAAAAAAAAACCAGATGTACTTGATTAACAGTGTAACTTCTCTGATGGGTAACAAAACATTAGCAAAACAACAAAGTCCAGAACAACAGAAAAGTGGGGTGAGTTTGCAGTATGGTGACCTGGACACAGCCTTCTTAATGGCCCATTGATTTCCAGCGATGGGTGAGAAGGGCTTCATTAAAAGTCCCTGTGCCATTGATTTGATGGGGTCTATTTAAATTGTCTGATTTAAGTGTCGCGCGAGGAATCGTTCGCTGCGATTATCCTGGCTGTCACTGTCGCAGTTGCACTCGTGCGGAATCCTCAGCCGTGAGCGTATTGACAGGAGTCAAAGAGGGGCGCGGTGAATTGATGCTTTTAAACGATGGCGCATTTATTTCCATTTTTCTTGCAGCCATTTGCGGCTTTTATCCTAAATACAGCTAAAGCTGAAAAATAGACCTGGAGGTTGGAGCTAACAACCCCCTCAAACAACCGAAAGTTCAGTTTAAAACCTGAACGAAAATTTCACTCCGTAAATTTGGATTATTTGTTGTTCTTGTCCACGTTTTCACACAAAAACCACTGGAGGACGCATAATGTTCGGCCATCAAACAAAACAATGCAGTGACGCCGCGCGCATAAAACACCGGGCTCTGACATTTTTATGAGCTGCTTCCGGGATCATTAATTTTTAAAGGAAGACGGTGAGATTTAGTGTGTAGCAACTGCCCTTGAGTTAGCCTCAAGTCCGGACCAGACCCCCCCTCCCTCCCACACACACACACACACACACACACACACACACACACACACACACACGCACGCACGCACACACACACACACAAACAGACACTTTCTTCATTAAAAACGCAGGAGCCATTTTCCCCTTATTTCCATTTTTTTGTGTTGCACAGATCATCCTTGCACTTAACTTCCCCAGATCCCTGGCAACTCCCCAAAGAGTGCGGTGCAGAATGTCCCATGATGCCGCTGTGTTTGTGTTGCCATGTCACCAGGCGGTGCTCGGCAGATGGGGATAGTGGTTTGCGAGGTCTGTCTGATCTCCTGACGAGGTGTCTTGTCCAAGCGTAGTTTGATTCCTCTTCCCGAAGGAGCCCCTGTCACTGCTTGAAATCCTTCGCCTTGGACGAGTGGGGGAGACAGGGGGTCAAGGATGGAGGGAGGGGTGCATGTCTACTTCCTGTCACAGTCTGTTGAGTGGCCACGGGTGATTTATTTAAAAAGGAAAGGAAGAATCTACACTCAGGCGGGCCGAAGGTGCCCATCGTCCTCTCAGCAGAATTCCGAAGTCGCTGAGATAAACTATTACTCATTCGGCCTTTGTAATGACAATAAATATGAAAGGATGCCTTCATTAGTCATGTAAATGTATTTCTTTGTTAAGCGTGACAGAACAGTTTTTGGCATGAGTTACTATCACAGTAGTTTGTTTAGCCAAGAGTGGTATAACCAAAGACAACCTGGCTGATGTCTAAAAATGAAAAAGAATGTCACAAATATGATTATGTTTGTTGCTTGGCTAACTGTGCTTGGCTACTGCAAAAGAGAGCAAATAAATTCAATGGAAGATTGGGCTGTCTACCTTAGTATTAATGGCAGCAACCATTATCTCTGACCTCATGCCTCATTTTGTAAAACACGCGGCACCTCTGAACTGCTCTTGCTGCAGTGAAAGTCTAACAGACGCTGGATTTCAAGCTGTTAATACTTTTTTTCTCGAGCTGAATGGTTGAAACAAACCTAAAAATGAGTAGGCTGTGGTGTGTGCAAAAAAAAAAATCATCCCCTTCACCATTTCTCAAATGAAAAGGATCATTTGCCTGAAGTTATTCACTTTTAAAAGTGAAGAAAAGCACCCCGATAAGTACGTTCAGTTCAAAAGAGGAACTGAATAACAGAAACTTCCTGTTCAGTTCTGCGTTCTGTTGCATAATTCTCAAAGAATTTAGGTTATGTCTGCAGGAGTTAAATAAAACTTGTATCATGAAAATTGTTCTTTGGTGCTCCAATGCCAGTGTAGAGTTCTTCATTTTGGAGTGGTTGCTTCTTTTATTACACATGAATTAGAAGAACTGGTCATTCCTCTCTCCCAGTGCATTCTGGGATAGGTTCCAGCACCTCCATAACCTCGAACAGGACTAAGCTGTTAGGGTAATGGATGGTCATGGGTGTATAAAAAGAATGCCCATTTATCTGCAGAGTCTGTCCCGGTCGCACTGGTAACAATATATGTGGTATGGGCTCTTAGGCTAGTGGTGTAAAACATCAAGACTAGCCCGCCATTAGACTGGATATATTTGTCCATTGCCTAACTATACAGGCATATGCTTTTCTCTTCTCGATGATTATAGGATTAGAGGGCTGAATGGATCACTGTGCTTTGTCCTGTACGACTAGCCTGTCTAGTCTCAAAACTGTGAAAATTGCCCAGAACACTATAGCCTGAGTAATAATTTGATGATTCTTCTCTTCTGCAGCTATTGGTGGAAATCTGTGGGAGGCCACGTTTTCCATTATTTTGACTTTTCAGTTTTTTTTTTTTTTTTAGCTTTTTTCATCTTTTATTGTCCTGGAGAGAATAAAGGTGGGAAGTACAGGGAAGAGACGTCAGCAGAAAAATTCGAAGCAAGAATGTCGCTGCTCGTAAAGAACATATTGACGGTTTTCTTACACGCTGCGACACCGAGACACCCCTCGACTTTTCAGTTTTGACTTCAATTCTCTGAAGAATAGAGCGCTCTTCTCCATAGAGTGACACCTCCCTCACCTCAGCCGCAAAGACAGGGGATCAGTGCCACACTCCGGCCTGACCTCCGTCTTATAGATTTCCTCTGAAAATCTCTGCCGAGGATCAGATCCTCTGTAATTTTCACAGCTGCTCGTCTTTCTCAGGATTTCCACCTTTCGTTCTCCGAAACTCTCTCAGCGAGCACGGGATAACACGGCACTGCCTCATTCTCTTTTCCCGTTACAAGCTGCATTCTCTGTTGACTTTGAGTGAACAGCTACCCTACGCTGTGTGTAAACTGTTCTACTTCCCTGCATCTACAGTCTGCCTTTTCAAACCCTATTCTTACCCTCCGGGTTCAACGTCAGTCTTATCATACCGAATTTCCGTAAATAAATCTATTTTATTGTTGTTGTTGTTGCCTCTGTTGTTGTTGTTGTTATTTCGTCCCAGACTAGTTCCCTTGTGGTGGAGTAAAGTGGCTCCAAGTGCTGTTTGACTAAGTGGTTACTCTAGGAGATGTATCACAGCACAGTTTCCTCTGAAATCTTCCTGCGCTGGAGGCACAGTTTTAGGCGGCCATTTTGCTCTCGCTCGCAGTCAAACAGGAAGGAAAACACTGTAAGTACACAACCAGGCTGCCGATTGATGCTGAACTTTGATATCCAATTTCCTGGCAGGAGACTCAGGAGGAAGATAAGATTTTTGTCTGCCCTTAAAGAAGAGAGACATGGACATTTCTCTCTGTAACAGACTCAGATCCAGACTCTCACTCTCCATGGGCTGCTCTCCTATTGCTTTCTGCGTTAACTCCTTCTCTTTAATCTTGTCAAATCTACTGTTTAACTGAGAAATAGTCATGAACAGACAGAAAGATAGAAGGCCCTGCCAGATGCCGAAGGAGAATATACGTCTGCTGTGTGAACCAGTATAATTCTGTCCAGGTGAAAAAGAGATTTTTATGAACATCATTGTTTAATGTTGAGACAGAATATATGACTATCATCATCAGTACAATGAGCACTTTATAGAAAATTGCTATTTGCAGAATTACTCATCTGTGCTGAATTGACAGGTTGTTTTGAAAGCGCCACCCCTTGGTTGGTTTTTTTCCGGCTGGGTTGTCATGGAATGCCGGCGGGCGCTGGGACCATGTTCCCAAAAAGCGGTGAGGGACCCAAACGCACAGACTGAGTAAAAATAGACAAATCTTTAATTTAAAATATAAAGATTAAAAGCGTCCCAGAGGGGAGCAGCAGCAAGACAAACTGTACCAGGGCTCAGGAGACAAACAAAGTACTGCTGCACCAGAGTAGGTGCAGCCAGCTCCTAAATGCAAAAACTTCACCTTTACCTTAACGAGCAACAGTTGTGGCTCGTTAAGGTGGAGACAAAGAATGCAGCAGGGGGGAGGGCCTGCAGGCCAACACCATGACATGGGTGACAAAATGGCCTTGTGCTACATTACAGTAACACTTTACAAGTCTTTTGCTGCCCAACTTCTGTGCATCAAAGAAATTAGTAATGTATTCCAAAGGTAATTGTTCAATGTTGAGAGGGTTTCTGCCACAAACAAAGTCAGTGTGCTAAAAAAGCAGCTCTTATAAAATAAATAAACAAACAAACCAATAAATAAATAAATGTTTTGGGATAATTTGATAGTTTTCAGAGATAACCATTTAAGTTTTCACTTCATAAGACTTGCCAGAACACATGCAGGTTTGTCAAACTGTGACAGACAGCTTACTGACTTGTTTATTTCAAAAGTTGTGTGTTACTTCAGCAGATATACGTATCACACAAATTACTTGAACATGGAGATAAATATTTGCTCTGCAAAATCTATCAAGGGACTGGGTTTTTTTTTTTTTTTGCTGCCATTTTTAAGATTTTTAAATGACCGTGGGAAACCACATTAAAAGTAAGAATGTCACGTCAAATACCGAAAATCCGTGAAATTCAGGAATATCGATGTAAAACTATTTGCATATCAGAATAATAAGTTTCAAGCCTTTTATGAGTCAAGCCAAGCGTGGATGATTTCAATAGTTTTTTCTCCCCACAGCTTTCTTATCTCTCCTTGACACATTGCGAGCCATGCTAATCTTCCAATCATAAATCTTTCTTTTTCTGATGGGTGTAAAACTTAATTGTATTGATAAAATGGTATTTGGGACAGATATAAATTGATTTTTTTACATAATTTTTGTGCCTCTATGAGATTTATTGTGGAACTTAGCGTTGGGAATTTGCAAATAGGACTTTCTACTCCTGCACATTGGGAGGCCAGAATCACAATGAAAATGTCATATTTATACTTTCAGGTGATGGGCAGTAGAGAGTATTTTCTGTCATTTGTTTTTGGAGAATGATCTTCCAACTGACAGCTGTCCAATTTTTCTTCAGTGCATATGCACACACTGTTCATTTTTTTTCCGCCCCCCTTTATATTGTAATTTCTTTTCCCAGGAAAAAGTAATTTCACCTGAGACCTCATTTTATCTGGGGAGCCAAAAATGAGACAGAAAGTTACGTTACAGGCAAAAGTAGCTGTGAGACACAGTAATAAGACGGTTGTAGGTGCTAATTGTAAACCGATGTTCTTGCAAATACAAAAAATACAGGCGATTTTGAACAAGATATATTTGCTCGTCTCTCTAATACTATGTAATTGTCGGGTAACTTGAATGGGAGAGAGCGGTTTGTCATTTTCAAGACTGTGAAAAATGTTACAGTTTCCTAATGTGCTGTACAAACACTCAAATGAGACAATGAGATGTGAGATTTTCACTTCATTTCAATACATCTTATCATTATTACTGTCTGTGCCTGATGATTGATGATATAAGCATGTCCCTTGGCTGTTCCTGTGTCTCAGTGAAGAATAACCCATCACTGTAAATCCAGTGTTGGCGCTTTGATGATACTGATATAGAGAAAAGAGATTTATGCTTATTTTTTCATTGGGCTAAAGAGCACCATATCCCATTTCTGTTATGTATTCTGTCTGCTCTACGATACTGACTGTTTTTCAGGATTTAATGAGCAGTGCCTCGATATTTCATTACCAGAGTCTGACATTATTCATATCAAACTGTAGGCTTTTCACTTTTTTAAACTTTCTGTTACACTGTGTATAAAATGATTTTGCAGATTTTCAGATGGAAAATGTGTTGCATTGAGCAAACACTTGTTGGCCAACTACTTACATTTTCTATTTCGCTCCATCCATAAATCCACAGCACTTGTGGATTGTCTCTTGTCTCGCATTACCACCATTTAATGTTATAAATGTTTGATTAACACAAAGCATGAGATGGGAGAGCACTACTGTGAGGGAAAGGCTCTAATGAGCCATTATAAAAGTTTCATTTCAAAAAGTCTAGACTGACTGTATCTCGTTTCATTATTTCTGTGGTGAATGTGTCGCTACTTGACAATGCTGATTAAGGGCCATACAGTAAATGAACAGTTGTTAAGTTTCAATCGGATTCTTTCAAGTGCATCGTGACCAGCCTCCGTTCATAAATCATATTGCCATTATTTTTGTGGCGGAAACGTGTAACTACCGCTGCGGTTGTAATGAGAGTCCGCAAATGAGCCATTGTTTGAGTTTCGGTGGAGCACACTGGAGCGCTTCGTTACCGGCTTCAGTTGCACGGGCCTTGGTGCTGTTTTTATGAGTGCTTTTCAGCAGGGCTGTATCTGCCTTCTGCAGCCGTGGGAGCAGAATCTATCTCCCCGAGCTGGCCTAGCGCTCCTAATTAAGCAGAGGCCTGTCCCTGGGGCCTCCTCGGCTGTTATTTTTCAGAGAAAACTGGGGTTTTTTCATCTTCTTTGACAGACATGCTGCGCTAACACAGCACAATATTGACAAAGGCATTTCCTCTCCTAGCCTTTTTCAGAAATAACTTTCATTTCTGGTGCTTCCTGTTGTTTTACAAGCCTTCGGCTCCACCGATGTGACGCGTTATTTTGTCAGACCTCAGAGAGGTCACTGCTACCCAGTATGTAACCTGTGGCCGGAAGTTTATGACTGTCTTTGGCGCTGGTAAGTCCAGGCTTGAGTGCTCACACGTATAAATGGTGCTGGTACATCCAGGCTCAGTGCTAACAGGTGTCTTTGGTTCAGGTGACCGTAGTCGATAATGTGGCTATTAATACTGCGGATGGCAATGGCAGCCCTTAGCAGCAGCATAACAAATCCCCCTGTAGAGTCCAGGCCCTGGTGGTGGTGGTGGTGGTGGTGGCAGCGGCTGATGACGTCAGGTAAGACTGAAGAAGCTGGTGCAGCGACGAATCAAAAGCAACCGGGTCAAGATGGGGTCGTGAAGGGGCAGACTTTACAGTAACACGGAGCACCAAGTCATGGAGAGAAATAGACTTATTTAAAAACACCGCACAACACTGATAGGCTATCCCAGGAGTGTATCGCTGCCCTATTGGATAAACGCGCGTGGCTTAATTGACAGCTCCAGACAATGATAGCAAGAGAAGCAGAGTGAGCATGCATGAGAGATGTGATCAGCTGGATACAGTTGAGAAATTTATTATGAATCTATGCATGTAAAGGATAGTCTTCCTGTCTAAACGTTTGCTAAGCTTATTGTTTATTGAACGTTTTTGTTATATGCAATGGAATTTCTCGTCAGAAAAATGATTATATTTCTCAAAATAGATAAAGCTGTACCCACCATCATCCTTTTACCGTCCATATTGGAAATGGGTTCAGTTGCAGAACAGTCACAGAGTAATGTCACTATAACGATGCATTTACTTGCCTTTGTGCAGTCATCATTTGTACAGGTATAGTTCTGCCATCTACTGTGGTTCACGTGAATGTTGTGAAGAAGACCATTCCCCTTGAGCTGACTGGATCAGGATGTAAACCATTTGCGGTTCTCTCAAGAGGTTTAACACCCAGCGGGCCTTAGAGTTGCTATTTCTGTAACATACAAACCTTTCATCGTTTAGAGACCATTGTTATACTGTACGCAGCTGCCCTCATCTTCAATGTGAGTCGCATTGATCATTAAAGAAAACCAAGTCAGGATTCACAAAGCCATTATGAAAATATGATCTTTCTGAATGGCAGTCCCTCTGGGAAAAAAGAAAACATTTAATGAGTGATATAACCCCAAAGGCCACTTAAAGTAAAGAAAGCATGGTGCTTGGGAATTTTGCTTTTATTGAGTGAAATATAGATAACAGAACAGAACAGCTTTTATAACCGGTGCAGTGAATGTGAGAGGATTGAAATTAAACTATTTCATTGCGGACTGTGTCTTCATGTTCAACTTGATAATTACGTTCTTTGCTTTGCAATGCCCAAAGAATTTGATTTTTAGTATACTTTTCTTACATATGTTGCCAGAGAGTGAAGCCTGTTTAATCTGGCAAATTATCCAAAAATACATTTTATGAATGCCCTCTATTGTTTTAAAATGTTTCTGCGACAGTAAGATGTGTGGCTTTTAGGGATCTGCTGCGTATTCTGTGTTGTGATATACCAAGTCTTGCCTAAAACAGGAGTGGCAGGATTTTAAAATTGACTGAATAGGAATAGGTATGCATTGAAATCCAAACTCTGAAAAAGTTTTTGGTTGGACAAGAGAATTATTCATATATCTGTCTTTAAGTTGATTGAATAAGCCTGTGTTTACAGTTGTGCCTTGTTTGTTTGAGGTTAATTTGCAACCCCAATTTTAGTTGGGACGAAGTGTAAATTGTAAATAAAATCAAAATGCAATGACTCTCAGATCGCATGAGCCAATATGTTATTTACAACAGAACAGAGATAACATTTCAAATGTTGAAATTGAGACATTTTACATTTTTATCCACATGTATGTATCCACATACATTTTTATTTACATTTGAAAATTTATTTCAATTTTTTTTGGCTGCAACAGGTCTCAAAAATGTTGGGACCCAGGAAAAAAGGACTGAAAAAGCAATTAATATATCAGAGAATCAGCTGAAAGAAAATTTAGCAAGTAATTAAGTTAACTGGCTTCAAGTATGTAACATGATTGGCTATAAAAAGAATGTCTTAGAAAGGCTGAGTCTCTCAGAAGTAAAGATGGTCAGAGGCTCTCCACCCTGTTATGGCTTGCGTCAAAAAATTGTGGAATAGTTCAAAAACAATGTTCCTCAATATCAAACTGCAAACGCTTTAAAGGTCTCACCATCGACAGTGCAAAACATCATCAAAATATTCAGAGAAACTGGAAAAATCTCATAAGGGACGAGTCCGAAGACATTTACTGGATGCCTGTGATCTTCGAGCCCTCAGACGCCACTGCATCACTCACCGGCATGATTCTGTCATTGACATTAAATGGGCCCAGGAATACTTCAAGAAACCACTGTCTGTTGCCATCCACAGATGCCAACTAAAACTCTATCATGCAAAAAGAAAGCCATTATTGAGCATGATCCAGAAGCTACTGTGTTCTGTGGGCCAAGGCTCATTTAAAATGGACTGTAGCAAAGTGTCCTGTGGACAGATGAGTCCAAATTTGACATTCTTGTTGGAAATCATGGGTGTTGTGTCCTCCGGGCTAAAGAGAAGAAAGACCACACCTCCTGTTATCAGTGTTCAGTTCAAAAGCCAGCATCTCTGATGGTATGTGGATGCATAAGTGCATATGATGTGGGACACTTGCATGTTTTAAAAAGCACCATGAATGATGAAAGGTATATAAAGGTTTTAGAGCAACATATATTCCCCTTCAGAAGACACCTATTCCAGGGAAAGCCTTATGTATTTCAGCAGGACAATGTAAAACCACATACCACAGCTATTACGACAGCATGGCTTCGTAGTAGAAGAGTCCGTGTGCTGAACTGGCCTGCCTGAAATCCTGATCTTTCACAGATTGAGAAAATTTGGAGCATATTTAAACGAAAAGTCCGTCAAAGGAGACCCAAAACTCTCCAGCAGCTGAAAGCCTGTATTAAACAAAAGCGGGATCAAATTCCAGTGACTAAACTCAAGAAAGTTGCCTCCTCAATGCCCAGACGCCTCCACTCTGCTACATGATGGTAAACAGGCCCCTGTCCCAACTTTTTTGAGACCTGTAGCAGCCATTGAAATTTGAAATGAGCTCATGTTGTGGATAAAATTGTAAAATTTTTCAGTTTCAATATTTTGCTATGTTTGCTATATGCTGTATCTCTGTTCTCCTGTGAATAAAATGCTGGCTGGTGTGATTTGAAATTCATTGCGTTTTGATTTTATTCACAATTTCACTTTGTCCCAACTATTTCGGTATACAAGTCCAGAACCAGCCTTGCTTTTCTTTTTTCCCTGCGCACTTATAGCTTCTGATTGGCCAACCGATCTTTACACCTGACTCCCAGGTAAAAGGAGGATGGAAAACCAGCAGTCCTCAGACCTCAAGGACCATGATTCAGGGAACAGAGATTTGAATTATTAATTTACATCCCCAAAAATGAAAATGTATCCTGTGATCCAATGAGGTGTGCATAATGCACAGTTTATGATCATATTTGCATGAGGCACGCATATGTGCCGTTTCAGAGTGAAAAGCAATTATGCATCAGTAGCACATTTTGTCCTGTGACATCTGAAAGAAAATAGGTTTGCGTCAACCAGCGAAATTTCATATTTTTAGCAGTCTTAAATGCATTTGAACAATCGTAGGCTATTAAAATGATATATTTTGAATTTGTAGTGGACTCATTCTATCTCCTGTCTGCCCTGCGGACAGTGTCGACCATAAGTATTAGGAGAGTAACAGAACTTTTATTTTCTTACTTTACACTGGATTTGAAGTAGGTTAATATGGAGCTGTGACTGCTAGCTTTGATTTTTGGATTTTACGTGAATGTTTTTTCTCCATGATGAAATTTCAGCCCTCAACCCAAACCATCAAATTTTTTCCTGAGGAACTTTCTTCCTTGTTCTAGAAAGTGAGCAGAGCACTTCTGGGTTAAGTTAAGAGCAGTCACAAGTATATCATATTTTTGAGATCCTAGACATTTTAGTTTCAAAATTATAGTTCACTTGCCCAACCTGTTTGTACCTAGGTAATGTCCTGTCAATCAAAAGAAAAAAAAAAGATATTTTTTGGACCCTCTGAAGTGGGCCTCTGGAAGGAAACGTGTCCTAATACATCTGGACCACATATTTTCCCCACCATTTAGAGAAGTTTTTCCTGGTTTAAGTTTTTTCTGTGTAGGACATGAGTGCAATGTACATTACACGTCGCAGTGCAGTAGGAATTTCGCTAACATAAGCAGAATATAAGGCAGGATCCTTAAGTTTATCCTAGCAGTGACGATGGAGTTACCCATAATTAATGGGTGCGTGTCATTAAATGATCATTGTCCTCCCAAGCAGGCCCTGTTCAGCTCGCAATCCTGCAGACATCTTGTTTGATCATGATGGCCTGAGCTTGTGTTACTAAAATTGAGCAAAAATGAGGCTAAATTTGGAGGCTGATCAATGAGGATTTAATGGGAAAGAAATGGGATGAAATAGGTGCATTCCTCTGTAAATAATTGTAATGTCCAGAGTCAGTGAGACCAATGAAGCATTATATTGAGCTGTACTGTCCATGTCTGAGAGAGGCACTCCGAAGAGATTACTGCAAGACTTTACTGTATGAAAATTATTCAAGAGGACACCTGCTTCATTACCATCCATCCATCCATCCCTCCATCCATCCATTTTCAAACCCATTTCTTCCTTGTTAGGGTTCATGAAAGGTACTGGAACTTATCCCAGCATGCATTGGGTGAGGTTGCATTGGGCAGAAGTATAGCCAACAAGTGAACATAATAGGCGCTAGATTTATGATTTGGCAAACGGAAATGTTTGTGGCGGTAATGTTATTCAGTTTAGCTAATTGCAGAGGGTTTATTGCCTTTACCCAGTTTGGCAGTTTTGTGGTCAGTCATTAAGGCATTTGTGTCACAATGGGTTGAATGACGCATAAGAGTGTGTGTCATTGAAACTGGGGCTGAAACTAGCTTTGTGTCAAATTACTAGTTTGCCTTATGACTCATTCTGACCACCTTTTAATGCAAACCTTCCAGCTAAGGAGGGGGAAACACTCCATGTTTAATTACTACGTCAATAAAGTGATTATTACGTAAGTTGTGGCAGATATAAAATATCCTACCTGCTATTTTCACTTTTTTGGTGATTTTGACCTTCATTCATCTTGATCCAAAATTTAATCTAGTAATCCTTGAGCCATCGCCCACTTCCTCCGCAGATTATATGTCATTAGGTAAAACTGCTGATAAACAGACAGACAGACAATTGCCATTGAAAGAAATAGGTCTTGCCTTTCAGGCAGGGTAAAAACCTCCAATACCCTGGTTGCGAAAATCCTCCCACCCCCCATTTTCTACATTTTTACAGGGGTCATTTGACACCTTTTCAGCCCCTTGTTCTGGGAAAGTAGTGTTGACGATGAAGATGGTTGATCACTTTTAACGGTGCCTGGACTGGTGAGGGAGCCGTTAGCCGTTGGTGGAGGTTTCAGGGCCCTCTGCTTGACACAAGGCATAAGCTTGCAGCTTTTTCTCATGTTTGGGTCTTTGAATGAACGGGATTACTGAGATACCTAGTCTGATTTAAAACTGGGAACAGGACTACTGTCAAACAGTTAATTACACTGAGTTAAACCTGGAACCCTCCAAAATCTGTCATTTGGACTGGACTGAGGTAAAAAGAAATACAAGAAAAAAACATAGCCATGCTGTGTTCTCCTCTGGGCAGTTATCCAGTTAACTCCGTTATCCTGCTTAGTGAAACACCAGAGTAGCACTTTGTGGCTAATGTGGTGAGCCAGTCAGTCAGGGCTGATTAAGAGTTATGCTGTTGCTATGGAACTGTGTGTGTGTGAGTGAGAGAGAGAGAGAGAGAGAGAGAGAGGGAGATCTGCCGCTTGAGGAGAGAGTTCACATGAATCCGACTCCTCAAGCTGAGGCTTGCCATGCTTGGCAAGTAAAAAACTTTTAGATACTTTCCAGGTAAAAAACAGGCATTGCGTGGTAAATATGGTTTATGTGATTTGTGTGCTTGGAATGTGTCATGTTTTTAAGTGACAAAATGGCCGGCGCGGTCCATCTGGTTGCATGAAAGCTGCTAACAGGCTAACATATACCGACTGGCAATAATTACTCTGGAGAGAAAGGATGGTGTGCAAAACTGTCTGGAGGAGTTTTTTTACTCAAAAAAAAAAAAAAAAAACTAGGAATGACCCAAAATGTTTGTCTGAAGTAGCTGTGTGCTGGAGCGGTGGATGAGTTGGACTGTCTCAGGTATCCTTACAACAGTGATTTCCGCTGCACTGCTCCCATTGGGACTGCTGTATATGGAGCCACAGCATCACAGACAAGCACCAGAGACCCCAAGCTGTTTATACTCACCGGGGCTCCAATCCACCTGTTCAAAGTACCTGGTTAAAACCAGAATAAACTTGGATAAGAGTGCGTGATGCTGGAGCCAGACAGAATGGGATTTTATGCTGATACAGAGAACACTGTAAGAATTTTTTTTTTTTGTGATTTCAACTTTTGAGTCATAAATTCTATTTAAAATACAGGTTTCTCCACAAAATGTCAGTATTAGTTGAGTCAGAATTAGACTTGACAGCTTTACTGAGAATTTTTTAAAAATAACATAATGCACGACTGCTGTTTGCACTGAAGAGTAAAACATGTTCCTATACTCAGTCTAATGTTTTAATGGACTGATAATAAGCCTTTCTTTAATTAGAAAACAGGAGAGCAATAATGAGAATTTTGGCTACTTGGCAGGAAACCGTGGTGAACTATGAACCAGTGTAGCGACTCGTGAGGCCAGAAGAGTGTTTCCAGAATTCACAAATTTTTGGTGTAAAGCTGAGCAGCAGAGTGTAGGACTAACTGCAGACGGAGTGTGGAACATAATCTCCGGTGTGTCTACTGAAAATTGCTATAACCGAGGGGGAAAGTACAGCATGTTTGACCTCCTCTGTAACAAGGTCTCGCCGTAAATCTCATACGGTAAAATTTTTAATGCTGTAATCTCTCCGGGGCTTTGCTGGAGACAAGATTTGACTCTCTGCAGAAGAATAGATTCTTGTATGTACATTTTCAATTCATTCAGGGGCGAAGGCGCTTATCTCACTCAATCCTCAAGCCCTTTTTTAAATGATTTTTTAAAAACATTTTTGCAGGGTTCAGCAGGGCACTGGATTGTTTGTTTGGATGGCACAGCTGACCTTTTGGGGAAACGATTCAGCAAAGATGAAAGAGTGTGAAATTCACCAAGGAAATGAAAGCAGCTTTCGCAATAAATACTGTGATCTTGAAGAGTTTGTGTATGTGTGAGTTACAGTGTTTAACAGTCAACAATTTGACTTTTTGACAAATAGGTCAGCTTGCATTCCTCTTGGGCATCTGACAAACAAAATAATCGATTAAAATAAATGAGATATTTGCCAGGTTCACAATATGCATTTGTGGGCATTTTTTAACGTGCTCTTAATGACTGGTAATACGGTATGAGCAAACTTTTTTTGGGGGAGAAAAAAAAAGTAGGGTTTTGGTAGAATTTTTTTGAGATAATTGATCCTATGACTAGAGGGAGAGGGACTGTATAATGCTACAGGGTTATTTCCATGTCAAATCAACAAATTAAAAAAATGGGGACTTTGAAAAGGGGGTCTTAGCCTAATAGACAAGTGGTGCTAAAACATCTCCCTTGAAAGTTTCACAGATTGTTCAGCACTATTGGATGTTTTTTTTTTTTTTTTTTTACTTTCATAGAGTTTGGTCTAAAGTACAGCTGCATATTTGTCTGACTATTGCTTGCTGAAAATTTATTTATTTCGTAAGAATTTATGATGTGCCTTGGAGCCCTCTATATGCAAAAAAAAAAGTTGCACACTCAAATATTTTGTTGGAACCCCTGTAGCTTTGATTACAGTGCATTTTCGTCTTGTCATTGTTTTGACAACTATATGCAATGCCAGAACATTTCTTTTCGATCAGAAATGCCATAATTTTTGTCCAAGATCTTGTCTTCTCGACATAATGGTTGAACCACTCGATGGTCTTTCTTGAGCACATCCCAATAACTTTTATTATGTTCAAGGTCAGGACTTTGCGGTGGAAAATTTGTTTGAGAAAATGATTCCTCCTGCTTGGTTTTGTCATTCATGGTTTTCTTTGCTAAATACAGGCCAATAACTTGCCCATTCTGAAAAACTGTAACATCTTTTCCACCATCAGGGAATGTGTTTTCCGACATGATTTTGAAAGAAACGAATAGCAACGCACTTCATCAGTCAGGGTTAAAATGATTATTTCCATCTGAAACATATTAATAACCGCAATAATGATCCAATTTTAGAATTTGTTCATTAATTTCCAAACGGTGACTTTTTTTTTTGGCCGGGCAGTGTATAATACTCATGTTTGCAGTGGTTTCTCAGCTGCTAGGTGCATGTCCAAAAAAAGACCAAAATTTATTATTTATGAAGCATTAAAAATGAAAAAAAAAGAATCAACATCTAAATTTCAAGTCCATATTTTCCATGTATGACAAGGACTGTCCTGAACGCAATCATACTGCTAGAAAGAGCATGTTTTCATTACCAAATGCACAAAATATGAAGTTGGTCCCTTGAACCAAACTATATGCATTATGATTGATTTAAGTTAATGACCTCGTATTCAACATGCTCTCAAATGTATTGTTTATATAAGCACTGTGTGCGGATACTGCCGTGTAAAAACACTATGCTCATTCATACAGTCCATTTTTAGGGAAGATAAACCATTTTAATTTTCTCCATAAACATTTTGGCCAATTACATCACATCAAATTCCAGAAATGAAACACATTAAAAAAAGATCTGTTTGCTTTTAATCTCAAGGACAGTGCAATTTATGGTTAATGTGCCATATTTATGATTGCAAAAATCCATGATGGAGCTCTATGTATAAATTAGATGCTAATTGTTGACACTTTAGTTTCTGTAATGTGATAAATATGCAAATAGCTTGTGTGTGTTTTACTGGCTCTGGATTAAATATGCTATGGTGTGTGGTTTTATCACCATGCAGAGATTCGAAATAAAAAAGTACAGCGAATAAAATCTGAATGTAATGGGGCATGATGCTCTGCGCAAATCGAGCAATGTGATTTTTGAACCTTGAAAAAGTGTGTGGTGCTGTACAGTACAATTCTCTTGCTTTTTTAATTTTTAATGTTTTGGTCAAAGCTTTGCATTTCATGTTCAGACTTTCTATAAGACATAACTGTGCTCTTGAGGGTTCAGGAAATTACTTTGTGGCATGCTTGTCAGCCATTGTGGCTCATAAAACAGCACACTGTCAGCCATTGTGGCTCATAAAACAGCGCACTGTCAGCCATTGTGGTTTGTGAAACAGTGCCCTGGCAGCCATTGAAATTATACTGAAAGACCCTGCTTATCAACAGCATGGCCACAATTTTGTTGTGGTGGAAAATTCTGGACTCTTTAGCAGCAATGATCACTTAAGTGAATAAAAAAGCCTGTAGTCAGTAAAATGTGTGCTTTAAAGGGGACATATTATGAAAAACTCAGGTTTTCAGTGCTTGCGCACATACATTTCAGTATGTGGAGCACCTACCAACCCACCAACAAGTAAAACAACCGAGTCAATGTTGATTTTTCATAAAACATGGCATTTGGCATGACATTCAGATCTAGCTCCCCCTCCTACCTTGCATACTGGCTAGCCAGAATTGTTCCGCCCCTCATTTGAATATCTCGACAAATGGCTTATTTTTCTATGCAACTTCCTGGTTTCAACTGACGAAAACCTATGCAAGTGTACTATCCACTTTTTGTCCGACTGCTTTATACTACTAATCTGAGTCAGGAGAACACTGGACTTGCAACATTTATTTAAAGGGTACCTATTATGCTTTTCAGAAAGTACAAAGAACTGCTGGCCTCAGTTTATTTTCAAGGAGAATGTCTTTCCAGCTAGGGTAAGTGTTACAAATTTCTGTTAACATTTAAACTGAATTCCCAGAGTTACTAGTTAGCTACTTAATCGATAGTGAATTTAGAAACAGTCAGTAGTTTTGCCAGAGGCAGTGTAGGAGACGTGTTGGTAGGAACCTATAAAACAGCTGAATGTTTTTCAAGGTCCCCCATTATGCCACCAGGTGCACAGCTAATTAGCCATTATGAGCCAGTTTAAAGTCTCACCTACCTGACATCACAAGAGGGAGTGACCACCCAGAATAATGAAATCTGATTGACTGCTTTGCTGAATGTGATCAGTTCTTCTTGCCTCTGGTTGGTTACTTCCCCATGTGATGTCAAGAGGGGAAAGATTTTGAAATGGCTTGTAATAAATAATTAGCTGTGCACCTGGTCACATAATAGGGGACCTTTAATGGAATTCAGTCCATTTTTTAATTGAGTCGTGCTGCTATTCAAAATAAATGGAATGTTATGTCCCTTATCTGTCCTGTTATTGCACATGAACTGCCTAACCTTTCACCCCGAGTGGTTGTATTGGTTTGGTCTTGAGGATAACCTGGCTCAGTTCTGGAGTTTTGTGTCATCTCGCTGTAAAGAAAAGCTTGTATTGATCTGAGTAGTCAATATGGTTTCATATGTGTTTTCAGTTCTTTTTGGTGTTCAGTAGGACATTCACCAGCAAACACAGCCACGATACACTTTAACCAAAAGTCACTATTTTCTTCACAATCTTTCTCCATCAGCTAAACCAGCCATAACCAGTTGTAACTGGCCACAGATCAGCTACCATTAGCTGCAGTCCAATCATGACAGGTGTTGAAAGCACATAATGCTCATGATGACAATCATGGGAGCAGTCAACTCTGTTTACTTTTGTTATTTGACTGTCTTTTAACTGGTAAGCATTAACAAAAACTATGCTTTGGTCAAGCTTTCCATTACCCAAAGGCAGGTTTTCATAACAAGGAGAAACGATCAACTTTCCAAGAAACACCCGATCAATGTGCGTTAATCACATCAGATGTGTCCACAGTTTTCTTAGTCATTCAAAATCAAAGTGCATCCTCTTCTCAATTGATCAGAATGTGTTATTTTTCAAAGTTGTGGCATAGTTGGAAATATCATGATATTTATTTAAAAATGGCTTGCCCTGCTAAAATGCATTTTAAACTGTGGCCTGATTTTCCATAATCAAGATACTTGAGTGATTACTGTTATCAAGCGAGACACTTCTTTCCGGCCCATGATTTGAGAAATCGAGGTAGTCATTTCACCAAAAGCAAATACTAATAAAAAGACGCGGTGTGCCATGTTAGACTGCACAACTCTGAGGCAATGCCTGATGCCATTTGTTCCATTACAAATGCATTCCTCTGCATGGCAATTTTCTCAGTGGGATAACAAGGTCATTTCTCTCGGTTTAATTAATGGGAAAAATTCTGCTCTAAAGTCACCCTTTGGCTGTAATAAGTCTCGCTTTTGTAAGGCCATGTAATCTTTTACCCTGCGGACTGTCGGCAAGTTGTGACCTGCTTCAGTTGGTTTTTCCACCTCGTGGAGGTTACACGATTTAAATGGATTTTTAGTTTTTCTTTTTTTTGTATTTGTTCACCTTTTATCCGCACTGAGGACCTGGAAGTCTGCTTGTAGCCTTGCGGCTATGTATTTATTTATTTATTTATTTGACAGAGACAATGTGGAGGAAGGAAGCATTTCTCACCTCCCCTCCCTCTGTATCTGTACCTACCCCATTACCCCCTCACAATTGTTATCATTCGAATTCCCCTCCTAAACCCCCTGCAGGTCAATCATTGGTCCTTCCCTCCATTTATTCTTCCATGTCCAATCCATATGAACTCTGTACTGTGAAGGACTGCCCACTTTGTTCTGGGATAAATTTGCCTGTCTTCATTCTGGGGTCTCTTTTCTGGTACCTGAGGGGCCACGGGAATGGGTCACTTAAACCCTGTACCTCTTGGACCCATACAAGTTGGACCCCTGACCCAAACCGTTTGGACCCCACACCATATGGACCCCAGTCTAGGTGGACCCTAGACCAGTTAGACCTCAGACCAGTTGGACCCCTGGCTAGTTAGGTTAGGGTTAAGGTCTGGGGTCCAAACAGCATGAGGTCCAACTGGGTACGGTCTGGGGTCCAACTGGTCAGCGGTCCATCAGGTTTGGGTCCAAATGGTCTGGGGTCCAAACTCCATATACCTGGGGGCCACAGACATCAGCAATATTTTTGTTTGTGGCACATAATTGTAGCACAATTATTTACTTTCAAATACGACTACCAAAATAAGTTGGATAAAAGACTATTGGCTTCATCATTTGGTTCCATGACAACTAGCTTGAGCGTAGCTAAAATAAACGCACATATCCGTACCCAGACACACACTTTTTATGAAGTATGTACATGGTTGGATATTCACAAGCATACTAGCGGAGATTTGACTGGTAAAATTCTCAGTTAAATTTTAGGAGTGAGGACTGTTTACTGGGAGCGCAGAACACAAGGCCTATTAGACCAGCACAGAGAATCACGGCCAACATTCCATGCTATTGACAAATGTCTGTTTATCTGTGCATGCATGCATAAGCATTACTCTACATCGAGCTCCTCTCATTTTGTGAAGTCACTTAACTGCTCTGTTGAATTGCATGAAGAGCAATGTGTCATTGCATCAAGTAATGAGAAAGGTATGCCGACACTTAATGCACATACCCTACATGACTAAAAGTATGTGGACGTGCACTCATGCAACATCTCCTTGCCAAATCATGGGTGTCAACATGGAGATGAGTCCTGCTGCCATTTGCAGGGGTCTCAAACTGGTCCGTACAAGGGCCCAGGGGGCTATAGTTTTTCAATCCAACCATTCAGTGGCATACCTGTTACAACTGATTTAATCAACCGATCTCAGCCTGCTCAGTTGATTAATTGTGTTCGGAGTGTCTCTGCTCGGTTATAATGAAAACCTGCAATCACTTGGCCTTTTTACAAACCAGTTTGAGACTTCTATGGATCAGTGTTTGAGACCCCTGTATTTCAACTTTGATTCTCCAAAGGAGATTATAGAACATTTCTGTGGTCATTTGCCTTTATCACAGTAAGAAGAGCTGGACTGAAGATGACCAGTGATGTTGGGTGATTAGTCCTCACTGAATATTGGCTTTCTAAATGATCTTTACAGTGTTTGCTCAAGTTGTGATCTAGGTACTTTGCAGCCCAGTCAAGTTCTTCTTCTCTGTTCTCAATGAACTATGTACTGTGTAGCTGGCTCTACGGGTGGGAGCACTGGCATTCAGAAACCTGAAAGGTCACTTTATACTATAGCATTTATATGTTTATGTAAAATTACAGAGGCCTATCAAAAACCATGGCAAACGGCCCCAGAACAAGTTAAGGTAAGGTAATTTTTATTTCACGTGTCATACCCAAAAAAAAAGGTTTAAAACGAGGCACTGAGAACTTTGAAAATGCACAGGTAGCTTATTAAAAAAACTATTTATGCAAACAGTACCTTAAGTTAGTTTCCAGTCGCCTCCATCTTGAAAGTCACAATAAGTCGATTGACAAGCACGAACAAATAGACTACAATTTGTTCCCCAATCCTTCCTATTCGTTCGTGCTCGTCAATCGACTTATCGTGACTTTCGAGATGGAGGCGACTGGAAACTACCTCAAGGTACTGTTTGCATAAACATTCTTTTTTTAATAAACTACCCGTGCATTTTCAAAGTTTTCAGAGCCTCGTTTTAAATGTCAGGGCCTTCAGAATTCTACCGATGAAGTGTGGAGCTACTTTGAGCCTTGTTAGTGATGAAAAAAATAGTGATTTCTTTGCATGGCAAGGCTATGCCTGATTCATCACTATTGTTAGCCTGTTGGGAGCTTCGGCTAAAAAGCCATTTACTTCAAAATGTTGGGTGTGTGCGGAGGTGGAATATTTGAAAAGGATAGTACTCGTTATGATGTTTCAATACACCCCAAGTCAATTTCACACCGGAATTCTCTTTTAAGTCAATGGCAAAGACTGTGCCTTTAACACATCAAAGATAAAGCCCCCTCACTCGCTGTTGATAAGCATTTAAAACAAACTGAGCTAAATAAAATACTTTGTCACTAAATAAGTATTTAAGTCTACATTCATCAGACATATTAAACAAATCAGGACATTCTACAGACATTTTCAGGAAAGCTTATATCAGAGATTATGATAAAATGGACAATAAAACAAAAAATGCATTTCATTTTCAACCTCATTCAGATCACACAACATTTTCTATTCTCTTCTGGTATTGAGTGGAAACGTCCGGTTTTAATTGCTAAAGGCAGGATACCACATCTCAACTGGGCACAAACAGACCTCTGTGCTGAACAAGGAGTGTACATATACATTTGGCCATTCATCCGCGCATTCGCAGAAGTTCTTATTCACCCACATATATGTGTACGAGTGGGAGCATGCAGACATACATTTCCTCATATGAGGGCTAAGCACAGTTTTCTTCTGGCTGAACAGTTCAGCTTGCAGCAAGTCTCCCCACTGACCGTCCTTGGTGCACTTAGATACAGTACATGACCTTGTTTATTTGGACTGTTTACAGCACTTTATTGCTACTGAACCTGCTGATCTGGTGTTCGTCTAACCCTTTAAAAGGCTGACAATAAGTCTAATAAATGAAGAGAACACTGAGACCATTTCTTTAAAGACTACATGCAGTAACAGACAGGTCTTGTGTAACATTTTGTTACATTTTCAGGCCAGCATGAGCGCTGACAATTTCAAGTGCCGAACTTTGCACAAAATTCCTTCTGAACCTTTTATATTTACTTATTTTTTTATTTATTTCCCATGTGACATTTGCTATAACTACCAAATGGAATGTTTAGCTCCAAATGAGAGTAATCTAATCTTTATTTCTGTCCTGTAGCATTCATTTTGACTGCTGCCATTACATAGCATGACATAAGCAAGAGAGGCCATGCTCCACTGTTAGTACAGTCACCACTAGCGTTTTTACGGATGACGCAAAACACCACCGAAGAAAAGTGCAATTCACCAGGCATCACCTTGCATTTTGTTTTCACCGACCTGTAGCCCTGACCAAGAGTGAGCCTTTTAAGTACTGGATGAAACACTTGATTGAAATACTGAAGCTAGAAGGGGCAGTGAGGGATTAACTGTTGGGCTCTTCTTAATTTGAGTAAGACCTTTGTCTGGAACTTTTCAGCAACTCTGCAACATTTCACTTTGTCAAGAGGTAGCAAAGGGCCATTTTTCAGACCTTATTTGAAGTATTGCCCTTGTGAAACCTTTGTCCAGGGGCCACTTATAACTGAATCAAACTGCCAATGCTAATTCCTCAATATAGATCATTTTCAGTAATTACCTAGGGTAAAATCCAGAATTTATTTTTTCACATTACTGGGATGGGCAGTATTTAAATTCCTTCTTTAAAGTTGTGAATCATTCATCAAAGGGTTTGTGGAGGTTTCGTGGATTGAAACATATCCCAGCATGCAGTGCGAGAGAGGTGGGAATGTGATCTGGACAGTGTGCCAATCCATCACAGTGCTCATACACCATTCACTCACACTCATTCCGATGGGCAATTTAGAGTGACCAAATAGCCTGACATGCATGTGTTTGGACTGTTGGAATCCAAAGAACCCGGTGGAAATCTACACCGACGCTGGGAGAAAATGTGAAATCAACACAGAAAGGCCCTCTAATAGGATTCCTCTTGCTGTGAAGCAACTCTGCCATTCTCAACACCATATGCTCCACTAAATCTGTTTAAAATACATTTGAATAGTTTTTCCATTTGTACTTTATGAGCTCGGGGAAAAATGTTGTTCTGTTTGTATTGTGCTGTTTGAGGAGTTGGTATTTCTGAATTTGAGGAAAAGGCTGGTCCCCTTATGCTCATATTGCTTTGTTTTTAATTAATTGACCTTTGGTACAGTATTTCCATTCTGCAGTTCTGGCTGTTTTCACATGAGTGAGTTTTGTTATCCGGATATCTGTTTTGTTGTACATGATCCATGAAGCTGATACAATCTTGTGTTTTTCTCTCTTTCTTTTTGTCTTTCACGCTTCATTGTGCGGCCCTGGTCCTGTCACCGACTCCGGATTAGGTAAGAGATGAAATCCTGTTATTTATGTGGCATGAGTAGTCCTTATCTGGACAGTTCCTACGAGGGAATGCGTCTGCCACCAAGCATTTCTGTGTGATACAATTATTTATACCCAAGCCTTCAGTCTTTGCCGAATTGACGTCCCTGTAAAATACTTGCTAAATGCATTTTTTGTGGACGTTCCTTGAGTTGGGTAGCTCTTATGTGTACTTCGACTGATTTCCTGTTTCCACTCTCAATTTTGAATAAATGAGCGCGGATAGTTTTAAAGTGGCTCTTTTGATTACCACATGGTGCCCACTTATTTTAAGATGTTGTTTTTCAGTGATATTTTCAATTCCCATCTACCACTGCGGCATGTCACTGAGTCATTCTATATGGCCAGAAGTTAAGTATCTTCCTTAAATGTAATTTTCCATTTGAGTGGAATGCAAACTCTACGCGCTTATGGCGTCACAGCATCTCTGTGCTGGCCTGAGAAATAACCTTACCTCTTTGCAATTCCCCGTAACATAATTAGATTGTCGAATAACCTCATGATCTTGCAAACAGAGTCCGATCAGCATGCACTCCCATTAGTGTAGGCAGAATTGCACATATTTGTCTTTGAGTAATTTTATCTGCATGCAAGTAAGTACGTAATTAGAGGAATAAGCAGAGCGGTCAGCCCTGAGAGTCTTCTACTGGGGAAAAATAATGCTGCGTGTGTCTAATAAATAGCCAGTGTCATTTGTAGCAACAGTCCTATACCTTCTAAACAGCAGAAATGTTGTGCATGTTTGAGTAATGGCTGCCACTGCTCCTCTGGCTGCAGTCTTGTTTAATTCACAGTAGATTAGTTCACGCTGGTGGAAAATGCAAGAAGAAAAACCTCATAACACTGAAGCAAGATCTTAGGACTTAAAGGCGCAATGTTGTTATCTCAGTCCACGACGTCCTGGTCAAAAATTCTGGCAGAACCGGACACAGCCATGTATTCGAATCCTTCACCTGGTCAAGCAGGTTACTTGCTAGTCTGGTAGTTTGAGCTCCTGTTTAGTGTTCAAGGTTAAAGGAGCTGTGTCACGATTACTGCGCATGAACTTTGAAAACTGTTCTGCCTTACAAGAAATCATACAAAGTAAATTTGCTTGTCTGCGAGTCAAAATTTGATGCCATCATCGTTAATACGTCATTGTTTTGCATTGAATTGATATATTTTTATTAATCAGAAGCTTTTTATATTTCATTGCTCTAGCCGAAGGTTATGAAATGTAAGCTGGATTGCCAACCACCAATTAACATCATAGACGAAGAAGAATCTTCTTCTTCAACTATGTTTATTGGAGTTTGGCAAACAAGCTCATATTCTTCTTCATATCCTTTGGTTAACTGCAAAAAACAGTGCTTTGAATCTTCAAACTCCCATAGAAGACTCATTGATATAAAAAGCATAATGCCTGAGTAATTAAGATATCTAAATGCATGCGAAATAAAGACAAATTAGCATTGATGGAATAAGATCTTGCTCTTGCAGTCGAGTACATTCACTTTATTTGATTTCTTGTTGCACTGAACAGTTTTCAAAGTTCTGAGCATGCAAAGTAATCATGACACATGATTTCCGGTGGCTTGGACCAGCTTTGTCCAGTTTACAACCGGTTTTAGCTAGCTGCCCTCCAGAAATGAGCGATAAGAGGCATCTAGAACATATCTAAAACCATCTTATAAACCCAGCTGTTTCTTGCTGTAATTTTCAGTTGGGATGAATCTTCATTTGACTTATTAAATATTGACTAATTGTTTTGCTCAATGGTGCAAATATGGACTAGTTGATGTATGTATCCAGTTTCTTGCATTTTAGTAGTAATGAGAAATTTCGCAGCGAGTCTGCTGTGGAGGAGATAAGGGTCTGATTTTATGTGTTTTGCAACAAAGACAAAATGACAATTTTAAGTTGCTCAAGTGTTGATCTCATTAGCAAAAGCAACAGAAAGTAAGGGCTCAATTAACTGTCTCATTAAAATGTTGATGTGAATGGAACCATGTGACTCAAATTAACTGCGCTAATTATTCACAGCTGTTGTACGGCTTGTGTGCGCAGTGTTCTCTGTGGATAGTTACTTATTTTTAATTTTAGGTTATTATTGGAATATTCATTGGTATTAAGCAAGAAAAAAGAACATTTGCGTCTTAGTACTGTTGCATTAAACTCTGTAGATAGATTATAATATTGCTTTTAAAGATTCGGAGGCAAGATGATACTGATTTACTGTAACTGCCACTGACATTAAAATCCTGCTGCGCCTCTGCCGAACATCGCAACGGCGTTTGTTTCATTATTTATTAAAGTTTTCATGCTGAGTAATTGTCTGTTTAGCGGGCGCAGCAGCTCACAAATAAGCAAAGAATGAACCAACAATGGCTTTTATCAGCTCTTGAAGTTGACAGTCGATGTGCGACCATTCACTGACATGGGGTAGGGCGGGGCATGGAATGTGGAGTGGAAGGTGCGGAGGGCCGGACTGATAATTCAATCGCGCGAAATAGTGGCCACACGGTTAGAGATGGTCGGCAATAAAAGCGGTGCGGAAAGGTCCTGAATCAGCACTGAGCTGCTGGATCACAGAGTGGCTGATCCATCACTGCCGGACAGGTAAGTTTATCTCGCCAGTGCCTGTAAGTGACACTGCTCGTAATCAATATCTCCTCCGAGTGATTGATACTCCATCGGGTCTCTCCGGCGGTTTGACAGATTGGCGTATTACCCGTCGGTGGATGGTCCACCGGTCAAACTTCTGTTTTATAGACTCAGGGCTTCGTTCCTCGTTCGCTGCGATCGGCCTGAATAATAAAAGCGAAGCTTGCGCGATAAAATATCCCTCAGTCCCCACACATGTAAAGTAGCGAAAATATAAGGCTTGGTACCTGCCGGATTTGCTCTTTAACATTCTGAAATTGAAGATGTTGATGTGTTCTCATGTTGATTTTCTATGTTCTAAGCTGGCCCAAAGAATACACTTTTTCCACAGACTAAGGTTGTACGGAGTTTACCCCGACATCATGTATACGTTCTACAACGCTGTGCTGGATAGCATAATTAGATATGGCCTGGCAGCTTGGTATGGAACTGCCACAGTTCAGTTGAGAACCAGAGTCTCTAGTATGATCAAAATTGCAATGAAGGTGATCGGGCAAGCTGTTTATCCATCCCTTCAGAGCATTTACGAAACCGTGGTGGTCAGACAGACGCACAGGATTCTGAAAGACCCAACTAACATTCTGTTGCCGGAATACCAGATCCTACCTTCAGGTAGACGCTTCAGGGCTAGTAGGTGAAGCAACAGGTGTACGTTTTATTTTCGATATCACTCCTCAACAATAATCCAGCCCTGTTCCCTCTGCAGTAATGGTATGCACTTTAAATTTTTTTTATATTCTTTCATTTTATATTTATGCCTGTTCAGTGGCCACATATTCATGCTGGCTTTGTCATTTTTGTATATTGTACACCATGTGTATATTCACTGTCAGTGTCTTCTTGTGTAAGACATTGTGTATTGTTCATTGTGTGGTGTATGCAGCTGTATATCAGCACCTGCTCATGGAGCCCACGACAAATTTCCTGTAAGGACAAAAAAGTTGATTTGAAGATCCGCTTGCACGTCTTTTGCTTTTCCTTTCCAATGAACATATCAATTTATATTTTATTCGGGAGCATGGTAACTGCTGAAAAATTAGAAATTTAAAATGCCACTCCTAACTTACACTCTAGTAGGTATGCAGATTGGAAAAAAATGCAGCCGATTGTACCGCGGAAAAAAAAATCTATTTCCTGTGGAAATTCTTTGATACTCCATACACCTAATTTGGCTTTCTCTTTCTGATGCATGAATGAAAAATGCATTCTTAACACTGAACATTCTGTAGCAAGTTTCTATGCGTTACAAGGAGCCCTCTCACACAAATCAACCCCCCTTGTGTTTAATTTCATTAGTTTGATTACATAATAGCATTTGTGCTCATCACCGGTATTAGCTGGATATCTTTATCTCTTCAGGGAGAGGTTATGTTTTGACAGTGGTTATAATGGCGCTCAGATGAACAAGACCCCTTGGTAGGCCCTTTAGTGGACTATCTTTGTTTTTAACTACAAACGCTTTAGATTTGTATTTTGACTTGACATGACATGACATGACATCATGCATTATCCTTCCATTCACCCATACAATCCTTTAGCTTACTTGCTTATTCCTGGGAAGGGTCACAAGGGGTCAAGAGCCTATCCCAGCCTGCAGTGAGGCAGGAACCGACCCAAGACAGTCCTACAACCCATTCAGCGGGTCACACAGCTTCCACTCACACACGTTCTACGTTGTAATACGTTGTAATTTAGAGTCTCTACTTAGCCTGAAATGCTTATCTTTGTGCTGTGGTGGGAAATTGGAGTACCCAGAGGAAAACATCAATCATTATAACATCACATTTCATGGATAAGAGACCCATGAACAGAATGGTTTGCATACTGCCAGATTTTATATATAACTAATTAATTACATTGTGATTTGGGCTGGAACTGTGGCTTGCAGAATTACAGCCAGCATTACTCTAATTTATGTGAACAAACCACTGGACAATTCAGAAAATAACTTGCATGCTCAGCAGTTTACTCAAGTAAGTGTAGTGCTTTGAGTACTTTTTTTTCCATTGTGAATACCTATCACTGAGTTCATGGACATTTATAATGCAAGGTTAGGTTTCATTTGTTTCTAAGTTCACAGTTGACCCACTCCACCCCAAATTAAAAGTACTATAACACGTTTACTCTGACTTATTTCTTTGGCTTTTTCTTTTACACTTTTCACTTTCTTTCAGAACCTTCTTCAATAACTGAAGGGTTAAAGTAATTTCACAAGATTCACCTCTTGGGTGTTAGAATGTATAATTGCGCGATTTATTAATATAGACCTTGGGGGTAAGAAATTGAATCTTCAAGCAGAATCTACAGCAGATGAATGGTATGTTTTTTTAATTCTATTTAAAACTCAATGGAGAATTCAACTGGCATGGTTAATTTCACAATGTCCATGTCACAAGGGGGCAAATGTGAACTGAATAGATTATTGATTGCGCAGAATACTACATGGTCAATAATTTTTTTCATCATCACAACTTATTTATTCGCATTCGATATGAAGCTAACACTCAATACACCGACCAGTGGCCGTACTACAGAGTATTTACATTCATTTGGTACTCTTGGTTCCGCTAAGGTAAAGTGGTTATAAATTCAATCGGGATAAAATTAATTTTTAATGACGTTCCTGCTTAACCGTGACCGTCCATAACAACCTTGATTTGAACCTTAGCATGCTAATCAGCAGGACCCATCTGGGAATGCGGTGCAGCGCTCGCGCCCCGGATTAGATTTGGATCGATGAATTAAACATGTCACCTGTTACATGCTAAAGCCCAGGATTAGGGTGGACGCAATGTGGAATTGTCGCGCTGCTGCCACTGAACTAGATGGGGAAAGTAAATTATCCAAGAAGACCCCCCACCCCCTCCCCCTCCCCAGGCCTCCCCGCCCTAGTAGTTTCAGTAATGGCCACCGGCTCGTCGCTAAACGGTTCGGTAATTATGCAGTATTCCTCCTGCTTCCGGCTTTTATCGATCGATGGCACTCAGGATTCTGCGGCCACGCGGTCCGCCGACTTCATGAGTGATTGATTGATGTGCACTCGGGCCGTCTGTCAGCGCGGCTGATCGAATCCACTGGAGTGGTGAGGGGTGGCGAGGTCTGGGGCTGAGTTCTGTGCTATATTGATGCCGTTATAGACTGAGCTGTTCTGTCTTCAAATGTGCCGTTGGTGTTGAACCCATAACCTATGTCTGTTGGGCGGCACGGTGGCACAGTGGCTTGCACTGTTGCCTCACAGCAAGAAGGTCGAGGGTTTGAATTTGGCTTTGAGCTTCTCTGTGTGGAGTTTGCTTGTTCTCCCCATATTCGCATGGGTTCCCTCCGGGTACTCCAGTGTCCTCCACCCACAAAAACATGCATTACAGGAACACTCCTTCCAGTGCCCCTGACCAAGGAATTGGCTTTGGACCTGGAGTTGGTCCTTGCGCGCTGCTCTGTGGCTGCCCCCTGCTCCAAAATACAGGATTGGTTAAATGCAGAGGACAAATGACTACAGAGGGTTTAATAGAGCATATCTCTTTATTTGGGGGGGTGGTCCTTATGTTTTTAATGACGTTTCACTCATTTCAACCACTAGGGGGCCGCTGACACCTGCCCAGCTGTACATTTCACAGTGTTTACGAGAAATATTGCCTCATCATGACAGTTCAAAACAGCCTCCCAAATATTTTGGGCACCCTCTGATGGTTTCTGATACATTTCATGAAATATATACATGGGTTTGTGGTCCCATGGTAGCCCTACTTTGACACGAGGTTCTAAATCATCAGATTATGCATCAAAATCATGGTTTAGGATGTGTTCATATGGCTTATGTGGCCAGGTCAGTTTTGTGAAAAGGTCGTGAAGCTGCAGTGGTTTTTTGAGACTGTAAAAGCCAAATAAGAAAGAAAGAGGTAAGAAGGAAGAAAAATGACCCTGGCGTGACAGCAGCAAAAGCTAACAAGCTTCATAAAATGGTGTGACCTTCCCTAATGATCAAGCAGTAAAACTGGAAGCTAGCTGTGAGATCAATAAAAACCCTACATTCCAGGAAACTACTCTCCTGAAGGTTAAAAATGAGACTGTAGCCTATCGTCCTTGGCTTTATGTTGTACTTTGTATTTGTTCCTCTCCTATGAATTTTTCATTCAAACATTTGCTCAGAATTGCGTGAGGAGGGGTGAAAGGAAAGATGTGTTGAACTCCGACTTTAGACTAAGACATTTTCAACTCCAAGTGTCCCCGAGAACATTTTTGCACTGTGTGACATTTATTACTGGTTTCATGGTTTCTTGCTCTGTGGTGGTTGAGTGTAATATATGAGAGTTGGTGGACTATCTCACACTGCCTTTCAGCACAGTTGGGGTAATGCAATGCCTCATATTACCATGTGGTGCTGCTTTTCCAATGCCAAACTGGCTAATCTCCGCAGTACTTTTGAGTGCACCCACAGCTATTTAGCCAAGAAAATGAAACAAAATGAACAGATCCTCCGCAAACTCAATTCCATTTGGTGATGATAACTTAGTCCAAAACTGCAGCAGCTGGTAGAGTTCAGATGTTGAGACAGAAATAACAAGAGAAAGCATTTCTGAATGGATACAGTAGTTCTGGTCTGTTTAAAACACAGATTAATCATGCATGTTTCAAAAAAAAAACCCTTTTCTTGTTTTTAACTTCCCCGATGGGCACGTATATGGGCCGTTGGAGTGGTTTTAAAATTGCATCGAGGTTAAATGAGGAGGCACACAAAATCTACCATTTTGTTGCAGTGTGGATGTTGAGATTAAAAGCACTTAAGTGCTTCCATTGAAAGTGGCCTTATGGCTGTTGTAGTCAGGTGTATGTATTGCTATTAACAAGCTCTGTGTTTTGACAAAATGCTTGAGAAAAGCATTTCACTTGTGAGCGGGTGATATCTTCAGGTCTTCGTGGCCTCAGACAGTGATTCCGGTATCCAGGTGGCTGTTCTGTCTCAAAAGAATTGTCCTTCACTTTAATGAGGTTGCAGCTTAATCTGGTGGCTACGGCTAACCGTGTGAAGTACCCCATCCTCTGTACACAGGTTGCACCCTGAGTGTGTACAGTTGCAGCAGTTGTTGTTTCACCCCCTCTGCAGAGGCCAAGCTCTCCCACTTACTTTCTCTCTTCATTTCTTTTCTGAGCTATCTGAGTGAGACGTGGGGCAGTTTTTCTCCTGCCTCTTGCAGACACGACAGCCAATTAGCTGAACCACACGACATACACAAAAAAGTGATTAAGGCATTTAGGCTACGCTGTGATACCCATGGCTTTGCTGTCTGCTTGTGTTACAGTTAGTATGACTCAGAGACTGAAGGATAGAATGATGGAAGCCATTTGAAGACAGTGAGAGATCTACATACCCATGAAAAATGCAGAATACCACACACACACATGTGACATGCACAAGCAAAGGTGCGCGCAAAGGTTAGAGCATTCACACATAACATACACGTGCTCACGCACACACACACACGCACCCCATAACATACACACTCCCGTGCGCGCGCACAACCCGTAGCATACATAAACATGCACATACTCTGTAACATACGTACATAAACACACACCATAGAACACAAAATCTAACATTGTAACGTGCATTTACACACACACACAGAATGCACCGTAACATGCATATACACTCAGATGCACACATTGTAACAGACACACATACACCAATACATACACATCCACATGAAACATAACACAAACACTGTAAAATACATACACAGACACTGTAACATATGCGCGTTCACTCTCTCTCTTTCACACACACACACATACAGTAACATACATAAACACTCACTTGCTGCTTTTTGCCCTTCGTGAAACTGAACCTGCCTTTTTTCCCAACCAAAAATAATATGATGAACCCTCATTTTTAACAAAAAGCAGCCAACCATAGGGGAGCAAGCCCTGTCCTGAATGTAGCCTGAAATTATTAATGACATCGCACAGCTCTGGTATTAGTAATGATGGGAAAATATTATGTTATGGGGAAAATATTATTCAAAAAGCCTGGTGTGCTTAAAATGGTAACAGCTTGGCTACGGAGATTGATGTCGCCGTCGCTCTACTGTGAGAGAGAGGAGAAGTCAGCTCAATGGAGCACACCTACACGAGAGCCGCACAGCTGGGAATAACAGAATTAATTAGTATAATGAATCAATTTAAAAAAGCAGCTTGGCTAAAGTAGCTCACTCCTAACAGATGATTTCCCCAACGTGATGAATTGAACATGGGCTCTGTTTGGCAGCAGTTTCTCATCATTTGTTCTGGTATATTTCTCACCTGTTACTTGCTCCCTATCTCTATCCCTCCTTTTTTTCACGGAAGGCTTTGGTTGCCGTCGTACGTGGTAAATATTTTTGCAAAAACCGTCAAGGGCATTCCGAGCTTGTATGCGCAACCCTTATTAGGATTCCAGCACAAACCAACCTAGACCAGGTCAGTCTTGTTTGAGCTGTGAATTTTTGGCATTTATCTCTATTCTCCGCGTTCATCTCCAACTGTTCACCAGCTGAGAATCTTCTAGAAAACTTGTCCACCAGTTTACTCGACCGACTTCATCCGCCTCTGCCAGCAAGAAGTTTGCACTGGTTGACAGCAAACCAGCTATTATCAGCCGCAGATTAGCTTTGGCTGGCAACAGACTAGCCATGACCGCCCACAGAGCAGCTATGACTTGCGACAAACCTGTTCTGTCCAGCCAGTGAGGTGTTGTGTTCAGCAATAAGTGTAGAAAACCAACCTTAAACCTTTTTAGAATCCTAGCTGCATTTTTTTTTCAGCAGGACGAAAGACAAAGATCATTTCTTTGCCCTCAAGTTTATAAGCATAAAGCATGAGTAAATTAAAAATGCTACATTGTGGGAGCCCTGGGGCCTTAGGGAGGCCGATTCATTTCAGCAAACCTTGAACTTCCCACTCAGCGCAACCATATTATTGTCTCTTTCGCTGGCATAATAATCACATTAGCATGAATATTTCATCCGGCGGGAATTGGTTAAATATCACAATTTGCGCTGTTAGTGGTTGTGTAATGAGGGTTTGTGGGCTGTAGTAAGTACAATTCTAACATTGTTTTCTGTTATCGCAAAACAAGTGCTTCCCATTGTGGTAAAAAGGGGATTAATGATGTAATTAGTTCAAATGAATGTCACTTGGCTCCCTGCTACTTGTAGAAAATACGTATACTGTAAAACACAACAGCCCTGAAGCAACTGAATCCATTTCAGTTTATTTTGTGGGGGGTGGGGGGGATTCACATTAGTGCACTGTCAATTGCCCTTAGGTATGAATGTGTGAGTGTTTGCGCCCAGCGTTTGATTGTCGATCTGTCCAATCTCCATTGTACCCCATTGTGTATAGGGGTCCTGGCCTCCTCTTAACCTTGATTGGGAAAATGCAGGTCAAACAATGAATGTGTGGATAATAGGTGGACGGAAATTAGAGGACAGACCTGGAATTGCAATTGGAAAAGAACATCATCCGTCTGCTGCACGGCAGTATTACATCTCTTCAGACCAGGATTATGTGCCTTCAGAGTGGCAGTGGATCCGCGTCTCTCCTGTAGCTAACAGGTGCAAGACGTTAGCCACCTGCCACTTCTGTTCTTACCCAGTGTGTAACATCTGCTGATGGAGCAGCCAGCTCCCATGAACAGGAATTAGTGGGGAAATGGAAGACGAGTTTCGTCTCAATGCCTGACTTAGTTACATTTTTTATTAGCAGACTCTGGAGGACTCGATAAGTTAAGCAGAACTAAAATTCTAATAATGGAGTTTTCACTCCTTTCTTTCATTCTCAGAATAATCCAATTAATGTTTTGTCACGTGAGGGATTATGAACAAATATTTACGGGTGCGGTTTATGGAATTAAGCCGTCTGATCCTTAATCCGTTATTGAGTATGTGAAATTTCTTATTGCTAGTGAAGAGGAGTCACAAATGAAGCAAGGAAAGAGAAAAGCTAGCCTTTTGGCAGTGCTTTGTGTTACAGACGGGACCCCAGGAATCAGTCTCTCCGGCATTGTTATGCCTCGTTTGCATGCCTCTGGTCTGACGAGGTAATCCAGCACGAAGGAGAGAACCCTTCCCCCGTTATCCCCTAGCTTAGTGAGGAAGAGATGAGAGGGCAGCTCATCAAAGACCTGCTTTCTGATGCAGATTCGGCGACTGATCAGGAATGCAACCGGGCCAGCGCCACCTTATTACCAAGTGAACTCCAGACTTTTCTTGCTAAACTAGCTCAAGTTAACTCTCCAGCAGTCTGACTATCCTCTGCTACATGTCCAGGCAGCTAAAAAGACTTGACTCTGGTTGCTTCTGATCTTCAACTGCATGCCGACTTCTTCCTTAAACCTCCACCATCAACTCATTCAGGCACAGACTCACCAGCTCCCCCATGTGCTCAGATGCTCTTTGATACAAGTAATTAGACTTACAGGCATTGTCAGCGATCACAGCATAGGAAAAGATTAAATCGCCTGAATAGTCTCAGAAATCCAAATGGTATTACTGCTGTAAATCGCCTAATTCAACTTCAGCCAATTATTCTCAATCCCACTTCTCTTATTTCGGCTGCAACATACAAGGTCCCCCCTCAACAAATCTTTCATTTACCAGGCTCTTATCATCTCTTACAAAATTGACCTGTTCATACTATTAGAAACCTGGCTAAATGATGGTGCTACTGTCTCTTTGAAAGAGTCCTCACCCCTTCTCCATTTTCAACTGCCCTAGATTATTTGAGAAATGGGTATACTTGTAATCATAATAACCTCATAACATATGACACATCCATGGTTCCAGTGCTTGCTTTTACGAAACTGTATCAAAGTTATTAAATTGGTGCAGTGCTGCTTTTGAAACTTCTATAGTTCTCATTAAATTGAAGCCTGAATTTATTTACGGAGCAAATCTCATTGAAGAACATCCAGATTTTGGCTAAGGATTGCGACACCTAGAATGGACATTCACTTGATTAAATTGCAGTTTTTAACAAAATGTCTTTCAGCTCTGAATTTTCATAATGCCATCTCTAAAACACATGAAGTTATAAGAACTCAAAAATGCGAGAAAAAAATGCCTAGAGAAATTTCGATCCACCCTCATGTAGTTTCAGAGCCTTTAACTCAAAAAATATTCACATGATGGGGAAAAATTTGGCAAAGATTCATTAGATATACTGAAATTATGGTTCTATAAAAATCAGCTGATTCCAAGGGGTTCAGATGGGAAGTTTTTTCAGTTTTGTTTGAATTTATATGGAATGACCCAGTAGCAAGACCAGCTAAATGTTAGCTGTAACCAGCAAAAAAAACAAACACCCACTTAGCAGCAAAAAACCATTTAAGACCAGCAACATATCAGCCTTGACCCACAGCAGACCAGCAACAGATCAGCGATGACCATTGACAGACCTGCACTGACCGGCAACAGACCAGCTACAACCATCAATAGACCAGTAATGACCAACAACAGATGAGCTATGACCAATAACAGACCAGCTATGAGAAGCAATGATGAGTAATCTTCTGACAAATGAGGGACAGCTGGACTGCGGGCCTGAAGGTGGCAATAACCTTAGGAATTCATCCATCATCTGAGATTAGCAAAGCGCAGATGTAAAATAACAAATTGAGCTTGCACCGTGGAAGTGAAGTCCTCTCATTACATGGATACATAAATTACTGGGGCAAGAGCTCTGTGAATTTGGAAATGGGAAGACGCCTCTATGCTATTACATTCATCAGTCTGTTCCTAGTCTGGTACGGCAGTAAATTGATGATCTCTCTGCATCTATGACAGTTAAGATGAGAGAGCATTTTAATTAAATTTGTTGTCAGGCAACTCATTTTGTATATATATAAAATCAAAAAAGTTTGTATGTGTGTGTGTGTGTATGTATATATATATATATATATATATATATATATATATATATACAGTTGGGACAAAGTGTAAATTGTGAATATAATCAAAACGCAGTGACTTTCAAATCACACCAGCTAGTATTTTATTCACAATAGAACAGGGATAACATTTCAAATGTTGAAACTCAGAAATTTTACAATTTTGTCCACAAAATGAGCTTTTTTCAAATTTGATGGCTACTGCAGGTCTCAAAAAAGTTGGGGCAGGGGCCTGTTTACCATGGTGTAGCATCCCCTTCTTTTTTTTCCACAGTGGAGACGTCTGGGCATTGAGGAGATTAGTTTCTTTAGTTTAGCCATTGGAAATTGATCCCATTCTTGTTTAATACAGGCTTCCAGCTGCTGGAGAGTTTTGGGTCTCCTTTGACAGACTTTTCATTTAATTATGCACCAAAGGTTCTCAATCGGTGAAAGATCAGGACTGCAGGTAGGCCAGTTCAGCACACGGACCCTTCAACTACGAAGCCATGCTGTTGTAATAGCTGCAGTATGTGGTTTTACATTGTCCTGCTGAAATACACAAGGCCCTCCCTGGAGTAGATGTCTGGAGAGTAGCATATGTTGCTCTAAAACCTTTATATACCACTCAGCATGCATGGTGCTTTTTAAAACACACAAGTGTCCCACACCATATGCACTAACGCATCCCCTTACCATCAGAGATGCTGGCTTTGAACTTAACACTGACAACAGGAGGGGTGGTCTTTCTCCTCTTTAGCCTGGAGTACACAACGCCCATGATTACCAGCAAGAATGTCAAATTTGGATTCATCTGACCTCAGGACACTTTGCCACTTCGCTACAGTCCATTTTATATGAGCCTTGGCCCACAGAACACGGCGACGCTTCTGGATCATGCTCAAAAATGGCTTCCTTTTTGCATGGTGACATGGCACGACAGACTGTGTGTTTACTGACAGTGGTTTTTTGAAGTATTCCTTGGCCCATTTAGTAATGTCAATGACAAAATCATGCCTGTGAGTGATCCAGTGGTTTCTGAGGGCCCGAAGATCACGGGCATCCAGTAAAGGTCTTCGGCCTTGTCCCTTACGCACAGAGATTTTTCCAGTTTCTCTGAATATTTTGATGATGTTATGCACTGTCAATGATGAGACCTGCAAAGCCTTTGCAATTTGACATTGAAGAACATTGTTTTCAAGTATTCCAAGAACAAGTATTCCACAATTTTCTTTACGCAAGCCTTCGCAGGTTGGAGAGCCTCTGGCCATCTTTACTTCTGAGAGACTCAGCCTCTCTAAGACATCCCTTTTATATCCAATCATGTTACACACCAGATGCCAGTTAACTTAATTACTCTCTTAATGTTCTTTCAGGTGATTCTCTTATATATTAATTGCTTTTTCAGCCCTTTTTTGCCTGTCTCCCAACTTTTTTTAGACCAGCTGCAGCCAGAAAATTTGAAATGAGCTCATTTTGCGGATAAAAATGTAAAATTTCTCAGTTTCAACATTTGAAATGTTATCTTTTGTAAAGGCCCAGTCACACAGCCGATCACGCACGAATCACTCACAAATCACGCACAGATTAGGTTTGTGCTTGCTTGTGCGTTGAGAAATTGACCAATTTTTCGGGGTGTCGGGGGTAGAAATCTCGGACGAATCACGCATGAATCGCGCATGAACCACGCATGTATCACTTACAATCACTGACATATCACGCACGTCGACGCATAATAGCAAACACGGTGCAGTATTCCACGAACATTCGACGTACGCCCGACGCATGAATCACCGGCGGAGCACGCACGAAAAACGCACCTTCGGCGTCACTATCGCTTCGGTTCAGCGCATATAAAAAGCGGTGAACGACGGGAGTTCCTCAGTACCTTTCGCCAATCAAGAACACTTCAAGAGATGCCACCCAGGAAAGCTCGCTTGCCCTCAAAGACAAGGGTGCAGAAGAAGAAAGCTGCTGAAGAAGAAGTCCATGTAGATCCACCAGAAGCTGCTGCTGCTGAAAAACCTGCTGCTGGTGCTGCTGCTAGGAGGTCCCGTAGGTCTGGAATGGCAAAAGTGCCCGAAATGGCTGCTTTTATATGCCAAAATACATACGTGAGTTGTCAGTGGTTCGTCAGTGGAACATCAGTGAATCATCAGTTTTCTGTCAGTCAGTCGTGCGTCGGAAATGCGTCACTCGTCAGTGGATGTGCGTCGTTATGCGTTTTCCGTCAGTGATATGTCAGTTATTCGTCAGTTTTATAATTGATTGTCAGTGGATGTCAGTGGAATGAACGTGATACGTGCGCGTTTCATGCGTGATATGAACGTGGGGCATCAGTGGACGGACGTGGACGTGCGCGGATTCAAACCAGTTCTGACGCATAAGCACTGACGGCCGACGAGTGTCCCGCGCATAGTTACGCATACTCGACGCATAAACTACGCATGCCGACTCATGAATTACACACACCAATGCACAGTTGTGCGTCGGAAAATTTTTGAACCGTTCAAAACTCAAAATCACGCACAAACCGCCTTCGACGCACATCCACTTACAATCACTGACAGTCCACGTTCGTTCCACCTACGAATTACGCATACGACGTACGCTCCGCGCAGAAACGAAAATCTGTGCGTAATTCATGCGTAATTCATGCGTTTTCGCTGTGTGACTGGGCCTTTAATGACATTAGCTTACGTGGTCCTAAGGTCATTGCATTTTGACTTTATTCACAATTTAAGCTTAGACCCAACTATTTCGGAATTTGAGGTACTGTAGCTCAAGCATCTTTCATATTCATCCAGATCCCACCTGTGCCATGTCCAACAAAGGATAACCAAGTTAGCCGGATAACTTCTCCAAGTATCAGCAACTGTAAACATCAGAAACATCAGAAACTGTAAATGACTTCAACTGTGATTACAGATTTGGGTGCTGTCTGGATGTTTCTCAGTGTAGTTGTCCAGCTAATTCTGTAACCCTCCCTTGTGGAACAGTGTCAGGTGTTCCTCTGTTCCTGTTGAGCACTGGACAGGGCGGCGGTACAGGCTTGTGTTCAGAGATTTTGCTTTGCTTTGTGAATACATGGACACTGTGTTGATGCATCGCTCTGTCAAACCTTTAGGTTAGTAAATCACAGCAGCTACACCATGAGCCAAATCTCTGCTGGCGCAGAGGTGACTGCTGTGTCATGTCAGCTGAAAATTGAACTAGAGTTTTGTAGCAGGTATTTCCATTGACACAATTCCTTCACCTCAAGTTTTGATCTCTGTGCAGCTGCCGTTGCTGACATAAAAAAAAAAAAAGACTTGGTTTAAAACAAGTGTAGATGTGAGATGGGAGTGGGCCAGGAAGCGTCTTCATCCCCAGTTGAAACAGACACTGATTCCCATAATGCATCAGCCCACACCATAAATGTACATGAAAGTGCCAGGCTGTGTTTCTTTCACAAATGCCGCAGCTATATTTATGGTACAGTATCAAAGACATCAGCAATCTTGGCAACCTGAAGCTAATTTGGAATCAAAACTTTTGTTATTATCTCTCTGAATATATTCTCGCTCTGACTTAGCTGGGAGCAAAATTATAACTATTCTAACAGGGAAACACCTGTTAAAATAAATATGATATGCAACAATTCTATATTAATCTACATTTTGTGCAGATGCCTCAAGTCTTTTCCAGCTGTTGCCGGGTCAATTTTGTGCTTTTAATTTTCTATGAGACGTTTGAATTCTACGGCAGGAGTCCACAGCTCCGATCCTAGTGGGCAGATCTATGTCCTGGGCTTTCGTTCCAACCATTAATTTTAATTAGGCTTTCTTACAGCCCTGTGATCTGTGCTGATCATCTCCAGTAAAACATACAGAATGCTCTTGCAGTCTGCTCAAGTGGCTGATGCTCTGGTGTATATCAAATCCTAGTATGAATGAGCTTATTAAACAATTACGAGCAGATTTTGTGACATTTCGGTTTATTTACAATTTAGCCTCCTATACTTTCGTTCTCAGCTATGAGGTACAGTACAGAGTAGAGGGGCCTTGATGCGCCAGGCCGAGGTAGTATTGCCATATCTCGTCAGCGCTTTTTTACGAATTGAACCACCCTCTCATTTGTTGTCCCGTCATGCCTTGCAGATTACTGGGCCCAGATGGCAGTCAGTGCATTGTGTCGGAACTCTCTGTGCACCCCAGTGCTTCGATGATAAAAAAAATCGTCCAAATTACAGCGAGAACTGCGGAGGTTGGTTATAGAGACCTCAAGCTTTTCTGCCAGCAGGTGAGGAAGACTACGCACTAATGAGGTGGGAGGAAGAGAAGATCACATGGGAGTTGGGCCAGTCCCTTTAAATGAGTGATGGCTTCTGAAATGTGTCAGGTTTTAATTGGTCTGTCAGATAGTGGGTGGGGGTCTTTGGGTCAGGCACTTCAGAGATTTTGATTGACAGCAGCAGGCTGCCCACTGACTCGCCAGAAAATGTATTTGAGCTTCTTAACCCTCCCACTTGTGTCACATGTCACCTGGCAACCCACTCTTTTCAGAGCAGGACTGGAAGACATTTCCATGTCGATGTGGGGCAGGCCTGTAAACTCCATGCAGAAAGGCCTGATCAAAGATTCTGAGTCCCAGAACCATCTGACAGAAATGTAAAAGATTTAAGTCAACTTTTTGTTCTCACAAAGGTTGAAGCAGGGTCTTAAAGAAAGTTTTAAATCAAACCATGGAGATACTCTTAAAAAAATTAAGATATAATAGGATCAAGATTTGTAAGTTCTGGTATTGTCATCAAACAGGTCAAAGGTGAGCCTTTGTCTTTTCAGACCTTACTTGTTCTCTTCATACAGTATGTTCTGTGTGCGCGTGTGTGCGTGTGTGTGTGTGTGTGAGTGTAGTGTATGTGTGTGTTTGTGTCTGTGTGCATGAAAACACATTAAATATGTGTGTGTGTGAGTGAGTGAGTGTGTGCTTGTGCATATGTGTGTGCGCACGCATGCGTGTGTGTGTGTGTGTGTGTGTGTGTGTGTCTGTTTCTGGGTGTGTGTTTAAGAGTACAGTAGATTTATTGACAATTCATGGAACTTAAATGGGAAAAAAATGCTTATATCGCTTATATTTGAATAATAATTCATTATAATACCACAAAAAATAATAATAGCCATAAGTATTTGTGAAAATACCATGCAGCAGTACAGAAGAGAAAATGCCCTGGTAGATTTAAATAAATAAAGAAAAAAAGAATGACCAGACCCCACATCGCTATGTGACAGTCCCTCATTACCAGCTGAGAATTTGCATTCCACTGCAGTCACAGAGTCACTGAAAAAGAAAGATTCATTTTCCCTGCTAAAAATGCCAGCGTAGACCAGCTGTGATTCTCAGCCAGTTTAAGTTGTATTTATGTTATGTTTTGGACAGTTCCAGCTGCTCGTAGCTGGTTTTTGGCGGAGTAAAGCCAATCAAAGCTGGTTAAGCTGTGAAAATGAGCTGGTGGTCAATGCTAGATGACTATGTAGGCCTGACAGCTGGCAAGTGCTGAAAACATCTTAAACCAGATTGACCTTCAGTATGTTTCATTTGGGTTTTTAACCCGAGACATGTCAATGAAGGCTATTTTTTCTGTGTATTCAATTCAAAGATTTCCTACTGAAGTCGGTGTAGGATTCAGTTTGAAATTTAAGAATGCGATATCATTGTCTAATAGATTAATGCCCTTCAGTTGATAATGAAATAAAAGGAAAACACTCAGAGAGTGCATATTACTGCCAATCCTTTGTCACTAAAAACTGGACAAATATGACCATGGTGGCCTAAATTGAATTTAAATCCATCCCAAAATGTTATCAACAGTTCCTTGGCCCATGGCCCACACTTTCGCAAAACTCAATTGAAATTTATTGAGAAATCAGAGTGATATTATGTGTACAAACAAACAAAAACAAACGAGCAGACATGGGTGAATAAATAACCAGTTCCGTCGATTGGTGAAGCTAAAAAATTACCAGATAGACCAGTGTTGAAAAAAAGTCAACATTGATTCATTCTTTATATCTACTGGCTCATGAAAATCACTCATGATGTGCTTTCCTATTTACAGATGTTCGGTCATTTTTAAGAGTCAAATTTAGAAATATTTTTAAAACATTGTTTCATATTGTCAGTTTATGAATGCATTATCGCTACATATGACATGGCATTACGTTAAATTCCATTTTGCCCTAGTTGGACTGGATTGGAGATCAAGGAAAGTATTTTGAGTTTTCAAGCCTTTGTGAATGAATCGGACCGGAATCTAAAACTACCCGGGGAATTGAAGAATGCCGTGTTTTTGGCAAGTTTTTTCTCCTCTCATTATTTTGCGTGACTGTGGTTGAGGCACAGTATTTTTGTTAATTAATCCCTAAAGAGACACACACACTCACATATGCACACATAGCTATAAATAAAAGCAGTAATAAAGAGTAAAAAAAAAACTCAAGGTTTATACAATTTAATGAACTAGTTTATGAGCTATTTTGTTATCTTATTACTAGCCTTTTGCCCAGTTATGGCGCATATAGCGATACATGCACTTAGTGTTTAATGAGGTGCATTACCAAGTTTCTTTCGTTGTTGGGACTCTGAAAATATTTTTCAGAAATAGTAAAACGGTGTCTCTCATTATGATGCCATGATTTTTTCCCCCTTATTTTATCTTGTCTACACAAATCCTTTTTAGTCTGCAAGGTAGAATTCAATATCCTGAATAAAGTGTATATATATTTGTTCAATGAATTTGTATTCTTGTGTGCCATAACAATGTAAGGAATGCTCATATACACACGTTTTTCATTCGGATAACTCAGATATTTTGCTGCTATTTGGTAATATGTTCCTTAATTTTACAAAGTGTAGTTGTGAGTAACACATTAAACAGGAGTTTAAACATGCATTTATATCATTTATTTCAATAAAGTGTTTAGTATTTTCAACCATCAAAAACTATGTCATGTGTAATTACCACATGTGACAATTGAGTGTTATGTTTTGAAAAATTTTCATTAATATTTCCCCTGAATATGCAGGGGGCAGCTCCCGTGGGTTAAGGTTTATGCCTGTTTTCAACCTTGGGTTCTTAATTGGCATCAGGATTGGAATTGGAATTGGAAGGTTTTTGTGAGATCCCCAAGTAGTTGGAGTGTGACACAATTTTAAAGGTTTTCAATTCCTCTAAGGTTTAGTTAAAATTAGAGTGCTGACTTCCAGCTTTAATTTCAGGGTTATTGACAACCGTATGGCATATTGAGTGCACTGTGTAGGAATTCAGGCCATTTAAAATTTTGCCTTTCCAACCTCACTGTACATTGAAGCTCACTCTGTGGGTCTTCGCTGAAAAACATAAAACAAAACTATCTTTAGTTCATCTTTTTTTTTGTCGATACTGCAATTTCTGGAAATTATTATTTTCGTTTGTTACATTAGTAAGTTTAGTTTAAATTCTTTTTATGGTAACACCTAAAAAAATACAGGTTTAACTATTATTTTGAGGGCTGACTGCAATTAACAGTAATGTCCAGATGTTTTACATTGAACATAACTGTTTACTGCAGTCAGCCCTCGATTTACAAAAAGTCATTGACAAACTATTTTGCGTGACTGATTACTTCATTTTTTAAGTCAATCAATCAATCAATCAATCAATCAATCAATCAAGCAATCAATTTCTTTCAGTCTTTCCCCAAAGTTTACGATGGAAAAGCCATTGTTTGCCATTCGTCCTTTTTTGTGTTTGAAGTATCCAATTCAACAGGTCATCCTCATGACTCATAACCCTTCTGTCACATTTTCATTTTCATATTTGGCCACGACCCTGTATGTGCGGTTCTGAAATGCATTCAGCTGAAACGAGCCGCCATGAGTGCCGCTGTATTAAATGAACATTTTTAATGATCGGGTGAAATTAAGAGAGGCAGTATCGATCCTCCACGTCGATGACTGTGAACCGGGTCAGCGTTTTCGATCAGCACGGTCGAGGAGTCGAGGGACTTTATCACCTGAGCACCGTTCATATGGAACATGACTGCTTCCCTGTCGTTGTTCGCAGCGGCGAAACTTCATCAGTTTTGTCACCCCATGGAGCGTGTTATGCCAGGTCAGTCTCCCTCTGCCGCCCACACTCCATGGCTAACTGTCAGGTGCTTCATGGATAAACTAGTTGCCTACTCATGAATAAAAGGGGGGTAGAAAAGTAATAATTTCATTAATATGTAGTGTCAAAAGCAGATAAGCAAACAGTCCATCTAATGTAAGTTTCAAGTTTCCGGGCAGTGCATTTATAAGAATGACTAACGAGACTGCGTGTTTGAGTTAACTTCATCCCTCTAAATACCAGACCGTGCAGCATTGTGTAAATATTTTAAAAGTAACCACGCTGTGGTTTTCTGCAATAATGCAATGAAGACTGTTCGTTATTGGCTGAATGCGTACTTACTTGGAACGCGCATGAGATTGAAGTGGGCTGTGACGCAAGGGCAATAGGAATTGGAGGTTATTGCCCATGCCCGATGAGGCGGCGTGGGTATACAGTTTAGCATCGTCTGTGTGTGTGTGTGTGTGTGTGTGTGTGTGTGTGTGTGTCTGTTCACACGACAGCTCGGCCACCACTGAAGCTAGGGTGACCAAACTTTGTGGGGTAGATGATCCTAGGGTACCCTGTCCAAATTTGCATTTTGAGGTGGAAAGATCAAAGGTCAAGGTCAACAGGAGGCGTGGGTTAGCATCTCTATAGAGTGCGCATCATCTAGTTTACAGTACATCTACGGAGTGAGCCGTGTCCGTGTCGGTGTTTACCGTTTAGCATTGTGTTTAAGCTCCAATACGCAAGCACTGATTGATTGATTGTTTAACAGCAGTTTCCTTGATGTCATATTGTGCCAGTCTTCTGTCTCTTAACATAGCAATGCAGACATCTGCTCACAAATTCATACCTATTGGCAATTTAGAATGTGTCTCCAGATAGTGTGGCACAAATGTCTTTGGACTAAGCTGAGTATCCTGAGGAAACCCATCCAGTTATAGAGAAAACTATGGAGTTGCAAACTACAAATATTTATGGGCCTCACTGTGTCTATTCCTATTATTTGCTGTACATCATCATATTTTTTCAAATAAAAAACATGATTATTCCTGACCAATCATACTTCATTACTGTACTGATGTGGATTTGATAGTCTCCAGGTGTAATTGACTTAAGGTCTAATGTTTAAGCAGTCGCAGGATAGTTGTTCATCATGCCTCCCTCACTGTTAATGTGGTCAATCTGAGCACTTGAACTTTCTTGGCAATACTGAAATTATGCCACTGTTTTCCATGTCTTCAAGGAAGTTTTCATTATCAGACTGGACAGGTGCTTGTCAGTGAACATATTGGGCTCTAATTTCTTGGCGCAGCGCAGGGTGGCGCAGCGTGGCGCAGCTCATGCAGTGGTAATTTCGTCAGGTGCAGGCCACGCAGTGGTAATTTCATGCCGTGCAACACCGTGCACAGCCACTTTGGCAATTTGGTAGACGCATGTGCGTTGAGATGTATGTATGTGTCCTTCAGCTGCTTTTACACCTGACGCGAAACAAATTTTTCGCATGACTGATTACATTCAAAGTTACACATGTATTCGCGTCTTTGCTTTGACTTTGAATGTTGCACGAAAAATTTGTTTCCTGTCCAGTGTGCAAGTGGCTTAATACTATTATTGTCATTTAGGTTTTATCGTTTTTAGTGGGGGAAAGGAATACAGCCTGATTGCTCTGATCTCGTACTGAGTGAAGATCACATATTGAAAATAAATGTGTAACATATCTTGCATTGTTGTCCATGCATGTTAATCCCAAAATTTTAAGCAGCAACAATAAAGTGTAATAATAGGAACACGCTATCCATCATTTCTCTTCCCAATGATGCAGGCAGAAGAAATAAATGAGCAACTGTTGTATTTCATTCCAACTTCATAAGTTTAAATGATCTGACGTAATTTTGTTTTGAAATTCCATTCAAGGTCGCTAATGGTAACAATTTGCGAATGCCCTAGCTAGCTAGCTAACTCATATTCGTAATGCTTACACATGTAAGCGGTACAGAAAACATGCCTGAAGCAGCAAAGTAAAATGCAACATTAACGCATCATGCAGATATGGGGGGTCCATGTCACTGGTCCGACCTCCCATTAGTTCCCTTGCGCGATGAATAAACACAAATTTCCCCCCCGTGTGTCTGTGTGTGTGTGTGTGTGTGTGTGTGTGTGTGATGTGCATTTCTGAGAGCTCTCTCTCTCTCTCTCTGTGGTCGATTTTGTCGGAGTAACGGGAGGTCGGACCAATGGGAGGTGGGACCAATGGGGTCATTTTGTCGGGGGAACGTGAGGTCGGACCAATAGGTCGTCAGACCAATTGGCAGCTACCGATATGGGACAGCGGCTTCAATATTCCAACACATTAAAGGTGAGGAGAGGAGCTAATTTGATTGGTGAAGATTTGACTTGGCAGTGTTATACCCAAGCACGCCTTCTCTCCTCCCTCTTTGCCACTGTTGCTGACAGGAGGGACCAAGGTGGGACAGAGGAATACTTGCGCCAGGCTGCACCAGGCACGAAATTGCAACATATGCCTGGACACACCTCGTTGGTGTGGCGCTCCCCCCCATTCGCTGTGCCTGTGCCGCGCCTGTGCCTGCTCTACGAATTTAGAGCCCATAAACTAGTTTCCTAGCTGTTTAAGCCCTTAGTATGTTATTAGTAACATGTGAAAGGATGTTCACTTAGCTCAGATGCACTGCAAAATTGAATTGGTGAATTCAATGAGGGCTCAACTCCGCACATTATCAACATAGAGTTGGGCCCTTATTGAATTAACCGATTCAATTACTAGTGTTGAATCACCTCGTGTAGTGTTAATTAACTCTTGTAATGTCTAAAGGGGACATTGTCAGAAATAAAAGTCCTCCATAAGAGGTAATCGGCAGCAGGTGTGTAACATGATTGGCTATAAAAGGGATGTCTTAGAGACGATGAGTCTCTCAGAAGTAAAGATGGCCAGAGGCTCTCCAACCTGTGAAGGCTTGCATAAAAAAATTGTGGAATACTTTAAAAACAACGTTCCTCAATGTCAAATTCCAAAGGCTTTGAAGGTCTCATCATCGACTGTGCATAACATCATCAAAATATTCAGAGAAACTGGGAAAATCTCTGTGTGTAAGGGACAAGGCTGAAGGCCTTTACTGGATGCCTGTGATCTTCGGGCCCTCAGACGCCACTGCATCACTCACAGGCATGATTCTGTCATTGACATTAAATGGGCCCCGGCACACTTGAAGAAACCACTGTCTGTAAACACAGTCTGCCATGCCATCCACAGATGCCACCTAAAACTCAATCATGCAAAAATGAAGCCATTGTTAAGCATGATCCAGGAGTGCCGCTGTGTTCTGTGGGCCTAGGCTCATTTAAAATAGACTGTAGCAAAGTGGCAAAGTGTCCTGCGGTCAGACGAATCCAAATTTGACATTCTTGTTGGAAATCATGGGCGTTGTGTCCTCCGGGCTAAAGAGGACTAAGACCACCCCTCCAGATATCAGCGTTCAGTTCAAAAGCTGGCATCTCTTTTGGCATGGGGATGCATTAATGCATATGGTGTGGGACACTTGCATGTTTTAAAAAGCACCATGAATGCTCAAAGGAATATACAGGTTTTAGAGCAACATATGCTCCCCTACAGACAACATCTATTCCAGGGAAGGCCTTGTGTATTTCAGCAGGACAATGCAAAACTATATACTGCAGCTATTACAACAGCATGGCTTCGTAGTAGAAGAGTCCGTGTGCTGAACTGGCCTGCCTGCAGTCCTGATCTGTCACCGATTGAGAACATTTGGCGCATAATTAAACGAAAAGTTTGTTAAAGGAGACCCAAAACTGCAGCAGGTGGAAGCCTGTATTAAACAAGAGTTTAATGGCTAAACTCAAGAAAAATTGTCTCCTCAATGCCCAAACGCCTCCACTGAGATCTGTAGCAGCCATCAAATTTGAAATGAGCTAATTTTGTGAATAAAATTGTAAAATTTCTCAGTTTCAACATCTGCCATGTTTAGTCTGTTCTGTTGTCAATAAAATAATGGCTGGTGTGATTTGAAAGTCATTGCCTTTTGATTTTATTGACAAATTATACTTTGTCCCAACTATTTCGGAATTGGGGTTGTATATTTAGCTTGAGGTTGTCAGATTCTTATATTCATCTCTCGTGCACTTTCGCACGGTGAATATTACTGTTTAAAGTGACCGGCAGAGCTCACCTCGACCAATCAGGAGAGAGCGAATCTTTCAGTCATATTATTAAAAAAATTACCTTATCCATGCCAAAACATGAGTAGCAGTATCCAAAGCGCTGTCATTCTGAAACGTTGTTGGGTCAGGATGAGAGGGATAGTTAGAAAAGGTCCCAGGTCCCATGTTGGCTGACAGCTGTGTAGATAATTATGAATTCTTACCTGCATGTGCTCACTGTGTCTTCCCCGCGGGCAACTGTGAACAACAATTAGCGGTAAAAAGTTGAACACATCTGTTCCGCAATCCCTTGCGTCCGTCAGCATTCCAAAATAAATCTCAGTTTTGTCCTCCAGGAACCCGGGCTTATTCATTGCGAAAACACCTGTGGTGGTGGTGACATCATCACGAGCTGTTTCATCTTTGGAGGTCTGCGGCCCCAGTGACGCTCTGGGGATGAGTCTATCCTGCTGCTCTGTTGTGGCTCAGTCCATCTGACCTGTCTTCCCCTGTAAAATTGCAACAATAAGCGTGAAAATTATCAAAGTTGGAACCTTGGTGAGGTCTGGCCCTTGATGGATAGATTTTGATTTGGCTGCAGGTGCCGAAACTTTAGAAATGGAATTCTTTTGTTAGGATTGTGTGTGTGTGTGTGCGTGCGTGTGCGCGTGCGCGTGCGCGTGTGCGTGTGCGTGTGTGTGTGTGTGCTTGTGTTTGTAGGTTTCTGCCTTTTCCCTTTTTGTCAATGTTTGCACTTGTCTTTGTTTCCATCAGCATGTATAAGGGTTTGTGTGTCAGTGTTTTCATGTGTGGGTGCGTGTTTGCATGTGTTTGTGAGTGCTCATGTATGTGTAAGTTTGTGCTTGTGTCAGTGTTTCTGTGCGTCAGCATTTGAACGTGCACGTGTGTGTCAGTTTGGGTCTGTGTATGAAAATGTGCCTCCACGTGTGAAATTTTGTTTGTGCGAGTGTGTATGCATTTGCATGGATGTATATAGTATATATGAGTGGGTGTGTGCATGTGAGAGTTAGTATATCTGTGTGTATGTATGTGAGGTTTGCGTCATAGAGTGTGTGTGTGTGTGTGTGTGTGTGTGTGTGTGTGTGTGTGCGCGTACGTTTGTGTGTGCGTGTGTGTTTACATGTATGTGTGTGTGTAGATGTGTGTGAGTTTACGTTCGTGTCCGAGGGTGTGTATATGCGAGTTTATACTTTTCTGCGTTTGCATCTCAATATCAAATGATTGATGAATTGCCACGGCAGCAGCAGGTGCACATACTCTCTAATTAAATTCAAACACATGTGGCCATAATTTCATGGCTAACAGCTATATGATCAGATAATATATGTTCCCTCGAGGTGATAAGTTCAATAAAACATCAGCCACTCTGAATCGCATCATTGCTGAAGAGACGATGCTTGATGCGGATGATTCAATGTAATGTTTGCTGATGGAAAGTGCAGGTCTGGAAACGCTAAAGCACATGTAAGCCCAACTCCTGCTCACACAAGCTGTAAACTACATGGGCTCGAACTGGCCGATCGATACGCAGATCAATTCACTTAGCAAACAGGGTCCATTTAATGGGCCGCATCGGCTCCGTGACGTTGATGCAAAATTGCTCATAATATATCACCTGCGCAGTTCGCTCTGCTTGGTTAGATCATTTGTGTTATGATGCCACTGCTCATTAGGTAGGTTTAGGAAATGGCTTGTTTTGTACGAGCGGCACGATGACCGCGATCCATTTTCCACTGTGCTGTTGAGTTGTTACATTATCTGAGTAGCATTTGTGAAGAAATTGAATTTTTAATGTTGCGATTGCTTCAGATTTTCTCTTTCATTGACAAGGAGGGTTAACATCTGAAGGTATTCACTGCACTGCAGATAAAGAAGGGAAGAGAAAACCGAAGGATATGATAAACTTTATACCGTAAATATTTCCAGGTTTCTTTTAACTTGCTCGCAAATATATTATCTAAATATAGCACTAGGTTGAGCTGCACTAAGACGTTCTGATCTGCACTTGCAGTTAGAAGAATGACTTCGTTGTAAATGCAGTATTCAGTGCTATTTTTGCTGTGCTTAACTGGTAAATTTGCAACAGAATTGATTCATCAAACGTGTGAATGCGAGTTGGTAACGGTGGGTGGTGGGAGTGCGGATGTCAGGATTCCTGCTACGCGTAGTAACAAGACCGCCGTATTGATTTTGGGCTTTTTTTTTAATCAGGTCACTTGTGTCGACTCAGATGTAGGGTGACAAATATTGACATAATAGTCAGATCCATGACACAAAGCTTCTCTAACTGTAGCTAATGTCGAGTCGCATGATTGGTGCCCTAATGCATGAGTCAATTGGCTCTCCTGAAGGATAAATCTACCAGAAGGTTAAAGATCAGCACTGACCCGTAGCGATCTACTGATCGGCGCTGGGATTCAGTGATGATGGAGATGGAAAGAGGAGGTTTTTTCATCCATCCCCTGTGCAAATACACCTCAACTTCGTCTGATAATGGTTCTGCAGCCTGTCCTCTTTTCACACTTTACATGTGTTGCCGTAGGAACTGGATGCGAGTAATTTTGTATTACGCTGCATAAAATTTCTGCCTTTACAAGTGTAATGAGATGCATTAAAATGTAAATCTTGTAATGAGAATTAAAATAATCTTTCTTTTTACCGCCTCAAGTTACAAGTATTAGCTCAAGTTACTGTTTGCTTGACAAGTGATATTTTCATTCCCTTTGGAAAATCTTGAAATGAGCCAAACTGTCAACTACCTTGGAAACAATTTGTCATATTCAGCAAAAAAATATCAGAAATAACACATCTAGATTTAGATTGATTTCCGAACCCATGAGTAAAATATTTATTGAGCTTGACTAATGTTTTTGTCTTTGCAGTCGACAGTAGATAGTACTGTTTGTTTGCCTATTCTGCTCAGATGCCGTTCTGAAAATAAAATGCCAAGAGTCTGTGCGCCCGGAAACTTCCATGGCTACTTAGGTGGAGGGCTATGTACATAAATCTGCAATTCATTAAAGAGCAGGTGTGCTTCAGGTGCTGTGAGATTTAAGCAGTGGGAAGTTAGAGCGGGTTGCAGGGTGGCTCAGCAGGTTAAGGCACTGTTCTTATTGCAGAGTGAGAATCTCAAACTGAAATCCCAGAGGACTGCCATTTTTGCTGTTTGTTATGCATTCCAACTGTTAATTTTTGCTTAATATAAGCAACTGGCTGGCTAAAGAGTTTTAATCACCTTTCATTCAACGTCTGAATTTGTTGTCGATTAAATGCCAATCCTAGACTTTGAGGCTGATTTATAAACGGTATTTTGTTGATCGTTTTACAACCATTTTGTGTGAAAAATTGTTTCAAAGCTTTTTCAGCGTTGAATGAACAGCTGACATCATTTCAGGTACATTTCAAAGTTGAAGGGTCTATCACGTGCTAGATGGGTTGTTACAGTTGTCCAGGTCCTTTAGCCAGCGCGAAATTGATGCGAGACTGATCAACTTCAACCACTACCATTGGTGAATGTCATCTAATATGCCAATTGCCCAGTGATGGTCAACAAGGTGAATACTGGCCAATATCGATGTTCAGCCAATACACCAGTGCTTCTCGAGTTGAAAGATTTTTTAGGCCTGAATGAAAAAACGGTTCAAAAGTGAGTCCATGGCACCAGAGCTGTGGTGGTCACTGGAAAAGTAGGTATGCTCCATTGGGTAGATTGGAATCACAAAGCAGAGAGTAAATATACATTCCTATGTATTTTGATGGCTTTTTGGCTGATAGAAGGGTAGACTGTAAATTCACAGAAAAAGAGGCGGGTGTACTCTATACACTGCCTATACTCTCCATTTATCCACCGCTTGGCACCGAAGCAGCATTTGTAACCCTGACTTGTATGGGGATTAAGCCTTCATTAGGTCCCTCAGTGATGTTGGTTTGGACTTATGTAATTATCTAATTGTCCATTTGTAGGCCTGTCCTTCTTTCCGTGGACAAAATATCTCAAAAAGTATACTCTTCCAAAAAAGAAACTATACATTGTTTTTAGCATCAATTTATTATACATGAAATGTTTTGACAAATGTGGAAAACATATTGAAAAGAAAGTGTAATCAATAATTCAGTATTTGTATAGTTTCTTTTTTTGGAAGAGTATACTTGGCTGATTTGGACCAAACAGGGAGGTAGGCAATATTCTAGAAGTGATTTAATTTTGACAATGTACTGTTTTGAAAAAAAAAAAAAAAAACCTTGTAAAGACTTGAAATATTGCCAAATAACTACTTTAAGAACTTGTTCCATCTTGCTGTTTACAGGAGAAACGAATTCAATTTTGTGTAAAAAAAAAAGAAACATACTAATTTAATACGATCACATAATATTTATAGTTTTCAATATCATCCCTGTTGATGTCAAAAGTAGGGGGGTTTTCTACATTTTTAAAGGTGAACATCTGAAGGTCTCCAGCGCTTCAAATAAAAGGTTAAATTATAACACATTAAAAAAAAGATCTTGAGATTTTTGTTTTGGTGGCGCTATGTACTCTACTGAGTCTATATCTTGTTGAAATATGTTTTCACTGAAAGAACTGCGCTCTTGAAAAGGTGGTCCTTGCATTTATGGAGAGAGTTAACCCAACTACAGCGGGAATGCGGTAGCTCAACCACAGTAGCAACGCAGTAACTCTTCAGCAGGAATGCTGAAACTCAACCAAAGCAGGAATTCGGTAACCCAAATAATGTAGGAATGCAGTATCTCTGCTGTAGCAGAAATCACCCAATTACAGTAAGAATGCAGTAATCTCAACCACAGTAATAATGCTGTGGCCTAACTATGTCAGAAAATGCAGCCGCCCAGATGCAGCTCCCAACTGTAGTGGGAATACAGCCGTCAAATCAACTACAGCAGCGATGCAGCATAATCCAAGTACAGAGGGAGAGCAGGAACTCTATTCAGGCTGGAATACAGTAACTCTGCCTCAGCAGGAAAACATTAAGTCAGCCAGAGCAAGAATACAGTCTCACAACTACAGCATCGCTTTCCTTTAATCTGTCATTTGTTCAGCCTCCCGCACTGAAGCAGATCCATTTTTCCTCATCTATCCTTAATCTTATTCCACCTTTCAAGGTTCCTGCCTTGCAGAGGGTGGAAATCGCTGTGAAGTCAGAATCATTGGGCATGTAATATGTGGCATTGATTTTATGCATGTAACTCCACCTGTGGTCTCTCAAGAGCACAACCTGCATAGGCAATGCATTTTTCCAACAGGAAAGAAAGAAAAAAATGTCAAGCACTCCTTGCTTAATGATCAGGCTGGTGCTGATTTCGTCTAAAATTTATTCACCCTGAACCGTAGTGAATGGGCGTCGATTGATTGATGGGCTTTCATTTAAAGGGCCAGGATCTGCCTCGGTGGAGATCAGAATCACACACTTGGTTTGGCCCAAATGAGCACTTTCACTGCATCTGCGAGCATTAACACAACTAATGTCTAACGAGCCCAAAGGCTGAGACATAGATGTTTTCTCATTTGTGTCTTTCTGGGAGCCAATTGCACCTGAAATTTGAAGAGCATTGTGCTAAAAGTACTGAAGTCACATTTTCACACCCCTTGAGTTAAAGACAGAAAGAAATGTTTTTAATGGTTACCAAAGTAAATTTTCTCTTATTTTTTTTTAAGTGGCTGTTATGTGACTTCAGTACTTTTAGCCCTTGGTCTTCTCTGGACTTTGTTAACTTTTAAAAACATGTTTTTCTGTCCTCACCTCAAGGGGTGTGAAAATGTGACTTCACTCTTAGCACTAGGCTCTTCCTTTGAATTTTGTACTTTAAACTTGGTGTTTGCGGAAGGTTTTGAAAGCATGTTTTTGATGAGGTTTGGACACTTTTTGGTAGAAAATTGACGCAGTGCAATGACTTTGCCACAAATCTTTTGAAGGGCAAAACGTTTTAGGTTACCCGCTTCAAGGCTCACTCCATTTTCATTTATTTTCAATGTTAGTTCTCTTTTCTCATTCCAGCCCCAGTCGATAGAACTGTATAGCTTCACCGCTAGTGGGCCTGGGGCCGTCCTGGTTATGTTTACTGTATTTGAGTAGTTTTCATCTGGGCGGCACGGTGGTTGCGGGTTCAAATCCGGCCTGGGACCTTTCTGTGTGGCGTTTGCACGTTCTCCCTGTGTTCATGTGGGTTTCCTCCGGGTACTGCTGTTTTCATCCCTCAATCCAAAGACATGCATGCTAGGCTAATTGTAGACTCTAAATTGCCCATTGGTACGAATTGATATTGACAAGAGATAGCTGAAAAATTGCCGAAAGTGTTATTAAGCAATAAAGAATCAACCAATCCACCGGGTACTCCGTTTTCTTCCCACAGTTCAATGACATGCTTACCAGGCTAATTGGAGACCCTAAATTGCCCAGAGTATGTGAGTGAATTCTTTAATGATCCCTGTGATGGATTGCAGAGCTGACCTTTATGAGTTCCTGCCCCGAGCCCATTGCATACTGGGATACACTTTGGCACTACTATGCCTCCAGAGGAGTTAGTTGATTAGATCTTGGATGATATTAAGCAGTATATCTTTCTGCAAATGTTCACATGTATTAAAAACACATGTCCTGAGTGTACGCAATCATGAACTGAGAACTTTGAAAGTATTAGAGCATAGGGGAGACTGAGATGCAATGAGGCATATCCCTATTTTGCCTATTTTAAGCAGCTCTGACATCTATTGTTTACAAAAAAGTGATATGGCTCATTGGTCCCCATGGCTCAGTTTCTCCTGCTTGGGTCATTACCTTCTTAGGTTCATTTTATAACACCCAATGGACTGAACAGTATTCATATCACTCATTATAAGGCTCTGTGCGGGGAAAGTTAAGAGGAAATGAATCAATAAGGTTTGGATTCAGTTGACATTTGTCTCTAACTTTCCGTTGGCGTAGAATAGATTGGTGTGAAGTGTTGTTTCGGTCATTGTTTGAGCCCGTGCTGATGAAGGTATCCACAGGTGTCAGTGGATTATGTGCTCCTGTGAAATAGGAGCTGTTTGTTCCGTAGAACCCGGCCTGGTTGTTGTGGGCTCAGAATCGATAGGCCCATTACAGAGGGAAAATTGTAGCGTGATATTGAGTCGTCTGCTACTGCTGGCCTTTCCTCTGGGTGACTGCACATTATGTGTGGGTCCTGCTCCCCTAATTCAGCAAACCCAAACCCCCTGACACTGCAGGGGTGGGGGGTGTCGCCGGTGGGAGCTGAGAGTCTCATCTTTTTTCGGCAGGATTACCCTCCTCAGCTGCTGAGCTGGGAGGGAGGGGGTTTGGGGATGTAAACCTGGAAGCTCTTGGTCAGCCCGTGGGGAGGTGGGAGGTATGGGAGTTTTTAATCCTGTTTTCTGGTGAGAGGGTTAGGGGTGTTTTTTCCGCAAACATGTGGCATCGTGCGCTGTGCTGGCATTGCTCGTAGCCTAGCGCTAAGCGCAAACCACTTACAGGACTAAGAGCCTAACTCACAATACTTACTACCTAATAGCCAAACTCAAGAGCTCCTGAGATCATATGCCAGCTCATAATGCGCGGAGAAACGTCACTTTCACTGGGGTCAACACTCACTTACTTGACAATGGTTCAAACTCACACATGGCAACACATTCACTCATACACTTAACAAGTTGCAGAAAAAATATTTGATCATAAAAATACTGGAAAATGCTTTCTGTTCTTTCGTAATGAGCGTATTTTAGGTTTTAGAAGCTGAAAATAAAGCAAAATTCCATACATAGACACAAAGGCCATGGCGATATACACTATACAAGTTGTTCGGTTAATTTGGCGTGACCCAGTTATTAGGGTTGTGGTAGGTTTACCTCGGAGTGATGTCATGACTTTGGCGGCGTATACTTGCTTGATCGTTGACGAGCTCATGTAATAGCCCATCACACTCACCCCTGCATTGCTTTACATTTACATTGCCGCATAGCGCTAATGCTCTCGCTCTTCATGCACACTTGGTTAAGTACAGATGTTCTAGTGCATAGTGCTCACTTGGTCATTACCAAACTCACATGATCTTCATGCTTGATGGATTAAAACGGTAATAGCTCAGTTCATAGTGCTAACTCTGTTGTACAGCACAGTTTATTGGCTACCTCATATGCTAGCTCATTGTGGCCATTAGCTCATAGCACTAATAGCTTAGCTAATAGTACTCACTCGCTCATTGCCAAGCTCATATTCTAGCATATTGTGGCCAGTAGCTTACAGCGCTATTAGTCTCACTCGTAGTGCTCACTAGTTTTTTGCCTTAATTACAGTCATTCTACAAGGCACTGTTGCTGTGCACCCGCTTTCTGAGAAAATTCAGACAATTTTGTCTATGTTATTCCACAGAAAATGGCAAAAATCTCTTGCGGGCCGTGGACAGGGAGCTAAATGAGAATGTTAGAATGTTGTTGCTACGAGTGACCATTGAATAGAAAATGTAAAAAAAAAGCAATTCACCATGAAGTATTTGAGGTGGGAAGAGGTCACAGAGGTTAGAGAGCGAGTGAAGCGATTCATTATCGCAAAGCAGTGACAACAAACCGGCTTATGAGAACTGTGCCATTGGGCCTTTGAGCAAGGCCCTTAACCCCAAAACCTCTCCAGGGGCTTTACCTCTGTCTCTGTTTCTTAATCTCCCTACCTGCCCAACTCTGACATCTCTCCCAAGGCACCCTTGAGAGAGAGAACATGGTTCTCGATGGTGATAAAAGTTATAAAAAACGTTTATATAAGCACCATTTATAAATAAGCACGGTGGCCATTTTGTTACCATTAAAGTGTACCTTAGTGAATCTCAGGCTTCAGGCTGTGCTAAGAAATAAGATTTACATGAAGCATTTGGAAAATGCACTTTAGCAAACTTACACAGTTTTTAGTTTTACACACAATCCATTTATACATCCAAACATCTTACCAGCTCAGATCAGATTAAGCACTTCTGTTTAAGGGTGCGGCAGCGCCCCACCTGTGAAAGTAAAACCTGCAACCCCCTGAGCTACTGTTTAATACTACATGACTCTATCACCCTGGCTAATGCATTATTAATTTCTTTTAATTCAAGTCAGTTTTATTGTTTTCGCCGTGCTTTTTTTAAAGTGAAAGTGTCACAGCTAACGGTTTGCAGGTTTTAATTTATAGAGCTTGTCTCAGTCTTGACAGAATTATTGCCATTTAAAATTGTGTCACATCTCAAAAACTTGGAGACGTCCGCGTATGGTCTAATATGCCTTGCTGTGCTGTGTCAGTGATTATTAATGTGTGTGTGTGCAAGAATGAACTGAATTTAAAACTGTATGTACAAATTGTGGGAACTGTAGTTGATGAATGGATTGTGGGAAGTGTAGTACAAGTAGTAATTGTGGGAACTATAGTACATGCATCGAATGTGAGAACTGTAGTAGATGAATGAATGGTGCATTAGAGGGAAGCTTTGGCAAACAAACTGCCCCAACACACACCACACACACACACCTCTTGCATGCAAATGTCTGCCTATGCATACACACACTTACACACACATGTACTGTACTCATGTGCGCTCAAAATTAACTTACACATACCCCACGTGCAGACATGCTTGCGTATTATGCACACATGTGCACATACACATTAGCGCACACATTGCACACAAACAGGGACAAACACACAAACAGGAGCCTGTGAAAGTTGTCCACATGTGCTTACATATTTATTCACTCATGCACAAATACATATTCAAAGGCATACATGCGCATTTGCACACACACACACACACACACACACACACACACACACACACACACACATCCTTGTACTTATAACTTAGTGAGGACATTATATTGACTTCCATTCATTTTTCCTGTGTCTCTACAGCCTTTCCCTAATCTTAATAATCAGCAATGTATGCCTAACCCAAACCCTTACCCTAACCTTAACCTATCCCTAATTATAACCTTACCCCTAACCTTAACCAATAAGTCACAATTAGCCTTTGTAGTTGTGAGGACCGGCCAAAATGTCCTCACTTCCCAAAAATGTCCCCACTCTGTAGGAAAAGAACGCTTTTTGGTTCTCACTTTGTAGCAAGTACAAGAACACACACACACACACACACACACACACACACACACACACACACACACACACACGCATACACGCAAACACAGAGCCCTTCATTTTCTTTGTGAACTACCCGCAGTCTCCAAACACTGTACTTCAGTCCCTGCCACCTGTAGATCACCGTCACCAAGCCATCAATGTCGCTCCCAGTGATTATTTTTTATTCCGCTTTTCTTTAATCATTGGGTTGACAGATCCTCCTATTTAAAAAAAAAAAAAAAACTTGTAGCATAAAATATTAAGCCTGAGTCACACTATTGCTCAATGAAATTGGATGAAAAAAAAACAGAAGTTGTTAGGAATGTTTGCGCCAAACAGCCTTCCCTGTTTTTGAAAGAGGTCTTGAACTTTCTCGTATCATATGCAGCGCTGGAGTATTTTCAAAGATGTTTGCTTGAAGACTGCTTTATTGCATTTACTGTTTAATTTTCTTATGAGCTTGAAATAGCTGGCTGTGCGTTCAGCTATATTCCCTTGGAAACCAGCGCCTCGGAAATTCTCCGTGATCCAGCCTGTGGAAATCGGCTGAAATATTGCACTTATTGGGCATGTCTATATCTCTGGCAAGTGCTTCAGGGGTAAAGACAAACATGTCCAACAAGATGAGCGTCTCACTGGGCTGAAGAGATCGAGTGGGAAATTAAGGTACTTCAGGCATCTAGGCCATTAATTCCTTTTCCTTCTAATAAAAATATGTTTCTCTTGAATTATTTATTTGGCCAATACCATTTCAATATGCAGAAAGGACTCAATTTGAGCATAAGACGTTTCTGAAGTTTTTCTAAAGTATATACAGCTACTGTGTATTAAGGTTTAGTTCTTATCATGGATGCATTTAATCTCAAAAGTATAAACACCATGTTGAACAAGATGAGGTTAATTTTTCACCAATGTGTGTGTTTTTTCCCCTGGCATGCCTCTTACATTAAATAATTTTTGTTCAATGAAATTATGGGCGACATTTTATTTAAAGCCCTGGACTGAGAGCTGTTAGAACATTGTCATGACATAAAGTAACATCAACGTCGCAGGACATAAGGTGGTATAATTAATGGATTCAGCTAATGACACTGCAATTCTGTACCTCTATTAGATGATCTGGTCGTAATTCCCTTTCCTTCTAATAAAAATATGTTTTTCTTGAATTATTTATTCGGCCAATATGATTTCAATATGCAGAAAAGGCTTCTTTTGAACATAAGGCATTTCTGATGGCTTGTTTATAAGCTGTATACAGCTGTGAAGTATATTAAGGTTTAGCTCTAATCGTTAATGCGTTTATTCTCAAAACTATGCAAACCATGTTGAACAGGATGAGGATAATTTTTCACCAAAATGCACAATCACCTCAGTTTTTTTGCTAGGCACCCCTCATATTTGCAATTATATTCATTCTCTGAAATGATGGGTGACTATTTAAACCACGGGACTGAAGGCTTATTGAACATTGTCACATGACACACAGTAGTGTGCACTGATGATACTCGAAACAAAATGAAAAGAGATCAGAAACCAAGTACTATTCAAGCATTTATTTCATGTAATATTGAATCATATGGATGAAAATAAGTAAACAGATGACAACACAGTAAAAACAAAAATAATAATGTCTTCATGAGAGAAAAAGTCAATATCTAGTGTGGCCACCCTTTGCTTTGATTACAGTATTTAATCTCTCTGGCATAGTTTTCATATATATTATTATATTTCCTCAGTCGCTAAACCAATCCATATGGTTTGAAGTTAATTCCAAAGAGATTCTTTTGATGTTGCAACAAATTTGCTCATTTGAATTAAGGTGTGGACTTTGACCAGCCCAAGTCATCCCTTTTGCTGTATGTCACCAGAAGTTTCTTTCCAACTAATGCCACCCTGACTCTTGCATGATTTTTGTCCCAGCAATGCCGTGCAATGCATCGTGGCAAGGCATGCCATTTCAGTGGTAGACAGCAGAGCCCTGTTAGCGCCCTGTTCGTGCACTGTACACACATAAGTCTACACAATGCACGGTCAAAAATACGAACTATGCGTGAACACTTCGAGAGAAGTTTCTGCCATGCGCGAATAGCTTGTGACGTGCATGAACTATGCGTGAGCTGGGCCTGCCATGATCACAAGAACAACTCGTGACAACACCCTAACACGGCACACACTGACACGCACCGTCGGCCGTGTTCGCGCCAAGTTGCCGTAGTGTTCACGCATGGTTCACGCAAGTGGCACGCACATGGCACGAACATGGCGTGCCGAATGCATGCCGAGTTTTTGAACATTGAAAAATTTTCTCTACGACGTGACACGCACCCCTGCACCTTTCACACACTCCTCACGCTCGTTCCCGAAGATTTTAATGCGTGGCATTGTGGGAAGAGAAATCATGCAAGTGTCAGGGTGGCATAATATAATTCTGGCATGGCTTAGAAGTGTGTTTAGGGTCATTATCTTGTTGTCCCCCGCCGCTGCGGTAGCGAGCAGAGCAGGGGACATAGTATTCAGCTCCATCCGTCCGTCATGTACCGTTTGTTGTGAATGCGATATCTCAAGAACGGTTTGACCGATTTTATCATCTTTGGCTCCAATGTGTATTAGTGTGATACGCCGACCCCGTCGATTTCCATGACCTGGTGGGACACATGGCCACCTTTAGTGGCAACACTTGTTGAAAATAAAATCAATCTCTTTCCAGATGGAAATGCATACCTCACAAGGATGCAGTGTTACTTTTTTTGATCTGTGATTTGATTGATTTTGATAAAATCACCAGCTCCTTTCAAGCTGATTGAACCCCAAAACATAATATTACCATCTGCATGTTTTACTGAAGCGGTTAAACAGTCATTTTTAAAATGCTCTCCAACTCTTTGGCGAACGTAAGTCCTGCGTTTGGGTACGCAAATTTCGAATTTTGATACATCGTTCCAACAGACTTGTTCCCAATCAATTGGTGTCCAATCCTTGAATTTCTTGGCAAGCGCTTGTCTTTTTTGATGTTGCCGGCTCTTGGCAGGAACACAACCAATCAAACCATCTTCACACAGGCGTCTGGAAATAGAAGATCTTGATTCTTCCATCTCCACTTCTGGAGCTATTAATGTCATCACGGACTTGCCCTGCTGTCAACTGCTGATTTATTTAAATTTTACTCGTTTAACTTGTCATAGACTGATAACAAACATCAGAGGCACTTAACTTCCTTTTTGCTCCTCTATTGCCACTAGTTTTCAGCCAATCAGTCTCTTTGAAACCTTTAATGGTGTTTCATATCGTGCCATAGCAGCAGGTAACATTTTCAGCATCACGTAAGGCCACAATGCAGCTATGAACAGTCTCAGAGAGCTCCTCCTGTCGTGCCATGGTGTTTAGCACTGTGAAACTGCTCAAAATTCATGCCACCTTATTTACTGGAACAACTGACCATCAGAGGTAATTTTGCAGAATAATGTTGCCTCAAAACAGTTCAAACAATCTTTCCAGCCTCAAAAGACATGGAATTCGCCTTCAAGCATGTATTCAGGCTATGCAAGAGCCAAAAAAATAAATAAAATTGTGACACCTTTGAATTGTTTGAAATAATTGATGTGTTCAGTGTTTTTGTGGTCACACTTTAGATGAAGTGTTGCACATAAAGGCTTTATACAGCATGTATAAAGCCTTCATAAATGAGACATCATGTCTTCATACGTCATACATAAGAAAAAGTCATGCTCTGTAAAGGGTAAAATAACACATTCTTATTCAGCAAGTGATGCCAGATGTCACAATGTCACTCTTTATCACAATTAGCCACTAGCAAAGGGACATTGTTAGAGATATTACACCTGGCATCACATGGTGAATAAGGATGTGTTATTTCACCGTTTACAAAGTATGACATTTGCTCATGTATGATTTATGAAGACATTACGTCTCATTTATAAAGGCCTTATACAGGCTATATAAAGCCTTTATGAGCAACACTTCATCTAAAGTGTGACCGTTTTTGGTTTATTACCCATATTTTTATTATTTTATTATATACTGGTGGATTTTTTTTGTTTGTTTTTTAGACATTTACACATTTTATCACATTTTACACATTTGTAGTGCGATGTTTGACAGATTTATGCGATTAGAGCTTAAACTGTATCCATATTGACATCATGTGACAGCACTTATGTCAGGTCCTGCGTATGGCAGTCCCATGCCAGTTTTATGTCGAGGGAAAAGTGGTACCAAAATGTTTGAGACACCTTATCGGTGCCATGGGTTTTTAAGATACTTATTTTCAGACAATCCTCCAGGTTTACACTCAGCTACTGAGGCATTTCTCTGCGGCTTTTGATAAACTGGGCTGTTTCTGAGTGCTGATATCTTGTTTTATTTGGCTTTTCTTGCACAGATTTATATAAATGGGGATTTAGCAGTCAGTGTATCTGCTTACGCGGCATTTATTTATAGTTTGTGCCGATCAGTGTGTCTTTCCTGCGGTGTGCTAACACTAAATTGCCTCCTCTGCCCTAAAGGATGGTTGGTGCATTGACCTCCCCTGGGCCGCAGGGCTGTTGATTCAGAAGCACATTGCCTTGTCTCTGCTGCCAGAACTGACCACATTAAACTGCCTCCAATTCATTAGGTGTCAGCATAAAGTAACCTGAAGAGCCCCAGTCACCCTCTCCGGCAGTACTGCGGTATCTATGTGTGTGTCTGGGGCAGTTTGTGTATGTGTGTGGTTGTGCATGGTGGGTCTGTGTGTGTGCATATGATGTGTGTGTATGTATGCTGTGTGTATTTGCGTGTGTGTGAATGTGTTTTGTGTGTTTGTGTTTGTTTATGTTGTGGGTGTGTGTGTATGTTTGCATGTATGGTGTGTGTGCTTGATGTGTCTGTGTGTTGTTTGACTGCGATGTGTGGAAATGTGTCCATTATGGGTGTATGTTTGTGTGTATGTATTGCACGTATGTGTGTAAATGTGTGGTGTGTGTGCATTGTGTGTGTGCGTGTGTATGTGTGTGTGCGTGCGTGCGTGTGTGTACGTTGTGTGTGTGTTTGGGTGTGCACCCTATATGTATCTATTTCCTCTCTCTGTAATAAACATAAATTTACCCATATTGCCTCTCTGCTGTTAAGTGGATATGAATGAGTTTTACTGTGTCTTACTGTCTTTACTGTGGTGATTAAGAGAGTGAGTAAATGTATTTCCCTCAGAGGTCATCATAGTTAAAAGTCGCATGCACTAGACTAAAAATATTCCGCCAATTAGATGCCACCTCCCAATTCATTTCACCTTACTTCCCCATATCACCCGCAGTCATTTCTAATGTAGAGTGATGATGCTGTCCTCATGTAGCGAATGCTTAATTAGCATGCAGTCATTCACCAGAGTCAGCGTTAGTCATCATATTTATTTTATTCTCCTCGGTTAGACCTGCGTCCGGTGCTAATACCGCGCGACCCACAATTGCCGTGTTTGTATTCAGTGCTATTTCCACGCTGTTAAAGGTTCCTGACAACCCTCCTGTTAAATAAAGATGAGGCTTATAAAACATATTTCCTGTGCCGCAAACAAGCAGAGGACGGAAAGCATAATTTGCATAATCTAGGATCTTCTTAAAGGGCCCATGTACCGTTAAAGTACTCTCCTCAACCTTCACACACAGCGCAGAGAGAGAGGGGAACAGAAAGAGAAGGAGAGGAGGAAAGAGGGAGAGGGAGGGAGGGAGAGAGACTTTGAGAGACCTTAGGGAAGGAGAGGACATGTGGAGGAGAGCGGGGAAGAGAATTGTTTTGAATTGCTTGCCAATAATACTATGCTAATTTACGGTCATTCCAGTGGAACCTATTTGAATAATTGACAGTTGAAAATGCTTGACACAGATCTGTTGTGTTTGTCAGACTAGCAGAGGGCATTTTGAACGGAACTGCACTCCACACACACCACCCAACACCCCCTCCCAACTCTGTGGACTTTAGGTAACCCCTTTCCTCGACTACCTGAAGCTCAGTCCTGTGGCCTGTGCACAGTCCACTAGCAGAAGGGTTCATGACTCTGTGCCTCCGTAGTGAGGAGATCAGTGCCCGCTGTGCTCAGGTGTGACAGTGACCGTTCAGAGGGACAAGTACGCAGAGGAGTGTCTGTCTCGCATCCCACACCCACAGCCCCACGGTAAAAATTACTGTGCCGGTGTACCTCATGTACGCATGTTCACACTCTCACACAGACGTCTACACGCACATTTGCACACATAGACACACACATACACACACACAATTCGTAATAAAAATATCCATGAACACACATACACAAACACATACACACACACACACACACACACATACTCACTCACACACAAAGGTGTGTGCTCATGCAAATACATACATCCACACACACCCAGAGAAAATATACATACACACACGCGCACACAGAATTTACCCCCGGGCACATATGTACACGCAAAGACAGTTTTCAGGTTGCATATCCATTCTCCCTCTATCCCTCCCTCTTTTTCATCTCTCTTTCTCTTTCTTCTCTCTTTCTCTTTATCCCTTCTTTTTGTCCCTCTCCATCTTTTTCACTTCCCTTTATCCTTGTCTTTTCTCTTTCCCTCCTTCTCTCTCTCCCTCGCCCTCCCCCTCTTTCTCTTTCCTCATCTCTCCCTCTGTCCCCCCCCCCTCTCTCTCTCTCTCTCTCTCTCTCCTCACTATCTCTCCTTGCTCACCTCAGCGCTCGGGTCGGGGGGACAAACGGAGGTCCTGGTCGGGGCGCTGGATTTATGAGCACAGGCTTGGTTTCACACCAGATCAACAGGATAATTAAATGGAGCTCTGGCGCTGGCCGGGCCTGTGCTGTGACGAGCCGTCCCATTTTTATCGGCCAAACACTCTGTCCTCTGTGATCTGACTGCAGTATTTCTGTATGATCGCATTCATAAATTAAGGAACATGCCGGCCAGTGACAGAAGGTGGTCCATTCACATTTACGCACTGCAGTCTGCTATAACCGTCCGCCTTTCTGCCCTTTTCATGGACAGTCGATTAAAAACAATCTTCAATTCAAATCAAATAAAATTTTATTTAAGAAACACTTTTCTTGTGGAACTGCTGCGCAAAGTGCTTTACAGCAATACACAATAGGAGAGGCAGCAGTAGAAGAGAAAATAAAATAAAATTGTGGCGATAAAAGTAAAAGTATGTCATTGATTTAAAATGATCATAATAATAATTAAGCAAAATATGAGAAAGAATACACAAGAACCAAATCTTTATCCATGGGCTAAGCTGAAAAATTTTTATTAAAGGAATCCACAGATAGTGATGGTATTGTATTCCTGGGAATTCTGTTCCACAGCCATTAGCCATCCACACTAAGAGCTGAATTACCATATGTCTTACCACTGACCCAAATACCCATGTACTGAAATAAGTCTGCTCTTGGAGAAATGCACTTCTGTGACACAACTGTTTTGCATTCAGGCCCAGGACTACTCAGTCATTTGAAGACAAGCCTCAGACTGAGTTAAATTTTGGATGGAGATAAAAACATAAAAACATCTAACCCTTCTGAAAACGGGCTCCCACAGTCTGAGCTGATCCAGTTGAGTCCAGTCAAATGAATGAGTTACACTTCCGTTTTGGTTTTTCCACAGCTCTGTTTAATGGTCCCTTAGTGAGCCACATATCAGTGGGACAAAATGGCTGAAACACCCTTGAGAAATGGCCAGTTGATACATCTAAACCACGATTACAGAACCAGCTACACTGGGCTCTCTTATTTTTTTCGAAAGCTAATTAGCATTTGCTCAATAGAGATCTAACTGGCAGCACTTTGGTCAACACAATAAGTCTCCAAAGAAAGATGTGGATACCAACAGAGTCCTAATGGGACCAAATTCTTGATGCATGAATTGCGTTGGTCACAAAAACGGCAAGTTTTCAAAGGGGTGTGGGGAATTGAGTCAAAAATTGCGAGAACATGTGCCAAAGACCAAAAGTAATAACAACAGCATCAAAAAAATGAAAAAATAAAATAAAACTTTAGCCACAAGTAAAAGTGCTGGTAGGGACAGGGGGATGCTTGTTAGTAGGACCGTTACAACCACAGACAACAGCTCTAGTAATCCCCACTGTACTGCATCAGGCCTTGTTTTTTGTTCTTCACAAATTAATGGCTGTGCTCCTGCTGGTTTCACCACCACCTGTATGGGTCATTGTTGTCGACACCGTGGTCCCTGATAGCTTATGACAATTTCTGTTTACCCGAGCTGTGGTGCATTTGAAGGTTATTTTTGGACCGAAGGGCCAAATGGGAGTGACAACTGGTTTCAGTTGAGTCTCTCCCTGTGTCTCCCAGAACTGTCCAGACGGATTGTCTTTTCAAGGATGCCGTTGACTCTGTAACACTGACTTAAGCTTTAAAACGAGATCCATACAACCAACTGTGAATTAAAGTTTCCGATTAGATAAATGCATTAGCAATATGCAGTGAAGTGCTTGACTTGCTGTGCAGTTCAGTTATTATTATAATGGCCTTCTGAATGTGGGTTCATTGGGGTGAGGAGGTTTTTTTTTTTTTTGTCTAATGCTAACAGTCTGCAGGAGAGAGCATGAATATTTAGAACCCAAGCAGTTACAGAGCTTGATTGCAATCATGATCTGTAACAAGTTTTAAAAATTATTCAATATTAAGATTTAAATTTGTTTTGGCACTCTTTTTTGCAAAAACTGGTAATTTCATGGAAATTCAGTCAAATCGATCTGCAGGGGTCACTTATCTTACTTTTGTTACCTTTTTCCTCGCTATTAGTGCTGAGAATCAGATAATTGCTTACATTTTGCTGTTGTCATAAAAAAAAACCACATTTTTAAATAGGTTTTGCCAAAAAAAAAATTTTAAATTGTAGCTAGCCGAAAAAGTAAGACAAATTGATATTCAAGACCATGAATATGGACTCCTCACTCAATAATAATAGTAATAAAAACTTTACCAAAGTGCTTATGATGAATTTGAAATGTGTGATATAAGGCTAATCAGGAGCATTTTTCAGGAAATCAATGGAGATTTAGGTTTTTTTAAACATTGTTTTACACTGACATATTTGCACATACATATACACAAAGTTACGTACAAAGACCAGAACCACAGAAATCCTTTGTCTGTCCCTTTCCCCAAAACTGAGAGGCGTCTCCATTCATAACATTATATCACTGACCATCATTCTTTCTAGAGCGGTTACCATTTCAGCTGGTCATATACGGTAAAGACTCAGCTTAAAATCGCTACAGTCCACCCCATTAAGACACTTAGATATCACAGCTGGAAGCAGTCAAGCACATGCCACTCTCTCTGGACGGTTAGCCCAGCATTGACTGAGATACCCCTCAACCAGAGATGTGGGGTTTGCGAGCCAAATCTGCTCCTGTACTTAGTCTTCACTTGTTTTTTACCTTGAATTGAGTGAATTGAGAATTGCATTAGAGCCAAAAAAGCACATATCGGGACAAGGGACAAAATATAGGAAGCACCCCTGGAAAAAAAAAAACCTGAACCGTGAACATGAAACCATCCACAAGGGTTGTTTATACATACTTGAACCTTTATTGGCAGCTTATATCAGCTAAAAAAGAGGTCTAAATTAGTAATATTTTGCAAGGCAAGTGTGTCAAGCAAGTTGACAAAATTAACATAGTTCTAAGGACTCTAAACAATTGATGTCTGAGTTGCTGGTGAGTCAGTGATGAACATGGCAAATTAATTGAGGTGGCAAGAGGAAAAAAATATAACTCTGTGTCATAAAGCTGAAAAAAGCAACAGCAAAATAAATAAATAAGAACTGTGGCTGCATGTCAAAACTCTCCAACAAAGACAGACGGACACTTGGTTGGGTAGTTGCTAATGACTACAGAACTACAGCTTTAAAAATCACCTATGAAGAGAACCACTCTGAACCAGTCTCAACAGCACTTTGTGCATTTCACAAAGCTTGTATTGAGGCTGTGTTGAAAATGATTTGACTACCCCCCGTATATGTTTCTTAATGAGGCAGTGTTTTTGAGGAAAGGCAGGTTTGAGGGTAGATTCTGGTGTGTGGGCAGGCATTTTATTGTTCCCAGCTCTACAATACTTGATTCAAGTTACGGGACTAATCGCGACGTTCAATACAGACCTTGATGAGTAGAATCAAGTGGCTTCTTGCCAGGACAGAACAAAAACCCTGCACCCACGCAGGCCCTTTTTCAGGTAAGATTGGACACTGCTGTTTCTCGAAGAGTACTTTCAGGGCAGAAGTTCAGACGGTGACCGGCGTCATTTTCTTCTCTGAACAAAAGTGGCTCACGCCGGTTCACTTCCACTGGCTTCAGAGTGAATGCACTTCAAATGTTTTGTCAGAGGAATTTCACTCTGTATCGCTAATGCATCCCAGAGTTCTCTTGTGTCCTGCATAGTTCTCGGGCGGCGTTTTTGTGGCACACAGTAATTGAACTAGCTGATAACCAGCGAGAATGGTCAAGGAAAGTACAGCAATGCTAGTGAACTAAGCATGGATCAGCTAATGTTCATGAGTGTAGTTTCACGAGGAATGCGACAAAATCCTTCTCTCTTTCTTTTTTCTATTGAGAATGAAACCATATTTATGGTGCCATTTATGCTCATATATTGTGTATAGGATATAAAATCATACCACAGTTACAATAGAGCCTCTAATTACAATTACTGGCAGATGACACCTCTTTGGTTATTAAAATAACATGATGTTTAAATGAGGGCCACTCTTTACTCTGGCATTTTTGCTGTAAGCATTCTGTGATCACAGGCAGGATTCATCAGTTTTCTGACGTGTTTCGCCTTCCTCTGGTCGCTAATTAGCCTCCTATTATTTTCCCCGGAGTTTTCTGCATGTAAGCCACAGATTTTGGAGTAGGCAAGTTTTGCATATATTTGTATTAATGTTATTTGTCTTATTTTCATTGTGGGTTAGTTGTGCCCCACAATCTGGAGTCAAATTTTGAACATTCCGGAGACCTCAATGGCAGGGAGGGCCAAGACCAGAAATGATCTTACCCGCCACTGAAAATCTGGCCAATATGGTGCCGGCATTCGGTCTGTGACAGCTTCATAACAAGCCTACTGTTTGAACATAGTTACTGTATGATGCTGCTGGCAGAAGTCAGAGTTTAATTTAAGGCCGAATTCAAAAATCCCAGTAGAGTGTCCTGCTGCCGTGTTTATCGTAGTTACCTGTATGTGGGCTAAGTGGAACTCCTCAGCTTTCAGGAACAGTTGGAATTTTTCTAACGCAGATTTTCTGGTAATTGGGGTACTTACAAAATGACATGCGCATTTGTGTCGGCCAAGACACGTTCGGATTAAAAGGGTTAAGAGTCAAGTTTGAATTTTGAGAATTTGTGAAGTTTCTAGACTGTGGAAAGGAACACATTCAGGACTAATTTCAGCTGCGTCTTGATCCTAATCCTGTTTCCTCATCAGCGCCTGTGAGCTCTGTGTTACTCAGGGCTTCTTTGATCAACAGGAGCAGATTATCACAGTCACTGCGACTGTGGGCCTGAATTGCTTCCCAGTTTTAGGGTGGATAGAAATTTTAGCCAACACAGCGGTTATCTAGTTTCAGAGTTAAGCGCCCCAGCTGACTCAGTGGCTCCCCTGAACCAGGTTTGGGGAAGACTATGGATGCAGCGATTTTCAGCCTTAAAACTGATCCATGGGCTTTTGGTATCGACTGATACAGAGTCCTGATGTGATATTAGTCTTTAATTAATAAGCTGCATGCCTTACTGTGGGGAAGAGACAAGGATCATTATTTTATGTGCAAGGCAACGTCAGACTAGACTAAATCATTGCTCCCCTTATTTTGTAGGACAAAATGTGACAAAGAAATTCATTAATATAAATGTACTGAATTGTTAAATATTAAAACGATGATATTCAATACCTGAACGGCCGAATGTCACCGATTCTCTATCCAGCTATTTGAGTCAGTATTCGGCCGAAATCTGATCGGTATTGGTGCATCTCTATCGAAGGCCAGGAATATGGACTTTAGTAAACCCTGTAGTCTTACGACCTCTTTAGAGGCGCTTATTTTTGTAACGTAGCATGCATACACGCGTCAGTTAGTCACCTGGAACTTTGAGCTCACAAATTGAGGGATGAACTATTTCGAAAAATCTATATGGATACTCTTATGGTGTTTTAATGTAAGTGTCCACCTGCTCGTCGAGAAGCAGAGACCTGAACTTCCATCTGAGTAAAAGGCAGTCTGTACCCTTCCCCACTCCTGTATTCCTGAGTGCTGTCCGGGATTAATGATTTCATCACTCAGATTACTGCAAGTGATTCTATGATTTCTCCTCATCAAATGCTCTTGATTGATTGACGCAACCCAATAAATGGCAGTATCTGTATGGAGGTCTCTGTGCCCTTCACTGACCAGCGAGCGCTTGAGGATGTAATGATGATCCTCGGAAGTGCACAGTCAATTAACCCCGCGCTGCCTGTGCGCTCACAGGAAACCCAGCCGATAATTTGCATCTGTCTGCATTCTTTCCACTTCAACAATTTGAGATTTGTACACAAACTCTGTCCTATGCCCTCCGGGGATTTGTATTTGAATAAAAAACACGCTCTGCGTATTAATCATGAGATTAGTATGTTTGTCTGCCGTTGCATGATGATGTGTTGAAATAACACATCATCTGTCTTCGGTCGTGTTTTCTTTCAAGCATAGCATAATTAATTAGCGCACTCGATTATAATGCATTGTGATACACGCATGATGGTGCCCTAGTGCTGATTCCATTTTACAATGCTATTTCTCCATTTATTCTTAGTTTTTATCGTGCAATGGTCCATTTTTAAAATAAATGTTTTAAAAATTGAGCAAGGAATGCATATTTTTAAAAAAACAAAACAAGGTCTTGCGAACAGTTTGTCTACCTGCTAATGAAAACAATTGTTTTAGCATAAGTGTTCCTTAACCCTTGAAGCGTTGAGGCTGCAATTACATATTTAGAGTTCTCCAAACAGAAAATTCTAGAGCTGGTGTAAGAATTAGTCAAATTAGAATAATTATATCAAGAAATATGCTCCTCAAAGGGAAGAGAAACACTCATTGATTGTTAAAAAATACCGTGACGGAGGGCACAATCTCCAGAATATTCCACTCAAAAAAGAGTCCAAATCATGCTGGATCAAAAAAAAAAAAAAAGAAAAATGTTCAATGTTAATATGGTAACTTCAGAAAATCCATGACATAGCATTACCATAAGGCATTGTTATGATTAACCAGCATCGATACAAACAACACCACAACACCACTGTATGTAGCGTAAGGGGTAGCCTAAATGCTGCTGTTAAAAACAATGAAAATAATATTTTGGTTTGTGTCTTATTCAGAAAAAGGTGCTGACCTTGAGCGATTTCCCACTGACACAATTTTTGCTTTTTGGATCAATCATCCGATATATGTGATTTGAAAACCTTGAATTTGAAAGTAATATAAAGACTGTGGGTTCAGCTTGTGGATATTTGAATCCTTATGTGTAAACCAGGAAATGACGACCACATTTCGCTCTGGATTGCTATCCACTTATTTACGGAAGCACAGTTGTAGAATTTGGCTGAGTTTACACCACAAGCCGACACAACCACACCATCCTTCACCTCTCTGTGTACAGAAGCACCACCCTCTACCTCTCTGTGTACAAAACACACCACCCTCCACCCCCTGTGCATAAAAAAACCACCCTCCAACCCTCTGTGCACAAATGCACAACCCTTCATCCCTCTGTGTACAAATGCACCACCTTAAACCCCTCTGTGTACTAAACACACCACCCTCCATCCCCTGTGCATAAACACACCATCCTCCAACCCTCTGTGCACAAATGCACAACCCTTCATCCCTCTGTGTACAAACACACCACCCTCCACCCCTCTGCGCATAAATGCACCACCCTTCATCCCTCTGTGTACAAATGCACCACCTTCCACGCCTCTGTGCACAAACACACCACCCTCCACCCCTCTGTGCACAAATGCACCACCCTTCATCCCTCTGTGAACAAACGCACCACCCTCCACGCCTCTGTGCACAAATGCACCACCCTTCATCCCTTTGTGTACAAATGCACCACCCTCCACTCCTCAGTGTAAAAACACTCCACCCTCCACGCCTCTGTGCACAAACGCACCAGCCCTCATCCCTCTGTGTACAAACGCACCACCCTTCATCCCTCTGTGTACAAATGCACCACCCTCCATCCCTCTCTATTCAAATGCACCACCCTCCATCCCTCTCTATTCAAATGCACCACCTTTCATCCCTCTGTGAATAAACACACTACCCTCCACCCCTCTTTGTACAAACACACCACCCTCCATCCCTCTGCGCACAAATGCACCACCCTTTATCCCTCTGTGTAAAAATGCACCACCCTCCAACCCTGTGTGCAAACACACCACCAGCCACATCACTGTGTTCAAACGCACTCATCTTCAACCCTCTGCAAACAAATGCACCACCCTCCACCCCTCTGACTACAAACACACCACCCTCCACCCTTCTGCGTACAAGCACACCACCACCTACCCCTCTGTGTACAAACGCACCACAGTCTTCCCCTCTGCATAGAAGTACACCACTGTCGATCTCTCTGTGTACAAATGTACCATCCTTCACCTCTCTCTGTGCAAATGCACCACCCTTTTCCCCCTCTTTGTGCAAAAGCACAACTCTCCACCACTCTATGTACAAATGCACCACCCTCCACCTCTCTGTTTACACGTGCACCACCCTCTACCCGAATCACCCAACCTTCACCCCTCTGCATACATACACACCACCCTCTGCCTGTCTGTGCACAGATACACCATCTTCCACCCTTCTGCATACAAATGCACCACCCTCCACCCCTCTGCATACAAACGCACCACCCTCCACCCCTCTGGGTACAACTGCACCACCCTCTATCCTTCTGTGTGCGAACACACCACCCTTTACCCCTCTGTGTACAAATGCACCATCCTCCTCCCATCTGCGTACAAACACGCCACCCTCTACCCCTTTGTGCACCAAAGCACCATCCTCCACCCCTCTGCTTACATATACACCATCCACCACCCCTCTGCGTACAAATGCACCACCTTCCATCCCTCTGTGTACAAATACACCATCCTCCCTCTCTCTGTGTACAGATGCACCTCCCTCCACCTCTCTGGGCCCACACACACGACCATCCACCTCTCTGCCTATAAAAACACCACCTTCTACCCCTCTGTGTACAAAGGCACCACCCTCCACCCCTCTGTGCACAAACACACCACCCTCGACCCCTCTGTGCACAAACACACCACCCTCAACCCCTCTGTGTACAAACGCACCACCCTCCACCCCTTTGAGAATAAAGGCACCACCCCACCACCCTCGACCCCTCTGTGTACAAACGCACCACCCTCCACCTCTCTGTGTACAATGCACCACCCTCCTCCCCTCTGTGTACAAACGCACCACCCTTCATCTCTCAGGGCCCAAACACACCACGATCCACCTCTCTGCATACAAAAACACCACCATCCACGCCTCTGTGCACAAACGTACCACCCTCCACCCCTCTGTGCACTAACACACCACCCTCGACCCATCTGTGTTCAAACACATCTCCCTTCACCCCTCTGTGCACAAACACACCACCCTCGACCCCTCTGTGTACAAACGCACCACCCTTTACCTCTCTGCATACAAGAACACCACTTTGTACCCCTCTGTGCACCGAAGCACCATCCTCCACCCTTCTGCGTACAAATGCACCAACCTCCACCGCCTTTGCGAACAAATACACCACCTTCTATCCCTCTGTGTGCAAACACACCACACTCCACCCTTTTGAGCACAAATGCACCACCCTTCACCTCTCTGGGCCCAAAAACACCACCATCCACCTCCCTGCATACAAAAACACCACCTTTTACCCCTTTGTGCACAAAGGCACCACCCTCCACCCCTCTGTGCACAAACACACCGCCCTCCACCCCTCTGTGTACAAACGCACCACCCTTCACCTCTCTGCATGCAAGAACACCACATTCTATTCCTCTGTGACCAAAGCACCATCCTCCACCCTTCTGTGTACAAACGCACCACCTTCTATCCCTCTGTGTTCAAACGCACCACCCTCCCTCTCTCTGTGTACAAATGCACCACCCTCCACCTCTCTGTGTGCAAATGCACCACCCTCCACCCTTTTGAGCACAAACGCACCACTCTTCACCTCTCTGGCCCCAAACACACCACCATCCACCTCTCTGAGTAAAAAAAACACCACCTACTACCTCTCTGTGTGCAAACGCACCACCCTCCACCCTTTTGAGCACAAACACACCACCCTCAAACCCTCGGTGTACAAACACACCACCCTCCACCCCTCTCCATAAAAACACATCACCCTCGACCCCTCTGTGAGCACACGCACCACCCTCCACCTCTTTGCATACAAAAACGCCACCCTTGACCCCTCTGCGTACAAACTCACCACCCTCCACCCCTCCACGTACAACCGCACCACCTTCCACCCCTCTGTTTGCAAACACACCACCCTTCACCCTTCAATTTCAAACCCACCTCCCTCCACATTTTCGAGTACAAACATACCGGCCTCCATCCCTCTCAGTAAAAACACACCACTCTCCATTCCTCTGTGTAGGAACATATCAACGTCCACCTCTCTGTGTACAAATAAACCACCCTGCACTCTTTTGTGTACAAACTCACCTCCCTCCACCCCTTCGAGTACAAACCAACCACCCTCCACCCCTCTGTTCAAAATTCCACCCCTTCAAGTACAAACACACCACCCTTCACCCTTCTGTGTACAAACGCACCACCCTCCACCCCTTTGAGCACAAACCCACCTCCCTCCACCCCTTCAAGTACAGCTGCACCACCCTTCCCCCTCACTGTATAAACGCTCTGGTCTCTCTGCTCTCATGTCCCTGCTGTTCTGCAGTGGCGAGGCCAGCATTGCTCCGGTTATCTTTATGGTCCAATGGGCTCGGCGTTCCGCTTGTGCTTTTGTAGACAAGATGAACAAGCAGTGAAACGACAAGAGAAGGCGCAGGAGTGTGGGGCTCTGCAGGAGGTTGGGGCATCGCTTGCCTGCCTGCCCATCTGGATACTCGAATTGGGGCACGATGCCAGAAATCAGGACCCGCACAGCAAGACAGGGAGGAGCGAGTGCCTGGGCTCATTACAGTCCCTTATTCTTCTGAACACAGCAGTCACAAAATAATATCTGTGCTTGTGTTGGTGTTTCTATTCATGTTTGTACAGCCTGTGGTTATCTGTTGACAGGTTTCCGGTGAAATAGTTATAGACACCTCAAGTGTCCCTAGTGTTAGTGTATGTCTGCACCAGAACGACAGAGGGCCTGTAGACAATGTGTGGCTATGCAGGTTGATATAATGAATGTAACAAAGGATAGCGATGTGCTAATTGCATGGCTAGGAGTAGATTTTATATCCAAACTGTCCCTTGACATAGGAAAATAATCAATAAAGATAAAATAGTCTGTGATGGAAACATGGTTGGATTCGTTTGAATTAAAAAATTTAAATGAATAAAAATAAGCAAGTTTTCCTGTGCTGCCATTGCTTGTATATTTGTCAGAAATCATCAATATTTTATGGCAATAATCATGATATTTGCTTAATGTGCACTACATGTCATTAGTGCTTTATGGGTAAATAATCAGAATCATGGTCCAGTGGCACAATTCTTGAGCTCCTCAGCACAAATCAATGTTCGTCGCTTGTCTCGTTCTGCTTGTGTGACCTGTATATGCATACAACATTATGATTAATTTGTTTAACTTAAGTGATTAATACGATTAATTAATGTAGTGAACGGCAAATTGAAGAAAAGTGCCCTGATGCACTCTGTTTTGCAAAAATGAACTTCGGTGCGCATGAATTGACCTTTGCAAGATTAAACTTAGCTAGGCCTTGAATTTTCCCCTTTGACTCTGAGTTCATTGTTCCAATTGGCAAGTTAGATTTGCAGCCTTGTTGCAGTCAGCCAGTAGGGTTTTATGTACGCACTCTAATTACCATCTCCATCTAATTGCCCGAGCGCGTGATTTAAATATCTTTTCCACAAAGTTTTAACTGCATAGCCACAGGGACAGCCGAGGGAGTGATAAATGACCGCGCAAATATGACCGCCAGAGTTGGAGAACAACGATGCTTTCTTCCTTTCAACTTCCATTGTATTTAACGCAGAAAACCCTAAAGTACCAGTGATTTGGTTCTTATTTATGTTGTATTATATGAATAATTTGTCAATCAATAGCAGAGAGACCCTCCTCCTCAGACTATCATTGTATTGAAACCTGCAAAAGTTCGTGCAGAAGGTCAATAATTTTTGCCTCTTATATTTTTTCCTCTTGAAACTGATGTTTTCAGTGTTATCAAGATGTTAGGCACCTACAGCTGGGTGAAGAATTTTTTTTAAGAAGCAACATAAAAAGTTTTAGGCCCTGTCTTATGAACACGGTAATTTTGAAAAACATTGCATTTTTATGCATTTTGGCATTTCATGCACAGGTTATCTGCATTTTCAGTCACTGGAAACAGTCCCTTAGGAAAATTTCTGCCAGGGTGAAGATTCCCTGAAACCCTGTTTTCACTATGCGTGGACTGGGAAAATTGAATTTTTGGCTTGTGATGATGTTATAACTACCCCCTCTCCTGTCAACTTGAACATGGCATGGAAATGATAAGCAAAGCTACGTTTGTTGGAAGTCTTAAGTCCTTCGCAGTGAATCATACCCTACCCTAGGAATATTCTGAAAATAAAACTCCATGTAAAGTATGTCTTGATTTTATTTTCTCTTAAGCAGTGAATGCTCTTTTCTTTTGGGACATTGCTAAACATTGCAGAGTGCTAATATTTTGCCTTCGAGGTAGTTTTCAATACTTGTCTAAAAGCAAGGGCGCTTTTGCATAGGCTTTTGTTGTTATTGTCAGATTGTACGATCAGTCATGTCAGGTTTCTTATGAGCAGATATTTTGAATAATAACAATTTCTGTCTGACGGACAGAAGCGGATTTACTTGAAGAGCTGCAACATGGTGTTACAAGAATATTTCATTTTTTTCATGCATAGTCCAACATTTAAGTTTAAACGTATTTGTGTAGTTCTTCAGTGGTGTATTATTTGGAGCGCACAAATCTAATGTGCGAATATCATAAGAGTTGAAAATTCACTGTGGGAATTTGGATATTTCAATCAGAATGAGGACTCAATTTCTGGATGGCCTCCTTTTCAAGATTTTATTGTGAAATTCAGATTCAAAGGATGTTCTCCGCTGATTCCTGTTGATTCCTGTTGAGCCTCTTAAACTGGTAAAAAAAATACTGTTTTTCTTGTATCTGATTGCCTAAGTTGTTTGAAAGGGAAATTACTGTAATATCAGGTGTTTAAACTAGGAACTCATGTTTGTTTATTTATTCATTTATTTGAGTTTCACTTTTTATATAATGTCTGTGAACATTAATGCATGTCTGTTTGATGAAGGCTATCGTGGAAACAGAGTTTCTGAGGATATTTTTGGATGACCATTTTCTTGCTTGATGGTTAGCATTGGGAAATTAGGGATGTACAGTCTAATCAAAGCATATAGTATGTGCAAGGCCTGAGGCCCTATATGAGGGGAGAGATTAATTACATCCTGATACATTGACCTTGATGCTGCAATATGTAATTCATAAAAGGCTGCGGCTACAAAAACATGACATCCTCAATTTGAATATTTCTCTCAATATAAGAGTGATGTATCTTCAGTAAAACGCTGCAACTACCAGATACAGAATATGCATGTGACATTGTCCTACAATACAATACAAAAAAAAAAAAAAAAAAAAAAAAATATATATATATATATATATATATATATATATATATATATATATACAGTACAGGCCAAAAGTTTGGGCACAACTTCTCATTCAATGCCTTCCCTTTATTTTCATGACTATTTACATTGTAGATTCTCACTGAAGGCATCAAAACTATGAATGAACACATGTGGAATTATGTATATATCTAACAGTTGTCCAATAGGGCTGTCAGCTGTGTATCAACCTGACTTCTGCACAACACAACTGATGATCCCAACCCCATTGATAAGGCAAGAAATTCCACTAATTAATCCTGACAAGGCACACCTGTGAAGTGAAAACCATTTCAGGTGACTACCTCTTGAAGCTCATCAAGAGAATGCCAAGAGTGTGCAAAGCAGTAATTAAAGCAAAGGGTGGCTACTTTGAAGAAACTAGAATATAAGACATGTTTTCAGTTTCAGGTATTTCACACTTTTTTGTTAAGTACATAATTCCATACGCGTTCATTCATAGTTTTGATGCCTTCAGTGAGAATCTACAACGTAAATAGTCATGAAAATAAAGGAAACGCATTGAATGAGAAGGTGTGTCCAAACTTTTGGCCTGTACTGTATATGTTTTCTTACTTTGAACCTACTTAAGGGAAAACTTAAGTGAAAGCGAAGAGTTTAAGTGATAAATTCCCGGGGCTTGTTTATGGAGGCTGTGTCAGTGAATTATCTTGTGACACTTAGTAAAAAACCTGAAATGGCTCTTTGTTTCCCCTCAGCCTCAGTTCCAGAACAGGTAATGTTCTCTGCTCTTTTTAGCACACCCGCCGGGTTTCCCTGCTCTGTAAAATGCCTCCCTTGTGGGCTGTAGTTTACCGAGGTTTTTCATGTTTACCTGCCTGATTACAAGTCCTGTTTGGGAAAGAGTCTTCTCATCTTGGTATGAGGGCCTAAATTGACTTCTGACTGAAAAAAAAACAATTACAAAAACTGGCATTGACTACTACCCTTGGAGAACAGAATTTAGTACCACTGGGGCCTGTATCAGGAAACAGCTCAACACTCTGGGACAGCTCTGTAATTCAAGTCCATATTCCAGATTTGGCAGGATTTTGACTTTTAACTCATGCAGTTAACTCAGCACAGTTACCTGGATGACCCTGGCATCCGGTTTTTGGGTCACCCGTGTTAAATCACCCCGTTTGGGAAAGGTTCCATGGTAAACAGCTCAGATGTTTGAAATTAAAAAAAAAAAAACCCTGAATGTATAATGAAGCCAATGAAGCCAAGTTTTTTTGCTTGTTTTTTTTTTTTTTTTTTGCAAAGTTTTGATCATTTCTCAAATGTAAGCCCTCAGTACAGGAATAATGCACCTTTTTTCCACACTGGTGACTGAAGTTTGTAATTTTTGTCCATTTTTATATCTTACTCTGTAATCAAAATATTGTCATGGAATTTGGTGGAAAAGTATATTTATTTCCGGGTCTTCAGAATATGGCATTATGAACAGTGTACTGCTTGATATTTTATAAGTGTTTAAACATGCCACATTCGCTTGTGAATTCGCGAATTTTAGGTTTTATAATTGGGTGCCGGGTGCTGGCGTACATGACAAAAAGCAGAAAGAAGTCGAGACACTTACCTGGTAATTATTGTGATTTGAAAATAGAGTATTTATATGCACTGCCTGGACATAAAAATTGGGAACATTGTTGAATATCCTGGTGAGCATTACGATGTACTCGTCGATTTTATGAGTAGGTCAGGCACTGTTCTGTCCTGGCCTCCCAGCACTCACTCTGATCGATGCTGGGTGCCATGTCACCATATTATCTGCTTTATAAAAGCACCAGATACGGAGGGACATGGAGCATGCTGCAGGTTTGTCATGAAAATATTTTTAAAATATTCAGGTTTTGTTGCCCCAACACACTGTCATGCTGGTGTATTGCAACAGAAAGTCATTATCACTGCTTTTTACGGTTAATTGGCTGTGAAAATTGATCAATAGCTGGAGCTTTAATTTGAGATTATTAATTTCTGCTTCAGTAAGTGTTGTTATAAGATATATATATATTTACACACACACAGACACAGACACACACACACACACATACACACTCACTCATAATGTTCAAACATTAATTGACAATAAACATTTTATGGTCAGATTTTCCTAAGTTATGTGGATGCACTTACATCCCACAAATCTAGAGTGTAAATCAAGACATTTGCCCCGTCTGAAGAATGATTGAGGTGTAAAGCCCCTGTCACACTGTGGCAACTATTGTGGCGGATCCCAGCGAACCGGGGGGATTATTTTTGTCGTCATCATTCGCCTGTCTGGGGCCCTGTCTGGACCTATACACGAATGCCCGAAGATTGTGGTACGCATGCTGTAGGTATTTTGTAAGATTGCCACAGGTATGTCGGCCACGGGAGTAAGATTGCAGTGAGAATGAACAAGAATCCTTACGCATGTAGAGAAGACTGGAGTAGGAATCATGAAGAATCACCATGAATGTATAGGATCGCAGTACGAACTCACTGCGCTTGAGTACGAACGCAGTACGAGAATGCAGTGCGAACGCAGTATGATTGAGTACGAATGTAGGAAATGTCGACGCGCCGAAATGTACAACTTTTTTTATGGGATCATGATGTCACAGGGGTCAATTTCTGGAGAGATCTAGGGTACGACCCCCTACAAATATTCAAGAATATATGCAAATTGCCACGAATGGCTCCAAGAATGCAGTAGGAATGCAGTATGATGATAAATAAATCGCGCTTGGATCGCGAATGTTTTGAACATTTCAAAACAGTTGTAGGCCCTCTGAGACTGGCCAAGAATTTTGGCGAATGAGGGAGAATCCACCACGAGCCCAGTGAGAATTGCCAAGATTTTTTTCACTTTTTCTAGTTCACAGGGATTCGCCCTCCTAAGTCGCCACAGTGTGACAGGGGCTTTACATCTGAAGTCATGCTCAGCATGATGCAGGTTTCTTTCAATACGAGAAGGGTGGGTGAATTTATCAGACGGGTACAAAATTTTAATTAAATCATTTACGATACAAGGATCTGAAACACCAAACTGGCAAAAAGGTAGATCCCTTATGTATTTTTATGCAGTAGAAATTTTTAAACAATAGTTAATGTCAACATCATCATATTTTGTTTGTTGTCTTGTGTGCATCTGCTCCCAAATATTCCATGTGCAAAATTGGGTCAGTCAGTATGATTGGGGTCTCTTCACGGGCCTCTTATATATCTGGGAAACATCCTTAAGACGGGGATACGATTGTGTTAGATGTACAATTCTTATTTATTCATAGATGTTTGTAACGAGTAGTCATAGACAATTGTAGAGTGAGTTACTATTTGCAAGGTTTAGTAGGATGTCGTAAAATTTTTGTACATGTTGAAAATTTTCAGCGGTCGTTCATGTTCGTTAGTCCGTTGTAACTCATTCGCAGACATCGTATAGATGTCGTAACTCAATCGTATCTTGAAACATGAAACTGCACGACAAGCTGCGAATATTACGTCAACGTTAGGGCAAAGATACAAATAAGTTTCGACAGTTACTTGTAACTTATTTGTAGGCAATCGTAACATTCGTCTAAAATCGCATACATTTGCATGATTTTTGCATTCGCACACAAACTTAAGGATGTTTTGCACATGAGAGTAGCTTTACAATGAAATAAATTTCATGAGGAACTGGGACATGTTGACAAGCTCCCATGTAAAAAATGGCGAAAGGTGCTCTGTTTGTAATGCCATATTCTGAATGCTTGGGAAGAAAAGATTTCATCAGGATAGCTTGATGAATTGGGTAGATATGAAACTCCTGTGTTGAAAAAATGACAAACATCACTCCCAAGTGGAAAAAATTGTGAAGATAAGAAAATCTGGCTCTTCTCAGCAAATAAGCATAGCTTACTTCAGACTCAACTGACTTTTAACTCAGTGCTGGGGAGTCATTTATAAATGGTTCAAGTGCACACAAAAGGTGTGTGCACTCCTTTTTTGGCTTATTTTTGATTTATAAAAACAAACTTGACATTAAAAAACAAGCAAAATTTATAATAGTGTACACATATGAAAATCTCATAGTTTATCTCGATTAAAATTTCCTTGCATTTTTTTTTACCCATGGATTTGTATTTGGTTTCTAAATTGTATACAGGTTGAAAATGTATGCACATTTTTATGAATAAGATTCACCTATGATTTGAAGTGTTGGGTTTGTTCTTTGTTAGGATTGGGCTTAAAACAGATGTGTTTGTGTGGATGGTGACCACTGACCAACTTTACAATGGTGCGCCATTCATTTGACCGCATTCCCCTTGTTGTTGTAAGAGTTATGACCTTGTCCTGGGAGAGCAGAACCCTGATGAAAAGTTTATTTAGCATGAAGATAGGGGTCATGTCCCAGCATGAATAAATGGTACTTTACTCCGCTTGTCCTATAGACTGAGGAACAGGATACTGTTGATTACATTTCCATTGGCGATCGCAGCGCATCCTTCACATAACTATCAATCACGGCTGTCATCTCTACTTATTCCAGTCAGCAGTGGCCACCCGGATATTTAAAACCGAGTCGGCCCTGCAATGCGGAGCAATGTGTATTGGAGAATCCTCTGTTCTTTTTACTATAATTGAATGTCATTGTTTCAAGGTTGTGATTGCCGGCTGTCATTTTTCAGAACCAGTATACCGGAGGACAATTGGCTGTAGTTATACTTTGTCAGCCAGTATCAAATTTTAGAGTGATATATGGTTATAGGAGCGGATGCTCTCAGATGTTGCTTACCAGAAGTAATAAGTGAGTTTTGCTTATGTTATCACATTGCATTCGATAGATCTGGGCGGTGTGTGATTTCTTCTTCATTTTATTTCATCATTGCATATGCTGAAGTAAATATTACTTGATGGACTAGTGATTTGGTCTCATGTAAAGTTGCCACGAATGGCTGAATAATCACATGGCAAATAAAATATATTTATACCTATATTCTTGAAATTACTTTTTCCCAGTTTAGTCCACATATAGCTATCATGAAATTTTCAATGTCCTGTGGGCCAGAGAGGGTTTGCTTTGATGACCATCCAGTTCATTATTTAGATAATAGATCTTTTTTCTCTGCTTCAGTATTCGAAACAGTTTGAAATTCCTGCCGTTATTTATATCACAAACGGACCTGCTCTGCATATTTCACACACACCAGCTGTCTGTGTGTCCTGCTTCCTTCCTCAGCCCTGCTCAACCTCCACACCTAGCTTTCCCTTGTAGAAGTAACATAACTTTTTTTTTGCCTTTGCGAGCAATGTTTCAACGCAAGTTAATCCGCTTGCATGGCCTCATCATTTCTTACTGGACTGCTTATTTAAGGTGGAAAATTAATTTGCCCTATTTATGACTTATTACTGCAGGACAGTGACTTCTAAGTGTCCTTTAAGAAGCTGTTCACCTGGAATGTGCACGTATTGAGCATTTCCAATTTCTGTTAATATTTAAACTGAATTCCTGGTATAATTAAACGGCATGCTGTCATACTCTTGTGCAAGTGTTATCCTCAAACTTGCTCAGCGAGGCCAGTGTCATCCCAATGCATCGTATATTGACGCTGCCTGATCAAACGTTGATATATGAAGCAAACGGACGCTTTTGGCGGTCCTTATTTGACGCCAGTTTAACCGTTACATACTGTTCATATTTGCTGCTCTCACAGTATGGTCCGGATCAATTTTGACCAAGAATATCCTTATTATAAGTGTCTATAAATTTTGAACCACAGATCTATTTTGAATGTAAAAAATATAGTAAATGACATTAGTAAATGGACGATTAGTCCTTAATTGATGTTTCAGAGAGCAAGGGGAGTCTTTTTTTTTTTTTTTTTACAACACCCATGTTAAGAGAAAAACATCTAATATCGCAAAATATCATAATTTGTTTTACCAAAGACATGAAAAGATAACAGCCATCATGACTGAAATACTTTGTAGATTCATAGATTTGATTAAAAGTGAAAATGGCAAGAACATTCTGGAACTGTTTGGATGTATAATATAACCACATAATCATTGCAACCATTAAACACTTTCCTCGCTGCTATATCATGAAATTAAATCATGAATTAAGTCAACATTAATTGACATTCAGAACACAAAACATTAAAAAAATATTATTGCAAACTAGTCAACTAGTCTTTGCACTGAAAGCACTGGTAAAAACCTTACAGAAGGATTTTCCACATTTTCAGCAGGTTTTCCCTGTTTTGCAATCTTTTTTTCCAGAGCAGAAATTGCATCTCCTTCCCCTTGTGTTGGCTTCTTGTGTGACTTGCTGATCAGGCCCCCCCACTCTCCTATCCCAAATTGATACTTATTTTTATTTTTATATTATTTTGTTACATTGTAAGGGCTTGCAGGTACAGTTCTTGTGTCTCTGTCAGGTCACCCTCTGACTTCTGTATGACTTCTGTTCCTTATGTGTATCATATATGATCGCTCTGGTGTCTCACTATTTCACTGTTTCGAGATTCCCCCTCAACACTTCAAAGGCCAGCAGGTGCCTGTCTCTGCATGAATCTGGGCAAGTGAGGTGGGACCACAAATAGTTCTCGTTACAGTGTCAAGGTACCCCTTGAACTCTGTCACCACTGTCTCATAAAAAAAACACACAGACATCAAATGTACAGTATGACGGTTTTAATATTCCATAAAACCACCATTGTCCTTGATTTGACCCACACCAGTGGATATAAAATCCATCTCAATAGATACAGGTCAAATTTGACCCTCAGTGGACAAGAATTTGTAGCACCTGTACAACAATATTCAATTCAAAAATGTTTTCATTTTTATGTATTTTGGGTCACTTTAGGAAAAGTTGCCAAATTTCAGGCTAAAAGAATGACATTTAGGTTATGTTTACTGCTGTCTAATGTGAAAACGGGTCAAATTTGATCTGAACAGTATGTAAGGGTTAAAACGAACCCTCCTCCCTAACGTATAAACCCTTAACCCGATCCCTAAGCCTCAAATGAAGATGTGGAAAGCCTCCATTTGCATCATATATCAATGGTTGGTCACGTAGCATAAATATCGGACGAGTCGGGAAGAGAATGTGTTGGCAAAGCACAAACGTTACCATTACATATTTGTTGTGTAGTTTTTTTTACTAAACCAGTTCATGTATATTTAGAGATTGTGGCTACTTTAGCCTGGGGAATATGATGTATTATTATGATGCATTGTTGTGTGGCATAGGAGGCCCATAGCTGTGTTCTAATAGGAGCAGAGCTCACTATCACCGGATGGTCAGTCACTGAGAATGGCTTGTTTTTCAGAGAGGAGAGTATGCCAGACAGCCTCAGAATTATGCATTTCAGGGCTTTTTTGTGCAACGATTTATAGACCTCACCTCTGGACATCCAAGAGCACAATAACTTGATCGAGAAATGGCATAATATGAGCTTTCTAAAGGCCTACAGTGATGATGCTGCTGCTTATCACTGTATTGTGTCACACTGGGTTGTGTCTCATGAAGCAGACTGACCTTCATCATCATTAGTGATTGGCAGAGGGTTTTTTCTTTCCTTAAAATTTCAAGTGTCAGTTGAAGTAACTTGGCCTTGGAAACAAAGACCTGGTCTGTAACTGTGCTGCCAGCCTTTTCCCACCCTGCACGGATCCCATAGAAGGATAGAGAAAAGAAGGATGGCGGTTTAAACTGCAGCTGTCGTCAGTGAAGCTTTTGGGCCCTTGAGCAGGGCCCTGAGCCCCAAATTACTCGAGGGCGATCGGTCCCCTGCTTTGTCCAATCCAGTGTAAGTTGCACTGTATAAATAGCATTATATACAGTGCTGCAAAAAAGTATTCACCACCTTCCAGATTGCTTTTTTTTTTTTTGCATATTTGTCACACTTAAAAGTTTCAGATCGTCAAACAAATTGTAATATTAGACAAAGATAAACCGAGTAAATGCAAATTTCAGTTTTTAAATGATGATTTTATTTATTAAGGGAAAAAAGCCATCCAAACCTATCTGATCCTATTTGGATAGCTTTTTCCCTCAAAAATGAATTCATCATTTAAAAACTGCATTTTGTATTTACTTGGGTTCTCTTCGTCTAATATAAAAATTTGTTTGATGATCTGAAACATTTTAGCATGACAAATGCAATGCAAAAAAATAAGAAATCAGGAAGGGGGCAAATACTTTTTCACAGCACTGTAAATAGGTCAGCGGCGAATGAGGAAATCAAGTGGACAACTTTAGAATAAGTTGAAATTGCACACGAAAGGTAGTCTTACTTTTATGGAATGACCGTTCCTCATTTTTAAGATCTTCAGCGTAATAATGTTATATATGCCAATTTTACAGAAATCAAGCTTTGGATGGTGTGAATATGTCTTTATTTATGTACATACATTTCAAGGATTATCCAGACTGACTGATTATGTGACAGTGCACCAGGGACCAAAATCAGTAAATAAAAAGGTTTTAAGAGCTACTTCAGAACCTTTCACCATAACTTGGGGGCCCTTCAGAATCTGTTTGATGATTTGACTTCTTATCTGATGTTATAAAGAAGTAAACTGCTCCATAAATGTGCTCAAGGTTTGCTTGTTATTTTGTATGACATTGACTGATATGATACTGTTGGGACAAACAGGCTTTGAGACATAAAAAATAATTTATCTCGAAGAGTTTAAGATTATCTGAATCCAATGATATATATGTATGTGTACATATATATATATATATATATATATATATGTATATATATAATATATGGCCAAGGGAGAGTTGTTGGTTTTAAAATTTCTGTATTTCAAACTTGGATGTAAAAAGTTATCTGGTATGACATTTCTTACGAGTAATAGCTGTGCACATGCTTTGATTCTCACATGCTAGACGACTTATATGTCAAGTATTGTTTATGAAAAGAAAATACTTAATTCCTACGCTGTGTTTGCTTCTGACATAAAAATTGACACGTCATGCCATTGCCCAAAAAAAACTGATGGTTGTGGGTTGGGAATGGCCGCAGGAGAGGAACACCAGGCAGTGTTTGCTGGTAGTTGAGACTGAGATGTAACCTGTTCCCAATGGCCTAAAGGTCATCAGGAAGAATGGAGCCAGAGCTGCATGCCACATATTTTCTGAAGAGCTCAGGTTTAGTCTCTCCGGACCACAAATTATTCTTCCTGAAAGTCTCTGGGGGCCTGTTGAATGGCTTCCAGAACACTCCAGCAGATATTTAATGCTGAACACTCCCTGAAGTGTTTTCAGCCTAACCACTGTCCCAAAAGATGCCGAACCTGTAAGCGGTGAAAAGGCCATCGATCCGTTGACGGTTTGGCCTATTTCAAGTAATGACCTCTGGAGTATCCTGACTGGCCTATGGTCACCGTTGGGGCAATTTTTATTGTTTTTGCTATATTTTCTGTTTAATTCTCCCTTCTCTATCATGATTATATTAGATTTTTGCGCTCACTGCTGGTTACAGCCTGCCAATGGGCAGTTCCTTGTGCTCCATTGCTGCTTCACCTACTGAGCAGTTTCCAATGTTAGGCTGCTGTCATTTCAAAATACCTCATGGATTTGTTCACTTTGAATGCATGAAGTATGGATATACAAAACATGTTGTATTCAGTCTTGTAATTTTATGTATTTATTTATTGAGAGTTGGATTTAAATGAGCCTGCTTCACACAAGCAGCATGTACTAAGATATCAGCACAGTATAACTGCGCGCGCACACACACACACACACACACGCGCACACACATACAACCATGGTTACCCTGCACTACCAGTGAGCAGTTGAACCATTTACGACTTCGTGACCTAATTTATTTGAATTTACATCATGGTTGCCATTTGCTTGCTGTTTATCGCAGCACTCTCATAAGTGCCTGAGACAGAGTTTGAGATTTGAAACGTCTTCATCTTTCAACAAACTGATTGCTATGGTCTTTGTTCTATTGATCCCACCATTTCACATCAACTATATTGCTTTCTCAGTAATCTGCAGCAATGAGCATCTAACCTCGCAGAATACTTGATGTGCACCTTAGCTTATTTTTGAGCCATCGGTGTCTTGATCAATGTCATCATTACGTATATCAATTCGGAACCAAGTCTAGGTATTCACGTGAGGCCTGAAGTCCCTGCCTCTCAGTGTGGTCCTGTGTTTTTCACAGTCATGGAGAAATTACACATTTGTTTTCACCGAAGCACTTCCAGACAAAATAGTTATCCGGTATTGCCAGAACAGGCCAGGCCAGGCCAGTAGGCGGTGCTATACTTTTGAGCATGATGTTCCACAATCCTCCAAAGGGAGTAGTTCTGCAGCTGCTACAGGTGAGTTCCTTTACTATCTTCCATTTGTTTGTGTCCTTGTCTAGTTCTCTATTGAGGAGTTATGAGGACCAATTTGCCTTTCGAGTAAAAATCTGACTTTATTTGGACGAGAAAAGAGGCTTCTTTGGTGTTGTCAGGGTATATGACCAGTCAGTATAGTCAATATGGCTCGGTATACTCTACAATTATTGACTTCATTTTAGGTGAGTCCAATGATTTTTCCACCTCGGATAAGTTATTTTCACAGAGGCTGCACTGTAGGATAGTTATATTCACCTCTCGCGCACTTTCACATGGTGAATATCACTGTTTACGACTGGCAGAGCTTGCCTCGACCAATGAGGAGACAGCGAATCCTTATGTCATATAATTATGCTAAATGTAGTCCAAGTATAAACTCAGGGCTCATGTTGGGGGTGACATCGTGAAAGGTCGAACACACCTGATGAGGCAGCCAATCAGTGGTCTTTTGTTTAGGATCGCCGCCCACTCGAAATGGAGCCTTTTTCAGGCGAAGATAGACTGAGCAACTGGAAAAGCTGAATTTATTTTTTGCTACCAGCATCAAAGCCCTGTTTTACAGACACCAGGGAATTGTTTTCAGTTGTTAAAAATGAGTGAAATATGGGACTCTTATTATCTGATTTCCATCCACTGTACATTTCAAAGCATTTTCTCATTCAAATGTGCATATTTTGTGTTTGCAATGTCTCTTTTGGTATACCTAAAAGCCAGCATATTATTGTACATTGGGTTGTCAGTCGACGTCATCATTATCATTTATGCTCCAATGATAATATTCCTCCTGGGCAAAGCTTTTAATGACGTTAAATGATTTTTCACATTTTTTTCTCTCTTCAGATGATTTTCTTCCCTGCTAATTAAATTCTATTCTGAAAGGTACAGCTTCTGAGAACTTAATGATTTTTCCAGCCAATAATTAAACTCACTTCTGAACTTTTATGTCAAGACAACTGACCACCGAGGATAAACTTCAATTAACTTTTAAAAGTCTATAATGAATACCTGCGCTTCATGCGTCAGCGTGTTTCAGACTGATTTAAAGAGGGTGATTGATGGCACATTAAGGTCAGGGAAGGCCTAAAAGGTAGACTTTTAATGAGAAGCCATTTTCCTGCTCTGAATTCAGATCCATTAGTCTGGTAGCTAAATGGTTGTTTAGCATACAGTGCGGGTCGGGCTGTGTGCCAGTCATTGTGTCCCCTGCTTCTCGCTGGCTCGCTCAGGTAAGACCACCCTGGGCATCGAGCCAATTTGGAGAAGTAGGCACAGTCCATTACAGTAATGGACGTGCATGTCTACAAAAACGGCGAAGACGTGGACAGTGTTGGCTCACTGTGTAAAGCTAGGAGCTTGGCCAAGAAGCGATTTCTTGTTGTGCTATGGGGTGCCTGTGCGTGTGTGTGTATGTGTGCGTGAGGTTGGAGGAGGAGGTGGGGCGGGGGGGGGGGGAGTGAGTGAATTTTTTGAGAGTACTCTAAGTAGAGTACTCTATAAGCTTGTAAGATTATTTTGTTGTGTTTATGTTTGAGAGAGTGCCACCCTTCTGTTTGTGTGCCCCTGCCTGTGCATTTGAGCGTTTCTATATGAGCCATTGTTCTGTGTGTATTTACATGCTGAAGTTTATGTGTGTGGGGTAGGGTGCGTGTTTCTGAGGTGTGTGCTTGTAGCATTTTCAAGTGTCTGTGTGTGTGTGTGGGTTGCATGCACATGTACAAGGTGTATGTGGGGATGGTTCTTGTTTGTGTGTGTGAGAAACTCAAATGCAGTGAGATACTCAAATGCAGTGAGAAACTCAAATGCGTGAGAAACAAATGCAGTGAGCATTTGTGTGTGTTTGTCTCAGTACACGGCGCAGGTTTGCAAGTGTGTGTCGGGTAGGATATGTGATTTGTTGGATGTGCGCTTTTGGAGTTTGTGTGTGTGTGTGTGTGTGTGTGCGCGTGCGCGTGTGGGGTTTTCCATGCATGCATGCAAGGTGTAAGTGGGCATGTTTCTTGTTGGCGTGAGTGAGAAAGTCTTTGGGTACTGTGCATTTTGCAAGCGAGTGTGTGGAGTTAATGTGTGACTGCTTGCAGTCCTTTTTCATGTGTGCGCACATGCTCCTGTGTGCACGATGCTTTCAGTATATATGAAGGACGCGGTCTCCTACACCGCCTTCAGCCAGCGTCTGCCATTACGAGCGGAGCGTGTGATAATAGCCCCGTGGAAATCAGTCACCCTTCTTGGAACAGATGGAAAAAGTAATCGCCTCGCCGTTCTGTGAAATACTTCTGCAGTCTTGGCCTCATTATTGTAATTAAGCCCGCGTGCGCCAGTTGGCTTGAGGGTCACAGTGACGGAACGCACTGTTACTGTTGGCTCTTCCCGTTCTGACAGAGAGGACAAACTTCTGCCGAGGCCTATTTGCATTTAATTGGAGCTTCCGTGAAATTCGAGGCATTTCAAGCAAAATTAGAAATGCGTGCGCTGTTGCGAGTTGAGGAGCTGGATTTTTACCTCAATGTTTGTGTCTGTGTTTGTTTGTGAGCTGAAATAAACAGACCATCTGAGGTCAGTGTTGGCGAGGATGATGTTTTGAGCTGGTTGCCCTTCAAAGTAACACTTCATATACCTGTGTGTTTTCGCGTGTTTCAGATGTGCTCTGGCGTTGTCCTTTATAACAGTCTCGCAGTCTGACTGCTTGTGTCAGAGGAAAGTGATGCTCTGCTGTCTGTACCAGCAGGAGAGTCGTTAGCTTGCTCAGAAGGGAGGGAAAATGATCGTTTGAGTTGAAGTGCGACTTAGATGTGATGGTGTGAAAAAGAGAGGAGCTTCACTAGCTTTGCGATGAAAAGGCCCACTGTTCTCTTCCAATGAAATTTTTTATTTCTTTTTGGTGGGGATTTTTCCCCCACTCTGAACTGTTTAGTCCACCGCAGTGACCTGCTCCCATCGACGCAGGAGGATGCCACGATTTCTCCGACTCCCGTGAGGACTGTCCTTACTTCTTTACACAGTGCAGGTGTACAGTAAATCACAAGCTGTCCGAGCCGTTGAAGGATATCACAGACAGTGTATATTGTGCTTGTGCAGGTACAAGTGCCTGGCTGACCAGGAGCGGCCGCTGCTTATTGTTTTATTTATTTCCTATATGTCACACGTGCTTTGATGCATGCATATGTGGACTGCTGCCTGCATGTTTTAACTGGTCATTGTCTTGCTTGTATTTTTTAACTGCTGGCTGTCACGCTTCTTTTGTGTACTTGTTTTTTAAGGTTGTCTTGTTTTGTAATTTATAGTGTTGTCAACATTTTCCTCCATAGCATGTCAATTCTTACAATATTATTAATTATTAATTATTAATTGTTGTTTATACTGAAACAAATTTTAACAAATTGTAGCCCATTGATTAGTATTGTTGGACAGATTGTTGTTTTTCTCGAAATTTCTTGTTTCATTTTGGGAAGCCTTGTAACACCTGGCCAGGGAAAACAGATGAAAACTAGCCTTTTGGCTAAATCTGGCATATTTACAGAAATTTCTATTAATATGCTTTGTCCCAGTCAATTAAACTTGTAAATAAATAGAGAGTGATGAGACAAACAAATGTAACTGACAGATTCTACAGACAGTGTGACCAACAGGTCCCACTGTCCTTAACAGGATGAATTAATGAATTAATGGTATATATGTGGTTTATTTCATTGATAATTAAAATCAAATGTTTACTAGAAGTTTTAGACCTGGATCACAGGAATTTTGGTTTAGTAAAAAAAGTGAATTTTAAAATGCGGTCTTGTTGCCAATGTTTCATGGGCGGAAAATTGGTTTTCACAGGACGGAACTCCAACGCCTGCTGCCAACAGTTCTCCTGTACACAGGATATTTAAATGTTACCATGACGGTTGTGCATTTATGTCAAGATAAGTGCATCTTTTTAAGATTACAGAGGACAATGATTGTTTCTGTAGCAAGAGATATATATATATTTTTTACTGCTGGATAGATACTATGGGCAAGTATATTGAGCAGTTTGCACAACAGGCTTAGCTGAGGAGTTAAATCCAGGCAACTCCTGAAAAACAGGGATTGGAGTGAACTTGTCCATATTCTACATTGTTAACCATGTTCAAGCTCAGTTTGCTTCTGAATATTCAATAACTGATCCGGGTGTGTCATCTAGTGAGAGAATATTGTAACTGCGTGCATAAATCTGCAGCTCCGTGTCCACTGGCGGACACATCTGCACAAAAGGATTTAAATACCCATGGTTTCGGGAATGTTTTTGGCAGAAATTTGGGTAAGAAACTGTCTCAACACTTCCCTGAATAATGCTAACATTATTTGTTGCCAACGTTATTACTGTGGACGGAAATTTTTACCTTTTTTATGAGGGACACAAACGAGAGTTGGTTAAAATTCTAGAAGACCAGGAAGTAAATAGCCGCTCGTGCGTGCGCTTTACATAGTTTTCAGACTACTGGATTTTATAAAATAGGACTTCAATGCGGAATGCAGAGCGAACGTTATGACCACGCATCGGACAGAAGTTATGTTCGCGGCCAAAACTAGCTTCACGGCATTAAATAGGGCTCAGGATATTTCAAAACGGTATCTAGCATGGTAAAATAAAGAATGGGGAACATATTCCTGGCCAGACCTTCAGTAGAAGATGAACTGGTCTTTTCACAGTGGCCCTGTTCCTAACGTTTCGGGACTGGACAGAATATGTGTAACGTTCGCAACTGGATTAATGCATTGGATTCATTGACTGGGACAATTTTCGGTCCTGATATCGCCCAGTTCCAGAATAAAGTAATTTTTTCGAGAAAAGTAACAAAAGCCAAGCTTTTGCTGGTTAAAAAAATATTCTTTATTTTGTTGCGGTATTTTATTGAAAATACAGTGAGATCATACAGTTTATATTGGTTCAAAAATAAAAGTTGCCAAATGGTCACACTTTCTGTGGAATCTGCCTACTGCTTCCCCTCTATTAACCCCGGCTAGCTGAGCCAATTGTCGCCTCCTCAACTCAGACCTTCGACCATAGCCGATAATAGTGAGGCTGATATTCGAACAACCAATTCAACAAATCCCAGACTAACCTCTGAGCTGTGAGCACAGCCTTTGGAAGGAAATGAAGGAGGGGATGGAAGAGATGTTATTTGTGAAATGGTGCTGTCACACCCTGACACCCCAGAATGTTAAAAAAGGTGGAGGGCAAGGAGTAGAGAGGAGGACCCAGATGCTGGGACGTGGGGAATATTAAATAGTAGGTGAAGGGATAACTAAACAAATGCAAACTTCAGGTGAACATAAAGGAGAGTGCAATAAACACAATGGGGGAATCCAGACAAAGGCTACCTGCCTGAATGGGGAGAAACTGATGTATAAATGCTCTAAGGTACTTAATAACTGAGGGGAAGGTGAGGATAATCAAGAATGATGGAAACAGATAATTGGATAATTGGTGATGGGATAATTAGTACAGACCAGGTAGCGAGGGGAGGGGAATACCACAGGAGAGGGGCATTACAGGTGCACTCTTGCTCTTCTAAACATCAGCCTGTAGTGAAATACATCCCTAACAGATCAGGGAGAGCTGTACGCTCGGGATAATCATTAATATACCCGCCATTCTGAGGAAAAAATATTTGCGCAAAAGTGGCCGTGGCTTGACTTACTCAAGACATCAGCTGGAGAAAGTTCTTATTCCTATATCCTCACTCAGGGATCACCAATCATGGCCCTCGAGTTCTAACCACTGCCATTTTTACACACTCTCATTACCTGGGTGTCAGGTGTAAAGATGATCTGCCCAATCAGAACAAAATAATTCCATTAATTACTAGGGAAAAAAGAAAGCAATGGCTGGATTTGGATTTGAGGTGCAAATTTGATGACCCCTTTCCTAACTCATTTAACTGCAGTGGCCAGTAAGTGTAAAACATTTTTGCTAAAAAATAAATCATAAATAAAGAAGAAATAAAACAAACTGACAAATATGAAAATGCAACATGTAATCAGAAAACAGAAGTCTCATCCAGGCATGGTGGAGGAGTTGGGTTAATGTGTATGTGTATGTTTATGTGTGTTTTTGGTTTCTATACCTTAGGCCTCTGGGCGCGTGCGCTTGAGTGTGTATGTGTGTGAGTACACTCTGCTGTATATTATCTACGTGCTCTACATCACCCGAATCGCTGACAGCCATCTCCTCAGGGGGACAGGTCTTTGTTTTAAACAGCTCTCAATGTTCTTCAAACGGGAAACTGGAGAGGACCCTGGGGGAGGGGTGTGACGGTTAGATAGATGGATGGATGGAGCGAGTGAGAGAGGGAGGGATAGCACTGAGCTAAGGCTGCCGGGAGGATGCAGAGCGCAGATAGAGGGAGTGGGAACAGGGTGAGAATGGGGGTCACAGTATTTCACGGTTCTGGGAGATGAGATGAGAAGTTGGAGATCAGGGGTTTGTAAAATTGTAAGGAACGGAGCCAAGGTCGGGGTCCATGTCACATGATCGCTTGACTTGTGCTCTGGTGGGATATCTCCCTGAGAAGAAAGGTTATTTTGTTTTTTTATGTTTAAAATATATCATAAATTAATGATGCTATGCATATTATTTGCATGTTTAATCCTATCATTTACTAAATATAAATGATTGCATTCTTGGTAACTTTTTAGCTTGTTTATGAAAGAAGGATGTCTGCTTGCAGAACTTTTTTAGGTCACTAACGAGTCCTAGTGGGTTGTATTCAAGAGCCAGAGTGGAAGTTTTAGATTATGTCTTGAATCATTTTTTATGTTGATCAGGATGGAGGAAGCTTTTTAGTGTGGGGAGGAATAACATGTTTATTATGATAGAGTGGACAATTCAACACACAGTCCCTAGTTGTGCTGATGCACTTTGACTGACCTGTTTGATTTCTGTCATTTTGTTTTTGCCGAATTCTCACTCAGTCTAGTCTAATATTTATCTACTGTTTGATGGACCTGTTCTCGCCAATCGAGGACCAGCAAAGGTTGTTTTCATTGTTAGAGGTTCTAATTGACACAATGCATGAATCTTTCTGGCATCTTGCTCTCCTTTCAAACGGGTGCCCGTATATCATGAACAGGGAATGGAAAAGGAGAGAGGTTAACGGTGATGGTGTTATCTAGAGCGAGGCTGTTTGAGGTAAGAGAAGACTCCCATGGGCAGTTTGTGTCGGTCACGCAGGTGCAAGGCTAGCATTTACTGCGAAGCATATTGTCACTAATATCACTGAAGGCAACCTTACAGAGTCACGAAGGGTTTCGAACCCTGTTCTTGGAGGTATACCATCTGGTAGGATTTCATTGCTACCCTAATTTGGCGCACTTGACTGCACTTATTAGCTACACTCAGTGCAGATCTACAGCTGTTGAATGGACTGAAAACCTACTGGGCTGTGCATCTCCAGGAACAGTGACGGTTACCACTACTTTAGAATCATCCGCAATGTGTGATCAGGACCTTGCCTGTGCACAATGCAGTAGCTAGGCTTTGCTGGAATTTAATAGTTTTTTCCAAAAAAAAAGCTAAGAAATGGTTTCAACCTCTTCTCTCAGATCAAGGAGCTGCTTTAATTTCCGAATATCCCTTCTGCACGGCGCAGAAGGGCCTCGTGGGAAATCTAAAGTTCTTTGAGCCGACTCCGGGCTTCAGAGAATCAGATCGGGGGCGTCTGACAGCAGCAGCTAAAACTCAAAAAGGAACGTCAACTTAATAGATGATTTCCCCGTAATCTATTATGAGCTCCCGGCTTAACTGTTCATTATTGAGGAAAAAACTGATCCATGTGCATCCTTAATGAAATGTTTCCTTTTTATTTCAAACAAGCTGAGCATCTTTGTTTTGTAATCGCACATGCAGTTGGGCATGGGGTAAGTATGGCAATTATTGCAGCAGTTGGAGTATATTAATTATGAGATCATAGTAGAACGATGATTGCGCTTTCTACAAAATAGAGTTGCCAACCCCGGTCTTTGAGTGCTACATTGGATGAGGTGAAGTGTGGTGTTAGTGTGGAGTGTAAGTGCTACCCTGGTGTAGGGTGCAACACCTGCATCCTGTCACTGAGCCATCTGCTTGCACCAGATTTGTACCAATAACACGAGCAGTAACACTATCATTGGACCTTGCACTGGTGTTAACCTCCAGATGTTAGTGTTAATGCTAAACTATAAGCACAGATAAGTTTCATAATGGATCATTTTCATTAACAGAAGAAAAAACAAACTGAACAAAATTCAGAAAGGAATTACCTGTGATATAATATTAGTTTAGAAATTTGATTGTCACCTCTGGTTCCGAGCAAAACACCTCCTATGATATAAACTCCGATACTAATGCGAATTCTAACAGTGACACTTTATTTTCACACTTTATTAATATCTAATGCCAATGGTAACACCCCAAACCAACCAGGAAATCAAATCAAGGTGCAAGACAGGTGTTAGTGCAAAAATAACACTCTCTAAACCAACACCGTTCTTGACTTCATCCAATGTCTGCTGATGTTTGTTTTCAAAATCCAATTTAGACCCAGTTACCAAGGTGAGTAATTGTGTAATCATTTGCTTTAATTTATTAATTATTAGGTCCTGAGTTATAACAAAAACAAGCAGAAACTGAAACCCTCATCCACCCCTGTTCTGCAAAATTCATGGGGAAAAAATTAAAAAAAATTTATTGGTTTTAAAAAAATCTTTAAAAAGTTGTATTACCTTGTGAGAATGATTTCACTTGGGACTAGTTCAATAGTGTTCAGTTGGATTTGCTTTGCTTGCCTGTCTAATTCACACAGGTTATACATGTCCTCTGTGTGCCCTCTTTCTCTGAACTAATGCACATGTCTTTAATTGGAGACGTTAAAGGCACAGCAGTGGAGCAATGTGCCCACCAAAGCTGTGATTTCTGTTTTGAGCAGTTTCCAAAAAAGGCTAACATTGGCTCAGTAATAAGGTTAACACGCTCACGTTCTGTACTTACTCAACTGTTAGATGGCTCACAAAAGGTTCAAAATTATATCACAAGGTGCTCACTATGAAAACTACTTCCAAAAGGAAACCCATGGTGCAGGCCTTTATAGTTCAAGGGTTCTTAGTTGGGCCAGATGGTTCAATCAGGGAGCAGTTACATTCTTCACAACTATGATTGAGAGTTCTCAGGATTCCATAAAAGATAAAATAGAGTTCCTTCCGCGGCCTTTGCCTCAGTAATTGAGTTACTTTCGTGGGAAATTTGGTAGTTCAGGCTTAATGCAGCCACAATAGCCATGTTTGAGATAATATCTTTTCCAGGGCTGACCATGTATATTCTATCAAGACAACACAAAACCAGATTCTGCATGCATTCCAGCATAAGAAGACAGGCTTGGTGCTGGACTGGCCTACCTGCAGTCCCGACTTGAGACTACCTTCTTTAAAATATTTAGGGAGAATTAGAAATAGTGGAACCGCCAATATGGCTCAGTCCAATCCAGACATGAAACCAGTTCAAACGGCCGCAGGCTAAATCAGAGCACCAGTCTATGTTTAGGACTTAGATGTTCATCTATCTGGTTGCATTCATGTAAACACTATTTTTAGATTCATCAATAGCAGCAGTTTCAGTACAAATGAAAAAAAAAAAAACAGTGTTTTCATCGCTATGGAGATTGGTGCAGTGGTTGGGCCTTTAAGCAAGGCCCTTAACCCTAAACTGCTGCAGAGGAAGAGTGGCCCCTTGGTTGGTCAAATCAACTGTAAGTGGCTTTGGGCGAAAAAAGTGAAACTAACATCCTCCTTCCTGAGACTGTATACAGGCAACAGGTCAAACACTGCGAGCGTGGAAGTGTCTAGAGACATCTCTTTCCTGCTGTTCCCTGTGTCAGCCGTGGCAGATGATTGGGCGGAGTGTCTTCCTCCGATTTCTGAGTCTGCGGCTCTTTGATCTGTGGTTTGCACAGTGCGGTGTGGTACTCATTAGGGTAGTTCTGTCCTTGTTTGTATAATTTAATTTGACTTCAGCAGTGCTGTCGATGAGTGAGTGCTTCATTAACTCTGCATTCCTTGTGCTTGGCTGTTTCTTCGGTCGCTATGCTCACCCTGTACGGATTTGGCACTTTTTGGTCCTGTATCTTAGCACCTGTTTGCATGGTTATAGGATATGAAACGATTCCAACAAATAGCTGCGGCCTCAAAGGTTAAACTCTTAAGTGATTGAAATAGCTATAAAAGAGTGAAGTGTGGAATTTGCTGTATGACAAGTAGCAAATAACCTCTTAATATTGCGAGATACCTATTGCAATAGCATGCTAAGTAAAGTTAATGTAACATGCTTAAAGTCCTACTGCAGTAAAGCGCGGAGTCCTGTGTTGTAGTAACGCAGGCCGTATTTGTGAAACAACTTCTAACTTTGTGTGCTGGTCTAGGAAAAGCTTTTCTCCGTCGATTAACCTGAGGTTATCCAGACAAATCTGATCCTTCCTCAGCTCTGTCCCTTTAGAATGCTCTATGAATAATGGCTGCTTTAGAGTCTCACGACAGAGGCTATGTTCAAAAACCTCTTTTCAGATTCCGTTCAACAAGGTGGGCCATTGTTTCTTGATTACATCTTGAAATGGCTGTTCGCACATGAATGGAGGTGTATTAAAAAGGGGACCTTTCTGTTGAATTCAGCTGTGAGGTCGGACCTCAAAAAAGTCTGTGTTTTGAAGGGCCAAGGGGGGGATACACAGAGGAACCAAAGAAAAAGTGAAACCGTTCTGCTGAACCGTTTCTGTCACCGCAACTCGGGGGGAAAAAAATGGAATGGTTCAGAAAATGTGTATTAAAAAAAGAGCAGTTATTTCTAGATTTTTTTTCACTCGTATTTCATCGCAAATAGTATGAAGACAAGATATTTAATGTTTTGTCTGGTCAAATTCTATTTATCAGTAAATATCAATTCTTTCCTGCTATAGACATCTCCTCTGAACCTGTTTGGCCAGTGAAGCTGAAAGTTCACTGACGTCTTCCTGCCAATGAGGACACCAAAGTTTTGAATAAATCATTACAATCCACTTTCAAATATGGTTGCTACTGCAGTCATCTTGACGATCCTATTTTCAATAATTTCTGCAACAATTCAGCGATAATTTGCTGTGTTGGTACTAACCAGCATGACTCAACACATGTATTCCGGGTTCTTTCTGTACAGTCCCAACCTTCTCTGATTCGGATAAGATCCATTAAGGCACTTTACAGCTCGAAATGGTGGATGCCATTCTTGAAATGCAATCTTTTGTCTCATGAAGATGGCAGACACTTTATTATTATTTATTCTTTTTTGAGGCAAGAAAAGCAGTTTGATTTACTCAGGCAGACTATTGGCTTCTCATTTCCGTGGTAGCTGTTTTGTTAGAGTGCATGAAAGCTGAAATGAAATCAAAATGCATTTGCAGGGCTTATCTCATGAGGTATTGTCTCAAAGCACTTTTTCATTCACCTTGTTCTAAACCCCCCACATGAGCGAGCTGGATGAACCTGTGGAAGGGGAAAAACTCCTGCGGCCGAATTGGAATTTATCTATTGACAAACCTCCAAGGCTCTGTCATTCCACACTCCTATTTACATGGGGGGCAAAGATCTCACTTTTCCATCAAGCAATGATCTGCGAGTGCAGCGTTCACCTTACCAATAAAGAGGTGCAGCAGCATTAGAAGGAGAATCTCTGTAAGTAATCGCTGCTATCGAGCGTGAAATCCTCCTCCATCGTTGTCCTTCTCATTTCCTTCTCTATTAAGCCTTTTCAGAGTTTCTTCAGGAAATTCCACAAGTTAGGCAGGGTTAATCTGGTTTAAATGGTAAAGTGCGAAGTCTGTGATTAAATGGATTTTCTGGATGGAAGCTCCTTTGAGGTTTATGGGTTTTAAAAGCGGACCTCATGGGGGTACAATCTTCCTTTGGCCTTTTAGTGTGTTGTTTGGTTTAGGGTTCCCCTTAATGCTCATTTAGAGCACCCCAAAGTTACCACTGATCAAGACACTTTATCCCATCAGACACATTTCTGTAATCTTTACCTTAGGGTCCAATGTGAGCAATGGCCCCAATGTAAGCAATGGCCCATGGCCGCAAGGCCCATAAAAGTTCTGCAAGTAGATTAGCCAGTCACTGGTCTCATTACACCAGTCAATGATGTTTTTGCTCCTGATGATAATGTTACCATTTTTGACTAACAGGTCAAAGAAAATAAACAAGGGGCCATGTCTCCTGTGATCTGGAAAAGCCCAGTACGTGTGTCACTTTCGGTAGAAACTGAGTTTAACCTTAATTTGCAGCAATTAAGAGTGGTAAAAATCTTAAAACACTAGCTATTAGTGTCGTTTGAACGTTCAAAATCAAGTTTCTATCATATTTTTTCCTGTTTGGAAAAGTCCAGAACCTAAAATTTTCGTCCAATTGCAAGATTTTTGCCACAGAGAAACTTGCTAGGTTTTTCCAGATCACGGGAGATGTATTTTGGATCTTCTTGCCAAGTGAGTCTATTAAAAAATCTTGGCTTGAAAAAACATTGAACTCTGCTTACCCTTTTCCCTCTCCTGTACTCTTTGTATCAGTTACAGTGAGTACATATTTAAATTACAGGAAATTGTGATGTTTTTGCTTCCGAATAAAAAAAGTTGTGTGTGCCGTTGTGTGCTAATATGGTCCTGCCTTGACTTCAGTGATTAGTAGTGGTAAAATAAATCAAAGTCAAAAGCGAATGTGTTCACTTCATACAGGCTGGGGTGATCTGTGATTCAAAAGCTGTTGTGAAACCACCGCTGACTTCTCTTCCTTCATCCAATTTTTGGAGAAATGGAAAATGTTTTGCCCACTTGAAGTAAACTGCAAGCCTTCTGGCGAGCTGTCTGCACTCCTGGCCCTGTCGACCGTCCCCTTATGAAGATGGATTGTGGGATTGTGGTGGTTTTCGTCCTTTGCCCGCCGATATCTGTTCTGTTGCTGTCATTTTCTCGGCCTGCGCTGCGCTGTGAAGCCGATAGTTTCATTTCGTGTCCGCGGCGGAGTGCAGCAATTGTGTTCTCAAGTGTCCTCTGAATACGGCTCTGTGTGTAGTGGAGGAGTGCGATTCAAACCCAACTGATTCACCCACTGACATTTTGTGTGTCTGTGACTTTGGTGTGTGTGGGGGAGGTGAAGCAAAGAGTGCTCCGGGACTATGCGTATGTGTGTGTGTCTGTGTGTGGGCTTGTATCGCTATAAACCATTTATTGAGAAATCACTGATGTTCTGAGGACATTTGGAGTTGTAAGAACAGTTTACATGGTCCTCACAAAATGTTACAAGGAATTACAACCAGTATAAATTAGGTTTGTGGTTAGAGAGAGTATTAGACTAGGATTAGGCATAATTTGGAACTGAATGGGGTTTGAGAAAGGCTGTACTGAATTAATGCAAGTCGAAACAGTTTTCTCACAAGTGTAGCTGTACAATTGTGCATGAGTGCGCATGTGTGCATGAATACATGCATGGGTGTGTGCGTGCTCGTGCGTGTGTTTGTAATGATTTTTGTTTTCTGTTTTGTCGACAATAACACAATGTTTACTGTTAATTCCCCCTCACAATATAATTAATAACCTCTACAAGTGGGTTGTCTGCGAGTCTGCATAACCAGCCAAGCCAAAGCTTCATTCATGGTTGACAATGAAATTGTGACACTTCAGCAAAAGATGTCTACCGAATGCCTAACTGCTGCTAGAGTTGTTTCCCCCCTCATGAGGTAAAACAGACTTAAAATCTCCACTCGGCAACGAGCCTCTGCAGGGTAGAAAGCCATTAGAAGGTCGCAGGCATATTTAAACAGAGCCGCGAGCGTCGTGGCGTCGCTCTGCGACGCTAGCTGTCGGGCTAGCTCAAGGCCAGACAGAAAACAAACAATGTGCATCAAACGCATGAACGTCTGGTGTATCTTTAGCCTGTCAATGCCTCTCTCCCACGGGAGCATGACTAAGGTGTTCCTCGATTTACTGTGGTAACACGCAATCCATCACATTTGCATTGTAATCGTATTGCAGACGCTTTTGCCCTGGGTGTGTAACAGAAGTGGAGTACATCACTGTTTATTTCAGCTGAACAATTTTGCAGTATAACCATGAAGGCCCTGAGGCCCATTTATAATCATTAAGTGTAATGAAACATAACCTATGGGCAGCAGCGCAGCCTTGGGTAGCACAGGGTAGGTTGATTTAATGGCAGCTATCGAGTCACTGGTTCGGGCCCCTGGTTGGCTTCGGGGCTCTTGATGTGCATCTGGAGAGAATGGGAAGAACTCTGCCACATTGAGTTCCCGTGAAAACTGGTAGCTGTTCTACCTGCCATTTCTCATGGCACCTGCATGAGCAGGGGACACCTTTTCTTATTGGAACTGTTCTGGTTAAACAGCAGCTAAAATTATTGCTGTGCTCTCTCTCATCACTTTATTACATGTAAATACAGGTATCTTGGATTAGGTAAGACCCTGTTTTGCCTCCTTAATAGCCTGAATAGTTTATGGTCAGGAGTAACCTAGGCATTCAAACGTTCCTCAGGCATTTTGGTCAGTGCTGACTCTTATCACGGCTCTATATCAGTATATTCTGTACCTTGGTGGTCATGCTGCAAACCAACGATTCCACTACATCATATGACGGTCTGCTTTCGTGAGAGCTGGGGGTCCCTGGAGTGAACAGAAATTCCCGTCTTTCTCCTGGGACCAGCTTGATATGGGGCAAGCATATTCTCGTAACGCGTTGTGTATTTATTCAGTTGCATTTGTTATTGGGTTGGCTGTGGCCAGTAACCTGATGCAAATGTTAAGCAACAGTACCGACTGTAAGCTGTTTACTGTCTATGCCCGTGAAGCTGTTTCTATCAAGTCTTGCTCTGGGTTCGATGTGCAAAAATAACATTTGTCATACACTGCCCGGCCAAAAAAAAAAGTCACTGTTTGGAAATTAATGAACAAATTCTATACCTGGATCATTAATATGGTTATTAATGTTTCAGCTGGCAATAATCATTTTAACCCTGAGTGAAGCGCGTCGCTACTCATTTCTTTAAAAAAATCAAGTCGAAAGACACATCCCATGATGGTGGAAAAGATGTTACAATATTTCAGAACAGGCAAGTTATTGACCTGTATTTAGCAAAGAAAACCATGAATGACAAAAACGAGTATGAGGAATCATTTGCACAAACAAATTTGCCACCACAAAGTCCTGACCTTAAACACATTAAAAGTTATTGGGATGTGCTCAAGAAAGACCAATCAGTGGTTCAATCATCATGTCGAGAAGACAAGATCTCGGCCAAAAATCATGGCATTTCTGAAAATAAATGTTCCCGCATTGCATATAGTTGTCAAAACAATGACAAGACGAATATGCACTGTAATCAAAGCTACCGGGGTTCCAATTAAATATTTGAGTGTGCGACTTTTTTTTTGGCCGGGCAGTGTATATGATGCTGAAAGCCCAATTTTATATAATAGGGAAGACAGTTTAAACGGCTGTACTCCAAAAGAAAATAACAACATTACACACACGGAAAGAACCTATATAAACATATAGGTTTTAATATAGGGCCACATATAGGTTTTGCATATATGCGACGTACATGAAATTGGCCATTTTCATATATATTATGTACAAATATGTACATATATTATGTATATCACATATATGCAAGACCAATATGTGGCCCTATATTAAAACCTTCACATTTTTTTTTTTTAATTTGCCATTTCCAATCCCACCCGAATCAGGGATATCCAATTAGGGAGCTATGTACAAGTACTCCGGCTTTTTCGCATATGTAGCCTCCTGTTGACAACTTAGGACACAACTCGTGGCTTTCCTCCGCAGCCCCTGCTCATTAAGAATTGTTTTTCATTCTTTTGCTGGGTGTAACTTAGCAAGCTCAGAACGAGGGTGGAGGATACTCTGATATTTAGAAGTCAGAATCTACTTTATGAGCGCCCGTCTGGCCTACAGGACGCGCCTAGAGGGACTCTAATGTACATAACCCTTCCCAGCAGGCCCTTTGCAATTTGCATCCCTGTAGCGCATTAGTCAATTGCGCTCTACTTCTGAAAAGAGCTGCCGACCACTGCTGGGTGATAAGAGGCGGGGATTAAAACCTATATGTTTATATAGGTTCTTTCTGTGTGGGAATTTAAGAATCCTTGTTATTTCATCCCTGTAGGAAAAACTCTAGGACCTTTAGTTGTTATACAAGCATCTCAGATAAAAGACAAGTGTCTGTTCGTTAACACTATGAACAGAAATGTAGACTTTGTCTTTAAATTCATTAACCACATTGAAATGCTCAAATAGATGTTGGGATGAAAATTACTTTTGAAAGGCATGTTTACTTGAATGTATATTCTTCTGTGTACTTTTATTTTGTTATTTTTGTTTTATTTTGCTACATTTAGACTAAGGATCTCTGAGCCATATTCATCTAGAAACTGCATTGCAGGCAAGATAGAAAACATTGCATTTGGTGGATGTAACAGTGTAATGTATAACCTTTCAGTGGATGTGCATGAGCTGTAATGATGTGAATCCAATTTGATCAAATGTGGAGAATCTGGCAGTGACTTAAAGTTGAATGCTTAAATGATGCTTAAATGATGAAATAAACATAATCAAACCATTTGGTTTTTATACACTTCCTTCTCTTCGACAATACACTACTCAATCTTCATAGAATGGAAATAAGTATGGTCAAGAAAGAATTGATGCCATTGTTATTGTTAATGTTTCAGGAAAAAAAAAATGTAACAAATTGTATTAGATATTTGTGTTGATATCATAGCTTTTTGTCTCCTCTCACTTGCCATAGTTAATAATGACTGGTTTACACATAACATGCCGTTGTCACATGTCAGCATGTATTTAGGATCAAATGTGATACCAATTTAACATGTTCTCATGCGAATAATACGTTTTTGCGTGAAATTCTTGTTATTTCTGTAAGGGACCTTGGACTAATATGCAGATTACCTTGAGATTAAAAATATAGCTAAGCATCATGTATGACAGTTGCATAAGTGAGATATGAGATTTACAATAGGTATGGCAAACAGAACCTGCCACAGGTTATATGAGCTTTATAGGAGACATTACAGTGCCATAATTATTGGCACCCTTGGTTAAGATGTGCTCTTTAGCTTCTAATAAATTCAGTTTTTTTCCCAAATAATATAGGACCACTATAAAAAAAGGAAAATCCAGCCTTTAATTCAAGTGCATTTATTCAGTGGGAAAAAATGCCACATTAAGAAATAATTCTTTTACATCAAATCATGGGTGCCACAATTATGAGCACCCCTGATGTTAATACTTTATACAATCCCCTTTTGCCAACAAAACAGCACCTAATCTTCTTCTATAATGTTTCACAAGATGGGAGAATACAGAAAGAGGGATCTTCGACCATTCCACTTTGCACAATCTCTCTAAATCATCCAGTGACCTGGGTCCTCTCCTCTGCAGTCTCCCCTTCAGCTCACTCCACAGGGGTTGAGGCTTGGGGACTGAGATACCCATGGAAGGAGCTTGATTGTGTGTCTGGTGAACCATTTCTGTGTTGATTTGACCACATGTTTAGGGTCATTATCTTGCTGAAAAACCCAGTGACGACCCCTCTTCAGCTTTTGGGCAGAGGTCACCAGATTTTGATTTAAAATGTCCCGGTAGTTCAAAGCGTTCATGATGCCATGCACCCTAACAGGGTTCCCAGGGCCTCTGGAAGAGAAACAGGCCCACAGCATCACCGATCCTCCCCCATACTTCACAGTGGGCATGAGGTGCTTTTCTGCAAACTCATCTTTTGTGTTCCGCCAGACCCACTTAGAGTGTTTGTTGCCAAAAAGCTCTATCTTGGTCTCATCTAACCGAAGCACATGGTCCCATTTGAAGTCCCAGTACCACTTAGTGAACTTCAGACGTTTGCATTTATGATTGTGAGTGAGAAAGGGTTTGTTCTGTGCATGCCTCCCAAGCAGCTTGTTGGCATGTAGATCGCGCCTGTTGGTTGTTTTGGAGACTTTGTGACCCCAAGATGCTACCATTTGTTGCAATTCTTTAACAGTGAGCTTTGGAGAACGTTTTATTTCTCTTACCATCCTCCTCGCTGTCCGTGGTGGCAAAATAACCTTGCCTCCTCGTCCAGGCTTGTTTACCACTGTTCCAGTTGTTTTATACTTCTTAATGATTCCTCTGACAGTAGATATTGGCAGGTGCTGGTGAGTGGCTATTTTCTTGTAGCCATTGCCAGACTTGTGAAAGTTAACACACATCTGCCTTACTTGAATGATGTGTTCTTTTGTCTTTCCCATGTTGAAGAGTTTATAAGAGAAATGGCCTCTGTGTCACATCATATTTATACCCCAGGGAAACAGTAACTGATGAATTACTATTTAAATGTTCCTAGATACTCTGATGAACTTTGTTAACTACTGTAAAAATGACAGAAATGCGTCAATTACATTTATTTCCTAGGAATTGTTAGGGTTGCCAATAATTGTAGAACAGGTGATTTTATGAAAAATAATTTTGGGATTTTTTTTCCCCTTAAAATTCACTTGAGTCGAAGGTTACATTTTTCTACAATTTTCAGTGTGAGAGTATGCTTCTGCAATAAAAATTGAATTTATTTTAAGGCTTTTAACACATCTTAACCAGGGGTGCCAATAAATATTGAGGGTGCTGTACCTTGTATGTACATATAGGGCCTATATCAGGAAATAAAGAAGCGATATAGGAGACCTATATGCCATCTATAAGCACATTTATGTACTGAATTTGGCCTATATTCCGCATATGTGGCAAATAGGTTGCATATATGCACATATATGTTCACATAGATTATTTCCATGTGGGTAACTCAGCAGTCTAACTGCGTCGCTCGTGAACAACCTGCCATTTCATCACAATCAGAAAAAATAGTTCTCTCAGCTTTTCCTCAAATGTTGGCTGCAGCTAAATCATAGGTTATTATTGTCTACCCATTATAAGAGGGTAAACGGTATTGCCCTTTTCAAAAGGAACCAATCCATATATGCCAAGAATCGTATAAGTGATTACAGTAACGTACTTGCAATCAAAGGCCAATTACATTTGAGATTCTAGCCCTGTCCATGAAGTACAATATTTGTTGATTTTCCAGAATTTGAGTGGTATGTATGTATGTATGTATTTATTTATTTACTTATGCACAGGACTTGCCGAATGTTCATAAACTATCGTACAAAGTTACTATAATTGTTATAAATATAAAGAGTTTTCAAATTTAGCCTTTTTTTTTGGTAATTATGCGCATAATGGAATGTAGCATTTCAGACATCTTTTGAGCATGGCCATTTGGAACCGGATTTTGTCCTCTGTTGCCAGAGATAAAGACGTATTACCCCTAAAATGAGAAGAGGTTCTGCATTTCATCTTTTCCATGGCAGGCACTGTCAGAAAGTCAATGGAGTGGACATTTATCATATTTTAAAAGTTAATGTCTTCATTATGTCAGAGATTGCTTTCTAAAAATATCAAATACCATTGAACTGCAAATGGCTGCTTTTGGATTCAAACAGACAGCATTCATTTCAGTGACTGCTTGCCATGTAATTGAAAAAAATAATCTGAATGGCCTGAAAAATTTCAGTTTCTCTCCAGTTTTCATCGGGAAATTAAAATCTGGGAAAGGCATACATACAAACGATTTGGTTTTAATTGAATTCAATATTTATTGTAAGTTTTTTTTTTTTTCGAGGCCATTTTTAACTACCCTAAAATAGCTATTATGTGTTTTTAGTCATTTCTTCGATGGGCTTGCATAAAATGCTTGAATGTGCTGGCGCAGTCATTCTGAAGTCTGTTTTTCCTGAACATTTGTAATTTTGTTTCAGAAAATGCATTTAGAAATGATGCCGTCCTTGATTCAGTCATTTATAGACGCGGTATCTCCTGGGTCACTATCTTGAGTCGTGTGTTTGTTGCTCGAGCTGGATGCGATAGTTTATTATGCGGCACTGTGTTAACAGCCTCCCGCAGATGACTGTTCTGAGTGCCCCTGATTTATTCAGCGTTAGAAATGAGAGTCTTGCTTTGAGACGGCGCTGAGTTTCATCAAGTGCGGATCGAAGTCAGGGTTTGACAAGCGCAGGTCATTTTAATCGCGCATACAAGCGCGGGCAACTGAAAGAAGCAATTCACTGAGAGGATTGTAGAAGCGAGTGATATTGGGCCAATCTCTCGCTGAATTTGTATTCAGTTTGTCGTCTCAGCTCAGTGCTGTCCTCTGTGATTAACTCACACTTTTATCATAGATTAAATTCAACTGTTACAAGGATTCTGTCTGCCCCTGACGTTATGTTGTCAAGATATTATCGATTCCAGTTCTACCCCATCCTCGCCTCACCACTTCCTGGAGCAACATGAGTTTAAAAAAAAAAAATTATTAAAAGACTTCAATAAGTCTTTCATTAATTAGCTTCCCAGAGGTGGATGGGCTCCCCCACCATAGCCGGGTTCCTGCTAAGATTTATTCTTACTCCACCTGTTTCAGGATTTTTCGCCCCACTGGGAATTTTTTGCTATCTTCGGTAATATGCTGGGCACTGCCCTTTTTTGCTCTGTTAAGAGTCTTTGTGACAGTCCTGTGAAAAGTACAATTTAAATACAAATTGAATTGAATTGATTAGAAGATTCTCAGGCTCTTTGTCATTTATTATATTGTACTCCTCTTCCAAGTTTTCAATTAGCTTTAGCTTAGCATTCATATGTCCAGTGCGGGCGCTACTCACCCTGAATGGCAGAGAAAGCCTTGAAGACCTCTGAGTCACAAAGCTCTGCACGTTTGCTTTACTTACGCCATATGCAGAGCAGCCTCAGTCTTTTTAATTGGTTTCGCTGGCTGTGGCTAATTAGCTCTGCTTTATTGCACACCCTCTCCTCAAGCCCACTGATTATTCCGATGCCATAAATCTGCACACTAAAGCTCAGTGAAATCGACTGCGTTTTTGTTTGCGACTTCCTGATTAGCTATCTTTGCTATGAGCTGATTTGTGGCGACAAGTTGAGACCTGCTAGCACCACTGGGTTTGTTTGTTTATTTATTTTCTTTTTTTTTTACAAAGCAGGATGATAAAGTTGGCCGGGAACTGGTAGACTTCAATTTATGTCCCAGATGTAGATGAGTTCCAGGTTTTACCGAGTGCCGAACTTTGTAATCCTGCTATGTGAAACTGGGCCCTTGATATTCGAATTGCAATATTAACTGTAATCACTGCTGTAAGATATGGTTCCCAGACTTTATATGCATCACTTGAAAAGTGTGGAGATTTGGACACACATTAGGGATACTTACATTGTTTTTGTCAGGTTTCCCGTTTGCGTGTGCGTCCGCATTCCCACCATTTACAGACCATAACTCTAAAGCCATTACATATATTTCCACGAACTTTTGCACGCATTTCCATCAGCTCGTGCAGATGTGCCTTTTGCAATTTTGAGGTTATTGAGTTTTCTAGTTTCTTCCTAAATGTCTGTGAACATCAATGAGGATTGATGGGGTGGGGGGAGAAGTTTTTTTTTTTTTACCTTAAAAACCATCTCAAGTTTTTCAAGTAATCAGGCCTGTCTGTTTGTTCATCATCAGATAATTGTTTTTTGGGCAAGATAGTGAAGCTACCTGGCTCCAGAGTGTTTTTAGTGACAACAAGAAAACTGTTCACATGTTTGGAACATTGGTCCTTCTGAACCCAAAGTATTTCCTACACAATTTGAATAAAATGTGTTTGTTAATTAAGCCCATGCAGCTCACCGCCAGGTTCACGTCTGGTCATTATGTTAAGACAGAGAGATACTTCAGTGTGGAATGATTGAGTTATTACTGTGGCCACAGAAGCCTGCGTGTCAAAATTTTTTGGTTTTTGCTTATTGGTACTGCTGTATCTGCTACGGTATTTTGTGTGTGCGAGTGTGTACGCGCGCGCACATGTCTGTTTCTCTGTGCTTCTGTTTCCATGCGTGACCCCCAGCGTGTGTCCTGGTTTTATTGAATACCAGTCGACAGCGGTGGAGAAGGGTTGATAATTGTGACAGTTGGTCACCGGCCCCTTTTATGGTCTCTATTTCACAGCATAACGTTATGGCTGCCAGAGGATGCAGGGAGCATAATTTGACCTCGACTTTACATGGCCCAATGCGTCTGTTCCCTGACGGCTAATATGCCTGTTATTTAGGAGTTTTTATACCGCTTACATCAGTTGACCTGGGGTTTATACAGAGTGACACCAGTGCTCTCGCTTACCTGCAGTACGGAGTAATAAATCATGCGTTTATTTCCCTGGTAGATTTAAGGTCATGTTGTAGTCTATTTCTATAACGGACATCAATGTGAGATTGCCGGAGTACAGAGGTGACGCATCGCTTTGATCTTGTGACCTGATGTTTTACATTTTTATTTATCAACTGCGGCCGGTTGAAAATCATGCTGTAATTTCAAATATGTATTCATGAAACACAATTTAACTGTAATTCAGATGACTGCTCTTTGACATTGTGTGTCAACTCTTTCTTTACCACCTTAGCAATGTAATTTTAAGATGGACACCCCCCAGGGACTTCCTTTCCAAAGGGCTCAGTGGCTTTGACGTTTATCAATTTTCTTGTCAGCTGCCATAATGCACAACCATCCATTGCCCCCCTCCTCCATTTTATTTTAAGGAGGCTGCCACGTTTCCTGCTTACAGTCTTTGGTAAGTTGCACAGCCATTTCATACTCTGGAAATGCTGCTAAGACAGGCATCTCCATGACAGAGGTGCATCATGATCAGGTGCAGTTTCAAGATTTTTGAAGTGGGGTGGCACAGCGGGGACCAACAGTCTGTGAGGGGAGGGCACGTGGGGGTACATGGAGGGGGAGCAATTTTATCAGAATACAGCTTTGAAAATTTGCTCAGAAATATAGGAAATATGTTATGCGATAGAACACAATGTAATTCTGCAAAATAAGACACAATTTTAATTAATTTTACTTGTTTTTATTTTTAATAAAGTGTATCCAAATACAGTACACACTCTCTGTTGTGTGCCACTTGTTTCAAAAACAATTCCGTGGTATCTGAATTTTGGAACTTCTATCACACACAAATATTCATGGTACATATTTTATGACAAAAGTAAGCAGCTGTTTCACATTGCAGCGTGACTGTGTCTATATCTATGAGTCAATATCCCAGTCCATTGTGGTCAAATCCCCCATGCCAGCCTTAGCAATTTAGAGGAAAGAGAAAAAAATTGATTGGAAACGGCATACACCATGCTACATCTTAAAATTTCAATGACGTTCATCCGATCGCTACATTCACCAGACTCCTAAAACTTCTGTGTTTGTTTAACCACATTATCTTGGAGGAATTGATTGTGATTTTGGTCTTTAATCAAACATGAAAGACAACATCAAAATTTCAAGTAAAAATAGCTTACTGGGAAAGTTTACTTGTATTGCCAAAAATTTGCAGTCGCTTTTGGTTAAGTAATTGCGGCAGTTGAGTTGACCACAGCGTAATAGCAACCAGCATTAATTTGCGACTAACTTTTGACTTTGAAGTGACACTCCTTCAAAGTTTCAAAATACAGAACGGAACTGAGTTTATACATACCATGCAGAGAAACGTGATGATTATGGACCACTCTTAAATTCTATTCATAGTAGGGTGCCACTGACTGTAATGGACAAAAAATTTTTATCAACGTTTTCCAGGTCTCACCCCCTCTTTTTGTTCCTTTTATGAAGCATAATAACCACCACAAGTTTCATACAAATGTGTGCATATTTTCTGGTAGCTCAATGGGCTGGAATATTTTCAGAGAGTAACTATTCAGTAGTTGTTGCGTGTGTCTATTAACAGTTTAATACAGTTATATATTGAAATAAAACCTTATTTAGTTTAATTGTTTCATCATCAGGGTTTCCGCTACATGTAATTGATCATGGCGCGCCGCCACGGCTTAAGTAAAAGCCGCCACACCTGTGTAAAATGACGTCACATAAACACCAAAAATCCCAAGGACAATCAGGTGTTGCCAGTTCTATTTCTTAAGTTAAAAATAAGCACGAATAATTCTTGACCTGCTGTCAATCATTTTGCTTGATGAATACGTTTTCCAATGAATAAAAATTAGCCAAGAGAAAGTGAGAAGTCTGAAAGTCGTCAATGATGCAGCTGAGCGAGGAGTGGACTTGATTCAAGCACTCAATGGATTCCTGACCAGTCAAGTTGCAAGTTGTGGAGAAACACCGCCGTGACTTTCCAAGCAGTAACACATCACTGTGCACTCACTGCAGCTGCTGTTGACAACTAATTTGCGGACAACTAGTTTACATTGTGGCATTTTTGGTCACTGTTTGTGTTGATCTGTTTATGTTTAAAAATCATTTGTTGACTTTTGAAGAAACTCCAAGATTTTTATGATCTCTGCAATATTATGATTTTTAAGTTAAATTTAACATTAGGGGCTCTAAATTCGTAGACCAGGCGCAGGCACGGCAAATGGGGGTGCGCTGCGCCAACGGGCTGTGTCCAGGTTTATGTTGCAATTTCGTGCCGGGTGTAGCCGGGCGCAAGTACTCCTCTGTCCCGCCTCTGCGTAAATGGCAAAGAAGGCGCGTTTGGGTATAACACAGCCGAGTCAAATCTTCACCAATCAAATGAGCTCCTCTCCTTACCTTTAATGTGTTGGAATAACGAAGCCTCTGTCCTATATCTGCATGATGTGTTAATGTTGCATTTTACTTTTCTGCTTCAGGCATGTTTTCTGCACCGCGTACGTCTATATTAAGCATTGCGAATATGAGTTAGCTGGCTAGCTAGGGCATTTCCGAATTATTACCATAAGCGAACTTGAATGGAATTTCAAAACGAAACTACGTCAGATCATTCAAACTTATGAAGTTGGAATGAAATACGGCGGTTGCTCATTGGGAGGAGAAACGATGGATAGCGTGTTCCTATTATTACAGCCTGTTGCTGCTTAAAATGTTGAGATTAACATGCATGGACAACAATGCAAGATACGTGACACATTTATTTTCAATATGTGATCTTAACTCTGTAGGACATCATAGCAATCAGGCTGTATTCCTTTCCCCCACTGGACGCGAAACAAGTTTTTCGCAGGACAGATAGTGTTGAACGCAGTGTCTCGTGTCCGAAAGTCTGACAGGGCTTTAATATATCTCCGTGTCCGACGGTCGATTATTGTTTTTAATTTCTTCAAATCTACTGACTCTTTTAGATATTAAATATATTGTCTGGGCTTTGCCATTTTCTCTTTGTAAAGCGTCTTTGTGACAGCCTGCCTGTGAAAAGCGCTATACAAATAAAATTGAATTGAATTAAACGTGAATGTTTTGATAAGAGGCCTCAGTTCTTCAAGATGAGTACCGAGAATTTCAATCAATGTTTCTGTTTAAGCTCTGCTCAGTGAAGTGAGTCGACATTGGCATGACACAATGTACAATGACGATTCGCACAGATTGATAACAAAATAAAGAATTAAAAGAAACATTTTAACCTCAGAACATCCAATGAACACTGCAATTTATTTATTTGCGGGTCATCTTTTTTGGATGTTCCACTTGTTGGGGATATATTTTATTATTTATTTCCTTATAAATGTGTTCTCATATCAATACTTTTACTTTTTGCTGGCTGCTGGACATGGAGTATTTTGCATTTCGCGTCGCACAGTCTTGATTGTGCATGTGATGATTTATTCACACTGTCAATGGTCATGGAATTGATTTGCTCACTGACTACAAGTACTAATTTTATCTCTGGTGTGGAAATAAAGAGTGAATCTGTTCGATCCATCTGACTAATTTTCAAAAGAAAGACCGAATAAAGACTGTTGTCTATCTTCAACGGATGATAACAGACGAATAGGCTAAAAAGACCAAGAAAAGTAGATAGCTATCAATTTGCATTTTGTGAAGGTCGAACAAAAACATGGCCAAGTTTGAATGTCTAATAATTCCTGGAAAAATTAGAACTTCAATGACTTTCAGACACGGAGCTAGGTCAAGTTTCCATTACGCGTGGCAACCGCCTTTAATCTGACATCAGGACAATTAAGGTAGATACTATAATTTATGCCCGTATTCAGATAGTTACATTAAATAGTGCTTCCTGTAATTATTTATTGCATTGAAATGTGCCTGACATTCTGGAAACCTGCCTGTGAGATTTCTGTGACGTGTGCGCACTGTGCACCAGTCAGCCAAATTACCTCTGCACAGAAATTAAACCAGGCTAAAGCTGGTATGTTTTCTGTGCAATTCCAGCGGAGACTTTTTCTACGAAATTGTCACTGCGTCTTGATGAATATGTGATATCTCCCCCTACTACGCCGCTACACCCATCTCGGCGCACGTTCGTCTACCAAAGGCTGCGCACGGTGTTGCACCTCACAAAATTACCACTGCGCGGGCTGCGTCGGAAGAAATTACCACTGTGTGGGCTGTGCTAAGCTATGCCACCTGCGCTGCGCCAAGAAATTAGAGCCCTATATGATTATGTCAGAATTTTTCGTAACTTTACACATTATTGAATAACTTTGGAATGGTTCAGCAATCAGTATACATTATTATAATACATCTAAACTTAGTTGTGTTTTTTTCTTTTCACTTTATGAACACAGTTAGGGGGTATGATAATAAAAAGTAGAAATTCATTTTTGATTCCTATGAAGCGCAGCGCTCCTCTGTTGTGTCCCGCTGTGTAATGGGGATGATACATTGCACGCTGATCTTATTTTTCATTGTTTTCCAAAAAACCATCTTAGAAGAAGGAAATGGTTGAATCAGATAAGGAGAGATGAACGGCTGGAACTATAGGGGTTTTATGATCACGATACACGTTTCCAATGGTTTTATTTATCAAGGCATTAGCGGTGGTCTGATCTGGTTATGACTGACATTATAAGATTATATTTATCACACAACTAAATTGCACAATTTAACAGAAAACAAATGTAATTCACATAAGCACCTGGATATTAATTCCCGATATGTTACCACTGAGCTGACGCCATCACTCTGTTTACTCACACAGCGGTCAAGGCATTACTCTCGCGCTTGAACTAGCGATGGTTTGCATTGATAACATCCACATCATTACCTTGTTGGACAATGGGAGAAGTAGTAACGTTAGTTAGCAATGTGAGAGAAAAATCTGGAACCAATGCTGAATCACGGTTTTCTTCCAGTGTCAACTGAATAGCTAGATAGCTAACGTGAGCTCACTAGAGAACAAATTAATACTTCATAATGGTTATGGAAAGGTACTGCTAGCAAAGTAACATAAACTCAGTTATGAGAGTGGCACAACTGTCTTAAGCCATACCGATTTATACAGTTTGGCACAATATTAACAGAATGATTTAACATGGAACAGTTTTTTTCCCCATGCTCTGAGACAACTAAATTTGCGCAAAAGTGATATGCACCTCAGGTAATATCAAAAATATGCCATGCATTGACCTTTTGGGAAAATACCATAGTTTATGTGAGAAAGTAAAATCTGGAACAAATGCCAGTTACACACAGTTGCCGCAGTTACATTTCAAGGGCGAATGTTTGGACTGTGGGGAATACGCCTCTGTCATGGAAAGAAAATACCTCTTATCGGCAGCCCTCTGGTTTACTGGAGTCAAGCATTTACGAAACAGAAAGGCCACGATTGGAAGAACAGGCAGCCAAGAAACAGTACTCTGGTCCAATGGAAATCAAAATCGTTAGATCGACAGCACTATAGCCCAATGCCTTCGGGGGGGCATCAGGGGAGGCCAGTCATAATTCACCTAGGACCGATGCCCCCCCCCCCCCAGAACCTCCCTTGCAGTCATGATGTGTTCTTTAATCTCTGATAAATCTTTCATTCTCTGATGTTGACTCCAGTGGCTGAAAGCTGGGTGGGCGCAGAACATCCCTTTACAACTATTATTCATCCTGACTTGTAAGCAATCATCTTTCCTAATGAACTATGCATTCACTCTGAAAACACTCCACTCTATCAGGTGTTGCTAGTTCTCCTCGTCAAGATGTAAATCATTCGTTTGGACGCGCTTTATTTTTTGCCTTTCAATCAGCCATACTCAAAATTGCGTGTTTCTCATCTTCATCTTTGATTTAATTCCAACAATGTAAGCGATCATGAAGAGCATGTTTGATCGCCTAATGTGCCAAAAAATGTAGTGCCGAAGATCCTGAGCAGTTTTGTAAAGCGAGCGGGTACGAGTAAATTATTTTTCTGAACTGAGTTTAGACTATTATTTTGTCACACTTTGATCACATTAAGAAAGACACCATGCCTATAATTGCCAATAGTGAATTGTTATAATTTTAAAAGGTTTTAATTAGGGAAAATGATTGAGAACAAGTTGGGAGTAATAATTGTTCAACTGCCTAAGGTGACTGTAATTACAGATATGGCCCTCGTGTTCCTGGAACAATGCGTTCCGTTCACTGTGGCAGGATCTGTCAATTTTTTGGAAGAGATCAGTGTGCGCTTTGTAAATTTGTATTAGCTCATTTTTCCCCTTGCTCTGAGCTAGGATGGGAAGACCCAATATCGTTTTTGAGATCTATCTATCTATTTTGTCTATACATAGTATTGTATGATTTCTTTTGTGTGTGCGTGTTCATGATAATGGAATGTTGTTCATATATGATGACATCCCAGTTTGAAAGTGCACCGAACATTAACCCTTGGACCGGCCAGAAAACATCTGTCACCATTGGCTTACCCATGAAGCGACCTTATTTATACACTTGCTGAAGTGTTTATTGCGATCACAGATATGGTTGGTAAACAGTTAATACAAAAAAATGTATGCTATTTGATAATAGAAGGAATTGTTACATCTTTTTTTTTTTTTTAAATTTCTAAAAAAAAAACTCCTGGGGTACTGTGTTAGTTGGATGAAAATTGACCGGTAAAAGTGTTAACCGTATCTCCTGGTGTCTTTGGAGGAGTAATTGTCCTGAAGAGCTCCATAAAAGCTTTTTATCACCAGCAATGGCACTTCGGTAACTTTTGTTCGCTCTGCAAAGAACCTCAGGCTAGTCTAGGACAACCAACTGGACTTCAAGGACTACGGCACAGGGACAGCGCAGTCCGGCAGATTCCTTCAGTACAACATCAGAAGGATGTGAGGATACCTGACCATCAACTCACTGAGCCACAGTGATCTAATGTCTATACTGCTGCCGACTGGTCTACCATCCTGTACCCTTCAACCCCTGCAGCTCAGCCAGGATTCAGAATTCTTCTCATCTTCAACCTTCCCATCCTGACTCTGGCTGAAGGCCATTTTGTAATTGTAAGACATATGTTGACAGATGTCTTTAGAAAAGATACAGACTTGTTTATGCTTTAACAAGGAGTCAGACAGCGTCTGTGGTGCGAGATGTCGCCTCCTTGGTTATTTCTTTATAGACATAACCAACCAACTTTTTACGAATGCTACTGTATCAACTTTTCATCTCCGTTGCAACTGTTGAACTCTCGTTTCATCCAGCCAATAAAATTATGAGGCAACCAATGACTGTGTCAGTGACAGTTCAAATGTTTGAAAGGTACAAGACACCATCAGATGATATTTTTTCTCTCTTACATTATTTTGGTCATCAGACATCGTCAACAGGCACATTTCTCACAAGTAGAAAACAGCATTTATGCAGCAGCTAATTAGACACCCACTTCCTACCCACATGAAGCCATTACCATTTCCTAGCCAAACGCAGGATGAATTTGTGCAGAATTATCTGTGAGACTTTTTGCAAGTCTGGGGTTACCATCTAGCCATGACCCCAAAGGGGCAGGGTTGCCAATCATGTTTTTTTTTTTTCCCCGGCAGCATCTTTGTCCCAAACGGAAGCCTCCTCAATCAGGCTCCCGACTTTTTCCCAGTATTTTAGCTTGACTCCCTTGTGAAATAAAACTCTCTATAACTCTGAACAAGCTCCTGGCCTCTCAGCTTTTTGTTGGTGTCAGATTTACTAGCGTTTCATGATGCAGTAGTTTTACCCTTGAATGTGAAGCGGAGAAGGTATGCGTTTGGATGAGATGGGTTGAGTGCTTTGGAATTTATGTGACGCGGCCTGTAAGGGAGACCAGTGATGAATTTGTTGATGGTATCTACAAACAACGGTTTTGCCTAGTACTAGTGTACCCATCTTATAGAAGGACAATTTCAAATTTAGTCGGGTTTAAACTGCTGTGAGTTTTGAAGTTGCCCGTCTAATTTTGAATTTTAGTTGTCCAAGCCCGTGTAAATTTTGAAAATGTTCCTGTAAAACAGGTTGACCAAGTGCCTGGCTAAACCCTTGACTGCAAAGGCTTGCAAGTGGACCTGGGTTGTAGCAGAACTTGGGAAGTGTCTGGCACTGTAAAGGCATGTGACGGCCCATGAATGAGTGGACACTCCTCGGTTCTGTGGTTAGTTTGATCTGATGGTTCAGGGTTGGCTTCCCTGTTCCACTGAAAGAAAATTGTTGTGATCTTGAGAGCTCTCAACCTTATCCAGAGAGGGGATGTGTGAATGCGGAGTTTTGTTCCAGTCGTGCAGTTACACCCATTAGTCTACTAATCAACCCCTGGTGTTCTTGCTGAAGATCTTGATTAGTAGAATCAGGAGTAGAACTGATTGGTTAGACTGAAATCCCGCACCAAAACAGGCCCTTCTTGGAAAAGGTGGCAGTCCCTTACTCTAGAGTGCAGCAAAAGGGGGGATCAACTCCATTTTATGCCCATAATTTGGGAAAGAGCAAGTATGTGCACACTTTTTTCCGGGTAGTGTTGTGTATTTTTGCAGATTTTTTATGTTTGTGTCTGAACTAGCGGGAGAAATGCAGATAAAATGGGAACTTTTTATTGATGTCCCTCTGAGGGGAGATTGGGGGGAGATTATTTTATTAAAGGATGATGGCCTGGGCATGCATCAGAGTCTTGCAAAGAATACAGCTGTTTTTATTGCCATAAAACATTCTAAATGTCATCAGATATTGACAAGATCAATAGTCCTCTGTATTTCTCTTCTGTGCCGGCGGTTCCCTGGGGTAAGATGTCAGATTCACATCTTTATTGGAATGAAACTGATCTATGAGCTTATGCAATGTACAGAAAGCTGCTTTGTATGACGACAATATGCAAATTTAATTTTTTTTTTTACCAAAATTGTTCTGCACAATAGATACTTTATTTATTTATTTTTGGTTCTTATAATACAAAACTTTTTTCTGATTGGTTGAATAGCTTTCACCACAGAAATGATGCATCCTGTCGCAGTTTTTTTTAAAAGAATCTTTATAAACTGAGTCACACAGAAGACTGACTGACTAATTATGAGTTTAATTATTGTAAAAATCTTATCTATTATCAGCACATGCACATGCATTGCTATGAGTTGGGTTTGGGATTCTGACTTGATCTGGAGAGATGAAGTTGGGAAGAACTCTGCAGTAGGGCCCTTGACCAAGGCCCTTCAACCAAAAACTGCTCCAGGGGCTTCACCCCTCTTTTTGTCCCTCCTCACTTACAACTGGTCTACAAGCCATTTCTCCCCGGGTCTCCTTGAAGAAGAAGAAGAAGAGGACTAGGTTCTAAATGGAACTTTCCTTGATTAAATAAGGTTTTTATTTGTTTGCGCTCTTGGGCTAGTTAAGGTAGCAGGACACCAGAGCCTCACTGTGACAAATTACCTGGAAGTTTTCTTGAAACTGTTTAATTCAAAATGTAGAATCTGTTTTCTCTGGGATTCTAGATGCTGTTGCTTCTGTGAAACCTTGCGCTTCCAGTGGATGGCTGGAATTAAATGGAGAGTGTAGACAGCGGTGCCTGCAGCCGCATGGCTGTACGCACTGTGTCTACCAAAAATTCTAGAGCGCACCGCTCGAATCATGGTGCCGGTGCAGTGCATATATTCAAGCTGCAGAGAGAGAGAGAGGGAGAGAGAGAGCGCAAGCTTGTGCTGAGGGACAGGGAGGGGCAGAATCGAGACTGAGGCGGGATATTCAGGTCTAAGAAAACTCATTGGTTAGGGAGACACCCGTAGATCAGGCTGCCCAGTTGCGGGCCTCTGAATTCTTTCAAGTATGCACAGAAAAAAGCTTTCAATTTGCGCAACCCTGGCTCGCTCCGACCAAGACACCATCGAGCGCAATAGACATGGCATTAAAGCCTTTATTGATCTCATAAACAAGTGTGGTCAGCAAAACGTAGCTCTTCGGGGCCATACAGACGAGTGGAGCAATTTTTAGGCATTTTTTAAGTATTTTGCAAAGTTGGTGCCTCTTTAAACCAATACTTACAACTCGCTCGGGCTGACGCAAATTATTGTGGCCGCCAAGTCCAAAATGAGATCATTGATTTGTGCGGAAAACAAATTCAAAATGATATTGTGCGGAAATGTCAGACCGCAAAATGGTTTTCTGTCATTCTTGATGAGTCGGCTGACATCAGCAATTCGGAACATGTGTCCCGGTCCCTTGTGCTTTATTTCTACTGCTGATACTATGGGCAAGTTAAAAAGTATTTGCCCCCTTCCCTTTTTTTTTTTTTGCATATTTGTCACACTTAAAATGTTTCAGACCATCAAACTCATTTTAATATTAGACTAAAGTAACCCGAGTGAATATAAAATGCAGTTTTTAAATGATGATTTCATTTATTAAGGGAAAAAAGGTATCTAAACCTACCTGGCCGTGTTATATCATGAATTAACTGTGATTAACCATATTTTTTGAGGTCAAGTTCACTAGCCACACCCAGGCCTGATTACTGCCAGACGTATTGAATCAAGAAATCACTTAAATAGAACCTGTCTGACAAAGTGAAGTCGGCTAAAAAGCAACACATCATGGCGCGATCTGAGAGAGAGTCTGGCCAACTCGAATCATGGGCACCATGTTTGCTACCAACGGCAGATGATTCTACGGTTTAACCCTATGAGCCGGATACTACGGTCGCATCAAAATCGCTAGTTTTAAAATACTAAGAAGACTCAACGTAATATGAAACTTTGCTTGTAGTATTATCAGGGTCCCTACACATGAACTCGAACATTGAGATCATTGTTTGTATACAAAGAGTTTCCTTAAAAGACGTTTTTGTTAGCACAGGACACACCTCGCCTTGTCTTCCGAGTTGTTTCCTCAGGTGAGTCCGGTATTAAAAGCAGTATTTTAGTAAACTCCTTGTACACAATTTTCACACTGCTCGAGTTCAAGTGTAGAGAGCCTGGTGATACTACAAGCAATATTTCATGTTGTGTCGAGTCTTGGTGGTTAAAAAATAGCAATTTTGATGTGATTATTGCAGTGCCCGAGCGCTCCTATTCTAAAGCCAATTGACAAAAGGTTAGTGTGTATTCTTGTCTTCGCATTGACTTTGAATGTAATCTGTCGTCCGAAAAATTTGTTTCCCATCCAGTGTTGCTTTACAGTAAATTAGCATTTGCAATGTATTCTCTATTGAGTGCATTTAGTTTCATGGACTTCAGTATCCCGGGTATCATCGGGTTTTTGGAGAATCCCGTTTTTGCGTTTGTGCACGTAAACATCATATCCTTATTTTAGAAACCAGAATTTAAAAAAATTAAATATATGTACAAATAATTGTATAATTGAATAACATTATATTTAATTACCTCATATTCGAGACTTCGCTATGGGGATCGCTGGATGAATACTGATTTATGGTAGCAAACATGGCGTCCATAAAACTCGTGACCAGTGCAGAACCAGTCGGCATAGCAGGATAGCTCAGACATTTGAACCCCAAGTTGGCCAGACTCTCTCTATATACACCTCTGGTATGTACCTCAAGATTTTTTTTTCTGCAGGCGCCCCTGGGTGTAGAAGCGTCTATGAATTGGTCCTTAACCTCTTAGGCAGAGGGAGTCTAGTATTACCTGAAAATGGCCAATGTGGAAACAGATTTCTGACAAAAAATTGCCGATTTCGGTTTCATCAATGTAGTTTCCAGTTTTTCATATAAGTATATAACATATACTTATTCCATTATATTTACAATATCTTTTGTAATTTAATGTCAGCTTTGTTAAATAGAATTAATTTATGCTAATTTGATGATGTCATTGAATTTATTTTATTTTCCCATTATGAAAGCTTTTACTACCCACAAATAGACATTTTTTCCAATATTAAGGCGGTCTTTAGGCTCTATATTGAAATCAATATACTAAACACAAAGAAGTTGACGACATGAGCAGAACAAGTTTTACTCACGCAAACCTGTAATCCTTTTTAAGTTTACTTTCATTTCTTTCTGACCTGAACTTCTAAGAAAAACATTCTGAGTTATTATAAAACTATTTTCACGGAACATAAATAGAATTTTGCACATTTTATGGCCTCTCGGAGCTGGTGCATAATGGGATAAAATTTGCAAAGCACTCTGGTTAAAAAACATACATACAACAACATAATATAATAATGATGTCATAATAGGTCATAGTAACACCCAAATGATTGTTGTGATTTCATTTTACGTGTACATCATCCCCTGCAAATTTGGTTGTCATAAGCCACATCGTTTACAAGTTACCGAGTTACCCCGCCCCAGGCCCCCAGGCCCAGGAAGCCCCAAAAAGCCCAGTCTAGATGGGGATTAAGTACAATGCTGTGATCGCTCAGGTGCTCACCAGGGGAACTATAAATGTGACAGGTAAAACAGAATAAAGGCTGGCAGGAGTAGACATATAATCAACCTACCAGAAGTTACCTGATATTTTGTCCATAATTGCAAGATGATGAGCAATGTAATCAACTGTATTCAGTCATAAACACATATCACAGAGGGCTCTTACATGGGACGATCAATGTAAAGCAAGTGATGGTAATATAACACAATTAACGTACAGGCACCCAGATGAATCCCAAGAGAAAAAGGAAAATAAAAGACATTTACTTAAGAAAAGAATTTCAACCCAAATTCTTTTAGCCCATATGGTGACAAGGTGTTGAAGTTGTAGATCCAATAGCATTTTCTGAGTAATAATTTTTTCTCCAGATCACTTCCTAGAGCACATTTTCCATGCCCATATACCTGAGTGCGCTGATATTATTCCCTGCCCATTTAAAATTAAGCTGAATGGGGGTTGCTCTCATTCCCTGTACTTACGTTTCTACAGTGGGTGCTGATGCGTTCCAGCGAATGAGAGACCAGATGCATGTTTCTGTGCTTTATAATACTTTGTATTTGAATATTTTGACCTAAATGAGGTGCAAAGAACACACGCAGTATGCACAGTTGCTGTATTTGTAGTTGCCAATGAAAATTGGCGGTGTGGCATTAGAGGGCATCTCAGAATTGCTTGCGAGTCACAGACATTAGGCAGGTGTTTACACATGGGCGGGGGCCTTCTTTTTTCAGTAAGTGTTTTCAGGCAGGGTCAGTGTAGACTACGTGCCAGTGTTCCTACCTGGAATTCTGCTCCCAATGTGGAATACTTGACACAGGGGAGTGCCATTCAAACGTTGTCCGACTACTCTTTCGAGTTGAGGTGCTGTGCACGCGAGATATTTTTGAATCCCCCCTCCTCATGACCTCAACCCAGTCACTTCTGTATCTCCTGCTTCGAAATCCTTCAGTGAGGTCAGCGGATCATCTGGTGAATGACCCATCATTTCTGATTGTACTGACTTTGTTAAATTAGCCGACAGGCAGGTTCTTTAAAAGTGGGGTAGGATAAAAACTGTCACCTCCTAAAAATAATATTCATGTCTTTGGACTTATGGAATAAATCGGTCTGTAATCTACCTATTCAACATCCACCAGCCCATCAAGGAAATATATTCTCTTCTGATGGCACTCCATTGTAAATTTCGATTGATCAGGCTGTGGAGTAAGATTTAGCAGAAAATCATTGCAGTAAGGTCTCGAGTCATAGCTTCAGCTATGATGAATATGTCATCAATAAAACTTCTTTATTACGACCAGTCAGTGGATATCTATCTTTATCCTTGTGGTTTATCTTTTCCTGCACCTGTGTCTGACTCTGACTGTATTCATGCTCTTTTTAGGCCTTTTTACCACCGCCAAAAAGGTTAAAAAATGACCTGAATTTATTTTTTTGTCTGTCTGTTAGCAGGATTACTCAGAAACTACTCAGCGGATCATCATGAAAATTGGTACACAGGTGTATCTTGATCCGAGGAAGAACCCCTTAAATTTTTGTGGTGATCCGGATCAAATTTTGGATCTGGCGGAGGTCAGAAATCTCTGATTGCTTTTGTCTTTGTGCTATACTTTTGTTGTAGCCCTTCATTTTGACTGGAGGTTATTGTTGTTTCCTCTGGGCACTATGGTGGATGTTGAGCTCACACCTATGAGCAAAACTTTTAACCTCAGTGGGGAGGACATTTTCCCATCATTATGGGAAACAAACAAACAAACAAAAAACCAATTTTGAGGTTGCCTGATGGGTGCACCTGTATGGTTAACCCTGGTTATAGGGCAGATGGGAATCTGTTTCGGCGTTTGCCTCGGCATCGGTGTTAGCATCACGCTTTCTTGTGAGATGGAGATTTCTGCAGCCATTTGGCACAATGGCCACATACTTTCGGGATATGTTTACACTAATGTCTAGTTGTGCATCCACCACGATAGGTTCACCTAGGTCAAAGGTCACAGGATAAATGTTCCCACTTCTGGTGACCTCGCTTTTGCCCCAAAATAAAAAAGTCTTTCTCTGGTTCATGGCTGCAGCTCCTCTGTGTCGCTGGACGTGGAATCGCTCATATTGAAAGTTCAGCATCTGCGTTAATGTGAAACCACAATACCACCACACGTGCTGTGATCTAAGGTGACTACCTTCTCCGATGGATTATACCTTGGGGCCTGAGACTTCAGAGGGCCCCTGCTATGAGCTTAGTGAGACAAGGTTTGGTGCCTACAGGCGTGAGATCTCAAGCAAGTGCTCATTTGACCTGATGGCTCTTATAATGAAGGAAACTTTTGCGAAGCTTGAATTAATGTGCAGAAAACTGAAACAAACTCAGGCCTAGCTGGATGAGCAGCTGTCAGAAACTGAAGTGGCAAAACTGAAGAAATACCTCAAGCACCTAATCACAGAATACTGCTGTAAAACTTGAGCGGCCAAACAGGTGAAGTTCACAAGAGACTGCAATGAATGCTTTATTTTTGGATGGATGTAAATCCTGTTAGGAACAAACCAGTGTGAGAAAAACCAATGCACCTTAACACAGCCTGGCCTTCCCCCTCATCATGTGTGTCAGACTGTGATACTGATGACCAATCCCGTGGCAGTCTCTCTCTCTTCGGATAAAGTATTTGGCTCCGTCCATTCGTACGTCCGTACGGACACATAAAATTGAGGCGATGGGGCATATTGCCACGTTAGCGGCAAACACTTGTTTTTTTTTTTTTTTAGTCCGCACCCTTAAGCACAACTGCAGGAACCACAGTAATTCAAATGCACTAATCAGAAGTGTCGAAGGGGCCGGCTTCTTAATGGCATCAGTTTTTTAGACTGGCCAAGCAAGTGATTTTGACATCACTGTTGACTTCCTAAAGGATTCCCCCCCCCCATAATTTGCATCTAAAGGGTTTTTTGGCACTCCCAGCTTGTACCCTCAGGTCCCACTTAACTCCTCTCCCACAAGGGCTGACACCACTACTCCATCCACAGGCCGTCTGTCTTCTGTTACTTCACAGCCCAAAAAGGAGAGATGTGGGGGCTGGGTTTTGTTTTGGGCCAGCACAATGCTTGATTCCCTTTATCATGGCCTTCATGGAAGACTGTGGTTGATTAAGGAGTTGAATTGAGTCGGCATGTGCTCTGCTTGAACAACATTGTCGACTCCCTCGTCACTAAGAGTTAGATCTCTTAACAAAAAGCGCCCGTGTGGTTTCTTGTTTATTTTCTTTAAGCTCTTCTTCATGATGCCTGATTCACTTGGTTGAGGACCATGATTATTTGATTAGTTGAAACCTGCACTCCTTGTGCTGTGCTACAGAAACATCTTTGAAATACTCGTTTGTCGTACACCAGAGGTGTTTAATTTTATCTGAGAGGCCAGAGTGGATGCACATGTTCTGTTTTGGCCCACCGTGACAACACCTGCTTGTAATCAAGCTTTTGACAGAGAGCCATGATTGGTTAATATGGGGGATCGGGGGTCCTTGAGCTGGGATAAAACAAACACCTGCCATACAGACCAGGAGAAGGTGGGGCATCTGCACTGTCCTGTTACCTCAGGCTGTCTCCTGTGTTGCAAGCATTTGGGTGGAGTATAGGGCAGGAGGGGGGCATTAGGGCACAGTATATGGCAAAGGGGCATTAGGACACAGCAAAGAGTAAAGCCGGGGCATTAGGACACAGTACAGAGCAGAATTGGGGCATTAGGGCTCAGTATAAGGCAGAATGGGGGCATTAGGGCACACAATCGGGCAGAATTAGGCAGTAGGGAACAATACTGGGCAGACTACGGCATTAGGGTGCACTATATAGCAGACAGGGGCATTAAGGTGCAGAGTAGGGCAGACTCCGGCTTTAGGATTAGGATCACGTTTATAGGTAAAAAAAGGAGGAGGAGAAGGGGGCATTAAGGTGTACAATTGTTTGAGCAGCTTGTTTGATCATTGTCTCTATGGTGACCAACCCCCTGTAAACTATTCAGCTCAGCCCTCCCTGCAACGTCCCTGGAAAGAAAACAACAAAAATGACATGCATCGGATCTGACAGGAAATCGTTAACATTTGAATCTGAACTCGGCGACGCCGTGATGGCTGTCGGAGGCAAGTCGCCCACAGACGATTCAGCGGCATAGGGAAAAGGCGGTTTGATATGTGCCGTTCTGCCCTACATCTGTCTGCCAGCGTCAGAACAGGCACGAGCAGGGAGGCGGTTAAACAAATGTCATCCGGTGTCGTGTCCAGCATCGCATGAGGGCCGATCTCGCACGCCTCACTTCCCCTGACCTGAACAAAACGCTTCTGCGCTCTTCTTTTGTGGCTCTCTCCATCACAAACCCTTCACCTGCCAGCCACACGACTTAAGAGAATTACTCCCACAGGAGGTACGGTGGATAAACATTCGCCTGTTGATACTCATTCATTATCAAGCATTATCAAGGCGATTTCACGGTCACTTTAGAAGCTGTCTGGTCAATTTGTTAGTGGATAAATAAAAACTTGTTCGAAGAGTGAGTTAGTGTCTATTGTACTCATGTTTGGTTAACTTTTTTGGACCAAATTATCAAAAGCTTGAGTACATATATATCATGGAATACAGCCATAAAGCAGGTTCACAAAATAACAAGGTCTGCAAAAATCACTTTTCGATGCAAAAAAATGTACTTAATTTTAACAACCTTCTGAAAGATTTTAGAATATGTTTTTACCTGCGTCGCTGAAGGCAGCAGGTTTAGGAATGGCTTTATCACTTCCGGACCCGAACTCCGAAAAGTACTCACAGGACAAAAATCTCTTGGGGGAGCGCCAAACTCATCAAATAGAGTGGGTGAATTTTTGTTGTCCATTGTCTGTCCGTCATTTGGTCCGTCCATCCGAAGTAACAACATTATCAAGATAACTCAAAAATAATTGGCCCAGGAAGTTATAATTTGGTATGATGACGTATCTTCACCTAAGGCAGTTCGCTATTAAAAATGGGCATGCTGCGTCAAAATCCAAAATGGGGGCCGCCATTTTTTTTTTTTAAAAACCAAGTTACTGAGAACTTAGTACGACATATTTATCGTGTTTTGATTTCGTATACTGATGTATCTTCACCTAATGCATTTGCTATTGAAAATAGCCGCACTGCATCAAAATCCAAGATGGCCGCCGCCGTTTTTGTAAAAATGGCATTATCGAGAACGCGAAAAGCAAGTGGCCTAGGAAATTTTTATTTGGTATGGTGGTGCATCTTAACCTATTGCATGTTCTTATTGAAAATGATATCACAACATCGAAATCCAAGATGGCCACCAAACAACATTATCAAGATAACAAAATAAGTGGCTGACCCAAGGCAGGTCATTATTGAAAATGAGTGTGCTACGCCAAAATCCTTCTCAGCTTATCTTTTCCATATGGCTGCATCTATTTATTGTCGTCATCATCATCATGATAACAATTCACCATCACTCAATCAATGCAAATTTTATTCACCAAAGCATATTTCTACATAACACCTGCACAGCGACGCAGGTTCAGTGACTTCGCACTTTTTATTTTCTTTTTCCTCTGTGAGGTGTAAAATGGTAACTGACAAGATGTTAGTTCTGTGTGTGGCTGCTTGGATGTTAAATGCTTAACTTGGTTATTTGTAAATGTGTGTGCAGCATTTACAAGGTAAATATTTTATCCAGTTTTATCATCATGCTGGCGCATTTAAAATGATATTGTCTCAGCCAACCCCAAGCTTCCTGACCCCCTCCCCCCCTTCCACCACCTGCCAAAACCGGTTTCCCTCAGTTTGTGCCGCGTTATGAAAACGTTTTGCTGTGAATTTATATGGATTGTTTACGAGTAGTCGGCCGGCGAAGGGGCAGCGGAGCATCATGGGAATGGTGAAGTGATGGATGCTGTAAAAGTGCCTGGCTGTGCGCGGGGTCACGCCAGTTATTTTAAGATAGAAAAGCTAATCCGTATTCCAAACAGGCTCTGACTGCCTCTCCCTTCCCAGAATCCTCTGGGAACAGGAGGCATGAAAAATATAATTCATCAGGAGTGAGTAACCTGCGGCCTGGCGCACGACTGTCGCAGCACCGGTGTCAGCGCTCGCTAATTCTCCTTGCTATTCGGGCAAAAGCGCGATATCAGCGCGAACGATAGTAGCGCTATGTAAATGAAGGGGAGGGGGTAGACTGGTTATGGAGTGTTGATTGATTGCTCTTGTCAGGAAGCCTATGCTGTTGCCTGTCAACTGCTGGAACAATAAAGAATATTTCAAATTCCTCTTCATTCACACAACAAAGCCTCACCCCGCTGTCATCATACCGCCGTCTCCTGCTTAATTGGTCCGTGTCATCCCAACACGCTTCAGCAACACCAGGAGGAAGCGCCCAAACATAACAAATCAGTTTTTTCTTTCCAATTTAAACAGCAAGGTTTGTATTTATTTCGACAGCTGGCAACATTTTAAAGGGCTGTGTATTCCATCATTGTTCATTTGGTCAGGCAAGGTTATTCCACTCTATGTGAAAAAAATATTTCAGAAAAAATAACTTACTGAAAATATTTCAGTGCTAAATTTACTCTAGGCCGACCTCCATTTGTGACCCTGAGTATATATACTATTTTATACAGGTATTTACCACTGTTCAAATACTTGTGGACTTCACTGTATTATTCGTCATTTATGGACACTGGCGTGGATTGTGGATTTTATATTCGGAAAAGCAAGTGCTTCTGAGGAGGTAGCGATTCTTTTCTTCATCCCATTGATCTGTAACCCTTGATTTGAGGGCAGCACAATTAAGTGATTTGACGCAAAGGTCTAATGCATTATCATCTGCAATGCACAGCAGGCATAAATCCATCATGTGAATCCACCTCAGTTAGAAATTTAGACATCCTTCTGTGAATCTGGCATTTGAGGTTTTAAAGTGAAAATGGGCCGGACGATTTCTTTGCTCGATCGATCTACAACTTGAAAATACAATGTTACCCATTTATAAAATGCCTTTTCTCAATTTTCATTGTCCAATCACGTTTGAACTTCATTGCACATTTAGCTCTACTTAAATTCAATGGTAAGTCCCACTGATTTCACAATGACTTGACGGCATGTGTTTTAGGCTGATTGTGTTCATTGACACATTGACACATTGTGTTCATTGGCTTCATAAAAGTTCCAGAAATGCTCCTTTTTCACTGTAAGAACATGTTATTGTTCACAAAGGGAAATACAGGGGTGTCATTACCTCCGTCAACAAAGTTGGGGCAGAGGTTATGTTTTCGCCACTCTTTGTTTGTTTGTTTGTCTGTTTGTAATGCAGAGATTTGTCTTAAATTTTGTGGTTGGATTGCTATTACATCAAGGATGGACCCTTTTGATTGTCCCCGCGATCAGTGAAACAATATGGCTGCAACGGCAGCCATCTTGAAATCCTATCACATGCGATAATTCAACTTTGCTCCCACTCATGCACATATGGATTGTGCTGCCTTGGTGGAGGTTTGCACTCTTCGAGTGCCTCTAGTTTAAATAAGTAATGGTGAGGAACTTAATGGTGGGGTTAAACTGAAGCTGTGGTTTGGGAGTGGGGGTAGCATCTGAATGTGATGCAAGAAAATCGACCTACCCTGTAATCCTAAAAGTGCAGTAACCCTAAATGATGTCATGAACATACAATTGTTCATTCATTGGTTCATACATTGACTACATGTTGCCAGCTTAACGTGTGACATTACTGACGAAGAAGGCCGGCGGCAGTTGATCATGGCGGGAAATCAGCCCGGTTCATTGGCTAACATGCTAATACAGTATTAATGTTCAGTACTGTATGTTGGTGTTTGGACAACAAAACTGAAGGGCCGCAAATGTGACATGGCTCCTGTTTTTTTTTTTTTTCCAGTTTGAATTTAAATTATTTGCCCAAAAGTATATGCTCACAGAATACTTACGTCATACATCTGTGGAGTACTTACACTGTCTCATCAGGCTCTGCTTGCAGCTAGCACAGATGGATTATTTCGTTGTTGTCATTTGTCTTCATCATTGCAGTGGATCTTTTGGCCTTTTGTTATACTTAATCATTTATGCACAATCCATTCTTCTGATGACAAAGGCTGTTTTCTGTGCAGTGTGTGTAGACTTAACGAACGGCGTGAGTGTAACCTTGTTCTCTGGCTTTCCATGTTACCTAATTTTGTTACAATGTCTTCACCTTTTTTATTTCATTCATTATTTGATATTTCATTCACTGTGTACTGTAATAAATTGAGTGAATTCAACAGTTAAATTAAGGCTTTGTCCCCTTGTTATTTTAATACTTTGTTAATATAACTGGCAAAAAAAGTGCAAGTTTATAACAGTGTGCATATTTCCCATAAAGTACAATGTTCTGCATATTGGCATCACGGAAACTGCTGAATCATTAACCAGTCAAATCAGGAGCACCTTAATACAAGCGAGCATGTTTTCTTACTCTTCGTCAGTCATGTAGGACATCTCTGATTTCAAAATTTACTGATGCGAGAGTTATTCCTTTAAGGTGGCGAATCGTACAAATGTGTCAGTTGGCTTAGACGCTACAGCAAGCGGAGATGCCTGCAAAGAAGTTATGCTCCCATCCATGTTTTCTTCAGAACTTTCTAGAAACTTTCCATTCCTGAAGAATTGTATTCCTGGTGCTCAAATTTTTGTACCTTACACCTGACAGACTTCTTACCTCGAATGACTGTGAACCTGTTCCAACAGTCATAAATTACTTACGGCAACCACTCCAACCCAGTTATATCACTCTCTTGTTATTTCCACACCTCTCTCTCACTCCATCGCGGAGACATGCTGTAAAACCCAGCGTTTATGGACTAATGTGGCATCAAGCTACCTGTATCCAAGCTGTGGTGGAGATTTCCTTCAAATCATAAACTGGAAGCAATAATTTGCACATGCAAAGCCTCCCTTATACGACTGAGTTTTTTTTTTCCTTTTTTTTCTTTCTCTCACCAGTGTATAATTTTTTCGGCGTTTGCAAAGTATCACATTTACTGTGTTTATAAAGCATTTATAAGCATTGCAAAAACATACTATTGCTTGTGCGTTGGAGGTTACAAATGCTTTATTAAACATTTATAGAAGGGGGGTAATGATTTAATTTGCCAATAGGAAAAGCTGAGTGTACTCATGAATACAGGTTGAACTCTTCGTGATGTAATAATAACGACTGTGTAAAACTGTGCAGTTGTATTTTGCATTCAGTACTACTGTAGAGGATGGGGGCGATCCTGTGCCTTACCACCCAAGGATTTTATAAGATGCTGTGCTATTCCTCATTAGGTCTGCATCCACTAACACTGCAGAACCAGCTTTGACAAAATTGCTCTGCCTGTTGTTACATCACTTCTTCTCTACTTGGCTGAATTTACCAAAACTGTTTACATTTGCTAATGTAAAACAGACTGCCTTGAATTCTGAATCCTATGCTATTAAAGGTACACTAGGCTCCCGCAGATTTGTAAAAATTTTTTCAAATTCTTATTCTACCCCTACAGTGATTGATAGAGCAATGAAACACAAGGTGTTTGACACTGGAATGAAAAAAAAATTATTTCTATCCTGTTAACCGGAAGCAGTTAACATATTTTACAAGTTGGGTTCCCACTCTAAAAATTAATTACAGTTTCAACACTGTCAGTGAACCTGGATTAAAATAAAAAGCAATCTAAATTACATTTTTCAAACCAGTGTGACGTCATCTTGTGGCGCATGGAATATGACGTCACGAGGTTGGTTGGCTTGGAACTTCTTTATTAGCTTGCATTGGAGAAACTTATGACAGTACTGACTCAATGGAGAATAAGGAACCTCAAACTAAAAAAAGATGCAAGGGGGGTCACTTTTGCATCACCCCTGGATGCAGCAACGAATTTTATACGGCTAAAAATCAAGGAAAGATTGTCCACTTTCATGCTTTGCCTCTTCTGAGGCAAGTGGTTCTTCGTCGTTGGCTAGCTGCACTGAAACGAGAGAATCCTCCAGTTAGCCGTGAAGCTAGGGTTTGCAGTGAGCATTTTGTTGAAGAGGACTATGTGGAGGAGAGGTTTTTTGAGTCCAGCAACCTGGTGGTTCGATGATCCAACAAACTCAAGTCCAAAGCTGTTCCCTCTGTGTTCGACTTTTCCTCTTATGAGGTCGGGTGTACAGACCGTCCGACCCAGTCAACTAAAAAAAAAAGTGCTCCGTAATGAAAGGGCGCAACGGCGCGCCCATTTGGCCGAGCAGAGAGAGGTACGACCTGCAAGGTTGAGATGACCAGAAAATAAAATCAGCAGTATCTTCGAGAATATAAACGCCTTTATAACATCAGGGCTGTGGTACTGTTTTCCAGTCAAAGCTCAGCTATCTAGTCGTTAATAACCTAGCAATAAAATAATCTCATCACATCCGTATCCGTTCATCATGATATGTGCACCCCTCTTCAACCATAAACAAGTTCAACAGCTCAGCTTTCTTAGCTTGGCAGCATAGAGACTCTAATATTCACCGGCATCTCTGTAGAAATCAAACATTTTCTTCACCTTACAGTCTCCGTCCATTTTCATTTGGGCTTTTCCCCCTCAAGTAGAAAGTGATAATCCACTCATAGCAGTAACTGGTATTGGAGCTCCGTTCAAATAATGTGGTTAAATTAAAGAAAAGAAAAAAAAAATCACAGCTACCGTATTTCACCAATTCATCGCCCGGGCGTTTAATATGCAAAATCCACTTGGACCCCGGGCGTTTAAAAGAACCAGGCGGCTATTCGCTGCAGGTCTTTATTTATTTTTGCACCAGGTCATTATGGTAATGACAGCTACTGTCCAACATATTATCAGTTGGTCGATTTAAGATTACGGTACACCCTTTTGTTCTAACGTTAGCTAGTGCTCTTATTTTGAGAGAAATACCCATCAGCTTGAATAAGGTGCACTACACCTCACATATTTTTCATTACTGTTAACAGTTTGTTGTCAATAACGCAACCTGTGCATGATTCATACAAACTATAGTGATGACTGTTGAAGTCTGGCAGTGATGTTGCACAAAGAAAAATAAAATTCAGCATCTTAAGTGCAAAAGGTTTTCACAATATCCACAACACCTTCATTTGTAAAAACTTTTATTATTCCAAAATATTTGTATAAAACTATACGGATTCACTGTGGTCCATGAGGAAGAAAAGCAGTCAGGGCTTGTCTTGGGAACATTCCTGTGAAAAGAAAACATTGTATTAATATGAGTCCATCCTTTCTCTGAAACTAACTGGCAAGTTGCAACTCAAAATAGTGCCCATCTCAGCCTGCTACAGCTAGCTAACAAATTGACGATATCATAAGCATGCTAACTAGCCGGACTAGTCAAAGTCAACTTTATATACTTTATGCACTAGCTTCCAAACTGATTAAATGCTTTTATCAGCCTAGAAGCGACTTTTATTAGTGACTAAGCGAAAGTAGACTTTTTCATCCATACCGAAGTTTCAAACGTTAGTCCGCCTCGTTTTAGCCTACATGCTAATCATTAGGTTAAAATACCTGCTGTTGATGGGCCGCTCCAGAGTGTCCGCACGGACTTCACGGAGGGAGAGCATGGAAATTTCCAATACCTCCCGCTCACAGCAGAGCATCTGGTAGGTGCGGGACAGGGTTATGCACTGCAAATCCCCGAGCAAGTGATCCACGTTCACCTCCCGCCAGCAGATGGACTCGCTTGCGGTCGGCATTTCAGTGCAGTGACCACACAGACACCAGGTTGTGTTACCCACCCTCTCCACACCAGGAGGAACCGACGGCTGCTTCTCAGATGAAATATTGTCCATCCTTTCTCTCCTCCTCACTGGCTCGAAGGCATAAGCCATTGGGTTTCTTTGGATCCCCTCAAAATACCGCTCAGCCTCGTCTTCTGACATGTTTAACTCGGTGAAACGTACACCTGTGACTATCTCGAATCTCCCACCAACCAACCTCGTGACGTCACCAGAGGTGCAACAGCAATATGGCGGCGAGCCAGAACGAAAGCTTACGTCAGTACCAAACATAAATCTATTTTATTTTAACGTGTAATCGTTTTTTTGCCAATTTTTTCCTCAAATAAGTTTCAACACACTTAAGTCTGTACAAAACTTGCAAAAAACTGGGCTGTTTCATGTCCGCTTTAAATATGCATGCTTAAAATACAATGATGTGCACTTTTTCGTACTTCTATCTCTGAAACAACTGAGAATTCAATGTGTACAACATGCTAATTATATACAATATATACAATATACAGTACAATATATCCAGATAATATTTTCCAACAGTAGGCTGGGTGCACCATTAGCAGGGAGAAAAGCTTCCACCATCATAAAATAAAACCCCACCCCTTTTATGACTAATCAGACTGTGGCTGGGCCCCTCTTTGTGCAGCTGCCAAAGAGCATATCGTTTGTGATGCCACAAAGAACCCTGGACTGCCCTAATCCCTGTCTACCACTGAAAGTTCTGCCCGTGCCAGCCACATCGAAGCCTGGACTCATCCTGGGCATTTCTCAAAATCACAGATGGTAACTTACATCGTTGAGTCCACTGACTGTGAATGGACGAACTACGCTATTGAGAAACGCGTCCCTGGACAGTGAGGAAGTAGATACGGAAGTGATGTTCCAGGCAGATGTTCTAGGATTGTTTTTGTGCGCATAAGGAGTTTGGTAGGCTCTGGTGCATCCATCTTTTAGTGGGGCATTTTAAAATTTAAATGGGGTTTGACAGGAGTGAGTTTATAAATTACAAGTCTAATTTGATTTTTACTCGTCTAAACCAGTCTAAATGTTGAAATGCCCCTGTGAAAGACTGGTTTACCGGTGCCTGGCTAAACCCTTGTCTATACCCATGAAACATGAACCAACAGTCAGACACTTGCTATCCAATATTTCTCTCCTATAAGAATATAAAAACTGCACATGATGTCATAGCTCACAAGCCAGTTCTGTACATAAGCCCGTACTTTATCCTTCCAGAAATAGACGAGCTCTGCTGCGAATAATGATCAGAAAAGAAAGCATAATGACCATACGTGCAAACCCTCACTTTAGTACTGCCATGGATGGAAACAGACCTTCTGTGGGCGGCACTGTGTGAATTACCCCTGTAGAGATCGTGCTGTTCTCCTCCCTGCGATCTTGAACCAAGCAGACATTTTGGCTCTGATGAGCAAGGATAAAGGTCCTTGCAAATGGAGGTCATATCTCCCAATTATCCTGCTCTGTGGTGAATATAAGAGTCTGGCAAAAAGTCCTGTCTTGCTCTAGCAATATGATGCAGCTGCTACCATCAATCCTGATAAGACTGCATTTATTGCCAGTTGGCTTTTATTACTATAATTCACGATTACAATTCCGCAGTTTACGCTTCTTTTTAATATTCATAACAAATGCACGTTAGCCCCTCCTCCCAAATACTGGGAAAAACTTCATTCAACAGTTAAATTTATATGGAAGGGGAAACGTCCCCGCATTTAAATGTCCACACTATAATGAAATAGAGTTCACGGTGGTCTCTCAGTTCCAAATTTTAAGTATTATTTTTGGTCTTATGTTCTTCGCCCTATTTCAGTTTGGTTAAACCCCAACGTTTGGTCTCTTGGAGACCTGTGGAGGAGAGGCTGGCCTCTCCCCACAGGCTCCAGGATCTGATTCATTCTGCAATATCATCTAAACATTCAAAACAAAGACTGAGTCCAATAGTCTCTTATCTTCTCACTGTCTGGCGTGCTGCAGCAAAAACACTGAAATATAACCTGAAATGGCATCAGAATACCCCAATTTTTAATAACTATTCACTACTTGTGGGTAAAGCTCCCTTTTCTTTTCCCAAATGGAGTGATAGTGTGATGGGTGCTGGAAGTTGGATGCCAAGAGCAGAAATAGAAGGCAAAACCCGCCGCGTGCTGAGAGACTAAAAACACATAGAAAGTAGGCTTACGCCGTCGGAGGTGACGGCTGGGGGTATATCCCCGAATCCTCCCATTCCCCAATCCTTGAATAGACCTTGAATAGACTTTCATTTAAACTTAATTTCAGGTCAGTCGGACAAATGGTTCTGAAGATATGGCCAAAATGGTAATTTTTCCATCACAAAGTGCCACCTAGTGGCAAAATATTGAACCATACAGGTATGATGTCATCATGTGAAACGTGGTTGGGTCATGACCTTGCAGTTGCACATAGTTTCATGTCAATTGGACAAATAGTTCTAAAGATATGGCAAAAATGATGTATTTTATGTGACAAAGCTTCACCTTGTGTCAAAATTTTGAACCAAACATTTATGATGTTATCATGGGACACATCCTCAGGTCAACGTTTCATTTGCAGTTGATTTGAGGTGAATTGGACAAATGTTTCCAGAGATATGATAATAGTTTTTTATTTTTTATACTTTTTATATATATTTTTTTTCTTAGTTTTTGGCCCCTGGTGGCCAATCTAGAAATTTTAAATCCTCCAAAATCGAATCAGTTCTTCCTCTTTATGATACTTACTTATATGCAAAACTTGGAATTTCTAATTGAAATATTACTGAAGTTATCTCGTTAACACGTAGGGTGGCGGCGGCGGCAGTGGTGGCGGTCGGACCAAAAACATAATATCCCTAGAACGCCATTCGGCGTTCGCGGATATAATAACGAGACTCGCGCTACCAACGGGCCTGACGCCATCCGTGGTAGAAAAACAGGCGAGCTCGAGGAAACCAAAAGAAAAGGGAAATAAACCAAAGATTCCCTTGTTCACTAACAGTAATCCTGTTATTCAGCTCAGTCCCTGACAATACTCTTTCAAGAGACCTTACCGGCTAAAGCGCAATAGAAACACTGACACTCGAGCAACGAGAGCGAGGCAGAACAGAAGCTTAAATACAGTCCGGGTAACGCCCCCAATTTATGCCAGCTGGCCCAGGAATCCGATAGGGCGCAAAACGATATCGCCCCGTACGAGAGCAACAAAGCTCTCAATACCTCCACACCATGACGGATAGAGGCATCCATGTTTTAAATAATATTTTTGATGAAAATGGCCTTCGTTATTTTTATGACTTACGTAAATCTTATAATTTGCCTGGCTTTTCCTTCTTTTTATACCTGCAGTTGAGGTCCTCCAAAGGAGCCCACGGGGTCCCATGGAACACAAAGCTCACTTCTCATATTTTGCATACTGTCTTAAGCAAAAACGGTCAAAAGGGTATGGTGTCTATTCTGTATTCTCGGCTTTTATTTTCATCATATTCATCTCTCAATGTTGAAAAAATATGGTTAAGAGACCTGAATGTATTTATCAATGACAATCCCATACAATGGGGGAAATCTGGCTGTCAGTTGCTGAATGTTCAAGGAATCCTGATCACCAAAAAATGCAGTTGAATATTTTACATAGAACTTACCTTACAAACAGCTTACTATGAAGATTATCTCTTCTCCACTATGTGACCTATGCACTGAAGGACATATAGGACCGTTCTTGCATACGTATTGGTATTGTGAGTCTGTGACCTGCTTTTGGGAGATGGTGACAACTATATTATCAGCTGTGCTAGGAAGAGTTATACTGTGTCCTCCTATACTATACCTAGGCCCCTAGGTCATGTCCGTGGAGTGTCTTGTTGAAGCTCCACTCTGATTCTGTTTTTTGTATCCTGTATTTGGCTTTGAATGCTGATTGGTTCTAGATTTCACCTATTGTGAACAGCGGTTGATTTTGTTTTTGTTTTTGAATTGTCATGCACTGTTACTTCACAGTATATGATATCCTGATCAGCACGGACGTTTCTAACTGTAGCTATTTTTGAATATTTGTTCTTGAATTTGTCATGTACTGTTACGTCACAGTAACAGCCTGAGCCACGGACATTTTTAACAGTGGCTATTTTTGTTTATTTTGTTCTTGAATTTGTCATGTATTGTCACATTACAGTATATGATATCCTGAGCAGCCTGCTTTGATCCACGGACGTTTCTAACAGTGGCTATTTTTGAATATTTGTTTTTGAATTGTCATGTACTGTAACATAACGGTTTATGATATCCTGTCCAGCTTCTTTTGAGCCATGGCCATTTCTATCCAACCAGGTATCGAAGGGGTGAGGGGGTGAGGGGGTGATGGAGTTTCAAGGGGTGAATTCTTCCATTATATGGCCCCTTTAAATTAAGTCAGAGATCTACCAATTTATTTTGACTTATTTATACTTGTTTATTTATTTTATTATTATTTGTATTGTTATTATATATCTATTTTTTTTTCTATATATAATTTTTCATTTATTTATTTATTCTTTTCTTCTCTTCTTTAGAAATTATTTAATTGCAATTTGAATATTTGCAAGACTAGAGGGAACTGGAGTGTGGAAGAGAGGGTCGCCTCCAAGATGTTATGTCTTTGTTTTTGTCTGACGTTTGGAAAAACTGATTAACAATAAAAATATTTGATTAAAAAAAAAACAAATAAATAAAAACAAATGCACTTGGCCGTCTGTTTCTGTACCGCGTTTGAGCTGCCATACGAGAGGCTGCTCGTCCCCGCTCTTCTGCAGCAGCGACGGAGGTGAATCCGCAAGTTGTCCTTTGAGATGAGATATTAAACGGAGGTTCTTTTTCAGTAAGGGCATTAACTAGTGGAAATTATGGCTAAATGACGGAGCTGGAGGGTGAAACCGGGTGCTGAAAGTGCTCTCTTAATCCTATGATATGTTTCGTGAAACAGGATTACGGAGTTAGCTAGATATGCGTACTGAGTAAAAGCCAGAACCCTGTGAAATACAGTACCTTGATGTAGAAAGCATAGTTCCAGCGTTTAATCGACACTTATCGGGCTAACTCGATAATGCTGCGTTTTTTTGTACTGGGTCCACATTCTTTTCTAATCCTCAAAAGTCGAGCCTCATCTGTCACAGCAGATTGTCACTTTCCGTAAAACCCACCAATCTGGGACGCAGTAGTCAGTATTCTCCTGTCTCTCGTTTGCGGGCAGATTATTGCTTTTGTTTGGGTTGTTTCAGCCAAATGCCATTTTGATTTGTTTGGTTTTATTCAGTTCAGTATTTACTTTCCGTCTCAAAGGGGTGAATAAACTCAGTAGTTTTCCTGAAGTTGTAAATAATGTCTCCCGTAAATATTTTGCTGTTTTTCTTCATTGAGAGTCACCACGTACAATTAATCATGTTTGAAGATGCAGTAAATCGATAGGAAACGGTTCTCACTGACTTGTACTCCCCGATCTCCAAGACGTTTACTCCTCGATCTCCAAGACGTTTACCTGAAACTGTGGGGAACTCCACATAATTGAAGTAATGTCCTCTTTATCCTCCTCGGGATCGCATAAGTGGTAGCATGAGTCAACATTGAATTGTTGGGCAAGTTGATCAAAACATTATCCGTTTTGTTGCTTTCATTTATAGCTTCTCTCTGACTTTACTCTTAAACAGACATGCACGCTCATGGAAAAAAAAAGCACAAAAACCCACTAATGCATGCATCGAAAATCCCTAAAATATTACCTTTTGACTTAAGCTTTCCCTGAAGTAGGTTCAAAATGAAGAAAAGTGTTTTTTTTTTTTTTTTTTTTCATCTTGTAGGTCAATGTTACACACACATTCTGCATCTGCTAGTCGCAGCGCTTCACTGAAGCTGCGCTATTATTGGGAGAAATATTAAAATTCAGGATGCCATGTTTATAAGGCCACAGCATTGATTCAAATGGAAAATATCTTGATCTTTTAGATCATTTTCTCTGTATTCTAGCAGGACATATTTGTGATCACTGGAAACCTTGAGATCTCCAGTAGAATTTAAAATATGCCTGTACTTACGCCAGTTTGAATACAGCAGCTGCATTTGACAAACCCAAATATGGATGTGTAAGTTATGCGGATAACCCTAGCTCTATCTGAATGCTCTTTAGAAGTAGGGGCCCATCATACGGATATTACATTGATGCTGTTTCTATGATTTCACTATTACTGTCTCTAATTTGTGACAGGCAGCGCGAAGGGTGCCCGTTAGTATGGCCTGACATTAAATATGATCCCTGCTATTCCCCTGATAATGGGCTGAATTCATCAGAGAATTTAGCTCCTGTGAGCTGATAGCCACGTGTGACGGAGCAGATGTTAATTACGTTTATCCTGCAAACAGAGTCGTAGAGCACTTTCATTTTCTCAGTCACTTCCAGGATTCAGACTGAAGCACAGGGCCAATATGACTTATATTTTTGGTCTGAATTTGATTGTGGTAGATTGGAGTGTTTCGGTTCATGCTGTTAGTTACTTTTGGCTCTAAATTCCCTGGCTTTCTCTCTCGGCTTGTTTTTAAAGCCTGCTTGGCTGTTTCATGTTCAAACAGTGACCCTCGTACGACGGTTAGTCTTCTCCCCTGCTGATAATTTAGGATGAGAAGTGGTGTCTGGCTTGTTATCAAAAGACTGTGGGACACTATGTTTTTATTTTGCTGTCTATGGTTAACTACTGATGAAAAGGAGTCCTGCTGTGCATCTCTATGTTCATTGGTTGAAGGGGAAGGAATGCCAGGAAGAAATGTGTCTGTTTGGTTTTTGGATCTGATCTGGGGTGCGTTTCCAAAAATCACAGGTGCTTACTGACATAGTTGGGCCCATTGATTGTGAATGGACGAACTATGTAAGTTGCTAACTTAGTTAGCAACTACGCTTTTGGGAAATGCGCCCCTGTGTAGTTTGGCTTTATATGATGAAATTGTATCAATAAGTTATTTATTTATTTTTTTGTCTGAAAAGTTACGCATTTGATGCTCTCCCATGACTCCTACTAGCATTTTTATTGCATTTTGAATATAGATTTGCCCCGGGTCCAGTGCAAGCACAGGAAAGCAAATTAAAGATGCATTGGAAATCCTAAAGGCCTCTTTTAAATTAGGATTTTTATGTCACTCAATAAAATAGTTCAACAGATATTGTTGGTTGTGCCTTTGGTATATGTTTTTTTTTTTTTTTTAGCTTACTGGCTCAATGGGCCAATAAGTTATTGTCGTGGAATGGCGTCCGACGTCCGGAAAATTTTTTTTCTTTTTTTTGGCCTAATGAATTTTCCGTTAAATTTGCTATAGCATACTTCTAGACCATATCACCAGATGGTTTTTTTCTGATTTTTGATTTAGTCATTTTTGTCCATTTTATGGGCCCTTGAAATTTTGGTCCCAATGTTAAAGAAAGGACTGAGAAATTTTCAAAAAATTATTTCTGAGAAACTGCGAGATAAATTTCTTTCTAAACCTGGCAATCAACTTACCTTGGTGCCATCAATATACAGTGCTAGCACTATTTTGATTGTATTGACGGAAGTGGGTCTAGTGGGGGTGCTGTACTTTATGAATATGCAAGATGGCCTGTGGGGGTCAAATGGTTGCATGTGATTGCAGATAATATATCATATACAGATGTTGAATGAATTTGAATACAATTTGAAATATGTACAAGATTCAAATGGCTCACTTGGTTAAAGCACTGCATTGCGGAGCAGAAGTGTCTTGGTTCGAGCCCAGGTCAGAGTGACACGTGAGTGGTCATTGTGCTACAGGGATGCAAGTTGGGAAAGGATTGATGGGAAATGTAATATAAAATAGTTGCTTTGTTTGTGGTTGCCCTCCAAATTTGGGTGGGATTGAAGATTCCAAACTGAAAAAAAAGCCCCCAGATTGTTCTGTGGAACTGTTTCCTGTAGAAATTTTCTATAGGAATTGAGGTACTAAAGTTATATAGAATACTATTGAACTGTCCTTTATGATTCCTATAGCACATTTTTTGCAGGAATTCAACATATTTTCCAGGACACTGGCAAGAGTGGAGGACAAAAGTCAATCTTGTTCCCTACTCTCGCTTCTGGTTGTAATGATATGGTCGATCGGCGCGAGTTGAGAACAAGGAAACTCAAAAACCGAAACTGAAACAAATGTAAAATTATTTAACGGGGCCTTCGGGAGACCGAAGGAGACATTCCAAATAGCCTGCTTTCAGAATATATCTAAATTAACAAGCCCAAATAGCCTGATGTGACATAATGGCGCTAGATGAAAAAGCAACCTTAGCGTCTGTGTTGTTTGCCAACCATCCTGTCCACTATCTTGCTTGGAGGAAGAACGAATAGTTCTCAATTTTGTTGTCGCATTATTACCAATAAATTGTTGATTTTTTTCTGGTGTGTTTATCTAATGGGCTATATGTAGGGTAACCGTTTTATGAAAGCGATAAGCCCCTTGAATCAGTGGGTAACAGTGATTTTATAACGGTAGAGGGGCACTAAGGCACTCTGCTGCACGTTGTGCCTTAGAACGCCCCACTGCCATTATAAAATCACCGTAATCCACTACTTCTCGGGGCTTATTCCTTTATTATTTAGTTATCAGTGAAGTTACGTTGGCTCGCAAAGTAACAATTGCTAGCTAGCAATAGCTGAGTGGCAGCAATGAAACGTCCAATATTAGGTAATGCACAATACTATTCATTTGACACTATAATGGCTGAGATGAGACTTACCTCTATACTGGGCTTTCTTTTCCTCTTCTTCTTTTTTCTGTTTTCGTCCCAGCGCACCAGAGGATTTACACCTCTCCATTTTGAGAATCAACAACAAGCTGATCAATGTAGCAGCTGAACACTTGCCTTACGTAATCCAAATCCCCGCCCCCTGTCCACTGTCCACAAAATGGTTGACACAAACATCAGCTTGAGGATCTGGTTGTGGCTGAGGGGGCGCCCAAGGATGATCATGTTTAATAAACATGTTTTATTTCGTTTGATGTTCTAATTCTATGATTATTCAAGAAATGATTTTTTTTTTTTTGTTTTTTTTTCCCTCGAGGCTAAGGGCAACTGGCGGCACCCCTCCAGCAGATGGCGCACTAGGCGACCGCCTAAATTGCCTATGCCAATCGCCGGCCCGGTTAACAAGTGTCTTTGTGCCCTTCTTAACTGCCTTCTTAACTGGAGCTCAATTGAACTGATTGTTCCACATACTTAACGTGCACACAAATGAAGTTTTGATGTAGTAAGTGGCGTATTATGTTAAAAATAAACGTGCGTTATGCCACTGCCCACGCAGCAGGATGTCTAAAAACAAACAAATAAAAACCAATAACACATATTAGAAATGAGAAAAATGAGAATGAAAACATAAAATAAAATCATTACATTATGTGAGTGAAATCATGCGGTTAAACCTCATTCAACTTGATTTGAGACATGCAGCTCAAGTTGCTTTATATATTGAGCGTACAACAAGTGGTCAAGTAGAAGACTGAAAATATTAGGGGAAAATTAGGGAAATAATGTAAAATATTTCAACACATGGAACCATAGAGGAGAGATGTAAGTTTTCTCTCATTCTGAATGCTTAATGGGTAGTAGGGAAGCATGAAAAAGGGGGGGGGGGGGTGGTGATAAAATGATGCTGATGCTGCGCGGTTTCGGCAGGGCCTTTATTCACAAAATTGTCACTGTGTCATGATGAATTTGTGACACCTCCCCCTGCTACGCCGCCACACCCATCTTGCCGCACGTCCGTCTACAAAATTGCCAAAGTGGCTGCGCACGGTGTTGCACTGCACAAAATTACTACTGCTCCAGCTGCACTGGACAAAATTGCCATTGTGTGGGCTACGCCACGCTGCACCACCCTGTGCTGTGCCAAGAAATTAGAGCTTATTGTATTTTAAATGACTTGTATCACCAAAACAGCTTCAGAGCTTGAAATTCACATGAAATTGTCATAACTTGTATCATCACTTTAAGATTGCTTTCCGGTAAGCTACAGGACCCTTGGTCCTATTTCTAAAAAATACTGAATATTGAACTTCTTATTTTCTCCAGTTTGCATTATTCCAGTTTATTTTGTACTAGGTGCTACCCGCTACCCGGAGTGAAATTGCCATTTTTTTTTGCGTGGATGACCTTTTTTCAAAAATCGGGCGACGTCACTCCTTTCTGGTGTCCAAGTGGATATTCACACCAAATGTGGTGATAATCGGTTGAGAAATGTAGGAGAAAAACGTGTTCATACACAAGGACAGACAGACATCGACCTCAAATATATTATAGAAGACTAGCTGCTACCCGCTTTGTAGCCCATCATTTAGTTGGTTTTAGATCGCATGAGGGAGAGAAGCCATGTCTTCAATTGCCACTTGATAATTCTTGAATTGGAAAACGTGTTAATCAAGGGAAACCATCTAGAATCAGCCAGGACAAATTTTTGTCAATAATTGCTTCCGAATTCTCAGGTGTAACGCGAGCCCTGCGAGTGTACAACTGTCAAATTTGAATCTGGGAGCTGTCAAGTTCGACTAATCAGAATGCGGCATTCGTGGACGAAGGTGGTGCCCTCTCAAAAGCCTGGCTTTCGTACAGGCTGTGTTGTCACTCCCTCTGCCCCATCGCAAACATTAGCCTGCTCGCAGGTTACCTCAACGCACGTTCGTAAGGACCCTGCGGCTCCTAGCGGTGCAACCGGATATTGCTACGTGCATCAGGCTATATAAGTTTACCCGCTACCCGGAGTGAAATTGCCTTTTTTTTTTTGCGTGCATGACCGTTTTTAAAAAATCGGGCGACGTCAGGTCCTCTTTGGTGTCCAAGTGGATATTCACACCAAATTCGGTGATAATCGGTTGAGAAATGTAAGAGAAAAACGTGTAAATACACACAAACACACACACACACACACAAAGACAGACATCGACCTCAAATATATTATAGATAATGCAGTGCAGACTGTACGGTGGGAATGAGAGTTGCCTTTTGGAATTATGTGCATTTAATTAATTAATGACTTTATTTATTCATTCATTCATTCATTTATAGAGATTTTGCCATTTTTCTCCTCATATCCACAACACTAGATTTGGCAAATCTCCGTTCTCAAAATGTCAGAGCTCAGATTTGCCGTTTCTTGAGAGGGGCCGTTCTATTTGCACAAATTGGATCAGCATTGTCCCGTGGACACGAGCATGGCCAGTAGCTCCAGTTGACTGAATGCGGTAAAATTTTGATTACATTGTCGAATTCAAAATGTCAAACAATTAAACTGTGTGTTTTTTTTTATCCATCCAAGCAAATAAACCTGTCTATCTTTATTATGTAGTTATGTCAGATTCTATAATGGAAATGTTGTCAGTGCTTTCGGGTACTGTGTTATTTCCCTGACGATGTTGAGATTAATGACGTTGAGGTAAGTTTAATTGATTCCAGATTCAGTGTCATGAGCATGCGATTTTGCCTGTGCTCAAAAGACATTGCAATTATGCTTAAGCAGTTTTTTATGAACAGAAACCAACTGACACTTGTTGCTATAAAATATTTTATACCTCCAGGATCAAATTCAGTATAAGATGGAGCTTTATTAGAGGGTGCAACAGTCCAGGTCAGAGATTGGAGGAGCGGAGGTTTGGCAGCGGCATACTTATTGCAACAACCGACAATGTATCAAAAATCCTCATTTGCATTCTTAAGTATTGAGTATAATACTAGATCAATACTCAAGTCTGGAACGAGTGTCGCCTTTTATTTACCTACCTGTCATTTTCCCTTCACTTGCTTAAACTTCTTGAGAAGTAAATCGCCGTACAAACCGGAATTAATTTAAATGACTTCTTCCTTCATCGTCCGTGGCATCTGGTTATCATTGGAATGTCATTGGAATGTCGCCGAGGAGTTCATCTTTCATCATAATCACGACAACCACTGTCCATTTTTGGCGACATCTGAATGTCCCCGAACGTTCTGTATTTTCAGTCGACAATGCTTCATCACTGGACTCTAAACCGGCATTTAGTCGCTGCTAGGAAAGCCTTGCTTTTTATAAATTGCATCCAGGTTTTTGCAAATTTCATAATATTTTACATTTTTATCAAATTCCGCAATTCTGGCCATGTATTCATCATTAGGCCTTTTGACCGCATTGCATTGTGGGTTACGATCCACCTATGTTTGAGCTGAAATTTGGCCTTTATAATAGTTCATCGACATATCCTAGGCACACCAGTAAATTTCTCATTGGGCATGTACAGTTTGCTACTTGTTGCACAATCAGTATCACAAGAAGTAAATTGAGGCTAATTCCAAACACGGCCTCTGTAATTAAACCTGCCTAGTGTGCTGCCTGTCTGCAGTGGATGCCCATCCCGGCAGCATTGGCTAGTACGCTTGCAAATGTGTCTAGTCCTGCTCGGTAGTCAGCATGTATAACCTGCACCCCCCGACCCCCGCACCGATTCTGTCAGCAAGAAGATGGAAATTGAAAAGGAGAGAAACAGTCAATTAAAACCCAAATTGAAGTGTAGCATACCCGTGCCTGGTAAACACGATTGATTTTGACAGCAGATTGAAATGCTTGGGTTTTTTTTTTTTCATGTGCGTGTGGAGTGAAGGGGGCAATTGGAAAGGATCTGTCCATCATTGTGCTACAATCAACCTACTTGCATTCCGAGAAAAATCCTCACGCTTTCATTCCCTCTGTTAAAGGCCATCCCCAGGGAACAGGATGTTGGTGGGGGTGACACAAACAGGGCTGTTTGATGGACAGATAGGGACTGTGGCTGACTGCACTGAAGAGCAGTTTTCTTTGCCCTTTCATAAACATAATTGTAAAGCAGATTCATTCAATGTGAGAGTTTTAGCTGGTAAAGAATTGCATGAAGCCTCTGGGAATCTTTAGGCTGCTTATAAATAACCACAAAACTCGCTCTTGAGAATCTGTAAAGGATTAAAGCAAATCATTTTTTCCACTAATGTGAAGCCTTTTAAAATATGTTTAGCAGTAACAATGGCAAGGATACGTGTTGTGCGAAATGTGTAATTCATAATTGTCTGTTTTATCATTTTTCAGTGTTTCTGGCTGAAAGCATATTCGCCTGCCCATTGTGTTTAATACTGAGATAAAGGGAGGGTGGAATGCTTGTAATGACCATCAGTGTTTGAAGTGTCATGGTGTCTATTTAAGCAAAGGCCATAAATCACAGTGCCATTGTTGTATTGTAAAACGGTAAAGACCGGCACGGGGAATGCTTGAATTATATTTGTGCAAATAGTTTACTGCTTGGTGGTTGAAATGGATTTGAGTTGGTGTGTGAGTGCTGTTTATTCAGGGCACCCTGTTCATTTGCATAGTGTCTTTATCTGCTGCAAGCAGAGACTTCCTGAGTGAAAAGTGCTGAGGTGGGGGGGGGGCACATTAGCTGTCTCTCTGCACACCTTGATAGAAGGCCAGAGAATTCAATGAGTTTTAAAGGGTTTAAAAATGGTTGCTGATCTCACTTTGGCTCGAATGGCCGGATGTTAACATCTCAATGACTTTCTTCAAATTTATTTATTTATTTATTGCCAGGCTGTCCAATCACTGAAAAGAGTGACAAAATGCCACGATGTAAACGCCCCTCCCCCTCCCACTCCACCCCACCACCGCTAATGCTTAAAGCAAGGATTTCCAATATTTAATATTCATTGGGCTTTGTTTGTTCTCTTAATAATGAAGCTTAATGTTTTATGGCTCATAGAGGTCTTGGAGAAATGGCACCCAGAGACCAATGGAGTGTCCCTTATAACATTTTAATTGGCTCGGAAATAGGGGAAGAATGTATAATTACATTAAACATTTTTTAAAATTGGTATTAAGAGTTCATTTCATACTGTGACTGCTTTTCACCAGAAACGCAACATGCGGTCTTCACATGTGATTTGCCAGAAATTTTATTTGAAATGTTAACCACAAGTGATGTGGAGGTGGAACAATTGGTGATTTATCGGAGAACTGCGAACGTTGTGCAACCATTGCTCCAGTTGAAAATAAAAAAAAAGACAAGGGAGGAGGGGAAGGGCTGGTATTGAATTGGGCTCCTTTTGAATTTATATTTCTGGTTGTATCAGCTTATACAGCTATACATAACTTCTTCACTCACTCACTCACTCACTCCACAGATGTCCAGCAATACAGGACCACGCTGTACCAGTCTGGACAAACGTACCCCTGTGAAAATTTCATGAACGATTCATAAACAAATGCGCATGAACAGTTAATGAATGGTTCATAAATGGTTTATGAACAGTTCATGAACATTAAATGGCAGAAAAGTTCATGAACTCAACATTCATGAACTGTTCATGAACGGTTCATGAACCAGATTTCATGAACCGTTCATGAACCTGAATTTCAGTAAATGAACAGTTCATGAACAGTACATGAATGGTTTATGAACAGTTCATGAACACTTCATGAACGTTTCATGAACGGTAAGAGAATTGTAGTTCATGAACTGTCATTTTAAACTTTGTAAAGCACAGTTCATGAACTGTCATTTTGAACTTTGTCATGAACGGTTCATGAACCGTTCATGAAATTTCAATGAACTGCAGTTCATGAACTGTTCATGGACAGTTCATGAACTGTTCATGTAGTTCATGAACGGTTCATGAACAGTTCATAAGTTCATGAACTTGCTTTCGCAGTGGTAGGCTGTCAGGAAAAAAAGTTGCAAGAGGCCTTAAGATGCACAGTACGTACACTAGTGTGCAGTGATCACCACTTTCTGCTAAATGGGGTCGTGATACATTACATCTCGATACTTTTTTGGTGATAACGTATTGAAAATACTTTTGTGGGCAATAAGAACAAAAAAAAAAGTTCCCACTAGTACATTTAGGCAAAAATATGGATAAAAAACAAAATCACTGAACACAAAATTTTTCTAATAACAATTGAAAGGTATGGCAAATTTTTTTTTCACTCTTGCATAGCCTGGTCGCACGTTTGAAGGCTCATTCCATGATTATTGACTCAAAAAAATGAGTTTAAACTGGTTTGAGGCAACATTACTCTGCAAAATTACTTCTAATCATCAATTGTTCCGGAATATAAGGTGACGTGACCTTTGAGCAGCGTCACAGTGTTAAACAAATTAGCACGAAAGAAGGAGCCCTCTTCCCAGCCACATTGTGGCATTACATGGTGCTAAAAATGTTAAATGCTGCCATTGCACCGTAAGAAACACCATCAAGCATTTCAAAGAGAAAGAGAGGTTCACTAAAAACTAATGGCAACAGAGGCGCAATGTTCATTATCTGTGTATGACAAGTTAAGAAAAAAAAAAGTTGGCAGTTGACAGCACAACAAGTCTGTGATGATATTAATAGCGCCAGATGTGAAGAGATGAAAGTGTCAAGATCTTCTATATCCAGACCCCTGTGTGAAAATGGTCTGATTGGTCGTGTTGCTGCCAAGAGCTGGCAACATCAAAAAAAGACTTGAGTTTGCCAAGAAATTCAAGGATGGACACCAGTGGACTTAGTCCTTAGGATCGATTGATCAGAATTTGAAATGTTCTCATCCAAATGCAGAACTTGTGTGTTTTACCCCTTCAGTAAAACATGGAGGTGGTGATATTATGGTTTGGGGTTCGGTCTGCATTGAAAGGAGCCGGTGATCACATAAAATTCAATGGAATCATGGATCAAAAGAAGTATCACAGCATCGTTGGGAGCCACACATTGCCATCTGGAAAGAGACTGATTGGTTGGGGATTTTATTTTCAACAAGACAACGACCTTCTAAATTGTGCGAGAATTATCTCAGCCGAAAAGAATCATCTTGTGACATAAAAGTTATGACTTGGCCGGCTCAAAATGCAGACCTTAATTTGATTGAGCAAATCTGTTGTAACATTGAAAGAATTTCTTTTGAATGAACTTCAAATCATATGGAACGGTTTAGCAAGTGAGGAAATACTTTTCTTTTTTTTAATCAATGCCTGAAAGATCAAATGCTGTAGTCAAAGCAGAAGGTGATCACACTAGATGTTGACTTTTTCCTCTCAAAATGACCTTATTATTGATAATTTTACAACATATTATTGGTTCACTCCATTTCATCTATGTGATCCAATATTACATGAAATAAATACTTGAATAGAACTTGGTTTCTGATTTATCTTCATTTTGGTAAGTGTGTAATCATCACTTCAAACCACTGTAGCTCCACCCTCAGACCACATGATTGGATGTTTGTCAGTGTTGTAATGGCTGGTGGCGTGGCCTTCGTGTACTGAGAGTTACTGTGGTAAACCCTCTGAGTTCTCAGGCGTCTGGCGCTGACTCCCGGTTGCATTTACAAACTTTCTTGTTGTCGGACAAATAGGTTCAAAAATCCTATTGTATCTGCAGTCATTTTTTTAGTTTAATTTTTTGTTATCTTTTCATATCATGTCTTCCTTTGGCATGTTTTCCGTTCTCATTCATTTTTTGGCTGTTGTCTGCAAAATGAATTGCTCCTTTGGGGATAATTAAGTTTCTCTTGAATTGTGAAGAGTTGTGGTTGTTATCCTGCTGGAAAATCTGTTGGCGAGCTACAGAAGAATTTAGCTTGGCAGTCAGGCCACTTAATTAAGGCGTAGTCAATGGACCTCATCACTAGATCTTAGATGTGGGGTGGACATCACAAACGCCATTTGTAGAATGCAAGACTGCTCAACCCTGTTGCTGTAGATCAGAGATTCTCGCATTATCCAGATAGGGCCAGTGTGGATGTGGGCTTTTATTCAGGCCAATTCTCCCAATCAACCTCTGGAGTTTTTGCTAACAACATCAATTAGTGGTATCAGGAGTGTAACTGCTCAATTAGAGGGCAGGCCAGAGTCCACATCAGCCATTTCTGGGTAAGGTTGCGCACCCCTGCTGTAGATGCATTTTCTAGGCTTTTCACTTCAACCCCAAATTAGCGCCTCTGACTCTAATTAGCTGCTCAACAAGATCTTCAGATGTTGATAGAGGAGACTCTTGTTTGGGCCGGTGTATACACGAGTCAGTACATCCCATGGCACAAATTTTGGAAGCCCTGTATCAATGTTAAAAAAGGAATGGACTTGTAACAGGGAGCAATGGATCTCCAATAACACCACGTCAATAGGCTAACTAATATTCAGGCTGTAGGGGCCAATTTACAGATGGAGTAAACCTTATCTCTGGCTGTTTTCAACCATGTACGACAGTGATGGGCAATTCTGATCCTGGAGGGTAAAAGTTCAGGCACAGTTTAGCTCCCTCTCAGTTACTACCCTGACTAAATGAGCCAATTATCAATATACACTAAAATGGGTTTACTCATCGATGGTCATTCAGTCTCTTTGCAAGAGATGCGGCTAAAATGCCTGACTTCATTCACTGTTCGGCTTGATCAAGAATGGTAGGTTTAGGCCATAAGTTAGCAGAAGAGCCAGAATCTTGAACAGCCCTCATTGTCAACCTATGAAGTATGGGAGTTCACCAGTTTTTACTTCATTGCAGGCAAAAATCTAGATTTTTTTTTTGTCTGAATAGCCTGCCTTAAGTTTGTGGGCATGAATTTTACATGGTGCCAAAAAGGAAAACAACAAAGACAACAATGAATAAATATTTATGCATTGAGGCTAAGCAATTTTGAGTAAAATTTGAGTTAGTGTACCTGATATTTTAGCTTTGGCTGCCTTATTTCATTTGGGAATTCTAGCCTCTTCGTGTGGACGGCAGTATTCAGGGAGAAAACAAACATACAAAAAGATTTGATCAATATCTCCCGGTGAATTGTGCAGCATGCAGTGCGCTTTATTGATTTGTTTTTATACATTTGCTGCATTCCTTTCATTATTTATGACAGTATCTTTAGCGGCTGAATGGTGTGTGTCCTTTTGGCTCCTAAACACAATTCTTGCCTTTTGAGCTGGTCTCAAGACATTCCAGGCTGTCCTGATGTGATTTAGATCTGCTGAAATCTTATTGAGCTCTTGCCTTCAAACACGCACGCGTGTGCGTGCAAACGCACACACACGCACGCACGCACATACACACACACACGCACACACACACACACACAAAATACCTGATTAGCAGTTAGAGTTCTTCCTCAACTTGTCGTTGCTCTTCATATCTGGTCTGAATTGCGCCCCCTACCGGTGAACTGCTCTTCTGGTGCCTTTTTTTAATTAAGTGAACTTTCCTAATCAGGCTGTCGGCCATTCGTAACCCACAACATCCATTGAGATCTGCCCACCTCTGTTTTCATCTCAACCGTGATCTGACAGATTCATTTTTCCAACTGGCCGCACAACAACATATCTACATGCTGACTGAGGTTTACTGAGCCACAGGAATGTCAGTGTAACATTGCTCCTTGGGGCACTGTCCTTTTCTTAGTATTATCAATTGTCAGATAATTAAGATAAAAATGTCAGCAAAATAACATGAAAGTATGTAAGGTGAGAAAGAAATTAGGTGCTAGGCTTAGTCCTCTACACATTCTAAAAACTTTACTATGATTCTGACTTGGGCTTCTTAAGCACATCAACACAGCATGATATATCCAGATATTAAATTTTGTTGGGAAATTATGAACACCAGGAGTTCTGGCTTGGAAAAGAGCCGTGGTATACAGACAGATATACAGACAAACGAAAGGACAACACTAATCCCCATACAGTATATCCCCATCCACTTTGCAGCAAGTGATAATAATCACTTCAATTTAAAAAAAAAAAGAAAATGAAATGTATGAGACAGTGGAGCAGCATGTCCTTTGGGTCCAGGAGATATTCTGGAGTGTGTAACCGCCATAAAAGCCTGTCACATAAAAAGCCCTCGCCTCGTCTCACGGCTACTCCGGACCGCAGTATACTGGATGATTTTTATCCAACTGTACTTTTGAGAAGTGAGACGACAGAGAGCGAAATCGAGTTTCAGCCTCCGCCGTTAAGGTGAAACATGGTTGCGGACTGAAAAGAGTCATCGTGCACTGAGACGCTGATTCGCTTGTGTGCTGTGGAGCAGATTTGGGCCTCGGAGTGCATATCACTCAGGCTCGGGTATCGAGCAATGCGGACAGCGGTGAACAAGTCTGCTTCTCCTCTCTGATGAATCCCTCATGTTTACCAGCTTGAAAGCAGTGGTAAGCCATGCCAGAGCATGTGTACGCAGGAGGGAAATGCTCATTTTTCTGTTGTATCTATAACTGTGATGGACTGGTGAACTATCCCAGGTTCGTTCCTGCCTTTGACCCATTGTATGCTGGGAAAAATGACAAATAAATGAAAGCAGAACCCAAGATTTACAGTTTACAGGCCGTCAGGTTGTGTGGAATATTGTCATACCCTGCACGTTTGGGTGGGTATTTCACAAGGCTATGTCTCGGAAACTACTGATGCTATCTCTTTGATATTGGAAACACATACCTGAGGTTCAGGGCACATGTCTGATTGGTTGTTTGGGTTGATTTGACCTTTGACCTTGACAAAGGAGCCTTTTCCTTGAAATTTGTTTTTGGGATGTATATTAGGAGGTCTTAATTCAACAACCTTGATGTTTGGTGTGTTTGGTTCTAATAAAAACTTTCGCTCAATTGGTGCGCCTTTTGAGGGTTGACAAGAATTCTGACCCTTGAACTTGGCACAACCTTGAAACTAAAATATCTTTTTGCCAAATTTGCCATCTTGGTTATTTGTCTTAAGTTTTTCATTTCAGTGAAGATACGTGCTCATGGGAGGTCTTCTGGCTTATTTTAATTATCTTTGGGATTTGAGCTTTAACCTTCCAACAATGACCTTGACCTTGAAATTCATTTCCAGAGTGTGTCTCAGAAACTATTAATAGCACTGCTTTGATTTTCAGTTAAAATTAAAGCTTTTATGCCATGGGTGAGCCTTTAGAGGTTTTGGAAGAATTATGGCCTTTGACCTTGAAACAAAAGAGTCTTTTTGCTTGGCTGTTCTTCTTTGGTGTTCAGCTGTGCATCTTTCCCTCACATACTGCTTTTAAAAGGGTAAACAATTATGTGTTTTTGCTCTCTTTCTCCACCTATTTACTAACAGCCAGCATACAAGTGCTACATTCCACTACACTTATCAACTTGTCCAGCTATAATTTCATCTTTTCAAAAATATTTAATCTTGTTAATAAGTCCTCAGCTACTGGAAGTCCCTTAACTTATGCTGTCAGAGTTCCTGAGGTCTGTGTACTGCTGCCATTTGCAGTCAGCCATATTGAAGAATTCGCTGCATTTTGAAATGGACACACTGAAATAACTGGTTGGGAGGTGTACGTGTCAGACAGAGGTTATGTTTCCAGGATTACTGAGAAGCACAGGGTTGATTTTGGTGAAGCTTTGTAAGGAGGTTATATAAGACTGCAATAAGCAATGATTAGATCCTCACAGGTCAGGGTCAACATTGCTGAAAAGGTCAAAAACAATTGGGCAAGAGAAGGAACGCACTCTAAAGATTACTCTTCTCATTATACATGACTTTATTATATCTTTGTATTTATTATAGCCAATAATGTTTATCATTGCACCATTTTTTTTTTAACCTTTCTTACTTTTAGGTTTCCCATGTTGTCGGATTTGCCTTTGAGTGTACTTTGCCCCTGACTTGTTTGAGAATCCAGTTGAGACATCTCAGAAAAAATGTGACCAGACACTTTCCTCCATGTCTCCACAAATCTGGATGTTCAATATCAGTAATACAACGGCTATTTTCGCGCATTTCTGCGGGTTTGCAAGCTGGCATAATTTTCCATTTCGCAACCTAAGAATTACAGAGTTCTAACTGACATTTTGGTCAAAATTGAGTTTCGCACATAATTTGTAATAAATAGTTCTATGTAATGATTAAGTATGAGTATTCAGTTCATTTGTTAAATTGGGTTCAGATCAGAATTACAAAGTTCCAGCTCCTTAAGTGTATGCTGAGCGGCCAAACTTTCCAAGTAAATTCCTCAAAACTTTGTGAATGTTAGTATAAACCCTGTAATTCTAAGGTCCTGATTTTTATCTTCTGTGAGAATTAGGGTCATGACTCATGGGGTTTCCTTAGTGTCAACTGTTTCAGGATCCTGACAGGGTGAAGTCGCAGTAAAAAGCAGGCCTGAGTCCTCAGCACTGTCGAGATTGGCAGATCCTCGGCTACTCTGCATTCGCAGGGCTTTTTAATAGATTAGACCTTGGTTTTTGTCTCGCCCCGAAGGGATTTGCGAGACATAGGCGCCGCTTTTTCCGTCCGCGGCGTCGGCGTCCGTCCACAAAAACTTTGGTTAAGGTTTTTGGGGGCAGCCGGGGCGAGACATACCCGCAGTGTTAGTGCTTGTTTTGGCATAATTCAACTGATAAAAGTATTCAATACAAGAGCATTTTATCTTAATTCGAATAACATCCGTTCGCGTCGCTATCAATTTGTCAAAAGGCTTAAGGCTTCCTCCAAGTTTGAGGACATTGTGGACCCTCAGGTGCTGTTTCTGGATTGGGCTGGGATATTAGCATGCACGACTGTGTTCTGATGAAAAGCATTCGTGCTATCATTTCCGCCCTGCAATGAGATACTATTGTGGGGAAAAAAGCTAAATAAAGCAATTGAAACATACATAAAATGCATTAAGATGTATATGTTAACGAATGTATTATCTGTGGTTTGGTTACCTCCAGTGACTGTGGCTAAAGCCTTCCGTTTGGTCTTAACCCACCACAGAACCTGATTCTAGTGACACTAGGTCACACTCTAATAAACACTAGGTGCTCACATTTGTGGTATATATCAGCATGATTGAGAGCTTTTTTTATTCCTCTGAGGTTCTAACCATTCTAGAAGGAACTAAGCATGTCTGACAGCATACAATATTGCAATAAACAAAAATAGATATGAAATAAATAAAATAGGGCTGTAGGAGCCGCATTGCTTCGGCAGCAGGGAAATAAGCCTCTTGACTGAAGGTGTTGTTCTCAAGTCCTCTTCACAGTGAGTGTCATTTACAATGCAGAGCTGGTTTCCCTTCACAAGGCTGCCGGGTAATCAAATGAATATTGCAAGATTTTTTTGTGCTGTGTCTGTAAATTGCAATCAGGCGCCAACAGCTGTGATCAGCTTCCTTGTTCTCTGCTCGCATCATGTTGAATGAACCACATTTGAACTTGAAAGTGAGTCTCTACTTTCTTTTAACATTTTTGTTTTCCCTGTCATAAATTATTATTATTATCTTCTCAATGTCACCCCTGTTGCAAATAAAATATTGTATTTGAAGCATTTCCGCTGTGGTGGCGGTTGGGGGTGCGGACCGAGTTAATAATTTAGATTTGAACAAATAAAAGCTGGTCTCTTATTTTAGTGCGCAAACTGGATAAACAAATGAATGTTTGTGGGTGGATTTACTGTATTGAGTTTTGATTGTTTTATTTATCAAGGATTTCATTTCTTGGGCCTTTCTGTGTTTTTCTCTCCTGTAATGAAATCATCCTCAGGGGACTGAAATCCGTTTCGCCCGTGCTCCAGATTATATGCACCACTTATGAAAATTTGTGTCCGCACCGCTGTCTACGCTATTCCCTTACGAGCTCAACAGGCAAACTAAAAACACAAAGATTAGTGCTTTATGCTTCTGTATCTAACAGAGCCTATACACCTCATCTTTTGACGTTTTATATTGCATTTACGCGTCATGTGATGTGATTTAAATTTATCCTTAGTCTGCTGACATGATATACATAAACATGCCCTGTTTGCATACAATAAACAGCATTTATGACTCTTCTCTAGGTAAGATATACAAGTTTTGTAATGTTTGTGTTATGACGGACAATATATCTTCCATTGATATGACGCATTAAATCTACGCATCTTCTATTGATATGATGCTTTAGATTTATGCGTCTTGTGTTGACTGGATAAACCATCATTTATGTGCATTCTTTTGATGTGATGTGATCTGTTGATATGGTTTTCTGCATTTACATGTCATAAATGCGTTTGGCCTTCAGCCATTTGTGTGGTTTATATTGCTGTGATACATGTTTATGTGTCCTAATGTCAATATTTCTTTTCTTATTGCAGGTAAGTGAGAGTGGTTTCACATCTGCTGACTTGGCCTTCCCTGGGTGAACACGTCTGAAGATAGATTGTTCCATGACAGTAAGGTCTTCTTCAAATGTGTCCGGAGTCTTGGTTTTATGGCTGTGCATCCAGCTTTCTGAAGACTACTTCTTGTTTACTACTGCAGTGGGATATTGAATTTTCAGTGCTCTTGCGTTTGAGAATCTTAGGGACTTTGACTTCACTTCTAGCATCCCCTTTCACATGTCAACATCACTGGAGCCCGTAGCTTGTGTGGAACTATAGTTATAGCTATGTATCTTAGCTCCTTATGGTTGTTCGTTTGATTTCTTTCCAAAACATTGGCTTGCCACCCTTGAACTTGCTGCCTAAAGGGAATTGTCCATTATCCAGCTGTAAGATGATATGCAAACTTTTATTTATCTGAATATGCCTATCAAAGGAGATTTTGATAGCTTATAACCTAATGGGTTAAGGATACCCTCATTTTTAGTTGCTCGATTATTATTAACCTGTTGTTTTCGACACATTTGGCAGTTTATTGCTGACTGTTTCTGCGGACTGTGGAATGTGCTTTGCTATTTACCCAATGAATAGTCAGTTAGAACCTACACATAACTCCTTCTGACCAATCATAGCCTTGTAGTAGTGTGGCTTCAATTGGGGTGAGTGATTAACCACTGATAAATGATATGGTGTTGCAAAATCTTGCTGCAGCCAATAACATGGCAGTAAGTTCACACTGTGACTTTTATTTACTGATGCCCGAATCAGCTCTGCGAGATTGAGCCTGACATTCACCATCCAATATAGAACTGACATCGCTGTACATGCAGCTGAAAATTTCATAACCAGTTTATTTCAAAGTTATTACTTGATGCGCCCCCAGTTTCTGAGTTTACTATGCCATGAACCATACATTTTTATCCCACCGGCATATAATGCGGGGGGATAGAGCTATCGCTCTGTCTGTCTGTCTATCTGTCCGTCTGTAAACATGAGTTTGTCCGGGCCATATCTCGGAAACTATATGTGCTAGCTTCACCAAACTTGACACACATGTCAATCGTGATGTGTAGACATGCCTTTTAAAGGTTGTTACACAACCTACAGCCAGGGGGATCCGCCATTGCCAGATGGCTCTTGTTTAAAAGTGCAGTAAACAGTGGCTTATTTGAAGTTTTACTAAAATGTACTTTCTAAGTCAAAGGGGTATCTACTCCTGTCAAGTATCCACTGTTTTCATGTTTAAACCAATGACGGATCAAGGATGGTCTTCCTTAATCTGCAAGCGCTGCTTTAAGTGTCCCCAGCTCTGTGTGGTTAAGAGTATCAGAATGGTGCTCACACCACCTTTCTCACATTATCGGTGCTCTCTGATGGCTGGGTTTTACGGTCCAGAATGCAAGGTAATCGTCATTAAAACGGCAAACGCATGTGGCGCGTCGAGGAAAGCGAATGTCATTTTACCTATGAGTCCCATCGAGCGCATTTGCGGGCAAACGCGCCTCGTTCACTGCCCCCGTCCTAGTGGTGAACAAATGGCGCCTGCTGAGCGCTCCCGGGTGGCTACTGCAGTCGTTTATGGAGGTTTCTTTTTTTTTTAAAAATGCATTCGCGCCATATTTAAGTTGGCAACGTTAGCGTTAGAGTCATGAGTTTCCACACGCTGTTCAGTGGAGTTATACAGTCGATTACACGGGGAGGTCTTGGACAGAAAGAGGGGGAAATGGTGTCCTAGTTTAAGGTTATTTCACCCCTGTTAATGCTGTAGAGCCTGGGGGTCCTTGACTCGGTGCTAAATAGACTCTCTCTACGGGGAAATGGGCTGCTGCAAACTGCGACGGGTTTACATTAAATAAAATGGCTCCAGGCCTTTGCCTTTGACTCTGTCGTCCTCTTTCGTTATGTAATTCTCGTTAGGATGTAGGACAGAATTTCATTTAGGGGGGCATTCAGGCTTTCCTCCTCTTTAGTGCTGTTAAAACATGGGCAACGTTTGTCTGGTCGATGTCCTGTTGATGCCAGGTAGAGTCAGCGGAAATTCCCGTTCATAATTGGTTTTTTGGCCACTCTGCAAAAACTGGGTAGTGTGATGATAGTTTCATTTTGTATGCAGTAATGTTCTCAGCTTTAGCCAATATTTTTGAAAATGGAAAATCAAGCATTTTCTCTTATATATAAATAAACACAGGGGCATCTCTGTTGTTTTGTTTTCAAGCAAAATGAGAACCGCTGAGAACAAAAGATTAGCGCCAATGAGACAGAAATATACAGTATATTGAACCAGCTTTTGGTTAATGGGTCGCATTTATGTAGCAGTAATTCCTGCTGCTAAGCACTCAACAATTAATGTCTCTCATCCACCCTCCTGCACACAATCACACACTAGTGGCCAAAGGCAGTCTCTGCCTCTGACCAGCGCAATTTGGGACCATTAGAGGTTGAGTTCTCTCGTTAAAACAATTAAAGACTTTTTCTCATGCAGAGTGTGCCAGGGACTGAATCAGAAATTCCCCAATTGCCAGATGACCACTTAATCTCGTCCACTAATGCCGCCCCAGCTGATGTCAGTTCGTGTATTTTCTTACACTGTGTGCCTACTTCGTGCACTGTTAAGAAGTCTCCACCATTCAAAATACATTTTTTAATTAACTCAAATAGTCCTTGACTGGCTGAGCTTTTAAGTCTGTGTAAACTCCATGGTTGCCTGCCGTCCATAAACAATTTGACTGGTTACCTTTAGCGGTCGCAACTATTAATCAGATTTGGCAAAACTTTATGCAACGTTTGCAACATTTCTCGGACATAAACAGCTTTGGGATTGGATTTCAGCCCTGCACCCCCAAAAGGACATCTTGAAAAATGGATGTTGGCCATTTTAGACCTCTCTCATATAAAGAGCTTAAATGTGGTTTGTAAGTTGTTTACAACATATTCCAACATAGAAACGATGGGTTTTAGCGATTTCTGGGGGAAAAAAGAATTGATCTCTGGCATAGACGATTTGAACAATTTCTCACCTCGAGTGGTCACAAATATTGATCAGGTTTGATGAAACTTTGCAAACAACATCTTTTGAAAGTAAACAAGTTTGTTGTTTTTAGTTCAGCCTTGTACCCCACTCTCAAATTGGTGTGTCAGGTGGCAAACCCGTTGAGTTTCAGGTTCACATGAACCTCTAGTTCTGCTCCAACATATTCCTTTATACTTATGCCTGTAGCTGCAGTTATATAAGATGTTGTGCAGTGCTTAACGAGGCACGTGTAACCTTTCACCATCATTTAGGGTGGGATATTTCACATTTTAAGGTGTGAGATCACATACTTTGTCCTTGACAGAATTCAAGATCCAACACTTGGCACTAGTAATTGGAATTGATGGCTTTCACTGACTTCTGTTTTTGTGTAGGAAGAAGACGCACATGCACACGCTCACACACACATACACAAACACCCTTCAAAGGGTTATTTCTGACTGCAGACTTGAGGAGCTGAGGATTGTGCTATTGTCAACTGTCTCTAGGTTTTCTGCAGCATCATTCTGTGCTACATACACAGGATCATTATTGTAATTTTAATTCTGATGAGTTGTTGGACATTTTTATCCTTACTTGTACTGATATATTAGATTTGGTGGCTCATTTTAGGTGTAAACGCTCTAAGCCAACAACCGAGCCATAGCTTCATGATACCACTCGTGCTTTAAGACACATTTGTAGACCTGCTGAGAGAAGGTGGCAGAAGGATAATCTTCAAGTTTCTTTAGACATTTTAAAAGATAGCCTATTGCAGTATCAGAAAGCCCTTCAGGTTGTGAAAACTCCGTTTTTATCTCATCTTGTGTCAGTTAATAGCCAAAAACCTCAGTTTCCTTTTTGCACTTTGAATTCTTTTTTAAATCCTTGTGACCAAACAGGTGCTGTATTTTCACCTAAACTGTGTGAAGATTTTCTTAGGTTTTTTATTGACAAGATTTCTGCTATCAGGTCTTCTCTTTTGTCCTCTCCATCAGATCTTGCTGTTTCCCCTATTTGCAGGGTTGTTTTTGAGAGTTTTGAGCAACTGTCTCTCTCAGCTTTAAATGATATAGTCCAACACCTTAGGCTTTCTTACTGTCCTCTTGACAGCTTTCCACCTTGTCTTTTTAAGGAAGTTTTCCATAGCATCGGGCCCTGTGTTATAGATCTGATAAATTCTTCTTTGATGTCTGGCTGTGTTCCAGCTGCCTTGAAACATGCTGTGGTCCAGCCCTTCATCAAAAAACATAACCTTGACCCTACTGTTTTGTCTAATTTTAGACCCATCTCCAAGCTTCCTTTTCTCTCTAAGGTCTTTGAGAAGGCAGTATATGAACAGCTGCAGTCTTAAATGTCATTTCTGAGACATTCAAGTCTGGTTTCAAATCATGCCATGGTACAGAAACGTCACTTTTAAGAGTTTTATACGACCTACTTATAACTGCTGATTCTGGTAACTCGGCTGTCCTGGTCCTCCTGGACCTGACAGCCGCCTTTGATACATTCAATCATAATATTCTCCTGTCGCGCTTAAATAAGTGTGTGGGCATTAGGGGCACTGTCCTCAAGTGGTTTGAGTCTTACCTCTCAGACAGGAGCTTCTCTGTCTTCTCTACTTAGCCAGTATTTGTCAGCCACATTACCCCCGAACTGTGGGGTGCCTCAGGGTTCCATTTTGGGGCCCCCTCCTTTTTTCACTATATTTGTTGCCTCTGGGGTCCATTTTTAGAAAGAGCAATGTCTCACTTCATTGTTTTGCAGATGATGTACAAATGTATTTGCCCATGAAAACAAATGACCGAGCCTCAGTAAGTTTTACTAGACTGTTTTACAAATATTCAGTCTTGGATGGATGTGAACTTTCTCTCTATGAACAAAAATAAAACAGAGATCATCTTATTTGGCCAACACAACCTTTTAGATGGCTATAGCATCCTTGAGTCCTACTGTCATCCTTTTGCAAGAAAGTGTAAGTTTTAATTGGGACTTTAGGTTCGATAAGCAGATCAAGTCTGTAGTCAAAATAAGTTTCTTTCAGTTAAGCCTTAACCTTTGCAAGGAGTCTTATCTCCCAAGGAATGATTTAGAGAGAGTTATACATGCCTTTGTTACATCACGCTTAGACTACTGTAACTCTTTGTCGGTCTTGATCAGTCATCTCTGCGCCGTTTACAAGTAGTTCAAAATGCAGCTGCCCTCCTGTTGACGGGAAAGAAAAGGTGTGATCATATTACTCCTGTCCTTGCATCTCTGCACTGGCTTCCTGTTAATTGCAGGATCCAGTTTAAAGTTTTATTATTTGTTTTTAAATGTTTAAATGGCTTGGCGCCATCTTATTTATCAGAGCTTTTACAGCCCCACACTACTGGGCACATCGGTCGTCAAACCAGCTGATTCTGACAGTTCCTCGTTCTAGACTCTGTACTCGAGGAGATAGAGCCTTTTCAGTGGTGGCCCCTAAGCTGTGGAACAGCCTACCATATCAGGTTAGAGCTGCACAGTCTCTTTAGCACTTTAAAACACTGCTGAAAACTCATCTCTTCTCATTGGCGTTCAGTCCCAGCTATATAAGTAACCTTAGCTTTTTATTTTCTTTGTTTTATCCTTTTACTTTTTTACTTAATTTTATTCTTTTACCACAATCTTATTGTTCCTTTAACTGTTTTTATTTATTTATTTTATATGTCTATGATTATCTTGTATCTTAATTCATGTACAGCACTTCAAAAAACTGAGGTTGTTTTAAATGTGCTATATAAATAAACTTTGATTGAGTGATTAATTGATTGTTGCAAAAAACAATTACCACAACCTCACAAGTTGTTTTTTGTGGTAGTAACTGTTGTGTTCCGTGGGTCTGTGTGTTTGGTTAGTCAATTTTAGGTTTTTATTATTTTTGTGATGTCAGTTTTTAGTCCATGTCTTAGTGTTTCACATTTCATTCCTCTCCCGTGTTACTCCAGTCCACGTCTTACCCATGTACTGTCTTTGCTTTCTCCCCGGTCGCGTCATTGTTTGTAGCAGTTTTCTGTGTTAATTGATTGTGACACTATTTCGGGTGATTTAATGGATTCTGGGTTTCAGCCTTCCTTCTGTTCTCGTTTACTAATTTCCCCTTGCTTTTCTATATTACTAACCCCTACTAACAGTTTGTTGTTTTCTAGAATTTACTAACCAAACTAACATTGTATATTAGACTAACATACTAACGAGCACCCGGGATTGTATAGCTGCACTTACTAATTGACTAATAATATCTCAGCTTTCGCCCTGTTCTAGTCTCCGCCCCTTGCTTTACTATTCTCTGGTTTTGCTAAAGTTTCCTGCAGACTCTCTGCATTCTTATAATCTATCCTGACTTATTCTGTACACTTAGGCGTCCTTTTATCTAGTTAATTTATCCCGTCTTTGGGATTGTCTTGTGATCCTCGTTTGTGTGTTAATGTTTATCTGTTTTCATGTAATTGGTTTCCCTTGTGTTCCACCCCTTGTTAATTATATTAAGTTGCTGCACCTGTGTCTGTCCTCGCCCCCTGCCCTATATCTGGGAGCCGGTTCTCCACGCCTGCAGATCTGACTTCCCTTTGTCACTCCGCGCGACACTCCTTGCCCCTGTGCACTCCCTCTGGTCCACTCAGTTCTCCTCTGTGTTCATCAGCTGCATACCCTGCCCAGCCTGCCCTTCCTGCTGCCTCCAAGCCCCTGGTGCCCCCTGTCTCCTCCAGTGTCCCCTGTGCCTGTCTTGCCAGTCTGCCTCCACCGTCTTCTGTGCCCGTCTTCCTCGTCAGCGTTTCCGGCCCCCTGAGCTTCAGCGTTTCTGGCCCCCTGAGCTTCAGCGTTTCTGGCCCCCTGAGCTTCAGCGTTTCTGGCCCCCTGAGCTTCAGCGTTTCCGGCCCCCTGAGCTTCAGTGTTTCTGGCTCCCTGAGCTTCAGCGTCTCCTGCCCGTCCAAGTGCCCCAGCGTCTCCTGCCCGTCCAAGTGCCCCAGCGTCTCCTGCCCGTCCAAGTGCCCCAGCGTCTCCTGCCCGTCCAAGTGCCCCAGCGTCTCCTGCCCGTCCAAGTGCCCCAGCGTCTCCTGCCCGTCCAAGTGCCCTGTGTCCTGTCTGTTCCCCTCCTGATGTTCTCCCTTACCATTTTCCCGGCCAGCTGTGCCTTCCGAGTTGCCATCTGCCAGCTGTGCCCACAGTCTTGTCTTGTCAGTGTTTTTAGTCAAGCCAAGCCACAGCCCCAAGCCATAGCCATAGCCCCAAGCCAAGCCACAGCCATAGCCCCAAGCCATAGTTCATAGTCTTTGTCCAAGCCATAGTCACAGTCCCTAGCCATAGTCTTGTCTGCCCCCCTGTCTAGTGTTCTGGTCTGCCCTTGTCTTGAGTTTGTTTTCCTGAGTTTTCTGGTTTCAGTGCTTGGCACGGTGTTTTTGTTAGCCTTAGTGCCCCCTTTTCCCCTTGGTTTTTTCCCTGTGTTTATTTTAATAAATTATTATTTTGGATCCCCGCTTCTGGCGTCTCACCCTCCTTTTGTGTCTCCCTTTCGTTTCCAAGTTCTACAGAGTTCCCCTGTGTGCTTTCCCTCTTGTATCCCTAACAGTAGCCCAGAAAGTGGTTGTGTCCATTTGTTGTGGGGCCCAGAAAATTACACAGAAAAGTGCTTGAACATATATGCTGTCTGTCTGAGTGTGTGTGTGTGCGTGTGTGTGTGTGGGTGTGTGCATTTCAGTCAGTGTATTTCATTGTGTTTATCTGTGTGTAGCCTGCCATATTTATGCAATGAAAATATGCTATGAAATGCCTTGTCATCTCTCATCAGGGTTTGATCGGTGACAGCATTCGGGATGTGCACTCAGGCAAACACACACAATTCATAATCAAATTTTATTGGATGTTCGATCACATTGATTACATTTTAATAACACAGTGCTAAATAGGCTAATGATTGGATTTTAAGGTCTGGCAACTTAGACACCATAGGCTAGGGCATTAGTGCCACCGTTCTATGACTGTCCTACCTGGCTTAGACATTTCCACTTCATTACTGTAACACTTGAGAGTGAGGGTACAGATAGTCTAGCTATCTACCAGACTCTGGTACCAGTGGCCGGTATCAATAGCCTCTATATTTCTCACCCAGTCCTGAAGTGCACACGCAGCCATGTATGGGGCGTGTCACACTGATTTAACATGCAGCTGGTAAATTCAATGAAAATAGTGACAAAGACCTTCAGAAATTTTCTCACAAATTTCTATGGATATCTGTATTTATGTAGTGTGGAACATCATACACTTTAAGGAAAAACATTCTAAATTCACTATTGCCAGTCAAATTCTGCCAGAATTTTACTTGTAACATCGTCAAAGTTGAAATGACAAAATTATATTAATTTCGGGCTTCAAACACTACCTGGCCTCTGCATTATGATTTCAGACGCATTCTTTTACGACTGCATTGAAGTCAGGCCCAGCACGAGAGCAGGGAATTGGGAGGGCACAGTCACGTCTCTTTATGACAATTAGGATAGTCCTGGCCTGTTCTCAATTATTTTCCTTTATTGACGCGTTTTCCAATTATCGTAATTGGTAACTGAAGACACGGTTTCTCTCCATATGCAATCTAACAGCAATGAAATCATGGGCTAAATTCAGTATGACTGAGAAGTGGGGTGGACAAAACATCCGTTTTAAACAACTATTTGTCCTGACCTATTCTCAGTTATTTTCATGATTAACAGAAGGTTCACTCTGAGAGCACTCCGCACTTAACAGGTTCTCCCCGATTAGGTAAGATGACAATCATTCATCTGGACACGTATTTGCTGAATTTAAATCAACGTTATTCAAAATTACATACCTGCGCAAATAGCTTGAGTTGGATGCTTTTTATAGCCTATTTCACTGCCGAGTGACACTTTTTTTCACTCAATACCGAGAGTAATTTTGAAAAACGTTGAAGCAAATGCGCGTCCAGATGAATGATTGTCATCTTACCTAATCAGGGAGAACAAGCAATATCTGTTAAGTGTGGAGTACTCTTGGAGTGAACCTTCTGTTAATATGTGATCAGACCTTTGTATAGCTTTTACCAACACCTTTCAGCACACACATGACGGGGTTCTAAACTTCATCATTGTACGGTACGGGCCAAAGTATAAATTCAGAAATACACTAGAATGTAACGTGAGTCTCCATGGAAATGCCCAGCTGTCTTCTATGCGGGCTGCTTGTGTCATGGTCACAGGCAATTACATTAAAATGGTTCTGATGAATCTGCCTGCTCGGTCACGTTCCATATGATCAGAGATATTGCACAGAATCCAGAGATGTGTGTACGTGAGCACACTAGAGCAGATTGAATACTATTTGCTGTTTTCTGGATTTGGATTGAACATATATCCCTCTTGAAGTATTTTTCTCATTGAGCTTGAACAGTGTTTGTCCATCAGGTAGAAACAGTTGTTTTCTTGACAAGTCACAGTCGAAGAAATGCAGACATCTCCCTTTTAAGTGATGTTCGAGATGACTGACTGTCACTCATGTACAATGGTCAGCCCCACTGAAGATTCAGGAGATTGTCAAGACAGTTTTCTGGGCGCTCAATTATTATTTTCAATATTGCTCACAATTGTTCCTGAGCTTGGCTTCAACTTCAGATATTGGTCTATCCAGATGGAGATTAAGGTGAAGATTCAGTGACGTTAGTGTTTCTGCGGGTCACATTTTTAATACACGGGTTCACAAATGCTTTGCATTTTGAACAAGAATACTTTGTAAGGCTCTTGTATGGCTCTATATGTTCCTTGTTTGTTTATCACGCAGTTATTACATGTTTTGTAGCTAATAATTCATCGGCATTCCAGTCAGTTTTTATTTAGTTCTGATCACAACGTATTGATCAGTTTTGCGTATAAATTTTGGCAATGCTTCAACTCTCCATGTCGAGATGTGGCGCGGACTTATGACTGGCTTCTCCTCATTGAGCTTTAAGTATTTTATGACAGTTTTATGGCATGTGTCATGGCAAGAGCAGTAATTCAGTTTCATGATTCTGGGGCAGGTGTTGCATCACGTTTATGACTGTAATGAAGGCTTATGAAGGATTATTTGCTACACACTTATTACACAGCTGGAGAGATGACTCGCAGAACCCTCAGTATATGTATTTACATGCATTATTTGCTCTCTTTTTATTTATGTTTCTTTTTTTTTTTCTTTGAATGAACACCAAATGTTTTGTTGCTCCAAGTGAGTCTGTTGATGCTCTTCTGTGTTCTTTATGCCAGTGTTTAAATACTCCTTCTGAAACTAGCTGAGCAGAGATCTCTAAAGTATCATTAATCCTCAGCACACTGGTCATTTGGTTGCATTATCTCGTCTCTGCAGATGCTGTGATAGATTTACCTATTGTGTGGAAACGCCACTGGCCTGCATGAAATTTATATGTGTCACGCTCCCTGTCTAAACTCAGTCATCTATTAATTGGTTATTTTACTTTCTTTGCTGTCGAAGTCATGACCTATTAGCTATTATTTGCTGTAAATTTTACTTAGCGCAGTCAATACTTTGTGCAGTTAATCTCCCAATGGCTTTTTTTTTCCCGTTTTCGTGACTTATCCTGACTTCCTCTTGAGTAAGATGGGGTTGTATCATTCGTATGTAATATCTGATATGTTTTATTTGCTTATTATGATGGAAATTGTGCTCAGCTGTTGTGCTTATGTATTAACCTTGGTTCTCAGTAGCATAATTGAGGAAAAGCAGGCGTCTGATTAAAACGAATAAAATGCCATTGAGTTTCATCCACATTCACTATTACCACTAATGAGAAAATCTTTTTTGTACTCCTAAATGTTTTATTTCATGGACTCTGTACTGAAAACTCACTGAAAGCAGTATAATGGGAAGCTGACCGTAATGGTGTTGGGTGGTTGGATGTTAAAAGCTTCTTTTAGAAACAGTCAGAGCTTTGCAATTACTTCGAGCTTGAGAATACAATGAGGAAATGCCACTTCTGAAATTAAAGCTATATTTTCCTTTTTTTTCCCTTTTTCTTTGAGCCACCCTCATATCACCCTGGACCCTCACGATCGCCCTCCTAGAGTTTATTGTTCGTTTGTCACTGGAAAACTACCAAACATTAACGGCCTCACAAATGCCTTCGTTTGATTGACTGTTTCTTTCCAAACTCAACTGTGTGCCTCTTTCTCCAGGCTGTGGACTGCACTAAACAAGGCTGGCGTTGCCTGGAACAGTGAAATGTGATTTCCTTCCCTTTTTTAATCACAAGGCGGTTATGAAATAGCCAGGAGTGCTCGTACATGGCCATCTACTCCTGAATTTCATCAAAAAAATTCTGCTGCGCTGGTAACAACATATGGGGGGCATTCGAAAATGCTATGTTCTGAATCATAATGTCTCGATTCATTCTGATTTTAATGAATTCATGGCAGTTTGAGCAATTTGTAAAGCACAACCCCAATTAGATGTTTTAATAATCTCTTTTTTTCCCTTATGAGATGGATGCTCTAATTATCCAGTACAGAACAAAAAAAAAAAAAAAAAAAACATTTTTTGAAATTAGAAGAATAAATTCCAGTTCACGGAAAAACAGGATCTCACCCTGGACCCTCATGACATGTTCAGTTAGTCGTCCTGCTAATTGAAGCAGTGGTTTTCTCTTTGATTTTGATTGCATTTCAGCATACAGCAAGCCCATTAACATGATTCAAAGATCTGCTCATTGCACAGTGATTATTTTACAGAGCTGCCGACCCTGCTGTGTTCTAAACTTGATCTGGGGAGAGGATTTCACAACGCAGGATTACGGGGTTAGCCAGATAACTGCACAGAATAAAATCCAAAAAGCTCTTAACCCTTTGAACCCTACAGGCCAGTTTAGCAGCTGTGTAGAGAAAGTAAAATAATCCGAAATTCCAAAAAACCGGTTTTCAAACATCTGACTTTGATCACATGACTTTTGGTTGTCATGTGACCTTGTTTACGATCAGGTGGTTTCCCCATCACAGTAAACTGTGTTTTGGCATCAGAGGGGGTCTCCACCCCTTAATATAATACAGGATTCAAAAGGATAACCTCTGGCAGGTTATGATTTAAGAGGGCTTTTCGTTTTAAAAGAAAGTGATGAGCTTTCTCTGCTAATTACCCAACTTTAGCTAGCTCTGCGATACTGCTTTGTGAAACAGCAGGCCCGTGTCGCTCAGATGTCCTTGAAAGCATGAGCTCCATGCTGGCGGGTAAGACACAGGCTACATGTATTCCGGAGCTTTTTGCTTATAGGCTGCGGGCAAGTAAAAGTGGGTCCTCTGATGCTTTTTTCTTTCCTCTGGAATCACGCAGGCCGATGCTACACGGGCTCTGAGTTCGGGAGGGAATTTTATTCCAGGCCGGTACGTGTGCCGACTGCCCATGAGGATACTTATTTGAGTTTTTCTCCTTTTCTTCCCGGGAGCGGTTCTGCTGCAATATCGCCAGGAGATTTTCTGAGAGACTGAGCAGTATGTGGCTCAGGGTAGAGCCTTCCGGAAAACTCAAACGCTCCTTCTGGGAGCTGGAGGAGACCGATCCACATTTAGACGCGGTGGGGAGGAAGATATCCACATTCTGGCGCGATTCGCCTTCTCGGATGAAATGTGCACCTGTTTCGTAAATCTCCTCTCCTTCAGGAGACAATTTAAAAAAAAAAAAAGGAAAAAAGAAGAAAGCAACAGTGGAGACAATGCAGTCCGTAAACGGCAATAGAAAAATAATCTCTTTAATACTGAGGAAGCTGAAATAAGAAAGAATGACCTGTGTTCTGTCAGCCTCAGCCTGCAACTCAGAGCCTCAAGTAATTGCAAGTTTGGATCCATTAAAATGTTGCAAGTAAAAAATATTGAGCAATTAAACCTGATGATTTCAAGCTTGCAATATTGGAGCTTTTCCTGCAATGAGAATCCTATAGAAGCATTTATAGAAGCATTTCAATGCAGTATGGCTGAGGTTTAACACTTGCCTAGTTCTAGTTAAACACCCTCCATTTCCGGAACAACGACCAGAGCTTATTGAGTATCATTCATTTTTAATGCCTTTGCCTTACCATTTTTTGTCCCTATAAAGTCTCGACAAAGGCCCTATGTATGAGAAAATACGCATGCTTATATTATTGGTGTTCAAAAGTAACTTGTATTCCACTATCCATTTCCACTGTACTGGTTCATTTTGGTTGTAAATACATAATACTTGGGGCAACAGGGTAGCCTAGGGTAGGTTCCTTGACCAATAGCCAAAGAGGTTCTGGTTGAAGCCCCCAGTGGGTCCTGGGATTCTGGCTTTGATCTGGAGAGATGATACTGGGATGAACTCAGCTGTTGGGCCCTTGAACAAGGCCCTTAACCCCCACAAAATTGATTGAGGCTCCCCACTTTCTCTCTGTTCCTTCTCTGTTATAACTGTTCTATCTGCCACTTCTCCCAGGGCATCCTTGAAAAAGAGAGACGTGTTCAGTGGAATTACCCTGGTTAAATAAAGGTAAAAAGAAGTGCATGCTTGTTGTGCCAGACACGTGCTTGTGCCTTTTAGCCTGTTGCAGAATGGGCCGAGTTGAATCACTTATGTTAATCGTGAATGATCCAATCTGGCCTGTGTCTCTGCTCAGCTCACAAGCTGATATTTCATGTGTCCTTGCGCTGATGGTTCTAGGGCACTTTGTTCTGAATACTGACAGATTCGTGAGTAACGGCCTCGGTCGCGTTACCGCGGAAAGTTCCGCGAAATGAACGCGTGATTGATTTCGGGATTTATGTGGGATGTGTAATTTGTCTCATCGCATTCATCTGCCGTTGCCCTAGGTCTGAACGGACGCGGTTCTCGTTGCTCGTGCGTTTTGAGGATTCCGGTTAAATCAGCGGGTCATTTTGATCCCGCGATGGATGTCCTCCTGCGGGAAATGGGGATTTTGCATTGTGACGGGGCCTGTGATGCATATCCTACTCTGAAATGCGACTGCATAAACGTGTCACAAGGCCTAACTACTGAGTCAGAACACATCTGAGAGTGTCGCCCTCATTGTGTCTGCTGTAATATTGAGACCATCTGGGATCACACCAGTTGTGTGAAAGCGATCCTCTTATTTTTTTCGGTTTCGCAGTCCTCATTATAACTCTTTCAGTAAGTGCGAACTCGGGCCACCCTGTCTACAGACTCAGTCTTCCTTTTGATCCCGAATTCTTACCTGGCATGTTTGGTGACTGCGTCTAGAAAGGTTACGATACTATCGAGTTCACGAGAATCGTCCAGATACAGACACAGCCACATGCAGAAAACATGCAGAATTTTTCAAAAATTCAAAAAGTCAGTTTTATAGTTGTTTTGGACTGGTTTTGCTGAGAGTAGGCCTGAAGACACATAGACACAAACACACACTCTCTAAAAGACCGACTGAAAACAATATCAGCATCAAAATCACGGCTGGTAATAATGATATTGAGTAGACCCTCAACATTTCATTAGGTATTTTAAAATATCTACAGTCTATTAATGTGGTGAAAACTGCAATTGCAATTGGCTGAGATCGTGTGTGACAGTCCCAAGCACAAAGCTGGGAAGTCATTGTGGTGCTGGACTTCAGACACTGCTCATATCTGTCAAAGGAGCATTTCTCCATAATGGATCTTCTAATGTCCAGCTGTGTTCATCTATTACTTCCCTGATCAAGTTGTCCAAGTAGAACTACTAAAACTGCTAATGAATCTTTACAACAAATTGCCTGTCGTCTTTTACAACTCTGTGCCTAATTATTCTAATTGTTTTGAACGGCTGTTTGAATCCTTCAGTGATTCAATCAGCCACCTCGTAGGAAGTATCGTGGAGTCTGCGTAGAGTATGCTTAGGCCAGTGTGTCGGTCAGTTGTTTAAGAGTGTGATGTAGTGTTTGTGGTGTGTATGGGCTTTCACTGTTGTTTGGAGGTGTTGGTGTGTTCCTTTTGTCTGTGCTTGTGAGGGGGATGTTCTCCAGACGGGGCACCAAGTATACGGAATTTGGTTTATCCACATATCAGAAGTTATGATTGTTATTTGTATAACTAGATTCATCAATTCTGCCATTTTTGTGGCGATCCTCTTAAAACGTCTGCTGTCTACAGGCTGTCCATTAATATTGGTGAAATTCATTGCCAGAAAGATTTCGGGCCAGGCAGTAGGGTTACTGGGTGGAAAGGTAGACGCAGAACATCTCTGAATTTTGACGTGGTCTAAAGCACTCCAGAATTAATGATCTGAGAGTAGGCTAGCTGCCCTTGACTGAGGCTCATTTGCCTGATGCAGTGACCTCACCTTATGGAGCTTGATTACTTCAAAACAGTCCTCAGTAACTTTTGCTCATTTGCAACCAAGCATTATTTAGCTCACTTTTGAAGTCTAATTGGTAGAATGACCAGTCAGTTTGTTTTTAGCTGCCACTATTGTTCATTGCATCACAAAGTTAAGAAGCATTTTGCTGTTCATATTAAAAATGACATGAGACGTTCATTGGTTTTTAGAAGATTCTGTATCCGTGTTGTACATAAAACGGCAGATATTTGTTAGCTGGGCTAACAAGTGGCGCTTTTTTGCACAAATGTCCGATAGGGTTTGATACAGCATAGATGAAGTTTCCTATATCAACCCCTTTGCACAGAATACGAATAATGCCAATTTTTGCCTGTTATGCATGAGCCTATTTAGGCTTTTCAGCTCAGTTTTTGTATCACAGAAACTCTAGAAAATGATTCCAGAGAAGCACAACATTTGGAAATTCAGTTAAAGATTTATTTGAAAGTTATATTTCTGAATTTACAGTTACTGGCATCTATATCTGCACAAAGGGGTTAAATGTATTCTTTTTAACGCTGAAAACATTTTGGGGGTTTGATAAGCCATAGATGTTTCCCATTTTAAACGTAGTCTTTTAAACATTGAAAACATTTTGAATTAAATAAGTGCCTTCTTAAAATAAATTGCACCTTTTAAAAAGTTCTAAAACAGGAGATAGAATTCAGAGAAAGTTTGAGATGAATTAATTATTAAGATTTTTGCCATCCTAACAATGTTGCATGTAATAGACCTTTACATAGATTGTAAATATAGTGTATATGTGATCTTTTGTAATTTCTTAATAATTTCTTAATCTTTTTGGGATTATTTATTGGTCTTGAGTATTTGATAAATACATTGTTTGATTGCTAATCAGGCAATCTTGAATGGGAACAGGTTAAGAGCAATTATTAAAAGGTAAGGTTACTGAAGGGCATCTAGACTGCATCGCTGACACTGGCCTGCAATACTTCTTCAGTGAAGGCTGGAACTCCTCAGAAAGGAACTATGACTTTAGAGAGCAGAAGAAATTGACAACATCTCTGGGGGAAAAAGTAGGATCGCTCTTTTTACGCACACACACACACACACACGCACACACACATCTGTTGCTTGAGCCTGCTGTGTTTCTTCCGCAGTAATGAAAAGATCACAGGACTGTGCTTGGCCTTTCGCTTCACCATGGTGTGGTCACGTCCTCCGGGAGAAAGGAACTGACCGGTCCGGCTCATTAATACTGCAGGAAGAGGCAGCGGCCATGATGATTTATGAATCAAAGGAGCACATCCGTGGAGGACAGTGCTGCTGTGAGGATTCAGCCCTCTCAGCTGAAGCGCTGTCATGTTCTGCTGGTCTTGGCAGTGGGTAAAAAAAAAAACTGGATTCATGTCTGATGACTATGAGATTTTGCTTCGGGTTAATGCTTTTTGTTTTCTGTTTGGGTATAATTGCCTAACCTTTTTTTTTTTCTACATATGATTCCCCTTGACTGACAGACTCTGACTCTTGGTTTTTGAACAAAAATCACAATCGTCTCTTGCATTACGTCAAAACATTTTTGAACAAACTTCTCCGGGAATTCTATAACCAGTCAACACTTTCAATTTAGTATGTCGAGTCACAGCGGACAACAGTGAATGCTTTTCCTTTGGTTTCTTGATAAATCTCTGGATTCATAACATGTCACAAATTGATGGTTGACTGAGGAGAATGTCTGTAGGTGGCCATTTTTAAATGGAGTAAAATGCACGCTGCGCATTTAGGATTTCTGGAGCCCGTAGATGTCGAAGTGTGGAGGTGGTTTGGGGCAGTGGTCAGCAATGGAGACCTTGTGTCTGAGATTTCAACCTTACATTAGCTGTCAGGTTTCTCAATATGAGAGTATTTGTAAAGTGCTTACATGTACAATGTTCATTGTACAGGTTGGAACAGGAAGCCGTCGCAATGCTAACACACTGTGATCGTCAAGAATAGGATAAAGGTTAAAGCAGTGTATTGTTTTAATGTGCTGACTTGGCCTGATTCGGAAGTTCACCTTGCCAGACCTGGTCCCATAGTATCCCATGATGATTCAGACTCAGAATCCTGCACTTAAAATTACTGCGGAACAATGCGAACCGACTGCCACTGTTCCACCTGTAATGTTTGAATGCAAATGCAGCAAATCTTTCTCACATTCTGTAGTTTAATGTCAGTCAGCTGATGAGCTATTTGTGGTTTTTTTAATCAAGAGCAGCATTTGCTTTAAAGTGATTTGGAAAGAACATTCAACTCAAGAATTATTGAAACCTCTCATGAAAGTGAGGAATAAAGTAATAAAAAACCATCTACTTTTCCTTACAAATTACATTCACTCTAAACTTTATACAGCTCATTTATTTCACATTCAGTTATTGTACTTTTTTCCCCAAAAAATGTTATGGAAAATTATTGACACCCTACAGGGCATTTGCAGTAACTTCACGTGAAAATCCAGAGGATTAGTCCAAGATACCCATGAGTCTTTACCGACCTTGTCAGACATAAGTCATGTTTCCTGCCTGTTGCTCTGCTGTTTTCTGTGTTTTTATGTCAAAGGCAGTCAGTTTTGGGGGTTGCTTTCACAGGACAAAACTTAAGGTGTGTTTCATTAAGCCTTATGAAGTGCCTGTCTCAAGACTGCAGGTACTGTGTGTGGTGTAATAGAGAGTGTATTATTAGGGTAAGAAAATCAAATGTTTTGTGGAAACTTGTTACCTCAAAAAAATTATGTAAGCCGGGGTGTCCAATCTTATAATGATAATACATCAATTTTATATAGCGCTTTTCTGGGCACTCAAAGACACTTCACAATGGATACATTATTCATTCACGCTCTGATGGTGGTAAACTCCATTTTTGTAGCCACAGCTGCCCTGGAGCAGACTGACAGAAGCATGGCTGTCAGTCCACACCTACAGCCTCTCCAACCACCACCAACCATTCACACACAGCCATACAGGAGTGTTCCTATTATTGTATTTTTTGTGGGTGGGGGAAACCGGAGTACCCCCACGCGAACATGGGGAGAACATGCAAACTCCACACAGGAAGGCCCCAGGCCGGATTCAAACCCACAACCTTCTTGCTGTGAGGCAGTAGCACTAACCACTGTGCCACCATGCCCTCCAAATCTTATCCGTCAAGGGCCGGAGTGGGTGCAGGATTTTGTCCGAGCTAGCTGTGCGACTGCACCTGATAAACTAATCAGGGGTTTCAATCAGGACCTTGGAGGGTAGAATCAGGTGTGTTAGTGTTGGGCTCTAACAAAAACCAGCACCCGCACTGGCCCTTTCTGGATAAGATTGGACACCCCTGATGTGAGCCAACTTCATTGCATTGTGTGGACAGTACTTAAAGAACATAAGGTAAAAGTTATTCTTTCCGCGTTAAGTTCTACGGTCTTATGAGAAATACGAGCAACTCGTATTGAGCAACTTCCATTGTAGTCAGAGGCTGAAAGTGTTTTGCATTTTAACATGTTGTTGGTGTAACTGTTTCCTTGGAAAGTTAGTTGATTTTGGGCGATGAGAGTAAATGTCAATGATGTAATTGTGAGAGTTTGAAATGAGGACCTAGAGACCTCTATGGAATTTGGAGCGGTTGATTTTGACTCTTAATGTGAAAGGAAGATAGAACTGTGAAGCTTTGCTTTGTTTTTTTTTTTTTTTTGTCAACAAATTTGGAGCCTTTTTACATTTTTTTTTGTGTTTTTATTAATATTCTTTGCACCTTTTTTATTGGATTTGTGAGACTTCACAAACAGATACTCTTGGACTTTTGCACTTGGAAGACCTGACTCATTACAGTTGTCAGTGAATTTAAGCTGACTTAAATTCATCATTTTCTCACTGGTTTTTTTATGTTCTCCTCAGACAACTGGCAATTTAGTTGCTAACCAGCATTTTTACATTTCATAATGGCTATAATCAGAAAATGTGTTTTTCAGGCCCTAACTTGTACTGAAATGGAAAAGAAAATACTTTAATTGGCATTTTGCGCAGTGTTGTAGCATGCTGCTGAATAAACAAAATCTTAACTGTCTCATTTTGGTAAATTATCTGAAAGTAAAAGAAATTTGTGATGAAACATTTAAATTTTGTTCTCTGCGAATCACAGAAAGAAATGTTTGTGAGCGGTTGGGCTGCTGTGTTCTTTTGTCTTGTGGGGCAACAACTCCAGAAAGGTTTAATCGGTTTGTTTTTTCTCATCCTTTTTTTGGGGGGGGGGGGGGGGGGGCATAGCAACAAGAGGAAGTGGAGTTTTGAAATTAGGAGTGTTTTTGAACATCATCCTTTGACCCATTCACAATGCTGTGGAGCCCGCTACGATTTTCTCCTATTAGACCTGATTTGTTCATTGCCGGTAAGACAAAAATGAGCTCAGTCTGTATTCACTAACTGCAAAGTACACAGTGTGTGCCTGCTCCCACAAGGCTGTGCAGCATCATTTCATGCATGGGCTGCAGGGAGTGAGTGCCTATAGTCGGGAAGACAAATTTTTTTCTAGCGCTGTACAAATCGGCCTACTTGGGAAGTTTTTTTTTTTTAAATTACTCAAATGAGCATGCTTTATGAGCAATATTATGGAAGAAAATAAAAGGAGAAAACTATCCAAATTAAGGAAAGGATACAAATGAGAAATTGAGACAACAAAGGTTCAACAAAAACATTGTTTGGCAATAAACCTAGCAGATGAATCAAGTAACATGAATATCGAAAATATATGAAAGTATATTAAAACTACAGCAGATTGATGCTGGTGGCAGGAACAGTTGACCAGAATTGACCAAAAACTGACCAGAGGAACACAATTGTACTAAATAGAAGGAACAGACAGACATCAGACAGACGGATGGACAAAAATCAAACAAATGGGGTAGGTTAGGTGGTGTAGACTGACCAACCTGACAAATATCAATCTATACATTTTTCTCTTTTCCCTTCTTTTACTTTTGTTAAATATTGTCATATTATTTTACATAATTAAAGCTGAGCAAAATCGCTGTTACACAGGAAAAAAAGAGAAATGACAAAAAACACATTCATTAGAGATCTAATCCACACTCTCAGAAATAGGGGTCCAGCAGGAGTCCATTTCTGTTCCCCAAGGTATTATGTACCTTTTAGGGCTAATTATAGGACCTTGAGGTACCTTTGTGAACCTTTTTAGGGTCAAAAAGGTACTGCTGTTGTACCTCAGAAGTGGGTTTTCATTTGTTTTGGATCATAAAAGTACCTTTTAGACCCTGAAAAGGTTCACACAGGTACCTCAAGGTCCTATAATTAGCCCTAAAGAGTACATAAGTGCTGAACAGAAAACACAGTAGAATTCAAAAGATCTAATGGGACACAAAAACAGAGGTGGAGCATAGTTTTGGCTGAAAGCAGATCTGGAATTGATTATTTCTTCATGTTGTGCTATTGAGTGCATTCGGAAGAATTTGCAGAACTTCATTTTTTTGAGATATGAAAGTCTGAAGTTGGCAGAATTGGTATGATAGGACATGAGAAATGGTTTCCAGATGTCATTAAATGATATGATTTGATTATTTGATAGCGCTGTTGTTTTTTCCATTGTGATATGTTTTGTTAACCAGTTCAATCAATGTTTATTTAGACTGATGATATTTTTGTCATCCCAGTGATGTGAGTTTATAGCCTCTTCTCCAGCGTCTGCTGTTATATAGTTTTCCTGCATCAGTTGTGTTTACGTTGTCAGTCCTCTCAGGGTGGGCGGATACAGAGGCACAGCTGTAACCTGTCAACTGTATCCCCACCATGATGGCTGCTTAGAGTCGGCATTTTGCAATGTTTTTCAGCGGTAATTTGTGCATAGCCTGGAGTTGAAGCCGGCCCTTACCCGATCGGTGAACACTAGTGGCCCCGCAGCCACACAGTAAATGTCTGTTCCTGCTACAAACCCTTCTCATAAAACATGCCCTTACCACTGCTGTTCTGACAGCCTTGTCCTGCTGACATCCTCTCCCAGTCTAATCTTAACTTTCTCAGGGCTACAGGCTACCTGTCAATCACTGATGCTCTCTCTCTCTCTCTCTCTCTCTCTCTCACCACAGAATATCACCACAGCTTGGCTCTCTGCCTATCAATCTTAATTACCTGTTCTATTCTTGCGCACCTAACCTCATACTGTCAACTTTAAGTCCATGGTTCCTCTCCAACACCTGATCAAAACATAGTACAAAGGAGTACACCAAGAATGTTGAAGTGCTTCAATGTTATCTGGGCAGGTTACTGTATGACTGTAAAAGCCTAATGTCTGATTGAATGGACATCATACCGAATTTTCTGTGCTGCCAAACCGGTCTGAGATTACCGCTGCGGGATTCAGGGCTACTGTCTACTGTTGAGACTTCAAGGTCTCGCTTTCTCTGTTTGAACTGTTCAGGAAGACAGCGGGAACTGCCCTGCTCAAGATGAGAATATTGTTGACAGAAAATTTGGGGGCACTTGTTTCACACCCTTGCCAAGAAAACAAGCTTCATACTTTATGTTGGCAGGAATGAATGGGGAGTTTGTTCAATTCACATTGTTTAACGTGGCGTAAGCAGAACACCGGCTCGGAGTGGGAAGAGTTGTTCAATGCCATTCGTTTTTTTTGGAATGAGCCTTTGGATATTCAGGGAATGCATGAGAACGCAAAAATGGTGCACGGTTTTGACCAGATGGCATGCAATAACTTTCATTTAACGGTTTATATTCCCACAAATGTACTTTTCCTGTTGCACTCCTGATTGTCAGTGCCAGTGACATTCCATAGCTGGGCTTGGCACTACTAAGTTTGCTCAGAAAGGCTGTGTCTATTTGTATCAATGCTGGGAGGGCTGGCTTATATTCATGGGTGGTTGGTGAGTATGGAAGGTAAGAAGGCTTGGGTTTGCTCAGTATTGAGGGTAAGAAGGGTTGGGCTTGGTTAGTATGGAAGGTCAGAAGAGTAGAGCTTGGCTTAGATGGAAGGTAAGAGGGGTCAGGCTTGAGTAATATGGATTGTAAGAAGGGTTGGGCTTTGCTTGTATTGAAAGTTACAGTATATGAAGTGTTGGGCTTGGTTACAGAAGATGGTAAGAAGTATTATAGTCTATATCGAAGGTAAGAAGGGTTGGGCTTGGTTTGTATGGAAGGTTAGAAGGGTGGGGCTTCATTTGAATGGAATGTAAGTGGAGTCGGGCTTGATTAGTATGGATGGTGAGTGGGGTTGGACTTGGTTTATATAAAAAGTAAGAGGGGTTAGGCTTGATTTGTATGGAAAGTCAGAAGGGATGGGCTTAGTTAGTATGGGTTTTAAGAAGTATAGGGCTTTGCTTGTATAGTAGGTTACAGTATATGAAATGTTGAGCTTGGGTACTGTGGTTGGTAAGAAGTGTCGGGCTTGGTTAGTACTGAAAGTAAGAAGGGTTGTACTTGGTTAGTATGGAATGTAAGAAGGGTTAATGTTGTTCAGTACTGAAGGTTAGAAGGGTTGGAGGTGTTTTGCATTCAAGTTAAGAAGTGTTGGGCTTGGTTAGTACATGTGTTTAAGAGGGCTGCATAGGGTTGATTAGTGCCTAAGTAAGTGGGCAGGGTGAAATGATGAATTAATTATATAGACTTATGAAATGCTGTTTGGGTACGGGATTATTGCATACATTATTTACAGTTGCTTTGTCCAGGGCAAAGTAGCTTATTTACCTCGGCGATATGCAGGAGTTCAGAATAAGCTTGTAATTAAGTACACAGGGGGTGCATGAAAAAATAATTGGCTGTACCGCATTGGCTGTACCGCACAGAAACCATTATTGTTATTGTTAACTACAGTCTGTCCATAAGTATTTGGAGATTCGCATTATCATAAAGATTTGTGATCCCAACATTTCTCACTTGATATGGATATAAATCCCTTCAATTTTAACACAAGCTCTGTTCTTTAATTTGGAATTTATATCTATGCAGAGTGAACTGTGTGGCTATTACCATCCTTTAAAACTTAGAGTATTTCGGTTTTCTGACCCTCCCGAACTTTGCCGTGAGTTACATCTTAGGTAAGGGGCCCAGTTTTTTGTCAAAAGTTGAGGGAAGGATTTGTGAGAAACTCCTTAGATCCGTCTGTCTATTAATAGCGCACAACGATGAATTATTCACTGGCCCATGGCAGCTTGGCCAAGACGGGATTGTTGAGACAAGGACCAAATGTCTGCTTCTACGGGGACAATGGCATTTATGAATTTTTTAAAGGAGATTGTGCATCTCCCAGCATGCATTGCTAAGGCCATACAAGCCAGTCATTGACAAAGTTGCTGTGACTTTGTCTTTATAATATCTACTCAGGGAGGAAGGAAAAAGTCAAATTAGTCTATTGTGAATCTTTCATTCAAGTGCTGTACTTTGTTGTGAGGTAACTTTAACATCTCTTTGAATTTATGCTCTTATTTAAAAAAAAAAACAGCTAAGGATTTATTACGTATCTAAATAATGAATCTGCTTCACTGTGTCATTTACCATAAAATATTACTGTATTAGCATCGCTGGGCTCTAATGGTGGATACTGGTGCAACAGGTATCCTCTTCAGTTAATAATTATTTAAATTTTATTGCACACATCCATCCACTTTTGTGCCCATCTTTGAGTATGTTTGCCAGCTGTGCTATAAATGGTGCGTAGTGCTCAGTTCTATCCTTCTGTTAGTATTCTGTGAAAGTCTGGAGATTTGGCCTGCCATGTTGTTTATATTCAATGCAATGAGTGATTTGAATGAATCATTGGAGGAATAATGGACCATTGTGCCAGTAGAAAGTTGGCATGATTCCTGGAATTAATACAGGCTACTGCTCGATTTTTAAAATCGGCAGTAAATGTGCTGGCACGGCCACTGACGCGATCAAACTTGCCACCAAACCGTCTCACTGGGCCAATAGATTTTATTATGCAGCCAAATATTGAAAACTTTGACATTTTTATCCGAGTGTGCAGATAAATCGCATGGGTCCAATCACAGAGCAATTGCAGTGACTGGCTCATTTTATTTGGTAACACTTGACAAAGCGAGAGCATGTATATACCTGGTAGCTGCATTAATAATACCTTATAATGGCCTAATAATGCATTATAATTACCGCTTGATTTGTTATTACATGGGAATACAAAGTGCCCACCCTCCAGGGATGAGTGTAGATTCTTGGCTAAGTGTAGCCATATTTTTTTCTGCCAACTATGTCACAAATGCAGTATGCGGCTCCTCGGTTTGCATCCAAAATGGAGTAGGCCCTTAACAGAGTTCGGATGGAAATCAATCAGGGCCTCGAGGAAGTGGAGTCAATGATTAGCAGGGCCTGCGTTAGATTTCGTTCTTTAATGAACTACACCACTGGGATTTGGGTTCTCTGAAAATGAGCCGGTTGGAGGGGGTATATGAACCTTTGCAATGATGGGTTTCTTGTAAGGAGTCGATGATGCTGTTAACTCACATCCTGCCACGCTGTCATTCCACGTACAATTTCCTCTTTATTGAAGCAGAAACATTATGATGGCAGCCTACAGTGCTCTTTGAGCTTTTTAAAGTCAGACATTTTGGCTCTTGCATTGCTGATATTCCTAGTGCGATGAAGCGTTTCCCCTGTAGAATTTCAGAGGAAGCTGTTGTCAGCGTTGCACAGTATTACACAGCATACCTGTCTTAGCCTTTCTTGCACGCAAACTGAAACATTCAGTAAATAATTCGAATTATGTGTCATTGTAAGTTCATTTTTGTTGCTTGACAATGAACTGGCTCTTATAATAAGTTTTGTCGGCCCACATTCGATTAAGCCAAATTCATTTTCAGGACCATCTTGTTTTAACCAGCGCTTTCGTTTGGCCAAATTTGCTGTTAAATTCCCATTGCATGCTTCTAGAATGCTGTGCTTTTTTGAACTCAGAGCTGATTTTATGTATTACTTCGCCTCTGGAGTTTTCATCTCCACAAAACCTTTTGTAGTGCTTTCAGCAATTAGGACAGTGCTGATTTCAGCCATAGCTCCAACAGTTCATAAATTAAAGATGGAACTGCTTTCAAAATGAGTCATTTACTGTGGTGTATTGTAAGTGAAAGCCTGACTTTTCAAAAAAAAATGAATCTGATTAGGTCTTTAGTACAGATTTTGAATGTGCATTCTTTGTGATATGGCCATTTCTGATGTGAAATTATGAGGCTAATTCATCTCTCATTATGCATTGAATTTCTCATTAAGAGCCGTCATAGTTCATGAGCTGGAGTTGTGTTTAGAACGATGCCTTCATGAGCCAGGGGATCCCAGAACTGCTGTTTGGGAATCATTGACTTGTTAGCGAGGAAGGCTAACACACCGGCGCCTCGTTTAACATGTCTGTTCATTGGTTTTAGCTGTGTGCAGAGAGGCTAATGATATCTGCTGAACAGCCCTCTGGGAGAGCAGCACAGGTGAAGCAAGTCGGCTGGTTCATTGACGTGTAAAGGACGGACACTGAGTTCAGTGGTTTCCAAAATCTGCACTCGGTTCCGCTGTGCATGCTGGTTTTTGTTCCAACCAAAATTACGATTGTGTAATTAAGACTGTTCATTTTCCTTAATTTGTGTATTTACACGCTTGAAAGGTATTCACCCACTTTGACAGCAATAATTATGTATTTATTGATGTTTAAAAGCCCAACATTCATCTTCTGTTTATTTTGCTAAATTCCAAGTTAGCCTGCCAAGCCAAGGTGAAAATACATTTTACCTGATCAAAAGACTGTGGTAAATCAATGATCTGCTAATTAGGTTTCAGATCGCAGGTGTTTAAGTTCTTTCCAAATGCTTTTCCTGGAACCAAACACAAAAATAACACCAAGCAGGTTTTGCTCATTAACAATTCAAAGTCAAAACAAATTATAATCACCCAATAATTGGTTAGTTTTAGCAACCTGACATCACTAATTTATACAATTAGAAGCCATTTGATTGTTCAGTTTCAAGAGTCACAATTTTCACATTTTTTATGCAATAAAGTAATTTGCTTTGAAGTAAAATTTGAATATGGAGTTCTTCAGGGCATGCATAAATATTTCTGACATTAAGTGGCTAAAACGGGTGAATTATCCCTGTAATCACGAGTAGCTCAATTATCTGAAATCCGCTTCTCTTTAAAATTCCAGGATTACACTTGCGGTTGGAACAAAAACCAGCAGACACAGTCAATCCTTAGGAATTTGTTTGGGAACTAAAGAACTCCCGGAGTTCCTTCAGATGGACTGATAATGTTAAATTAATTTGTTTGGCACCTTGTGTATATAATTACATAAGAATATTGGCATTCATGAAATGCTCTTATCCATAGCTCCCAAGTGACCCGCATTCGAATAGCGAAACCCGCGGACCTGCAAGCAAGTGAAAAAACCTGCAATTTGCGCATTGCAGGATTTACACATTATTTCTCCACCCACGTGTAATAATGTGTTCTGAATCAACGAAATTAAATGCAAATTCCACCACCCGGTCATTGGACTCTTTGCATTGAAATGGTGTTCTTCCCTTGTGTATGTGGCTTTGATCTTGTCACTGCAGTTTCTTCCCGTGGTCCACAAACATGCAGGCTAGGTTGATTGAAGACCCTCAATTAACCATAGATGTGAGTACCTGAGTGAACAGTATATGATTTGATTCCTTTGCATGTTTAGAACAGTACGACGGATGACATCGTATTGCCGCAAAAGCACTGAAAGCGTCATTAAAAAATTAATTAGGAAAAAAAACCCCCAAAAACAGTGATAAAAGAATGTAAAGTAAGGACTAGTACATAAATAGATTTGTTTTAAAATAAGGATCTGAAATGTATAACTGTATCAAATCAAAGGTTGTATATTTATAGAAATGACTGATAAAGTGATGCTGTCCCTTAGCCTCAGGGGACAGGGGGCTAACCTTCACAAAATGGAGGGCGCTAATGAGCGATGAAATGACGGGATGAATGTGAGAGGGAGGCTCTGGAGATTAGAGGGGGGCTCTCGTGGAGAGGTGACAGTGGGTTAATGACAGAATGAGACGGGGGGTGTTGTGAATGGATTCGAAGGTGTATACTGGGACGGGTTACTGAGATTGGTGTCGAGGGCAGGTGGGATGAAGGACACCCGTGCGGTAGGAGGGGCTGATGGGAAACAAGTTAGCATGCTCAACAGCGGCTAAAACCTGTGGGAGGGATGGAGAAAAGCGACAGAGGAGTGAGAAATGGGTTGATGAAGGAGGGATGCAGATGGCAATGAGGTATGAAGAGAGGGATGGGGTGAAGAAGGGTGAAGAGGGAGATGAGGAGAGATGGTGCGGTAGGAGGAAAGGAGAGATGGATGAAACGATTGATGGAGGGACACGAGTGGGAGGACGGAGGAAATTGCTGGCAGGGAAGGTGGATGATTCGTTATCTATCCTCATTCGCCGGCTCCGATTATTGGAGTTCGTCATGTACACAGCGGAGCCTGTCTATGGTGAATGTGCGAGGCCCCGTCTCCGCGAGTAAATCACGCTGAAAAACAGAGCTGGAGCTGAACCTCAGCCGGCAAGACCAGGAAGTCTCTCCAGCTCTTCGGGCCTACTCTCATAATGCTTCATTACAGCTGTTTGTGGGAATCTGTGGGTGGGCTAATCTTACAGACTGCTACACCTCCAACTGGCATTGGACGGCGTACGGCATTCGTGGCATGTATCGTACAAAATTGTCGTAATGGAAGAAGAAAGTCTAGCAGGGCGATTGCATTGCAAATGTTAAATGTGAATTTTTCTGATTAGTTTTAGTTGCTTAATTTTTAAGGCCACTCTCTTTTTGGTTGACCTTGAGAAAGCGGCCACTTTCTGTTGATTTGAATAAGTGCACAGGACTGCTACCTGCTGATCAGGTTTATGTTGGAAATTGCTGCATGTTGATTGGCTTGGAGTCAGGTGCAGAAATTCTGTTGGTCCACTGCCTTTGGATTAGCTTTGAGTACTGGCTTTGAGTCTGTTTCAGTTTTTCTTTACTTTAATATTTTAGCTGCAATGCTTTCTGTTATGGTATCTTGCCCACCTTATTCCCACGTTCCATGACCCCTTGCGCGATTTATGGGCGCAACTTCCACTGCATCTAGTCACTGAACAGTTTACCATGGTAACGGCTAACACTAATAATCTTTTTTTTTTTAAGCAATTGGTAAATAATATATGGGGGAACATCACCTTTTGCTCCTCAGATGGGATAAAGTTACAGTACCGCTGCCTTCTACTGTCGAGGAATGGGAGAACGACCTGAAGCACTGGTCACAGATAACGAGCACTAGCGTATTTGCCTAGATTGGCGACTCCATTGCCACAGCTATGAACAGTCTAAAAAATGCTCAGAATCGTATGCAGTACTTCTACAGCAACAAGTTTGTTCGCATTTCATGAAAGGAGGTAGGACATGATCTTATGTACCTTAAAGCAGATATACTTTCTGACAGTATTTATGAAGGATACACAATATTTCAGAGGTAAATATTTCTCTACATATGAAATGTAATGGTTTGTTATGCAGAGTAAGCCATCCGACAGTACATGAGGCAAATAAGCACCACTCCAGCGAATTAAATTATAGAGTATGAAGCTGCTTGCTAATCCAATCCTGTAACATGTAAAACACACTGAGTCCATTTAGCCCATCCTTTTAATTTTAGTGAATTGAGGTTTGGAGTGCAGGACTATTGATTGAAACAGAGTTTTCTGTTTTCATATTGCAGTAAACTATTGCCACTTCTACAGCCTCATCTTAAACTGTTCAGGATGAAACGTTAGTTACACTGAATGGCATTACTGGACGAATATATCAATCTTCTCTCCGACCTGAACGTGAATCATACCTGGTGCTCTCCAGACACTGCTCTAAAAATGCTTTGGAGGACCCGGCGTCTCCTCTGCGGCGGTCTGTCTGAGCGTCACCATAAAGTAGGAATCGCTGTTTGTCGACACAATAAAATGAACGGGGGGCTATTTAAAGTCAGGTTTTTCGGCCACATTCTGGCTTCCTCCTCTGTAGGTAGGCGATGGAAACCATATCACTGAACACAAGGACAATCCCCTATGTTCTGGATGTTTGTTCAAAACACTGTTGATCAAGCCATAAATTTAGCTTCCTCTATTTGTTAGTACAGCCTCGAACAGCACAGCTTGTGCAGAGCTCTGAAGGGACATTTTAAGAAAAACAAGTTAATTTCTTGAAAAACAAATCGCTAAGTTAACTGAATTATTTTCGAATGAACCGCTGCTGTTACTTACTAGCCAAGCGCTAAAAGCTACTTCCGCCAGAAGTTGCACCACGATCATATCTACAGTAGCGCCCTCAGGAATAAGGTGGGTAAGTTTCAGAGAAACTTGTTTTCCTCCCTCTGGTGAAAGGTGTACTTTCATTCTATGCTGGTGTGTATTGCTACATTTTCTTTTGTATGGGGGGAAAATGGACAAAACCACAACTTTTATAATTGGAAAAAATTATACACTAATTATACATCTACCACTTGAGTCAAAGTTATTTGATGAAACCTTTTTTTTTTTTTTTTTTTTTGAAATAGCCTCTGACCACTGAAAGAATCATGGAACTCATTTGTTGTTCTAAAAAATTCATGGTAATTTTTGAACTCTTACTTGTACTGGAATTGATAGCTGGTGTGGGGCTCATATAGTCATATATCGTCATATTGACCGATAAGTGTTTCTTTGGGAACTACTGCAGTCCAAGATGGGGGTCCTCAGTCCTTGGGCGAGTGATCACACCCTCAGACAGGCTTGTTTTACCCAGAAACACACAGAGATGCATTAGTGACATTTATTAGCATGGAACTACGCCAGAGAAGGTGGCTTCAGTGATAACGGTCCATTCGCAGTGTGATGTTATAAAAAAAAGAGATGAGATGGGTGGGCAAGAACGGACCGTTTTAATGTGCCTTTTTAAAATATTGTTTCCATCTTTAGGACTAGTAAAATTTCATAGCCTTGGAAAGTTTTATAGCCAAGGTGTTCGGCTGTAAGAAAAACTTTTATTCTGATGCAACCTCAAATGAACTTTCGCGAAATTTATACGACCTCGACACCCAAAGCCTACACAGAAGTCTTATCAATGTGTTGTGGACGTACTGAGACGAAAATCAGTAGATTTTTGTGAAGCCTCTATGGCGTTTTGAGCTGTTTATCATCCTGTTTTCTTTGGAAAGAAACCCAGCTGAAGAGAAGCTGCCCCAAAGCATGATGGGACCTGTGTCTTAACACTACTCAGTTCTGACTTCTTAGGCCATATGCCAGAGCCTCTCCCTTTACTTCTAGTAAAGTCACTGTACTGTTTATATTTTGATCATTCTTATCCTGAATTCACCAATTTCAATGACCAGTTTTTGCTCACATTTTTCCAGGGTTCTACAAATGTAATGACCCTACATGTGGTCCTGATCCTCAGCTTGGGAATCACTGTGTTATCAAGCTGTTCATGAGAAATTATTTTTTTCTCATGAGTGTAAACATGTCTGATTTTTTGTGGTTTGAAGCCATTACTATGAGCATGACTAAGCTTGATTAGCATAGGAGGACAATGGGGCCACCGTTTACAGTTTTCCTGGTATTTTGGTGGGATTATGGTGCACAAGTCTGGTGTACTTCACGGAGCAGGATAACAGAGTTGACAGGCGTTTTTTAAGTAGTTTACCAACATTAGTTTGCGCAGTAATCTGGCTAATTTTATAATCCTGCTTTGTGATAGAGATCCAAGAACATAGACCTGAACAAATATTGTCAGCAGCTATTTGGGTGTGTATTTATTTATTTATTTATTTGGTGTTTTTTGCCATCTAAGATCAGGGGCGATGATGAATACCTGGAATGGCCGATGCAACATTTAATTCTGGGGGTTGTTTTTGTGAGTTTTGATGTTGAGTCAGGTCTTATGTTGCATGATCTGCGCACAGACAGATGGCATAAATTACTGTAATAATCCCTCACCCCACCCTCTGGGGTTGAATCACAGCAATGCACCCTGCAGTTGGGGGTAAGAGGTGTACATAAACATGGACAGAGCACTTAAAGGCAGGAAGTAACATGCTAAACACCACTGCTGTGTGTCCATTCACACACTCTGCTAATGAGGGTTGCAATGATGCGCTAGAAGGTGGCTGGGGTCTCCAAAAGTCATGACCCAAACATCAGCTCACATCACCATATTTTCTTTGCAAACCACACTCCTTGAGTGAGAGTGATTTTGGAATCTAACTCCATATACTCAGATTTTTTAATTTGTTTTTTATTCAAATTTAGTTGGGCTGTTATTAATTAATTATTTTTTTTTTTTTGTGGAGTGACAAACCCAGGATGCATATTTTTTATTGCTTTAAAAGGGATTTTAGGGTCCTGTTGACTGTCTTATTCATGAGCTCCACATTATCACTTAGCTGAGAAATGCAGTTTTCCTGGCTTGGGCCACTTTGCTTTAAAATGAGTTCTTCTCCCCGCGCCAACCTGGAGTTTTTCCTTGAAGCGGCGATAAACGGGCTGCATGTGGGATTATCTAACAGCGGGCGAAGCCTCACCTGAAGTCGCTCAACTTATCACATTTCTGCTTGCAAGACGATGGCAATGCAGCGTCACGCGTGCTTTTGTTAGATTCCCTGCCAGCCGCCGTAAACTTGAGTGCTACACTCTGCTTGAAAAGCTCAAATCTGCTGGAGCGTCAGAATTTTTCTGCATCAAGCTTCTGTGACCGGTTACTAACAATATAACATGGTCTGTCACACACGCAATAGGATGCTAACTGTGCATCGCGGCTCATTACACATTTGTGACATTGTCCATGCAGTAGCGTATACCAGAGTCTGTCGCGCGTAAGTGACAGGATAGTGACTATATAATTTGGCCAGCTTCAGCTTAGTGGACTCCAGTGCTCTTGATATACCATGGCTCCCTACTTATTAGCAGTAGATACTGTCACTATAGCATGGCCCATTCACACAGTGACAAGATTTCAGGGGTATAACTTGGCTGTTGCGCGTTTGAATCAGAATTATAATGGTATTGCACGACTGTCACTTGCGTGCAACAAAATGCTAATGGTATAGCATGGCTGTCTCACCCATGCGACTGAATTTTAATGTTAAGACAAGGCCCGACTCATGTTTGGCATGATTCTAACAGCATAAAAGTATGTGGAAAACATTCGGGCGCAGGGTTTCTTTTGAGAGAAAAGGTGAAATGCCGATCAGTTTGTGGTCTACAGTGCGAAAGACAGCTCTCAGCTCTGAGGGGTCAACCCTTTTGGTTGAGCACATTTTGAGTCGCTGTATCTATCTGAAAGATGTGTTGAACTTACATCATTGGATCTTTTTCTTCATATTATACCTCAGCCAAGTGTTAGAGATGGCTCAGTCAGGTTGAGTTAGGTTCAACACCTCTTTCAGTTAGATTCAGTGACTCAAAATATGCTCTACCAAAAGGGTTGAACCAGATAAAGTCTTAAGTACTATTAGTCTTGACTTGGCTATTGTTAGTGATGTGATAAAGGTATTTTGCTAAGGTTTTTATGTGCTTGTGTATGTTCCATTTCTCAACTTTGTTTGGTTAAAGAGAGTGACTAAAGAGACTGGTACCGGCCGCTGCAGGTGAGAAGCAGAGTTTATTGATTAGTAATGGCTTGAACTTCATGCAGAGTCACTTATCTGTGGGAGTGATGCAGCGTGTGTGGCATACACTGGTGCACTAAGCAGAGGGAGATGTGTCAGTGCGATGAGTCTGTCTGCCTGCAGTATATGGCCTATAGCGCGTCTGCGCTTGTGACTCGATCATGCCTCGCTGTGTCTCTACACCGTATAGAAATCGAATAACTGACTTGTCAAATATTTAATGCATTTTTGCTGGTAATTGACATGCAAAAAAATGCGTTGCACTGAGAGCAGTGGCAGTCATTTTTCAGGCGTGTCATGGTTAAGGCTGAATAATTTTGTGTCGCTAGTCTGCTTAACGATTATCGTACATTGCTGTTGTAGGCAATACTTCCTGGAACTGTCATGAATGTTTATCTGAAAAGGTACTATTAGAGTGTGAATCCAATAAATCATAAAATGACAAAGTTCAGTTTCACTCGCTCACGTTACGGCCAGAATGCTGTTTTTATGCCCGAACTGAAGTGATAATTTTTTATTTTTTTATTTTTTATTTTATACTGCAGTATTCATTGATGCACTTTTTCCTGCTGCATTTTGTCAAGTTACGCTGTTTATTTGTAGTTACACTACTGGTCAAAAGTTTTAGGACACCCCAATATTTCCAGTGTTATTTTTTTAAATTATGCAGTTCCAGTCCAGCTAATAGCTTGAAATGGTGCAAAGGTGAGTGGTGAACTGTCATAAGTTTTAAACAAAAGTTAAGGTTACCCAGGCTGTTTGTAGCCATCGAGGAGGTAAAAAGATGGTTCCTCAGTGTGTGACATCAACTGTCAATCATGGAAGAGGAAGCGTGATGGTCTGGGACTGTTTTGCTGGATTCAGGGTCAGTGACTTATAGAGTGTAAGGCACCCTGAACCAAAACGGCTACCACAGCATTCTGCAGCGCCATGCAGTACCTCTGGTATGAGCCTGCTTGGTCAGGGGTTCATCCTACAGCAAGCTAATGACCAAAAACATAAGTCCACGCTCTGCCAGAACTACCTTAGGTAAGCTAGAAAACATGAGGTGGCCAGCACAGTCTCCAGACTTAAACCCCATCGAGATGGTTTGGGATGAACTGGACAGAAGAGTGACAGCAAAGCAAAATACAAGTGCCACACATTTATGGGAACTTCAGTATATTTGATTTCCATTGTAGAAAGAATGACACAAGTGTGTTCAGCTGCCAAAGGTGGCTACTTTGAATTATTAATATTAATATTAATAATATTGAATACATTATATTTATTATATAATATATAATATATAATATTATTAATATTAACTAATATTATTATCAGCCATGAATTATTATTTTTTATCTTTGATTTTTTAGTTGTTCTGTCATGTCTATGCTTTTATTCCAGAGTACAATCAGACACTAAACTGCATAATTTTATATTTATAAAAACTGGAAAAATTGGAGTGTCCAAAAACTTTTGACCGGTAGTGTACGAATAATATTACTGCATTTATATAGCTCCATCTCACAGATACTCAAAGTGTTTTACAGTCATATGGGATAATCTCATCTCACCACCATCAGTGTGCAGAACACCCACCTGGGTGATGCGAAGGCAGCATCTTTATGCCAGAACACCCACCACACATCAGCTTCTGGTGGTGAGTGAAAAGACAAAACTGCATAGCCAATTATATTGGGTTTGATTAGGTGACGGGATGAAAGAGGTGAAATGGGGACTCCTTTAGTACAGCGTCCCCATCTGAGGCTGCTTTCAGGAGAGAAAAGAGTGGCACCTACTGGTCCACCATCACCACTTCTATCAGCAACTTGGTTTTTCCAGGTGGTCTCCCATCCAAGTACTAACCAAGCCCTCACCTGCGTAGCTTCTGCCACACTGCTGGATTCAATGGCTGCATTCAATGTCATTGTCATTTATATCTTCTTGATTTCATTCAAGTTGCATCAGATGTGAGACTATAGATTTGCATCTCGTTTGAACTCTGCAGTAGCTGGCTGTCGGCAATTAATAAAAAGCCAGCCTGAAAAAAAAGATGCTTTATTTTGTGGGTAAGTGTACTTCCATCTAATTACACAATTTGTAATTACAAGCTACTTTGTGCCACGGATTGGTCTGCTGAGAGCCCTCAGAACGTAACGCGGGACTGTTTAGCGTGTGGAATAGACTGTTGCTCGTTTTGGAGATTGTACGTGCGAATAAACAGATCCCCCCTCGCCTGTCCATCAGGAGTTTTCCCGTTGGCTTTTTTGAGCTGCAAGGCATGATAGCCGCCAAGCTGTGTGTTACCAGTTTTGAAGATAGCTCAGCACACACGTAGCGTTTTCTGCATGCATAAAAGCAGCGCTCGTAATGTTATTGCCCGATTTTTTCAAGGATTTAAATTGTCCTTTCTTTCCGAAGGGCTGTTTGGAGCCGCGTGAACACATTTTAAACAGTTTACACCTTGAAGCTGTACCAAAAGGAAGGCTTTTGTAAGTAGCACTGTGTGATTTAGCTGAGGAGGACACATTCCTGGATCAAAATCTGACATTGCCATTCTGGCCTGGCATTGCGATCAATCAATTATCAGTGTGCTTTATAGTTTAGGTAGGTACTAGACCATAAAGAAGAAACACTTATGACTAAAAAACATGCAGTTAAAGATGCTGTTCAGTTTTTCTCAGGATTGTGTTCAATTGCATTAACTTTAATTTAGAAAACTTGGCTAACTCTGTAGATGCACAAAGGAGTTTTAAGAAGCAAAGGAGCGGCATACTGATGATGCCAGAGTACTGTTATTGGTTTATCTCTGTGTTACTCCATGATTGCAATAAGGGATGTAGATCCTGTAATGTCGTACTGGGCTAAATCACCTCATGCGTCCGCACTGCCTTACAGTAATCTACGCACGGGTCCCCAATCTTGCCCAGAAAGGGCCGGTGTGGGTGCACCTGATGCTACTAATCAAGCTTATTAATAAGGAGTCCAGGGGTTGATTAGTAGCATCAGGTGTGTAAATGCTTGGTTGCAATGAAAGCCTGCACCCACACAGGCCCTTTCCGGGAAAGATTGAGGACCCCTGATCTACGGTATGAAATGATAGAGGTTGGCTTTCTTTAATTTGCAAGACACACAAATATATTGCTTAGATATGTGAAATAGTATATTCTGTCTGTTCTCCAAGAGAAATTAGTCAGAGTAATTCGAAATTAGAGTAAATTTTCAGGGAATGGTTTTGGCTTTCCTGATGAAATTTTCTTTTAATGATTTGAAGCACACAATAGTGGAAGTAATTCTGTGATTCTGAAAGTGAAAAAAATAACACTAAACCTGACAGACCTCACTTAAGTGTTTATGAGCTCCATGCATATTCCTGCCAATGCTCCACAGTTAGTTTGGCTGGCTAATTTTCACTTTTAGTCCTTGGGTCGGCCTGTAGAGCCATAGGCTGTGGTTAAATTGAATATATTACTCTGGTCAGTTTAATCCTAATATCGACCGTTTCATCCCTTTTCTTTGCGCGGTGACGTGACACGTTCTGAATGAAAAGATTTCCTCTGTGTATTCTGAGCAGCTTTCAAGACGGGCACAAGATCGCTCGCCTGCGCTCGTGTAAACCAAAGGACATTGTTTTCTGCGGCTGACAGGTTCAAGCTCTTGACTGGCTTCCAGGGCCGTTCCGGTTTTACATGTTCCCCTAAGACTGGCAGTAATTACAGGAGAGGATTGTGTGCGTGTGTGTGTGTGTGTGTGTGTGTGTGTGTGCGTGTACGTGTACGTGTGTGTGTGTGTGTGTGTGTGTGTGATGGGGGATGATGTACAGAAACACTCGTTACCCTTTTCACTTTTCTCTTATTGATTTTTTTTCTTTTCTTTTTTCCTCTCCCATTTACCTCGCCTGCTGGGTGACCCTGGTGATGCTCTGGGGTTGGACCGTTATTTGCGTGACGTTTGCATGTTCCTCCTGTGTGTGTCTGCGTGGGCTTCATTCCTGGCGCTCCAATTACCTCCCGCAGTCTGAAGACTGCATGCTGGGTTAACTGTAGACTTTGAATCACCCCAGTATAGACCTGCTTGTGAATAAAATGTATGTGTCCTGTGATGGATCGGTGGCCGGGGGGCATTCATGCTTCTTACGCCATGCATGCTGGGAAAGGCTTCAGCCGCGGTGAGGAATATACAGGTTAGATAATGGATGGATGACCTCTCGTTTTCTGCTCAGTTTTCCCCTCGGCTGCTGCTGCCTATTTTTATTTTCCTGACAGCTGAAAACAGATATAACGTTCTGTTATCGGCTCATGAAAAAATAAAATGCTTTGAATGTCAATACTGAAATACCTCATAGTGACACAACTGCTCACAATGTGCTTCCAAGAACTTTGTCTCGTTTTTTTATTTCTTCTATGTTTTTGAAAGAAATAAACTCTATCTTTCTAGATTTAATCACTTTAAAAGATGATGAGTCCTTTTTATATCTGGCAAACCACCAGTCCTCGTGATTAAAGACCAGGTTATATTTATTTTATCTTGATGGATGTTTGATACAGAGGTGTAATGGAAGGTGATAATGTGTTTTAAAAACCCAGATCACATCAGCCAAGCCCAGAACTCTAGAAACTTTATTGGTGCGAAGACTTAATATTTTAATTCAAAATCTGAATTCAATAAGTTCTTATTACTGTACTTATTACAGTACTTCTTACTGGCCATTATATAACCCATTGCTTAGTTATTCCCATGTTTACATACAGTACCTCTACATCTGATTGGTCAGATGAGTGGTTGTGGGAGGGTGAAAAAAAACCTGACTTCTAACGTGTGCAAGCTTTAAATCCCTTTGTGTAGATATGGATGCCGGCGTCCATAAATTCCGAAATTTAATTCCTGAATAATTCTGTAATTGAATTTCCAAATGTCTTGCTTCAGTGGAATAATTTACCAAAGTCTCTGTGACACAAATACTGAGTTATAATTGGATGATTGGGTTCGCTGCCGAATACATTTCACACTTTGCTGCCAGAATTTACTGCCAGACTCTGCCCTGACAGTGGTAGCAGCTGCTGGAGTTGGGAGCTGTATTTCACTGTAACACTGAGGGACCAGCACCTGCGGAGTTTCACACCTTAAGGCCGCAACGCCGCTCTTGAAGCACATGTTCCCGGTAAGATCCATAAGCCCGCCATCTGAGGGTCAAACGACGCTCTAAGCACAAGCGACAACCGCCGGCAGTCCTCCGGCTCTGCCGCGGCGTTGTCAGCAGAAAAAGGACTGCAAGATTTTACTGGTTTTGCGAGTTCAACCGCACGCACCCTTCTCTAGAACAGAGATTTCAATTTTGCTGATGGCCTTTTGAATGTGAATTGATATGCTCCATGTAGAGCTTCTCAGGTGAATCATTTGGCTTTTGGAGATGCGCGGCTTTCAAGATCTAATTACAGGGTCCTGATCTGAATGTCTGGGAGTCTTTAATGCTCTCCTTAAGTGAAGGTGACTGTTCCTCCTGCAGAACAGATAAGAGCCCCAGCGGAGCGGCGGAGAACTGGCTGCTTTCTCAGCGAGTGTGACTCCCGTCTCCTCAAAATCATCTTTACGGTCGGCGTGTGTGAGTGTGTATGTGTGTGAGCGCAAGCGATATTGTGTGTGTGTGTGTGTGTGTGTGCGCGTGCCCGCGCACGCATGTGCATGCTTGTGTGTGTGTGTGTGAGACAGAGAATGATTTTATGTGTGTATGCATGAGTTTGTTTGTGTGAGAGAACGATTGTGTGTGTGTGTGTGTGTGTCTGTTGGGGGGGTAGAATTTTTATTCTTTTTTATTGCTTTTGTGTCTGCTGTTGCCTGTGCACACGTTTGGTGAGTGTGTGTGTATGCGTGTGCTTGTGTTGTGTGATCAATTCTCCGTGAGTCTGTGTAATGAAACAGGTTTTTAATTAAGCGAGAGAGGGAGAAAGAGGAGCGAGAGGGAGAGAGAAACAAAGGGAGGAGGAAGGACTGGAATAAATAGAGAAGGAGACGCTGAGGGGTGGTGGTGGCAGTACACAGAGATGTGAGAATGTGTTTATTCCTCACTAATCTAGCGCCCTGTCAGTCCACTCCTGCGCTGTTGACACCTTCCTACTTCCTGCCATTCTCCGTGTCGAAAGTGGCCACTGAAGCCCGACATTGGAAGTGAGGTTTACCGCATTAAACAAGGACCAAGACGGGCTGCCATTTTATTATTCTTGGTGTGCGCTAGAGTGTCACACGAATCACAAAACTCCAAACAACTCAAAACCCCTTTAATCTTAGATTTTCTGAGAAACACATCTTGGAAAATGACTAATATTTGTGCTCCTATTTGGCAGTTTGTTCTGTGCTTTGGTGACGCAAGACGAATTTGACCTCTGCAATGTGGCATTTATTAATTCAAGTTTTCCGTTAACAAACAAGCAAAAACTCTCATGGGCGAGGGAGTGGGACATTTAGTGGAGTTCATAAGTATTTGGACATCGCAAAGCCATCTGGCTGTATAGATTAGCATGTTGGATTTTGTAACAATTGAATAAAATATTTACTATTATCTTTATTATGTTCATATTTATGACCACATTACAAGATTCATGTCATTGCAGCCCTTTCATTGTGTGCCACTGTCCAAATACTAATGGACTGTACTGTATTACAGAACTTTGTTGTTTTATTTTCTGTTGCGTAAAATAATAATGATCTGCTCTTTGTTGGCTCGCCATCATTTATTCATCACTGCCACACAAGTAATGAAAAACCACAGTTGTTTTGTTCCATCAATTATTGAAGACCGTGAATAATACTTCCGCAAAAATCAGTTACGTCTTTTGGGAAATTACTTGTTTAGATTTGTTTTTTTTTTTCCAGCTGGTGACATCTGTTTTTGCTGTCAGTCTCTTACTGAAATTTGAAAATGTTTGCAAGTAGCACACATTTACAATTAAAATGAAGCACCTGAAACTGGAAGGCTTGTGTTAATTTAAATACATCGCCTTCCTCGTGTTTGGTCAGCTCGAACTGACAGTGAATAACGTCCTGTCGAATTCATCGCATTTCTCCTCGTAGTTTGCATTGAATACTGCCTTCCTCAGTATATTTACCCATTTTTTCACCTTGGAGAAATTGATAGTGCTAATTTCACAACGTTGCCCATCCCTGTGTCAAAATCTGCAGTCTCGGTTTTTAGACTCCGAGGCAGGGATGTGCAGCTCTAGTACTGGAGGGCCTCAGCCTTTGGACTTTTGTGGTCTTCTTTCAATTAATAGCCAATGAATGCCTTTAGAGCAGGGTGTGTGGACTCAGTAGCCAATCAGTGGCTGAACTGAATTAATTGTCTGGTAACACACAAAAAAACTACATATTGTCATTCTTTTGGGCTGGAGTTGCCCACCCCAGATCTAAGATCATAGCATGACCTGATAGAAAATTATTCATTACTTTCATTTCTGGCTAAAACTTGACCTTTGTTCATTAGGTGTGTAATTTGCTTTGATGGTTATTTAAGACCATATTTATTTGGATATTGACTACGTAATTGCTGGCTTAGCTGTTGACCGCATAATGCTGGAGTCACAAAATAAGTCCATAGTGTTGACTGGGGGGAGCACAATTGAAGAGGTACTACTTTTTTCAAAGGCCAAAAGTAATCAGACAATGGGCCGCTCAGACATTTCACAGCCAAGTGTCTTTATCTTGAACTAGTTTAAAAGTGAACATGTAAACGATTGAAGGTTGATTTCAAGTTTGCATTTGCTTTTGGAATCTTTTGCTGTTAGTTAACTCTGAGCCTGAAGTCCAAATAAATTTCATGAGGCTGAAAAATTGCAACAAACACACCAGAGAATATGCAGAAACATTAGATGTGGCCAAATGAAATATTTGGTTTATTCCTAAAAAGAAATGGTAACACTTTACAATAAGGGTACAACAATTAACATTAGTCAATGCAGTAATAATCATTTACTAACAGGTAACTGACATTTATCTAATGCACCTGGTAATCATTTACAAATGATGTCCACAGCAATTAAGGCATTAATTTATAAATTTTGGTTTAATACTTTTAAGTGCTACATAGGGGATACTTAAGGGATGTTTTCAACTTCACAATAAGGGATACACAGAAAATTAATAAATGTTCATTTATGGTAATGTAATGATTATTCAGCAATCTAACACATGAGTTACCGACTAATTAACTAAAAGTTAATGCACTATTGTTAATTTATGATAATTGTTGTACCTTATTGCAAAGTGTGACCAAAGGAATAAAGAAGTGCTGAGCTCTGGAATATAAAAAGGCCAGGAAGACCACAGATAACACCTGTAGACAATGACATCATAATTTTCTGATTCAGAAAACCTCCTTCACAGTATTTAGTCTGATCAAGAGCTCATTATAGGTGACAGGCATATCTGTGTTAAAGTCCGCAATCAAGAGAAGTAAATACAGAGTATATACAGAGGGTTTTTCTCAATATGTAAACCATTGGTAAGGCTCAACAACAAGAAATTTGACCAAAAAAAAAAAATTAAAAGCCAGTAGAGTTCTGGAAAAACATCCTATGACAGATTAGACAAATATTAGCTTGTACCAGAATGATTGGGTAAGAACAATTTGGAGAGGCCAAAGTATCTGAAGTATCTGAGGTATCTGAATTATCTGAAGTACCACCTCATTTGTGAAGAGTGGTCATGTCCGGGCATGAATGGCTACCTATTGAGCTGGAGTCCTAGTATCTTCTTATGATGTGACTAATGACAATGTTGTACAACAGGCAAGTCAGTCATGTGATTTAAATCCAACTGAGCATGCATTCATTTGCTGAAGGAAAAAAAATGAAGGCAAACGCCCAAAAAACAAGGCTGGAACTGAACACAGCTGCAGTCAAGGACGGACAGAGCATCACCTGAGAAGAGACAGCATCTGATGATGTCTGTGGATTCCAGACTTCAAGCAATCGTTCAATGCAAAAGCTTTTCCGCTGAGTATTCAAACAGACAATTGATGATTTCCAGTTTGTCCAATTATTTTAAGCGTTCGACTGAGCGAGCTGTTCATGAAATGGCTGTAATTCCTATCTGGTTAATACATTATTTTTGAAAGAACCTTAAACCGAAATTGAAAGCCCACACTTCAAGTACATCTTCATAGTTTCTTTTCAAATCTATCTCGGTGTCGCACAAAGCTAAAATTATGAAATTTGTGCCACTGTCCAAGTGTTAATCAACCGGACTGTATGGTCGTTAATGCCACTCATTATTTATGAATTAATCCTTTGTATCCCCAAAAGCCAGAAGTGTGCGCCAGATTGAAGCTTTTCACAGCATAAAATGCAGTTTCTGGCAGCGTGGAGATAAACTGGTTGAGGGAGGTAAGAATTCAAAACTTGGCTGAAAAGTTCTGCCGTCATCTAAAATGAAATTGGTTTCCTTTCATTCTCGGCACATAATGCATTTCACTCTGCTCGAGACCTTTATATTCCTGAAGCGAAGGCAGAAATTGAGCCAAACAGTCGGCACATTTAGCAGTTGAGGAAACGAGGCGGAGGGAGACTGGGAATGCGGGGGCTTGTTGTTACCGAGCTGATATGCAGGCCAGGTGAGGTTGGGGGGATTCTGGGCTGCCTGCGCTACGCTCCCCCTGGCAGTTTAAATGCTCCCTGCGTGTCACAGGGAGCACCGAGGCTGCATGAAATATAGATAAATATGAACCATTAGCTGCCCCTCGAAGCCAGGGAAGGGACAGAAATGCATTCTTCAGAAATGGATGAAAACACTGCCACAGGCAGGGAGGAGACGAAGAAGAACGCCAATATGGTGCAGCGTGTGGATGTGTTAAGTATTGACATTCTAAGTATAGGAGGTACAGTTTGTAGATATTTTGGATGTAGGTGGTGCTGGGCGTGGGTGTGTTAGGTATAGGTGGTGTTGGGGGTAGTTTTGTGAGGTAAAGGTGATGGCTGGATGTGGATGTGTGAGGTATAGGAGGTGATGCTCAATGTAGATATGTTGAGTATTGGTGCTTCTGGGTGTAGATATATTGTGTATAGGTGGTACGTAGTGTGGTTGTGTTGGGAATAGGTGGCGTTGGGAGTAGTTTTGGTGGGCAAAGGAGATGCTGGGTATTGATGCGTTGGGTGTAGGTAGTGCTGGGTTTTGGTGCGTTAGGTATGGGTGGTGCTAGTTGGGGACATGTTGGGTATTGGTGGTGCTTGGTGCAGTCGTGTTGGGCATAGGTGGCGTAGGGAAAAGTTGGACAAGGCATAGATGATGCTGGGCATAGATGGGGTAGGTATAAGTTCTGCTGTGTTGGGCATAGGTAGTGCTGTGAATAAGTGTGATTGGTATACATGGTGCTGTATGTGGATGTGTTGGTGGTGCTTGATGTGCATATGTTGTTTATAGATGTTTCTGGATGTAGTTATGTTGGGCAAAAGAGGTTTCTGGAATACCTTTGTGAGATATAGGTGGTACTGGGTATATATTTGGTATAAGTGCTGCTGGGTGCAGTGGTGTTGGGTAAAGGTAATGTTAGGTATAGTTGCGTTTGGTATACGCGGTGCTGGGTGTGGATGTGTTAGGAATGGGTGGTGCAAGATGTAGATATATTGGCTGCATGTGGTGCTGGGTGTAGATGTGTGAGGTATTGGTGGTGCTGGATGTGGATATGTTAGGTATGCGTGGTGCTTAATGTAGTTGTTTTGAGTATCAATGGTGCAGGGGGAGATATGTTGGGTAAAGGTGGTGCTGGGTGTAATTGTGTTGGGCATAGGAGGTTTCGGGAATCGTTTTGTTTGGCATAGGGGACGTTGGGTGTAGATATACAAAGTATTAGGAATGGGTGGTGCTAGGTATAGATATGTTTGGTATCGGTGGTGTTGGGCATAGTTGTTTGGTATACATAGTGCTGAATGAAGATGTGTTAGCTGTAGGTGCTTCTGGGTGCAGTTGTGTTGGGCATAGGTGGTGTTGAGTATAGTTGTGCAGGCATACGTGGTGCTGAGTGTAGAAATATCAGGAATAGGCAGTGCTGGGTGTTGATATGTTAGGTATAAGTAGTGCTGTGTGTAGATGTGCTGGGTATACTTGGTTGAAGTACAGGTTTCACTGGGCGTAACTGACTTAGGTGATGCTCAGTATAGATGTATTAGATATATGTGGTGCTAAGTTTGTAATAAGTGCAATTATTTGGCTAGTCCTCCTGTATGTATTCCTCAGCTCATCACAATTTGTTGTAAATTTTATATTTGGGCTTTCGTAGTCGCTACAGATAAAGGCCTCTGCTAAACACCCTTGTGGAGGTGACGAGCGGTCAGTCTACCCTCCGTCTCTCTGGGGAATACGTCTCTCTCTCTCTCTCTCTCCCTCTGAGGAAATTATGCTCGTTGATCCCTGATCTCTGCCCCCGTGTTTGCACTCTGAAGTAGCGCATCTGCTAAGTGGCGATAATGCCGTGTAGCACATTCTTTTAAAGGAAAACACTCCAAGAGACCACTTAGAGCAGCTTTCAGCCCAGTTTCTCTGCAGAATCCTCCTCATCTGTCCGCAGTAATGTGCTATCTGTCGCCATCCTGACAGAGTGCCAGGCCGTGTGGATGGCAGGGTAGCTTAACGTCTTCCGTGCCAACAGAGTGTTAGTGATGTCTTTCTGTTGGCCAACGCGGAAAACTAGCTCCCTTCACAGATCTGCTCTGCTTTTCTTTCCTAATGGGATTTTGATTCCTGCTGAAAACATGGTCTATCCTCAGCTTATGCGTCTTTCACGTTTTCATGGCTAAATTGTCAGCTGGGTCACGTCTTTATGTCTAGAAATTAGCCCTGAAGAGAGTACCAGCCTGCTTCACGCCTACTGCAGAGTTATGGCAAGATCTTATTAGGGTGCATGTGATTAGCTGATGGCATAGTCACAGATTTTCATTGGCAGATTGAGCAGAGATGGCCCCCTGATTGGCTCCTAGGAACTAATGAGTGTGTGATGAATGGACTGGCATTAAGAAGTGGGAGTGCTGCAGGGTAATAAATGGAGCAATTTTATTCTTTGAAAAGTTCAAATCTGCCACTCTAATTCACCTGGCTTTTTCTTTGGCTGTGTTCTCAACTTCTCAAAATGACAGAGAGAGTTTTTTGCTCAGATTTCATTTTTTTGTCACTACTGCTTTCATGTTTACACGTGATCCACAGTTGTCATTGGTATGAACGGACTTCTGCCTCATGACTGTCCTGCACGTTCCCCTTAAACGACAAAAGCGAAGACGTTAAATGTATAGGGATCGATACCTATGCACTGAGATGCAGCACCTGAAAAAAATCCAGTTGTCTGGGCATAATGATTCGGTCTCAAATCTCATTTCTCTCACAGCCAAAACTTTGAGGACAATAACTCTTCGCTTGCGCACTATTTAATATATCCTCGTTGATAATAACTACCTCGCCCACAACGGAGTCAGCAAAGAGAGGTATTGTAATTGATGCGGCTTGTTTGTTGGTGTGCTTGTGTAATTGATCTAGCGTCTACACGGTTTTTCGCCAATTGACTTCAGACTTTCATGGTAGGTGGGCAATGTCTTTAGATTACCTGATAAAATTTAGGGGGTGATTGAGTCATGGTCAAGGTCAAGGTCATCAGAAATGTCAAAATGTTTTCTTTGAGATAACTTCCTAACTTCCTTCGAATTAATCACATTGACCTCAGACCAAACCCAAAACGTGCTTCTGCCTCCAGCCATATGCTGCATGATGGGGTAACTTTGATGGTCTCCGTAGCGAGTGGGGGGTCAAATGTCGGACGGTGGGGGGGGGGGGGGGTCATTGTCATTGGGGAAATGACACCAAAAATAACTCAAAAACGGTCGCAGGGAGAGAGATATTTACTATTATGACCGTAGGAACTCCCATATGGGCTTTTATTTGACACCATGACCTTCGACCTTGACTGACCACTAAAGGTCAAACTGAAGGTCGCGGATTTTCTATGGACTATCAGTTGAAAACGGTTGAGGTCACTATGAAAAGCACTGGCAGGCGAGGTTTGTTTTGTTGTGTTTTTCTGTTCATCCATTAGGGGTCGTAATCTTTTGTTTCATCAGTGTACATCACATCATTTAGCCATGTCTTGTGCATCTCTCTCAGAGTAGATTCCACAGGCCCTGTATATTGCTTCTTCCAGTTCTTTGTGAAAATGAGTGGGCTCCATTGGCTCCTTTGGGTTTTCCTAATGAGCTCTATCTCTGCAGTTCCTTCTCCGTTTGCCCAAGCCTCCTCTGGAAATGGACTGTTTGAAGAAGTGATAGAGGGACTGTGTGGAGGAACTGTTAGAGCTTTTCAGTCTGACTCAGAGCAAAGTGTTTGAAGTGTATTAAATTGCCAGGGGCCAAGTTTGACCGCATTGTTCCCGCCAATATCTGAAGCTGTGGGCTGAGTTAAACCGACTTCAAATGGGAGAGCTCTGCTCCAATCACGTTTCATCTCCTCTCTCGCTCTCATTCTGGTATAGATGTAGTACTGATTGGTATCACCAGGAGGTTTTGGCTTTCTCTTGATCATGTGTCGTGACTTGTGAAATTCTTGTATTAAATATGCTATAGGTGGGAATGTTCATATGCATGACAATTCGTTTTGGGTACATTTAACTTTCTGCCTGAAGTTAAAAGCCAGATTTCACTAAACAAGGCGCAAATAAGGATGTTAAAAGTAAAAAAAGAAATCTAATCTCTCTTCCCTCATTTGCTAAATGATGTAGTTTCTCACGACACAATCCCTGGGAGCATTGCACTCTTTACCTGGCCAAAAGATTTGTCCATTTGATTGGTCCTGCTGTTTCTTTTGATGTCAAATCGATGGATGCCATTTTAATCTAAATTTTCAGGGCCTGCGGGGTATATTGGGCCACCAGGAACAGTGACTGGATTGTGACTGAGTTCTGCCCGGCCAGCCCCATTACAGCTCTGTTCTACCCAGCCGGCCCCATTTCGGCTCTGTCCGGCCCAATAGGCCTCGTTACAGCTCTGTTCTGCCCAACCGGCCCCATTACGGCTCTGTTCTGCCCAGCCCACACCATTACAGCTCTGTTCTGCCCAACCGGCCCCATTACAGCTCTGTTCTACCCAGCCGGCCCCATTACAGCTCTGTTCTGCCCAGCCGACACCATTACAGCTCTGTTCTAGCCAGCCGGCCACATTACAGCTCTGTTCTGCCCAACCAGCCCCATTACAGCTCTGTTCTGCCCAACCAGCCCCATTACAGCTCTGTTCGGCCCAACCGGCCCCATTACAGCTCTGTTCTGCCCAACTGGCCCCATTACTGTTCTTTTCTGCCCAACCGGCCCCATTACGGCTCTGTTCTGCCCAGCCGACCCATTACAGCTCTGTTCTGCCCAACTGGCCCCATTACTGTTCTTTTCTGCCCAAATGGCCCCATTACGGCTCTGTTCTGCCCAGCTGGCCCCATTACGGCTCTGTTCTGCCCAGCCGGCCCCATTACGGCTCTGTTCTACCCAGCAGGCCCTATTACAGCTCAGTTCTGCTCACTTGACTCCATTACGGCTCTGTACTGCCCGGCCGGCTCCATGATGGCTCTGATGGACACAGTTCTGGGGGGCCTGTGCAGCCATTAATGCCCTGTTTTATGATACAGGCTGTTGCAGGGCTGCAGTCTGTTGTATTTTCTGTAGAGTGATTGTTTATTCCTCTCTTTTGCCCAGCACATCCTTGTAAAAGAGATTTTTATCTCTGTGGGAGAAATGAAATAAAGAATGCACTGCGATAATAAATATTTTACTTTGGGCCAATCTCTCATTTCGAATAGTCTGCCATGTTCGAAAAAAACGCAGGCAGTGAGAACACTACACTCTTGTGACCTTCAGTATTAAATTCTATCTCTCTCAGCTCATGAATGTGAAATGACCTTAACCTTGCTTGTAGAAAAGAGTAATGCTTTTGTAATATTAGTTTAAACAATTAGAGGAGCTGGTTTGATGTGATTTCAGTGCTCCAAGCTGACTCTCGATCATACCTGTCCCAGCCTCCACATGATGCTCGGTTTAAAGCCCATTTGTGTTTATTAGCCTGCACGTCAAAATAAACATTTATTTCACCATCTGACCATTTCCTCCCCTTTAATGTGGAGATGATAACTGTTATGACCAATGAGATGTCTGCTCAAGCTTGCGTGTCTCCTGAGAACCTGACCATCATCTGATTGGTTGATGCCCGGTCAGAATGCACTGATTGGCTGAGCGATGTCAGCTTTGTTGTCCCAATACATGTGAGTGTCTTGGCTGCTGTGTCCCACCCCTTCAACTCCTTTACACCGGGTGTGACACACACATTTACTCATTCATGTTAGCACAACATAATCATTTTGCTTGCATTTGTGTGTGTGTATGCATTTGTCAGCCTGCTTGACAAATGGGTGGCACGGTGGCACAGTGGTTAGCACCTCTGCCTCACAGCAAGAAAGTTGTGGGTTCGAATCCGGCCTGGGGCCTTTCTGTGTGGAGTTTGCATGTTCTCCCTGTGTTTGTGTGGGTTTCCCCCACCCACAAAAACATGCCCCATAGGAACACTCCAACCAGTACCCCTGACCAAGGAACTGGCTTTAGAACTGGAGTTGGTCCCCGGGCGCTGCTCTGTAGCTGCCCACTGCTCCTAACTATGGGATGGGTCAAATGCAGAGGACAAATTACCCCATGGGGTTCAATAAAGTATATTTATTTTTTTGTGTGTGTATGCGTGCTTACATGTGCATATGTATGCACGTGAGTGTGGGTGTGTGTATGTGTGTGTGTGTGAGCGTGCGCAGCTTTGCATGTGAGCACGAGTGTGCATGTGTGTGTGTTTGTGTGTCTGCAAGCATCTGCAGGTAGGCTGCCTGCACGTGTGTGTGTGTGTGTATGTGCACACGCATATTTGAGTGCATGTGTGTACATGTGTACTTTGTGTGTGTGCACGTGTCTTTATGCGTGTGTGTGTGTGTACATGCATGTCCACCCTCAGGACACTTCTTCACTTCCTTCATCAGATCAGAATCAAAGCCTCTGTGAAAATGCGCGTTGCAGTAACTGGCAGTGGATCACGTTTGCCAGAAGAATCCGGCAGAGGCGCTTCGCCCGCCAGCCCTTTAAAGTCTCAATATCAAACGCACGCCAGGCTATCGTGCATCATCACCCTCTCTCAGATCCGCCTGGTGTGCGCGTGTGAAGTCGGGAACGCTTCGCTTGCGTCATGCTCCGTTCCGCATCCCAATGTCAGGGTACAGAATCATCAGATCCCTCGCTGCATGTGGTGAAGATGACGAATACTCATTGCCCTGTCAGTGAGAATGACGAGGCCCAACTCTTACCCTCACGTCAAAATGCTAAAATCTGAAGTCATTTTACCAGTCAGTTGGTGAAAAATGACCATAATATATTCGATTTTAACTTTGGCTACACACAATATTACTTTTTCATTAAATTAAAATTTAATTGGTTGACTTCCTATGAACATGGGTTTGTGGCCTATTGGGCCTGTCCAAACTGTGTAGGATAACTTTCACTCTAACTTAGAAAGTTGCTCTAAAGTTGATGAAGCCCTTACCACTGTGGCAGTGGTGAGTGATACTGTTGGGTACACTTTCAGGGTTGTTTTTGAAGAAAAGAAACACAAAACCACTCAAAATCCACCTGAGTCTCCAGGTGTAAACTGCAAATGCCTGAGCTGAGTAATTGTTTACTGTGTGGCTGCTTGCACTGATGATGCTATAGTTATCTTTACATTCATTCTGGTGGGTGTTGATGAGCAGCAATGCTACAATGAGACAGTAACGCATACTCCTGTGGCTGTGTGTTACCCCACGGTCTTTCTCTGAATAGATTTCCATTAGCACATTCTGCTGGAGCGAACGGGTTGCATGAGGAAGAATCAGCGGGCGGTGGATACAGCAGGCTGCTCGAGCCCCGCGACACGCTGATGATGCGGTGTTAGCGAGCCAGCACGCTTGCCTGTCATAGACAGCCCGGGAATGATGGCTCCTGTCGCTTGAACTGAGAGGGCTATTCTTCAGCTAAGAGCAGAGATAGAGCAGCGAGCTGTGAGGGGGAGACCTGTTTATTGGCTGACAGGTCCCGTGTGATGCTCCAGGTCTGCCGAGGCGGGGGAGGGGGGGCACTTCTCTACCCAGGACTTAATTTATTTGTGAAAAGCTGGAGCGATGGGGTCACATATATCTCGACCGGCTTGCTGTGTTATTGAACGCCGGCACACAATCCTGGAGAGCAACAGAGTCCCTATACAGCCCCGCTCGATTCTGGCTGCTCGGTACAGAATGAAAAATAGCAAATAAATAGTGAAGAGAGTTTCTGGTCACTGCTTTTTATGAATGTCCTTTTCACTTAATTTAAGGTATCGGCAACGTGTCAAATTTGATACACTTCTACCTCGTGTTTTTGGGAAGTTATTGCATTGGCAATAATTGTCTTTTATACGCTTATGCCGGTTATCATTTCTAACGCTGCCATTGATCAGTACTGACGCAACCGCAATGTTATTTAGCATACTACCAACAGTGTGTGACCAGAGCTGCTGGATGTGTAAGGTCAATTTTAGTTGCATAATGAAGTTTTATTGTTTTATGTTTGTTTCGTCAAGGCTTCTTTGTTTGTTCACTTGGGATTTCATCGCATTGCAAAAATTCCAGGGGCGGTAATACCCCACAGGAGTGACTCTCCTGCCTTATTTATCAAAATACGATGAACAAAATTCAATCTAAATAAACTGGACAGCCTACCAATTCAAAAAGGCAATTGAGCAAATCAATGGTTCAGTTGCTAATTGAGAAAAGTAAATGGGAAGGGGTTGAAAGCATTTGCTGAGGTGATGATTCCGCAAACCTCACAGTTACTCTGGTCAGCACAGCGCTAATAAATATAGTGAAGTTCTTCTCCGGGAGCATTTTACTTGGCCTCCGATGTGTGGCAGCCGTTTGTACCGGACCGCATCTGGCACGGTTTGTGGAAAACGAAAGGAGCAAGCTCGGCTGCTCACCCCACTGCGGCAGTTAATCTCGTTCTTAAACATTTTTACAATTCCGTTTACAGCCCGATCCTAGTCAGGAGATGGACGCGATGCAGGCTGTTGTATGTTGAATTTAGTGTATGCAATGCTGACACATACACATTGTACCTACTGCATTGATGGTTGAGTAGTAGGGATCAAACCAATGTCTGCACCAGCAGATGGATTGTGGGCATTCAGACAAACCCATAGTTTTATGGTACTTTGCTTTCGCAGGATATTTGAGATCAAAAATTCAATGCGAGCATTTTACCCCCTCCACCGAGAAGATCGAGGGCTACAGATCAGCAGCAATTAACTTGCCAGCTACACACGCAGTGACAAAAAAGTACTGAAATATCAGCTAAATAATACATCATGTGAACATGTATCAGCAATGATAAATGTGGGATAGTACACTGAGTTGTTGAAAGAAATTAAATGGGGAGCGTTCATGTTCCGAATTATGTATGATCGGCATTTTTTTCGGGTTGTTCGTGTGTATGTATACAAGCAATGCATGTTTGTATACAAGCAATGCATGCAATTTCAGACAGGTAGTAAAATCATAAGGTCATCTGCCATCATATAGCAATGACTGCGATATGATGGGACATTCTCTGGAGAAGCTCTTAATGCCTCTCCAGAGACAAGAGAGGAGGAGGTTTCCATGTATGTGGTTCCTCTCTTCCTAAAGGAGGCGCTCAGAAATAGTTAAACCCCTTAAGCCCTAACTTTTCACTTCAGATTTCCCTTAAGTTGGTTCAAAGTTGGAAAAAGTGTTTTTCATACTGTAGGGCAATATCACATACACATTCTGTATCTGCTGGTCGCAGCGCTTCACTGAAGCTACATCACACTTTTATTGAGAGAAATATTCAAACCCAGGATGCCATGTTTTTATGGCTGAAGCATTGCATCGAATGGAAAATTTTCGAGCTTGTGCATCATTTTATACACACATTCCTGTATTTCAGCAGGACATATGTGGGATTGATGGAAACCTCTAGAGTTTAAAATGGACCTGAAGTTCCATCGGTTTGAAATACAGCAGCTGTAAATGATGGACCCATATATGGGTTTGAAGGTTTTGTGGGGTTAAAGGGAGGTCTGAATAAGCATTAGGACCTTCATCTTGGTGGAGTCCCTGCCAAGGGCAATTCTTTGTAATGGTGGAGACTGTGTGTTACAGTTCTCTACTATAAGGGAGCCACCGCTTAACAAGACTGCTGTGCTGAACAGTTCTCCAGATCATTCGGGAGCCCTACTTAACCCTTTAAGCCCTAATTCAAAATCCTGGGAGAGCATCATGGTGCCATGCTTACCGCAGTGGCCTGTATGTGGGCTAGAGCACAACTTCTCACCTTTCAGGAACAGCTGGAATTTTTCAGATAACGCAAACCATACGAAACTTACAGTACTTACAACATGACGTGCACATTTGTGTCGGTGACGACACTTTCGGATAAGATGGGTTATCTTATTGTTAAATGTGATCCTGTTTGCGTTCACTGTTTAAACTGAGGATTTTTTCACTCCCCGTCTTCATCTTCCTTTCTAGCTCATCTCCAGCCTTTATTCTTTTCTGAGTGATGACCTGGTGCATACAGTTTAAGGTACAGGTGTACGGGGCGCAATGTTATGTATGCTCTGGTCTTATACTCTGAGCCCAGCCTTATAGTTCAAGTGCATGTGACACGACCTCTGACTAGAACCAATCAAATCCTTTCGCTAGTCCTGTTAGCGTCGGCTAAATTCGGTGACAAGTAATTTCACCTCTGTGCAAAGTAAAGCGAAGTTTCTTTATTGTCATTGTAGTGTGAAGCAAACAATGAAATTGGGATAGAAGCCTGCATGGTGTTTACAAACGACAGACATAAATGATACAGATAATAAAAAAATATATCAACAAAGACCTTTAAATATTTAATAAATAAATAAATAAATAAATAAATAAAAAGCAGTTAAACAACTGGCTGTGCCAGGCTAAATGACATGTAGTTGAAGTGCAAAGTGCGAGCATGGCAGCATAATTCATATTAGTGCTCATTGGTGTTAAGAGTGTAAATGGCCGCAGGAAAGAAACCGTCTCTTACTCTCTTATTGTAACATCTAGACCAGGGGTAGGCAACCCTGGTCCAAGAGAGCAAGTACTCTGCATGTTTTGATGTCTCTCTGCTCTAACACTCCTGATTGTTGCTTTTCAAGGGCTTGATAAAGTGACAAGTGCTTGATAACAAGCACTAGATAAAATGCGTTAGAGAGCAGAGACATCTAGAACATTCTGGGCTATAGCTCAACAGTAGCAGGGTTGCAATACACTGCCTTATACTTCCACGGACCAGTTGTAGAGCTCGGGGGGGGGGGGGGCAAAGACACGTCGCTTTTAGTCCTGTCTAGTTCTCAATCATTTTCCTTTATTGACGCGTTTTCCAATTATCGTAATTGGCAACTGAAGACACGGTTTCTCTCATGAAACCATGGGCTAAATTCAGTGCAGAAAAATAATTTACTTATTAATTGGCCAATGCTTCGCGTTGATTGAAGAGGTCCATGTTCCAATGAAACACAGACTTTATTTCTCGGTATTTTGTGGGTTGATTTTTTTTTTAAAAATCGGCTCTTGGCAGTAAAATAGGTTATAAAAATCCTGCACCTCAAGCCTTTTGCGTGCGAGTCGACAGGCAGGCAATGCAATTTTGAATAACGTTGATTAAAATACAGCAAATACGCGTCCAGATGAATGATTGTCGTCTTACCTAATCAGGGAGAACAACCAGCACCTGTTAAGTGTGGAGTGCTCTCAGAGTGAACTTTCTGTTAATCATGAAAATGACTGAGAACAGGTCAGGATTTATAATTGTTTTAAACTGATGTTTTGTGCAACCCAATTCTCTGTTCTGGTTCCTCCACTGTACTGAATTTAATCCACGATTTAATCGCTGTTAGATCGCATATGGAGAGAAACCGTGTCTTCAGTTGCCAATTACGATAATTGGAAAGCGCGACAATAAAGGAAAAATTATTGAGAACTAGCTAGGACTAAAAGGGACGTGTCTTTGCCCCCCCACTAGCTCCGCCACTGCCACGGACAGCGGTACAGTGAGGCAGTGGGCAGCACTGTCACGTCACCTCACAACAAGAAGCCTGTGGGTTGGAATCTATTGTCAGCCCTTTCTGTGTGGAGTTTGTACATGTTCTTCTCTGGGTTTTCTCCAGGTTCTCGGTATCCTCTCCTAGTCAAAAGACATGCAGGTTCGGCTAATTGGAGAATCTAAATTACCCATTAATATGAGTATCTCAGTGAAGTGAATGCGATATGCGTATGGCTAATGGCTATTCAGAAGAATGCGATGGAACAATGTAGCCATAAAATAATGCGCACAAAGCGTCACAAATAATAAGTAAGTAATTTTGTGCACAAATACATTGGTTGAATAAAAAAAAAAGTGCAAATGGATTCAGATCACTAGTATGGGTACAGAAAAAAACTTCCCTTGCTTTCAATGCTTCTATTCTGTTGACGTAAGATTTGGGACATTGCATTATCTCCGCTTGATAAGTGCACAAACTCTTAATTTTTCTTCTGTTTTGGTCCTCATCAGTCATGCAGTTATTAACTGTTTTATTTAATTTAATTTATTATTATTTTTTTTTGATTGCTCAATTGCTTGCACCTTTGCTCTTCCTGGTCTACAACATGTGTCATGGTTTTGCCCCCGCCGGCGGAAGACAAGAAGCCGGCGGGCACTGGGACCATGTACCCAAAAGCAGATGAAGGGACCCACACACACAGGCTGAGTAAAAATATAAAAATCTTTACTTTAAAGATTAAAGCAAACAGGAGAGGAGCAGCTGCAAAAACATCAACTATCAGGGCTCAGGAAACAGAAAGCAGCTGCAGTTTGGCAGTGCAGTGCTTAAATACTCTTCACTGCACCTCCACCTCAACGAGCAACAGGTGTGGCTCATTGAAGTGGAGGTGCAGACAGCATGTGGGGGGAGGGACTGCAGGGCAGAACCATCACAACATGGGCATTTAACCCAGGTAATCTTAATGAAAATTTAATCCCAGTCTAATTGCCAGATCCCACATGGGTCAGACGTTGTAGCTGTATTGCCACACCCAATATTTTACATAGATAAGAACAACCTTATGCATTTTTTTTTTGTATTGGCTGATAAACATACAGTATTTATGCATTTCATTCCTCTGATTAAATCCAGGGAATCCTCTTTGTAAACATACTTGCTTGCTTAAAAACATAGGTTGACTAAAAACTGAACTATCTGAAAAAAAGGTGTGCTTTATACACAGCTATATGGATTTTTATTAGTAGTTAGGACAATTCATTTTCTGTTAAGATGGCAATCTGACTTCTTGATCTGCAGGAAAAGTCATAAATTGTGGGATTTATATGCGAAATTATCTCCTATATCTAAACCTTTTATCAAGATCATCTCTGGATGTATAGACGGGTATGTGTGTGTTCAGAATGCATTTAATTTGGGAAACACTCATGCACTTTGGGTCCCTCCCAGCAGCCGATCTTCTGATCGTACCACACACTGCTGCACCCTTGATTAATTCGATCTTTATTTTTAGTGTACGCTCAATGAATGTAGGACGTAAGGATGTAGGACAAATCAGTGCTGTTCCTTGTTTTTAATCTCACTTCGCAGAAGAGGTTTCTGACACCCACGATAACCGCTTATTGATTGGACAAGACATGTCCTACAACAGTCCGAATTTCCTGAATTTGTCTCTGAGGCCGCTGGTCATTAGTATTCGCTCAAGATGTCGTCAACAAACGAGTAACAGTAACTGGGGAATGGAGGTCATTCCACTGTGTTCGCCTCCATTTCTGGGCATACATGTCATTTTCTTTTTTCTCCCTCATATACATGACAATTACAGAAGCGGTATCAAGCAAATCTCTGTTTACTGTTGTCTGTGTTTTCAAATTACATTTATTTGATTGTGACTCTTAATGAAAGAGCAGTTAAACATGTACCAGGCTGGCTGTTAGACCATGAGGGCATTACTCCAGGGGGTTACGTTGTGTCTTTTGGAAACTGTTTCTACTGTAAAAAGACTCTCTTGCCAGGTGCCTGATGGTAGTACACTGAGAGTTGTGTCTTAAACCACCAGCAGAACTTTATGGCTTTGAAGGTGCAAACTTTTAGATTTTAATGGCTTGGGCTGTAACATTTGTTAGAAACCATGTGAAGTTGCTGCCATAGTAAAATAACCCTGGAAAAGTTTGTGGTTTAAGCTGTACTTCTAGAAATTGAAAGAGGAGGTGAGCAATTTAGTATATAGGAGGATTACTCCTGTTGGCCAGTCTTTTATTTTTTTTTAACTGTGCGGCACAAATTCATATAGTTTCCCTGAATGAAGAGTTGTAAAACATGTCAAACTTGAAAAAAAAAAACTTTCATGTCACCCAGCTCTTGAAATGATGAACTTAAAAAGATGAAATGTTTGTAATGGAAAGAGGTTTCTTTACACCCCAGAATTTATCCTGCTACTTCCTTCATCGCGATGACCATGAGTTGTAAGGACAAGTGAGAGAGTTCTTGTCGCATCACAGGAAACAAATATCCTGGGTCTCCGTCAGATGCTGAACTAAAAGCCAGACTCTGTTGTTTGTCTATCAACACAAAGTGAAGTGACTGTTCATCAGAATTCACTTTATAGGGGACAGAATTACTCAAAAGTTGTGGCCTTGGTAGCAGTTATGTTTGTCTAATCCTTAACTCCACCTAGCTATGGTGCATGTGTCGCATTGTTACTTACAAATTTATGATAAAAAAAAGCTAACTATTTCATTTATTTTATAATAACATTCATATATAGCCTACCCTACTTTATACCAGGAAACTGTAATTGTATTGTCCCTCCATGCTGTGACCTCATTTCTTGTTGCCCCTAAAAAAAGTTGATGCCATGATACCTCTCATTCCTCCAACGGCATTTGTGGAGAGAGGCTAGGAGCTGAAGTGTAGTGAGTTTTCTCTGAATTAATGTATTAATGTACATATTCTTTTTATCTGGACAACAGAGAAAATACATGGTGGCAGACTAAAGAAACGCAAGTTGTCCATCTTGTATGTGGAAAAAACGACGCAAAGCAGATCCACACCGGTCACACATGTAACAGAGAGAACTGAAGAAAGCTGGCAAGAAACTATCAAACAATGTTTATTTTAATCCCAGTCATTCCACGATAGATTTATATTTCAACTTAAAAAAAAAAAAAAAAAAAAAACTACATGACTGGTCAAACAATCCACCTTTGAAAGTATGGTCCTGAAAGGAAATCGCCTTTATGAATCCCACAAAGTGTCGCAAAATGATATCCCTACATGAGGTGAATTCTTTGTCTAGAATACTCCAGACACCGACACAAACACTGTGTGAAATAACGTCAGTATCCGATTTCAGTTTTTTGAGTCGCTTTTCACTGTTGTTGACGACTTCTACGCTGATCTTAGATCTTTGACGGCAAAGACTGATCTTTTATTGATGGCTCAACAGACCCAGAATTAGACTGATTTTTGATCTTTGAAGGCTTAGACTGATCTTCGATTGATGGCACAACCTGAGCTCTGATCACGATGCAACCACACCATCGTTTCCGGAATATGTTCATCTCTTCCTTACTGATACAATTGGCTCTAAATTCGTTGACCAGGCGCAGGCGCGGTGAGTGGGGGGAGCGCCGCGCCAACAGGGTGTTTCCAGGCGTACTTTGTAATTTCGTGCTCGGCGCGAGCACTCCTCTGTCCCGCCTCTGTCCGTTCTGCCGGCGCAAGTGGCAAAGAGGGAGGAGAAAAGGCGTGAGTGGGTCTAACACAGCCGAGTCAAATCTTCACCTTTGAAATGAGCTCCTGTCCTCACCTATAATGTGTTGGAATATAGAAGCCTCTGTCCTATTTCTGCATGATGCGTTAATGTTGCATTTTACTTTGCTGTTTCAGGCATGTTTTCTGCACCGCTTACATCTATATTAAGCATTACGAATATGAGTGAGCTGGCTAGTTAGGGCATGCGCAAATTTTTACCATTAGCGAACTGAATGGAATTTCAAAACGAAACTACGTCAGATAATTCAAATTTACGAAGTTGGAATGAAATGTGACGGTTGCTTATTTATTTCTTCTGTCTGCATTGAAAAAACTGAGACTTTGGATCAAAATTTAAAAAATAGCGTCAACTTGTTTCAGCTAATTTTTTTTTTTTGTTTTTCTCAATTGAAAAAATTTTACAAAGGTAATTTTTTACCACTGTGCGGGCCGCACTGGATGAAATTACCACTGTGTGGGCTGTGCTACTCTGCGCTGCACCAAGAAATTAAAGCCCAATATGCGTATGCATTTTTCTGCATGCTAGAAAACTCTGACGTGATGTAAGCAACTCAATACACGTTTGACCAAAAGTTTTGCTCAGTACACTATTTTACAGACACACTCCTCAAAAAATACATCCAGTAGCATTAATTTTCATTGACTGTGGCAACTATAATACCGATGTTTAACAACCTTCACAATGTTTCACAGGTGTTGAAGGTGCTGTTTTGTCATTTAGTTATTTTCTTTATGCAAACCACCCTTTTCCTGAGTGTAAGACGATAGATAATCTGTCCATACAACTGTGTTGCACAACTTCCCAGTTTTTATTGCAAGGATTGCAAGCGGGCTGCATGTACCGCTTGAGTTTAAAGCATAGCAGTCCCTTTTCACAGATCCAGGAGGGATCTACATCTGGTTGACAGTTTGACAAGACTGAAGATATTTTTTTCTCCCAAATTTTTCAGTGTTCTGTTGTCATATACTGCATTGATCTTCTGTTGTCTGAAAGTTTGTTTACTCCCACTGACCTCAGCAGTGCATTGCTGCTTATTAAAAACATATTAAATGAACAGTTTTGACAGCGTTTTGGTGGTGTTTTTGATTGATTAACTCAATTTCTTTTTTTTTTTTTTGCTTCATCACAGATGTCATTACTGGCACTCTTTAGTTCCTTTTTTTTTGAGAGGGACGCGCAACAGACACAAAATAAAAACTTGACACTTCTAATTCGCCGAATTCTTTTTTCTGGCTTTCTTTTGTGCAGGACATAGTCACCCGCAAGGCTGAAAGAGCATATCAACCCATATCTCAATTACTTTTCTTCCTTTGAAGGTGGGAATTCCATGAGAAATGGGCTAGAATTCCTTCACAGATGAGCTCTTCTGAATCTGACTCAAACAAAGCTGACAGTCAATATTTAAACCTTGTGTTCAAAGTTTCATTTTAAATACAGTCTGGTGGATTCAGGGCTGCCAACTTTCTAAACAATCTCATGCTCACGGTGTAAGTTTCACGCATCAGAAGGTGTATTCACTGTAGTCAGCAATTATTCAGCCAACGACTATTAATGAGATTCTTACACGTAGTTAAAGTCCTTGTGAGTAGAAGTTTCAGTTTCACTTGCGTTATGGTGGATTTCACTGCGAGTAACATGGGAGCGATTGTGACTTCAAACGTTGTGCGCTTTTCCTCGCTCGGGGGTTAGAAGCAATGTGTGTTTTCATGATCGCTTAAATTGTTTAAATGAAATTAGACCATTTGAAACGTCTTGATGCAATTCCATTGCTTCCAACCCCTGTGTAAAGACAAACGTGAGAATTCCAGAGTCATAATTAATTTCCAGGGCCCGTATTCAGAATGCATCTTATCGCTAAAAGTAGGTCCTAACTGCCAGATTTAGGAGAAACTCCAAAAAAAAAGGGCGTGTCAGTCGTAAATTTAGGACTAATTATTATCACTTTTTAATAAAAAAATTTGATAATCACAATTATTATCAAAGTGTTATTCAGAAAGAATTTTAAGCCTAAACGTAGCTCCTAAGTCTGGGAGAGCTTAAAAGTAGTGAAGAGGACTTCTAACTCGCTACAACATTTTCACAAAGAATCAGAAAATTGCTGCTGCTGTTGAAAGACGGAATGACTTGGAAATTCTGAATGATGCGCATTTGTTGAAAAGATATCAGGTTGACTGTGAAGCGATTTTATTTGTTGTTGACTTGGTGAGGGAGAGAATTACATCTCCAGCCCTGAGAAACAACCCAATAAATACCCGAAATAAAATGTTTGACAACACTTCGTTACTTGGCCACCAGAAAAATGCAACGTTGCAACACGGACCATTTGGGGATTTCACAATCATCTGTCAGTCGCTCAATTCAACAAACAATCAATGCGCTCTGTGAACTCCACATCATCCGAAAGTTTATCGAGTTTCCAATGGACATTCGCCAACAACACAGAATCAAACTTGAATTTCTGTAGTACATCTCAGTTATGCCCGGTATCATCAGTGCTATTGACTAGACCCATATTCAAATTATTTCTCCGACCCAAGGTGAAGAGGTATTGGTAAATAGAAAAAAAGTTCATTCCATCAACACCCAGATAGTATTTGATGCTGAATACAATATTTTGGACATTGTTGCGAAATGGCCAGGATCCACGCACTATTCCCGCATTTTTATGGAAAGCAGCTTTTGCCAATTATTTGACAGGCATTATGTGCCTGCGGGATGTCACTTGCCGGGGGACAGTTGCTTTGGAGCTGTACCTCCTCCTGCTGTGCATGAAGTATTTTATTAGGCTATTGAGCAAGGGTTACATTTAATAATACCAGTTTATGTCATATTTTGTATGCTTATTTAAATTGTAGGCTATAAATTACAAACCAAGCTTAGTATGCCTTCCTGTTTAAACGATAGCCCGTTTATAGGCTGCAATCTTGGACCTCTCTTGCGATTGCAGCCCATACCACCGCCTTTCACAGTCGTCTGCCATCCGCGACTGACACTGAGGGTAATGTAGCATTGATGTGTTGGCTGATATTATCCCATGCATCCTGCTTGGATTTGCTGTTCACCCCTAAGCCAAATTTCCCATTGATTACATACTTTCGCTCCAGCACCAACTGGGCCAGCAGAAGTAACTGGTCGTGGCTCCATTTGGGCTTCCGTGTCCTGTTTGAACTTTCATCGATGACAGTTTGGGGCAAACAAACTCGATCGGCTGGACATTTAAATGATCGCAACATATTCTCATTGGGTAATAAGTTGCTAATTATTGGGGCAAGTGATGCATTTTATTATTGACTTGTTTTATGCTATTAGCGTTTTTACAACTATCTCTTTCCTATGTATGTTTATCTGTCTCGAGCATGATATGCGGGGACTGCTCAATAGGTTATTATTTTATGGAGCAAACCAGCCACTTGGACTATTTCCTCATTTTTCCCTCCATGGGTTGTATGTGGGGTATTTTTTTCAATAGGCCACCCTGTCACCAAACAACCAATCCCCGTGCTCATTGTCCCAAGACTCGTGCATGAGAATTGACGTCATCGATAGCAACGGAGATTTACTGCCACCTCTCTCAGAGCTACCCCGAGTTTAGGATTTACCAGTTTTCTTAACTAAAAGTTGCTCTCAGCGGTTTTGTGAATAACTTTTTAGATTTTACTCCTGCATAAATTGTTTTAGTGCGACTTAGGAGTACTCCTAGCGGGAAGATAGGATGCTTTGTGAGTACGGGCCCAGGTCTCTAGTGGTGAAATCCACCGTAATGCATGTGAAACTGGTTAACTTCCATGCTCAAGAACTGAGTTCCACGGAAGAATCTCTTAATGCGCATCAATTGAGTAATTTCTGACTGTGGCATGGGAACGTGAATGCCTCTTAGAGGCATGAGACTCATGGCGAATGCGTGAGAGTTAGCAGCCCTGTGGATTGCGGAGTCTGGAAAGGTTTCTCACAGTTGAAATACTAATGGGTTGCCCACTTTAGTATGTCCTGTAGTATTTGAGACCCGAAGTGCTCAAATGTTCAAAGCAGAACTTCCACTTTTCTAAAAAAAAATAAAAAAAATTTTGAAATTCAGCTGTGTTACCAGCTGTATTTAATATAATTAATGATGTGTAATCTCAAATTGCTGAATATAGAAAGTCTTTTGGTATAGTTATTTTTATCCTGAATTGTTTTTTGGCTTATTAATGAGGGTACCCACTCATTAATGCACTGAATGCATGTGTTTCCTGTCTGGATATTATATAAGCTCAGGCTTTTCATTTGACATAAATGGATGGTATTATTAATGTCAGCCTGAGGCAGATGCTGTATTTAATTCAACAGGAGGGACGAGGTGGGGGAGGGGTGCCGTGGGGTTTTGTGAGTCAGCCGTCGTGCTGTTCAGTAGCGAAGGAGCATTCATCATGCATTGGGGAGGGAAACTGGCTGAAGCTCGAGTCTTGGGCGCAGTGTCAAAATCATATCCCCAGAAAGGAAAAAAAAAAACACTCAAGACGAGTTGCTCGTCTTGGGACGCGTCACTTCTCATAAATCATTTTTGTGGTGACGGAGTAAGACATGCAGAGATGGTGGCTCGAGGATGGTGATTCATTCAGCGTGTCGGCGAACCTCAGACTGTACTTGTTTCGCACATTTCAGGTTTGCTGTAATTCAGGACGGAATGAGGGAACCCTCTGACTGACAGCAGGGTACTGTCGGGTAAATGCGGTAATTTCTGCCAAGGGTGAATGCCCTCATCTGGGGGAATTCTGCATGATTTAAAGGGCTTCAATCATGGCAGTTATTACTTTTTACTGCCTGATAGATTAGTTAGAAGTTTGAATCTAACAGGCCTTGAGTGGGGAAAACTGATTACCCTTTTAGTGACTCAGTCAGGCAGTTGACCAAAACTAATCAGTAACTAGGTTAAATTAGACACACCCAGGCCTAATTGCTGCCTGCCCAGTTGAAATCTGAACATCGTTGAAATAAAACGATCTTGTAGCTTACTGGGTCCTAACTTGCAGTGTACTATTCGAAGATGAAAAGAAATTCTGAATGAGATGAAAGTTCTTGCAATGGAAAGGGAACAAAGTCATTTCTAAGGCTTCGGGACTTCACTGAACCGAGTGACAGCCATCATGTCTGAATGTGAAGTAAGAACAGTCGCAAATCATCCCTGGAGTGGTTGACAGTCCAAAACTCCTCTAAGAGCGCATTGATGTCGGACCCAAGCAGTCACAAAAGAACCATAGACAAACATCTAAGGAACTGCTGGTCTCTTTCACCTTAGATATGGTCAGCATTCATGTTTGTGCCATTAGAAACACACTGGGAAAAATATGCAGTCCATTAGAGACCACTAATAACTAAGAGTGATTTAAAGGCTCCTATTTGTCTGAAAATGCCTTGATCTCAACCCCAAGCCTTTTGAGATAATGGGCTCTAAATTTGACCAGGCACAGGTGCGGCTAATGGGGGGAGCGCTGCGCCAACGGGGTGTATACAGGCGCATTTTGCAATTTCATGCCCGGCGCAAGTACTCCTCTGTCCCGCCTCTGTCCCTCCTGCCAGCGCAAGTGGCAAAGAGGGAGGGTACAAGGCATGAGTGGGTTTAACACAGGCGAGTCAAATCTTCACCAATCAAACGAGCTCCTCCACTAGCCTTTAAAATGTTGGAATAAAGAAGCCTCTGTCCTATATCTGCATGATGCGTTAATGTTGCATTTTACTTTGCTGCTTCAGACGTGTTTTCTGCACCGCTTACGTCTATATTAAGTATTGCGAATATGAGTTAGCTGGCTAGCTAGGGCATTCGCAAATTTTTACCATTAGCGAACTTGAATGGAATTTCAAAACAAAACAATGTCAGGTCATTCAAACTTATGAAGTTGTAATGAAATATGACGGTTGCTTATTTATTTCTTCTGCCTGCATCATTGGGAAGAGAAACAATGGATAGCGTGTTCCTATTATTACACCCTGTTGCTGCTTGAAATTTTGGGATTAACATGCATGGACAACAATGCCTATCAACAACCTGACTATCACGTCGCGGGTTCGAGCCCAGGTCGTACCAACCGGCAGTGGTCGGCAGCTTTTTCAGAGTACCGCACAATTGGCCATCGCGCTACAGGGTTTCAAATTGGGAAGGGACTGCCGGGTATGGGATGCAAACAGCTTTGTTTGTTGCTCAAGCTCCTCCTGTTGGCCAGACGGGCGCTCGTCAGGAAGATTCTGGGTTTGTTCATGTCCGGGTATTCTCCGCCATTGTTCTGAACTTGCGAAGATTCAACCAATGAGTGTATAAGAAGCAGTGGCTGACAGGCACGTGCTTCAGAGGAGAGCCGTGAACTGTCCTCACTATCCTGAGTTCGCAGCAAGGGGTCGCATACGAGCAAGCTTTGTACATAGTCCACCAATTGGGCATTCCAGATTCGGGTGGGATTAGAGATGCCTAATTTATTTAAAAAAAAAAAAAAGTCTTTATGACACGTCTTTGCATTGACTTTGAATGTAATCAGTTGCGTGAAAAATTTGTTTCGTGTCCAGTGTGCAAGCGGCTCTACTGAGCATAGAACGTAAGCTTTATTTTATATATATATATATATATATATATATATATATATATAAAACACACTGCCTGATGCCGAGGCAATTTGTGGTTGGCTGGGAAAGTCGTTAGTTTGCATCACAGATTCAGCTGCGTTGATTAAGTCAGGTCAAGTTTCCATTATGCGAGCCAACCGCCTTTGATCGGACATCAGGACAATTGATATAGATACTATAATTTATGTCCTGACTCAGATAGTTACATTAAATAGTGGTTGCTGTAATTATTTATTGCATTGAAATGTGCCTGACATTCTGGAAACCTGCCTGAGAGGTTTCGGTGATGTGTGCACACTGTGCGCCGGTCAGCCAAATTACCACTGCACAGAAAGTAAACCAGGTTGGAGCTGTAGAGTTCTCTGCGCACTTTTGGTGGAGGCTTTTGCTACGAAATTGTCACTGCGTCATGATAAAAATGTGACACCTCCGCTTACTACGCCGCCACACCCATCCCAGCGCACGTCCATCTACCAAATTGCCAAAGTGGCTGCGCATGGTGTTGCACCATACAAAATTACCACTGCGTGGGCTGCACCAGAAAAAATGACCTCTGCGTGGGCTGTGCCACGCTGCGCCACCCTGCGCTGCGCCAAGATATTTGAGCCCAATGTGTTTGTAGACTGATGAATCTGAAAGACATAAGTGCTGTTATGTCTGGTGTAAAGCTAAAATTTCTTTCCTCAATTCGGACATCATACCGAAATTGTGGTGGTGGTGCGATGGAGACCAGAATCCAGATGCCTCCGGGCCTGGGTCACTTGCCATAATCGAATGAACTGGTACTCTGCTCTCTGCCAGAAAATCCAGAATGAGAGGGTCTGGTCATCAGTGACCTGAAGTTCAAGTGCATTTGGGTTATGCAGTGAGAAAACAAACTGAGGCAGAGTTCTGAAGTCCAATTTAGGTTCTGGAGTATCCAAGTCCTTAACCTCATTCATATGAAATTCTACAATGAAAAGTAGGCCAAAATTCCTTAACAGTGATGATGAGGACTGATATTATGAAGTGTTTACAGGCATTTGTTGCTCCGAAAGGTGATATAACCAGTTACTAAGTTTGCATTGGCACGGGGCAGTCACTTTTTATTATGGATGAGTGTTTGTGTTAGCCTTTTTCCTTCAAACAAACAAAACGATTGTTTACACTTTGTGTTTTGTGGTCTTCTTGTCTTGTAAAATTTTGTAAGAAGACACATGTCCATTTTGTGTGACAAGTATGCAAAATATTGGTAATTAGGAAGCAAATCCTTTTTTCATTTCACAACATTTGCAGGTGAAATACCTTGCATATCATGGCTACGTTTCCATATAATGACTTGGCAAGGGAGATTGCCGCTTGCATTTGTACTTCTATTGTGTAATTAGGAGATTCTGTTCATAATTACTGTTGTGCTTCAGAGAGATGTCTGAAATTTTCCAGTTATGTTCACATTCACAAAGCCTGGATTCACAAGCCAACTCCAGTATAGTCAGTCTGTTCATTTTTAATCTCTGCTTAAGAGATAAGTTTTACCACATTTTAAACAAAGCCTAATTTCAATTATGTCCAGGAATCCTTAAATTGGTGAAGTTTCGCTTCAGTAAAATAAAATAACAGAATAAAAAAGTTAGAAATATCTTTCTTTATTTCCCTGAGTCTTTATTGATTCTTTACTCTTCTGAGATGTTTTTGCCTCTCTGACTGAATAATGCAATGACCCGTAGCTATGGTTCGCCCATAGTTCTCGACGCATGACCCTGGGACAATTCAGGATATGCAGTGGGCGTAAGATGTATCCATATCTTTATCTTCACCTCTTTCATCTTGGCCTTTCATTTCTGTTTTAAGATGGGCGAGAGGTGAAAGTGTGTTTGGGGTCTGCAATAATTACTGAAGCATTACTTCTGCCTGCAGCTTCACTCAATGACTGCCGTGACCTACTGTACCAGGTCAACTGCCTGTGACTGAAGGCAAAGCAGTAAACCAAGGACTTCTGTGCGATTGTGATATATCACTTTCTTTTTCCCTAGACTGGCTTTAAACTTACCTGCGTATGTATTATCTACATTGTGATAGATCTCTTATCACTATTCATTACTCTATCCTTGATTCTGAATACCCCCTTCCCCGATTATCCACCACTTAACTTTATGTTTTTCAAGCCCTTGCCATATATAGCATAGGGGCATACAGGTTTACCCTTGTCAGTCCTTACATATGAACTTTCATGTCCATTAGGGGTTGATTATGTTGGGAGGGGGCGTCGTTTATCCACTTCTTCTCAAAAACTTCTCAACATTATTCATTGAGCTTATGCATGTGCTTTGTAGGGACATTACCGGTGTGCGTCATATGCGTTCTTTCTGAATTTTTCAAAATTTTGCTGATTTGTTTGGTGTTTGAATCTAGAAAAGTTTTATCAAGTCTCCCAGATGCTTGGGCTTTAGTTTCCCATGGACACAAATGTTCTAGTTGTTGTCTTTTTTCTGGGTAACCTCATTTGTTATTTCTGGGGTATGTCCCCCTTCTACTATGTAAAGTGTTCTTTTTTCTTTTTTTTTTAAATATCAGTTGTGTAGTCCTTTTATTGCAGTAGTGTAGTTTGGTAACATAATTTGTGATCTATCTAGTAATGTTTAGTGTAGTAGTTTGTCCGATATATTATTATAATTGTTAGTGAGGTTGATGGAGTATTTGGTATTCCACCCATTTTTGCCCCCTCATCATTACAGTATCGTTAATCCATGCCTGTACTGAATGATATCTGACAGTTTGAATCCAGATAATCTCCTTCATTTGATTGATTCAGGAACTGGGCTTAATTCTGCTGTCTGTACTCCTTTTGCGAGGTGATGCTGAATTTATAGCTCTCCTTTTATAGCTCTCTGTTGCCAGAACCTCGAGAGAAGTTTCATTTAAACTTTAAAATGAAAATCTTTCCAGCTTTCCCTCCATCACAAATGACTATAAAACAAAAATGATTGGAAAGAAGAAGTTGAGTGCTCTCTCCCTCTCTCTCTATTACTCTCTCTCTTTCTTTCTCTCCTTCAGGGAAAATGTTAAACCAAACTGTAATGCTGATTGACATGTTGAGGTTCAGAATGGTTGGCATGGAGACCTTATGGTGAGATGAACTGAATAAGTGAGAATGAGATGAGAGTTTTAATTGCTCATGACATGCCCTCGATTTCAGTTGACCCTCAGAGTGCAACTCATTGGAGGAGGGCCTGCCTGTCAAGGATGTTGGATAAAAGAAGACCCTGAGAAGCCTTGGGTCTGTCTCATTTGGCTTTTTAGAAAGGAACGGGCTCATTTATGTCTGGACCAGTAAAACCTGGTGAAATAATGACACGCTACAGTCTGAGGGAGATGCAGTTTCATTCTGTCATTGTCGCTTCAAATCCGGAACAGGATACTTTATCCTCTGTCTATAGCCTATCATTTTAACGTCACTGTGTTTAGTAGAACGATTTTCTGCCATTCTACACCAAGTTAAAAGAGTTCAGTTTTCGCTTCTTATGTTCAGTGTCTCTCCTCTCCCTCCTTAAAAAAATGAAACATTGCCAGCAGTAGAAATTGTAAGACCCTGAAAGAGTATTTGGGATTAAAAGATGAGAATTGCATTGGAGCCGGTATTTTAGATGGTGCCTCGCTATACAGAAAGGACTTTTTTTTTTTTCCGGCCACTGGTGATTGTTTATCATCTTTCTGTACTGTGTTCACTGGAGAAAGAGAGCCATCTATATGGAGCGTGCGCTCCTTCATTCAGAACAAGAAAAGAAGAGTTCTGTTTGGTTTGGAGGCCTCTTCTTTCAGCCTGGCAAACGGCCGGAACGAAACACGACTTCATCACATTTTAAACCGCTCCTCAGCGCTGCAGCTAATAATATTTTACTGAGTCATTGGCTGTCTGCTGAAATTTTAGAACAGAAGGAAAGAACTTGTCGAGTTTTACAGTAACTCCCTCATTCATTAAATCTGCTGTCAGCCGGATGCTGAGTGGAGCCGTAGTCTGCTGTTAGATCCGTCATTAAATGTCTCTTCTGTCGCATTTGTTCCAGTCTGTTTGTTTGGGTTTTTTTTTTTTTGTGATGGATGCGCCGGGACGTTACGGTGCATGGGAGTACACGCCCCTGCTCTGCTGAGTCGCCAGAACCGAGACGCTCGAACTTCAATTTGAAACTGCGTCTTGCTCTGTTAATCGTATCTCAGTCCACAAGGCCTGCTGGTGCTCCACCCCTCCTTTTACCTGGCAGTCAGCTGTGAAGCCAGTCTGGCCGTACAGTAGCACTAGCTGCTCAGTTATTTGCTTTAAAGGGAAGGAAACCTGCTTTTGGCTTTCTGCGCTCCGTGACTCGTGTGGCGTGATGTGAATGAGCGTATAGCGAGGATTGATGTAATTTTGATGTAATCCTGAGTTGTCCCTTCTGCTTTGTAACTACTGGGCTGTGATGGCATGCTGCGCCGATGGACAGATGGAGGCTTTGCGTCGGAACGTAGCCATTGAAATGCCCCAGCCCGCTCCAAATTAATTTCTGCCACTGCCCTTTGATTTCCTCCAATTGTTCTTTCCATGACTGTTACTGTGACTTTTATTGTGATTATATAGCTTCCGGACTATGTAACCGTTGGCAAAATGGAAAGCGATCAATTTCATACGGCCATTTTATGTAATTTGCTCCATGTATTATGTCAATCTCGTGAAGCTACAACAGTGTGGTGGCTAATGAAATGTCAATGCTTGCGATGCTGCGAGTGTCACTGAGGAGAGGTAACATCCATCGTGAGCCAGCCTCAATGATTGGGCCATTAAGCTGGCCTTCATGATGAGGTCATAGAGCCAGCCTTCATGATGAAGTCACAAAGCCAGTCTTTGGCTGTGTCTCATTTGCAAGGAAGCATCCGAAGTAGGTGGCATTTTTAGGAAATAAGGCTGCTTAGGACTATCTCAAATCAATAGGAAGCTTAGGAAACAACCTAGTTTGGTGCCTCGTTTCGGCGAAATGTTAAGGAAACATCAAGTGGTCCCTTCTCAGCGAAGGAAATCCCAAAATCCTTTGCGGCAAACTGGGTATTCACCATGTAGATCACAGACTAGGGACGACAACGGTCCATATTCGATCAAATTCATGTTCCGTTTCATCATAAAGTTAGCTCCTGATCATTTTTGAAGCGAAAATTTGACTGCGTAGATTCCTGACCCCAAGCGCTGACCCTGGTGTCCTCATGGGGTCAGAAAACAGAAGCTCTCTGTGACAGATAAGAGAAATATTTATGAACCAGATCCAGTTTTCACAGACATACATACAGTTTAATGCACTCAGTTCCTGAGGTGCCTAATTACCGCAAATCTCAATTTATGAATTTTTCACTGCGTTTCATCATTGTGCTTCATCTGGTTTTCTGTTAATTCTTGTCAATGGACTCTGGTGGTTTGGAAAAAAAAAACAAAAAAAAAAAACACCTGAAATATAAAGTCTTGTTTTGTCTCTCCTAAAGTAATATTAACGGTTGATGTGAAATTTATTCTTTTGCAAGCATCAGGTAATATAAGTCTCAATCCACCTCTGAGGTAACATTTCAGAATGGTGGAGCAGAGAGAAATGCCCAACACGACTGCAGAAGTAGCTGCACTGTGTGACTCAAACCACTGACTCAAAAGCTCTGTGGCAGGGTTGCCAGATTGGGCAGAAATAGTACCTGGTTTTCACTTGATTAAGTGTGCAGTGGGAAGCTGGGAGATCCTGATTGGTTGTGCAGCCAATTATCAGTGTGGAAGGAGCTTGAATTTCAGTCGTTGGCTCTGCCTGTTTAATTATTGAAAATTTTTCTCATCTACTGCATCATGCTACCTGACTTTTCTTACCTTGATTGTAGAGGGTATCACAAACTCAAGTAAAAAAAGGGGACAATAAACCACGGTGGTTGTAAATACAGACCTCCTCCGTTCAATGAGATGGAAAATATGTCATATTTCTGGATACGCTTAGAATCTGTTTAATTGGCGTATATGTAATTGAATATAAAGTTCAGAACTGTTTACTTGCAGTACAAACCTGCCTGTTTTATCCTTTCCTCAAGGCATGTGAATGGTAGAATAAGTGTTGGGTTGGTCTTACTGTATCCATTGCAGGATTCTCTTTGAAACCTCACGGACATATTGTCACTAGGTGTGAGTCTGACCTCATGCATTTCTGCAGCACTAAGCGCTAGCAACTGGTGCGTCTTTGTACTTCAATGGGCGTTTGTTTGTGTGTCCCCATGTTTCGAGTGTGTGTGTGTGTGTGTGTGTGTGTGCATGCGCGTCAGTCAGACACTAATGCAGACAACATCCTCTGTAGTCCAGCCTGCCCTATCTGGCAACCCTGCCCCAGGATTGTGATTGGCTTGTCGGTGCTGGTGGATCTCAGTGTTTGGCCACGGCCCCAGCTGGCTGCTCTGCCTGTATTTCAATAAAAGGTCCTCTACCATGTCACCAGGAGGAGGACTGATAACTCCAGCCAAAAGGTTAATCAGCTCGTGCTTCTTCATTATTCTGGGTGGTCCCTCCCTCTTATGATGTCATAAACGACAGGGTTTGTAATGACCTGTATTGGTTATACTCCTGGTGACATGATCAGGGACCTACAAATTCTTTTGTCTAGCTTTGCTGTGTTAAACTGTCACTGGGAAGCAATAGCTGAACACTGATACCGGATTTCAGTCACTACTTGTCCTTAGCACGGGCTGTCAGTATCGGTGTGAAAAAAGATGATGTCAATGATGGAATTTTTTTTTTCCAAAACAAGATGTTAGATCAGGAGCCCAAGGAAAATTTTTCAGAGGACTCAACATACCTTCTGAATGTAGCCTTCTTTTGACCTTACTTACATTACATGAGGGGAAAGTGTTTTTGCAAAGTGCTGTTGAGCCTGTAAGCCATAAAACATCTGAGGAAATGCGTATTCACCTGACTACCATTGGTTTGGAGCTCTCAATGGGGAGTGTTTGATTGGATTAAAGTACGACGGGGCTCAAATGGGTACGCGCTGTCCTAAGGTACACTGGAGAAATAGCGGTTTGAGTTTAATCAGTCCTATTCGGACAGCGTGTTCTAATCATGGCTAATGTTCTCTGAAAATTGTGCCTCCCGAATTGAATTCTGCTCGATTTCCTCATGCCGGCCAGAAGCTTGTAATTTATTTAAATAAAAACACAGTTTTTAAGATGAACCACAATTAGCCGGCCTCTCCCGCAGGAATTATTCCTATAGGCTGTGTTCTGTAACCATCCAAATGAAGCATCATAACAGTGAGCAGTATGTTTTCTTCATTTCACGCTACATTGCGGAATGAATGTGCGCGAGTTTAGCAATGCGTAAAGCTGGAAAATGCAAGTTTGTCATTGAAGATGAGATTTAATAAATATATACGCACAAGCTTTCCCCCGTGCATATAATGTGCTTGCAGTGAGAAATTTTCGTATCAGAAGTCCCTTCTGGAGTTAGCATCTATTTGTTTTCATAGCAGTGGCAGTTGCAGTCTCTGACCGCTTGTTTTGAGGTTAGCATTCACTGATGAGAGGGAGCAAAAGGCAGATTATGTACTGAGTATGTCTAGAATGAGCACATCTGATTTTCCTGGAGAAATCCAAAAAAGGGGGGGGGGGAGCCAGATCGTAATTAGCACTGCAGCTGTTAGCCTGCTGAAATCTCATAATGCCACACAAAACCAATCAATCCAACATGAAGCAAGGTGATTAGGCAAGTCATTATGAGAACTCCAGAGTCCAACGTGTAGCTGCGTTCACAGGAAGTAGGGTAAATCTACACACTTTGTACACACTGGGCACGTGAGCTGGAGAACGTTGATGAAACGATCTGCTTAGCTTTTATTATTGCACCTGAACAAGAGTCTCAACCTCATTCCCTTCCGTCCCTTTATTTTTGATGAGAATCAGATATCCTGGATTAAGAAATGGGGTCTGCAGCTTTGAACAAACATGCCGCTCCACACAAGCAGATTGATTGAAGAGCTAAATTGGTTCTTGGAGGAATCTGATAGCGACTTCCCGTCCAAGCCGGGAGGCCGCATCCGAGTGCAATGCCTTCCATTAGGAGCTTGTGTCATCTTGATTTAAATTTAAATTGCTCTGGCCAGATACAGCATACGTCCATGTAATTTCAGTTGGCCGGAATAGCTTTGAGTTCTCTTTACCGTACAAGAGGTCTTAGGTTTTGACCATGATTTACGTGTTTATACTTGAACATTCTTCAATTGCTAATGCACAAATTCAAAAACCAGTTCCTGCTCTTCGCTGGTTATTTTCGGCAGTATGTGCTGTACAGCTAAGGCTACATGACTTCACATTGCTGAAAGTACGGCATTTTCCAGCATCACTGTCAACTTCAGAGATGTGTGCTCAGACATCCTGCTCTGACAATGTTCTAGAAGGAAGACATGGTTCAGAGTGTACTTGCCTTCTCCCTTATCTGACCAGGACAGGGAGTACCGAGTCGTGATATTTGCAGTGGATTCGGTTCCTCTCAGGCCTTTGAATTTTTTTATCGAAAATGATGGTCACATACTGTATTCCCATATTTAAATATTTTTATGATAACCGATTTACAATTTTGAGATAGACTTCAATATCTCCCCTTAGAAAAAGCACCTCATAGCACTGACTATACAGTATGGTTTTAAAATATTTTGATTGTCACATGCTCATTAAGTTGAATATAGACTTATGAAATTAAAGCCCTTTAAACATGGTGCAGCTGTCCAAATACTCATGGGTCTCTCCATGTATTCATGACTGCCCTGTGAATGGCCTGGATGTCTGGATCTCGAGTACTTTGTGTTAGCTATCATGTTTAATTACTTCCAGCTGGGACAGTGTGGGCTGGTGTTGTTTTCACCTTGTCAGTCTGTGTGTGTGTGTGTGTGTGTGTGTGTTTTTGTGTGTGTACTCATGTGCACATGCCTGTGTATGCGTTTGAGTTTTCTTGGCAAAATGTACTCGTGGAGATACCAATTTTAGCGGGAAATAGCACAGAAGCGGTTTTGATTATTTTGCCTGGATTTTGTGCCTGCCTGTTGGTCTGTGGGCCATCAAAGGACGCACGCACGGATGGATGAATGGATGGACAGACAGACAGTGATGGGAGGACTGATAAATATTACCTCCAGATCTTCACGGGGAATCATTTGCAACATTGAAACTTGTGGTTCAAAAGTCTTGCTGCAAGGGAACTCGGGAGAGTGATTGGCATGTACTTTAGGTTTGCCATGGTGAAGAGTCTGGTGCCCAAAATTAAACTGCTTCCACTCTAATGCTGGAGGTCACTTTTTGCCCAACAGTTTTTTTTTTTTCTGTGCATGTGTCAAATTAAACGATTTGCCTTTGAACAGTGCTACTGGATTGGACTTATGGTGCCGGTTAGAGTGGTGTAAGCCGGTACGGGCCAGAGCAAGGTGCTGATGTTCTGCCATGTTTCCACTTCCTGTGCAAATTCCACCAGGACAAGAGTCTGTGCTACAGCAGAAACTTTGTGTCTGTCCTCCTCCCAATACTGTGATGAAGGGTAATGCTCTATGATCTGTTATAAGCACATAACAAATGACTGCACATGAATAAAATACAAAGCAAGATGTCATGTAAAACATCGCTGTATTTAGGTCTATGACACGTTTCCTAACATTATTTCTGTGTTGAAATTTACACAACCATAAATTGCTGCTCATTTAATTAACCGTGTCACCTTTAAGGTTTAACCAAATAAACTACACTTACAGCTGGCAACACTCGCTAATTATGGAAGCCCTGAACTGCACATAGCCTTTTATGTGACGACTCTTAGAAAAACTAAAATGAGAAAATTATTAGTAAACATAAAGAGATGTGCAGAATATTGTTAACGCCAACATGACCTGAATGTCTAGCAATATTAACTACGCCCAAACGTTGCATTAATGCAACTTCTGAATGGCGTGTAGTGTAATATTGGCTCATTCACTCATAAGGAAAATTTAAACTTTTTTCGGGTGGAAATCTTGTTTGTATTTTGTGCTCTTGAACTCCCTTTACAGGATCAGTTATGTTCTTATCTATTGATTGTGAATGCCATGGGAGGGATTTGACTCAATCCTTATGTTCTGAGAAACATTCATAATGTTTTCAGCAGTGTACACTGAAAAAAATGTCTTGTTGAATGAACATAATTTTTTTAAGGTAAGTGGTTGCACAAAATATTTTTTTCTGAAGCTAGATATTTTTATTATGTTGACTATTTGAAATTACTTATATTTTTTAAGTGGAGTTAAATAACACACCTATTTATATTAAATATGCTTAATTAATATATGGAACATTTACTAGGGGTCAAAATCACTTTTTTCAGTGTATAATGGGGCATTATCCCACTGGAAATTGGAACATCACGAGGGAACATAAACCTGTCCAAATGAGTCATTTAAAGGTGACACAGGAAGTACTTTTCTCTACAGCAGAAGGGTCTAGGTTTTTTGTTTCTAACACTATTATGTATTTCCTAACGATTGCTCTCGCAAAAATTCTAGCATTGCGGAGCCCACAGCGTAGGCCAGTACTGTTTTTATGTTTAGCTGAGAAAATATCTAGAAAATTTTATGGAGGTGCATTCCCCCAGACCCCTTGAATGTTCAGTTTACCAGTCATAGCACCAGAAAAAGATTTCAATCACCTCTCACCTCTGACAAATAAATTTACAAACTAACTGGACTGGAGAGGAAAATGCCCAGGGTTAGTAGCAATGCACTGACGTAACGCCAGTTGACAACTATCGATCATCAGATAAACCTTTTGATGCTGGTCCTTTGCAGTTAAGGTTAACAAATATGCAGGTTGTCTTAGTTTGGTCACAGTTTTACGTAACATTTTGCTAATCATTTGCTGGTTGAAGGTACAGAATGTTTCTTGAAATAAAGACGATTGGATTTGATATTTTGATGAATCATGATCATCTAATCCAGCCCAGCACATTACTTTGCTCCTTGATTCTGTTTATATTGCCGAAGGGCAGTCTGTTACATTTAAGTATAATCCTGCGTAGCCATACTAACGTTTGAAGATACACTTTAGTCAAGCCCTATCAGTCTTGGGTTGTCCATTGGCTATGCAATCTGTGAAATATGTTCTTCGATCGGTCTAATTGTTTTTTTGGTCAAGTTTTTTTTGCAACTGCAAATACTGTATTTCATTTAAAATAATGACAGTAATGTGGTTTATTTCACACTTTATACGTGCTTGCAAACAATATATACTCACATATAATGTGATTGTACCTGCTTAATTAAACTGAAACTGTTCTTTCCTTATATAAATCATTCATTTACACATTTATCTGGCAGCATCAGGCACACTTGCCAACCCAGCCAATCTCACCACTATATTTCTTCTCTTTCTCTCTTCTATCCTTGTGTCAATAAGAACAAAAATGGCCAAAAAATGTATTGATTTTTTTCTTTGAATATTTTAAAAAGTGCTTTTTTAGTCTGCTTATTGTTTTCTTAGCCTGTAGTTTAACAAGTTACCAGAAAGTATCATTAAAATGAAAAAAGTTGCCCCAAGGCTGCCCAACGCCAACACCACACCCCTACCCTACCAAAATCTTGCTGACAGCAGTATTATAAAGTTGGCAACCTCGGGCTTAATTTCAAAAAGCCTTTCCAAGCCAAGCTTACGAATGCTTTATTATCTGATTAACTAATTAGTAAATGGAGTAAAATGAGTAGTACCCATCATTTTGCAGAGGGGAGAAATCTGATATGTATTTAGAATTGAATACTTGAAGAGAATAATTAAAATGTGTGCAACAATCACACAATTATCCACCGTTCCTCCTTAAATACGGCTCGACCACATGCTAATTGCTAATGTACACATGATATTTCTTCCTTCCACAGATATCGTGGGCTTTGCCCAAAGCTGATTTCACTCAAGCTGAATTATCTTATTAATAATTCATCTTCAGAGTCTGTTTTTTATCCTGAATATAATTGTACAGTACGAGGATCATCAAATCTTAGCCTTGAATTCTAATTTTGACATGATTTTCTTTGCATCGAGATGATTTATTGAACAGTAAGTGCTTTTGATTGGCCAGTCAGTCCTCACACCTGACTCCCAGATAAAGACAGGGCGGAAACACTTCTCGGACCTTGAGGTCTGTGGTTTAATGATGTCTGGTATAATATAAACAAGGTGTCCTTTCTTTGCAGCAAACACTCATGGTTCTGTGGCCGGCATGTCTTTTATCCAAATGTCTGGCTTTATTCATACTATTCCGTGGATGACTGATTTACTTAGACTAATTGCTCTTGTTTGTGACTGTACTTTGTCACGAATCACTGATTTACTAAGGAAAGTGAGGTCTGAGTGGTTAATTGGGTTCTATTTATTTCAAATGGTGACCTTTAAGAATGCAGAATGAAGGTAAAAAAAAAAAAAATAAATATTTGTCTGTAATATTATTCATATACCGTTACAAGACCTGATTGTGCCATCGTAATTCAGAGCACCGTCTGTGAATTGGCGGCTAAATTATCTAAATTTTACCCGCAGCTTTGCACCAATAATATTAAAGTGTAGCTATTATGGTTTTTCATTTCTTTCATGCCGTTTTGTGAATCAGATGTGCTTGTAAAGGGTCTGCGTGAGAAAGCAACTCAAAGTCACCTCCAGAAGTGGCGCTCTGCCGCAAAACACACTGCTCCACAGCTGCTTATAAAAGCTTATAGCCATTTTTTTCATCAGTTGGTGACGTTACCAAATGAATTTTTCGCCCCAAGCAGATAGTTTGGCACGCCCTTGAAGCAAGTGGGTTACGCCCAGAAGGCTACACCGGTATTTGTTTCTAAAGCCCCTCTGGGGTCGGAATCTATTTATAGTAAGGGCCGTTACATTTCTGACGCACGCGCAAAGTGAGTGATCAAGCTGACCAATCACACCACGCCGAGGTTTTCGGAAGGGCGGGGGCCAGGACCTCAAAAGAGCCTTATATTCACAGGTACAGCAGAAATGGCCAGCATTAGAAAACGTAAGTGTTTCCTAACAAAGAGGCATCTCAATCTTTTTTTAGTAGACTTCAAAAATAAAGGAATGACCAATGAAAAGTAAGTTAAAAGCTGCAGTTTAAATGATGGACTTGGTGGTATAACTTGCCAATTATCACCCCTTCATGCAGTTTTTTTAATGATGGTAGATAGGATATTTGTCAGTTAATAATGCTTAGATGATTGTTTGTCTTCTAATCTTTTCAAAAAAGGTGACCTCTCCTCTTGTTTCCTGAATGTCCCGACCCCACTACCCTATTTGTGTGGTGTGAGTACTGCAGAATAGCCAGTTTAATGAATACATTATCATGGCTTTTTTTCTGGCAGGGATTTCAGTTTCAGTCCATTCAAACTGGCTGTTCTGTCATTCAGAAATTAAAACACTGAGAAGCGTGTTGAATAATCTTCTCTGAATGTCCCTCCCCCTCCAGACAGAAGGCCCCCCCTCACAGAGCCAGTATTTATCCACGGTTTCATCTCTCTCCTCCAGTAAGCAAATTTTTCTTCTGCCACGGTCACCTCTGGCTTCCTATTCGAGGACCTCATGTTATTGGTCTGGTGCCTGTAAAGCACTTTGTGATTAAGTCTTTGGTTAAAAGTGCCATAGAAATAAAATTAAATTGATTTGAATGTATACACACATAAACGTATATAAGTAATCGTGCAAGCTTTTCTATTCTTGCAGTGACTACTGTGCAAAGAAAAAGAAGTTGCACTGAATTGCCTGGTAATGAAATAAAATTGAAGTGGTCTGAATGCTGTATGCTGGCTGTCAGAGTTGAAAAGTGGGTGGTCAGTAACACCAGAGGTTTGCCCACCCATGCGACTGCACCTCTTTTACCACCCTGGCTGTGTTCTCCACAAGGTCATTGTGAGGCTGTGGTCTGTTTTTTAGCATATACACAAATTCTTCAGCTCTGGGGTCCTCTGGTCTTCACTGAGTCGACAGGGCTATTTGTATACACGAATCGAGCTTCACGGCCGAGACGCATGCTGTTACAGAGATTAGACTTCAAACGAGCCCATTCAGGTGAACAGTCATCAGCACTGGAGTGCACTCGTGTTGCATTATATTTATTTTTATTGATCCTGTCAGGAAAATAGGCTTTGAAAAATGGCTTATGCATTTCACAAATGAAATGATTACACTGTTTGATTATGGTCCCGAGATGGAATCTGCAATTAGTATTGAGTTTGAAGGGTGATCTGAATTCGTGAGCATTTTCATCCACGCGGAGAATCGTATGATGCCTTCAGCACGTAAACGGCCCGTTTCAAAGGCCCTGAATCAGCCCAGTCAAACGTGAAATGTTCTGAATATAGTAGTTCTAAATAAAGATTTGCCGTTAGAGCTCTATTTAGTCCAGTTCGGCACTTAATCAGTGAGTAATAAACCAGCCAATGGAGCATTTTTCTGTGTGTGCAGAGCTCCTTCATGCTAGCATACAGTTCATACTCTCTGCCTATGCTGACCGGCGTTCACTCACTGTGTCGAGTCAATTCTGTGACACGCCAAAAGACTTGAGAATGTGGTCTTGGTTGGAATGCTGGTAATTGTATGCAAAAAATACATGAAATATACTTATGGCTGGAATGCGGTCATTTGTCGAGATGGTGCTAAGGTCCTTTTAAAGCACTGTCCTAATGAAATGTGTATGCAGACACGCTAATGCACGCTAAGTTTGACGCTCTTAAGATTTTGTACAGCCATGCTTTTCATTGTTTTAATGTCTTTTTATGGACATGCAGTTCATTTTGTCTTGTCCAGTGCTTGTTCAAAATGTACTTGTTCGAAAAAGATTGATTGCTTAGTCTTCGATGTTGCTGCTTTCTGCTCTATTGACAATCGCTCAGCCAAGCAACTTCACCCTTATCTTTGTATATCCTTGGGTCCTCAGCAATACGCTTGCCAAGTGTGACGTGGATTGAATGGACGGTTGATGAGAAAGTCAAAGGACACACATGCATATGTACGTACAGACAGAGAGTCGTTCCATTTTAGATTGTTCAAAAAACTTTAATCATTCGATTTCTTTGAGTTTGAAAAAATGACCGTTAGACTGGACCCAGGACATCCTTTAAGTGTGCAATATACGTGGCTGCTGTACAAAAGTATACCACTGGGAAATGTCACTATTTTTTGCAGAAGTTGTGCCATTTTTGAAGTCATTGAATTTCATGCTAAAAGAATGCCAGCGCTGAAATGGCAGACGGGTGAAATTTGATCGTGGCACAGTGGACTGACCGATTGTCCCATCTCTGGGCGGTGGGGGTGGGGTTTGTTTAATGGAACTGAGTGACAACGTTCTTAAGGGGGAATGCAGGACCCAGAACACGACTGTGCCTCAGAGCGCCAAGTGCATAGGACTTTGGCAGCGCTGTTAGGCTAACGCGCGGGGTCAGCCCCTTTAAATAAAGAAGCAAACAAATAAATTAGTCAATAAGCTCTCCAGACTAATGGGAATCGATGGGGGTGGTGGGGGGGGGGGTGTCTGTGGTGAAGGCTCTTAACTACAGCTGCGCCTGCATTAACCATATTCAAGAAAGGAGACACAGAGGGAGTGCGGGAGAGAGAGAAAGAAAGGGGGAGAGAGAGAGAGAATGCGGGTGAGGAAGGGTGCGGGATGTGAGAAAATAACAGGGGCCTGTAGAAATGACAGGCTCATCCCACAGCTCCCATGAAGAGAACCCCCCCCCCCCATCTCCATCTATAACGGTGTTGTGTGGGAGGAGACTGTGATGAGGAGGCATCTCTCCGAGCATCAGACAGGCTGATTGGCCAGAGGGAGTGGGAGAGCTGCCGAGGCCGTGTGGGGGGCAGGAGGGTGACAGGGTGAGAGTCGCTGACTGCCCGCTTGACCTTGTTCTGTCCCTGATCAAACACAGCCTGTGTCTCAGCACTGCCCCCTACAGCTTGACCCCCTGACAGGCAGATTCACCTCAGCCAGTCAGGAGCAGCTATTGTGTGGGTGTTCCCAGCTGTCAATCATACATTCTACCTAAAGAGCTGCTGTCTCTGAGTAATTATTTAATCTGTATTTATTATTTTTATAATTTTTTTTTTTTTTATTATTCACAGCATTTTGGTTGCATTTTTATCCTGATGTTAAATTGATATATTCTGTGTTTTATTTTATATTGATCTTCTAATGATTGTGATTGTATGCTTTTCTCTAGAAAACACTTGTTTGGAAAAATGCTATGAAAGTTCTTTTATCTGCCTATCTGTCCATCTATCCATCGCTATCTTGCTGTTAAAGTTTTGTGCATGGGAAATGAAGATTTTATGTGTGAGAGAGAGAGAGTGTGTGCGTGAGGAGCATCAAAATCTGAATTTTTTTTTATTTTCCATTTTATTCAAAATCTTTTTTCTTTTTTTCCTTCTTCTGAGGTAATAAAGTTCACTCCCGATTACTTGGGCACGAATGTGCAATCTAAATTTCGGTCTTGATTGTGATCTTGAGCATCCAAACTTTGTTGCAGAATTTTAAACAAATGTCACAATTAGGTAGTCATGGTGGATTTCCAGTATGTGCTGCCAAAGCAGGGAGTGGGGTTAATTAGCGGTAATTTACTGTATTTACTCACTGTGTGCATCTGTCATTTATCTGGTGTCCGTCCATCTTGGCTCTGGGTAGCCACAGTTTCAGTTGCTTGCTCCAGGCATTCTTTTTAAATGTCTACCATGTGACATTCAATTTACAAGAGCTGTAGAGTGTTGATGGTTGTCATAACTGCATTGTTTGTCTTGGCTGCCTATCAAGTTGAAAAATGTGAAATGACTCTTTACACGTTGGCTGTTTACAGCAACAGAATCTGCCTTGTAAATTAGTGAGGTATCGTTAAGCATGGGGCTTTGGGAGTCTGGGCTTATACAGAAAGCAGACTGCGATGTCAGGAATATTAAGAAGAGCATGATTAGCAGTGATGAACAATATTAGATGTTTTGTTGTGAAAGACGGCCTCAGGGGAGACTGAATCTGTGTTTGTCACCTGACACAGTGGAATAAAACATGAAAGCTTGTTTTGGAAAAAACTAAAGTATTTCACATGAATTAAAACACTGGAGGCCTTCACACAAATCCCAGCACATCTGAAAATTAAATTAGTGCTCTCAAACTGTTACAAAACAAACGACAAATCATCGGCGCAACTGTCGCTCCTTTCATCTCCAGACGAGAAGTGTGATTTATGTTTCAATTATTTTAGATTCATGGACCACAGTGGGTCAGAACAGTTGTTAATTTGTTTAGCCATAATTCAGAAAAGTTCCTCAGTCTTGCCACATTCAGAATGAAATTGTGAAATATTGAAATCATGCGCGCTTGACCTATGCTGAAGTCTTTCTTTCTCCTCTGCAAAATGTAGTGCTGCACTGCTTCAGTACGAAAATAGTCATTTTATTTCAGGTCAAAGATGGAGTAGAAATCTCGCTGAACTTATTTGCTGCAGAGTGTGTGCTGACATCCTTTGAATAATCTTTTGCAAGCTAGCTAATATCTGATGTCGGAGGTACATCAGGTTATAAACTATGCATAAGGGTATGTACTAAACAAGTAAATCATCTAATCGAAACTGCATGCATCAACCCGTTTTTACACTTAGTGCTGACTGCATTAGCTTTCCCCTCTGCCAAACGCATATGGTAAACTCTCCGCTGTGATATTCATCAACCAAGACGGATCACAAACGTAATGTTTTTGCCCGCCGTGATTGATTTGTTTGTTCATTAGCCGCGGAGCTCCACTTCGCCAGCTGTTTCCGTTGGAAAAGCGCAAGTAAACAAGCATGGCTCTGACTGATTCGCTGTGAGAGGATCGCGGATAAATTAGCGGTGGCGCATGGTGTGCGGTGAGCTCCGTCGCATTGACTGCACCTTTTGGGCAAGTGGCGGTTTGGTTCGGCTGTCGGTCCTTCATAGCAACGGAACTCCCTGTCTCAAACCCGTTAGCTATTCATCCATCAACTTGGACAGCTCTGTGTTAGCCATCTTAGTTTAGCCCCTCTGTGACACTACAGCTACACTATTTAGCACTTGCGTCAAATATGTATCTTACCCTACAGCCCGGCTAATGGGAATGTGCAGCCATTATTTTGCTCTTTTGCTGGAGGGAGTCAGCTGTGTTGTCACCGCACTCTGCCCCAGAGGTCATGGCCTATTCACAGTGGTCAACACAGGCCGCACTGTAACAAAGGTGACCTGGGGCTAAACCGAGGAGCTTGCTTGTCTTTAGCTGGTGGCGTTTCTCTATTGAGGTATCATGAAGAAACATACAGCTGGCGCAAGACAAGAGAGAAAACTGATTATTTTACTCTAGTTTTTATCACATATTGAATATGAATGATTAGTTTTGGCCTGAGGTGTTATATTTCCTGTCACACTTGTTTGTAAATGGTGATTTTTTTGAAACACGGACTAAAATCTAGTCCGGTAAATTTTCTTTCCAAGTTCATTTAATTGCTACAGGTATACATTATTCAATTATAAGGCACTCTTGATTTTTGTGAATTTAAATTTGGTCTTGGATAATTTTGCTAATAAATAATTATAGTTCAGTGAAGTTTGTGCAGCTTTAACAGAACACTGAACTAAACATCATGAAGACTTTCTGGAATTACCAGCAGATACAGAAGTAAGACTGTCTGCTGATGACTTGTAGCACATTCTCCATTATGCTTGGAACAGCCAAATACCAATAATTTGATAAAATCTTCAGGCCAGTATACCTATGGATAGTTCCACAAAATATTGATTACATTTTGATCTTAACAATGTATTGCTCCTTAGCATGCAATTCAAGCAATCATAAACCATCAAGTTCATTATTTTTCGACGCATCTTCCCTGAGTACAATTGCTTTAAATGTGCTTAAGACTGTTGCACAGTATTGCATTTTACAATGGTGTTGAACGAGCCTGCCTCCCAGCTTACTGTGGTCATGGCTTACACCTGAAATGGTATTTGTGGGACCAACATTCCCCTTATCTTCTCAATCCATCGACCAAAACTTATGGTGAAGTGAAAGTGAAATGGCAGGATTTGCTGCAGACTCAGTGCCAGATGTTAACCTGGCTGAAGAACTGAATTAGCTTGTGAATCATCAGGAAGTAGCTGTGTTAAGTTCTTACAGAAGGTCAGGGCCTTAAATAACACCGTAATCTGTGACTGTCAGCTTTATGCTTCATCTGGTACCAGCTTTCATGACTGACGCAGTGCTTTGGGGGCGGGGGGGCGCGAGGACACGTGAATTGCTGCCAAAAAAGTCGCCTTTTTGATCAGTGGTACAATTCAATTCTTCACCGAGTGGCAGGTTAATATCGGGTTCATAATTCAGGCGACTTCATTGTTTTGTTTCCTTCTGTTTGATTAAGGTGAGTAAGGCCTCTGACAGCTCTGTTCGTCATGACAGGGAAAACTAATTAGAGAAAAAGTGAAAGAGTCGATTGCTGGAATCCAATTTGAAGTGTACATGCGTTCATTCCGGTTATAAATTTATCCCTTTCACATGCAAATTAAAACGTCATTTATAAATGATTGGGGCTGTGATCTGATTGTTAAAATGGGACTTTAGCGCAATTCATTGGGAACTGATCAAAGCGGCACATCTCGCATCTCGACTTCTTTGAGACTAATCTCAACACTGTGGAGCACAAAATAATGCACTGGCTTAGTCACTGTGAAGAATGGATTAAGAAATATCTCTCCATTGAAGTATTATAGAGAAGCTGGCTAAAGCATATGCACTTTGAGATGTTAGGTGCTGAAATGTAACTTGAATATATGGGGCATTTTGAAAATGTAGTGATGACTTTACCCTGGAGATTAACCAGACACCATGTGAGACTACTGGGTTATGTTTGTATGATGAGGACACTGTGCTTTTTGGAGGATGGGGCAGTTTGATATTATGGTCACTGAGTGGGCAGTCACGCTTTAAAGGCAACTCATTTCAACAAGTGGTTGTTGTGTGTGTGTGTGTGTGTGTGTCTGTGTGCGTCTGTGTGTGTGTGTGAGCTTGTGCCTGTGTATGTTTATCTGCTTGCATCATTACATGCGTCTTTGTGCTAGCCTGTGTTTGCCTGCACATTTGGATGAATTATTGTGTGTGTGCGTGTGTGTGTGTGTGTGTACATACCCGTGTATTTGGTGCTGACACATATATTTTGTTTGTCGCACACACTCCTTTTGCAAATCATTGTTGCACAATGTTTTGTCACGTTTGTCACATTATGTATGCAAAGTAAGTGTCCTCGCACACGGTTTGTGTGAAATTAATGAGGAGTTGATAGAATGAGATATTTCTAGAAGCTTGTTTCTTCTAACAGAACAGCTCTCCTCTGTGCTCATATGGGCGGAGTCGGCTCCTGTGAGACCGGCCACATCCAACGAGTCAGAGATGACTCCGCCCACTTTCCCTACTAGCCTGGTCCCTGTGACAGTGGCCCGCCCTCAAGATCCAGTATGGGACAGACGAAGGGCAAAGTCGCACAGACCCATTACTCGGTCCTACGGGACGCCCCTCCGTGCTGCTGCCGGGGAAAGGGCTCGGCCATCCTGGGATGTGCTGGGATTAGACCTGCATGGCTGGGCTGATGAGAGCTCTCCCTCCCTGCACTAGTGACCTGCTCGACCCCTGCAGTGCATCCTGGGAACTGTGGCTCTACGCTCTTTCTTTGTCTTTCCATTTCTCTCTAAATCATGGCCTACAGAGGCTGCTCCATTTATGGGGCCTGCTCAAAGTTCTCTGAAGTGGCTCGGTTTCCGTCAACTTATCTTTTAATTTGGTAACACTTTTAAATAAGGGCACAATAATTAACATTACTTAATGCAGTAATAAGCATTTACTAACAGCTAATTAACATTTTACTAATGCGTCTGGTAATCATTAACAAATGATTTTCGCATCAACTAAGGTATTAATCTATACATTATGATTTAATAGTTTGGAGTGCTGCATAAGAGATACTAAAGGGATGTTTTCAACTTCACAATAAGGGAAACACAGAAAATTCATAAATGGTCAGTTATGGTTGAATAATGCTTATTCGACTATCTAACGCATTAGTTGACTGCTAATTACGTGATAGTAAATGAACTAATGTTAAAGTTAATCACTGTACCTTTATTGTAAAGTGTTGCCTTTAAATCCAATGCGATTTTACTGTATACTCTCTCCAAAATGTGTTTTAATTGGTTCTATTTGTTTAAAAGTTTTTATGTCTGTGTCTTCTAATGCAAAGCACTTTTAATTACCTTGTGAATGAATTATGCAATTTAAATAAATTTGCCTTACCTTCTGGAGGGCTATAGTTATCGTAGCTTTAACAGAATAAATTTGAAAAGTAAATCCAGTTCTGCCCCTGTAACCACAGCTCCTTCCTCTTAGTTTCACAGTCTGGTCTTATTGCGTAGGATATATAGTAGCCAAGAGTACAGTGTGCCAAAGCTTTCTTTTCCTTTTTTTTAGTGTTCATAAACAACAACATATGTCTGAATTTGTAACACTCGTGAGAAGTTCTGAATGAATCAGGGGTGTCGTATATTTGGAACAGAATGCGGTATTGCTTACACAAGGCAAACTGTGATGATAGTTTTGTATATCAGTTCACAGGCTGCAATCAGTCGTTCAAAGAGAAAACAACCCAATTCTTATAAACGACCACCGTAAAGCTTCATTCGAACACAGAATGAATTGTCTGCGCGTGAGTTTCAATAACGGGTGCATAAAGTGCTGGTAATATGATGCAAACAGAGTCTCACAAATACTCTCAACATGTGAATTTACACTGTCCATACTATGAGATATTTCAATGTCAAGGGTGATCGTGGACAGTTGGAGAAGATTCTGAAATAACTCATATTCTTTTGTCAGCAATTTCAAAGTTGTCCTGTAATAGATCACAATCTATGCGTTCCATATCCATCAAAATGCTTGGGGATAACCCAAGTTACCCATAAAAACATGGGTCACGCTTTAGATGAAGTGTTGCGCATAAAGGCTTTATACAGCATGTATAATGCCTTCATAAATGAGACATAATGTCTTCATTAGTCATACATAAGCAAATGTCATGCTTTGTCAAGGGCAAAATAACACATTCTTATTCAGCATATGATGCCAGATGTGACAGTGACAGTGTCACTAAGCTGACAATGTCAACCTTTATAATATTTAGCCACGCACGAAATGACATTGTCAGTTATGTGACATCTGGCACTTCATCTGAAGTATGACCAAAACATGTTACACAGGAACACTCCTACTAGGGCCCCTGACCAAGGCTGTGGGTTTACAACTGTAGTTGGTCCCTGAGTGCTGCACTGTGGCTGCCCACTGCTCCTAAATAGGATGAATCAAGTGCAGTTACCCCACAGGTTTAAGGAAGTATATCTTATCGATCCATCTTAGTTGCTCCTTTTGCTTTAAAGCCATGACCACACATTTTTGCCAGCAGCATTTGTGCAAGTACTACAGTTGTACCGAACATGAGAACATTTTTCATGGAGGCTGAATTGATAAATAAGTCCGCACTCGATAAGGGAAACAACCTGGGCTGCCCTTTTGATCAGTCTTTGACTGGCCAGTTCAGAACATGTCTACAAGTGCTCTTAAATTACTCACAAATCTTCCACCGTCATCCTGCGTGGGAAAAATATGTTGAGCATGAGTGCGACTCGCGAATGAGGATGCGGGAAGTGTCGTCAGCTGTTCTCTTAACCACTCGTTCATGATGCACACAACAAAGGGCGGCTGCCTTAATTAACACCAGCGGAAACTTTGCCATCGAGGACAGTGATCTTCTGAAGAAAAGAAAAAAAAACTTTCTTCAAAGAGTCCTTTGCGGCAAATTTGATTTTCTTTGCCTCTGTGGATTAAAAGGCGAGCTTAATCAGCTTAGATCTCCAGAGGTTTGAGCGAATTTGGAATGGATTGATAAAGCAGACGATAAGTAGGAGTAGTTGTTAATTTCGAGATGATTAATTAAACGTGTAACACTTTCTTCTGTTTATTCCTGTCTTTGGAGACTTAACGGCACGTACCCAAACTGTTCAAAGCACGCCCAGAGAACAGTGCTAACTGGCTTTTAGCTCTTCGGCTCAGCAGACGGAGGCACAGATCTGAATACTGTTGGGTGGGTGGGTGGGTGGGACTGTCCTGGTACTACATGTCTTGAAAAAGATAATCGAGTCTGGTTTGGGTTCCTTTATCTGCAGCCAAGGAAAATTTTCAGCTCAGAGTATTCATGGTAAAATGCTCTGTTAAAATGCAATATGCATCAGAATATGACAAAAGGCATTCCTGTAAGAAAATATCCTGAAATGGGCAGAGCTGGCTCCAGTGCCAACACCGGCTCAGAATTTTCTGTAGTGAAACATACAAATAACGTATAACAAAATATATAACATAGTATAACAAGAGTGGCATGAACAGGCCATTCAGCCCAGCTATGTTCACCATTTTCCCATCAGTGAAGTGAACCTAATACTTCAGATACTGGCGTCTGTGAATTCCGAAATTTAATTCCAAAACAATTCTGTAATTGAATTTCCAAATGTCTTGCTTCACTAGAATAATTTTCCTGAGTCTCTGTGACATAAGAACTGAGTTATAAAGCCTAAATACGCTCGTGCACAACAGGAAAATTGGCATTATTTGTATTCTGTGCAAAGGGGTTGAGGACTTGGTGGTATCCAACACCGTATAAAGCCTGGTCTCAAAATCTCCTTGAGTTTATGCCTCTATAATATCACCAAGCAAGTTATTCTACACAGTGTTTCCTATACCATCCTAATTTCGCTGTAAAGTAGCTTATAGTACGAAGACTGTATCATTTGGTTTTGCAAGTCACAAATCACTGACCCAGAAATGAGAAAAATATACTGTGCAACGAGTGTGATTTACTGTAAAGCATTGAGCTGATTGTTTCATTATCCTAAGGTGTTTGCGAAAATCCTGCACCATGGAGACAATGACAAAAAAACTCTTTCATCCCTAAAGTGAGTTATTATTATTTAAATGAAAGTTTTTCCTTTTTCAGGTGGCCTCTGAAATTATTTCAGCATTGTGCTCTCTAGCCTGAATGCTACCAACTGACCTTAAACCTTCCAGGATTATGTGCACTGTGATCACATGGCCACACAGTAGGGTGTAGACAGTGGATGGAAGTTTTATGCTGGTGGAGTTTTCTGAACCATTATATTGCTTTCATTTGACTGGGGTGCGTTACCCGAAATCAGATGCTAATTTGTGTAGTTAGACCCATTGATTGTGGATGGACGAAATTTGTAAGTTGCTAACATAGTTACTTGCTAATATAGTTATAGCAACTACGGTTTTGGAAACGCACCCCTGGAGGATTTGACAAGAGAATAAATGTAACCTGAGTGAGTGTGATTATTAATGTACTTTGAAGAAATATGAATTCCTTTTCCCCCGCAACTGCAACTGAGCTGTTTTCTCTCTGTCTCAATAGTGGGCGGGATCTTTGTCTTGTTTTTGGGTTGCCATCGAATGACATCCCAGTGTAGCACTTGTCTCATGCCGTCCTGCCTGTTTCTGTTTGGGAGAGATATGTGTGGGACTGTGGGAGAGGTCAGGCAGAAACAGGCGCTCAAGTGCATACACGCGTGCGTGTGCGTGTGTGTGTGTGATGGGGAAGTGCTTACTTCATAAGTCGCGTGATGTTTTAATGTCTACTGACACTGAGCAGTTAAACCCCACCCCTACGGTTGGACCTCCCCAGCGGTTGGAGATGGCAGGTGGCTGTATTTTACGTGCGCTACTGCCAACGAGAAAAAGACACGGGCGGGATATTGTCTCCCCCCCCTCCAACGCACTGCTTAAAAGATGGACTGTTTCAAGACAGGACATAAGTCTTCCCAAATGTAGCTGTCGGCAGAAATGATTTCCGTTTCGCCAAACTGTATTTCTTGAAGACGCCATAATTCCTCAGGACGATGGTGTCAGCGATTCTGACGAGCCGGAGGTGCTGTTGCCGTCTGCACGCCTCTTCGCCGATATCTCTGTCTCTCTCTCACTCTCGTTCCGTCTGTCTCTGTTTCTCTCTCTCTCTCTCTCTCTTTCTCTCTCATGCTTTCGTTCTTCCCTCGCCGTCTCTCAGCTCAACAATCACTGCCCATTAATCTCTCCAACAATGCAGAGACCTCCCTTTGGCAACAGACAAATTCCTCCTCATAATTCCTTTTGACAGGGCGCCATTTACATACAACCTGAGCTCAATGGTGATAAAATAATTAGCAAGAACCAAAAAAAAAAGCTCAGTCTTTACTGGTGAAAATGGGCTTTGTCTGCTTAATTGAAGGAGTAATCCCTAAGTGCTTTTTGTATTAAAAGAGGCCTTCTCCACCGTTTGAGTAATGGTTCCCCACGCGGCAGTTTATTTTCTCTTTAGTTTTCAATTTTCATTTACAGTTCCATAGATGCAGCAGTTTTCTCCTTGATCCTCGATTCATCACCCAATTATTGAGCAGCGTCATGCCGGACTCCTTAGAGGAGCGTTTCTTTTTGTGATGAAGTGGCTATATGCAGTTTTGTCGATGGGCGAATAAAATTTCGCATTTTGCATTCATTGTCGATGCCTTGTAAAAAAAAACGAGAAAGTAAAAAAAAAATACATTGTATCTCGTCCCATTCATGACAAACTCTATCTTAAAGAGTTCTTCAGCTGTGAAGGTGACACACTGATCTCTGTGGCTTGTCAGTTGAAAACACTGCTGTTTAGCCATTATTTAATATTTCATAATGCTGTATTTGGAATCAATCCAACCATTTGCTCATAGACCTCTACAGGCTCAGCTTAAAGGTCAGATACCTGTTCATCTCTGAAGTTTGTGATAGAAATCCATGGGCATTATGGGAAATTGAGTTGTCTGAGTGGCATTGGCTTAAAGTGCATGTGGTGGATCAAGTTAAAAAAAGAAAATTTTATATATATATATATATGAAATCATTTCTGTTTAAGTTTTGTTTTTTCACCTATCAGATAAATTGACCCATCTCACCGCTTTCAAGGAGATGAACATGTTCCTCTTGCTTGGCTCCATCAGTCTCATCTGTCTCAGACAGCACTGAACACACCCCGCATGCATGCTCATCACATCCCACTCACACATTCTCTGTTCCAAACATGCACTCACCTCTCAAAACATTTCTCCCACATTCACACCTCTCAAAACATTCCACATACACACCCGTTATACCTCCAACACGTGCCCAATAGCCACTCATATGCCCCACGCACGACCCCAAATAAACCTACACACGTACACCCCTCCAAACTTGCCTGAGATACAAACCACACGCATGCATTCCACTCCAAACATGCACCTCACATACATCCAAGCACATCCACACACCACTCCAAACATGCACCTCATAACATCCAAGCACATCCACACACCACTCCAAACATGCACCTCACATACATCCAAGCACATCCACACACCACTCCAATCATGCACCTCACATACATCCAAGCACATCCACCCACCACTTCAAACATTCACCTCACATACATCCAAGCACATCCACACACCAATCCAAACATGCACCTCACATACATCCAAGCACATCCACACACCACTCCAAACATGCCCTAAACACACCTCACGCGTATACCCCCCCCCACACACACACACACAAAAACACGTACACTTCCACACACATGCATGTGCACGCACACACACACTCTCATACTCACACACACATACACACACACACTCACGCGCTCGCACACACAGGCAGAGTGCTCTCCCCAGATGGGTTGCTGTAAATCTCGGACTGGCCCCTGTAGCGATGAGGGGAAACTGACTTCAAGATTAATGCAGCTGTTCACCTGTTCGCCCGGGGTCTTCTCTGGGTAAATTGATTCATATTCCTGCTGCTACTCGAACAGTAGGAGAGATGTAGAAAAGTGCAGGCAGATAGGGTGTATGAAAAGACTCCAGTGTGACTGTGCCTGTCCCTTGTGGAGGTAGTGCTCAAATTAGGTGCTGCGCATCCCCAGCTCTCCTTCCATGCTTCATTAGCAAAAGCAAACAAACAGAAGCTTGAGGCTTTGCTCATTGTTTAAGTCATGGTTATCTTCTCAAGCAACATGACTGCATTTCAGAAATAGTCATTTTATTACAGCGATGGTTTTATAATTGTGAGGTGTAGAATAGTAGTTCCATGTTCATAAATGGTCGTGTTTTCAATGACCACGCATACAAGGTAAATTATTTACCTTATTTCATAATTTAAAATTATGATGCAACTAAATTATAGATTGAGCTACTGCCATATTCTTATGATCAATAGGGGCATCCAATAATGGAACATTTTTGCTGAATTATAAAAACTGCATTCCATTTCAATCAGTTAATTAGTATTGACCGATCTTGTGCGATGGCTGTTCCAGTCTGGACCATGGTCTAACATCCCTCCATCCATCCATTCCCTAATCAACATATTTCTGGTCTGGTTCACTTCGGTGCAGGGGCCTATCCCAGCATGCATCGGATGAGAGACAGGAAGTCATCCTGGACAGGTCACCAGGTCGTTGTGCTTGATGAGCGCACACACACACACACACACACACACACAAATCATTTAATCACGCTCCTGCCAATGAGCGCTTTAGGTTGTGCGAAGGTTTTGTGGGAAGCCCTCACAGATTCAGGAAAGCAACGAACCCCGCACAGTAAGACCTCAGTCAGGATTCAAACTCATGAACTTCTAGCTGTGAAACAATGGTGCTCCCCACTGCACCAACATACTGCTCTCTGGCCCATTACCCGCGACAAAAATCCACATTTTCTCTGCGATTCCGAAGTGAGGCCTGTTTTCACCCTTTTATAAACTGGCTTTTGAATTTTGAAGGCAAAAAGAACTGCGGAGAAGCTGGTCTCTGTTCAGGGGGTAAACAATGGAAAAGAAATGGCGTCGTAATTAGTATGCAATGATGTTGTGCGGTGCAGGTGTTCATTGGCCGTAATGCTGATTAGAGCCACTTACTGGGTATTCCAGCTTGAAGTTGCGTACCAATTTTGGGGCATTTGCTACCATGCTGTTACCAGCATTAAGGCATAATTGAGGCAGCGTTGGGGGGTTTGTACTGAAGGAAATTGGACGTGATGGGCTCATGTTAAATCACCTCCCCAGTAATTAGCACATGCGCCTTCACCTCGCTGTTTACAAGGCAGAAGGCCTTATTATTATAGATGTTGTTAAAAATTGAAATGTGCGCGAAAGCACTTGGCAATTAAACAGCTTTGTGTCTTTATACTACAGTTGGTAATAGATAATGAAATTCATCCTTATGAGCTTAAATTTTAAGAATAAACAAACTACTATTATGACTATTTTTATTCGGAAGGAAATCTATTGCCTTCGTGGATTTGGGTTGCGGTGTTTATGAAACCCTCCGGTGCTTCGTCGGTACTCACAACTGAGGTTCAGGAATTGCCTGCGGCATGGAACTATCTCTTCTGCGTTGGAAGCTTTCAGAGAGGCATTTGTTTTCATTAGACGTTTCTCTCTGTCCCTGGTGGTGATCGATATTCCTCACTCGGAATGTGCTTGATTGATCACTGCTGCTCTGTGATTGGCTGATCGGCACCCTGACAGGTTTTTTATTTTTTTATCATCTGGAATCATCTTCAGATAATGACCGGTTTATAAAAATATGTTACTAAGCCTGACATTGATGAGCTCCTGTGTGTCACCTTTGAAAAGGAAAAAAAAAAAAGGACAAATTTACCGATTTTATTTTTTTGTTTGTTCTCTTCCCACCGCCAGCCGCATCCCTCTGCGCTTTTGAATCAATCGCGGGCAGTGACGGATCGACCCGGGCCTAATAAACCTTTCTCGACTGACGATATTGCGTATTGTATGATCCCAGTGTGGTGCTTGCCTTTTCCCGCGTTCGTTACAGAACAATTCAAGCCTTCCCATGCATCACTGAATCCCTGTCTCGGTGCGCAACACATTCGTAGCGTAATGAGTGGAAGGGATCGGGGGGAAAGATAGGCCTGGTTTGGGAGTGCGGCTACGTCCTGTGGGATTATCGAGCACTAGCCTGCGGTTTCGGGGACACCGAAGCCTCGATTCTCCCTTCTCCAATCCCCGTTTCTGACAACATCTCCCCAGGGTGTGACTGGTTGGGCCTCTATCCATATTTTAGGCGCCTGTGGGTTGCTGTCATAAATTTCAAAGTTAGGGCATGAAATGTCTAGCCCGAGTTTTTCAGTGAGTGTTTTCAATGGTGCCCAGTGCATACTATAAGCTCCATATGAGGAGAGCTGATGTTATCTGTGGGTCCTGGGGGTTTGACTGCACCTTGTAGCGGAGATTTGAGGCTGATTTTGTGAGGAGGGGCTCTGTGTAATTGGCAGGGGCTTTGTTTATGGCAGCCATGTTGAACAGGGTTTACCTCCTGACTCAGGAGACTCGGGTCTGCAAAACGGCCGGTTTTTTTTCTGACTCTCTTTTCATTTCCTGTCAAAATATGTCTCAGAAAACCGTGGAAGGGAGGAGGGTGAGGTATGGAGGGTGGGAGGCAGGGGAACAGTTTCATGTGGTGGAGTCAGTGAAAAAAGACCATAAGCAGGAGAGTGCGTGATATTTCCAGGTGAGTTTTCTAACAGCTGTCAGAGAATTTCTGAGTTATGTACAGATGTGTAGTTTACAGGCGGTTTGTGGTTTCTCTGACCTGAGTGTAGTTTTTTTTTCCTTCCAGGTGCTGTTCTTCTGTAATCTCATGACCTAGATGCCATTTGCCTGTCTGTGGAGGTTACTTCAATTGAGATGGACAGTCTGTATGTAGTTTAGCATGTTGGTTGGGATATGGCATTAAGATGGAAAAAACTAATTTAGTCCGGAAGCTGATATTAAGCACTTAGTTTCATGTTTGCTTTGTTTCCATCTTTAATGGTCAAGTTGTTCCTTTTTGAGGTCAGTGGCCAGCAGGGACAGCTGATGTTACTGCATGCTTTCTAAAATTAAATCAGAGATTTAAAAGAAAATAGAGATTAATTTGCCTAATTTTCGCTTTTTGTTTAAAAACTTCTGAACATTTGGGTGTTTTTATATTGTTTTGCCAATCTCTTTCAGATTGTAATGCAACAGTTTCCCTTTGTTCGTGAGTGTGGTAAGAATTCAGAGCGTTCTGTGTTCTGCTTTGGCGTGTTAGCACGTTAGCTCGTCTACCTGGGCTCCAAGAAGGACCACAGGAAATAATGGCAATTTAAAAGTGTCTCCAGTAGACAGCACACGGTAAACATGATGAATGTACTGAGCTGGTTCACTTTCAGAACCTCTTCGTATTAAATGCATTCTCAATTTCAAGGTAAAGACTCGGAGCTGCTGCCAAACTCACTCAGTGAGTCTGGAAGTCCATACTACTGTTTTGGACCTGATTCAAAATGTGAATGTAGGTTGTATTTCTTGGTGAGGGATGATCTTTGCTGTATTTCCTGCTCCAGCTTGTGACTTGTGTGTGTGCGTGTATGTCTGTGTGTGTGCATGCTTGCGTGCGTGTGAGTGTGGCGTGAGAGTTTGGTCGGAGTCTGTGTGTGTGCGCATGCATGTGTTAGAAAGGTGGGTTTATGTACGAGAGAGGCTGATCAATGTGAGTTCAATCAATCAAATTTAATTTGGCGCTGCGCAACTGTCAGCTTCAAAGCACTCACACTGTGGAGTGTAAGATCTAAAAGCCCAGATGACACTAACAGCTCCAGGAGGTGAGGACAGAAACTGCACCCTGTGCATTTTATCTGCTTTCTGTTGGTTACAGGGAGGCTCCGATCCTTATATTACTCCGTCAAGTCAATATGAGAGGCTTTAGTTTCATAAAATGTGCTTCAGAATACAATACACTTCTGTCCAACACTCAAACATGTAATACGCAGTAGAATTCTCTATTCAATACTCAAGCATGTAAAATACAGAACACTTATCTGTGTGATATTCAGGCCTGTTAAATATAGTTTGCTTCTCTGTGATATTCAAATATGTTCAATGCACTATCCTTCTCTGTATGATATTCACGTGTTTTACACACTGCTCTTCTCTGAGAAAGTGCACTTTGACATGTTAAATCCAGTATACTTTTCTGCGTGATATTCTGTCATGTTCAATGCAGTATTCTTGTCTGTGATATTCAAGCATCCAGTTTACTTCCCTGTCTAATATGTGTTTTAACAGATTACACGTCTTTCTGGGAGTAACTTGAACATCTTGAATGCAGTGTACTTTTTTGTAAGATGTGAAAACATAATGCTGTTTACTTCTCCATCTGATATTCAAATGTAAATTCAGTATAATTCTCAGAGTTATTCAAACATTTTCAATGCAGTATACCTCCCTGCCCAACATTCAAAACCATTATTCACTATATTTCTCTTAAAAATTGTGCAAAACATGTTAAATGCAGCATAGGTTGTACTTCTCTGTCTGATTGTGACGCATGGTATATGCAGTGTGCTTCTCTTAAGCTGGCCACACACTGGATGATATTAGGCCCGATTTTCCCCCGCTCCCCCCACCCCCAAACAACAATCGTGGAGGCGTGGCTCAATTTGAGGCTTTTCTCAGTCGATTATTTGTCCCAATAATCCTCAAGATTATTTAACTGCCCCCGGTTGGTATCAGAGCCTTTTTTGAAATTTATGATTCCAGATAGGGCTGCCTCAGATGGAAATACCTGCGTTAGCCAATGAGAGCGACCAGACAGGCAAACTGGTACAATGGCACACTCATATTCCCATATCGAGAGTTCGCAAGTGTTAGCAACTTCCCCATTGCGGAATGTCAAGTTATGACTTTGAGACCTCAAAATCACAAGTGTTTCAGAATGTGCAAACCTTCAATTCCACATTTCATATTTGCTTCCAAATGACTGGAAATTATTTATTTTATTTAAAATTTGGAATAATTAATTCCGAATCACAGTGGCACACTGTGTTTTGAGAAATATGGAGCAGTTTAGGAGTTCTGGCCTTGGAAAGAAGCATGACTGACAGACAAACATATGGAAAGACAGCACTCATTACTATATCCCCATCCACTTGTTGTTGAGGAATATGTGCTCGGGGATAAGTGTGTATCTATGGTGTGAAAAAAAATGTTCATATTTCTAGGATAAACACATTATAATTGATTTACATAAATCACATCTAAATCACATAACATTGCCACATGCCCATTGTTAAATGAGATCTCGTCAGCAAGTTTACCAAATAAATATATTTATATTTATATTAACTAGACTTGTATGGAGGTATATAATCCAGTAAAAAAAAAAAAAAGTTCTCTTCAGTATTTTGTTCCAACCTCCTGCTTTTGCAAACTGGACCAATCTTCAGTCAGCGAGTCCTGGGCTGCAGAAAGAACATGGCAGGACTTACTTTCTGATCCCTGGATTTTCCACCTCTGTTTGTGTAGGTAATCTGTGTGATATTTTCCCCCAAAAAAACTAGAAAGGTACTTAGAGCATATTCCACCTGCACGCTATATATCAGTATTATTGCTTCTGGATCCACAAGAATATGATCAAGATCACCAATTATAATCAATTTTACAGCAGTGTAGATTCTACTTAATGCTTAAATTTTATGAAAATATATTCATTACATTAGGGACAATTAGTCTATTTAGGTATATGTTAACTTCTTCCGAATACAGAATCCAGAATATCATATCCAAAATTGAATAAACTCATTCTTGGACTTCAACCCACCATCCTACCAAATCATCTTCCAATCCGTGTGTAACTTTCTGAATTATCCTGTTAACAGTCAGACAAACAGACAAACACAGGTGAAAACATAACATTACATAAAATCTTGATAGTTTTTTTAAAACTATTTTGTAAGTGCTTATACGATAAATACATGTATGACTAAGGTTAGCACAGGCAATACCTTGAACTTTGAGACAGAAATTAAGCCTCACTGCAGATACGCTACTGAGTTAGAGCGGGCATATACATGCTCTGTATCTCAAGAGAACAGCAACACTGTGTAAAGACTCAGCGATTCTGCCCTGTTTTCTGGCCAATTAAACCACATATTTATTCACGGTGACACGAGCGTTCTTCAAGCGGAAGCATACAATCTGCTCAGCTTGTATATACACATTACTGCGCTGATTAGGATGAGTTTATAGGAACGTGCTGCTGAGACATTGGGATTGAATAAGGGATGTTAGCTGAAAGGGTAATTTAGATAATCGTGTTATTTTTAATGGCTGTTTATGATCGACAGGGCTACAGACGACAAAGGCTACTTAGCCTTTTGCTTATCTCCACACTCTGTGAGAGGTATCTGGACAAGGCCCGCTGATGATTAAATCTTTATCCTGGCATTACTGGAGATGATGAATGATGTTCTTCAGCAGTGAAATGACAGTTAAATTGGTTGCACAAAAAACTGCTCAAAGACACCATGAAAGGGAAACTGGTACTGAGAACTTCTGTAATGTGTTATACAGTGTAAACGAGAACATAAAATTTATGAAAGAAAATTTTGAAGGCCTGATGTTTCCTTGCACATTAAAGAATGACCTCAGTCTCTTTCACAAAATGAGACACACAGCTTACTCACTGGTATTGGATGGGCACTCGGTATAGACTGATACTCAAAGCACCAGGTATCGGTGTTGGCCAATAGTCTAAACCCTAGTATTGGTGTCGGAACTGACACTTTCAGATCAGCGCACTGTAAAGCCTTAAAAATCTGATTCAACCTGATTAAAACCTTATACTGACATGACTGGACATGATGACTGGTGATGTTCTGTATTTGTGAAGTGACAATTGAATTGGTTGTACAAAATGCCTTAAAGATGCCACGAAAGGAAAATGGAATGGAGGACCTCTGCTATTAGTCATAAATCTGAGAAAATGAAATCTGTGGATGGAGTTTTCGAAGGTACGTGAGTGGATTTGATTGACGTAGAATGTGGACATGCATTCTTCAAAGCCAAAGCATGAAAAGGTCTGTTGATTAGAAGGGAATGTAGAATTGACTGGCATATTCAGTAGCCGACATACCCGCTAGCGCATGACGGCATCATTTTGAACGTAAAATCATTCAAAGGAATGTTGAAGGCACGTGTATTGGGTGTGAAACATTGCATTACTTTTGTTGTACGCTTTAGTACATTTTCATGTTTTTTTTTTTTTTCAAAACAGACAAAAGTTAGGAAAAGGTTAATTTTCTTTTCCCTGCTAATCTTTTACGGGGTGTTGAAGAGCCTTGCCTTCGATGGAACCAGTCTACTAATACCATGCTGGGAAAATTCATAGAAATGCACCATTAAAGGCTGACTAAAATGTAGCACTGCTGGGACATGTTTACATTTAATTTCTAATTATGATGCAATGCTATTGAGCTACTTGCAGTTTTGAAGAAAATGTATGGTATGTAAGTTTACAATCAATGCGCCTTTACTTGTAGTTCCTCCTGACATCTCTACTTTACACTCAGTCTGATGATTGAGAAGACATTCAAGAATGCGCTGATACATAATACCATAGATAAAGCATTAGGTTTGCTCTGCTGACAAAACAAATGAAAGCGGCTAGATTTGAGTCACATATGTGTCTTATTCCAGCTTAAATAGTTTAGGCTGTGTTAAGAAGTGCTTTGCTTTACTTGCTGTAGGGAGTCATGTGGGCTTGGAGCGAGGGTCTTCAACAAGTTTGTGGAAGCATTCTTTCACCTAGCTGTCGTTAATACGCTCTGGTATCGATCAGGCTGAGGGTCGTAATGCTGAGGACAGCCAAAGCATTTACACTGCAAGCCTCCCCTCTCACATAATTACCAACCAAGGTTAATTTGTTCAGCCTCTGTGTCCTGGCCCTATCGATAACCAGGTTTGGTTTTTTGTTTATTTATTATTTTTACTTTATTAATTACATTATTTAAAGATGTCATACGCACACAGTTGACGGTGAGCGATGGTAATACTGTTGGTGGTGCTGACCTAATTAGCCTCCATTCTGCCAGTCAAGCAGTCTGTTGGGCTCTGACGCCCTGTCGACTGGTTGCTTAGATGAACGCCTGGGAGATTAAAGGTTGGGGTTGTAGCCACAATGAGTTCAGTGCACCAGTTGGGGCCCTTGAGCGAGGCCCTTGACCCCACATGAGTTAGGCAGGGAAACCAGCTGTAATTGGGTAAAATGACTGCGTTGAATAACTATACAGGCTGTAATTTGTAAGGCCTGAGGATGTGTTCAGGTTTTCACAGGAATCATGCATAACGAAGCTCGATTACTGGTCTGTTTTCACTGTCCAGCAGTGATTGTTAAACTAGTGTTAACACACAGAGATGGCAAATTACCGAACCCCCGGCTTGATTTCTCCTATTTTGTGACTGAGGACTGTGAAGTAGTTACACCAGCTGCTGGTTTAAAAGGAGGACATTACCTCTGATTGGGGCCAGGGGGTTTAGATTCTGCCTAGACTATCAGATTGGCTGCTTACTTTGCCTTTAGCACTGCTCGATCAAGGCTGGAAGCCAAATGGCAGTTTTACGGTATGTGTAGCAACACAGGTCTGAATTTTGGCTTCGAATTTGAAAACTGTAAGAGATGCACTGTTACTGCTATCGGTAATCGTCTGGTACTTACTCAAATAGCTGGATTGGGTATCAGTGACAGTGAGGCAATCTGATATCAGGTGACATAATTCCTAACAATTCAGTGAATTTATATCTATGTTTTTAATTTTTACATTTTATATGAAAAAGTTAGCAAAGGGATGTTTAAGTCAAGCCTGATATTGCCTTACTTACAGAAGGATGATCCGAGTTTCTTCCTTATTCCTAATCTTTTGGAGGAGAATATTATAAATTTAGATGAGTGTTAACGGGTCCGAGTTAACTTAAATGTCTAATTAGATTTTTACCCAACTAAACTCATCTTAATTTTAAAATGCTCCTATTAAAGACTGGTAGGCTGGTGCCTGGCTAAAGCCTTGTGTCCGTGTTGTGTGAACTAAGAAGGAATTATGGTACTTTATACCCAGTCTTACTGTCCAAATACTTAGGCACCGGACAAAGCTTTGCTTGGGAGTACATACTGATCACTGTTTCTATGATCCTATCTTAAAAAAGCATGCATGGGATCTATTTCGATGTTATGTTAGCCTGCAAGCTAGAGGAAGGAGATGTGTGACTTTTCATCCAAGCTGGCTATGAGCATTAAGTTTTGATTTATTTTTTGCTTGCACGTAATTCTATTTCTTGTATGTTGTTTAACCAAGATTGACCCATAGAAATTGATGAAATAAATGTCTCAAAGGATGGCTTGCTGATAAATATGCTCAAGATGCGGAGCAGTACAAAGGTACCTATAAAAGCACAACCATTGAAAAAGACTGTGCTGTACTGCGAAAGGTTTGCAGTCAGCTCAGTGTTTCCTGTTGGGTTTGTGTGTATGCATGGGGCAATCCATTTGTGTTACTCTCATTATACACTTGAGACCACCTGGGATCGCACCAGCTGCAATAGCGTGGTGGGCAATGCTTGCTGTATAGCACAGAACATGCCCATCTTTGAACTTGGCCTTCCTTTTTATTGCAACTATTCACCTGTGAAGTATGAAGGTTGCATCTTAAAAGGTTGCAATTCAACCATATTCTCAAGAATTGACCGCAAAGACAGGCAGATAGAAATGAAGACACTGGCAAAAATGCTCAAAACCGCTTTCCAAGTAGTTTTATAGTAGTTTCGGAGTCATTTTGCTGTGGTTTGGCCTCGTGACACACAAACTGATAGATCAACAGAAAACAGTACCAGCTTTGCTATTGCTGTGGGTAAATATTTCATTGCACCACTGTGTAACCTGGCACTGAATGAGAGAACAGGCTTCTTACTTTTATGGTCTTGGCACTTGGGCGTCCAGCACTGTTGGGACGCTGTAATGGCTGCATTTTCACCGTGTGTCAGCACCAGTGAATAATTTAAATCACTGATTGGCAAAAAAAGTTCACATACCTTGTTTTCAAGGTCTTATTGGCTGCCGACTTCAAGGTGACTGCACATATCAGCAGCCATTCATGCCCTCCAGGAACGATAATTTATAATGCTCATTTTTAAGGGTCTCCTACTTAGTTCGGCTCTTATTTCATTAAGGAGCCATGTGTTATAGCCTTTTAGCTCTGCGTCTCCAAATTGTACACCTCCCTCTGGGCCCCTTCATGTTCCAGTCCTTTTATTGATTCCTCTAATGTTGCTACTGACACTGGTTATCTAGATAGGTGAATACGCAAATGCATTATTGGACAAAAAAAATATTGCGTTGTTTTATTTACAAAGACAAAAACTCACATTTTCGTGACTCGCATACCTTTTGTGATGCTGCCGAACCCACGGTGTCTGCATGCGTTTGCACACTTCAATTTTTTACGCTGACCTCATCGCTACCGAAGTCGGCACCCTTGAAAAATGTTCCATTTGCATGGGAATTAGCGGTTCTGCTAGCGCCGGGGCGTGTTTGCAGTGCCATCGTAACCCAAGTGGGCCCTCGAGTCTCGCTGGGGAGCCGGTCTCATGCAGCTTCACAGATGGTGCCACCCGCGGGGCATTAGAAAGAGGCTTAATGCAGCTCATTACTGACACACTGCCGGTTTACACTGTGCGCCCAGGCTCTGCGGCTCCTGTTTAACTCCTACTACTTCTGCCAGGCTATATTTCATGATACACACTGATCAATAAAATGACAGTTAAGACTCAAGTGGGGAAAACTGTGCCGGTCTTTTTTTTTTTTTCTTTTTTAAATTGCGTTTCCCTTTAGTGTCTGCTCAACTGTCGTAATCTTGTTTGCGCTGAAACAGTGATTCACTTATCTGGTGGTGATCATTATGACGCTGAATACGAGGCATTTTTCATTGTTATATTTGTATCTGACAGGGAGGCATTCAGAAATAAAATTGGACATTATTTGTTTCTTTACTTACGGATACATGCTTTATCTCAGTTTTTTCCTGCTCTGTATTATTGGAGACTTTTGTTCACAAACTGCACTTACTGGAATTTGGTACAAATGGTGCAAGCTGCTACCCTCTTAATATGAACACGCCTGAAATATCTTACAAAGTATTTGGTTTAAGAAAGAGAGGGGTGGCAGACAGCTTGACTTTGGCACTTATGACACAGTGACTGTGTATCCAGTCCATGCATTCGGCAGTGAACTGATGAGCGCCGCTGGTGGTATTTTACTTTGTGCATAATAATCATGAGTAACACAAAACATTGCCCCTCCTCCCTGCTGACTTCGGCTAGTTGTGAGCAAATTAAACAAATGAGAGCTTCCACCGCACATGCTTACAAATACGAATTCCAAAAGTCTGTTGAATGCTCAGTTTGTAGTTGGTTGAGTGAAAGTTCTAAGAGAGTGCATTATTTTTCTATAACTGCATACCTATGAAGCGGTTCCAAAAAATGTTATCCTGTTTACATTCCAGGCCAAATTTAACTAAAAGACTGTCTCATACATTTGAAAACGTCAGAATTTAAAGCTTAAATAGACACAGAAAACATATTTGAGTTTTATGATAAGACTATTTAATATGACGAATATGGTTGTAATAACATATCGAAGGCACAGTATGACAAGATCTGTCCAAGTGGAACCATAGCAAGAGCTCCTGCAGTTTCACCTCTCCCTGTGTTCTCCCACAGTTTCATGAACTTCACTGCCCATCCACTATATTTGTCAGAAATAGTATCATGAATAGTACATCACTAAAAACAGTTTGCATGTTTATCTTCCTGCAAATTCTCTCTTCAAATTACTTTAGTCTTGACTGAAAGGACACTTTTATCTGTCACAGACAAAGCAGTCATGTGTTTTGAGCCACAACACCAGGTCAACAACAAAAATCAGGTCTTAACTCGTGACCTCGAGATCCACATAGACTCAAACAATTAAATTTTCTTAACATCAGCGGACCTCTCACCAGTGAATCCTTCCAGGAGAGCGATGGAGCTTCACTTTCAGAGGTCCAGTTAAAAAAAAAAAAAACTGGACTTTTGTGAAGTTTGTTTATCTAATTCTGTTAATGTTCAATGAAAACAGTGCACAGTCATTCAGGGATTTTATTCTCTGTCACTTTTTACAACTACTGCTATCTGGGCCTTCAGAGCCCATTTGGTGTCAAACAGTGCTGATAAATTAACATACATGTGACGGCATGAACATAAATAAGCCGTCTCAAAATATTCCAAGGTTGTTTTGAGTTAATTCCCGACCGGCGCGGACAAATACGGGTTGCAGTGTTGTGGGATCATTTATGTGCAAACAGCAGTAACACTGCTGAAAAAAATCCTGAGGGAAACACTGGTATCAGTGATGTTTGTGCCCAATGATGAATTGTGGGCCTGTCAAGGGTGTGTTCATGCTTCTCACCAAGTGCATTGTGGGATAGGCTGTTGGCCTCCCTCATCCTATTAATTTGCAGGTTAGACTATGGATGACTGATGCATCTTTCAAGCTCTCACATGAAATGTACTCGAGCTTTGAAGTTGCTTGACTCAGAAGTACTGTTAATTAGTGTAATGGTAATAGTCACAGAGTGTGCTGAAAATAATTGTCCTGAGTGGATGGTGTGTGCATATTTTCCTCTCTGATGTCCTTGTGAAAGAAATAGCTTTTTTAAAATGAGAATTGATGTGCATCTGAGTCATATTAGGCCTGGTTACTCCTGAATTCCAGTGAAGTTCTTCCTAAAGAACGACCATCAGGCTTGCGAACTTTGGGCAGTACAAAGAGTTTAGATGAACTGTTAATGGACCTATGATTAAATAACTATCCTCTATCCTAGGCCTTCCTTTCCTGTTCCTGGAGATCTACCCTTCTGCAGATTTTCATGGCAATACTAGTTATATACATACCTATTTCAACAGGTGGAGACACTGTTGAGCTGCTACCTAGCAGAGTCAAGTATGCTCAGTCAGGATTACAATGAAAACCAATGGGATTTGAGATCTCTCGGAGCAGGATTGGGCAGCCTTGGTGTAAAGTAATGTAATATTTTCACTCTGTGCCTCCCTCCCTCATAACCTTTTCAAAAGCACATTATATACCGGATAGTGGTTTCAAAATGAGATTCTGTCTGGGTGAGGTCATTTGTGTTTTAAAGGATGGTGCTATCTTTGAGGCCATGTGAAATTTCTCTGGAGCTGAATATAGTTCTGTATCTTCACTCATGAAATAATGGACCCAAGAGAAGCTTTTATAAAAGGAACAAAATAATTCCATGGAAGAGCCAATTATATTCTGAGTCACCTGCTATGGGAAAGGCAGCCATATTACTGTGTCCTGAATGCCACACTGCTCCCTATGCACTAGCCTCCAAGCACACGCTTTGGTGAGGTCATTAAAGTATGGACCGATCATGAACTGGTCCTTTAGGGCTCTTGGATTTAAAAGCAACGTTTGGGTCACTTACTGGCCATAATGGCATGATATAATATGAACACCAGGCAGTCGGCTGACAATTTTGTGCGTTGTCAAATAGATTTGAACCTTGCGGCACACTGTATGTGATGCCATTAAAAAAATAATCAAACTGCTAAATCATTAACACCCAAGCAAGCCAGCTAGCTAAGCTTTACTGTTAAGTAGCTTCCTTAATGTTAGCCAGTAAAGCAGGTTAGAAGATGGATATCAGAACGTGGCTTAAGAAAAAAACAAAATACCTCAGCCTATGCCAGTCGCCCTAGCTGCAGAAAAGATTTTGCCAAGACAGAACAGAATCAGCTAGCTCCGCTGGTTATGTTACCCTGGCGGATCACAACAAGCTCAGCCAGAATGGGCTCACCGCCCGCCCCAACTCCGACTGCTCCTGTTGATGTTGGGACAGAGGAGCCAGCCCAGGTGCATCTATGATGCTGTAGGTAGTTATCTTTTTGTTGTCAGCAGTCATCCCTTTGTGATTAGAATTGTACATATTGTTGATGAGCTAAAAATAACTCTGGATCCAGTATACTGTCTACCATCACTTGGCCGTGAGTCAGGCAATACGCGAGCTAGACTTTGTAATCAATAATATTACGCAATGCAGTTAACCGTTCAACTAGCTACATTAGACATAAATGAGTTATTAATCTAACGTTCATTATATCAGCATTTTCCTGCAAACCAATTTTGATGACAAGGTAACTTTACTCATTTTGGCTCAGGGAATGACATTCAGAATCCGAATGTCCTCACCAGCTTTTCTCACGTAAAATTTTCTAAGCAGATTACATCATGCCATTGCAAAATCCTTCACCATCTGCCTCCATGTTTTATATTTGGGAAGAGGCTACTCGCCCTGCAGCGCTTCGGAACAGAAGTTCATACAGTGGGGCAAATTATAAAATGGAATCTCTTGTCTGCCACGCCGTGGTGCGAAAAGCAGAAGTGCTTCTCTGGTCTGCCCCTCTGTGGGACAGATAGTCAATATCTATCCCCCGATTCACACCGCGGAGGGGCGAAAAGCCACTTCCTTTATATCTAGTATGACGAATGCCTGTGCTGGGTGGCATGAAGGAATCATGTTCAAAGCAGCATAGCTACTGGTTTGCAGCTACATCTGGAATTGCATGCAAAGTCCACTGGGGACTTGAGTTGCGTGTGAGGCTTTCCACATGCCTTAATCCATCGCAAACACTTTTATAACTGTGTTTGGTCTTTATTTCGTTGTTTTTAGTAGTCATCTCCTGGTGGTTAGAATCATTCATAAATTATATTATTTTGCATCTTGTAGGCCTACGTTACAAGTGCTCTGATTCCCTATGTAGTGCAAGGAGACATAGGTATAATACTGGCTTCGTCACTTTTGTGAAATAAATATATAATTTGATTTTGAAGCAGTAGTTGTTGTTTAAAGTCTTGCAGATGCTTTTAAATGGTTGGATCAATTAATTTAAGCAATCCTACAACCAGAACTATTTTAGGTGGTGACCGGACAATATGTCTCAAATATTTCTATTTCATGTTACTGCCATGACTCGCTAGCACATAGAAAAGGTGGGGAATCGTTGTCATTGTCAAAGCGCGACTATTTGGACTCGAGGCTGGATTTGGACTTGAGGGCCAGATATGGACAGCCCTGCTCGAGAAGATACTGCCTCAGAAAGTTTTTTTTGTGTGGTCTAGTGAATGAATCTTAAAATATTTTATTCAATGTGAAGTAGAAAAATTGTTGTCGCTGTGTACTTGAGGGCAAGCTTACCCGAGCGGTAAATCTTGAAGCAAGTCAAGCATTCTGATCTCTCTAGCTGTATTTTATTGGGCTTGAACATGATGAAAATATTATTTCTGTCTAAATATAAGATATATAAATGTGGGACTAAGAAAGTCCATATTATTGAGTTATTTTTGGTTTTTGCTGTTAGTAAATTGCAGTTAAATGCTCTTTTGTTCTTGGATTTACAACTTTCATTCCTTAATTTTGCCCCTGAATTCAGTCTAGCACATGTAATGGGTGTAAATAATGTTTATATTACATTAAAAAGGGGTGTGGAATCAGGTCAGGGCCTGTTTTCATAAATTGTCCCTCAGGAGGAGTTCAAATCTTTAATATGGCATGTTATATATGCACACTCTGATCTAGAATCAGATTAGTATTCTGTCTCTTGATGGATAAGGGTGGCATTCGAAACTGGAGAAAGCTGGACTTAAAGTAACACTCCTACCTTAAGACATATTTTAAAAAAGTTAATACTGATTTAGAATTTATTTTACCTTTTATTTCACGATTAAACTATGGAGAATAGAAACCTGATCTTAAATCAGCACCTCCATTTTGAGGCTTTATGAATACAAGTGCAGGTCTGTTTCTGACCGCATCCCCTACCTCAGGCTCAACAGGGGTGTATTTGACCAGGTTTGAGGGCTATTTCCAGGAGAGTTGGACCCAAGGTCATTGTGAGGTTCTGGCTTTTTTACTTGGTACAGTCAGACAGGACAATGGTAACGTCAATTATAATCACTTATCTTCTTCATAATTCACAATAGTTTCCCCGGGGGTCACCAGACCACCAATGAGCTAAGCCACTGAAAGACCCTCGTACAGATTGCAGTCATTCACATTATATCCTCACAAATTTCAGTCATTTGAATCGTCTTAGGAAAATGTCACCCCCTCGAATTCGCTCTTCACCCATAAGTGAATATAATACGGGCAGTAAAATATATCCTGACTGGTGCATTAGACGTAACGTTTCTCTGAAAGTTGGGAGAAAGGTGCTAGTTTGAAGGCCATTCCTGTGACAGTCGCCTCTCATGATTTAAATCGTAGAGTTACGGACTAATGCAGAGCACTTGGGGCTCAGATGGGAGGCAGCCCTTGGTCTACAATTAAAATTTTAACAGTGAATGAAAGGTGGGTAGAGGAACAGACCCAGTCTTTCTGTGACACCTCGGCCACTGGGATGCATAATAAGCAGTTTAAAGCACCAACCTGTATTATTTTCATTTAGAAAAATTACATATTTGAATCCGTCAATGCTAGCCTTTTTGTACCAGTGGTATCTAATCAGTGTTTGAGTCTTTGATTGGTGTTTTTTTCACCGAATGGGTCAAAATGAATTCGTTTGAGAAAACTACTTCAAATTAGGTTTCATGTTTTGAATTACCATGCCTAACAGCTGGGCTGGTTGTCTCTGAAGTAGCAAGCGTTCTCCCATATTTGCTACTGCTGGGTTATCTTCTGAGGAAAATAGTTTTTATAATTTTTTTTGGTGGAACTTTTTTTTTGGCGGCCGGTCTCCACAGATGGTCTCTAAATTCACCAAAACTAAATCATGCGGGCTAGCCACTTTAACGGCTGTCACAGTGTTATATTTGTGTGTCTCCTTAGGTTTTTAGCCGCACTGACTCAACTGTTGCTCCAGTTCAGAGCTGAGCTCCCTTCAGCACGAGGATGGAGAATTTAATTAAGCTCAAGTTGGCTGTTTATCACTTTCAGAGGGCAGTGGTTGTTTATAGGTCTTGGTTTATGAGTTCGGTAGAACTCTGCAAATTACCGAACCACCGAAGCGTGGGCCAGGAGAGGGAAAAGAATAATTACTGTTGCGATGTGGCCGGCACACCTTCTGAACAGCGGGGTAAAAATAAAAGCTGTTCATTAATTCAGACCCAGTAATAATTGTTTAAATGGTATTCAACTGAGGTTCAGATTGGGGTAAGCTGATGGGGTTTGGGCTGTAGGCTGCACAAATAGTAAATAAGTCTTTAAAAAACCAGCCTTTTGAGGGTCTAATGGTCAGCTGCTGACTTTCATCAATACATGGAATTGGCTTTCATATTAGTGGGTAATTGTATTCTATCAAAGAACTGGAATTTAAAAAAAAATCTCTTAATAAGGCATCAGACAGGTAAACTGAATGACTGATCCTAATGTTTGTTATCTGCCAAAACTCTTGAGTGACTTAGCTAGTGGTTTCTCAATGCAAGCATCACCTATTAGGTTCAAGTGTAGCATTTAATTATGACACAAAACACAGTGGTTGTTTCTTTGTCACAATGCACAAAGAAGTGACAGCACCGTGAAGGCTCAGCCATGCAGCGGATGGCGAGCGGAATGCACACGCGTGTCTTTGTGGCCTTCCTCGAGAGTTTCCTCCAGTGCTGCTGTGGTAAGACGGTTATCGAAACCGCAGCAAGGTGACTGCCCTGCTGTCTCCATCAGTGTAAAACTGTCAGGGCTGTTAGACGGTTACTGTATAGTGGTGGGGGGAGAAAAGAATACAAAATTTTCAGGTTAAACAAGGACAGAGCGTTTTACCCTCGACTCTGTTTTACTGTGCGGGGCTCAACAAATGATCGCAGCTCATATAACTGCTTGTCAAATGCTTAACCCTTTCAATACAGAATACAGTAATACGAATTAGAGCTACCCATTGGATATAGTACATGTCATTTTTGTGATGAGAATATGGAACTGGCCTGAATGCTACGGTTTCTGGGACTCATATGCCCCAGCAGGATATTTGGAAATATTTTACGACATATCTATCCCATTAGTACTGAAGGGGTGAAAAACTTAAATATGGCTCCAACTGTTGCGCAAAATATTGCTCTTAATTTGGGCCTGTGTGAACTCTCTCTACTGAAAAAACTTTGAATACTGCCATTGCCTGGCTGCGTGAGGGTTTGTGGGTAGTTTCTGTTCGCTAGGAATTAGTAGGCTTCATTTTAATTGCCATATATGCGTTTTCCAGATTTTCAATGAAGGAGAGGGCCAACTCATCTTAGTCCAGCGCTTAATCACTTAGTCGATCTGTGGCCAGAAAGAGCCAACTGGTCTGATATTGTTTGAATTATTTTTGGTGAATGTTGGAGTGCTCTCAGTGATTCACTGGGATTATTTCTTTGGCCTCTCATCAAAGGTACTGGGTGAACAAATCTTTATGAACTGGAATTCATCCTTCATATCAGCTTTTCTTCTTGGGTTATTGTATTCCGTTCAAATTACGCAGACAAACGACAGTCATCAGAAAATGATGATGGCAAGCATAGCTAATTTCTGTATTGATATGATTACTGTAGTTGAAGACAGACTATTTCTTCATTATTGATATTTGATTGTAGATAAGGACATTTTAATGCCATAACCGGGTTAAAGTTTTGCATTTCACCTAAGTACAGTTTTATCTATGTTGTTTGTAGTGTGCTGCAGATATGGTCACTGCAAGGTGTGCAGCTAACACTTATTCGCATGCGCTGTGATATCAGATCCACCTCAAGCTGCGCTGATGCTTCCTGTTTGGTATAGATAAAGCCAAATGCCATCTTATAATTGGATTTCTGCTTTGCTTAATGGGAAGTTAATTTGAAGCTTCCACGAGTAACAATAAAATGGATATTGTATCGTCGTATATTATCTCCTCTCGTCAGGAAAGAAGCGAATGTGAGAAAGCTACGTTGACGTCACTTGCCTTGGTTTGAACAGGAGTGCTTGTTTTTTTGGTGGTAAATCCATCCTTTCAATATAAAAAGTCCTCAGGTAAACACCTCAGCCTTCTATTTTTTTGTGCGAAGTGCTAAATAGTGGCAGTGTACGGCGGTGCTAAAATACTGGAGACGGTGTATGTTAGCTTAGCTGAATTCTCTGTCCTCTGTGCTTTGTTGTAGTGCAGTAGAAAGCCACATTTTTCTCAGATTGCTGTTCAGCTGTCTTCAGTTTGAGTCATTTTGCTAGAACACTTGATCTTCCCGGTGCTGCGGCTCTTATTTACAGCAGTTTGACCTTGGGTCTCATTCCGAAGGAGTCTTGAGAATTTTTCTGGTCGCTCTTCAGAAACACATTTCGCTCTGTGCATGAGAGTAGCTGTGCACTGAGAAATACTTTTTCTTACAAAATGTGGATGATGCGAAATTCTGGACCCAATTCAGTCGCCGGCTCTCCTTGTCCTCTCTTCGTCTTGAGCAGAGGTGAGCAATGCAGGTCCTGGAGGGTGGGAGTGTCTGCAGATTTTTATTTCCATCAGTTACCCTGACTAATTGAGCTAATTGGTTGCACACGCAACTACAGATTTCCACATGGATTAGACCTAAGAAAAATATGTTATGTAGAAAGATATGAACAATCTTCGGTGGTCATTCATGATAATTGAAAGAGATGTGACAGAAATGTCAGATTTCAAAAATAGTTTGGCTAATTTAGATGATTAACTAATTAAAGGCCAGAATTTGGTGTGAAAACAAGGGATAGGTATGTCCCGTGTTGCCCTCCTCTGGTCTAGAGAGTAGTACTGCTGCTTTTGATTGGCTGTCAGTCAGTGGCGGCTTGTGAACTGGCAGTTGGGGAGGCTCAAAACAATCCCTTAAAATTAATGATTGGTCACAACCTGTTTTCAATCATTCATGTAAATGACCATAACAGAAACTCTGAAAACTCTCAACATTATCAGGTGTGGCCAGTTTTCATTTATAAAGCGACAGTGGGGCCTCGTGAATTGGCAACAGGGGAAGCTCATACAATCCCTTAAAGTTAATGATTGTTCATGACCTGTTTTCAATCATTCATTTAAATTACAATTACGGAAACTCCGAAAACTCAACATTATCTGATGCGGCCAGTTTTCATTAATAACGTATACCTGTCAACTCTCATGCATTCGGCATGATTTTAAGTGGCATTTTCACGTTCCTCTGCTGTAGACAGCAATTATTCTACCCACGCGTATGAAAGAGATTTTCGCGTGGAATTTAAGTGCTTGTGCGTGGAGGGGTTTGAAGCAATGGAATTGCATAAAGACGTTTCAAATTATCTTATTTCATTTAAACAATCATGAAATAAATGCATTGCTTCCAACCCCAACCCCTGAGTAAATAAAAGCGTGAGAAGTCTGGAGTCGTAATCAGTATGCGTTATAAATGAAAACTGGCCACATCTGATAATGTAGAGAGTTTTCGGAGTTTCTGTTATGGAAATTTAAATGAATGATTGAAAACAGGTCATGACCAGTCATTAATTTTAAGGGATTGTTTGAGCTTCCCCTACTGCCAGTTCACGAGCCGCCGCTGCCTCTCAACTCTCGCGCATTCGGTGTGAGTTTAAGATACATATTTACGTTCCCCTGCTGTATTCAGCAATTATTCAATCAACACCTAGGCTATGTAAGAGATTCTCAGGCGGAATTGAAGTCCTTGTGCATGGAGGGGTCGGAAACAATGTAATTGCATAAAAATGTTTCAAACGATCTAATTTCATTTAAATGATCGCAAAACACATGCATTGCATCCAACCGCTGAGTAAATAAAAGCGCGAGAAGTCCGGAGCTGTAATCAGTATGGTTTATAAATGAAAACTGGCCACACCTGGTAACGAGAGGTTTCGAAGTTTCTGTAATGGTAATTTAAATGAATGATTGAAAACAGGCCACGACCAGTCATTATTTTTAAGGGATGGGTTTCAGCCTCCGCAATTGCCAGTTCACCAGCCGCCACTGGTGTCAGTATTTACTCACCAAATAGGTCACTGAGAAGAATTAGGGTGGAGCCTAGGAGAAATGGGCCCGTATAGAGACAACACTTAAGTTCAGCCTGAAAATCACAATCTTGTGTCCTTGCCCGGCCATGTCCTGGCTGCTTCTCATTAGTGTGCATTTGGAGAATGGAGGCCAGTGAGCCAGGTAGATGATGATTTGTCTGTCGACTCGAAGAGGTTCACCTCGCTGCCTCACATCGTAATGTCAGGGCTGCCGGCTTGTCATGTTAAATAAGGCTGACAGCAGATTGTTCCCCATTTCATAACTCCGTATCTAATAAGCTTCACCTGAGGTAACCGCGCCTGGCCTTACATCGAAAACTATTCCTGTTCTAGACTTCGCGTGACATTGTTACTGCGTGTGACTGCTGCAGTAGTGTGGTCAGGAGGACTGTCAGTGAAAAATGCTCGGTGATACTTGGTCATTACCTCATGTTTTCCTGACTCATGGAGAAGCTGGTGTCCGCATGAAGGCCACTGGAAAATTGGGGGAAGTGGGGAATGCTTTGTTGCCATTATTGAGTAATAATAATAATGATAATAATAATGAAGCACTCTCGCGTGAACCCATTCACGCAGCATTGCCAAACACATCATAATCAAAATTGTGTGCTTAAAGCAAATGTTATTATTTCAGTGGTTCATTTTATACCGGAAGAGATGGGAAAAGAAAGACCCAATTCTCTTTGGATTCTGACAGGTATTAATCACATGGTAGGAGTGGCTGTATTAAAAATGTGCAACATTGAACTGCCTTTCCCCAAGGCTCCTTCTGAGTATCAAGCCTGTCTTCACCCACGAAAAAGCAGTCACTGTCCTGAAATGATGCAATGCTGAAATGACAGAGGGTTCTGGGGAAAGCAGTGAAGTTGGACCATCTCAGGTTTAACATTTAAAAAAAAAAAAAAAAAATAGCCTTTCCAGAAAGGGCATATCTAAGGCACAGCAGAAATGGTGTATGGGAACAGTGGATTTATACGGATATAGTCATTTACCTGTGGCAGCTGTGTGGGTGGGAGTCAGGGCTTATTCAAGGGGAAGACTGAGTGTTCCAGCAGAACCGCAGCTATTTGCACGCGGTTGAGAAGAGAAGCATAATAAGGGATAAGTAACTCCAAAGTTTATTTGGAGGGCTCTGCAGAGGATGGTCAACTGCATTCATTTCAGCCTTTAGCACTGGAAAAAAAAATGGGTGATTAGAGTGTAATTGGAAATGTTGTAAAACATTTATGAAAGTCAAGTGTGAGTGGGAGTTAATTTGTACATTTTCATTGTATCAGAGCAAATTAAGTTGATAATCAAATGTGCACTGATGTTATTCATTGAGGTTGGTACTATTTGTCCGACTATACTAATGCCTGGAATCTATTCATTGTTTCATTGTGAAGTAACTTATTTATTCTGCAATTCTGTTCTTTCTCAGTGTTTGCAAGTGGCAAGACATTCCATATAACATTGACCATCTCTGCACAGGAATCCGACAGCTACCTTGTATCTCCATAGAAACTGTATAGCAACCCTGTATCCCCATAGTAACACAACAGCTACCCTGTATCCACATAGTCACCCAACAGCTACCCTGTATCCCCACAGTAACCCTACAGTAACCCTGTATCCCTACAGTAACCCTACAGCTACCCTGTATCCCCACAGTAACCCTACAGTAACCCTGTATCCCCACAGTAACCCTACAGCCACCCTGTATCCCCACAGTAACCCTACAGCTATCCTGTTTCCCCACAGTAACCCCTACAACTAACCTGTATCCCCACAGTAACCCTACAGCTATCCTGTTTCCCCACAGTAACCCCTACAACTAACCTGTATCCCCACAGTAACCCTACAGCTACCCTGTTTCTCTGCAGAAACCCTACAGCTACCCTGTAGCCCCACAGTAACCCCTACAGCTACCCTGTTTCCCCAAAGTAACTCTACAGTTACCCTGTACCCCCACAGTAACTCTACAGCTACCCTGTTTCCCCACAGTAACCCCACAGCTTCCCTTTTTCCCCACAGTAACCCTACACCTACGCTGTAGCCCCACACTAACCCCTATAGCTACCCTATATCCCCACAGTAACTCTACAGCTACCCTGTATCCCCACAGGAACCCTTTAGCTACCCTGTATCCCCACAGTAACCTTACAGCTACCCTGTTTCCCCACAGTAACCCTACAGCTACCCTGTTTCCCCACAGTAACCCCACAGCTACCCTGTAGCCCCACAGTAACCCTAAAGCTACCCTGTAGCCCCACAGTAATCCTACAGCTACCCTGTAGCCCCACAGGAACCCTACAGCTACTCTGTATCCCCACAGTAACCCTACAGCTACCCTGTTTCCCCACAGTAACCCCTACAGCTACCCTGTATCCCCACAGTAACCCTACAGCTACCCTGTTTCCCTGCAGAAACCCTACAGCTACCCTGTAGCCCCACAGTAAACCCTACAGCTACCCTGTTTCCCCAAAGTAACTCTACAGTAACCCTGTATCCCCACAGTAACTCTACAGCTACCCTGTTTCCCCACAGTAACCCTACAGCTTCCCTTTTTCCCCACAGTAACCCTACACCTACCCTGTATCTCCACAGTAACCCGACGGCTACCTTGTAGCCCCACAGTAACCCAACAGCTACCCTGTAGCCCCACAGTAATCCTACAGCTACCCTGTATCCCCACAGTAACCCTACAGCTACCCTGTTTCCCCACAGTAACCCCACAGCTACCCTGTTTCCCTACAGTAACCCCACAGCTACCCTGTATCCACAAAGTAACCCTACAGCTACCCTGTATCCCCACAGTTACCCCACAGCTACCCTGTTTCCCCACAGTAACCCCACAGCTACCCTGTATCCACACAGTAACTCTACAGTAGCCCTGTAACCCCACAGCTACTATGTATCCCCACAGTAACCCTACAGCTACCCTGTATCCCCACAGTAACCCTACAGCTACCCTGTATCCCCACATTAACCCCACAGTAACCCCGCAGCTACCCTGTATCCCCACAATAACCCTACAGCTACCCTGTTTCCCTGCAGTAACCCCACAGCTACTATGTATCCCCACAGTAACTGTACAGCTACGCTGTTTCCCCACAGTAACCCCGCAGCTACCTTGTAGCCCCACAGTAACTGTACAGCTACGCTGTTTCCCCACAGTAACCCCGCAGCTACCTTGTAGCCCCAGAGTAACCCTACAGCTACCATGTATCCCCAGAGTAACCCCACAGCTACACTGTAGCCCCACAGTAACCCTACAGCTACCCTGCATCCCCACAGTAACCCTACAGCTGTCCTGTTTCCCCACAGTAACCCCAGATCTACCCTGAAGCCCCACAGTAACCCTACAGCTACCCTTAATCCCCACAGTAACCCCACAGCTACCCTGTTTCCCTACAGTAACCCCACAGCTACCCTGTATCCACACAGTAATCCTACAGCTAGCCTGTATCCCCACAGTTACCCCACAGCTACCCTGTTTCCCCACAGTAACCCCACAGCTACCCTGTATACACACAGTAACTCTACAGTAACCCTGTATCCCCACAGTAACCCCACAGCTACCATGTATCCCCACAGTAACCCTACAGCTACTCTGTATCCCCACAGTAACCCTACAGCTACCCTGTTTCCCCACAGTAACCCCGCAGCTACCATGTATCCCCACAATAACCCTACAGCTACCCTGTTTCCCCGCAGTAACCCCACAGCTACTATGTATCCCCACATTAACCATACAGCTACCCTGTTTCCTTACAGTAACCCCGCAGCTACCCTGTAGCCCCACAGTAACCATACAGCCACGCTGTTTCCCCACAGTAACCCCACATCTACCTTGTAGCCCCAGAGTAACCTTACAGCTACACTGTATCCCCACAGTAACCCCCTACAGCTAGCCTGTTTCCCCAAAGTAACTCTACAGTAACCCGGTATCCCCACAGTAACTCTACAGCTACCCTGTTTCCCCACAATTACCCTACAGCTTCCCTGTTTCCCCACAGTAACCCTACACCTACCCTGTATCTCCACAGTAACCCCACAGCTACCCTGTAGCCCCACAGTAACCCTACAGCTACCCTGTAGCCCCACAGCAACCCTACAGCTACCCTGTATACCACAGTAACCTTACAGCTACCCTGTTTCCCCACAGTAACCCTACAGCTACCCTGTTTCCCCACAGTAACCCCACAGCTACCCTGTAGCCCCACAGTAACCCTATAGCTACCCTGTAGCCCCACAGTAACCCTACAGCTACCCTGTACCCCCACAGTAACCCTACAGCTACCCTGTTTCCCCACAGTAACCACACAGCTACCTTGTAGCCCCACAGTAACCCTATAGCTACCCTGTAGCCCCACAGCAACCCTACAGCTACCCTGTATACCACAGTAACCTTACAGCTACCCTGTTTCCCCACAGTAACCCTACAGCTACCCTGTTTCCCCACAGTAACCCCACAGCTACCCTGTAGCCCCACAGTAACCCTATAGCTACCCTGTAGCCCCACAGTAACCCTACAGCTACCCTGTATCCCCACAGTAACCCTACAGCTACCCTGTTTCCCCACAGTAACCCCACAGCTACCTTGTAGCCCCACAGTAACCCTATAGCTACCCTGTAGCCCCACAGTAACCCTACAGCTACCCTCTATCCCCACAGTAACCCCGCAGCTACCGTTTCCCCACAGTAACCCTGCGGGTATTTTGCTGCCCTTTTCTCCATCTGATACCTGAACACTCCCTTCTTTCTCTCCCTTTTTCCTGCTATGCCTCTTTGTCTGTGATGATTTATTTGAAGGTGCTTGAACAATGCATAGAAATATAAACCTGTTTCAGGGCTGCCTTTTCCCATTTAAAAGGCTGAAAGGAGTCCTCTCGCTATTTGTAAAAAATTGAATCCAGCAATATGCTTTTGTTTAACAGAGGGAGAGAGTGTGTGGGAGAAATGGTGATTTGGTTTTGTTCCCCCATGTTGTGTCTGGCTAATTTGCTATGCTAAATTTTAGTCGTGTTTAATGTATGTTATGCTGGAAGGGATTATCTCGGTTTGTAGTCAACCCTACTTTGCGATCGAGAACAATGACCAATTTAGTTTGTTTTTGTTCATGCAATCTCTCATGCTTTTGTAAAGGGGAGAGAAAGTGTGTGTGTGCGTGTGTGTGTGTGTGTATGTGTGTGCGTGTGTGTGTGCGTGTGTGCGTGCGTGTGTGTGTGTGTGTGTGCATGTGTGTGTGTGTGTGTGTGTGTGTGTGTGTGTGTGTGTGTGTGTGTGTGTGTGTGTGTGTGTGCGCATGCACGTGTGAATGTGGTGGGTGTTAGTCCTGATGTCCAGGGAGATAACCTCACCTTGTTCAGTGCTGATTGACAGACGTATAATGAATAGCTCATGCCTTTATAATTGAGGACACATCAGGTTTCAACTGATGCCCCCTACCACCACCACCACTACTACCCTCCCCCACCTGCATGCACCTCGACCAGCAACACGTCTCATCTTAGACGCACACAGAGCTCCTCTCCTCTCACCATGGCAAGAACAAATATTACGCAGCTCAGAGTGGGTCCGCCCAGCACTTTTCCTATAGGGATGCAATTCTATAGGCTTTCATTCCAGTCCTAATTTGGCTCAGTTGATTCTGCTGATAATGCACTGATAATACAGTGCTCAATGCACTGTAATAAAGTGACTGAATTTAACAGTTAAACTAGGCTTATGCCGTCGGAGGCGACGGCTGGGGGTATATCCCGGAACGCCCCCAATTCTCCAATTCCCCAATCCTTGAATAGGCCTTGAATAGACTTTCATTTGAACTTAATTTCAGGTCAGTCGGTCAAATGGATCTGAAGATATGGCCAAAATGGTAATTTTTCATCACAAAGCGCCACTAGTGGCAAAATATTGAACCATACAGGTATGATGTCATCATGTAACACGTTGCGAGGTCATGACCTTGCAGTTGCACATAGTTTCATGTCAATTGGAGAAATAGTTCCAAATATATAGCAAAAATATACAGCAAAATTTTGAACCAAACAGTTATATCATGGGACACATCCTCAAGTCATGACCTTTCATTTGCACTTGATTTGAGGTCAATCGGACAAATTTTTCCAGAGATATGATAAAAACTGTGATTTTTCCAGTTTTTGGCCCCTGGTGGCCAATCTAGACATTGTAAATTGTCCAAAATCGAATCAGTTCTTCCTCTTTATGATACTTCCTTAGATGCAAAACTTGGAATTTCTAATTGCAATATAACTGCAGTTATCGCGTTAACATTTAAATCAGTTTTTGGCCCCTGGTGGCCAATCTAGAGATTGTAAATTGTCCAAAATCAAATCAGTTCTTCCTCTTTATGATACTTACTTATGTGCAAAACTTGAAATTTTTAATTGAAATATTACTGAAGTTATTGCGGAACAGTGATTTTTTCCGTTTTTGGCCCTTGGTGGCCAATCTAGAAATAGTAAATTGTCTAAATCAAATCAGTTCTTTCTCTTAATGATACTTACTTATATGCAAAAGTTGGAATTTCTAATTGAAATATTACTGCAGTTATCGCGTTAACACTGAAATCATTTTTTGGCCCCTGGTGGCCAATCTAGACATCGTAAATTGTCCAAAATCGAATCAGTTCTTCCTCTTCATGATACTTACTTTAGTGTAAAATTTGGAATTTGTAATTGAAATTTTACTGAAGTTATCGCATTTACACCTAGTGCGGCGGCGGCCGGACCAAAAACATAATATCCCCCGGAACGCCATAATGAATGCATTGTCTCCTTGTTTTTTAATTGTTAGTGGGGTCCTGCACGCATTTACAGTTAACATACTACACGGCACCTCTGTTATTAACTGATATTATGATTACAGTTGAAATTACTGGCAAAAAATAACTGGTGGAAGAGGTGCCAGTTTATAACAGGGTGAGATCTCAAACTGTTGAATAAGGTTTGACTAGTTTTGTGGTGGTGAGAAAATGGTGGGAGAGTAGATCTCTCTTGGAATGGAGTTGGGCCGCCCTTCTTTAGCAGTAGAATGAGGTATCCTTTGTTTAGGTTGTTGTGCAAATGGGTCGTATAGTACACCTCCAGGAACAGGCCTGGGCTGCCCTGCTCTAGCTGTTGAATGAGATATGTTTTGTTAGGCTTGTTGTGAAAACCTAGAGGATGGTTGATCTCCAAGAGCATGGTTGGACAGTTTTGCTTTAGCTTTTGAACAAGGTGTGCTTTGTTCGGGTTGGTGTGAAAACCTACAGGAGGGCAGGCTGATGTGTAAGTTGAGGATTGATTGATTTTGTAACTGAGTTGGACAGCCCTGGTTTAAAGAGTATCTTACTGCAGGTACTATTCATTATACTGCAGGTTCCTATTCATGCAATCTGTATTCTTTCTATACTGAAACCTGCATAATGCCCTCAAGCATAGTTTTGCTATTGTGTAAATGTCTATGCTGATAGTCTGTGAGGATATAGTAGGTGGTATAGGTGGTTAAGCATTGCTCAGTTTGCAAAATGTGTTGCCAGATGAATCTTTATCCTCATTTTCTTTCTGTTTGAAACACGGCTCAGTGCTCAGGCTCTTGGTTTACTTTGAAGTTTGTTGGAGGGCTTCTTTTTGCAGTGCAGAGCATTCGGGTGACTTTCCTATGTTCCGTGACCAACACCGGCATCACGCTCTTTATGCTAATTGTTTCTATGCCTCTGTAGTCACGGTCGCACATTTATGACTGTCTGTTAAGGCACATTTGCTCTTGGTCCTCGCAATCATTTCCATAGCCATAATAATTAATAGGCCAAAATTAATGCAATTTAGCCCCAGGGAGAGGGGGTACTACTGCAGTATCTTTCAACAAAATATTTAATATGCTGTGGTCCAGTGAACACCGTGCTGTGTAGAGCATGAAATGCAAAAGCCTGGAAGTTTCCATCACTTGTCTGAATGAAGGTTAAGTACAGCCTGCTATTCAGTATAAATACCTGAAGCATGACTTCCTGGTGAAAAGTATTTTATCGCCAGGTGAAATCAAAGTCACCATGAAAAGCTGTCGAGCTTTCAGCTTCACAGTAATGTAAGGTTATAGAGATTTGCATGGGCGTAAAGTGACCTTTCATGTGTAGAACTATGTGTATGCTATGGAGATTTGATGTATGGTTGAAAATGTAACATTTTCTGTGGATTGTGCATGGAAATAAACTTTAAGGAGAATGTGCCTTTTCATGTGTCATGTTCAATGGATTGGTGGCCTAGTGCTATAATTTTTACAGGGTTTTTGTTGCAAAGACATGCACTGTGCTGTATGAAAAAGAATGACGGAGAAGTAATATGTTTTAGACAGGATTGTTTTAAAGCAGGAATCGTCAAATATTGTCCCCAAATCCAGCCCTGGTTTTCTTTCCTCCCTGGTAATGAACGAATTAACAGAGCAATTTAGTGCTTCTGATTTGCCAGACTGTCTATACCAGACTCACAGGTAAAAAGAGTGCGGAAAAACTCTCAGTTTTCAACCCCTGGGGTCCGTGATTTTTATGATCCCAGTTTTAGCGCTTTATTTTTTGCTGATGTAGGCAGTTGCAACTTATCAAATAAATGAAAAGAGCAACTGAATTTGTGAAAACAAGAAAGTGAATCTCGTTGCTATCCCTGATGCACGGTTTGACATTTTAAATTAAAAACAGAAACTGTTATATCAACAAAAGATTACAATCTGCTGATCCCTCTAAATCCGCCTCGCGCTTTATAGCACGGAGAGAAATCCACGGGACCGGCTTTCAAAGTGCATCTTGTGCTCGCTGCTCATTTGTTTATTTTCTGAATTAGCATAATTCAGCATTTCCTCTGAAATGGCAGCAGGTAATCACATGGATGTGCCCACATGCTGTGGAGATTTGTACCTTGCTACAATGCATTCTGCAAGTAATTGCGCATAGGGACGGTCGTTTCTTCGTGATTCGCACAATAAGAATGCGGATGCATGCAAATGAAAACTGACAGTTTCTATTTTAACCTCACATTTACAGAGCAGGAGCACAGACTCAATAAGCAAAAAGTTATTTCCAAATATCACCTGTATACTGCAGCACTTTATCTTAGATGTGACTCTATTCCAAGAAGGCTGGCAGGTGTAAAAGACACATATTCACTGTTTCACTTGTCCTTTCTACTCTTGACACATTTTTTTTTTTTTGTTTACTTAACTGTACATATGTACGCCTCACCTCCTGTTCCACAAAAGTTTAGGAAGTTTGAAAAGTGAAATATGAAATTAGTCGTAGCTTTTTGGAAGGGTACTGCTAAAACCTGAGAAGTGGCTGATATTGATCAAAAACAAACTTTATGTGGAATGACAGTCTCACCAAGGCTGTGGTGTGGTTGAGTTGGCCAAGGTCCTTTTCAAGATCGTAAAGAGGCTGCTCTTTCGCTTTAAAAGGTACATGTGCCCCTGGGGAGTGCTCTCAAATGTGGAGTTTACGACATACACGTGTGTCGTTGCTTAGCAGTTTTTCTGCTGTCTGATACGTCTGTATGGTTTTGAACTCAATGAATATCCCAGCAGTGTGAAGTAAAAGTCTAATGCCAAAGTAAAAACTTGTTTTATTGATAGTTACCCCTTGAGAGCAATCTTTCTCATCACATCTTTTACCATTCTACTCAAACGCCACAGCATTGTGTGGCGGTGATGTCATCAGGATGTGCCGTGTTGATGCAAGGCACTGCATTGGATGTAGGGCATATGCTCTGTCGAGCTACCATCTCTCTCACACATATTCATTATTTCCACTCGCGAAACAATTAGTCCTCAGTTGTGTGCGGCTTCAAACCAAATAAATTTTTACAAGTGTTTAATTTGTGGGCGAGATATGTGACATCTAAATGTTCAGTTTTGATTGTTTGGCCTGTGGATGCTCAGGCGTCCCCAGGCACTCCCAGAGCCTCTTGAAAAGTGATTACCAGAATTTTACAATGGATTACAAATCCATTGTAACAGTCTGTTTATTGTCTCTTACCCATGTGACAGCATGTGAGGGTGTTAATTTGCTGCTATAAGTGGTAAAATGGGATGAAATGTTCTCAAGCACCCCGGTGTGCACATGCCCGTTTTGTGTAATCTTGGCTGTGGACCCTGTGAATAAATCTGCGGACAGAGAAGAGGTAGCCTTTGATCGTCACCAGTGTTAATGCATGCAAACAATAAAGGTGTGTAGTAGCACTGACTAACTGCAAATCCCATGTATCCATTTGAGCAAGACAGGCTAGGAGTTACTTTTAGCTGGAGCCTTATTGGTAACATTACTTGCCTTGATCTTGCATGACAACATGCTGCAGACACACTTAATCATACTTTTGTACATAATTGAATGATTTCTGCTCCTCCATGGCCATAATGTTCTGACCAATATTCAACTGGACCCGATCTTTGAGTGAGACCTAGCCAAGACTGTTGAAGCTCTTCTTCAGTCAATCGCAATTGGGCCGAGCTGTTTATTTGATAATGTCCTGGTCACTGACATCAGACTGCTGCAGTGAATTAGTCTATAGTCTGTTGACACCTAATTACTAATGCTGATTTAACTGCATATGATATTTGATATTCTTAGATATTATTTTGAGTCAATTATTCATGTGGATCTGGTGCACATTGTATTTGGACTCGACTCAATATCTTCATGTCTGACTCACAAATACGAATCCAGCCAGTGTTTTCCTTCCCAATAGGTAATTAACAGACAATTATTGTTTCTGATTGGTTGGACTGTTCACACCTGATTCCCAGGTAAAGAGGAGGTGGAGATCATTTGAAGATCCCTGTCTTAATTGCTGCTTGCTCTTGATGTGCTTTTGCTGTGTAACATTACATTTCCCCCCCAAAAATATTCAGTTTATTTGGCCTACATTTTTGACTGGCAGTTCTTTCCACCCAGCAAGGTCAGTCCCTTCTGGAGCAAGGGGGACGAGGGACTTGCTCAAGGCCACAGTTGATGGTATTTTGACTACACTTGCTGCTTGAAATGCTGACATTTCTTCAGCTTAAATCCTTCGTTAAGTGGCTACTTCTTACAGGCTCGATCTGAGATCAACCTCTACACCTTCGTTGGACTTGCTCCCTCTCCGTTTGCTTGTTCAGATAGGGGGACTGCCATGTGCAAGTGGACTATAAAACCCTCCAGCAGCAAGATGCATTGATGATGGCTTTCCTCTCTCACTGCCTTTCATGCAAAGCAGGACCATAGGCACATATGATGCAACATGTTTATTGGTAGCCTGGGTGAAGACGTATTGTTCTTTGACATTGGACAGAGGCGAGGGTGTCACAAGGTTTACAAGTATACAGAGCCTCCCCCTGAAGAAGTAGTGAACTTTACGAATGTGAGGGACTCTTCTCAAGGAGTACAGGAGCTCTGCTGCCCTTCATACTGGAGCTCTACTGCTTCTCATACTGGAGCTCTACCACCCCTCTTACTGGAGCTCTACTGCCCCTCATACTGGAGCTCTACTGCCCCTCATACGGGAGCTCTCCTGCTCCCCATACTGGAGCTCAACTGCCCTTCTATATGGAAGTCTACTGCCCCTCATACTGGAGTTCTACAGCCCCTCATACTGGAGCTCTACCACCCTTCATACTGGAGCTCTACTGCCCCTCATACTGGAGCTCTACCACCCCCATACTGGAGCTCTACTGCCCTTCTATATGGAGGTCTACTGGCCCTCATACTGGGGCTCTACTGGCCCTCATACTGGAGCTCTGCTGCCCCTCATGCTGGAGCTCTACTACCCCTAATACTGGAGCTCTCCTACTCCTCATACTGGAGCTCAGCTGCCCCTCTATATGGAAGTCTACTGCCCCTCATACTGGAGTTCTACAGCCCCTCATACTGGAGCTCTACCACCCCTTATACTGGAGCTCTACTGCCCCTCATACTGGAGTTCTACAGCCCCTCATACTGGAGCTCTACCACCCCTTATACTGGAGCTCTACTGCCCCTCATACTGGAGTTCTACAGCCCCTCATACTGGAGCTCTACCACCCCTTATACTGGAGCTCTATGACCCCTAATACTGGAGCTCTCCTCCTCATACTGGAGCTCAGCTGCCCCTCTATATAGAGCTCTACTGCCCCTCATACTGGAGCTCTACTGCCACTCTGTATAGAGCTCTACTACCACTCATACTGGAGCTCTCCTACTCCTCATACTGGAGCTCAGCTGCCCCTCTATATGGAGCTCTACTGTCCTTCTATATGGAGCTGTACTGCCCCTCATACTGGAGCTGTACTGCCCCTCATACTGGAACTGTACTGGCCCTCATACTGCAGCTGTACCCCCCCCCCCATATGGAGTTCTGCTGCTCCTCATACTGGGGTGCTGAAATGATCAACTGTCTCCTCCTTCCCTTCCCTTGTGAACACTCATTTACCTGTCAGCCTCATGAGGTCTGCAACCTGCAGTGGAACAGTACAGAAGAATGGCAGCATGTTTTTGCACCAAAAGCAACAAACTCGGCTACAGTTGAGAACATGAGGCCAGCAGGCATCGTTTCACTGTGCTTAATCTCCTGGAAGAGCATATCTGACAGCTGCCATGTTGAAGCAGCTGAGGCTGCGTTAAGACTGAGAGTTTGGTTTTGTGAGTATTCTGCTGCTTCTGACTGAAGGTGGCCCATTAACCTGGGGCTGAGTGGTAACTACCCAGGTATGGAGGAGTGCATTTTAATATGCATTTGCCTCTTTTTTTTTCTTTTAAATCCCGCCACCAACCCCATGCTTTGGAGGACAACTTTATTAATTCAGTCATTTAAATATTTGTGTACGAGTCCTACATCACCCGACAAAACAAAACACACACGCAAAAATTAAATAAATAAATGAATAAAAAATAGAAATACAGTACAATAACAATTACATTCACAATGCTTTACTACCTTTTGCATTAGTCATTATTAGCTCATCTATTCCATCTCTCATTATTCCCAACCTTCAGCCTGCGTTATTATATCCCATCTTTTGGCATAAAGTCCTGTCTCCTGGGTCATCACACACTCAGCTCTACTGTAATACTTGACAAAATTTTTGAATTTCTCAATTCTTAATGCTTCCACAGATGTCACCCCAAAAATAAATATTTTGGCTAAATATATAATTATATAACAGATTAGGTATGTTCCTTTTAAATCTAATTGTAGACTATTGGACTGAGATATCCAGTCTTGCACCTTTATCCAAAATCAGGCTATTATAGGACAGTCCCAAAATAAATGGTCTACTGACTCCACTTCTTCCTGGCAGAATCGACAAAGGGGTGACGACTCTATTCCCCATATATTTAGCATGTTTTTAGTTGGTAAGAACTTATATAATAGCTTATATTGAAAATATCTAATCTTTGGAACAAGTGATGTATTGTAAAGGATTTTAAAAACTTTGTTCCATGGGACTGGTGTATCTAACATATTCTCCCAACCGTCTGGAATCCTGTATGGTACAGCGACTAAGTTCGTTAATCTTCACTAAAATGTGTATATATGTTTGTTGATCTTTATTCTATTTTACCAATTTGCCATTCTCATATGAGGCCTACAGACTAAAAGTCCTCCTGTTTCTTTTATAGTTTTTGATTTCCAGCCATTTGGTGAAGCTCCAATAAGTTGATTATATTGCTGCAGTGTACAGACTGTTCCATAAAAACTAGTTAATTGTTTGTGAGACATGAGTTTATTATCCTCATTCACTATATCCCTCATAACAATAATACCTTTATCAAACATATGTTTCCAAAAAAATCATCATTCTGTCAACAAGTATATTAGATTTTAACCACATTATTTGTTGTAGAACTTGTTCTGCAGTTGCCTCTTTACTCGGTGAACAAAAGATGCCACTCTCCCATTCCTATTTGCTATATTTTTAAACAGGAACAAAACAAAGTACGGCATTTGAGAAGGTATTCCTCAATCTCTGTTCATCTTGCATGATAAAGCAAGCCAGAATCTTGATTCCATATTTGACTTTTCTCGCATTCTCACTTTCTGCGAGACACCATAATATAACCTGCACTTAGAACGGTCTTGCTGACAAAATGTTTTCCTAAAACTGTTATGACGCCTATGAACTATTTAACTGAAGTGCTCAGACATTCATGTTCATATTGCTAAATTTATGGAAACTGTTCACTTGTAGTGGGCAATGAATTGTTGGTAGAACATGAACTAAACTTGAGTTCAAACCAAGCTTGGCAGAATGCTATTATAAGCAGCGGCATGAGCTAGTGAAAGTCTTTATTAACAATGTAAATGCTAGTGGAGTACTCTGAAAAGTTGTGTATTTACCAAAGCTTTTTAAGTCCTCCATTTTGCCATGAAATTAAATCTTGTTTAATCATTCTTGTTTCTTTTTCTTTTTTTTTTTTTTTCAGAAATGCTGGAAAATCTACCGATGGAAAAATTAGCTGAATTCCAGAAATGAAAGCAGCATAGCCGTTTCAGGATTATCTTTCAATAAAAGCCAGCTTATTTTCTATATGCGTACCGACCTGCCCCAGTTTCCAGTGACAACAGTGTTGGTGTGTACAAAGACCTTCTATGTTTGCAATAGGATTGCTTTTTTTCTTTACTCGATTTATTGGTGTGTGTGATTTGGAAGGTTCCGGGTTGGTCTTGTTCTCCATTATGAAAACCCTACGCGAATAAAGCCTCGAACAAATGCAGCTGCAGCTGCGCTTTTGTACGTCAGAAAATCGCTCTTCCTCGGGAATTACAGGGAAACCTATGTTAGAAAATCATATTTTTAGCCTGTAAATAACCAGTTTATTTAATTATTGGCAAAAATATGGGAGAGTGTGCTTAGGTGGCTTTGTGAAATCCTAGGCCAACAGCTTCACTACAGCTGTAGTGGCTAATCCTCATTTCATAGCTTTCTGTGGTAATACTGCTCTGGATCTTAGTGTTTAGGCCCATTGAAGCATCTGCTGAGGAGACTTTGCTATTGATTTGTGCTCAATATTATGTGTACTTTTATTATGTAGGCTACTTTCATCTGGTGGCATAGTAACTCATTCATTTTTTAAAGCTTAAAAATAATTTTTGTCCATTTAAATTCCTGCTGACTTTGCAGGTCCGGCCTGGGTCATCATCTGTCAACACTGCGAGGAGTCTGCAGAGTTTCTCTTATGCTCTTGTGTTGTTGAGAACTTCTACTATTTTTATAATTAAATATGCTGGATAATTGTCATCATCGGCTTCCAAGGGTATCTCATCATGTCTTGGGCTACTTCGCTGAGGTATTTCATACCAAGGGAGAAGTATGAAAGCAGGCGCCATCTCGTTGATATTGAGTATCCGACACATTTTTAAAAGTTGTAACCGCCTCTTCTGTGTATTTCTACTCGAAGCCGCGGGGCACCCAAAACTGCCATTTCCAATCAGATCCCTCTGTCAATCAAGCGGTTGATTTAAAGTTAACAGGAGGGCCTCTGGAGTCTCGAGTGTGTTTAAAAGTTTACCTGAGCTGAGAGATTCTGCTCATGAGCGCTCAGGTGTGGGTGGAGATGATGCGTTTCCATTCAGGAAGTGATTGGGGCAGAGAGATGCCCCACTGTGTCGGGGCACACCAGCCCATACATACTCAATGAAGCAAAGCTAAAGCACAAATCCTCGGGAATCACTGCTCAAGGCCTGCACTAAAGTCTGCTTATTACCATTGTTTATTTGGGCTTTTCATTGTCACAAACCTGCTTCCTATTCAGTGTGTATGTATGTGTGTTAGTATGTGTGTATACGGCTTTTTCCATAAATATTTGGACATGTAGATCTTTTTTTTGTTTTAGTTTTGAACGACATCACAATAGATTTGCAGTGCAGGCTTTCAACTTAAATTTTAGAGGTTTTTTTTCCCCAGAAATATTGTCTGAACCAATTATGAATTACTCCCATTTTATGCACATCCCCTCGGTTTTAGGGGGTCAAAAGTAATTTGACAAACTGAAGGAAACAGTTAAATCATTATTTTAAATATTTGGTGGCAAACCCTTTTCAGTCAATGACTCACTGACATCACCTGACACTGGATTTCTTCCCTGTTGATGCTCTCTTCAGTTCTTGCATTACTGTTGGGGCGCTATGTCTTCTGCAAGTGAAATACAGTATGTGTTCATTTGGATACAGCTCATATGATTGCGTTGTCTAAGATTAAACATTCCACCTCACTCACCCGGCCGTGGAACAGCTGAGCATCCTATAGTCCAAATACTTTTGGTCCCTTAAAAAGGTTGACTTCTTAAAAAATGCTGTAATTCCAACTCTGTCCACCTAATTTCTGATGTGTTAACCCTGGTTTGTGCTTAACGAATTTATTAGACCATCTGTCATAAAAAAGGAGAAAACACAAATATTAAAGAACTTTGTCAAACACTTGTTGAAAACTAAAAATTATTATTTTTTTATTTCATTAGTAAATAACAAACTGCCACCAGGAAATAGTCCTTATTCATGCATAAAAACCAAAAAAAAAAGATTGTATGGCCTCCTTTGGCCTTGATAACAGCTTGCATTCTTGTATTCAACCACGAAAATATATTTTAATGCTCAGGAATGCAAGAAAATAACTGTTATTTGTCATCTTACTCAAAACATAATAATGTGCTGGACCATTTTTTTTTTTTGCTTTTTTGTAAAACATGAAATTTGAAAATTGATAGATAACAACAATGATTATATTTTAGCATTGAAGATATTATTTCAGTAAAAGAGCTTGCACATACTGGTGGATTAACCATTACTGTAGGAGCCATAGAAGTGTTTTTGCTCATATTTCATTTTGTTTATCAACATTATTATTACTAATTTCATTTATATTTAATTTTCTTAGAATCAGGATGATTTAATGTCTTTTGAGCGTGTTTGTCCTCTCTAGGTCATGAGGCCTGAACATAATGCTGTGCCAAGGCAAGGGGCAGCTCAGGCGCTTACTCATACCATCATTGACTGCACTACACACGACGCACAATGCGCTTGTGAACTTCTGAATTAAACTGAGCTTAACTTATAACTAAGAGAAAGCAAACTGAAAAAATAAAAAATATTTTGTTTTACTTTGATTTTGTTAAAAATAAATGTCAACGACTTCAACTTTCGAGCGACTTCAAGCGAGTCATGATAGAGTACTTGTACCCCAAGAAGTGGTGCAACAAGATTGTTTGAATGGGGTCAAACAAATAGGATGTTTAGCCACTACAATTACAGAAACGTAAAAAATATTACAAACACTGTTAATTTAGGGCGGCTGGGGCATAAGCCTTACATTGGGTGGTGGTCTGATAAATTTGTTAAGCAATGCATGGATATATATACATCTTTCCCCTTAAATTATTGATTATTGTTTGGGCTTCAGCTGTTTAGTTTAGTTTCCCTTAGCTTCCTTCTGTTTCTTTTTGAACTGGTCTCATTTGTTTTTTTTTTTTTTCTGTGTGTTATTTTTGGTCACATGCTGACATTATGATGGTTGGATATCGTGCCATAGTCTGACGTCCCCCCTGCATCTGGGAGATCTGTAATATGCTAATGCAGGGGCCCTGCTGTAGAGCATTATTTCAACATAGCGAACACAGAGAGAGCTTTCTGATGGGGATTTTGTTTGTGCCAGCAGACAAGGTCATCCGTTGTTTTTCTCCCTGTTGGTTTGATCCTGCCGTTCACTCCTGGATCGGAATCTACTTAGAGAGCCCGAGATGACAGCCCTTGTCATCTCCTTTCGATAGCTCGCAGTTCATCTTCAAATAGAGCTTGGTTACTGCAGACTTCACTCTTTGAAAGTGATGGAATCAGGACTGGATTTTTGCATTTATTATGTCTCATGCATCCAGCTCCGCATGGGTTCTGTGTAATGAGAAGAGCAGAAGGAGGAAAAGAGGAAATTTGGGTAAATAAAATGCTCAGCCGCATCTGTAATTAACAAGATGGGGGCCACTTTACTAAATGTCATTTGAGGAGAAATTTATGAAGCCAGCTTAAAAAAAAAAAAAAGAAAAAATGAGGCATGAATCACTTGATGAATATTCCAGCGCATTTCAGTAAGCAGAAATATGATGTATATGAAATGTGATTAATACTTTCAAGCTAATAGAGAGTCTTTAAAGCTAACTCATTTTAGAGTGATTGATCTCTTGTTTTATGCACTCTTTCAGATAAAGCTTGCACTAGATTGAGAATGTTTCTCTGGAATGAGAGCCACATTGATTGGGTAATTGAAAGAATAATGCATTTTCCGCTGCCTTGCCTGCTGTCTATGGTGCAATGACGTGTAAATGATTTGGAAACGCAGTTTTGGTCACGTCCCGTTTTTTCTGACCACCCTGTAGTTTTGCCCGAATTCCGGTATCTGACAAGTGCTGATTGAAGAGCAGCTATCTTGTTCGCGAACCCTGGACATGTTGTCTATCTTGATTTCTTTACATGTATTAATGAGTATATTATCCAATGATCAAACACCATGATTGGTTGCACTGGTATTATTTTTAACCCAATGTATGATATGCAAACTATGATTGGTGATTCTTCCACTGTTAAGAATTCAAAAACAAATGGAAAAAAACTTTTTAATGGACAATTTCAGCTGTGGTCTAATTGTAAAATATGCATTCAGAATAGAAATAGGCCCATACTTCCTTCCTCCAGTTTTATAGTCTGAGCCTTAAGCTTCTTTTCATTCTGTTAGGCTCATAGCTAATAACCCACAGATATTTGAATTGATGGATTGTGTTGTAATCCCTATTAAAGCTATGTTTTGGTTTCAATCACGATGATGTTATTCTGTTGAATTATAATGTCAGTGACAGGAACATAATTGGCTTTCTGGCAGCTGACTTGCAGCAATATCTGAATGGAGACTTCAGGAGGCTGCGTGTTATTTTATTCTGAGCTCGCATTTCTCCCTTGACTTCATGGCTTATAGACACTAAAAAGGCAATTCAGTGTGGATGATGCAGGAGAGAAGGGTTGAGTAATTTTTCGCTCACTGGCTGATTGGCAGGGTGTGCTACTGGAATCAGGCAGCCTCCAGCATTGTCATCATGGTGGTTTGTTAGAAAAATCTATGTTTTCCCCTTCGAAACCGCTGGCCCTATTCACTTCATATTTTGCGGGGACCGTCCTTGAGACCATGTCTCTAAAGTCTGTTTGTAGTTTAAAAAAAAAAATTATTTTTGGATTTCCATCAATTCTTTGGTTTTTTTAAATGATTAAAATTTCCTCATTTAGGATATATGCCTAGTTTAATAACCGTGAAAAGGGATGCAACTATACCCTCTAGTGGCTGCTCAGTACACTGTGACATAGTGAGGTTCACCTGGGTTTTGCCCAGATGGTTTTGAATGCCAGGTGGTCAGCTACTGGGCAGTTGGTCCTATTTTTCTTATTTGGGGATAAGAAGTTAGTTAGTTCTCTGGGGATAATTTGGAAAAATGTGTTGCAGTTAAACCGTTCAGAATCGGGTTTGAATCTTCAGTCTGCAAGTGGATATAAAATGTGAACGGAAGCCATTGGACTTCAGAATGAACAGGTTGATGATGAGATATGCTATTTACATTCTTAAAGTACTAAGAAAATGTTTTTTTTTTCTGGAATGAATGCCTTTGATGATGATCAATGAACTGACTCCTGAACCTAATTCTTAATTTATTTATGTTCATGGTATTTGACCCAATATTAAACGCTCAAATGTCTTCCTTCCTCTTGACTTTTCATAGAGAACCATGAAATTAATTTCAAGCCCGGAACTAATTATGTATATCGTCTGTGCTTATTAATCACTCTGAGATACTGAGGTCCTTTATTAGTGTGTTATTGCCTAGAGACCCCTGATTGCCTTAAACTTCACAGTTCACCTCGAAGAATTGCCTCTGATCAGATCAAGGCAGCTAATCCCTGTCACTATGAGTGGCTTTTACAAGCCTAAGTGCGTGTGTCGAATCACTTAATGAACAAATAAATGGCTTTCTCTCAGCGCTAGCTGCTCAATGCTGTATGATTTCGATGCAGGAGGGATACATTTTGCCTCTTGCGCATCTAGTGTTCCTTTGGAGAGGAGTCAGGGAGGCAGATGGATTACACAAGCCAACGGCGCATAATTACCCACAATTCTCCAGGAGTGGGTTCTTCCGACACAACTGGCTGCTCAAATCGAATGAGAGGCATTCTGCTCTGTGCGTTGCGGACAGAGCGACGTGTCCCTTGGTTGTCGGTGAGTCGCACGCCCCCCCACCGCTGTGAGAAGCGGACCATAGAAATCTGACAAATGTCCCGTGAGCCCAGATCAGTAGGAGGACACGCTTCACCTCGCCGCCTTCCACTTGATCCCGCCATTAAAGCTAACGGAGTGGCGGTCTTCGTCCCAAGGTGACACGTCCGCTGACTCTGAAGAATTGCTGATTGCCGTGGCCGCTCGCTAAGTAGGGAGGTCTCTCTGATGGATCTGACGTGTCTCTGTTCTACCGGTGTCAGGTAATGGGTCCCTTTCATTCTGATGTCAACAGGCGGGTTTGACATCCAAAAGCAAATCAATGCCACTTGGGTTCACTTGTCCTGTGTTTGATAGAGTGGTAGAGTTTAGACATAGCAGTGAATTACACATCTAGTTGAATAAAGAACAACCACAGGTGCTCTACTGTCTTTTGCGAAATAAACCCCTGTTATGCCGGGTATGAAATGAAATAAAATAAAATAATTTTACAGACTATAAGATGTGACTCATTCTTTCTTTGTGGATGCGGAAAATCTGAGCTTTGACTGGTTAGTGGAGGTAGTGGAAGTGGTTTTTACATTCCTGAACTAATATAATAGAAAATGTTGATTTAGCTCCTTCTGTGCCTTTCGGTGTTAGCACAGTATATGGGTAACGAAGCAGAATGGACTACTTTCTTACGCTGTAACTCCATCAGGATCAGAGGGTGAAAAGCAGCTTTTACCATTTAGTGGTGAGAATGAAAAAAAGAAAAACTCGGTAACACTTTATATTGAGTACACATTATTAAGCATTAGTTAAGCATAAATAAATTTAAAGTTTGAAAATGCGATAATTAAGCATGTTATTGATGAGCTTACTAATGAAGAGCAAAAAATTACTGATTATAAGCTACTTACCAATGAGTATTCATGTTAAAAACATGATTTATAAATTATGAATTCAGTACCAATCCATAACTAACATTCTTATTAATGATGAGTTGAGTTAGACATTTACAACTGTTTATAAACTACATACTAATGAGTATTAAGATGACAACAATGCTTTATACATGATGAATTCAGTTTTTATCAATGCTCAACTAACACTTAGTAATGTGTACTCATTATAAAGTGTTACCCAACTCTTTTGAATCAGAATGTGGAAAGCAAACTGTTACTCCTTAAGGATCAGAATGTATAAGGAAAACTATCACTATTTTACGGTCAGAATGTGAAAAGCACACTGTGGCACTGTTAGGATCAGAATGTGAAATTTATGATGTCACTTTTTGGATCAGAACATAAAATTTACAATGTCACTTTTTGGATTGGAATATGAAAAGCAGTCGCTCTGTGTCTATCAGAATGTAAAAAGAACACAGTCACTGTTTTGAGGTGGGAATCTAAAAAGTGCATTATTTTCCAGTAAGAAGGGAACATTGGTCTGAATATTGGGGGCAGCGACAATGCGTAGATTGATGCTATTACTCCAGTGTTATTTGAGGGGTCGTATTGGCACGCTTATGCTAGTGAGGGGATCCCCCTTATTGCGATCAGAATTGAAAAAGCACCCTGTCACTCTCACGGGGAAGTAAAGCGGATTATTGAGGAACACGCTGCGATTATCCTCGCAGGAACATCTTGGCTAATAGGATCAGTGCGATCAATATAATCCCATCCCCTTTGTGTTGTGAGGTTCCATTTCATTTCAGAATGCAAAGGCAATGCTCCCATGCCTAATTCCACTATGAACCTCCCAATGAAAATCAAATTCAAATATGCTCATTCTTGGCGGGAACACGAGCTGAATCTTTAACATACTCATGCCCGTCACGTCCCTTATGTTCCCTTAAGATGCATACAGACAATTTGCTTTCAATCACAGTGAATCAACGGCTTTACTTGGATGATTAGAGTAGTGGCCGAGATGGTCATCTCTTGGTGAAGCCTTTGATGGTGGCAATATTAGGTTGTGTAATGATGGATTTTGAAGAAGAATGGATTTGTAATTATAGAATAAAGGGCATACTGGGATGGAAATCAGATTGCTAATTGTATAAATCATGTAGCCTTCTTCCTGTAAACCCTCAGGCCACATATAATGAGCTGTTATCCAAGACTTGCATTCCAGAATCTTTCACAGTAACTGAACCTGTGGCTCTTGGGAGGAACTGTACCACACAGTTTAATGGTAGTGTAATGTGGACATTTAAATAATGTGGAATTGACCTGATTTGGATTGAAAAGAATAAAGATAAGGGGATGCTGCAGTTACTCTTATGCTTTTGGATGAGTTTCTGCTGGCTGGGAGAGTGTGAGATGATAGATCTTTCTGCAGATGATCCAAGGACACATCTTCTACTGCAGCTTCACATCAGCCAGTGGAGATAAATATTTCGTGACCTTTGTTTAACCTTGATTCAGTGTCTCCCACAGTTCAGGTCCTTGTGGGTGCTGTAAATCCTTGAAAACACTTGAATTTTAATTGTAATTATTTTTATGTGGTGCTTTTAAGGTTTGACTAGTGCTTGGATTTTGAATATATTGCTCAAAAGGAGCTGAAGTTGACCATGGAAAAGGTACAGGAACCCAAAGTAAGGCTTGCGGTTGTGTGACAGTTGTTGTCTTGATCGAGTGTTACTAAGCACTGCACAAATTTGCTGGGCTGCAAGGTGGATATTAGCATTTGGGCTAAACTGAGTCTAGACTCGTCCTGGACGGATGAAAAGGGTTGGCGAGACTGGGCTAACCTTTGCTACTGGAAATGGCTGAAGGAAGCTACTGTGATGGTCTTCACATGAATTGATATCTTCAAGTAACTTATACAGTTGAATTCAAGTTTGTGTCGTACACAATTGCATTGAAGTTTGCCGCAGAGTGGCTGCTCTAAAAAACTATATAGGGTGTTGATCTTCGAAGTTCCCGGCTAACGACTGTAATTAAGGGAGAACAGTGAAAATAGCCCGCCAGCCAGGTTGCAGCCATAAAGTCCTCTCATGCAAAAAATGCTATTGTTATTGTTATTGAATGTTATTGAAAGGTCATTATGTAGCTTGTGCTCATGTTACATTTTTACAAATGAAACAAATGTTAGATATAGTTAGCATCAATGAAACAGCAGTTGGTGTTTTGTTTGGGTTAATCCATGTGGTTGTAATGTAAGCAGATGTCAGGTACTTGAATTCTTTTAGTTACGAGCCATTTGATTGCTAAGTTACAGAGGCACAAGACTTGTGACCTATTTGAGTGTGGGGAATACCCACTCGATGACGCTGGTCTCAAAATCCTAGGAATTTTGTGGATATCACCTAGACCCATATTGTTTTTTCGAAGTGGGCAGAAGAGCTTTATTCAGATAACAGCAGACGTAGCACTATAGGGCAGAGAACTGAACTGTAGCTGACAGGCATGAGTGTTTTCATTCTTAGCAGATAGTAGATATTGCCCAACTGTTGCCAATATTTTGGAAGCCACAGAGTAAACTGATAACTGTTTTGAGAAACAGCTAATGTTTTGAACATTGGGTAAGAAGCCAAGCTGGGGACTGACCAGATAACGCACCACTGCCCATCAGTAATGGGAACTAGAGGTACAAAAAAATATTCCACTTTCAGAAAATAAAAATCCTCCTCGTTGTTGTTTTATTACAGTCTCTTATACTGGGTTGTAGTTGCTTGCTTTTCTTTTTTTTCAGTCAGGAGATACTGTAGGGACTAATTAGTGAAACTGCGCGGCTGATTTCACAGGCGGAGGAAACAAACGACAGGACCGTTGCTCTCTGACCCCCAGACCGTCCGCCTCTGGCAGAGACCAAACCTGCTGTTCTCCCGGGTCGGGGGGTCAAGACCCGGAACAACCACTGCTGATAGAGGTGTTCAGTGGTGGTTTTCTCCATTCTGCAAATAAATAAATAAATAAAGTCATTGATGTTTTCTTCTCATCACAAGATTTTTTTTTTGCGATCAAATTTTTAGCTTTTTTTTCCTCCCACATGAAGGTGAACCATACAGAAGCTTAAGTATGATTTGTACAAAAAAAGTTAATCTATTTTTTTCCTTCTCTTGATCAGTAAATACCATCTTGCTTTCTTTTACAGTCTGGTTGATGTTTGAAATGTTCTCATCCCATTTACAAAATCCTGAAATGAGTCAAATTATCTCACCTCAATGGTTGCTTCTTTTTTTTTCCTATTGAGCAAGTAGAACATGCTGGAAATACAATTATAAGCCGGAAATAGTTGTTGGTGTTGTTCAACAGCTCTTGGTTTTTTCCTGTGCTATGGCCTGAACGCATAGGAAGGGCAGTGCCTTGGGGGGGGGAGGGGGGGAGCTGATGGCCCAGATTCTCCGAGTCAGAACACCCACCCACCCCGCCCATCTCTCCTCTCACGACTCACGGCTGTGCTGCTTGTCTGGGGACTGAATGGCTGCTGGGTCGAATCCCAGTGTAGCCGCAGCAAGATCGGTGCAGTTGTTGGGCCCTCGAGCAAAGCCACAGACCCAGCCGTGCTTCAGGGAGGACTGACCCCCATTTCGGCGAATCAGCTGTAAATTGCTTTAGGTTACCAGCGTCCTGCAGACTGTGAAATTACACGTCTCTCAGTGTGGAATGCAGCTCCTTCTGCGACGCGCTTTGAGCTGGACTGGAACCTCGCCGAATCTCTCACAAGAAGAGGAAATTATGTCCGTTAAACACTTCTGTATATGTTCACACATCCGAAAAAGGAAACGGTCGACTGCTGGTGCCGAAGGCGGCAAGTTTCTTAGATGCTCAGCTGTTAGTCTGCAAATAAATATCAACTGAAGATGTCTGCAAGTGTTTTTTTTTCCCTTGGGTTGCATGGGTGTGAAATGTGAGTTGAAACGTAGTGTGCATCAATGGCAGTGTGTTTTCAGTAGTTAGGTTGTAGCACTGTGTAGCATGATGGGGTTAAGTGTTATTTGGATATGACCAGGTAATACGAGAGCGAAAGCACAGTGTGTATGAGGAACAGTGGCAGTAAGACTGTGTGTGGCATGATATCTCAATGTGGCACTTCATCACCTGGGCACTTCCAAAGGGTTGTGTTCAGTATGTCAAACTCAAAGCATCGCGGGGTTCTCTGCACAAACCAGCTTTTTGTTTGCAGCTGAATGTTTGGTGAAGGGGTCTGAATGCGTGTGTGTTACCACTGTTAAGTGGGGAGAGTGATCTCATGATTACAGTTTCACTGGAGCCAATTACCTTAAAATTTGGGATTAATAAAAACTAATTTGACTCAGAAAATGTGTTAAGTTAACAGACTTTGTGCAAAGTCTAAAATGGTTCTATCTGATACAGTGAAAACTGCATGCAGGTTACACTAGCCACAGTTGTGTAAATTAAGACATTTTTGAGAACGCACCACTTCTTATTTCAAACTTTTGCTACTTTTTATGTAAAGTCAAAGCACATTTTTATAAAGGAAACGCCAGAAGATTCAATATGAGTAAATAAATGGCTGTTTCAAGGAACTTTTAGTTTTGGGTAGTGGTCAGATAAGGCAGCTATTTCTTCAGCTTTCAGAAATCTTAGCAATGGTTTGTTTCTCACAGTGGTTAAGCATGTCTGCCAAATATTTGAAAACATATGTGTGGCATGATTTGTCTAATGTTTGTTTTTGCAAGACCAGGTTAAGGCATGCAAGCAAAAAAACAAAAAACCAAAAACATTTGGTGCCCTTAAAGGATGGTGGGTTTTAAGTGTTAGACTGTGTGACGAATAATGAGGTGAACAATCTCATCTCAGGCCCCATTTTGAAATGATTGATTGAATCACTGTGTAGAGGGTTCTCTGTTATAGTTTGTGCATTAGTCTGTGTGGCATGTTATTGCTATAAATTACTCTGGTCGCCTGGATTATGCAAAGTTTGAGTTGAAGCGTTGTGTGCTTGCACTGTAAAACCAGATTGTATGGAGCACTGAATTGTTTTGTGGAAACTGATGACCTCAAAAAAATTGTGCAAGCCAACTTAGTGATCTTGTGTTCACTGAACTTAAAAATACGATAAGAATAACTTTTACCTGATGTTCTTAGGCCAAGCACGTACCATCCACATAATGCAATTAAGTTGGCTTACATAATTTTTTTTGAGGTAACTGGTTTCGACAAAACATTTGATTTCGCCACACAATCTGGGTTTACAGTGTAAAGATGTGTGTTGGTAATACTGTGTTATGTGATGGATATGTGGCTAACCATCAAATGAGCAGAAAGCCAAAGGGTTTTTAAAGTAGTTTGAGCAAAACCATGGTGTGCTTTTAACAATGCCTGTTTTTAGCCACGGGCCCAAATTTTTGTTGGCCAGTAAGACCTTGTGGAGCGTTTTCAGGTTCGCTGACATTTTTGGAAGACCTGGGAGTGGAGAGTGTGTGGAGACGGAGTGTATTTCCAGGGCAGCCTGTTTTATACTGGATATAAAGCTTGAGGATATAAAGCTTAAAATGCTGTCTAGGTTGGTAAAACAATGTGGACTGTGACATGTCTAGCTGACATTTGGATAAAGACCATGTTATTGTTTGCGTGAGCAAAGGCATACTGCTCTTTATGGAGAGCCTGCTCCGAAAAGTGTGTACACAAAGTTGTGTGGAACAGGAAGTGAGTAAAGGCCGTAAAGAAAGAGAGGGTAGTTTATCAGCAAGATGAGAGGCGCTCAGAGGAGACAGATGCCCCAAAGACAACCCCAGGTGTTGAGCAGAGAGGATCCATCCGTCTCCAGAGTCGATGGGATGGCGGGAACAGCTGTCGGGGATGTGGATTGCCAAGTTCTACAAGGGAGGCGTAGGCTAAGCTCATATGCACAGTCTCTCGCCAGCTGTTTCGGCGCCAACTCCCTCCTTACTACAACCTACTTTCCCTCCGGTTGGTTCCACACTGATGAAGCCATAAGATCTACTGCCTGCGCGGTAATTGTGCTTTATTTAAGACCTTCGGCAAAAGATGTGAGCGAGTGCAGAATCTCCATTTACAGTCATAAAGTGCTATTTACTAAGTTTTATTTGGGGAGTTTTTTTGTTGACCCTGAGTGTGTTTGTGTAGTCTGCCCAATGCATGGGCAGAGCAGGAATAATCTGATTGGATGATGGATTGGCGGATGGATGGAGGTTTGGCATGATTGTTTTGTGCTGGCTGGGAGTGTCAGCTCAGCCAAAGAGATTTAAGCAAGCCATCAGTAAGTTGTGTCTCTGTGAAAAATTGTTAGCCCTGCCCCAATCAGAAAGGGATACAGTTCAGTGGATTGTGGGATCTGTAGTTTCTGGTTTCTGGCAAGCAAGGCAGAGAGGCCTGTTCAGAAATGTGACAGAATAAAATGAAGACCTGTTTTGAGTCAGAGTTGGCTGCTCTTTTGTACTACAAAGGGCTGTAAATAGAGGTTTGGCTCCACAGGCTTTCATGAAATTAAAGTGGCTCAGAGTAAATAAAGCACCACCCTTCAACATGGACCCGCATCCCAGAGTGAACTGAATTTGAACTTAAAGATGACTTTCATGAGGAAATAATTTTAAATAGCTCTTGGTGAGAATGAGCCAGCCCCCTCTTCATGGCTAGTCAGCCGCTGCATTTACTTGCGTCTCCAATGGCGTCCGTAAATGTTCAATGGTTGACTACTTGGTTCGTTTTATAGCTTGGGTGACTCTGCCTAATTGAGTTGCTGAAGCACAGTCGATGTCAATAGTGCACATGATTTAAAATCCGAAAGAATTCTTTATTCTGAAAGAACGCTGGAACATTTGCTGCCAAATCACATGAATCTGTGACTGGAGCACAGAGCAGGTACTGTAGCTCAGGTTATGATCGCGTTGCATAGCAACTGAAGCAGGCAGATGATGACAATGAACTATAATTTTCAGCACTAATGAAAATGAGGTACACATTTAATTTTTATGGGAGCCAAATTTAAATTCTGGAACTTAGCTAAAATTTGCACAATGTAAAACTTAGAAAAATGATCTTCCTTTAAAAATTAATGATATGGATTTGTTTAAATTTGTATATTACTGTATCCTCCTCGACAAATAGGCTTTAATCAGTACCAAGAGAGCAAGTGTGGATGTTATTGCTGTTGGGGTGAATTGTAGAATTATTAGCAACAGTCTGCAGTTCACTTTATTTCTATGACTGTATTGGCGAATGAGTGCATTTTTTCTCTTTCTGTCTCTTTTTCTCTATAAATTAGAAGGGCAATAGCACTCATTGTGAAATGTAGGTTTTCTCTTTCCCTGACTTTTTAAATAGGACTTTATCTGGGATACTTTTCATCATAAGAATAGTTATAGTATTGAAGAAATGCGTTATATTTTGGTGGGGAAAGAATGAATATCTTAAAGTACAGCTAGTAAGTGACTTTTCATTTATCATTTTTGTATTCTTAAATTCTGCTGAAAAAAGTTGAAATGCATCATTGTTTAAAAAAAAAAATTATATTCATTTAGCACCTGTCTAAAACTCTCTGTTGAAGTCCTGGCCCGCCCTCCTGTAAACCCCAGTGTGCTGTGATTGGTCAACTTGATCACTCACTTGTGATTGGTCAACCACCTTGCCCGTGTGTCGTAAATGTCATGCATCTTACCATAAATGGATTTCCACTTCAGAGTGTAAATGGCTTCAGAAACAAATACCAGTATAGCCTTGCAGGCATAACCCACTTGACTCAAGAGTGCGCCAAACTATCTGCTTGGCTTGAAAATTCAATTGGTGACTTCACCAATTGATTAAAAAAATGGCCAGAAGCAATCAGGCTATGTCAGTGAGCTCTAGAGCAGTGTGTTTTTTGGCAGAGAGCGCTTCTTCTTGAGGTGACTTTGAGCTGTTTTCCGACAAAGACCTTTTAAATGCGTAAAAAAAGGATACGATTCACATGACATTAAAATAATGAAAAACCATTATAGCTACACTTAAATGAATCTATGCTTAAGAAATTCCGTTATACAACCCCACTTTCAATAGTTGAGAAAAAGTGTCAATTGTGAATAAAACCAAAACACAATGACTTTCAAATCACACCAGGCAGTATTTTATTCACAATAGAACAGAGATAACATAGCAAATGTTGAAACAGAAATTTTACAATTTTATCCATAAAATGAGCACATTTTTGAAATTTGATGGCTGCTACAGGTCTCAAAAAAGTTGGGACAGAGGCCGGTTTTCCATGGTGTAGCATCCCCTCTTCTTTTTAACACGGAGTGGAGGCGTCTGGGCATTGAAGGAACAGGTTTCCTGAGTTTAGCCATTGGAATTTGATCCCACTTTTGTTTAATACAGGCTTCCAGCAGCTGGAGAATTTTTGGTCTCCTTTGGCGGATTTTTCGTTTAGTTATGCGCCAAATATTCTCACTTGGTGAAAGATTAGGACTGCTGGCAGGCCAGTTCAGCTCACAGACTCTTCTACTATGAAGCCATGCTGTGTGATAGCTGAAGTATGTGGTTCTGTATTGTCCTGCTGAAATACACAAGGCCTTCCCTGGAATAGATGTCATCTGGAGGGGAGCATATGTTGCTCTAAAACCTTTATATACCTTTCAGCATTCGTAGTGCTTTTTAAAACATGCATGTCGCACACCATATGCATTAATGCATCCCCATACCATTAGAGGTGCTGCCTTTTGAACTGAACGCTGATAACAAGAGGGGTGGTCTGTCTCCTCTTAGCCCGGAGGACACGATGCCCATGATGTCCGACAAGAATGTGAAATTTGGACTCGTCTGACCACAGGTCACTTTTCCCCTTTGCTAAAGTCCATTTTAAATGAGCCTTGGCCCACAGAACACGGCGGCGCTTCTGGATCATGCTCAACAATGGCTTCCTTTTTGCATGATAGAGTTTTAGGTGGCATCTGTGGATGGCACAGCAGCCTGTGTTTACAGACAGTGGTTTCTTGAAGTATTCTTATGCCCATTTATTAATGTCAATGACAGAATCATGTCGGTGTGTGATGCAGTGGCTTCTGAGGGCCGGAAGATCACGTGCATCCAGTAAATGTCCCAACTTTTTTGAGGCCTGTTGCAGCCAGAAAATTTGAAATAAGCTCATTTTGTGGATAAAAATGTAAAATGTCTCAGTTTCAACATTTGAAATGTTATGGGTGTTCTATCGTAAATAACATATTGGCTCGTGATCTGAAAATCATTGCATCAAAATTTTGATATTATTCACAATTTACACTTCGTCCCAACTATTTCGGAATTGGGGTGGTATTAAACATATCTGTTTTGACTGTAAGCAGTCAATAAAATTTTGTTTTATTATTAAATTTCCAATTTTAGGTGTGCATAATAATGTGTTTCACCCTCCTAATGGGTCTTTAAACGTGGACATCACTTGTCACACAGCAGTGATAATCAGTCCTGCGCCTAGTGATCCAACACACTGTCGGGTTTCACTTTAACCTAATTTCGCAGTCCAGATTTTTAGCACACAGTAATATGCAGTTAATTTGACTCTTGCAGAGTGGAATATACTCTTAAAGAGTCTATTTGAGCTCACGCTTTCTAGACTGGAAACAAATAGACTTTTTAAGAGTTGATTCAATTCTGAATATTTTGCTGTGCAGCTCAATAGGAGCTGTTGAATGAGGTGCGGTCGTTAGGTTTGGAGTGAAAACCGACAGGATAGCGGACATTTAAGAGCTGGGCTGGTTACCACTGCCGCATTGTAAATGATGCAGAGTGACTGAGAGACTGTCTAAAGTAGAGAGACAGGGACTGATTTACATCGTGTATCATAATGACCTCAGCCAAGGTGGTTATGTTTTCATTGCTGTTTGTTTGCTTGTCTGTCTGTCTGTTTACAGTATAAATCAAAAAGTTAAGAAGGATTTGACACGAAATTTATTATAATGACCGGTGGTAGTCAAAGCATGAGTTGATTAAATTGGAAGTGATCTGGCACATACTCTGTAACCAAAAGAACAGATACAGTATATGGTGTGGCAGAGGTTTGCAATCTACTGAATGTCCTCTAGTTTTGACATGTAATAACTGGAGTACATGTTCAAATGCTTGTGCATAGAAAACACTGCACATTTATATTTTAGATTTATTTTAGCAAAATGGTGACATTCGTGACTCCTGTTGTTAATGTAGTATGGGTAAGGTCACTTCTAAATCTCCGGTGGTGAGTGTGTGTGTGTGTGTGTGAGCATTTGTCTGCGTATGTGTTTTCTGTGCCAGCTTAAAAATACAGACACACTTGCCCACAGTGCAGTGTAAGTGTTTGGTCAGGGACAGAAATCATGATGTCTCGATACTCCAGCACATTATATTCAGAACCAACTGGTGTAAGGTTAGAATAGACACTGTTGGCTTTAACTGTGGCAGTGGCTGCTGGTGAGCTAGCGATAGGGGAGGCTCAAGCCATCCCTTAAAAATAATGACCTGTTTTCAGTCATTCATTTAAATTACCATTACAGAAACTCTGAAAACTGTCAACATTGTCAGGTGTGGTCAGTTGTCATTAATAACATACCTGTTAATACCTGCATTCGGCGTGAGATTTAGTGACATATTTTCGTTCCCCTGCTGTAGTCAGCAATTATTCAATCAGTGCGCATGTAAGAGATTCTCGTGCGGTATTGAAGTCCTTGTGCATGGAGGTTTATCAGTTTCACATGCGTTACGGTGGATTTCACCTCTAGTAATTGGAAACCGATTATGGCTCCGAACGTTTCACGCTTTTATTTACTCAGGGGTCGGAAGCAATGCATGTGTTTCATGATCATTTAAATTGTATAAATGAAATAACATCATTGGAAGCAATGGAATTGCATAAAGACATTTCAAATGATCTAACTTCATTTAAACAATTTTAACTTACAAAGCCCACGGATAGTGAATGGACAAACTATGTGAGTTGCTAACTTAGTAACTAACTATGCTTTTGGGAAACGCACCCCAGGTTGATTTTGATTTACTTCAGTCAGGTCCACTTTGCCAAAACCCTGAATTATATTATCTTTTGCAGCTAAATTATTCGCAATATTTGAATTTGGCGGCATGATTCTGTTCTGGGGCCCTCCTGCACCACCACACGTATGCATGAAAAAAAAGCCAGTAGGGAGGGAGAGCCAAAAACCTGCCCTTCCGTGCATGCGCGTAAAAGCCGTTGGCGGAGAGAGCAGCAGCAAACCCTCAGGGGTACAGAACAGAGCGGCATCAGTGACCTGCATCGTCATTGAATACTTCAGATAAACATGTAAAGGTGGAGGTGGGGATGGAGGTGGGTTGCAAATGAGCACAGAAAGGGACAATCGAATGCCGACACAGCATCTTTAAATAGGGCGCCGTGTTTAAGATTCGCCAATTGAGTGCCTGGAAGGAATCAGCTGAGCTGTCAGCTGATGTGGGCTTGGCTTGCGATCTGTACCCTCACTAATGAAGGCAGGCTTGCCAGCTCGGCGTGACTTTGTGGCCTGCCTGAACTAACGCTATGCTCAATTTGTTGGAAAATGGAAAGAATTCATTCCTCTGATAATTTTCCCATTTATGGCTTCTTCATGAATTCAAAAATGTTATCACTTGTAAAGCAAATTATTACTTTTAACTTCTATTAACCTCTTACAATTTACCATTTGAAATCATGGAAGTGACTGCTCCTGTATTTAGCCCACATATGTATGCACCTACAGTACAAGTGCATAGAATCCGCGCACATGTGCATATTTACAGTACATGCGTGGATGCGCCCACATGCACAGATGATTTAAAAGAGTAATGTAGGATGTGGGTGAGTTCCTTTCATCGCCTCCTCCCTCACTCTGGGGTGTGCTTGACCTCCAGACTCGGGGCTAATGGAAAAGTGCAGAGCGGCTCCCGCACCGCCTCCTTTCCCTTCCCACAATCCTCTTCCCGCAGTTTTCTCGCGTTCGCCTCCGCGGCCCCCCTGGCGTCACATTTCAGGGGTCCACACTTTGAAATTACATCTGTCTTTTATAAGTGTGCGTTCCACTCAAGTGGATTTAAATCAGATCGCGGCGGAGTGGAGCCTCAGTCCAATTTGCGTCGGAAAAGGAAGCGGAGCCGGAGATCCCAGTGTTGTACATTTATGGTTGAAAGAGGGGAGAAAAAGAAAAGCGTTGTAGAAACTGAAAGAAACGCTTTCGCTTATTGTCTCTCTCAACCCGAGCAGCGACTCTCCGCAGTCGGAGCGCATGAAAGGCTGATTATTCATTCCTCCTCTGTGTTGGTTGTCATTTTCCATTTGCCTTTCACCTTGTCAACTTGACGTCTTTCTCAGGGCCCGATGAGAGCTTTTCTAAACTGTGTTCTGAGACGCTGCGCTCGAGTACAAACACTTTCCTCCTCTGGCTCTGCAATCTGTACCATCTCTGACTGAGGCTGCTGCAGCGCTTTTAGATAAACTCTCCACAGTAAACCCTGATCAATTCAGGAAGGCCTGACCACTGTTCAAGGTGAGGTGGGTGAAATGGAATCACTTTTTTTAGAGGGGAATTGACCTCATTTGCTCGATCTGTCTGTGTGCATGTCTGTGTGTGTGTGTGTGTGTGTGTGTGCGTGTGTGTGTGCGCCTTTTTATGTCTGCGCGTGTGTGTGCACGTGCATGTTAGGGCTGGACGAAATGGCCAAAAATCAATGTACAATAAAAATACAAAAGTCAATGTACAATAAATGTAATTACAAAATGTAATTATTTTGAGTTGTGGATGATGACAATATGGTGTGCCACTGTGCATATTTTTCTTCCTCTACTAATGCAACAAGACCATGTGTTTGTGTGTGTTTGAATGTGTCTTATAAATGTTACCACGTGTCATGGAACATTCATTTATAATCATTCATAGTTTGCAATTATAATCATCCTCTGATTAAATACTGCATATAAACATTATTCGATTGAATGTGTAATATTTTCTTGACTGAATGTATAATCATCCTCAGACTTTATTCATATTCATATTTAGGTTGCATGTATGATCATTTTTGAGTTGAAGAACTTCATGTTGAAAATGAGAACATGAGAGGAAAACTACCGAGTGAATATACATTTCCTGCAAAGAAATGACCTTGTATTCTTGGCTTGTTAGACCAGACTCACCGTTTCTGGCAAGCTGAGAATTTATTTCTTCTTTCTGGCAAGAACCTACACCCTTGTAGCGCGAATGATCCATGCGTGGACAGTCCATGACAGTGCCGGGGACAGTTGGGACCACATGTTGTGATTCAGGGGCCCTTCATGTCAGGAGGGAGTGTAGCATCTAGTGCAGGTTGCCAAAGATTTTGCGTCTGAAGCTATGTGCTAAATTGTAGGTGTATGCTTATGAAATATAAGACCTCTCTGGTTTGTGAATTAATATAGAACCCTTTGATTGCCACCACACGCGTGATTTATCCCCGATAAATTTTTAAAAAGTTTGTTTTTGACTTTGTTTACATGCCTTTTACTTTTGTAGAATACTGTAGCCACAACTAAAAGGTAGCTCATATTTAGGCCTACGTAAAGGTGCTAGATAGAGTCATCAATTGGAATGTTTTACCCACACCTAGTGTTGAGAACTGCTTAAAGCAAACATTCCCATTACCAAGGAATATTGCTTGTTTATAGTCCATAGAGTCTTTAGACTTCATAGGCTATGTTGTGTGCAATAAACATAACAACATAACAATAAAGTGAAACATGTCTAAACATTATTTTCTTACTAGCGTTGGCTGAGACTTACTCTGCATTAGCCTGCGTCAGCCTCACAGGCTACTGAACAGCATAACGGCCGCTCTGTAGCTTATAAAAGTTAGCTAAAGTTAGTATGTTCCAGGATTGAAATGGTTGCGTGTTTCCCAAAGAATAGTTTTGGCTGTCGCTGTCAGCACTAGCTGAGGCGGTAATAACCAGCAGCAAACTTCCTTTGCTGTCCTAAATGTACCTGTGCTAGCCAGCTTGCTATGCCTCAATGAGATGATGTAAAAACAAAAATTCCATTCTCTTTTCGTGAAGCTGCAACAAATGAACTGAAGTGTGGACTCTGTGTAGCACATTTGGGTAAATAGAAGCTGTCTTGGCTAGCTTACTGGTTCCAGCATTGATGCGACTTATCAGCCCTTGATCCTCCTTCAGCTCACACCAGCACTCTAAACAGCACATATGCCTGCAGTCCACTATTCCTCACTGGTGACCTGGCCACAACGAGAATCCTGCCACAGAGATGTGACACGTTTTCAATGTCATAATGCTACTGGCTCAGTGGTGCAGTTACTGTTGCAGGACAAAATACAGTGAGACTCATTTTGGACCTGAAAAAATGAGAAAATTGTTAAAATGCAAAAAAAAAAAAAGTAATGTAATGTCATTATTTTGGGAAAATAAATACTTTTATTCTGCACTTTTCAGGAAGCGCTAATTATGCATTATTATTATAAGTATTATTTTAAAATTTTTATTTCCATAAAAATCTTGCATCTACCGCCTTTAAGATGACACTTTTTTAGCAGGGGCTGTATGGGTTTGTGAGAGCAGAGCTCCAGTGTTATACGTCTAAAAAAGATTTACGGGTTATTTGGGGTTCTTTGTAAACTTGAACCAATGAAAGGTAATAAATTAATGATTAATCTGCCAGAAGTTTTTTTTTGATGGCTTGTTTGAATCTATTCCAGCATTATTCATGCATCTTTAGTGCTTCTGCGATTGCACTAACTTCTGACAAGCAAATCGTTTAGCATCCGTGGCACTTGAGATATTCTGCCGGCATGCTATACAGCTCTGTGAAATAAACCGCCGAAACCGCGCAGCTTCAAAAACTGTCATCATTAAATTCCACCCCCTGCTGGTATTAGTCCACATTAGCCAGCTGTTGGACTGTTGGTTACATCATCGCGTTATTCCCCATTCACCTGCTGATGACACGATTGCTTGTGAACTCAGTATGGTGCTGACATTGTGTGCGAAGGAACAGTGTTGCTGGTGTCACAGTGTTTAAGCCAGCTGTCCGTGGGATGCTCACTTAATCCCACTGATCTCCTCTCGGGCTGCACAGGCCTCCACAGTAAGCTCTTTCGCATTTATTCTTATGACACTAAACACAAGCCTCCATAGCACTCTCTTTCACACTTAATTGAAAGACAATAAACACAGGGCTCTACAGCAAGGCCATTCACGCGTATTATATTGACTCTAGTCATAGGACATCATGAACAATTTGTGCTGCTCTCCTGTCAGGCTGTATTTACGTCTGACTCCCAGATAAAGGGAGGGAGGGAACGTAGCAGAGCTCTGTCCCTCAGGGCAGTGAGGTGATGATTTCTGGTGGAGCTCGACCCTCAATGGATATTTTGAATTCAGAGTTAACAACTACATTTAACAACTCGTCACAAATTCTGGGGCCGTGGTTCAAGGCCAGAGGAAGGATGATGTCATGTACTGCGGCGCCCCACCCAGACTGTTTTCCTTGCTTTACACTGGTACCTTAGTGCTTCAGGTGGTTGGTTTGTAGTTTTAAGTAGATTCGTATGATTAATTCAGATGCATTTTTGAGATGATCTTGAACGCGTGGGAAGGAATGATGGGGTTAAGCGCTAAAATGTCATTACGCTATTGGTAAGTGCGGTGCTCTCACCTCTTCTCCACCGGAGGGAAAGTGTCTGAAATGGATTTTAAATGAGGCGCGCACTTTTTTAGATCGCTGCGGGGAGCGCTCCGTCCCAGCGGTAAAACGCGTCTGCTTTTAAAGTGCTTCGCCAGTGCCCGAGGGGACTGTTGTTGGTTTCATCACGTGCGCACACAGAGGCTGTGAAGGTGTGTTTTCCCATTGAATAGAACTCTGTTTGAATCAGTGGAAGATGCAGGAAGGAGAGAGTTGGATGGAGAGTTGGTAAGAGCCTTTAGCCTGAGTGTTTAGCGAGAGCGTGGGCATAGAACAATCACAAAGGGTCTTTCATCTTCTTTGTTACTTGTTAAATAAAAATGAAACCTCAAGTTTCAATTTCAGGCTCATTCTCTATTCCTCTAGCGAAATCTGATTTATGATTGAGTTATGAAACTTTGTGATGGGCAGTCTTCCTTTGTAATTTAGCTCCTTTTGAATATGCCCCAAACATTCAATACTGAATGATTGGAGAATCAAGGTTATTTTACCAGAACTGGTTGAAACACCATTCCACTGGCACTGAACATGGACAGGGGAGTCCATCTTGTCATCTAGTGCTTTATAACAGTGAAAGTGACGGCATACCTCTTGCGTAAACAAACTTTGGCAAGATCATAGGAGCCAAATGATGTCATTGCAGAGAATTTTTCAGCACTTGTCGCACCATCAAGATTTTCTAACTTGCCTAAATCATGCACTAATGACACCAATGTGAACAGTGTGCCGCACAGGTCGGAAATTTGAGGACGACTTGATTCGTTTTATTTCCCTGTAAGTAGTCATGTATAGTTTTGTTGCTATGGATGAAATGATTCCATTAACGTTCAGAGCTCAAAGCGGAAGCGCATCAATTATAAAACTATTTTCTTCACAGACAACTTCTTCGGTTTTAGCAAGCTCAAAAAAAATGGACTTTGTATGAATTTCAGCGCCCGAGACTGTTAGGGCAGCCTGTGTCAGATTTCTTTCGTGCTCTGACACTGGACATAACTGAATGGAACTTGAGTTAAAATTGAGCCGTTTAAGATGAGAGAAACTGGCTTAAAGGCCCGCTCAGCTGCACTAATCAACTCCTCCATCTCACTGCATTCATTTGCAGTTATATTGCGCAGGTGCTACTTTCATTGAAATCACAGCAGTCTCTGAGGAGCCAAGTCGAGCCTTCTCCTCCTCCCTACAAGGGCATGACTCTTATTAGCAATTCCTTTCAGAGGCCCCGCATAGAAAATTCACTTCTCAGGAGCTCCAGGTGCTCAATGACTCCTGCGGCACATTTTCACAGCGAGGAGTGGAAATGATGTGCAGTAGGTTTGTGTGATAAGTCAGAGAATCTCTCTTGCAACCGGTAGCTCGGTTTCTATAGCAGGGAACAGCGTGCAAAGATGCACAGAACTGTGAAGGCGTCATGTTAACTGCCTCATGCGGTTACGTTCAGCTGTGTTGGATCAGCTGTCAAGAAATTTTGCCCTAATCCCGCAAAACAAAAAACTGGTTACTGTAAAAAAAAAAAAAAGTCTAGACGCTTACTAGGCGTATTCTTAGGCCACCCTTGACCTGGAATGAAATGGGCAGTGACTTAGCGTATCCACTGGGCAAAATACCTCGTACTCCAGAGATATCTGGACTCATAATAAGTCTCTGACTAAATCCATTTTTTTTCACCTACAGAATATGAGCAAACTGAGGTCTGTGGTGTCTCAGGCAGAGTTAGAAATGCTCATTCATGCCTTCATTTCATCCCGTATTGATCACAATAATGCACTGTTCTCTTCACTCAACAAATCTGTTCTCCACCGTTTGTACAATCCATTCAAAATGCTGCTGCAAGGCTTCTAACTAGGTCGAGCAAGACACACCCATGTCACCCCTCTCCTCTATTCCCTACACTGGCTTCCTGTGATCTGCAGGATTCAATTCAAAATACTCATTATAACATACAGAGCCCTACATGGTCAGCCACCTGCATGTCGCTCTGAACTCATTCACTCCCTCTCTGTTCCACGCTCTCTTAGATCCAACAATCAAAACTTGCTCGCCATTCCCCGTACCCACCGAAAGACTTGTGGTGGTAGAGCTTTTTCTTTGGTCCTGCCTAAATTTTGGAATGCTCTTCCCACTGAAATTAGATTTGCAGACAGTATAGAAAGTTTCAAAGGGAGATTGAAGACCTATTGCTTTAAAATTGCCTTATACCTTTTTTTTTTTTTAAGCATATATCGATCTATTTATTTATTGAATTTACAGCAGATTCTACCTTTTTTTCCATTGAGTCCAATGATCTGCTTTTGCATTTATTCCTGGTGTGCACTGTAACTTTGTGATTCTATCTGTGAAAAGTGCTATAGAAATAAATTACTAACTTATTTATCTTGACCCTGTATATTTCGTGATACCCTGCGTATTGGGACGTATCTGGCTTTATCCTGATCATTGACGAATCCAGGGGAATCTGGGTGTGTTTTGAGTCAAGATATGTTTATCACGTATCCAAACCATATTTATGGTAACACATTTTAAGGCACATAGGGTGTAAGTACCCTAATACCCCTTACGAAAATAAAGTTTATTCAAGTGTGCTATTAGTATACTTTTTCTAAATGAGAGAGTATACTTTCAGTTTACTTTTGATGTACTTATCAGAGATATACACTGTTAGCCAGATATGGTCGAATCCGACAATAAAAAATATGGTCGCAGCCAACCATAAAATTTATGGAATAGACGTGACGTACCATATGTTTTATGGTCATTGTGCAACCATAAAAATAATGGTCGGATTGACCATAAAAATGATGGTCACTGCTCGACCATAAAATTTATGGTCACAGTTCAACCATAGTCACTGTGGACTTAGAGACCTAAAAGTTGTCTTAGTTGACCAAATATGATTGACAAGCATTTCTTCTTCTTCTTCATCTGAAATTCCAGCAGGCTGTATACTGTACGGCAAAATGCTGCCCTCCACAGTTCATTATAAGACCCTATTCAAATATTCTCTCTCACACCTATGGACAATTTAGAGCCCCCAATTAATCTAACATGCATGTCTTTGGGAGGAAACTGGAGTACCCAGGGGGGACATGCAAACTCAACGCAGCAAGGCCTCAGGCCAGAATCGAACCTATGATCTTCTTTCTGCGAGGCAACAGTGCTAACCACTATGCCACCATGCTGCCTGATACAGACAGACAACATCCTCATCACTGCACTGGAATATTATAAGTTGTACAGCTCTTTCAAGGGGTATATGGCGTGATGTACCCTGCCTCTGAATCTATGTTCCCCAAGGCGAAGCCGCGGGGAACACAGATTCAGAGGCAGGGTACATCACGCTATATACCCCCTTGAAAGAGCTGTACAACATTTTTATCTTACGGTGGCAACCTATATATTGTTCTTAAATCCATGTAAAAGTGACTCGGCGTCTCAGCCAAGCGAACGCTATCGAAGCATTCAAAGTCCACATCATCTTTTTCTGTTAGGTATTCACGCAACATAGACGAAGATAATGTTTTTGACTTTTTTGTATTTTGGGGGATCACTTTTGCGCGTTTCTCAAGAATGTTGTCGTCTGTGTGACTAGCAAAACGTTTCGATGCCATTTTGACAGCTGGCAAAAGCAGACGAAACGCGGTAAACCATTCAGATTTACGTTCCGTAAGATCGGCAAACAAGCGGTTGCATCGAATTCAAGGAATTCAAAATCATACTCTCACGGGGTATATGAAAAAGAATAAAACATCTGTCAGCCAATCAAAATAAAGAATTTTAACGTTAGGTAAGATAATGTGTATTATTCTACCAGACAGAAGATCCCAACCACTGGCACACCAGCACCTGTTCCAGCAGCAACTCATTTTACCAGGTGGTCTCCCATCCAAGCACTAACCAAAGCCACACCAGCTTAGCTTCCACACAGCCAGTGCAGATCAAGCTGTGGTGGGGTTGCTAGGTTTAAAACTAGTACAGACATTTCATTGTCACTATGTCAGATTGCACTGAAGTTCCAGTCTTCTTGACAGTCTCATGTTTGAAAATACTGTGTACATTTATCTGTGAATCTGCACATAATCGCCGGCTAGATTGAGCTGATATCTCAACTTAAACACAGTAGTGTTTGGTACAGGTACAATATGCAGGGCTTTGATGTCCTCACTCTTGTTTAAAAATGATTGAATCATTTATTAAACAGAATGTACCATCTTTCAAGTATTACAGCACAGCTGCATCTTTTCTTTTGTCGTCTATTTTTGACTGATACAGAATACAGAATTGATACAGAACTCCAGTAACCAAAAACAGCTCATTGGTGTACTCATTTAGAATATTTCATCCCCCTTTGCTTGAGTCCTTCAGCCTACTGGTCAAGCTGAAGGCATTGCTAATTCATATTTTATACATATTTCTGGTTTCATATGAGATAAAGAGGTTTTTTTTTTGTTTTGAATTGGGATTTCAATAAGAGTTGCAATTGCTGTGTTCTTATACTTTGGCATCAAAAACAATATTGTGTTTGAAAATGTAATTTATAAAGGAATCAATTTTGTTCTCAATCCTGAGTATGTGTTTCATTGTAAATTCTTATAAGTACCTTCATCTGTAAATTAAAACAGAATGCACTTAAGCATTGTCTACTAGTAGAGTACATGAGGTAACCCGATCTACTTATGTTAAATAATATCTGAATAGCAACAGTAATATATTTTAGATTGCGATAATCATAAGCTGTGAGTATGCTTTTAAGTTATCTTAAAGAAGACTTTGACGTATACTTGCAGTTAAAAAAAAAAACCAAAAACTTTTAGCTCCCTGAAAGTTTAAAACAAAATTTAAACTATAGAGGGCTTGGAGTATAGAACTAGTAGACTTGTAGTCTACCTGTAAGTTCACTTGCAATATACTTCAAAGTGTACTTTCATGAACTAAAAATTAGGCTTGAAGTACATAACAAGTGAAGTTGTAGTACATCTGAATTTATTTTCAGTATATTTCAAAGTATACTTTTATAAATTAGACATTGTGCTTGAAGTTTATAACTAGTGAAGTGATAGTTCATCTTTACGCTCTCTAGCAGTATACTTCACAGTATACTTTCATGAACTGAAAAGTTTACTAGAAGTATACAACTAATAAACTTGCGGTATACTTAAATGTATACTTTCATAAATTGAAAAGTATGCTGGGGTAAACAACTAGTTAAGTCTCAGTATACTTAAAAGTTCACTTGTTGTGTACTTGCAGTACAAAATAAAATGTATATGTAAACTAGATGGATACTTTAAGTTTATATAGCTAAAATTTGAAGTATACTTTTTTTAGGAGTATGTATCAAGTCTGTCAAAACTGGAATAACTGTCAAATTTCTTCTCAAATAAAATCAGACAAACGTTTATCTATTTATTGAGGGTTAATAACACTGCATAAAAATCAAGTTCAGCTCCACCCATGTGCTGTTTACTCTGCTATTCTGCCCCAAATCAAACGTACATGTGGAGAATGTAAGTCCATGAGATAGTAAAAACTGAGTAAAAATATAGTGCAGTATACTTCAAAGAAGCCCATTTGTATGGTAAAAATATTTTAATGTGCTTATTCTTTTGATAGTAGCCTAACTGCAAGCCAGCATACTTGAACATTTGGCATGAATATTTTAATACTTTTAGATAAACTAAAGAAAAGTATAATAATCAAAAGTTTAGGTACAAGTATCAGCCAAATATACTTAGACTTTTCTGATACGTTTAGTATAAGCTAAGTATACTTAAGCATTTCTTTGCTAAGTATATCTCTGATGAGTACATCAAAAGTAAACTGAAAGTATCCTCTCTAATTTTTAGTTTAGAAGAAGTATACTAATAGCTCACTTGAATAAATTTTTATTAATTTTTACCTGTTTCATCCATGTTCCAGATGTCATTTGCTTCAAAATTATAGTGGGTGAGGACAGTCTTTAGTTTGTTAAAAACTGCAGTCACGTTGGTCTTGTTGAAGCTGGTGGAGCGGGACATGCTGGTGGCTTGAGGTCGTCGGATGGACAGGGTTTTGTTGCGCTCGAGGAAAGAGGTGAGCCAATCCTTTTGAGGATTTTGAGGCCAATCCTTTGAGTTTTGAAGCCAATATTTTCGGCCAGCTCATATGCAAACTTTCACACCTAAAAAAGGCATAAAAAAAGAGTATACCCAGATAGCAAGCACCTCCGCTGCGGATCTGCCCCGGATGTGCCCCGGCTAAAGCTGATCCGGCTCAGAGCCGGGGCAGATCCGGAGCGGAGGTGCTTGCTATATGGCGGTAGTTGTGTAGCTCTGTCTGCGGTGTTACTCCCACCTCTTTAGGACTCAGGCCAAAATACATATCAGCAGCTCTCTTTATATACGCCTGCAGTCAATTCTCCTGTTCTTCTGTGAAGCCTTTGTTGTGAGCCCTGTACCCTGGGGCTCTGGTCTGCTGCCCTCCTGCCTCTTCCCCCCTCTTGCAGTACCTGAACAGGGTGACATGACAAATGCCATGCACCTCTGCTGCCCTCCTTATACTCTCGCCTCTTCGGACATCAAAAAAGGCCCTTGCGTAAACCTCTGGGTCAACCGTTCCTCTCTGGGTAGTTCTGACCCCAACTCTAGGCATTTTCTGTCGGTAAAACATAACACACATTTTTATTGAGCTTTAAAACACAAAATGCGGCCGCATTATCAGAGAGGGATGAACGTAACTGTTGCTACTTCAGTCCCGATAGTGACTACTGACATTTGAACCAGCATTGCTTCCAAAGTGGACAAAGTCTGACATTTCAAACTTCAGGATATGTTACAAAACTAAATCACCCATCATTTCATCATAAATATGACACATGGAGCGATAAAGACAATCTTTAAATCAAATAAGTTTACCATGTGTCTGAATTTACTCACCGCTGTGGAAAACAGTCTTCTCGGTCTTGTGCCGCGAGGAAGACTCGACACTTCAAGAATGTTCGCGGGTCTGGAGAGGGGCGCGAGCTGCACATGCTGACCTAGTATGACGCATCAAAATGCGGATGGCTGTGACTAAATCGACGTATTACTTTCGTCCAGAGTTACTTTCGCACCGGCGCTCCCCTATATGCCCGGATACCGATAATATATGGACGCATCCGAGACGCGATATCTCCAGAAAACCAGTGATAACTCTGCAAACCGCGGCCAATTCATTCCTCATCAAACCTCAGATGTGTGACTGCAAAGCCATTAGCCGGAATTTTATTTTTCTCGATAAAAAATGCGGCGTCCAGTGGCAGCAACGCCGGGTTCGACGTCAAATTTGTGAGAACATTGTGTTGCCTCTTGTGTGAAGACACGAGGAAGCATCGCCACACACAGATTTTGAGAGGGTCAGTTTTGCCTCCATTTTTAGGTGGCGATGTAGTATGCAGATTTAGATATAACCGCGTAAATCTGTCTTCCGAAGAAGAAATGTCAGGCGGAGCAGCATATCGACTTTCTGTCACACATCCGAGGCTTGATGAAGAGTACCAGAATCTGCTGAGGAGCTTTGAGTGCTAGTGCATAGCCTTGTTTTCATGACACAATATCTAAACGCTTCTAGGTAATTTCTATATCGTGATTTAGATGATAGATAGACAGTTGGATGGATGGATAGACAGACAGACTAACCAACCAACCTAGACTGGACCTACCTGATGATTTTGTACAAGTAAAAGGGGTAAAAATAAAACACACTGACGAGCAGCTATTTAAAAAGGTACCCTTCTGCATTGTCAGTGGATCTAAGCTTTGTTTAACTGTATAATTTAAACACACATTATTTTGAGCGCTGTAACACTTGCTTTTCCAAGTTCTGCTCAACTCCAGAATTTAAAATTTGTCCCATGTGTTTATCCAGGCACATTTTAACCTTTTTTGTGAGCGTTTTATTGTAGGTTTTACCATGAAGAAATGTATTCAGTAGATATAGGCCTACATTATCCCCCCTTCTCCAAAACACATTTTGTCTCATCATGCGTTCATTAAGCCAGAAACATTTACAGTTGGAAGCCTGCGCTGCTTGCCTTACATTTCTCACACCTGCCGTGAATTTCTTTCCAAACAAAAAACTAATGTCTGAACATTGGTGGAGAAGCTGTGAGGCCGGGGACCAGGTGAGGTTGATGCAGAGTCATTTAAACTGGCCCAAATGACTCTCCGCAAAATGCAGGTAATAATAATTTGCGCAAACGATTCTAATGACCGTCTGAAAAGAAATTATAATGTGAAAGTTTTTTTTCTTTTGCAGCTGTGTTCTTCGCCTTGCAGACTCGTGCGGAGCTGTAATTGTGATTGCAGCCATGACCATTGCAGCTGACTGCTTGCCGTAATTATCGTTCCCCCACTGCACGGTGTTTTTATCTGCGTTTAATTCCGCAATTAAAGCCAGACGCGTCCTCCGTCCCTCTCTGTCAGTGTTTCCGGACATCGTTTCTCATTAACGCGTGGTGTTTTCACTTCTCGACTTTTGAGAGGTGTTTTTAAATTGTCAAGTCCCTGAAATGAATGATGAGATAAGTCGGGTCCAGTAACTGTGTTGAAAGTTAACGGTGTAATTAACCTGGCAATGCCCGATTCTCGGCTCGTCTGCGTTTCGCAGTTATTACCCATGGTTCTCATTATTCTCGTCTACAGTGCTGCCGTCCGTTTTTTTCTTTTTCTTTTCTTTATTATATTCAAAAAAGTTTCCAAGGTTGGTTCATTTTGGGCCCTGAGGCTAATTTTCCTAATAATGATGGAATGAGAAGAAATATTGGTCTTTTTCTTTTTAATGTGTTTTGAGTAAAGTAGCCTACACAGAGTGTGAAAGCCCCCCTCCCACCTCCCTCCCCTCGTACTCCAAAATGGTGCGTCTGTAGTTCTGACGTCGCTGCGTACGCTTTGTTTTTGCCTTTGTGTTCGGTCTTTGTGCTGTACAGTGTGTCTTTCAAATATTCTTTCAATTTTTTTTTTTCCACTTACCTGTCCAAAGGTCTTTGCAGTTTTTCTTGCGGTGTGAGATCACAAATTTAAAGAATGTTCACTAGATTTTAATGACAAATAATATTATTGTAAATTTAAAAACACTTTTCAGCAAGGAAACGAGAATGACTATATTGTGCAGGTAGAACATCATTTTTTTTTTCCTCTACAGTCGTAAACAAATCTTGAGAAAAAATCCATATGAGGGTAATTAATTTTAAATTGTGCAGATATTTGGTGTGGCCGCAGTGGTTAGCGTTGGCACCTCACAGCAAGAAGGTTATGGGTTTGAATCTGGCCAGGGGCCTTTCTGCGTGAAGTTTGCATGTTCTCCCCGTGTTCGCATGGGTCTCTTCCGGGTACTCCGGTTTCCTCCCACAGTCCAAAAACAAGCAAATCAGGTTAATTGGACATTAACTAACTTTCCCATAGGTATGAGCGTGAAAGCGAATGGTGTGTGAATGGTGTGTGCGCCCTACGATGGATTGGCGAGCTGCCCAGGGTGGGTCCCTGCCTTCGCCCGTAGTCAGCTGGGATAGGCTCCAGCTCCCCCTGAGGCCCTAGTGAGGAATAAATGGGGTTAGAGAATGGATGGATGGATGGATGGATAATTGGTGCAAAATGTTGAAAAAATGTCCTATTAAACTACTTTTGGAAATGAAGCTTTGGAAAACACTAAGTTAGTGCAATGGATGTCATACCCACTCTTCGATTGATAAAAAAGGAATTCCCAAAGCCTTTATATACATTCTCAGACATTATGGGTTGAATGTTTACATTTACTGCTCTATATGTATTACAGTTTCTGTACATGACATTTTTCAAGTTTTGGTGATGAAATAATAAAGAAAAAAATTATTTTTACTTCAAATCTAAAGCTGCTTCAATCTTCTTGTATTGGTGATGTGTTTTTTTTTTTTTTTTGCTAGAATATTGTATTATCATTTGATTACAGTACATTGAGATGTTGGGCCAAGACCCCATCTACATTCAGTCAAAAATGCAGAAGTAAGCATTTGCAAAACAAGAAGATTTTGTGAAATTCCATCACTGCACTCCTCTGCATTGAATTTGAAATGAAGCACTATGAGTTTAAAGAACAGATTACCTTTGGGTTGAGAACAGCTGCATCTATTTTGCGTGATCAGCATCGGGAATTCAAGTCACAATGGGTTGTACTTATACATAGTCTTTGGCTTGCATTAGAAAATGTAAACTGTAATTGTAGATATGATTTCTCCATTCATGCACTCTGTGAGAATGTTCCAGAAAGACACAGGAGAAGAATAAGACTCATTAGGGATTTTCTTATGAATTGCACTCAGTCCTGTGGAGAGCGGAACTCTCTCAGGCACGTCACAGCTTACAGTGTGCAGCGATGCAAGATGCAAGCAAAGTGCGAAGCACCAATTACGGAGAAACGAACTGAAATTGACAATTATGAAATTAGAGCGTGATCGTCGGATGTGACTGCAGATGTCTGCTTGTAATGTTACGCTTGCGTCCCATCTTCTCCCATGATGTGCAGATTTATAATTTCGGAAATTATTGTATTTATGTAAATAGACCAAGCAAGCCCATTAGGGGAATGATTGTTTCATTACCTGATATACTCTGAATCACCAAAGGCTGGATTTACATTTGAATTTACATTTGAATTAGCATCCGCAGAAAAGTGCATTCATCTAAAGAAGCTGGGTTGCACGTCCTAGTAAGATGCTGCACCAGTCCTGGATGTGGATGAGCCCAATGATCTGGTGTCTAAGGCTCTGATCCAGTGTGTGGATGGGCCCTATAGTCAGGTATCTGTTAAGACTCTGTTCCAGTGTGTGGATGGGCCCCATGGTCTGGTATCTGTTTAGGCTCTGTTCCAGTGTTTGGATGGGCCCTATAGTCAGGTATCTGTTAAAGCTCTGTTCCAGTGTCTGGATGGGCCCCATGATCTGGTATCTGTTAAAGCCCTGTTCCAGTGTGTGGATGGGTCCCATGGTCTGGTATCTGTTAGCACTCTGTTCCAGTGTGTGGATGGGCCCTATAGTCAGGTATCTGTTTAGGCTCTTTTCCAGTGTCTGGATGGGCCCTATGATCTGGTATCTGTTCATGCTCTGTATTGGTGTGTGAATGGGCCCCAATGGTTTCTTGGTGCATTTGTCTTTTTGCATTTGTGTGCATTTGCATTTATGTATTTTATCTTTCAGGAGGATTCAGTCTCGCTTTCCTCTGGACGCAGTTTAGCAGGGGTCGCTCTGGTCCAATAGTTGGCTTAAACGGATCATGCGTGATGCAGGAAGTGGATTTCATCTGGGGCGAAGTTGCCGGCTCCACAGCCCCTAATTAAAAGCATGATGAGCTGATATATCCTACTAAAGACTTCTGTCCAACTGAGCGTTTTCCAGATGGAAGCGTGAAGCCTTGCTAGTAAAACCTATGAATGGGAGAGATTACCATCCTCCAGAGAAGCACCCTGGATCTGTTAGCTCAGGCTAATTAATTAGCCTACTTTATTTGTTTATTTTCTCCTTTTGCTGGGAAAGAATGCTTTACCTGATACAATTTCTTTCTTCATTTGCACTTTCAGGCAAGCCCAGAGCCTTGGCAAACTTGCGGATTCACCGTGGAGTTAATTCTGTCTTCGACAATACGAGATGTGCCCCATTGATATTCTTATCATGGGAAGGGCTCATTGAGTAATTTGAATAATTTTAATTAAAAATCACTCTTGTCGGGCGTGTTCATTCATGCGAGGTGTTCACATTCCCAAACAGGTTTTTTTTTTTTTTTTTTGCAATCACACGAACCGTATGCCGCCTGTATGATCAAGAATAATTGCATTACCTTTATCCCCATGATTGATTCGGAATTTTTCTCATGTCAATATCACAAGTATGTAGATGCACAGAGCAACATCACTCAATGGACAGTGATACTGTTTTTGTTATTTCTGTTCTGTTGGCTGAGTCAATCACCAGAGCTGAGTGAAATTGAACATGCATTTTACCTGCTGAAGAAGAGACTGATGGCAAAAAGTCCCCATAACAAACGGTAACTGAAGATGGCTGCTGTACAGGCCTGGCAGGAACAGGAACGATGCCCAGGATCTGATGATGTCTATGCATCACAGGCATCAAGCACTCATCGCCTTCAAAGGATATGCAACTAAATGTTAAAATTATTACAACCCCAATTCCAAAAAAGTTGGGATGCTGGGTAAATTGTAAATAAAAACAGAATGCAATTATTTGCAAATCTCATAGACTGACATTTTATTCACAACGGAACATAGACAACATATCAGATGTTGAAAGTGAGACATTTTATCATTTCATGAAAAATATTAGCTCATTTTCAATTTAATGGGGACATGTTTGCCATTGTTTAGTATCCCCTTTTCTTTTAACAACAGTCTCTTAATGTCTGGGAAGTGAGGAGACCAATCGCTGAAGTTTTGGGGGAGGAATGTTGTCTCACTCTTGTCAGATGTAGGATTCAAGCTGCTCAACAGTCCTGGGTCTTCTTTGCTGGATTTTTCATCTTAAGATGCGACAAATGTTTTCTATTAGTGAAAAGTCTTGACTGCAGGCAGGCCAGTTCAGGACTCAGACTCCTCTAATGCGAAGCCATGCTGTTGTGATGGATGCAGTATGTGGTTTGGCATTGTTTTGTTGAAACATGCAAGACCTTCCCTGAATGAGACATTGTCTGGATGGGAGCATATGTTGTAAAACCTCAATATACTTTTCAGCGTTGGTAATGCCTTTCCAGATGTGTAAGCTCCCGACACTATCGGCACTAATGCAACCCGATACCATCAGAGATGTCGGCTTTTGAACTGTACGCTGATAACAACCTGGATGGTCCCTCTCCTCTACAGACCGCACAAAACGGCGTCCGTGGCTTCCAAAAAGAATTTCAAATTTTGACTCATGTGACCACAAAAAAGTTTTCCATTCTCCCTCAGTCCATTTTAAATTAACTTTGACCCAGCGAAGATGGCGGCGTTTCTCGTTCGTGGTCACGTGGTCTCTTTGCAGGATACAGCTTTAGCTTGCATTTGTAGATTGCACGGTGAGCTGTGTTCACAGACAATGATTTCTGGACGTTTTCCTGAGCCCAATGCTGTGTTTTCCAGTGCAGAATCATGCTGTTTTTAATGCAGTGCTGTCTGAAGGCCCAAAGATCACAAGCATCCAATATTGACCCATGGACATGTCTCTTAGCAATAGAGATTTCCCCAGATTCTCTGAATCGTTTGATGATATTATGTACAGTAGATTTAAAGTCTTTGCAATTTTACATTGAGGAACATTTTTCTGTAATTGTTTCTCAAATTTAGATGCAGTTTTGTTTTGTTTTTTTTTTTGTGTTTTATTTTTTTGCAGATTGGTGAATCTCTGTTCATCTTTACTTCTGAGAGACTTTGCCCCTCTAAATTACTCTCATTATCCCCAGTCATGTTACTGACCTGTGGCCAATTAATCTAATTAGTTGCAAAATGCTCCTCCAGCCATTTTAATTTGTACCACTTACTTTTCCAGCCTTTTGTTGCCCCTCTCCCAACTTTTTTTTTTTTGGAAATGTGTTGCTGCCATCAAAGGAGCTAATGTTTTTATTAAGTGGTAAAATTTTCAGTTTCAACATCTGATATGTTGTTTATGTTCTATTGTGAATAAAATGTCAGTTTGTGATATTTGCAAATCATCGAATTCTGTTTTTATGAATATTTTACACAGCATCCCAACTTTTTTGGAATTGAGGTTGTACTTAATTCTACATTATGTTAAACTATCAAATATTTTTGATGCACCTGAAAATGGTGGGTAGGGACATGTACTGTATGATCAGTGCTGCCATACAGATTTTTGATTTGGATGAAAACAACCTCAAATTAAAGCTGACAGTTTGGTCTTCGACATCATTTTCACTGTGTCCTTTCTAACTCAGAGCTGGAGTACAGAACCGAGGTAGAAAATTTTTCTCTCCAATGAATTATGGTGCTCACTCTGTATTACAATATTACGCTTTGTTTCCTGTCTTACTGCTCCTCTGATAATTTGGACCCTTCAGTGTCTGCAAGCCTCAGGGGATCAAAAAATAAATAAAATAAATAAATAATGTCAATGGTTTTGGAAGATTGCTGCAGAAGTACCAGACCTTGGGCCTCTACGGGCCTTTATGGGGAACTATGTGTAGGCAGAGAAACCAAATGTACGCTTCAGATTTTTTCTACAATATACTTTCAGATTTATAAACACAAACCTCATGTAAAAAAAAAAAAAAACTATGAGGTATATTTTACATTAGGTATATATATATATACATATGAATAAGATTATGCACAAGAGGGAAATCTGAACGTGCATGTGGTTTAACCCTGCCTTTAGGCTAATGCTTATTGAGGATCGGCATACAGGGAAATAGCTACCGAGGAATGATATACTGATGACCGGCGCCCTGGGAAACGAGTGTGGGTCTTCTATATATTGGCTACCAGCAGGACTGGGGTTAACTTTCTTTTAACAATGCGCAAAGTTTCTTTTGTTTAATTTTGAGTTTACATAATATTAAGGTATGAAATCCATGCTATTTTTTTAAATAAATAAGGTTCCTGCTTTTTTCCGCTCACTGAATGTCCAAGTCCCTTCATGTGCATGACGGCAGAATATTCAAACACCTCAGCCGGCAGTGTCTCGGAGTTCCCTTTCAGCTGTTAGCATACGCGCGGTCTCTGATGCCTCCCTTGCTCAGTGAACCTGAACTCTTTCCTGATGTGGCGTCTGTGGTCATTGTCCTCCTGAGTTTTATTTAATGGGCAAAATGATACAAACCCCGGCAATAGTTTCTATGTAAGGTGTTGACTCTTCTGTTTCATCAATTATGTGAGGACAGGCCCCAAGCAATGAAGATACTAATTTAATTTTTCCAGCACATTTGTCTTTCTATTTAAAACAGAAATTAGAACAGTTCTTTCTGTATTCAGTCACAGTTGAGCTGATTTTTTTATGTCATTTGTGAATTTGTGGTTTAAAAGACTGATGCTTGGCTGATAATTGCATCTTTGCAGTGATCTGCTGATGTTGGTTGTGTCCTTACTGTGGGTCTTTTAAAACAGTCACGGTGTTCTGCCAAAGATGAGCTGAAATCCCTGAGGAATCTCTATTGTCTGTGGCTCTAAAATGATCTGGCGCAAACAAGCCCGAATGTTTCATCTTTCCACAAGAATTTAGATATTCATAAAGTCATTCTATACGATAGTGTCTCATCTGCGAGTTTCCCTCAACACTTATTTCTAATTCTTTAACACTTATTTCTAATTACACGCAATTAACTTTAAAAAAGTAAAGAGTAAGACAAATAAGGAAAAGTCAGCGGAAACGATTTCTGCAGTAATTTGGTTGTCGTGCTCCAAGGCCATTAAGTCGAACAATTTTATTTTCGCCGTCACTTCGGAAGAGCTCAAAACCATTTCTCCTCACGGTGAGCAATTACAGGTGCAAATGAGTTGCCATCTCCAAACCTTTCAAACTGCCCCAAAATGGTGACACCGCATTCTGAATGCAAATTGGTTGAACTTTCCAAAGGAAAGGGGCAGAACTGTCAAGGAGACCCTTTGTGCGTTTGCACTGACCGCTGGCTTGGAGGAAAGTGCCATTTTTAAACTTGCTGAAATGGGCTACTCTGGGTGCACTATATGCAATCAGACTACCACTTCTCCTCGGATGTAATTTGCTGCTGAGTAGAATGGCTTCTGAAAAATGTTAGAAAACCAACTTGCGGGAAGATTAATATGTCTGCACACTTCTAGGGAACGCTTTCCATTAATGGATTAACTTGATGGAATAAAATTTTTGTGTAATGCTCCCTTTGGCTCTCGCGATTAACCGTGGTGCTGCACGCGAGAGAGAAAGCGTGTGCGTGCGTTGTGTGTCGATGTGTGCTTGTGTATGTGCGTGTCATTTTTCAGTCATGAAGGGATTAGTTTTACCTTTTGTTCCAAAATGTGGTTTTCAAAAGTTACTAGTTTATGCATTCTCATTTGAATTGCTTTGAATGTTTTTTTTTTTTTTTGCCGCGGGTACATTTCTCAGGCTTGCTGGAATAAAACTTGGACACGGTGGAAAAATATTCAACATTTAAAAAAGAGCCGAAGCCCTGTCCAGTCTCGATGAATATTGATAGTGCTCTTTCAGAGGCATTCTAGTTCAGATTCCTTTTTAAATGTCAGGTCTTGTAAAATGCAGGGCCTGTTTTAAGCTGACATTACACTTTCCCCAGCCCTGACGGCTTTTGCATTGCCAGCATTTATGGTTGGAAAAGAAGAACAGCTGGTACACGGTTTGTCCTCTCAGTCTGGCTAACTTCCTGTAGCATGTTACTCCTTACTGCTTAAAGCTCTGAAAGTTAGTTCCTGTAATTTGATGCGTGGATGATAGCACTCCAGGGCCAAAGAGAATCACAGAACCAGTTGTCTCAGATGCTTTTTGAACTAAAGACATTTTCGAGTTTCAGTTCAGTTGCCAGTAAATAATTAGCACGCGCGACGTGCTGCCCTTACCCCATTCAAAGAGATGTCACTTTGTGGGTTCGAGATCTGTCCTGGTCTGCTAGCTAACTCTGTGGCTAATTGCACGCAGAATTCTAATGCAGCTTGACAGATCGCCGACGTTTCCAGAGAGTGTGTCATTGCAATCAGTTTAATAGACCTCAGCCGATGCCGATGGATGTTAACTTAGTTGGGGGGGCAGACAGGCTTCTACTCAGTGCTCTTCTTGCATTTGGTTCCCCGTCACCAAACATGCACACGTCCCTGTCTGAACTCCCATTTCGAGACCAATCAGATGCGAGGAAGTGACCTATTTCAGAAACCTTTTTAGGCTGGGGGCAGCGAGAGAGCATTAATGGAATGCCTCAGCAGAGCATTCTGACAATGATAGAACAATCACTACTAATAATGAAACAAAGGGTTTAGACTGGCACCAGTGTAGCAGTCTTTCAGAGGGGCATTTTTTTTAATTTCTTTTTTTTTTCATTTGGCATCTCCAATCCCACCCGAATCTGGAATGCCCAATTGGTGAACTATGTACAAAGCTTGCTCGTTTGCGACCCCTTGCTGCCAACTCAGGATAGTGAAGACAGTTCACGGCTCTCCTCCGAAGCACGTGCCCATCAGCCACTGCTTCTTATACTTCTTATATTAGTTGAATCTTTGCAAGTTCAGAACGAGGGCGAAGGACATGAACAGACTTAGAATCTTCCTAACGAGCACCCGTCTCAAGCAAGGATGTTTTACATTTGATCTCAAGAGGGTAGGAATACACCCGGAAGTTCAAGCTCAATCGAATGCTCAAAGTAGATAGCAGATGATCAACTAGCGGTAGCTTCTCCATTCACCCCCATTCATTTTGCCTGACTTTTGACATCAAGTAACTTTACACTAAAAACATCATGAGCCTTCATGTCCGCAATAATATTTTCTACAGAGAAAGTACATTTTGTAGCAGACGTCCTTACTTCGTATGTAATATTATGGTCTAATAGTAAGCATATTTAGCTGATGGCACCAGGCTAGGCTAAAAGTGATGTGAAATGCTGGCGACTTTCTGTCGCACAGGACGTATATAACCGTACTGTTTAGACCCGAAGCCCAAAACAAATCATAAACAGAAGACGATTTAGCCACATCGCTAACAAAGTGAAGTACCTATGGAGTAATAATTCGCAAAACATCATAACATTGAAAGGAATCAGACTATACCAACAGATGCAATCGCTTGCTCGCTGGGAATTATGAGTAAGATACATCTACCGAGTTACTGCTTTTCAGGACGTTAGTTTACATCAGCAAGCTTACTTCGAGCCTGCGCAGTTGGTGTGGTGCCAACTGAAAACTCATTCAATTGTGCTTCACATTCTCCAGTTGAAAATAGCGCCATCCCGCCATCCACTTTTACTGTCTATGGCCGGTTTGGCTAACAGGAGGCGCTTGAGCAACGAACAAAGCTGTTTATTTATTTCCCTTTCCCGGCAGTCCCTTCCCAATTTGAAACCCTGCAGCGCGATGGCCAATTGTGCGCTACTCTGAAAAAGCTGCCGACCACTGCCGGTTGGTATGACCGGGGCTTAAACCCGCGACGTGATAGTCACTTCTGCATTGAAACACGGTGCCTTAACCTAGTGAGCTATCCAGCAGCATCAGAGGGGCATTTTAAAATTTAGACTTGTTTAGTTTGTGTTTTGATTTGATTTTTACCCACAGTTATAAACTGGCACCTTTTTTGCCAGATAATTTACCTGGCACCTTTTTTGCCAGTTATTTGAACTGTAATTTTATCACAAGTTTACAACAGAGCTCCGTGTATGTTAAGTGTAAACCACGGTACAAGCAGGACTCCACTTACAGTTAAAATCACCTGGAAACAATGTTAAATTCAGTCAGTTCATAACATTGCATTTGCATTGCTGGTTATGGAATTCAACAGAATTCTAATGCTCAGATCAGAACACTGAAAAAAGATTTCTGAACCTGTCACTTTACAGGGATGAAAGCGGATGTTCTTTTTGAGCCAGGAATTCTGTGGTCAAAGGGCAGAAATCATGACTCAGAGGACAGAAATGTCATTTAAACACAATGTGCTGGCAGCCACGTCACTGACTTTTTTTCTGATTGTGTTTTTCTCTGTCTTTTTCTCTCATAGGTAAGTGGCATTTACCTGTGCGTCTGCGCTGGGGGAGGAGAGAGAGAGAGAGAGAGCGGTAAAACCTTGCTGTTGCTGTTAAGACTGAAGAGGCCCTCACGCCTGTCACTGTGATCGAAGAGGAGACTCTAGCTGAGCTTTTCCCGCCATTTTCCTCTGCTTCTCAGAAGCCTGTGAGACAGCTCTGTTGCACTCAGGCTGCGCTCCTTCCGGCGGATTGTGTTGACTGGGGTCTCATGCCAAGATGCTGTTGGGTGAATTTGAGAGTGTGTTCTTTGCACATACCTTGGGTCTGATTTTGTCAAAAAATTGAAGAGCCTTGTGGAAAAAGTACTGAAGTCACGAAATGTTTATTTTTAGAAAACACAGTCTGAATATATAATAGATCCATAAAATCTGCTAATTGAAGACCCAAGTGCTCAAAGGACTGATATCATAAAACATCCACTTTGGAAAAAATTGAGAAAATTGACTTTGGTTACTATGAAAATCATTATCCTGCCCTTAACTCAAGGGGTGTGAAAATGGGGCTACGGTACTTTTAACACTCTGCCCTTCAATTGTTTGCTTGGTAAACCAAAGACGCGACATTTGATTAGTTGTTGGGGGGTTTTTTATGTGTCAATTACTGGTGGTGGTTTGAGTTTTTCACCCAAAACTGTTTTGACCATGCTTGAAGTGTCACTGAATTAAGATAAATGTTTGCGAAACATTGTCACAGTCTTACAATAGGGTTGCGGTGGAATATTGTAACATTGATATAATTTTTTTTGCAATGTTGTCTATTGTGCTAGCTGGGAGCGTGAACACTTTCTCTGGGTGAGACTGAGTGGCTACAATGAGACTTCTTTTTTTTTTTTTGGGACTGTCACTGTCTTGGCCTACATCCATGGATGTGAGTGAGCGAGTAAGTGATGAATTAGTCAGCTGGACAAGTGTACTTGACCCATTGAGCATTGCTCTTTCAAACTGATTTGGCAAGAAATTTCTTTTACATCAGGGGGCATTAACTGAGGATCCATGCAGTTTTCAACTGTTTTCTCTGCGATGTATATAATGGCTTCTAGACTGCACCACTGCCTATACCAGTCACAAATTGTCTACAATTTCGCACATAGATCGTGAATATGCCATATACTAGGGTTTGACCTGGTATTGCTGTGGTAAATTTCTGAGTCTGCTTGAGTGATGTTGCTCTCTAGCGCCCACGCTTCTCTCCCGGGGTGGCTCCCATATAGCTATAAAATACCTCATTCTCCTTTTTTTTTCTTTGTCTAAGAAGAAAGACTCTATTTCCAACAATTTGTTTACTTACTGTGCAAACTGGACTGTAGAGAGATGTTTTACTAACAAATCAGAAGTGGGTGACATCACAGTACTATCCCGCTGATTGGACGGCTCCAACTCAGTGGCTTTGCACGCAGACTCTGATAAAAAATTGTAGAACATGGCGGCATCTGATAACTGCAGTTACGGGGCTGAGACGTCTGTCCCAGGCCTGAGAAACGTCCATGGGTGATGTCATTGTGAGTTCGGTTTACAGTTATATACAGTTTAAGGGTTACACAGCTGAATTAGCTGCTTCTACATGTGCGTCAAGTGGGTTGCAGGTGATCAGCTGCCGTCAATAAGTGACCCTCCTGTTGTTCCGAGTGACTTTCTTTGTGTTCTCCTTGGTAATATATTCCTATATATTGAGAGTGAATAGGATCAAATAGAGCTGTCCAGTTGTGAAAATTGGTTACGGTTTCAGTTTGGTTGCTTTTTAAAGAGTTGAGTCTCGGTTTTGGTTTTATTTAATAAACTCAAAAAAGGCTCACAAATTGTGAGAAGCATGTAATAACAGAGTATATTGATTTAAAAAAATAATAGAAACAAAAGTAAATTTGCCTAAGTTGGGCAGAAACGAGTAAACAAAATGCCAGGGCTGAGACCATGCAATATGTTTCTCACAGTGCCCTAGTTCCAAAAGTTTCAAACAAGACGATATTGTGGGTGTTGACAAATTGATATTGGTAAGTCATGAATGCAGTGATGCATGCCATTGCATGGCACTGATTAGTGACAAGTTTGGACTTATTTGGGGAAGGCCCAAAACCTAATCCAATTCTATTATTATGTCTCCCCCTTCCACGGGGGGGAGACATATTGTTTTTGCCTGAATTCCCGTTGGCGTCGGCGTCTGCGTTCCCATTTGTTTCTGGAGCATAACTCTGAAACTGTTCGACTGATTCTCCCCAAATTTGATATAGAGTCTCTCCATAACATGTAGATGTGCCTATTCAGGGTTTGAACTGCTTTTGAATTTAATTTTTTCTGTTTCCATGGCAACAATTTGGACTTGGGCATATTGAAGGGTGGGACTCGTTTCTGGACCATAAGTCTAAAATGTGAAAAGGGGGAAGGGGGAGACATCTGATTTTACGGGTAAAAACCATTCTAGTTTTATTTAGTAAAACTTTATGCCATTCTAAAATAGTAAGTCTAACCCGAGTGGGAAGTTTGTGTTCCTTCAAACGTGCCACCACCCCGTACTGCCCATAGTGAGCCCCCTAAGTTTGCCCTAACACAATTGTTCTATTAATGAGAGGATGACCCATCAGGGAACAGAACTGTCAATTTCCAATACACTTGCATATTTACACTTTTGCATGCATTGTTGGAGCCCCATTTCTATAAGTTTGAAAACATATAGTCAATAAAAATCAAAAACGTGCAAGACTCGCGTTGTTTGTTTACATAATGCGGCAACACGCGTTTCTGTGAAGAGAAAGTTGGGGATTACAAAAGAATCAACCAAATATAGAAGCTGGTCACGTGGTCTCATGCAATCGGGTGTAGACGAATTCTTGTTCTGTCACCCAATATTATAGCACCGATCATTTGTAACTCCCGATTAGTCGGCATTTTGTTCCGTAAATTATTATTTTAACGGAATAAGGAATATTAACTGGAGACACCACAAGACAAAATGAACCTGGGTATATATTGATAACAAAACGGGCACAAATTAGCTGGTTTCGATGGATCGGATTTGCGTTCTGTGCTGAAGCGTACGCTGAAGTCAGCCCAAGAATTCTTGACAGTTCTGCAGCCCAAAGTCCCGGGAAGCATGAATTTGGGAAGGGACTGATTACGGGGTTTCCTCCAGGATTCTTCTGAAACACTAGCGGAGGGCTTCAGCATCCGGTCAAAACTCAGCATTATCAGGTGTGGCCAGTTTTCATTAATCAGCACGTTGGGGATGTAGGCTAATAATTGAAGCCTATGTGCACGGATTTTAACATGTGTGATGGTGGATTTCACAAATAATATGAAAACCAATTACCACTCCGGACTCCGGAATTAGAATTAAATAATCATGAAGATACAATTAGGCAGAGCAGGATGTGGTCACAGCAAACACAGAAGTTAACATCATAGTTTATCGTTTTGCAAAATGTTTCTGTGAAATTTTTTCTCTAATCGTTGCACACATTGCAAAGCAGCGCGTTTTACTGCCGATGGCTAATTTTTTTTCATTGGAAAACGTGTTCATCAAGCAAAATGATTGACAACAGTACAAGAATTATTTGCGCTCATTTAAACTTAACAAGGAGAACTGGCGACACCTGATTGTCCTTGGAATTTTTGGAGTTTATATGTAAAGTCATTTTACATAGGCGTGGTGGCTCCGTGGCGGCACGCCACGAACCAATACATGAAGCGGAAACCCTGGATTATAAACACCGTAACAAACACACAACTGATACTTATAAACATATTTTCATAACAAAAAATACATATAAACAAGTAATTTTATTATAAGAAATATCTATTACCTTCATTTTGTGTTTGAGCGCAGCTTTCTTTTCGAGAGCTTTTTTTAACTCCTTTGCCTCGGCCTTGTGCGTTGATTCAACATGCCGTGTGAGGTTGCTGGTGTTGCCATACTGTGCTGCAATTTTCCTTTGGCCCGTACTTACAGATTGCATATTTTTTGTTTTTTCCCCGGTTTCTCAAAATATAGCCACATTGAGCTTTAATGTTTTTCGTCCGCATCGGCCATGAGTGACGCTATGTTGTGATTGTTCACAAAATGTGAACTGAAACCGAAAGTAACGTTACGGTTGTTTGCGCGCACGCTCGGTCGTGACTTCCGATTTTTTCCGACTTCCGAGACCGAGTTGGTTTTTCGGTTAACCGGACAGCTCTAGTGTCAAATAATTGCCGCCAATTCAAGGAATTTTACTGTCTGCCCTTCCAGCTTCTTCTTGATTAGTGGAGGTTGTATCTGAGTTTTTGCGTGTGCGAGTGCGTGCGTATATGCGTATGGTTTTGTGTCCGTGAGTGAGAGAGAGTGTTCTCGGATATTCAGTCATACATAAGAGGTAAAAATGATCTGGGCAAATGGGTTTAATGAATCAATATCCACATTAACGGACTGGGTGAATTTTTGCGGATAGTCTGGTATTCAGTCAAACTTCGGGGATAAATGCATATGGACAAATGAGGTAAATTAATCAATACCCACATTGAAGGACTGGCTCAATTCTAACAGGTTTTGTCATTCACTCAAACATAAGGGCTTGAGGTATCTGGGCAGATGAGGTAAATTAATCAATATCCGCATTCACCGACCGTGTGGATTGTGGCAGATAGTGGTTCCATCAGAGTGAATGTGGTGCTTCAGGGTGGCTGTAGGTAATGAGCTGGAGTTGCCTGTGGTTATGAGCTTGTCCTTGGCTCACCGTCAATTCTAAGGGATAAAAGGATGAGGGGTGGGGGGGAATGGGACACTCCAGACTGGTAATTATGTTTTCGTTTGCGTTCTTCCTTTTGAAGAGCCATACTCATTACTAGAGTCTGAACATACACCCTTATAACTGGCACAAGAAAAAATACCTAAAACTTTTCTGTAAAATTACTTTTTATTTCACTTAAAGTCATTTTTTCCTGCTATTAGAAGCAGTTGTGCTGAATGTACAAGCTCCATGGTGTTCTTTAGTTGAACTTGCTCTTTGTATGGTGGAGTTTGTGACTTTATTACTCTGTATAAGTACATTGTTGATTTATCTGTAAATTACAGTATTGCTGCATTAAAGTGCTTCTAAAAGTAGATTATGGGGGAAAAAAGGCATTCTGAGAAGAGTCGCACCTTCCAGGGGTCAGAAATTAAAAGTCGAGCTATGGCTTACCTCCACTCATGAGTTCAGCCTGCTGTTGTCCCTGTTATGAGTTCAACTTCCTGGCTGAAATGTTGTTCTGTTTACAAAATCCCGCAGGTTGGAGCAAAAACTGTGGAGGAATTTAACTTTCGAAACCTGGAGTTCTGAACCTCTAGTTCTGGGATATCAGCTGAAAGGTCCCCTATTTTGACACCAGGTGCACTGCTAATTAGCCATTATGAGCCAGTTTAAAATCTCCCCTTCCTGACGTCACAAGGGGGAGTGACCACCCAGAATAGTGAAATCTGAATGACTGCTTGGCTGAAGTTGATCAGTTCTTCCTGCTTCTGGTTGGGTACTTCCCCATGTGATGTCCAGAGGGCAAAGATTTTGAAATGGCTTGTAATAATTGGCTGTGCACCTGGTGACATAATTGAGGACCATTAATTTTAATGTTGCTAAGCTCCTTAGGGCTTTGACAATGCAGTAGTCTGTTTGGTGCTATCCTTTATTTCTGGAAAGGTACTGCTGACTGGGTGGACAGGGGTGTGTTTTGTCACCCTGGTCATGTTTGTGGTTTTAAGTGACCTGCAATAATATGCATTTCACGCTTTGTGTTTACGTTTTTTACTTACACCTTGTTTAGTCTTAGTCAATCCGCTATTGATATTTTTGTCAAGCTGCACTTAAAGCGATACTGGAAAGTGGCTCGTCTGTATTGTCTACCAAGTTGTCATATGAGCACAGAAAATGCTTTTGAGTTTGTTAGAAGCAAGATTATTGTCAATATTATACAATTGTTCAGTATCAGCCCATTAGGAGAAATTTCCGGGGTTTAGCACCATCCCTTTTAACACTGATTCGGTACTTGCTCAACTTGGTAAGATGAGGTCATTAAGACAAAATATCTTTGATAGCCAAAGTTGAGGACAACATTTAATTTAATTTCAGCCCCAATGAAGACTACAATCGGAATTAAATTGTCCATTTAATTCAAAGGGAATTGTTGACAGAATCCAGGGAAATGCTAGTTGCAGTATAGCAGATGTGGTGATTTTAGATTTAATGAATGTACAGGATTCTCATGAATGTTTATCCTGTGTTCTCTGATGGCTTTGTTCGGCAAAATAATTTCTTTAAAAATAATATACTTGTTGGAATCTGAAAGTTGGTGAGAAATGTAAAAGTTTTTGAGCTCTTCAGAAGAGACTGTTGATGCTCCTGACTCTGGGGGCAGGATAGACAAAGGAAGCGAATATCTCGAGGTTTGAGTTATGCAACAGAGTGCCATCTGGACTGTTCTGACCGAACAGCTTAGTTAAGCGCCATCAGTTAGCGACTGGCTTTGTCTGGTCTTATCTGGGCCCCTGAGAGTCCCACACTCATATATTTTTGAGTTGCTCTATCACTCTATCCTTACCTTTCGTCCTGGGAGTCCCACACTCATCCATTTTAAAGCTGTTCTCTCACTCTATCCTTTCCCATCTACCTGAGATTCTCACACTCATGTTTTTAAAGCTGCTGTCTCATTCCCTTGTTACCTCTGTTTTCAGAGCTCCTCTATTGCTCTATCCTTACTTCTCTTCCTGAAAATCCCACCTCTCATGGCTCTATCATTCAATCTTACCTGTATTACTCCTGCCACTCATTTTTCAAGTGTATCACTCAATCCTTACCTTTCTTTTTGTAACAAAATAAATATTGTGACGAATTTTTTGTTAGTATGGAATGCGCGTGTGGGTTCCCGACAACAGGAAAAAACTCCAGTAAACCCACCCTTTTTGTACGTGGTTTTTGTGCAGGCAGAGGTAACCTAAACTTGGTTATCGGGACAGCAACAGACAAAGTTGACCCGGCCGACTGGGTCCCTCCCATTTCCCTGAGCAGCGCAAAGCCAGTTGTGACGTGGCTGCTGGCCACAGTCTTCACTGGCTCGGCTGAGTTCGATCCAAGACTGTGGGGGTCACTCTTACTTTACCAACCCAGCAGTCCTCCACTCAATAATTGATTTCAGCAGCTCATAGTATTTATGTCCATCAGTATTAAATGTTTGGCACTTCTGGTGTGATGGGTGTCCACACGGCCATTCCGCGCTCGCAATTAATGAGTTAAGAGCAATGCTAAGGTAATCCATTATTCTCTGCTCTGACTTTCTGCTTGATTTAAAGAATGCTCAAAACCTCGCTGATCTTGGCTGTTAACAGCATACCGTCAAATTAATTATGCATATATGCACCGGGAAGTATTACACTTCACGGTAAGCGCGGGGTGAAAGTTTTCAGCAGCACTTAGAGTTACGGCTGAACAACTCTCTGCGCTACGTGCTATTAAGCACTGATAAATGTGAGCCACATCACTTCATATATATGGTCAGTGGAACAAAAAAAAGTGATTTTCACTTTTGTTCAAAGCCCTGTACTTTTAAACTGCAATCTTATACCACTTTATTACTTACTGAACGTGTCTGTCGTGCTGTGAACGTCCTCCTTCGAGGAAAGGCACTGGACACAACTGGTTATCTAGCCAAAAATATGTTGTACAATTGCAGTACATAAGCTCCAAATTATTCTCCGCTACCAAGTGGAGGGAGGAAATAGGAATGAATGTTGTCACTCCACATGTCCGCTTGTCTGTCCGTCCGTCCATCCGTCACGCTTCTAATTACTTCAGCCGTATTGTCATTGTATCCTTTCGAGCTCATGGTGCCACAGTATAAAACCAAAATACAAACTCACTGTCCAATGAATTATGGCACTCACTGTCTAGCTTGCATTCATCTGCAAAAAAATAATCTGAATTTTCCTTGGGGAAACCTCAAATTCTTTTTTTGGAACAAACAGCCCAGGAGTGGCACAAGGAAGGATGGAAAGAAGTAAAATATAATAGACTGGGACGAGCCCCTAAACACTGAACATGAGTTTTTATTCCCCAGTGAAAAAATTTCACCCTTAAAAGAGAAAATTGGTGGAATGTGCTTTGGCAATGTGCCCTCTGTGTGAAGAACTATTATCCAGTCAAGTTTGTCTAACTGCGTGGTTTGAAATATTATGATTGTGATATAATTCTGAACATGCATTTCAACAGTGTTTCTCAAACCTCTCCTGGAGTACTCTTTGTCCTGCGGATTTTAAATCTCTCCCTGCTCCAGCTCAGGTGATTCAAATGATCAATTTGCTTGTTATGGAGCGGCTCCAGGGGTTTTAACAGCCTGATCATTTGAATCATCTGTGCTGGAGCAGAGAAATACTTAAAGCATGGAGGACAAGCGGTACCCCAGGAGTGGACTGGGGAAACGCATTATACGCATTATAATACGTTACGCGTTCTTTTTCACGCTATGCACCTCTTTTGTAGTGTTTGTGTTCTGCTTGAATCTTTATTGGGAGTAAGAAATAGTATTTAGCGGGAAAAAAAATGTAGAAATTCTGAAAATTTGCCAATTAATGTCCTTTTTCCCCCTCTCAAGCGGCATGAAGAACTGAACAAGAGGAACTCAGGTTCTTAACTGGGGTGTGTTTTACATTGTTCGCCCATTCACAGTCAGTGTTTCTAACTATGTAAGTTAGCATCTGTGATTTCGGGAAATGCGCCCCTGGTTGACTGCAGTCTTACTTGAAGCACACACCGTGTGAATGCGTACTTCGCTTATAGAACCCGTGTAACACTCTGAACACTCACTGATAGTGTCTGGCAGCATGCCAAGGAGCAAAGCCGTAGCTAATGCAAAATGGGGGCCTATTTGATATTAAACTATCAATTTGTTGTATGAGTCGCATTACTCATTGTGTTGTCTTTTTTCTTGTCTGTGGTTATGCAGTTATCTACATGGCCAGTAATTAATCTCGACAGCTCGTGCGGCTATTATCTAATGCAAAATTCTGAAACACTAAATTAGTAAATGCTGTTATTGTACAACTATGCGGTCATATTTAATTACTTACAGCGAGCTTATTTGTAATGTAATTATGGCAGAACCGTGCTTAAACTGAATAGGGGCCGGTGGATAGCTTCGCTGCCCTAGAGCCCTTGAGTTGAGATAATTCTTTCACATTTGCAGAATTGCAATTAAAGTAAGCCGTTGCACTTTAATGAACACTGATCCGTCATTTGCATTACATTACTGGCGAAGCGTTCAAAGCCCCGCATATACGGCTCGTTGTGAAAAATTAATGAAGATAAGAAGTAAATGCTGATTTTAAAAATGAACTACACCGTGCTTGCGAAAGTACTCTGCATTTTTATTGAGGGTGCCTTAAATAAAGTCTTTTGTATGAAGGTGTATCTTATATAAAAAGTTTTATAGTCTGAAGTCATGCACAATAGACTTCTTTTCCCCATCTCCATATTCCACTCAAATATTTAGAATATTCAAAACTTAATGAACCCTACACACGCTAAGGACCATTGAGGCTGATGATTAAAAGCGCTGTAAAATGTCCGGTCGGAGCGGCTGTTTGCCTCAGTAGAGGTGCTTTTCTCTGTAATGTTTTTGATAAATGAGCCTTAGCTGTGACATTGAGCGGGTCTGCACCTCCCTCCGTACACCTTTCATTCTGAGCATTTACACGTGTTCCTGTGTCGAGTCTTTGTTCGCTTTCCACCTCACAAAAGCGCTCTGCTCAGAGATGTTTCATTTCCTTATTTACTTATTTAAACTGGGGTTGAGACGCTTTGTTTGTTAAGCAATGGGCATCCTTTTTGCGTTAGCATGTTGCAAGATTGTGTGCGCAGTTATGATGAGACCATTTTTTGGTTAAGGCCGTTCTTTGATCAGGTGGCTAAATGAACATATAAACAGCGTTTTCATAATTACGGTGAAGTGTACGTATCGGGTTTGGAGAAATACCATACTTTACATGAGTAATGATTTCCAACTATGTAGACACTTTATTATTGTTGCCAAAAACCAGGCTATTGGTGGGTATGTAGGCCAAAATATAGCCCTTGAATACAAACTCTATATCCAGAGCTTGTTATTGCTTAGACACGTAATTGCATCCGCAGCAATATTAGCACCATGTGTTTTGCGCAGGAGGCGGCCAGTCGGCTCGCGGTGTTAGGCTATTTGTCTTTAAAACTGTTAAGTCGCCATTCTACGCAAGTTTGGCGACTTTTGGTGCGCCTCAACCGTCAAGATTTACTGTCGCCCTCGCACTCCCCAACTCATTCTTGTATTAACTTCACTAACAGTACCCCAGATAGCAAGCTCCTCCGCTCCGGATCTGCCCCGGCTCTGAGCCGGATCAGCTGGAGCCGGGGCAGATCCGAGGCAGATCCGGAGCGGAGGTGCTTGCTATCTGGCACATTACCATTTTATTTATTTATTTTTTGTGATTTTTTTTTTCCTACACTGAATAAACCCCTGCTGTGTGGAATATTTTGTATTCAGGCCACATCTCTGTGGCCTTCGAAATTTAGTGAAGGTGATGTATGCTAAGCCTAGCCGTCAACGAAGCTCACGAAGGATTAGCGATCCTGTTAAATGACGTTGCTTGCATTTTTGAAGGCAAATGGATGGATTACGCAGCATATGACTATGCGCACAGAAGCAAAATCTTAGAGACACTTTGGGGAAAATGGGTTGTTTGTTGATTGTTGTCTGATGGCAGGACACAAGTATTGAGGTTGACTGCAGTCTCACAAGCAAATGAGATCTGTCAGGTCTGAGCGGGATTACTTTTCTGCATCGGAGCGTTTCGGCGGACAGACGTTTGTAACACAGCCAGTGGGAATTCAAGGGTGGAGGTGTAAAAATGCTATTTACCTGCTGCTCCGGAACAGGTGTGCTATCTTCAAACTCTATGTTCCTTCCACCCTTTCACATTTGAATTTCAGTACTACTCTTTTCACCTTCTGGATTTTTCTTTTTTGGTGGTATATGTCCTAAGATATTCCAGATGATGGGGCGGGCTTGCTCAGAAATATGACATAGAGAAAAAAACTAGAAAAACCCCCTTTCTCATGGTTAGTTGGCTGTAACATCCAGGCATGGCAAGAACAGTGTATGTAGTGCTTTAACCAACTTGGATGCGTATGATTTCTATGCCAAAATGGTTAGTTCCTGTTGTGCTGTTGGCTGTGAAAACCATTCAGACTCTGCAGAAATATGTTCTTTTTATTCTCTCTAAAACATTAGTCTTACTGATATTTATGGATAAATATTTGAGTTTTTTTTAACTATCAGTTTACCTGATTTTGATCAAATTGGTTATTTAGGCCCAAGAGCAACCTTATTCTGTTTTTCTTAGTAAACACCCCTGATTAGAAATTAATAATATGTGTGAAATGCATTTTGCCATGACCGGAAGCTGGCGCTAATGACCATGGCGGAATGCACCAAGAATAGAGAGTATACGATTTAATTTTTCCTTTATGCCATTTCTCTGAAAGCTAGGACTTTCATCTGAGAGCCCTGTGGTCAGGTGTCTGAATCCCAGCCTCACCATTACCGGCTGAGGCCAGAGGTCAAAAATTGGCGTGGCCTCGCCGGAGATAATAGGGGTTAAGCTGGGTAAAAAATGAGTTAGTTCATTGTCTGTCGTGACCACTCGGCCAGGCGCACGTAGCTATATGAACTAAATTGTGGGCTGACTGCATCATCCCCCGATGGTATAGGCAGTGAGTAATTGGTGGTGCGACTACATTTTGTAAAGAAGCGAGTGCTAACCGTCACGAGACTGGCCGGAATCATGTGCCATGGCATCTTCCTCCTGAGAGGACGGAAACGAGTCGCTTTGCGGTGGACTAGACAGGCTGTGCTCAAGATGGTTAAAAATCCAAAAAAATAGTTCAGAAAGGGACATTGTGCCATACACCACAGGCCAAAAGTCTGGGGCCACCCTCAGATTTTTAATGGTGCACCAAGTACAATGTGACCCCTTGGTTTTGGGGAAGGTATTTATAAAGCCTGCCTTCTTGTTACATAAAATTGTTCACTTCCTAGTGACATAAAATCACGTGACACAAAGGCATTGGAACTCAATTATAACACATTGTGGTCAGTGATCAATCAGTCAAGACAGCTTTAAAATGTGGTCTGAGGTCTGGAATTCACCCAAAACCTATTGGCTTACTAGACTTTATGCACTTAAGTCATTTCATGTGCAAAAAAATAAGGAAAGAACAGTTGATGTGTGATTTTATTTATTTATTTTTTATTTGAGGGGGGGACCCAAACCTTTGGCCTGCTGTGTAGATAATGCAGGCTTTAGGCCTTAGAGATCAGGCACGTCCAACATGTCCACTCCTGTGGACCTGCCACCCCATCTTTCTGTGATGGGAGATGTCAGCGACTTGGCTGGTGTGAGGTCACACAGGTACAGCTCTGCCTCAGGTTTTATGGCGGTAATTAAAGCCCGTATGTGGATAGCGAGTCACCTTGCCATGTTTAGCCTGGGCTAAATCGTCTCGTGCTTGTGTGGCTCTTAAAAAGTAATTTGACTCAAGGCGCAGACTCTTCCTTGCCCTGAAGTGACACAAAATACTTATAAACTTAAATGTTTGTATCCATTTAAGGGCACCTTTTATGGATATTTTTTGGCTGCTACCTAAGAGGCTGAAGGTCGAAATTACAGCGCTCCAGTAAACTCGTTAGATATCAAAGTAAGGTCAGCTCACATACCTTATTTTAATTTCTTTCATTGATTTGAAGTTTGAAAAAGTAAATGATGTTTTAAAGTAATGCCCATGCAACTAGAGTACTCACGTGTTACTGAGTGGTGACACTGAAGCGTCTTTATAAAAGACTAAGCAGTTTAATCATAACTGATGTGTTTCTATCGCACTAATGAATCCTACTGCCAGCTAGCTGGCTGGGTTCATAGCATGTTTCTGTTGAAGAGGATTATATCAGCTTTTCTCCTGATGGTTTTTCTGGTCTGGCCAGTGAAGTCTTAGCCTTTTTTAATGTGGCACAGTGGGGAAGCAAAACTCTAAGTCACCTTCATCAATAACACCATTCAAGTCTACTTCACCGCGAAATATAACCTATGGTCCACTTTACAAATAGCACAAACAAGGCTAATCTCAGAAATAACACAACCTCAGGTGCTCCTCGTAAATAACTAACTGCCGGGTTGACTCACTTAGTTAAGGTGCCGCTTTGAGGAGCAGTAGTGACTACTATGACGTGGGTTCGATTCCCGTGTGTACCAACCAGCAGTGGTTGGCAGCTTTCCCAGAACAGCGCATGATTGGCTAAAGTGCTGTAGGGATGCAAATTGACCTATGGCTAAGCCCCGTCCCCTCCACTGACTCAGACAAACAATAACCATTTCAGAACAGGGCTAATGGCTGGTATCACAGTCGGAGATATTTTTCTGGATACTTTCGATGATTTTTGGCAATAGAAGGCTCAAATATCACTAAGAAGTCAGCAAATAGGGTTACACTATGCAATGGAGGGATACATTGATGAATTTAGAGTGAAGAGGGTCAATGAAAAGTTTAAATTAGAAGCTAAAATTTTCAGGTCTTAGTGCAAACGCGATCAACCACATCTCATTTCTGTCACCCTCTCACACAAGATAGTAGATCAGCATGGTTCATTCACCGCAGGGTAATAAATTCAATTTACATATTATTTTTGCCAGGTGCCGAATTTAAGAAATCCTACCTGACGTGACTGAACTCCTTCTAAGTAAACAAGGTGACATGGTGAACAACGCAGCCAAGAGCTCACATTAAGCCAACTTCCATCAACACTGAAGTTAGCCATAGAGTTTACTAACTTTAGCTAACGTTAGCTAACTTAGCGATGTAAAAGATACCTTTACATTAATCTCCAGCGAAGTTGGAACGCGATGTTGACTTAGCTTGGAACAAATGTAGACATCCTTGTTTACCTTTGTTAGATACGTTAAGCTGATAGCCGGGTCTTCCACAAAGTTTTGAGATGCTTCCACATCAGAGGCAAAACAAATTTTTTTCAGAACGGATTACATTCAAAGTCAATGCAAAGATGCGAATATGCACGTATTTGTGTGCTTGCATTGACTTTGAATGTAATCTGTGGCGCAAAAAATTCATTTTTTGTCCGGTGTGAAAGCAGCTTTATCCAGAGGAGACACTTCTCTCAGTTTTGATGTGGCTTTGGGAAGGGTATAAAATACCCTCCATCGACCAGTCTTTCTGGATACCTTGTATTGGAGTTAAATTTACCCCAAGCACAGCATTTGACCATTTTTTTTTCACTTAAAAACATTTTAAAACCCCATGAAAGCAAACAATTCTGAGTTTCCATGATGCATTTCAATGGAAGTTCAGACTCAGAATGTCCGAGTATATGGGGAGGGAATACGCACTGTGATTTGCTCATCGCATTTGAGGGCGGGGCTTAGCTATAGGTCAGTAGGTAAGGGGCTGCTGGGAAGGGAAATTATAAATGATTGCTTTGTTCATTGCTCAAGCGCTACCGGTTAGCCAGCCGGGCGCTGGTCGGTGAGATTCTAAGCTTGCTCATGATCGGGTATCCACCACCCTCGTTCTGAACTTGTGACAGTTTCGACTAATGAGTCTGCTTTGGAGGAGGGCAGTGAACTGTCTCTCTCTCCTGACCTGGCAACAAGGGGTCGCATACAAGCAAGCCTTGTACATAGTTCTCGGATTGGGCATGCCAGATTCGGATTGGAGATGCCAAACCCCAGGTCCACGTCACGTTGAAACAGGATCTCAATGGCACCTGACTCTCAAATACATGGCAGGCATTAGGCATGTGAAATCAACTCCAATTCATCACTGTTGGTTGGAAGCCAGTTTGCTGCGGAGCAAGTGCTGGAGAGCACCTTTGGAATGCAACTTGGACCCGATTCAGAGCCTGGACGTTCCCCTAAAGCCAGCCTTCGAAAGTGACTTGGAACAGAGTCAAAGCCTGGCCATTCCTCTGAACCGCCAATGAGCTGTAGGCAACTCCCGGAGTGCATGGAGTTCGCCGTTTTCCTTGTGTGGTGTCCTAAAACTGGCACACGGACTAGTCACGTGTGGCCAGGTAGCTCGTGCCAACAACATCTGTATCATTCTCACATAGAAACTGCAAAAGGAAGCCCTTTGATATGCCAGGAACAGACGATGGCTTTGAAACATTTGGACTAACAGAAGATGTGCTGCCAAATGTGAGTGGAGAAAAATCAGCAATCTGAGGTGGCGCTGATCCAGCCGACAAGTCGGCTACAAAACGTAGCTTGGGGACGCGGTACCTTTTAGTGCTCTGGGAATCTTCTCAATTTGATCAGGCCGACTGAGCCCGGCATGGCTTCCACTGCACTGAGGGAAGAGAACTGTCCTTTCAGCTGAATTATGGGACTTGGAGTTTATACAAGAGATAGTGAGGAGAGAAGAATGGGGGACTCAGTTGGCTAGATGAGCCATGAAAACCCAAGGGTGGGGTAATCCTGCCACTGGTCACTTTCTCTGTGGAAATTAACAAGAAAAATACAATGACTCAGACTGAATGGAGGATAGTTGAAGTGATCCTAGCCCAGAGGTATACTCCTGCTACAGGCCTCTAATGAATCACCGGATGAATCAGAGGGTTGAAGAGCCAGTTTCAAAATGTTTCACTGCATGTATGAATAGAAAATACCATTACAATACAGAGAATTACTGGATTACATTCATGATAATGCCTGACATTAAATGAGCTCATGAAAAGCTACAACGTGGTAATGTAAGGACATGATTTTCGAGCAAAATATTGTTGTTTTGATTATTTTTAATAACTTGTGTATCCATTAACCTTTCCTGCCCGCAACAGCAGCTCTCCCCTTTACCAGACATCTGCATGTCGACCTCTCGAACCCACCCCCAACCAATCAACTCTAATTTAATTAGCATCCAGAGCTCTCCCGAGCTTTAAGTACCTCTTACTATACAAAACTCTTTCTCATTTCCACACAGAGAGGTCTCTTCAGATACTAACTTGCGGTGTAATAAAAATGCTATTTTAAACAAGCAGCAACGACTAAATGCGAAATGCGCCAGCAATCCAGCACGTTCACCTCAGAGGCCTGGCCTGGCATTTTTACCGTTATTTCCATTCATTTCGCTGATTAAAATGATCAAAATATGAGTTGAAAGAAATTGAACATGGAATTCAGAGTCCCGCTTTCAGGAACAAAACAGACTGGGACCCCTGGAGTAACGTGACACTTGACATGACAGAAATGTGAAAGCCGGTGCAGGAAATAATTTGAAAAGAGGTAAAAGGAAACTGTGGGTGGATTCAGCAGGTGCGTCGTGAATTTGTTTATCTGAGCTTGTGAGCTTGGATGTGGCGTACAGTGATTGAAATGGCTTTGGCGTTTGCGAATGGTTATGTACGAGAGTTGTACAGTGTGTTTTTTTGTGCATAAGCTGAAAATTAAATTTAAACCGTTCTTGATGAGGTCTGTATTTGTCGGGCAATATTCGTTGCGCCAAGTCTGTAGATAATTTGACTGATGCATACGCTGTAATTATATCACGTATGAACAGTCCATTTGGCCTTGTCTTGTATTTGCAAAACTAGTTTCTCAGAGAATTCACAGTTTCGGCTGCAGTGCAGCTGCTTCCCTCCACTGTGAATAATGACAGTGTTTTCTGAGATAGTCCGATAACAGACTTTCTCTGTCGATTGTGATTATGGGTCTTCTGCTCAACATTTTGCTAGGATGCAATTGCTGCTGAGCCCAAAAACTGTGTGTCATAGTGAAAGAAATAAAGGTGAATATCTACAAGGAGGGATGCACAAGAATAAGCCCTAGGACCACCAATATCCCGTCATTCCTCTCTCTAATGTGGTGTGATATGCCTACAGAAAAAGACCATCAGACAGTGTCGATATCGGGCAATTTATGAGCCAAATCCGTAAGTTTAATAATTTCCCAGAACATCACCAGCCCGTGGATATCTCTTTAGCATTGCTGCTCGTTGCTTGGAATCACTGTGGTGTTGTAGTGAAGCCCTGTGTTTGTGCCAAAATTACCACGTGGGACACATATAGAAATTTAACTGAGATAACAGCACTGGTGACATTTGCTACAGGCCAGGAGTATAATAAATGGGGCGTCTCTCCCTGATTGCCCCCGGGTGGCCAATCGGGATCGGTTAAACGGAGGAAGATGAAAGGTATGTATGGCGTACGCTCAGAGAAGTGTGATCTTTTTTTTTTTCTAACAATGTGCAATGTTGTCACAGCAGCTGTTGCAATGTAAACAGGGATCAACAAACATGGGAATATGTGCTCACGTGCTAACGATTGGTCTGTTTATGACTGAACAGTGCACCAAGGGTTTTTGAGCGTGCTGCCATCTCCCTGCTATCTGTTCGGCACGTGTACATACAGTCACTCATTAACCCTTTAAAAACAAATAATGCCACAATGGAGAATCTACAGCACTGGGACTAGGATGCATGAATTGGGTTCAGACAGATAATGGATAGTGGCTTTCTCTCACTGACATCAGTCCTGCAGTTGGGCACTTGACCGAGACCCTTGACCTCAGAATGCTTTAAGGCAATTGGTCCCTAGTTGTTGCAATAAACCAGGGATACTCAGTCTTTCCCAGAATGAGCCGGTGTGGGTGCAGGCTTTCATTCTAGCCATGCAGTTTCACACCTGATTCTATGGCAAGAGCTTTAAAGGTCCCTTATTATGTCAGCAGGTGCGCAGCCAATTTTTTATTACAAGCTATTTGAAAATCTTTCCCCTCTTGACATCACATGGGGAAGTAACCAACCAGAGGCAAGACGAACTGATCACCTGCAGCCAAGCAGTCAGTTAGATTTCCTGATTCTGGGTGGTCACTTCCCCTCGTGATGTCAGGTAGGGGAGACTTTGCACTGGCTCATAATGGATAATTAGCTGTGCACCTGGTGGCATAATAAGGGACCTTAAGGGTTGATTAGCAGAATCAGGTGTGTGACTGCATGGTTAGAATGAAAGGCTGCACACGCACTGGCTCATTCTGGATGAGAGTGAGTATCCCTGCAATAAACTGTATCTAACTTTGGGCTGGAGTATCAGCTAAATGACTAATGTAGGAATGCAGTGGCGCGTGACTCCCGATGACTGTTTGGTTTATCTGGGGCCCGGTGCAATTAAAGTGATAAAATGATTAATATTATTTGTTTGCGGATCCTGGCCCTCATCATTAGAGGGTTTTAAGGGAAATGTACTGGCTCGACAGAATTGCCTGATGGAGGGGATGATGGAATGAGAAAACCTATCGTGAGACTCAAAACATTTTTCACAATTAATGTGCGAGGCAGTGATAGAAATTTAGCCTTTGGGCTGTTTGGCAGTTAACATAAAAGGACAAACTGGAAAGAGCAAATAAGAAAAGAACCAAATGAAATTAGTCAAAGTGGTACAAATAAAGAAATGAGCCGATACATGTCCCCTCGCAGCTACCATGTTATAGAAGCGACATCCATTTTGTTTAGAGCCTACAGTCTGTCCCTTTTATCCTTGCAGTCCTATGTGCTTTCAGTTCCTTTTGAGCTGTGAGATATTTCTGTTCACCAGTGGCTCTGCGCTTTTGTGTTGCTGAAGGTAGCTCTGATGTCTGCTTTTGTGGAGAGCTCTGAATAAGCGAAAGCTGTGTAAAAGTAAAGGCATAAAGACAGCCTTTTCTCCTCGGAGAACGTGAGGCTTTTTTTTCATCCGTGGAGGGAAGGTATTGACCAGCTACTATTGTGTTGTTTGTGCTGTGTCTTTCCCTGCTTCCTTAAAAAGCCTTTTTTTTTGGGGGGGGGGGGGGGTTTATCTTGCTGTTAGATTCAAAGTATCGCTTGTTGAAAAATTTTTGCCTCTGAATAAGTCGGTGGTCGTATTGCTTTGATGTTTAAGAGCAATTTCATTAATTAGCAAGCCAGCGTAGGATGGGCTCCCCCACTATAGCTGGGTTTCTACTGAGATTTCTTCCCACTGGGGAGTCTTTTCTCCTTACTTGGAGTTTTTATCATTTTTTTACCTCATTTGATACTTTGGGGATGCGGCCAGGCACTATCCTTCTTTACTCTAAAGCGTCTTTGTGACAGTCCTTCTGTGCTATTAAAAAAAAAAAAATGGTAACACTTTACTTGAAGGTATCGTCATAAGAGTGACATGACACAGTTATGAACATGTCAAAAACATTATGTCAATGTCATAAACGTTGTCATTAAGTGTCATTCGGTTTTTGAGATGACAAGTTGACATTGTTTGGGTTGTCTTGATTATGACAACTTTGTCAAAAGAGTGACGTGACACTGTCATAACTGTAACATGGCACATGCAACAGTTATGACAGTGTCATGTTACTCTTATGACGGTACCTTCAAGTAAAGTGTAACCAAAAAATTAAATTGAATGATGGTATTTACTAAGGTGGGGTACATTTTCCAAAAGCGTAGTTGCTAACTAAAATAGCAACTTACATAATTCTTTTATTCACAGTCAATGGTCCTAACTATGTAAGTAAGCATCTGTGATTTTGGGAAATGCACCCGTGGATGATCCAGGGGTCAGAAATGCGATCCCACTGTAGGGGTTGGAATCAAATGCAGGAGTTAATTTCTAATTTCTGAATCTGAATTTTTCACCTTTGAAAAAAATGACTCAAGTTGGTATGACTCACATTTTGTTATGTTTTCAGTGAGAGATTCAAAGTTTTAACTTGAGTCTGGAAACTCAAATGGCATGATGTGAATTGCGGGAAAAGAATGACATTTCACCTCACTGTAGAATAGTGATTGAGAACATTTAAGTTCTATTTGGCAAAAAAACATTATTGATGTTTAGATGATGCGCTAATCCAGAGCGACTTTCAACACAAATGTGCGTTTAGCAGGAACAAAAGCATTGTAAACCCTAGAGGGACATTGCACTGCAAAATAAACATTTGAACTAATTGGTTCTTTTTTCCCTCCAAGGGAAGTACAGGGAAGCTAAGTTTAGGACACATCCAATTAAAAAAATAAAAAGAAGAATTAAAAAGAAGCAGCACACAAGTGTTGCACAACTGTGGGAACTGAGCATTAGCTGTGAACTCCAGGAACCACATGACTGTTGCACAAAAAAGATGGCAAGAAGTTATCATGGAATAAGTTGATCATTTTGTTGAATCTCAGATTAAGTTTTTTTTTTTTTTTTTCCAAAAAAAGGTGTTTGTTTTGATTTTCCCTTCATATCCAACTATTATACTTTAATGTTTTCGGCAGGCTAAAACTTGACTGACAGTATGCAGTATTTCTGGTCCCTTTCGGTGTTTAAAGACATTTTAGTAAAGAAAAACTTGATTCCTCTTACCTGCTAACATAAATGGGGCAGAGGTTTGAGTATGTGAATAAATGGTGCGCGTGTGCATGTGTGCCTGTGTTTGTGAATCTGTGTGAGTGAGTGAGTGCGCGTGCGCGCGCGTGTGTGTGTATGCGTGCGTATGTGCTTGTGTGTATCTGTTTGTGTGTGTGTGTGTGTGTGTGTGTGAGAGACTTGTGATGCATTGATGACCTGTTTATTGTGCATTCCCTGTCCGCGTTCCTATGCATTCTGGGATATACTGCAGCCTCCCCTGTGGCTGTGGCCCAGATGGAGCGGGATGCATTATGGATGAATGGACAGCCCTCACTCCTAAAGGGCCTCTCCTCTCCATGGTTTGGTGGTGAAATGCTATTGAATAATGTGATGAAAAATTGCCCTGGTGGATAACCTGTGCTGATAAGCAGCCCCCATTCATGGGGATCTCTGAGAGATTACAGACAGAGGCTGCCAGGACTGTTATTTCTCTGTGATTCTCACACACACACACACACACACACACACGCGCGCGCACACACACTTATGCGTACGCACACACACACACACACACACACAGACGCTCCTCTGTTCTTTCAACTCGAAAGATGGGCCGATATCACCGCTCTTAAACTAAAATATTGAAATATTGACCATAATTAAACTTGTCCCTGGCTCAAAAGCAGCTGTCGCGGTACAGTGTTGTTTGTCCGCGTGTGTGTGTGTGTGTGTGTGTGTGTGTGTTCAGGCCAAAAATGTATGCCAGAAAATACACTACAGGCCAGAAGTTTGGAAGCAAGTCCAATACAGGTCAAAAATTTGGAAGCAACTTCAAGTTTCTGTTCACAATGCCTTTCTTAAAAACCAGTATGAAATCTATGCATTTTAGGATGTATTTACTGCATGATTAGACTTTTCTTTCATCACCATTTTCCTTTATTTACCTTCAGGTACTGTATACAATAATATTACCAGACCATTGCTGAATAAATGTTACCAAAAGAAAGGAGGGGCTTAGTTTTGGGGGTGATAAGATTTGCAAGAGTGACAATGTCAGTGAAAAAGTAAAAAACAAATCACATTTTGCATTATTTACTTTATGTCTTGGTTTACAGCCCACCGGATGCCAACAGCAAATTTGGTCTTGCTTCCAAACTTTTGGCCTGGAGTGTATTTTCAATTTAGGATGGTTACAATATATTATGTCACCTTGCATATTTTTCCAGCTCATATTTGTGGAACATGCTGCAAAAAGAGTTCAAGTATCCAATAAGAATTAGGGTACTAGCTTGAGTGGGCCAATGATGAATCTATCAACTGGCCTGAACCAATGTCATTCCAGCCCCTGCCAGTGTGCCCTCCTTAATGCCCATACCTGTCTTGGCTTTTTGTTTTTACACTGATGCACTGCTGTTGGCATCAAAACCACCTCTGGACTGTGTAGCCAAATTCATACCAAATCCCTTGGGGTATATACAGTAGTTTTTCCCGATATAATGGCTACTCCTTGTCTGTTTGTGTGCGAGCATGTGTGGGTGTGTGTGTGTGTGTGTGTGTGTGCCTGTGTGCGTGCGTGCGTGTGTGTGTGTGTGTGTGTGTGTGTGTGTGTGTGTGTGCGTGCGTGTGTGTGTGTGTGAAATAGAAAGGGAGGGAGTACCTCCAGGGAGAGTGAGACAGTTGGTGCTGTAGATATGCCTGCAGTAAGCTCAGGTATTAGGGTTCTGTAAGGTGAGATTATCACTAGTGTGAGAAGACATCTTATCTCTTTGCCCAAAGAAATCCAAGCTTAATCCTGGAAGGAGACAAAAACACAAAGGTGAATGCTCAGTATTTAAGATAAAAAAAAGTCAGCCATCTAGAATCCAGCTGAACATGCGTTTCGCTTACTGAAGATGAGACTGAATGAAAATTGAACTAATCATGGAGGCAATCTTGGCTTTTCTTGCAAAGTCAGTGAACGGGAAATCTGAGGCTGTCTTCAAGAGTGAAGGATTCACAAACTGCTCATGACCCTGTTTTGGAGTACTGCTGAGTTTGTGAGTTAACTTTGTCCATCATGAAAAGAGTTGTAGTAGTGCCACAGTGGGTAGCAATGCTGTCTCACAGTAAGAAGCTTGTGGGTTCAAATCTAGCCTGGGGCCTTTATATATGGATTTTGCATGTTCTTACTGTGTTTGTGTGGGTTTGCTCCAGGTATCCTGATATCCTCACACTGCGCAAAGGCATACGTGCTAGATTAACAGGAGACTCTAAATTGCTCCTGGGTGTGTGGATAGTGTGTGATCTCTGAATTGCTTTGATAAGAGACAAAGATTGGCACGAGATGATATTATTAAACATAATCTATGAATATATATATATGAAGAGTTTGTTTCCAAAATGCAATGCAAGTGACAAAATCACAAAATTGAGATAATACCGTAGAGCGATAGCGCTGTGCTTCTTACACAAGGTGCAAAAATTCATTTTTAGAAATTCATACTATAAGGTGTATTATTTAGTGATAAACGTTTGTGTTTTCCATAAAATGCAATAGGCGCTAGCATAGGAAAAAGCTGATTTACTCAAAATGAGTGAAATGGATATACTGGGTTTTGGAAACAAACTCTTCATATATATATATATATATATATATAGATACACACACACTGTTTTCATTCAAATGCAATCTTCTTGTCTTCAGAGCCATTGCATTTTAAGAATTTTGAAACTGCCCCATGAGTATTTGCACATCAGATGATATCAAATGTCTGAAAGAAGTTGGCATGAAGTTGCTGCCTATCCAACCTTTAGTGATCATTATGCAGATGCATTTGTGTGATTTTGAAGGACATTCTTTCAAACCTAGTTTATTGGATTAGGAGTCTTCGTTGCTGAACTTAAATTAACATTTACTGCAAAAGCGACCGCTCAATATGCGTCCCAAGCCTCGCTTTGGGCAAAATTGAATATTCATGACTTGAATATTTAGAGTGGTCAATGATGAAGCATTGCTTCCTTGATGGGAACGGTCTCTTTCAGGATGACAATGGCCCCAACCCCACTGGGCACAAGGGGTCACTGGATGGTTTAACGAGTATGAAAATGATCATAAGCATAGGTCACGCCTTCACAATAACCAGATCTCAAACCAACAGCACACATACCGGATATTTTAAAATAACATGTAGGATAGCACTCTCTGTCACCATAATCAGAACCCCAAATAAGGGACTATGTCTTGGAATAAGGTATTCCATCCCTCCACTGAAGTTATACCTTTATAGACTCTATGCCAAGGCATGTAAAAGCTGATCTGGCAGCTTGTGGAGGCCCAACACCTTACTAAGACTGTTTATGTTGATATTTCCATTAATTTAACACCTGACATATTTTTCTCACCAGTGAGCATCATGACAGAACAATTAAGTTTGCAGCAATGGGGAGCTCTATAACACATTCAGTATTTTTGAAAGGAACACAGTCTTGAAAACCTGTAGCAAATTCTAATAAATTGCAGCTTTTCTGACATTCATCAAGGTTCATGCTGAGATGTGTTTTGGTTTGATATTAGAACCTGCAGATGACTGTTATACTCTTGGTTTCTGTAGATCTCATTAACTCTCAGAAATCCAAAACACACGCAAATATTTTGGAATATTATGGCATTATGCTTGTGGGATGTCTGGCTATTCAGAACTGCAGCCGTACCTGCTTTCGTAAATATCAAACTTGTTTTACAATCTTTTCGGTTCTTAGACTGTAGGCGTGTGTGAATTGAAAAGCTTTTTTAAAATTTTATTATTGTTTCGCTTTCACCCATTGAAGATTTGAGTGGACACACGTGTATTGGCTCATATTTTTTTAAAGTATTGTTGTGTCTGGAAAGCAATCCAGAGCCAAATATCGTGTGTTAAGGGGTTTCTCTGGCTCAGCAATTCAAGGAATGAGCCAGCAATGTATTTGTACCCAAGACCTGGCACGGTTTGTTTAAAAACATTGGACACTAATGAATTGTAAATCAAAGTTGCATTGCCTCACTGATTTTTTTTTTTTTTCCTGAGGAATTATTTAAAGGGCAAATGTACCCAGCTTTGTGTATAATGGGTCTGAATCCTGTGGGGTTTTTCTGTGAGATGCAGAGGGTCTGTTAACAGTCTGCTCACCACTTCTGCAACACCACAGTTTTCCTGTTGTAACGTCTTCAAAACTCAACCGCTGTACTTTTTATTTGAATGAAGAAATTACATTTTTTGAATGGGAATGTCTTTACGGTGACAAGAAACAACCCTGTGCCATGTCTATTTTCTTTTGAATTGTAAATGTCTGGCAATTGTGAGCCCACACAAACTCTGTAGAAGTTATTTAGATGCTGAATATTTTTTTCTGTGACGGCAACGGATAAGATCCTGTGAAGACGTGGGAAATTTAGCAGCTGAAAAATGATCCGCATTTTAATCACCGTTTCCCTTAATTGGGCAAACAGCAGAAAGCCTGTCTGAGACGATAATCAAATTGAGGTAGATTTGCGATTTGTAGCTCCCCGGCTGCCGGTGACTCCAGCATAATTACTCTGAGTAAACGCAGTTGCCGTGATGTGACCCGAGCGTGTTGTTAGCGTAAAGATATTCCCCTTTTTACAGTCTTCATCTGTCTCTCTGTACCCTGCGACAGAGGAGGCTGGAACAAGTCGAATCAGGGATTTCTGTGTTTGTTTGCTCTTTCGTATACGAGAGCGTCCAGGCGAAGATGGAGTTCTGCCCAGAAGTCCTGCGAAACAAGCATGAAATATTCGGATACGCCGCTACAAGATGGTTCATATGTGCCCTGGGAATGAAACACAACAGGGGAACAGACAGACGGACTGGTGAATGGACAGAAGTGTGGAAAGGTACATCTACAAAATAAGATGTGTCCACAAATTACATTTTGTGGAAAAATGTTGAAAAGTTTAGGGGTTCTGGCCCAGAAAAGAACAGGTTGGCTGATATCTAGCCTGAAATCAAAATGCTGTGGACGGACAGACAGATGGGCTGGATGATGAACAGAAGTGCGGAAAGATACATCTACACAATAAGATGTATCCGTATATACATTTTTTTAAATAAACATGGAACAGTTTGAGAGTTCTGGCCTGGGAAAGGACAGGGTGGCTGATATCTCGCCTGGAAATGAAATGCAGTGGAGGGAAAGATGGATGGATGAAAGGACAGACAGAAGTATGAAAAGGCTTGCTTGCACAATAAGATGTATCCTTATCTGAAATTCATTTGTGAAATATTGATCAGTTTCGGAGCATGACGGACGGACAGAAAAACAAACGGACTGAAGGACATGCAGAAGGTCCCTATCCATTTTGTTGCCAAGAATAAGAACGTGAGGCAAATTTTTTTTAAATGTAGTAAAAGGTCTCTACTTTTCAATTAGGCACTATAAAAGGCATTAAAGCGTTAGGAACTAAATCAAAACAATATTTTTTTTACTCTGCCCTTCACAATAAAAACTGTATTGATTCTCTGAGGCACGCTGTCCTAATAGTCCGCTATAAAAACAGGAGGTCGGTTGTTGCGGGTGAATTGGGGAGCTTCATGTTGTAGATCCTTAGCCTGGCTGTGTCGTTTACTTCTGTCTTACTCAGTAATCTCAGGAAGACACGATGATTCTGAGATCAGGGCCTTGTTGAGGCCACACCATCTGTAACTACCTTTGAAAAAAAGAGAAATGTTTGACTGCCTTTTTTTTCTGAGACCTCAAATTTGCTCTTTTTAACCAGCACAATAATATATAGAAAAATGAAAAGAATAAAATCTTAGCCAAGGTTTGTGTTGAAGTCTAGGGTGCTTAAGATTTGCACTGTACCATACTTAAATGGGGAGAGAGAGAGAGAGAGAGAGAGAGAGAGAGAGAGGGAGAGGGAGGGAGGGAGTGGAGTGGAGTGAGGTCTAAGTGGATTGCAATTTAACTGAAGCCGTATTTTATATATCATCTGCTGACTTGATGGCTTATGTAAGGTCCCTGAATCACCTTTAGCAGTTCTGCTGATTTACACTGGAGAACGCAAATTAGCCGGAGGCCTTTCCAAATTAGCACTTCAGTGGAATGAATAAGACAGGATCTAAAGTAAGACCCTATCCTCTGTGGCACGTCTGAGCTACGGGTTTTTGCCTAAGCATCCTGCAGTATAGGTATCATGAAGCCAGTGTATATAATTATATATCAGTTTTCGAGGATATTGTGCATTTGCTTTGGCCCGCCGCCTCAACCGCTGAATCATTGTTTAAGCACGATAACTGGAACTGTATTTATAGAAAAGGCATGAAACTTTGTGTGTTTATTCCTGGTGCAGAGAGGACTGACTCCATTGTTTGGTGTGGCCTGTTCTGTGGCGCAAGAACCAGGTCACATTTTGCTTTTCCAAATGCAATAACTCTAACAGTTACCGTGGAAATTACATCAAACTTGTGTTCATTTCTGGGCATAGAGAAAGGGTGTTATTGATATTGGTTGCCCGATTACTTTTGCTGTAGCGCCACCACCTGGCGAAAGTTTCTGTATTTTTTATTTTTTTTAATTAAAATAACTTGAACAGTTTTAATGGGAATTGTGTCAAATCTGCTTTCAACATTCCTGGTGTATAAAGGTGTACTGTTTCCTATGGCGCCTCTGCGTGGCCAAATTTGACTCTGTAATAACTTAAAAAGTTTGTATGGGAGTCATGTCAAACCATCTGTCATCGTTCCTGCTGTATAAAGGCGATGTTGATGACCCTATGACCTCTGTTGCACCAACGAGCCAAACCTTTCATTTTTAAAAAAAATTCAGTTACTAAAACAATATGAATGGGAATCCTGTTAAATTTTATGTCAACGTTACTGGTACATGGAGGAACCACCTTGCATTTTATGGCTTTATTGCTTTCATGGTAGTGACATCATACAAAGGTGAAACCTCATTTCCACCCTTAGAGGGAACTTAGCCATTTCAGAGAATTGTTGTGAAAATTCCTCCTGCCTAGAGTAGTTCTCCTGTTTATATTCTGGACCCTATACCTTTACTTGTTGCACTAATACTAGGCCAAACTATGAATGTAGTCTATGGGAAGAATGGTAAAGTCTTGGGGTTATACCATGCTATTGCCTTGTGCAGTTATGACTGAGCTCTGGATATTGAGTTTTCAAAAATTGAATTGAAATGGGATTTTTCCCAATTGAAATTTTGATTTCCTCTTTTGCCAGATGTTGAAAAAGTGACTTTTTCCACTTTTTTTTGCAGTCATCTCTACGGCAGTCGTGTTGTTCTAAACCCTGACTGACAGGGTTATGTTCCCCTTCCCCAAACAACCACAGGGACTTGGTGTTCCTCGCCCCTTCCATTCCCCGGGAGATGAGGTGATAATTAGCTCTGGGAGGAGGGAAAAGCAGCCATGTTCTTCCTGTCTTTTCCACTGGCGTAAGAGGAACACGGTGACAGAGATCGCAGAACCTCATGTCTGAGAAACAACGTGTCACATATTTTTTCCCCCATATTTTTCCTTTTAATCTGTCACAATGCGAACCTCTTTTCCCAATACCTGCTTTTCAGTCTTGAGAGCTCTGCTCAGCAGAAACTATTTGCACTCTCTCCTTCTCTCCTTCTCTGTCTCTCTCTGTCACCCTCACTATGTCTCCCTCCTCTTTTAAACTCTCTCTCTCACTCTCTTCCTCTCTCTCTCTCTCTCTCTCTATCCCTCTTGTATCCTGTGGAAGTTTTTGAGTAGCGTTTAATTGGTTTGATAAAGATAATTAGCTGGATAAGACTGAGTGCTAGTCTGAACCACAGCCGAGGACACAGCTGCCTCTGTGTTTTATAGTGCATGTGCATTAAAAGGCTAATTGTCTAATTGTGAGGTGCTGCAGAGCAGTCTGCCGCCATTAATGGAATTCTACAATTGCCCAGTTTGAAATGCTCTCCCTGTTGAGAGAAATAGAGATTGTGAGAGAAAGAGAGAGAGAGTGTGAGAGAGAGAGAGAGAGAGAGATCTATTTTTGTGTAATTGGTATACACAATTTGCTTTCCTCCATGTCTTGTTTTTCCTGGTGAAAAAAAATAAAATATACAATATTCAAACACTTTAAGGTTCTCTGTTTATATGCATATGCCAATCTTACAAAAACTGCTAAAAACTGAATGTAGAATATTCGGTGATAGAATATTCAGTAGCACGGTGGGTTGCACTGTTGTCTCACAGTAAGAAGGTTGTGGGTTTGAATCTGGCCCGGGACCCTTGTGTGTAGAGTTTGCATGTTCTCCTGGTGTTCATGTGGGTTTACTCCAGGTACTCTGGTTTCCTCACACAGTCCAAAGACATGCATGTCAGGCTAACTGAAGAGTCTAAATTGTCCACAGATATGAGTATCTGATTGAACAGTGTAATTTGATTCCTATGTGTTTAGAGGAGTGCACTGGATGACACGACTCAGCTGTATGAATATGGTGAAAGTGTTTTCATCAGATTAATGGTGATTATAGTCCTAATCCAGCCATTCACTATTTATGCCTCATATTCCTCACTTAGGTCTCGAAGGAGCTGGAGCCCATCCCAGCTGACAATGGGGAAAAGGCAGAGACATATACTGGACAGTTCAGCAATCCATCGCAGGCCGCACACACCATTCACTCACACACTCATACCTATGAGCAATTTAGTTTCTTCAATTAGCCTGATATGCATGCGTTTGGACTTTTGGAGGAAACTGGAGTACTTGGAGAAACCCATGCAAACACGGAGAGAACATGTAAACTCCACTCAGAAAGACCTAAGGCTGGATTCAAACCCACAACTATCTTGTTGTGAGGCGGCAGTGCTACTCACTGAGCCAACGTGCCGCTCTAATAGTCATAATGAAAATACTAATTCTGATGTTAATGCTCATGATGATAACACGTTGTTAGTAGTTCTTGTGGTAATGGTACTTTTTAATTCATTAATTGATGTGAACACTTCTCCACAAGTTGAATCAGTATTTATATTCGAGCGCAAACAGGGGGATCGCAGGGTTGGACAGATGAACTCTGCTTTTACTCACTCTAATTGAGACACGTCAGATATGTCAGAACGTGCCAGAACGTGCCAGATGCTGTGGATAAAATGATGTTTGATGATGAGGAGGTGCTGACTTTGATGTTATTCTTCTTTGTGGTGATGGTAATATCCAGACAGAGAAATTGGATTGTCATGGCGCTGCTTTAGAGAAAGTGTAAATGAGTTTGTGAAAGACCAGCCGCTGCTCTCTCCCCGGTTCCTCTGATGGACAAAATCACACATCCGCAGCTAATGCCCCTCCCTGTGACGCTCTCATCCAAATCCACTCTGAAATTATATTATGTATTATGTGTGCCAGTACGCTTGCGGGCGTGTGTGTGTGTGTGTGCTTGCATACGTGTGTGTGTGTGTGTGTGCGCGCTTGCGTATGTGTGTGCCAGGGTGCTTGCGGGCGCGTGTCTGTGTGTATGTGTTTGTGTATGTGTTTGTGTGTGTGTGTGTGTGTGTGTGTGTGTGTGTGTGTGCGCGCTTGTGTACGTGTGTGTGTGCGCTTGCGTATGTGTGTGCCTGGGTGTGTGTTCGTGCATGTGTGGTATATGTGCAGTGTATGTGTGTTTATGGAGGTTTTTTGGGTCTGTGTTCATGTGAGTTTTAGTGTGTGTGTGTGTGTGTGTAAGAGTGGATTCTTTTTGGTTGTGTGCCTTTGTGTTTTAGTGATTGAGCACGATTGTGTTTGTGTGGTGCATATATGGCATCTGTTTGCTGTGTGGATCATGTGCTATGAATGTATGAGCGTGTTTCTTTGTGCACTTGTGGGAGTGTTTGTGCTTGCTTTTCATATCCTTCTGGGAAATCTTTCAATTGTATTCCTGTGTGCACATAGTTTATGCTGAGATGATTAAAGTTAGTTCAGCTTTTTTTTTTTTTGAATATGGTATCTCTAATCTCACCCGAATTTGGAATGTCCAATCAAGGAACTCTGTACAAGCACTTTCATATCCAACTCATGCTACCAACTAAGGAGAGCAATACAGTTCACGCCTCTCTCCCAAAGCGCGCAACTGTCAACTGCCACTGACTTACACTCGTATATTCAAACCTCGCTTACACAGAGCATGGGTAAGAGGAAACCCAAACATGGGCCTGCTCTGAATGCAACTTATGAGTGCCAGGATGGCCAGCAGGAGGCGAGACTGAGCAACAAACAATGCTGACCCAAACCCACTGTATCCCTCCAATATCCCTGATCAGCGCAAAGCCAATTATGCACTGCTCTCACAAGGCTGTTGGCCTCAAATTGGCACTGGCACTTATGAGATTCGATCTTTTGCCATGATGGTCACCCCTCACCGTAAGACAGGGGTCCCCAATCTTTCCTAGAAAGGGCCAGTGTGGGTACAGGCTTTCATTGCAAACGAGCAGCTACTCATCTGATGCTACTAATCAAGCTTATTAGCAAAGAGTCCAGGGGTTGATTAGTAGTATCAGGTGTGTAAGTGCTTGGTAGCAATGAAAGCCTGCACCCACACCGGCCCTTTTTGGGAAAGATTTAGGACCCCTGCCGTATGACAGTGATGAGTCAACCAACCCGGCAGCCAGTTAATTCAACTTTAAATGTGATTCTCGCAATAAAGGCTTCAGAAAATCACGATGATGACTATTTACATTGTCCTCTTGCCAATAAAAATGCATGAAATATTTAAAAGGCTTACAATATGGCAATATATTCTGAGATTAAAAGGGCATGTCTTCTCAAACATGGTTTTTCTCTTTATTTAGATTGCAGATGGTGGCATTCTTGAAAGGCCAAATGAAGTCTTCAGCTTTCATTTTGCCATCAGTTTCAGTTCCTGCTGTAAAACAGAATAAATCTGCATGCATTTGTTGGTAACACATCTATGTGACGGGTAAAATTAATGAATAAGAGGGCTAAAACTAGTGTATGTGACAGCAGAAACTTATATTGCATAATCCTTATTTGGCCTTCATCTATGCACATGTGTGTATGCTTTGGAAAAATGAATTCACGCTACCACATGTAAAACCTCACAGCAATACCAATGATGGAAATTGCCAAAGGCGAAGGCTCAGCGCGTTCTGGCTGGTGCGTTAACTTTTGGGTTGGTGTAAATCATAATAAGAATGGATCCATTTTCTCTTTTCGTAAAACAGGGCACAAAAGCACAAAAGTTACGATTAATCAGACTCCATATTATTAATTATGAATATAAAGTTTAGTTGTATATGTGTCAAGTTTAGAATCATAATACCATACTCGGTCTTTCACCAATTTTACGCATTTGCGCTTCCGGACCCACACAATTGCAAAACCTTAGTTAGGGGAGCTCTGCATTGGTCTTCACTGACTATGTGGTATGGGCTACACACGGCATAGAGATGCACGTGCAGGAAGTCGTCTGCGATCTTCCATAATTAAAGAGGCTACACACGCACTTGCGTACATGGGAAGAGATCGGATACGATCCTCCCAGAATGAATTGTCTTCCTTTGCTTTAAGCCAAATCACATCGTTGATCCTGGCAGCATGGCCGTAAATTACCTGGAAGGGGGGTCGAATCTGCATTTTGGGCTTCCGCCATTAGCAGAAGGTGATAAAACAACTTAGCAGAGAGGGAACAACTAAATGATTTTCCGAGAGGATTCTGACCAATCTTCAGGAGTTTCCAAAAGGGAATGAACCATAATTTCAATGGGGATGAAACATACTCCATTCAACTCCTTGGATCTCCCTGAGAATAACAAGACCAAACATGATATGAATATGTACTTAGGGGAGAGTGGGGTAAGATGAGCCAGTGGGTAAGTTGACCCACCCCTTGTATCACGATAACCGTCCACATGTTTTGTCATGTGACCATTAATTAGGGAAGCACTCATCAATTCCAGCTTGCTGTGAAGCAGAGAAGCACATGGGAGAAAGGGTATTTTTTTTACACCAAAAAGTGATTTTTGCCAGTCAAAGTAAATTTTCTGAATATCAGGTAAAATGCTTGTTATGTCAAAGTAAATATATCTTGGTCTAAAATAATATATTATACATTTTAGTGATTTACCAACATATGAAATCATGCTTATCTCTTCACTAAAGGTTAGCCTTAACTTCTAAGCTAGCCCATTATTTCCAAAATGGTGGCTATGGGGTAAAGTGAGCCAAAGGCTATGGGGTGAATTGAGCCAATGGTTCAACTTACCCCACCCTAGGGCACTGAAATCCAGTTAGGTGTCTGACACGTGAAATGGTATTTCATTTGAGTATACTCAACTGATTTGGTGTGTTTTTCATATGTTAACTACAGTAGAAAAGATATCATGCCAAGAAACTACACAAGGAAAACAAGGTGGAGCTTAACACCCATCGAAGAGATGAAGAGGGCAGTCAGTGATGTCAAGGGTGCCATCAATGTGACCGGTAATTCAGTCCCCCCAATGTTCCCAAGGGTCAGATACAAGGACCACTTCATTGCTGGAGCACCTCCAGGATCCATTGGTACCTCAGCTAGATCAGGCTGGATCAATGAAAGTACCTTTGTTGAGTTCCTTGAACATCTGGTTAAGCATACCAAGTGCTCCCCTGATCACCCAGTGCTGCTGATCTTGGATAACCATGAAGCCGACATTTCACTGAAAGCTGTGGACACAGCAAAAACAAACAGTATTGTTATGCTGACAATTCCACCCCATACATCCCATCGGCTGCAGCCTCTGGATAAGAGTGTGTATGGTCCATTTAAGACCTATTACAACAGAGCTCTGGATGGTTGGATGAGATCCAACCCAGGCAAAACAGCAAGCATATACCAAATCCCTGGCTGTGTAAATGAAGCTTTCATGTCAGCGATGACACCACGGAATATTGCAGGTCCACTGGGATCTTGCCTTACAACAGAGATGTCTTCTCCGATGCAGAGTTTGAGCCATCCATGGTGTCAGACAGGCCCAACCTGGAGCAGCAGGCTGCAGATGATGCATCCATGGTTTCAACCTCTCTTTCTGCCGAGCTACCTCCACCAGGCCCTGCACAGCCATGTTCTTCACAAAGTGACACAAATTCACTCCCAAGCCCTGCTGGATATGTGTCTCCTTCTGCAATTCTACCCTGTCCCAAAAGTCAGCAGCCCAGGAAACAAACAAACCGAAAGCGTGTGAAAACAAGAGTCCTTACTGATACACCTGAAAAGCAGGCCATTGAACGTGCCCATAAAGAGAGGCAAAATAAACAGAAAGGCAAAACGGAAAGAACCATCAAAGAGCAAGGAAAGCTGAAGAAAAAACGAAGCCAGACAAAAAACGTAGTGGAAAGCAGCTCTGAAGAGAGTGATGTTGCCATCCCATTTGATGACACTTCTGAGCATGACAGCTCAAGCGATGAATGAAGTGAACCAGATAACTCAGATCTGGTAGTTGGTGACTTTGTCATCGTAAAATTTGCATCCAAATTTATGATCCACCATTACATTGGCTTGATTGACAGCCTTGGGGGCAACGAAGTGAGTGCCAGATTTCTCAGAAGAATCCAAGGGATCACTGGCAATAAGAAACCCATCTTTGCATTCAAGGAAAAGGATGAGGCATCTTTCCCACGGAGCGATGTGCTGAAGAGGCGACCACAACCTCAAACGGCTGAAGGAACTGCAAGGCGGGAGCAACAGTTCATTTTCCCCTGCAACCTTGACAGTTGGAACATTAAATAGTTGTTTTGATTAAATGGTTAAATAGTTTAGAGACTAACTGGTGGTTTGTTTTGAAAGGAACTGGTGATTTGTTCTCATGAGTTCAAAACTGCTAAAATCTTTTGTTCTCACAAGTTCAAAACTGTTAAAACCTGTTGTTAGCACAATATGCTCAGGTTTAAAACTCAGATGGTCAATTTACCCCCAGATGGCTCAATTTACCCACTGACATGGCTCAATTTACTCCTTACCTGGGGCAAGTTGAGCCACAGGAGCACTTTTTATTTGAGAAGTCATAATTTGGGGCAGCTTTGTCAGAGATGCATTTTGATAATTTCATTTGATAGGAGACATCCTGAAATAAAGTTATATGTTTCAATTCTATTTCTGTGTCATTTTTCCTTACCTCCAGGACAACATAAGTAAAAAATGGCTCATATTACCCCACTCTCCCCTTTATGATGCAGCTGTCATGAAAAACTCTTAAACTGAATTATAGCAAAGACAATGAGCACAGAAGTTATTGAATAGTAATATACGGATTATATGAGAAAGGTCATTAAGGTTCAGTTTCATAAAAGATATGACCAGGGCCGGGGAGGGGGTTCATGGGGGGGGGGGACTGTGATTGAGTTACCCCTCTCACGTCACCAGAATTCTGCTGATTGTCCTGGGCCGTCATAAACCCCCCCAGTCTTCCACAGACACAACCATAAACCCCCCATTTCCCCTGACACCACTCAGCAAACATCTTGGGGAGTCAATGGCCTGCTCACCCTAAGGAAGTCCTAACAGCCTATTGTCATACTGTAGGCAACATCAGTCCTTTGAAGTTTAGGGTGAGCCTCAGTTCCTGGGCCCTGCCAGTTTTTCAGCCTTTTGCCGTGTCCGAGCTGGATTTCCTGTCTTACACACCTGTGCAGAAAAAAAAAACAGCGTTCAACTTTGATGATCTAAGTTAAAATTTATTGCACATTTGAATAAATAAAACTAACCAAAATGTTTGAGGCCTTAGAAAATTTCCTGTAAATTACTGTGACCAGTATGTTAGGATTGAAATGTGCCCTGTAATAACTGATTGTTATGATGACTGTTGATATTTCTGCACTCCACAATAATACTCAGATCATCATGAGACAATGTGCCTTCTCCAAAGTGTGCCCCATATCCCTCCTTCGTGCTATTATGGCTGTCAGTATTGATGATTTTTATGGTTATTATCATTGTTTATGCTTCAAGACCGATGCTATGCTCACAGTAAACAAATCTGTTCTATTTTAAACAAAAAGATTGGCAAGTTTTTTTCAAAACACTCACATTTTGCTTGTTTTAACGTGCAATTCTGTCTCATTCCATCCTATTTCAAGACACTGCAATCCATTTTCCCAATTAAACAGAATTATTAATTAATTTCTATTAATTTCTATTTTTTTTCTGTTTACTGCTGGAAAACGAATATGGCTGAGAGCTGACAGCGAAGATCTTGGACAGTATCCAGGCGTTTTTTGACCATTGATTTTACCGTTGGGAGAGCTAATGGAGTTCTGCCAAATCACAGCAACTTTGTGGTATTGTACATTTATGACTTATAACTGATGGTTGTTTTTGTGACTTACAGTAACGATACATTGTTGTTCTGTGGATTACCCAATCTGTACTGTAAGGGTACCACTGTGCCAGTAGAGCTGAGAAAAGGTCCTCTCCCCTTGACATTTTCCACAGTAATCTCTCACCAGTTGATCTATGCGAATGAGTTGCCCAGTGGTTGTTTACATTTGAGACGCTGTAAGTTTCCACCAAGGTAAGTTTGACTGTAAGTTGTATTCCACAACTCCAAGCTGTGGAGGCAGTATGTGTGGATATTCATGGCAGGGATGGCTTCATCATTCCTGGGTATATTAACACTACTGTTTGGCCAGGGACAACATCACTTTTGAGGTTCATAAAATGCCCTGGCTGATATTTGCCTCAGTATTTTTACTTTTCATGTATCTATCTTTCTAATTATTTGTTATACGCCCATCACGAGTCATGATGGTTACTTTACACAGTAAACCCAAATAGTATGGCAGACTCAAATGTTTTGTGGAAATGGATAACCTCAAAATTTATGTAAGCCAACTTAATTGCATTGTATGGTTGTTACTTAAATAAAATAAGGTAAAAGTTATTCTTACCACGTTTTTAAGGGCTGCGAACACAAGATTACTAAGTTGGCTAACACAGTTTTTGAGGTAATCAGTTGAGTGCACCACACTATCTGGGGTTTACAGTGTACACAAGGGTACTTGCGTTGCATTATTATCCTACAAACCCCAATTCCAATGAAGTTGGGACGTTGTGTAAATCGTGAATAAAAACAGAACGCAATGATTTGCAAATCTGATAAATCTCTCCACATTTTATTCACAATAGAACATAGACAACATATCTGATGTTGAAAGTGAGACATTTTACCATTATATGAAAAATATTTGCTCATTTTGAATTTGATGACAGGAACACATCTCAAAAAAGTTGGGACAGGGGCAACAAAAGGCTGGAAAAGTAAAAGGTACGAATATAAAATAGCTGGACGAGCATTTTACAATTAATTAGGTTAATTGGCAACAAGTCAGTAGCACGACTGGGTAAAAAAAGAGCATTTTAGAGAGAGAATCTGTCAGAAGTAAAGATGTACAGAGGCTCACCAGTCTGTGAATAACTGAGTCTAATAATAGTGGAACAACTTCAGAGAAAAGTTCCTCAATGTAAAATTGCAAAGATTTCGAATATCCCACCATGTACAGTACAAAATATCATCAAAACATTCAGAGAATTTGGAGAAATCTCTGTGCACATGGGACAAGGCCGAAGGGCAATATTGAATGCTCATGATCTTTGGGCCCTCAGGCGGCACTGCATTAAAAACAGGCATAATTCTGCACGGAAATTCACTTCAAAGGTTCAGGAGCACTTCCAGAAATCATCGTCTGTGAACACAGTTCGCTGTGCAATCCTCAAGTGCAACTTAAATCTGTATCATGCAAAGAAGAGGCCACATGTGAACACGATCCAGAAATGCCATCGTCTTCTCTGGCCAAATGGACTGAGGAAAAATGGAAAACTATTCTATGGTCAGATGAATCAAAATTTGAAATTCTTTTTGAAAAAAAGGGGCGCCGTGTCGTGCAGTCAAAGAGGAGAGGGACCATCCAGCTTGTCATCAGCGCTCAGGTCAAAGGCCTACGTCTCCAATGGTATGGGGTTGCATTCGTGCCTCAGGCATGGGCAGCAGACACATTTGGATCGGCAGTATCAATGCAGAAAAGTATGTAAAGGTTTTACAACAACGTCCCTTTCAGAGAGGGCCTTGCATTTTTCAGCAAGACAATGCTAACCCACATATTGCATACATCAAAACAGCATGGCTTCGCTGTACAACAGTCCGGGTGCTGAAGTGGTCTGCCTACAGTCCAGACCATTTACCAATAGAAAATATTTGGTGCGTCATAAAACAAAAAATCTGGCTAAGAAGACCCAGGACTGTTGAGCAGATAGAGTCCTATATCTGACAAGAGTGGGACAACATCCCTCTTCCAAAACTCCAGTAATTGGTCTCCCCACCTCCCAAACGTTTACAGACTGTTGTTAAAAGTAGAGGGGATGCTACACAATGGTAAACATGGCCCTGTCCCAACTTTTTAGTTTTCATGAAATGGTAAAATGTCTCACTTTTAACGTCTGATATGTTTTCTGTGTTCTGTTGTGAACTAGAAAAGCACTCAGAGAGCACAGACCTCCGCCAGGGGGCAGCAAAACTCAAAAGCACGACGATTGGAACTCTGGCCCATTGGAAAGACTTGAAATCTTGAACTTTGGTGTATGACTCAGCTGTACTTTGGCCTAGATACGCCAAAATTTAATCACCTGTTTGTTGACTTAATACCCACCATCTATGAAAATTTCATCAAAATCGGTGCATTACTTTTTGAGTTATCTTGCTAAGTAACTCACAAACAAACAGACTAACACTGCCTAAAACATAATCTCCTTGGCGGAGGTAGTAAAATGTGGGTTTATGAGACTGTGTTTATTCACGTTTTACACAACGTCCCAACTTCATTGTGTTATTGCCCCAATTTGTTATGACACTTACGACAGCAAGGGATGACAGACAAAATTTTAAAACTCAAACAGATTTTTATTAAACAAAGACTAACACTAACCTACAATCTACTCTACTGACAAAGATTGATATAAACAAAAAATATATATATTTACTGTCCCTTGATATGGGGTCGCTTGGTGATATTCCGGGTGAAAAAAATGCTCCAACTCAGGCAAAAATCCACTTAAAAAAAACTTCACAGGTCTTGAAAAGAGTGACAGGTCTGGTAAAATGTATCCTTCTCCTTGCAATTTCTCCTACTACTTTACTCTCTCAATTTTCCTCATTATATACTCTTTTGCTGACCCCTCCCACCTTTTAGACTTTTTTTTTTTTAATTCTCTGGGACTTTCTGTCTAAGACATGCCCAGGACATGCCCAAACCTAGCTCCAGTCTTGGCTTAACAGAAAAAAGGTCAATACTGCCACCTAGTGGCAATTGGGGGTTTGCATATTCAATGAATTGCCTCATGCCATACTTTCTGTATTATTTTTCTAACATGGGATATCACTTCGTACAACCTTACACAGTTTGTGTTTTCACTGTTTGCTTGATGATCGGCATATTTTGAGTTTACATTAGCTCTTGTTTAATGGACACATTTTGTTTTTCATTTTTGTTCAATCTTTTTTTGTCTAGACAGGACTCTCATTACAAAGCAATCTTGTCATTTTTATTTTCTCTGTAAATTTATAATTTTAAGAGCTGGCTACTTTTTACAAGTTTTACGTTTATACAGTCTAAAGCTCAGGCATACTGATAAACTAAGATTTTCTTCATGGTGTTATTTGTTTTTTGGTTTGTTTCTCATTTCCCCTGAGTTTGCTGTTCTTAATGTTCATGAAATGGCGCTGTTTATGATTTTGAGGGAAAATGTCCCTTTGGGAAGAAAGTAAGATGATTTTGAAGTTTTTAAAAAATAGTTTTGTTTTGGATTTGCATTTGTGCTTCAAGTTCTGAGAGAAGTGAGCATTAGCTTTAGAAATGTGTCTAAATAATCTAGACAGAACTGCTGAAGTCTGTGTCTCTAAAACCCATCTGTGCTTCCCTGTCCTGTGCTGTTTTCCATGTGTGTAAGTAGCTCCCTGCTCTGCTGCAGGTGCTGTCTTCAGGATTTCTGGAAGCTTTTATTTTCCGCGTCATTTCTAAAGAAAGCTCCACTTCCTCCTCGGTAATTTTCGCTAAGCCGCCATGGTTCTCGCGAGTCATTAACATCCGCCACCATCAGATGGTCGAACCATTCTGTGCAGACATTGAAACTGTGCATGGCGCTGGGCAGAAATGTCGCAATTCACTTGTGTTTCTGAGAGCAGGAGCGCATGTGTGTTACCTGGCTGAGTGAACACCGCAGTTTTTTTCGGCCAGTGTCCATAATTGACCCTCTTCTACCCACTGTGGCTTTCTGCAAGTTCAATTTAATTAAATTTTATTTATATAGCGCTTTACACAGACAGATGGTCACAAAGACGCATTACAGTGAGAAAATAAATAAATACAAGGGGCAGTGCCCAGCCTAATCCCCACTGTAGCAGATGACACATGTGCACACACAAAAAAAAAAACTCCCAGTAGGGAGAAAAATCCTCAAATGGTGTAAGAAGAACTCCCCAGTGGGAAGAAATCTTTGGAGGAACCCAGCCATAGTGGGGGAGCCCATCCTCTGCTGGCTTGCTAATAATAATGAAATAAAGTAATAATTAAATGAAATGGAATTAAATAAATTTCCATTAAAGTCCATTAAACCTGATTAAAATGCCCAAGCTGTGGAATCTGTAGCTCTAGGAAGTGACAGGTCGAGGATGGAGCAGAACTGAATCAGGACCGGATCAGGACTGCAGGACAGTAGCAGCCAGCACTCATGTTATCCTTGTGTACTGTTACTTATGGTCAAAAGTACTTGGAGACAGTATGGTTTATGATATTTAAAAAGCATATCTAATAGCGTATCTTACAGATATTTTATGTTTGGTCGAATAATTCAATATTCCCTTCGCATTGTTGTGGGAGCTTTGGGGGGTGGGGGGGTGGGTGGGTTTGGTTTGTCCATGCATTCCTTCTGTGATTAAATCTGCATTAGATTGTCTTTCCAACCAATTGATGTTCAGCCTAGCAGACTCGTGGTTACACCCCGTGTATTATTTCCTGAGGCCTCAGTCTTTGAAATATGAGAAGGGTGCCATTTTATTTTGTACACACTCAGAAATGTGCTCAGAAGCACTCAATGTTCTTCAAAATGTTTCAGTCACTGGAGAGAACTCTAGGATGAAATTTTAAAAACCAGTGCTACCCCCATTGGGACAGGTATTGAAGGTTTTTTGGTAATGCTGTGCTTGGTTTGCTATTACTTTGAGTGCATTGTGCTTGCATTGGCAGTTTACAAGTTCTCAAGGGCATCTCTTAATTAAGCAGGGACTTGTGACCTCTGTAATAAGTTCTTAGCACCGCTAGTCTAGGAATGCAAAATAGCTTTTCCCCCCGGGCTCGGCCTTGTCACTCGACTGAGCCGGAATTCGGGCCTGAGTTTCACCGAATGAGTATTATTTCGGGTATTTTGGGCAGATATCGCCGGCGAAGCAGCGGGCCGGAATGTCTATGACCTCTTTTTTTAAAAAATATATTTCTGGTGCTAATTGTGATGCAGCTCAGGTTTTTTCGCGGCCTGTGAATGGTCTAGTAATGTGTGATAACTCGTGTGCTGCAGAATGGAGAGCCCAGCTGCAATGGAACAGGCATAATGTGGCGAAAAAGCTTTACGTTCTATGGAAAAAAGCCATAAGAATTTGAAGGCACCTCAACCTAAAATAGACATGCGTTATTCTCTCATTTAACATCCTCGGTGAGGGTTTGATTTCTAGTGTTCTCCTACTGAGTCACTTTACACTACAGTGACTTTCCCCTTCCGTAAGCACTGTTTCATTGCTACAGCTGGACAGCCTCCCAATCAAAAGGCAGAGTTGGATTGGTGGAACCAAGATTGCGTCTCAAAGGCATAGTTAGATTGGTGAAGCCAGGGCTACCTCTCAAAAAGCACAACTTGATTGGTGCTTCCACTCACACATCCTCCCTAGTGACTACTCACCCCTCCATCTGTTCATTTATTTTTACTCCCTCGCTGTGCTACATTCTACATGCCCTGCAAGGCCTTGTGGGAGGGCAGTGGTCTATGTTTACATCTGGGGTCTTTTTGACCCCAGAAAAGCCCCACAAGAGGCCTCTGCTGTAAGTGGGGACCTCAGGGTAAAGGTCTGAAGATGTTGTGCTCTCTCCCTTATCCCTGCTCGTCTCACAACACAGTGATGTGACCCCAAGTGCTCTCTGTCATAACGGCCTTTCTCTGTCTTGTGACCTTTTGCAAGACAGGGTAGACCAGGTGTTTCCTTCTATGAATAAGTGGATTTAATTAGCTTTGTTTTGCTTATATCCTATTTTATTATAAGATGAAAGGAAAGATGATCGCATGAAAGAATCGAAGGGCAATTGCATGCTTTTGAGAAGGTAGGCCGGGCTTCCGGGTTAGCTCACTCTGTTAAGGTGCCGCTTTGTGGAGCAGTTGCGACCCCCAAGACCCGGTGTTGAACCCCAGTTGTACCAGCCAGCAGTGGTCAGCAGCTCATTCAGAGCAGCGCACAACTGGCTCTGCGCTGCAGGGAAGTAGACTGCCAGTTTGGGGTTATAGGATGAAATAATTTGTTTGTTGCTCCAGCGCCTCCTGTTGGCCAGCTGGGCGCTCGTTAGTAATATTCCAAGCTTGCTCATGTCCGGGTATCCTCCGCCCTCGTTCTGAGCTTGTGAAGTTTTGAGGTACAAGTGTGAAATGAAACGGTGGCTGACAGACGCGTGCTTTGAAGGAGAGCCGCAAATTGTCTTCACTCTCCCGAGATGGCAACATGGGGTCACATACGAGCAAGCTTGTGTACATAGTTCGCTAATTGGGCATTCCAGATTTGGATTGGATTGGAGATGCAGAGTTCTTCCTGTCCAGGGTCATTGGGTTGGAGTTTACCCAATAATACGGTGCGTGAGACACAGAAACACACCCAGGGCAGTTCTCCAAACATCAAGCTTTGTCTCGGACACTTATTAAGTTAGTCTGGAGAATCTTTGTTTGAAATGCAATTTACATGGTCTAGTCTATGCCTGTGGAAATGGTGTATTCCGCTGTGTTTCTGTAAAACACTAAATGTTTCACATGTTAACTAAATGTTTCACTTTATTTCACAATTTTCTTTTATTTATTGTATTTGAGGCTCTGTAACCACTATTTGCAGTGATTAATTAAATATGGAATTTACTCATCTAATTGTTAAATACACATTTTTGAACACAGCCCAGCAGAAATGCTTTTCAATAACCTACAAATACAAAGAATAGAAATTGCAGTAAAAAGGTTGCCCGAAGCGTCTGGTTTTGTGTATTGTTACTGTGCATTCGCAAAATTAAAATTCATTGGAAAATATCACCCACATGTACTCACTAATTGCAGTTTAATTACTGGAGAATGGATCACGGAGACAAAAAGCCTGATTCATATCACTTTAATTGAACATAGTAATAATCAATGCACTTTTGATTTGATAGTGAAGGAATCAATTCAACATTCTGCTGGTCTTTTTTTTTTATTGGGAACAGCATCAATACACAGTCATGCATTGACCCAGGTAACTGTGCCTCCTGGTTCCCAATCACTGCCCCAGGCTGGACCTTTTGATTTGGCCTGCAGTTTTTCTCTGGAAGAGACTTTCAGAAAAAAAAATCACAGGCAGAATGCTAGCAATCCCAGAATTCATCGGCAGTTCACTGATGAGCCTCTGCTTCTGACTGAAAGATGATGCTGTTCTTCACAGTAACGTGACCCGAGGCAACTGGTGATGCTCTACGGCCAGAGGCAAAATTTTCAGAAAATTGATTGACACTCTGCACTAGTAATGTTTTCCCCGGGTGAATGGGTGCGCTGTCTCTGCTATGAAAATTGTGGGGTCAGCCCTTGAAGATTTCTTGATTGACATGATCAATTTCTGTGTACCAATACCTCCAGGCCGTGCAACAAATCAACCCCCATGAGTTGTCAGCTTTATTTACACGTTTTATGGGTGCGTTCATCCCGAGGCAGAAATGTTACGGAGCCTCCAGTGCTGATTACGGTAGAGACGAGCAAAACACTGATTCAGGGCCGGTTTGTCATGACCTTTTTCTGAGGGATCATACGGTGTGTACACAGTTACTGAAAAAGCTATTTCAATACATCATTAAGAGCAAGAATGGTTTATATATACATCTATTATCTAATAGACTCTTTTGGATGTTGTAGAGTGAACTGGAAATAAGGAAATAGAAATGATAATATTTAGATAGAGGGACCAAATCCCAATAAATTCTCATCTCAAAGCACTGTAAATTGAATGATTGCATCACCTCAGTAGCAGCAAGGTAGTTGGTGTCTCGCTGCGGGGCAGCTAACGTGCTAGCTTTGCTAGCCTACTGATCTGATGCAAAGAAATGACGCAGGAGAGGTTTTCATGACAAATTTAAACTCGATGCTGCCAGGGATCATCTTATTCAGAGTAGAGCGAAGCAGCAGGGAGACTGTGTTAAACTTCAGGCCAATGCAATAACTTAGAATAGAAAAAAAAAGAAACAATCTCATGGCTCAGACAACTAAATCTGAATCTCTGCTGTTTAGATCTGTTTGTTTGTAATGAAGCTGCTCTATGTACAATCAAAAAAAAAAAGAAACCTGATGAAATGTTAGATTTACTTAATAATGTTATGTGAACTGGATCCACAAAACTGAGTTAAGTACATTCCACTCAATGCAATTAATTAAACTGGCCAAAAATGTTATAGGTTAAATGAAGGTTACGCAAAGCTTTTGCGTGGAACCTGTTGACATGACATCATTAAGTAAATCTAATATTTCATAGGGTTTCATTTTATTGAGTTTAGGGTCTAGTTTTACAGTCTTACAGGACCTGTACTCAACATAAACAAGACACTTCAGGAGCTTAACTCTGTAAACCCTTATGGTGAACTCAAAAGTTTTGTGGAAACTGATTACCCAAAAAAAATTGCATAGGCCAACTTAATTGCACTGTATGGAAGGAAATAAAAGAAATAAGGTAAAGTTATTTTTTCCATGTTTTTAAGAGCTGTGAATGCTCCTTATTTATTTATTCTTTTAGTTAATCAGTTTCCACAAAACATTTGGGTTTACAGTGTATCATAGAGTTTACAGTTGAGTGTAGCCTTCTTATGTTCGAGTAGTGGCCTGTGACGAGGGGATTATTAAAGGAATAAGCCCTGAGAAGCAGTAGATTACAGTGATTTTATAATGGCGGCGGAGCGTTCTAAGGCACGACGCGCAGCGGAGTTTAACTGTTGTTTAACAGTCGGTAACAGTGTGTAACAAGTCCTAATTTAAATGTTGAGATCATTGACCATCAATAAACAAGAGAAAATGTACCAATGTACACCAGTGACAGTTTGACATTTACTGCTGAAATTATTTGTGAATATAATTGTTGAACTATAATGCCAATGCCATTTGCCCAGATTCCTTAGATGTTAAACTTACTTTTTCATTTGGGAATGCTCCTGTGTTGATTTTTGGGGTAAATACACTTCTGTTCCATGTTGCTGTGTGATCTTTGGACTGAAATGGTGCTGGGTATCGAGTTTATTGATTTATGCACTTAATTTAAACATAACAGCGAAGAATTTTTTGTGCAGATGGTATTGAGTCATACAGTTCCATATCACAATGTAGAAAAAACATCTTAGTTGCGAAAATTCTTGTTTACATGCACCACTGCAAACGCCAACATAAATGATATGTCATTAGTGTTGTAGCATCATGAAGCATCATCCTATTCAGCGTGTGATGCAAGTCGCTCGCTATCATGCTGTCTTGCTAATGAATGAGGGGTTTTGTCTATTTGTTTACGCGTTGTGATGGGTTGAGTTTATTGCGGTGTTAGCACCTCGCGGTTCTCGGATTGCGTTGGGAATGCGAATTCTGAGGGAGTTCAGCTGGAGTGTGGTGAACCTCGTTACTCCGGGTTGCAAAGCGCCTGTCGTTGCCTGAGCAACAACAAAAACAACAACAACAGCCCCGGTTGCTCCCGCGCGCTCACGCTGACACGCTCTCAATATTTTGGCTTTTCTCGCTCCGTTTCTCTGCGTACTGTTTCCTGGGAATCACAGATCTATGTCTGTGTCAAAACAGGGCTTTTCTGCAAGGATTCACCCGCCCCTCTCGTGTGTGTGTGTGTGGGTGGGGGGGGCTGAAATACTCAATATAAAATGTTATGTCTTCAGGTTCCACACAACCGTGAAGCAACTTCTAAACAACTTGATTTATTGATATAGCTTTGAGTCTTAGAGGTTGCTTGACACGGTTGTGTGCAATCAGTTGACATAGCAATTTAAATCAGTGTTACATTTGTTTTTTGTATTTTTGCACTTCTCATTCGGAACAAAAGGCAGCAGTTTCTTGTAAATCTTTTTGTGAAGGTATCTTCAACCAAAAGGTTTAAAATGGAAAGTTAGTCATGGACATTTATAAGAAAAAACATATCGCATTTAGAGGCCCCCTCAATGTGTATTATTTTGCACCTTTAGCCCTTGAATTACTCTTTTTTTTATCCTGAGCATTATTGCACCTTTCACTGGCATTTGAAAAAAAATCTATTCCATGAGGATTAACCCTTTCACTCCCAAGGTCCCCGGTGGTGTGACTGTCTTTCCAGTCTCAGGGGATGGGACTGGAAATTGAGGTTTTTAGGGACCCCTGCAGGCAACATATCACCAAAACAAGGAGATATTTAGTGTAACTATATATATATATATAAATGTTTGTGCTCATAAAAATATCTTGTGATTGGCTGAAATACAACAACTTACCTTTCTTTTCATATTCCAAATATCTGATTGCTTAAATTGGGTATGGTCACACTATTGGGAGAGAAATGGTTCAAAAATACCTTCAATGTACCAATATTTCTGAGGTGCACTTTTTCCTATGGTGAGGAAACTGCAGCGCAAATTGTGGTTGCATATAGTTCATGTCCATGGTACCTGTCATTTCCTTGCCTCCTATTCATTTTCTATGTGAGCAGTTGTGCAATGCATTCTGGCAGCTTCGCTTTGCGGGTATAAAGACAGGGCATCATATTTGGTGGCTCGCCATTTGCATAAAGTTGAGGTCCAGGCTACTAAAAAATTCTAAATTTCTAAATCTGAAATGAGCACAGATTCAGCAACTGTGTGGCTGATTTCTTACCTCAGATGTTTTCAGAAACACAATTAAGGGACTTTTTTGTAAAAAAAAAAAGAGTGTTCCAATTATATGATGCCACTATGAATTAAAGCTGTGAATCACCTGTGAATCATCTATCATGACACTGTCTTCTGGCATGCCTATCAAGCATCTCATACTGGGGAGAGGTGCCATCCCTAGCGTAAAAAGTAATGGACAAGTACCATACGCACCATCCTTCACTCACTCGTGGGCTATTTCTCAAAGCGTGGGCTGCAGCCGTTGTTGGCTGCATTTCTAGGCTGCTGCGTCATCGCAGGCTGTTTCAGTGTGAAGGCACCTTTGAATACATCGGAGGAATGCAACCTTCAACTCGCCTGATGGCGCGTGAACAAGTTGATAATTCCATGATGCAGCAAAGTAACCTTGATGCTGTCTTTAATCAGTCAAATCAATGCAAGCATGATACTGCAGTTAAAATGATCCCGCTAATTGATTCAGTACCAGTTAATGCAGCCTATGCCTCTAAGCCCTGCATAACCAATGGCATTATAACTCGGAAAAACTCAGTATGCAAACAGTGAAGCCTCAATGTAAATGCTACAAAGCCTGAGTCTGTGTAGCTTGTAAAAAAATAAATAAAAACCCTGTTGCTTTTAATTATTTTTAATACTACTTTCAATTTTGCACAGTGATTTATTCTGCTCAGGAGAAAAAAGCTGACATTTGTGTAAAATGAAAGACACGGTGGTTAACAATCTTTCAGCAAGTTGTTGGATAATATTGTGCACACAAGTACCCCTAATAATTGTTTTGTTTCAGAAATGAAGTGGTGTTTGATGTTGTCTGTACCTTACGGTGGAAGTACTCAGGTGTTTTGTGTGCATTAGGCTTTATAATGTGCTGAAATTGAGTACGCTCTGTCCGGTGAGTGGTGAGGTAGCTCGCAGAGATGTGTTAATGGAAATACAAATGACTGAGATGCAATGGAAATGTAAACCAAACAAGCCAGAAATGTGCATAATTTCAATGCAGCATTTTTGATATTTGTCAGATACTGATTGGATGAATTTACAGAATTTCTTCCTCTGTCTTTGATCCTTTTCTTCAAAGGAAAAGTCCTTCTATGTTTGTGTATTTATTTTAATATTTATTTCACAAGGAAATAACTTTTCTCTGTTCAAAAGGAAACATCCTTCTATCCTGCTAGGTGGATTCTTTACTACAATCTCCAGTATAATGAAGTTGGGACATTGTGTAAAACGTGAATAAAAAGAGAATACAATGACTTGCAAATCCTTTTCGACCTATATTCAATTGAGTACACAACAAAAATAAGATATTTAATGTTCAAACTGATGAACTTTATTGCTTTTTTGGAAATGTTTACTCATTTTGAATTTGATGCCTGCAACACACCAAAAAAGCTACGACAGGGGCATGTTAACCACTGTGTAACAGCACCTTTCCTGTTACCAACACTCAATAAACGTTTGGGAACTGAGGACAAGAAGCTTTGTATGTGGATTTCTTTCCCGTTCTTGCTTGATGTATGAAGTCAGTTACTCAACAGTCCGGGGTCTTTGTTGTCTTATTTTGAGCTTCATAATGTGCCACACATTTACAATGGGAGACAAGTCTGGCCTGCAGGCAAGCCAGTCTATTACCCGTACTCTTTTACTACGAAACCTTGCCGTTGTAACACATGCAGAATGTGGCTTGGCATTGTCTTGCAGAAATAAGCAGGGACTTCCTTGAAAAAGACGTCACTTGGATGGCAGGAAATGTTGCTCCAAAACCTAGTTGTGCCTTTTAGCATTAATGGTGCCTCCTCAGATGTGAAAGTAACCCATGCCTTGGGCACTAACACGTCCCCATACCATCACAGATGCTGGCTTTTGAACTTTGCGCTGATAACAATCTGGATGGTCCTTTTTCTATTTGACCCAAAGAACACCATGTCCATGATTTCCAAAAAAAAAAAATGAAATGTGGACTCGTCAGACCAAAGCACACTTTTCTACTGTCAGTCCAGAGAAACCAGCGGCATTTCTGGGTGTTATTGATTTATGGCTTTCGCTTTGCACTGTAGAGTTTAAACTTTGTAGATGCAGCAACGAACAGTATTAACTGACAATGGTTTTCTGAAGCGTTCCTGAGCCCGCATAGTAATATCATTTACAAAATGATGTCGATTTTTAATGCAGTGCCGCCTTAGGGACCTACAGTCACTGGCATTCATTATTGATTTTCGGTCTTGCTGCTTACATGCAGAGATTTCTCCGGATTCTTTGAATCTTTTGATGATATTATGGACTGTAGATGATGAAATCCCTAAATTCATTGCAATAGCATGGCGAGAAACCTTGCCCTTAAACTGTTGGACTATTTACTCACGCAGTTGTTCACAAAGTGGTGAACCTCGCTCCATCCTTGCTTCTGAACGACTGAGCCTTTGAGGGATGCTCATTTTATGCCTAATTATCAAACACGCCTGTTTCCAATGAAGCTGTACACCTGGGGAATGTTCCAAACAGGTGTTTTTTGAGCATTCTTCAACTTTCCCAGTCTTTTATTGGCCCTGTTCCACCTTTTTTGGAGCATTTTGCTGGCATCAAACTCAATATGAGTGAATATTTCCAAAAGAAAAAAAAAAGTTTATCAGTTTGAACATTGAATATATTATGTCTTTGTAGTGTTCTCAATTTAATATAGTTCGGGAAGGATTTGTAAATCATTACATTTTGTTTTTATTGATGTTTTATTCAATAAAATTATTTTTTATTCAAGTCCCAACTTCATTGGAATTGGAGTTTTAATACATGGTTGTATCAGTATTGCTTCTGAAGGTCTTTGACAAGAAAAAAAACCTGCTTACTGCTTAATTAAATGAAGTTAGAAATGTCAATATACAGTGGAATTTCATGAACATTTGACTTTAACTTTGTTAATTTTTTTTTCTTTCTCTTTTGATCTGAGAACACAGGTGAATCAAACGAACCGTCATTCAAAGTTTTTCAAAAGAAGTTTCACTGCATTTTCTTGTAGGTCAGAAGAAAAGGCTGTGTTTCCGCTAATGTCAAGTAATGCAGTGGGCATTGGATTTCTGTTTTTTTTTTTTTTTTTTTTTTTTTCTGGCACATAGTCAATCCTCACCACAGTCCTTTCTAAAACCTATGGATGGTGAACCACCCTAAAAGTAATTACAATCAAAATCCAGATTTTGAACAAAGAGGAATAAGGTCAAATGAGTATTCCTTAATATTATGTTTGGGCAGTGGTCATAAAACCTTTGGGCCAGGGGCTTCTATAGAGGGTCAGCCGGGGTCACTGAAAAAATAGGATTTAAAAAAAAAAAATTGTTGTGCTTTACCTTTTGGTGCGGCTAAAGATAAGCCTGCATTGGTGCATTGTGCAGTAAATGATCAAATTTTCTTATTGAAACAACTTAGTGTTACACCCTTTCATATTTATGCATGTTGCTGTGGATTAATTTTTTTTGAGGATACATACATTTTTGTTCCTGCTGGCATCATTCTCCCATTATTAAAATTCTATGGTAACCTGCTAAAGGTACCTGCACCTGAAAGCAAGGTCTGTAAAATAACTGCTGACACTAAGCATATGTTCTGCTGTATTGCAGCCTGCAATACACCAGTATTTTTAGCGAGGCGGGGCTGTGTTATAAGTGGGTAAAGCAGTGATTACACTGCACTCCCCAGTCTATGAATGATTAATAAGAGGAGCTGAAAAAAGGGCGTCTGTTCGGATGCCTGTAGGACCCGAGATTTAACATTATGCCAGTCCTGTTGGGCACTGTGAACCTCACTCAAAGACATGCGCTGCGTGAGATGTGTGTCACATGGACATATCCACTATCCAGGCTCTTGGGAAATGACCCTGCAAACTTGATCTTTTAAGCATGCGGAGCTACTTTTTTTGTACAGTTAGTCTGCACCTGAGGGCCCAGTGAGCATGTCTGTTGAGCACATTGGTCTACAACCACAATTCTGAGTAAGTGAAGCAAATGACGTCATCAACATATGTTGCTCCAAAATTGAAACCTATGTTTCTGCGTTGATGTTGCCCTCCTGTATGTGCAAATCACCCATGCTATGTTCACCGACACACCCCTATAACATGGCAGACGCTTGCTTTTGGACTCAATGCCGATAGCAGCTTGAGTTGTCCTTGCTGTCTTTGGTTGGTAGAACACAGTAGGGGTTTTTAAAAAGGAAAAATAAAAACTTGAAATGTTCGGATTACAAAACATGCTTCTTCTGTAATACTGTCTGTCTTTGAAAACTCTGAGCCCAGAGAAGTTGGCAGTACTTCTCAACGGTGTGGATGCGTAGATTTGGCTTTGCATAGTAAAGCTTTAACTTGTATCTGTGGCTGAAGTAACAAATGCTGAACATATTTTTACCAAAGCTTTTCCACGCATATGTTGTGATATCCATTGCAGTCGCATTGAGGCTTATAAAACAGCGATGTTTGAACGATCAGAGATCATGCACGTTCGTATGAGGTTTTAAGTCTTGCCCTTTTTGCACCAAGATTCAACCAGGTGCCTTCCATATTTTAGTTATATTACCGAATGTTTGGGGTGAATTGCTTCTCTGTCTTCAGGGAACATTGTTCTCGAAGGGATGGAATAAATGCAGAAGCATCTGTCGGCGAATTGGTTGTCCACCTTTCAAATTTGTTCTTGAGGGACTAGGCATTTTTTGGTGGCTCCTTTCATTGTATAACAGCTAACTCACCTGTTTAACATCACCTCTTTCACATCACCATATTATTTCCACTCATCACTCTGTTATCAGTCTTGAATTGCCCCTGCACCAACTTTTTTGGATTTAGGACAGAAGTATGCGTATACTGTAAATGAAGCTCTGATAACTAAAACCCCACAAGTCAAGTCAAGTCAAGTGTGACTTATGGGGTTTTAGTAATAGGTGCTTCAATTTTGTTAGTTAAAACATTGGAGAATGTGTTGTTGTTCTTGTTGGGTTTTCAAAATTTTTTTGGAGAATCAATGAACATTTAAAATCTATACTTCTTGATTTTATTTGCATTTCCCATGATGTGCCAACTTGAGCAGAATTGGGGTCAAACATTTGTTTGAAGAGTTTCCTGCCAAACTAGAAAATAATCCGACTTTCCACTATTCCAGCCTGTTGTGGCCCTGCATACAAATAGGCAGATGAAATATTGGGTGGATTGATGGGTTTTAACATAAGTTTTGATTGATTTTATGGATGCATTCTCTCACAGTATCTGAAGGCTGTTGTGATTACTGTTGCGTGATATTGCGCTTTTCATCTTTTTATCATTTAAAATCCTGTGGTGATAGTGGGGAAAAACCACAAGTTCAAAAGAAAATTATCAAATCGACTATTCATGAGAATACATGTAAAAACAGAGCAGACGCATTCAGAATTGTGTTTGTGTACTTTAAATTGAATTTAATTTTCTTATTCCCTGTGAATAAAATATTGCTCAATTTGTGAAATCCATGCCTTGGGAATATGTTTTCTTTTTTTCTCCTGCACTGGGAAGAACAATGGTGCATTCGCTTGTGGTCTTTAGCAGATACTCTTAATCAAAGCAATTGCGCAGACTCTGTTGTTTTGTATGCAGTCTATTCATGAGCTGCAAATTTCCTGAAGTTATTCCAGTCACGTGCATTGCTCTGGAGGATAAAAGTTGAGAACTGAACTGACTCCAGGCTGACTCACTAGTCTTTAGGCTCTGTAATATCCCGTCTTTGGTCAGTATACCCTCTTTTTTCTCAGTTCTATCGTACTGGATCTCTTGGTTCCATTGGATGAAAAATGTTGACGCCATGATGCACTATATGACATTCCAGAAGGTTCTGTCCTTCCAACAGTGATTGAAAAGTTACGAGTTGCAGAATATCAGTGCCCTGCTCATGCCCTGAGCGAGGTCCATATTTGCTGTTTTGTGCTCAGTGCAGGGGAACTTGACCAGCCTGCACAGTGCCAGGCCTCCAAGCCCCGTCAACCTCCAGATTCTGTCGGCTGGAAAATTAAGTTAAAGGCGGGCCAAATGATCTGATGTCACTGCTTGACCTAACTAATGTATCTCTGACCTGGAATGGAAGCAAATGCTCAGAGGAATGTTCTAACATCTAGTGGGACAGGGTTCCAAGAAGAGTAGAGGCTTTTATTGCAGTTAAAAGGGGATTGAACTACATGTTCGTGTCTGTGGTTCTGGACAGAGATGTACCCTGAGCAGGTAACATGTGGTGTGATAACATATTATTTTTGCATCCGTTTTTTTTTTTTTTTTGTTATTCCTTCCATATTACTAAGGAAATTAAAACAGTTTCCTCTTGCAGAACAACAGATGGTTTCATTTACACTTGATATTGCAGTTAATTTGAAAGCTTTGAAATATATGACCTTCGTGCTGGTTTTGATCACTTTTGTGGGTGATGAGATTTGCACTGACGTGAGAAATCAAACAATTCCTCATGCAGAAATATTGCATGTTATTATTGCTTTACCTTGTTGTCCCAGTTGAATCCAGAACTGAAGGAATTTATTTTAACCCACTGACACCCATATTTAACAAAAGCAAACATGACTGCTCTGCCCAAGTGAATTAAAACCAGATATCTGATATTCTCAAAGTTTTACAAAATTCTGAGTTAATCATAGTATTTTGTGGTTATGCAAAATATTATGTTAGGTTACTTATACATTTCATCACAATATGGATGCATTTATTTACAGCAAAATGGAGCAGATTTTACATATTGAGAGCAAAATTCAGAGATACATGATCAGTCGGAATTTGAAGCTTTGCTGAAGACCTTGATAAGTAGAATCCATTGTGTGACTGCTTGGTTAGAATGAAAGCAAGCACCCACACTGGTTCTCTCTGGATAAGATTGAGCACCCCAAGGCAATCAAAATGCACTGAAAAATCCATATTCAGGCAGAGGAGCCGATTTGCATAATACACAAATTTACATATGCAGGCAAAAAAGGGTTAATGATCTCCCTGATTTTATGTCATTTTGCAAACATAAGCACATCTCTAACTGAAGGCCAATACTGAATGGTAGCCTTGGATATGTTTTTTTTTTCTATTTAATTTTTTAATTCATTGAATATCTTTCTAAAGAACCAGCAGTGATTTTTTTTTTCTTATTTCAAGCTTTATGGTTAGTATATGTATATATTTGTGTGAATTGTTTTTAATAATTAATTAATTAATTTAAAAAGAAAAAAAAAATTCTTTACAGAGAGAGTGATAATTGAACCCTCTTGAAGCCATCTACATTTTTTTGGGTTATAAAAGATAACAATTTGTATTTTCTCAATTAGTATTTTTATTGCGTACTGTTATGCACTAGCGGTATATTTTCACAAGCAACTCAAGTTGTTTGTCTAAGGCCATTAAAAAAAAATACTTCAATAAAAACGAAATATAATGTTTTGCAAAAGTATTTGAGAAAATACACAGGAGTCACTTAATTGGACATACGAAACTAGTCAAAAAATCTGAGTGATTGAAAGGATGCATATTTATCTGGATAAAAAACTCCCTGTATAAGGGTCTATAGCCAGACAGTGAAACCACCGAGGAAATGATTCAAGCATGAAAGGCAGGAAAAAAAATAAATAAATCTTGGTATCCAGATGTGCCATTGAGTGCTGTGGGATCCATCATAAGAAAATGGAGGCTGCGTCAGACCACCTGTGCGTTGTCTAGTAAAGGCTGTCCCACGAAATGTGTGAGTGAGATGTGGACTGGTGATTGAGGCCCAAAAGATTTGGCCATCACCCTGAACAAGCTGTAGAGTTCACAGGCTGAAATTTGCATCTACAATCAAAAGATCCCCCATAAAAACTGGCCTCCAGTGCTTTAGGGTGCTTTAAGGTGCTATGTGCAACTTTTTCACGTTTAAATGGCTTTCTATTGCCGATGTGTGAGTGGACTGTGATTTCACTTAAGAAATAAGACCTTTCCCGACCTTCTTGTCACCTATAACAGCGTGTGGGCTGAATGATATGTGGAGGTATCCGGTCTGATTTTCTGTGATAATCCAAAGGAAGTCACATTCATGCCTTACCTGCCTCTCTTCTGCTCTGCTATTGTAGACATTAGCTTAGAAATGGAGTCCACTGTCTTCATCAAACGCCCGGTGACAGCTACAGTGAAATATACAATGGCAAGCTGTAATGATACTGCAAGGCAAAGTGCGATGGTACATCAAATTATGAATGCATTGGCTACATGCCAGAATTATGGCAAAAAAACGTCTGTTTTTTAGAACTTGTAACATTACTCTGTAGCTACATTTTGTCTCTATTATCATTATCTATATTTTGTCTCGATTGACTTCCGTTGACTTAGTGAAGCCATCCTGTATTATTCCACAGATTCATTCATGTTTGAATTCTATTAAATCAGAATGGACCCAGGGGGCTTTAAGGGTTTGTAATGCATTAAAGCTTGTATATCGCTCACTGGCTGCACTCGTTGTTGAAATGTTTATATATGTTTATATATCCATATGTTTATATTCATAAACATTCATCTTTGCTCTGCATTTCATTTTGTCATGTAGTGTTCTGTTTCCATTAAACACAAGCCACAAAGCAATCACATTCTCTTGAACAAAAGGGAATGCTGGAACTTGCACAAAGGGCATTGTTTTCAGAGGAGAAAAGCCAAAGATACTGGGAAGCTTACTGCATGTAGAAAGGGTAAAAGCTCTCTCAAGCCGATCGAGGCAGGATGCGGATCGCCCAGTGGGGAATTTGGGAAGCCGCCTTTGAAGATCTGAAAATGGGATTCCCAGATAGGCTCCTGGTGACATACAGTTTGTTAGGATTTTATTTCAATTCAAAAACAATTTCACTTGTTTTTTTTTTTTTTTTTTAATGTTGCCATGAGATGCGTTTTCAGTTCAGAGAACAATATTATATCATGTTCAATTACAGTTTTCTCTTTTGGACAAATTTGAAAAATCATTGTCTGTCTACACCTGGTCCGCTAGTTTGCTAATTACCACGCCTACCACTTTCGCTGGCTTACCAGGGAAACAAGCGGATGCCAAATTGCATCTGCGAGCTTTGGCGGCTGATCTGAGATCAGTTTGCGGAGCGAGTGTAAATGACAGTTGTGTTTCCAGGAGACACCCGCCGCGGGGCTCGCGGCTCACGCTCTGTTCCCAAACAGCATCTGGCAGCCGGATTCAGGAGACAAAATGAATTAAAGGCGGAGAAATTTGTCACCTTCTATGCAAATTGATGGAGAGCCTGTGAGCTGCCGGATTGCAGCTGCGGCACAGGGACAGGAGAGGGAATAAATGAAAGACGTGGGAAGGGCTCCCTCTCGGCTCCCCCCGGCGGGTGCTTGGGCGGTCCTGGGCCGACCCCTGGGAGCCAGCTGGGGAGGTGCTGGAGGCCCCGGAGGTGCCAGGATCCGGGAAAGTCCTGGCCAGCTGTTGCACGGAAGGAAGCTTTAGAAAAAGTACTTTTTCACCTTCATTTGGGTAATGAGTTGGTGATGAGGTATCCTTTTCCAGTCCTGTTTTCTTTTGTCCTGTGGGGTAACTTTAGAGGGTGAGAACTGGAGTCTACTAACCCACAAATTTAAAGTGCTGAGATCAACAGGTTCAGAGTTTCGCTCCTTGTAAATTCAGATGTTTGTCACATTTTTAATATTTTAATAAAGAACTCGCAACTGATGTGAAGTTTATCATTTAAGCGTAGTCAGAGGGTGCTTCACGCACTTTACTCATTTTTCGCCAAATGCTAGATAGTTGCCTCTGGTTCTCACACGCTAATTTAAATGCATAGTTAGAACAGCTGCAAATGAGGAGGTACAGAGGTAGAGCCCCTGGAGCAGTTTGGAGTTAAGGGCCTTGTTTAAGAGCCCAATGCCAGAGTTCAACTTCTTCTCTTCTGATCAAGTTAGAATCCGAAGCCCCGTTGCGGGCTTAAGTGAGAAACTTTTCGGTTACTAATCAACCAACCTACCACTAGGCTACCCTGCTACCCACTGATTACCTTGACTCACTTTGCATCTGACTCTTAGGTATAGAAAGGGTGGAAAACCAGCTTCCCTCGGGAATGTGATTTGAGGAACAGTGGAGCAGTGGTGTTTAGTTCTAGTGAGAGGCCCGCGTTCGCACTTCCCACACCGGGCAATGTCTCTCACTGAACAGGCAGTAGAGTCAAGGCTTGTCTGCTCCCGAACATGAGCACATCGGGAAGACACTGCTCAACTGCCCTGAGCTATTCCCCATCCAGAGTCCTGTCCAGAACTGATGAAAAACAAGCCAACGGCAAGGTTTGTCTGCGTTCTGCTCCTCTTATGACCCGGTGCGAAGATTTATGGATTGTATTTGTGGAACGACAGATGAGGCCACCATTACCAGCAGTAAAATGCTATCGTCTTTGGGACCTTCGACAGTGATGGAAAATACATTGCCTATCTGTGTCATTTCTATTTGTAAACAAAATAAGCAAAAGGTCGATCACTCTATCAGTTATGTTTTTAAAAAGATGGTTTATGCGGTCTTACGAGCGAATTTAAATGTATATGTTAAAAGTAATTTTTGCACTTCTTAAAGCATAAGTTTGTTATTATGTCACACACGTAAATACAAGCAGAGTTAAGATCAAAGAAAAAAAAAAAAAAGAATACTTGCGAAGGACTTAATAAGCTACCTAGAAATAATTGAAGAGCTAATCTAAGCTGTGTAGAATATGGAATATGGTATTGGGCACAATGTGGTCAGAGCTACAAAGACAAAACAAGCAAACAGAAAGGTAAAAAAGAAACATATACAAATGAATAGATATAGGTTTAAGCAAAAAAAGCAGCGTGGATATTAGTACCTGGCTGATGAATGTGAGATTCATGAAGCACCGTGAGGCTGCATGATTGTATCTGTTATTTAGCTTTCTGATTACTGAGGGAAGAAGGATGTCCAGAGACATTATGAATGAGGAAAAGATCAGGTGGAGTGTTTGCAGTAGCCTTGTAGTGCAGTCTGTAATATGAAAAATTAATGGAGGTTCCCTGTAGTTAATGATGAGGTCAGAGGGCCTGTGCAGATGTAGGTTATGAGGAGAGGACTCCCTGTCCAATGTCAGATCTGAGGGGAACTCTCCCTGCTTTGAAAAAGTTTTATGAATTTAACCCCCCGTCTGAAGTCCTTTTACAAGAACCGCCACCTCAAATCTTTATACAAGAACTTTCTTATTTGAAAATGTTTTTCATGAACATTTTTTTAATCGTTTTATGAGAACCCATCCCCTCCCACCTGACAGCTTTGTCTTTGGTCTAGCTTTCAGCTTTGCATGTTGTCTTCATTGTACGTGTGTGTGTGTGTGTGTGTGTGTGTGTGTGTGTGTGTGTGTGTGTGCGTGTACGTGTACGTGTGCATGTGCGTGTGTGTGTGTGTATCTGTTTACTTTTGTACATGCTACAAAGTGAGAACCAAAAAATGTTTTTTTCCTACTGACTGGAGGCATTATTGGGAATCAAATGTCCTCACAACCACAAAAAGGCAGATTGTTACTTACTGGTTAAGATTAGGGGTAAGGTTAGAATAGGGATAGGTTAAGGTTAGGGTCAGGGTTTGGGTTAGGAATACATTGCTTATTGTTAAGATTAGGAAAAGGCTGTAGAGAGACAGAAAAATTTAATGGAAGTCAATGTAATGTCCTTGTGTGTATGTGTACGTGTGCGTGCATGTGTGCACCATTTTAGAAAGACTCTGAGGAAAGATGATGTTTTGTGAGTACATGTCGGCATTTCAGTGCATGCATAAACAATCCAAGGTCATATTCACTTTCTGAATTTGCTGTGGGCATGTTTTTATAGTGGCTGAGGTCGCTCACACCGGTAAAGTGTTCAGTAAACAGCTCTTAACATTGTTCATGTCTTGTTTACTGTTTTAAGCTGATGTTGGTCTTTTTATGGTCAGTCATAAAAAAAGACTAGCACGGCTTTGCATTTTACAGGATTTTAGCAAGCATTAAATAGGTCTGGGCAGGTTATTCATGAATATTTACACCGACAGCTGAGCTCTGCACAAAGCCTCGACTAATACTGCATAGATCCTGTCACAGTTACTGCTTTTTAAAGGTGTTCAGTCGATCACCATGGATGTCTCAGCCTGTCCTACCCTTTCTCTCTGAGTGAAATAGCTCATAAGTAATGAAAACTTATGGAAATTGTTCATTTTTGTTGGGAGAGTTCACACATGACATATTGACTGTCAACTAGGCTGATATAAATTGATTTTTTCCCCCCTGTTGGATTGGATTTCTATAACCAGAGGCATGGAGCACATAATTTAAATTCGCCATTAAATTACATTACTATTTGCCTTGAGGTCTGATGCTGTTTCTTGTGAGCTGCTTGTCAATGTTCAAAAAAAAAAAGGAAAAAAAGTTGGTTTCAGTGCTACATTTATTCAGCAAGTTGCTTTTTGCTCACCAAGGACCACAGGGTCACATGGGCATATAAAACAGTCAATTACACTGTACTGTGTACTTGACTCATCCAGGTCTGAATTAGTTAACTGATTTTAATGGGTAAACAAACTCAGTCTGACTCTGTGGCTCATGTCTGAAGAATTTTGCATTTTAATGTTTGTGTTGAAATTAATTACGAATAACAGATTGCAGTACAAGTCTCAAGAGCTCAAAGCATTCTGTTTCATAGATCGTAATCATACTGGAATTTTTTACTCTTTGAAACAGTCCAAGAAGCCAAAGATAGAAGTTGGAGGTTTTTCAGTAGTCTGACGGGGTGGGTAGAAGGGTAGTGTCGTGGTTTGGATGTATGACTGGTCGCTTAAGAGTTGCAGCTTCAAGCCCTCAGTGGGGCGGAGGTTTCTGACTTGCTCTTGAAATATTAAGTAAGGAAGAATTCTGCTGTTGGGCCCTTGAGCAAGGCCCTCAACCCTCAATATTGCCCCAGAGGCTTAACCCCTGTTTCTTTCTGTCCCTCCTCACTTGTAACCATAATGTCTAGCATTTCTCCCAGGGTGTTCTTTACAAAGAGAAACTTGCAGAACTACAGTTAAATATTGGTAAGTAAGTAAATAAATAAATAAAAAAATAAATAAAAAATAACTTTTAGTGGCAAAATAACCCACAACCCTCAGTTAAATAAATCAATTCATAAAAATTTTTGCCCCTCAAAATTTACTTAACTTCATTTATAAGATGCGAGCTCTCAACTCCCAATTCAATCACATTTTGAACTTTTATTTGTGTTTGGCTTCATTAATAAAACTTTCATTAGTATTAAGATGAATTTGGCACATGGAAGTAGGACTGACACAGATAAATACAGTTTTTGGCACAGTTTTCCAATTACATATTTATATACTGAATGTCATATGCAATTATATATGATGGAAACATTAATTAATTAAACTCCTAATTTCCCTCTGCCCAGTGTTGTCATTTTCTTGAAAATGAACATATTCTTGGTGAAAAAATACGCCTCTACAGCCTCTAGTATGCCTCTACAATGTGTGTTGTTAGAAAGGGAGCAACACTACAGAAAAGATAAACACCACACTGTGCCATTTGTGGTATAAAGATTCAGCTCCTGAACACCAGGGGGGTCAGGGGCTGGAGGGTAATTGATTGACCGCGTTCACGGGTTCATTTTGTGGGGGCTCTATCTGCCTTCCTGGGCCTTTTCTCTGGCGGCCTCTCCAGTTTGGCTAAATACAGCTTAGGCTGACTCTGAGGCCGCAGTCATAATCTGCCTTAGTGTGTTCTGCACCGCTGCAGATCTGAGGTTAGGCTGGTGCTCATTCATTCTCCTCCATTTCTTTCTTTGGTGGAGAATTCTGTGTTTTAAAATACTGTATTTCAATATGCAGCTCGACGACATTTGCCCTGTGGTTGGACGTCACAATTTTATTGCTTAATTATTCTTATAGTACATTTTTTAAAATATTGAAAACAAGGAGTGAAATGATAATTAACCAACAACAATTAGCAGTAATGTGGTGACTAAACAAATCATAACCGACTTCTGAAGATGTTGACCTATGGACTTTTCCTGTTACAGAAAAAGACTGTGGACACATGAATTTGTGAATATTTTATTGATGCGAATTTTCAAATACACTCCTCTCTTTGCTTTTTATTTTATGAAATAGTGTAGTATTTAGGAGTATTTAATGTGCCTAACTCTTTACTAAAGTACTTTTAAATAGCAAAACTATAGCTTTATTCTAAATTGAGAATGCAATGCATGGAATTAGACCATGCACGCCTACGCTCAGGGCCATCGCAGGGGCAGTGAAAGGCCCTGTGTCAACTTAATGCGCAAGGCCCTGCTCACATGCACTGTGGATTTTCCGTGTTAAATTTTGTCACATCCTAAGCAAGTCGTCAAACCTGTGCGTAATGATTGTTTAATTGAAAAATATTGAAATTTGCTCTTTTTTGCGTTCAACTGATGCGTTTGATTTCTTGTCTTAACGAAGACAATTACCTACACCTGAAAGGGGAGAGTTAAAGAGTTACCAGGAAAATTGACTGAAAACAGATCAAGACTAAAGCAGTTTAAAGACATGTTTCTCGCCCTCCTTGTTCTCTGTCCACCGCCCGCCACTGGCTACTAGTCAGTCACAAATGCTCTGCTACAGTATAACTTTAAAACATCTGATTCCTGCTCAACATTCATTGATTAGGTGATGGACACTTTCCTTGCCTTTTGGGCCACAAACTCAGCAATTAAATCTTAAATCTTTATAATCCAGCCTGGATGCAACTTCTTTTTCGTTAGACAGAAGCGCGAGCTCGCATAGCCTCTCCTGTGACATGGAGGTCCGAAAATAGTTTTAAATTAGTTGTAACTTTGAAAAGCTCGCAACCCCAATGCCAATTATTAATATCGTCAATAAGACCCTGAGAGCAATCACACAGTTAGGAAAGTCGAGTGAGCAGCGAGACAGAGCATGTTACGTATAACGACAAAAAATAATAATAAAAAAGGTCAAGGTAAGCTTTTATTGCGATGAAATAGTAAATAATGAAACTGCCACAGAATTTTCATTTTATGAGCATGATGAGTCAAGTGCAGTAATGTAAAATAAGTATTCATTTATTTAAAAAAAAAAAAAAAATCACACACCAGCCGAAAGGCCCCCAAAAGCGCGAGGCCCTGTGCGGTCGCCCATGCGACAGCTCTGCCTACGCTTGTTTATCTTTTGCAATCGGGTCCGTACATTGATTAGTGAAGGCAATGGGGCATCCCTTTGACTCTTTTTTGAGGATTTCTAGGATTTTGTCTCATGCCTTCATAACACCCCGAATCCTCCTGAAATCTGGCAAAAACCCTCATTAGGACTGTATCTCACCACATGTCTCCTTACACTGTCCAATCTTTGCCGCTAAATCCATAAAGTACAAAATTGCCTATTTTGAGTGGCTGAGAAATTGAACTGCCTTGTAAAATGGCAGAGACAGGCGTAATGTAACACGACAGAAACGGAATGCCTTGGGCTATTAGATCAGTGTTTTTGGGTGGTTCATTTATGCCTATACTGTTGTAACTTATTGTAACATTAATGTGTTGTTAATTAAAAAGAAAGTTTTCGCATCGGCTTTAAGAGGACTCGCAAGCTATGTCTATGTCATCATCTTCGCCATTTTACAAGGCAGTTCAATCTCTCATCAACTCCTTCATGGACGTGTAGCGAGAGACGGTCTTAACCAGGGTTTTTGATGGATTTCAGGAGGATCCGTGACTTTTTATGAAGGCATGAGATGAGATCTTAGAAATCCTCTGAAAGGAGTCTATGGGATGCCCCAGTACCTAGGCTAGTCAACGGAAGTACCTGATTGCAAAACTTAAACTAGCGTAGGCACACAAGGTCGGGCGTGGAATATAGAACTAAAAATGTTTTTTATGGGACTGCTGGCTGTCCAGAATCTCCATTTTGGAGGGGGTGGTTATTTCCCATCATGCGCAACCGCGTTCTTACGGCTTGTTTGATTTGTGTGTATTTGTATTTGCATTGAACTGTGTGTCCTTGTTCCAAACAAATCAGACCGCAGTACAGCCACACCACAGGAGACCGGGGAGTCAGCTGGTGATGAGGCCATTCGGTTTTCAAAGTGCTCTTTCTCTCCTGCAACGTTTCACTTTCAGTCCAAATGAGGAGCACTCCAAATCTCACTCAGCATAGCAGTGGTGTAGAATCCCTCCCAGGAATATAGTCGATCTCCGCAGAACATTTTTTAAACAATTTATCTTCTGTGGGAAGGGAGCTCAAAATCTATTTACCTTTTTTATTTTTTTTAAACTGTGTGAGAGGTGTACTTCAGAAGCCATCTTCCAAGCCCCCTTTCAGAGAATGACTCCAGGTGATACAGCAGCGAGAGGATCTGAGTAAAAACATAGCGTGCGCGGCGCAGCTCAAATCTCCAGCACGTCGATGTTTTTGACCTGAAGTGAAATTGAGCGCTCGTGTTCCGAGGTGCTCGACTCCATCCTCTGAACTGCTCTGCTGTTGATGGGGGGGTGGAGCGGAATTGTTCTGCGCAGAAACTAATCCGCTGCGGGCGAATTACGTCTTACTTTATGTTCTTCCGGAAAAAAAAATTCAGTTCAGGTGGGTATTTTGTGAAGCAGGATTACGGTTTTTTTTTTCTGGATAAAAACTCAGAACAGCTTTTATTACTTCAGTCCACGGTCCTGATTTGTAGTGTACTGGGTTTCACTCAGTGCAGGTATCCAGCTCACTGAGTACTCAAACTCCATTACATACAAACCGCTGCTCTCATCAGTGTAATGTATAAAAACATTGGGATATGGTGGTGCCTTCCTGGCATGAAACCAGGTTTGTTTGCCTCCTCTTAGACCCTGTTCCCCAAATCACAGTCCTTGAGGTCAGAGAACTGTTGGTTATTCCCCCGAACTTTACCTGGGTGTCAGGTATGAAGCCAAGATGGCCAATCAGTACTGCTAATTGAATCCTTGAGTTTCCAAAGGTCCCAACTCCAAGGAACACCCCACTCTTTCTCAATAATGGAAAAAAATATTTTATATATATATAAAATATATATATAGAATTTTTTTTTTTTGGTCATATGTTACGACCCATTTATTTTTAGTTTATTTCTTTACAAGAGAGGGTCATTGGAATACTTTTGGCTGAAATTACAAGAAAGCTCCCCCTTTTGTGACAAGATAGACCTCTGATTCGTTGGAAACTCAATGATTCAATTGTTAAGTGACTTACCAGGGAAGATAGAAAACCAGGATTTGGATTTGAGGGCCAGATTCACAGCTCCCCGCTTCTTGCGGACACTTTCACCTCCAAGGCTGTCTCTCCTTCAGCTCAGGCAGTTAGGATTTGTTTGACACTGTGCGTGTGTTGCGCTCAATACTGCCATAATTGCGGCGGTTCTGGTTGTTCAGCTTCCCTGGTTTTAGTGCCTTGCTATTGATAAATGCTGCATTATAGTTACATGCAGCGTCATTGTCAGTTCACAGATTTTCTTGGTAGAGCAGTTGCGAATAAATAATGGAGGAGACAGTTACAGCTGATTTGTTGACACCATGCAGGTGTTGCAATGGTGGAGCTGCCCCGAGGTCCCGCCCGCTGAGCATTTCAGCGTCAGTGTGTTAACCACAGTCTGAAATAGTACACTTCTATTGCCAACTCAAAAGATGAAAATTCTCGGACGTCCTCCCTCAAAGTGTCATATGTCTCAGGACTGGGGCTTTCTTGTTTTACTGCAATGAAATGCCAGTAAAGTTGCTGGTATTGATTTACGTCATATGAAATGGATGTCATGTTGGGTGGAATGGATTTTGCATCACAAAACGGGAATGCTATTTCTGTGCTTTTAACGAGGCTCATGTTCACAGAACTGAGGATTGAAGTTACATTTTGCATTTACTGTGTCAGGATTATTCACTGACATTGACCGGGGTGAGTTATGATGAACCCTGGCCAAATAAATCATGTCCATTCATCCTTACTCGACCCCATCACCATTTTCTGACCACCCATCTCTTGACTGGTCCTGCCTTAAGAATGTCCCTCACTTTGCCGATAGGTCACTTGATCCATTTGGAATGTCCAGGGATATAAGGTTCATTGGTCGGAATGTAAAAGTCCAGCTTTGTGTTTCTTGCAACAATGAACTGCAGACAGCCATGTTAACAATCTGTTATATATTGGGCTGATGAGCAAACCCAGGTGATTGGAGCGAAAATCTGGGGTGGACGTTTATATTCTGAAACTGGATTTTTATACCTCTGGCACAGTGCTTTATTTAAACGTCCAGGCTAGGGAACCTCGAATCTGGACCACAAATTCCAAATCCAGCCCAGGTTTTCTTTCCCTCTGGGTTATTAACTAAACGATTAACACTGCTAATCAGCCAGGTATAGGGAGAGTGTAAAACCTGCACTTTTTTCCCCTCGAGGACTGTGATTTGAGTTAGGGATGCATTGAGTTATATTTTGCGGACACTTGGTAAACAATCCCAGATGCTGTGAAAATGCGTTGACGGGAGTCGTTTGGTGACTGACATCCTTCTCCTGCTGAATAAATATCAGCCCCCTTAAGGATTCAGCAGAGCTGTGTTCTTGGTATGAAAACGCCTTCGCCCGACCGCATTTCTGTCTCTGGATTATTAAAGACAAATAGGGGATTTTTTTTTGTGTGCTTCCTATTTGTGGCAGAAGTTCATATGAAAGGGACATACAACAATTGCGTTTCAGTGGTCTTTGGTGAATTTACGTGACACAAGGTTTGATTAGGTACAGTACTCATGAAGAATCATTTCCCTAGTCATGAACATCTGGCCTGACTCTGCCAGCCTACGTACTTCCGCTCAATTTAATTTCACTTCACCACTTCATCTGATCACGAAGAGCTCTGCCAAGCTCAGCTCAGCAGCGAAGACCCCGGTTGCCCTTGACCAACCAACGGACAGAAGACGTGGCCAAGAGACATGATGTAACCGCTATGCCGAGTTTGAAATTGTAGTCTCCGAAATCAACAGTGTGTCGATGGACAAAGATATACGGGAGGCCATTTGCTCTGTTGTGGAGAAAATCCAATAAATGGAAAATAACTACACGTCGTTGCTTCCGTCAGAGTTAATGTAGCCTACATGTCTCATTAGCAGGATGAGTACATTATGCACTAACAACTGATTCTAAAGAGATAAATTGATTTCATTTTCAAAGAAAGAAAAGTGAGAGAACACAAGTACTTATTTTAAATAGGTATGCCACTATGTAGAATTAGACGTGGCCTGAAACTATTGTCTATAAATTCATTATTTTATTTTTTTACCAACCTCGGTCACACTGCTTCGGGATGACTAGTCCATGGACTTCCTCGACTTTTTAATGGCCCTTGGTGTTTTAGAAGGTGAATCTCCGTCTCTTTTATCTGTCGTGCTCGAACTCGCACCCTCTTCACAGGCCAGTGTCTCCTTTTTCTTCCAATTGTTAAATATTTCCATGTCACGCTGTAACCTTGTAGTTAAATTGCAGCATTTGAGACAGACTCGAAATGATCTAAGGATTAGTTCTCGTAAACATAAGTCTAACTTTGAGAGTCGGCTGCCAACATTTTCTTCTTTGTCTTTACAGTCAAATATTAGTTTTGAACCAGAAAGTGTGCTGTGGATACATAGGTTTACTTCACATAATATACTGAAGTCGTTGACTGCCATCTTCCAACTGGGATTTCGCCAAATGGATTTCGCTGCATTCCTGGTATGAAGGACTGTGTTTAAGCGGAAGCACTAGGTGGCTGAGCCGGCGCATAACATATGTCATTGCCAAACGATCGTGATTGGTTTGCGGGTACACCAATGATTTTTAAACTTCAGACAAGCGCCCACTCACCAGGAAGTAAACACTTGTCAATCACGACTGCCCAGACAAAGGGCGTACAAAGCAAAGCGAAGTAGCTGAGTCTGGTTTTACCATGCTAACGAACATCAGGTGACATCACAATAAGCATTGCCCGAGTCAGCAAAAACAGTACATTGCTAAAGTGAGATGTTTTCCAGAACTACAACAGGAATGAACCCTTTGGTGGATGCAGTGAATTTACCATCCTATCTGGGCCTCTATTGTGATACATGTCACAGCTAGATTCATGTGGACACTTCTTGGTTTGGGACTGTTTTTATGACTTTTTTCTGCAGGCCTTTTAATTCCCTTGAAATAAAATCTTTGACTGTAGCGCATACAGTAGCCATGTTTCCATTTTCTTGTTATCGCATGAATTTTGAAGTAATGCATTAGAAAAGATTGATGGAAATGGCAAAAAAAAAAAAAAATCAACTTTGAAGAATAGTTTTTCCGGTCGCTTGAGGTGGTTTTTGTCTTTTTTTAAAAAAAGGTTTTAATGCACTAAACAGGAGATGAATACACCTTTGTCGAATGAGTTCTGATTTAGCTAACGTTTAAATCACATGACTGATAAGCTATTTCCAGTTCCCTACTTCCTCTTCATATACTATGTTTCATTACGGCCATGCGCAATGCAGGCAAAACTGCCAACATTTGAAAACATTATCTTTACCAGCACAGTTTATTTGCTCTCAACCACTTGATAGAAACATGCCTAAATCACATTTCCTTGTCAAATGTTGTCTTACAATACGTATGATAATTGATGGAAACATGGCTAGTGATGATCAGGGTAAATCTAAGCTCCAGACAGTTTAAGTAAATCCTTTCCTGCTCCTGCATGACGTGGCTCTGTACACGGAGCGAGCCTCGGTACAGAGGACGAGGTCCACACGTGGACTGTCAGGATCAGTTTATAACTTGACTGGCCTGCAGACCGCCTTGCCCTCAGCCTCGTCAAACCACATCAGGATCTGCAGGAAAGCCGACTTTGATCCTGGCCTGATCACCTAGCAACGCTGACCCACATGACTAACACTCTTCCTTTTGGAATGTAAATACTGGTCAATCCTGCAGTGCACTTGTGGGAATGGACAATAGCAATTCGAGCTCACCGGAGCTCACAGAGATAGTGCAGATGGGTTATTTTGAAACGTTTCCTTCTTCCTTTTTTTGCCTAATATATTAGCTTGTTGAACCACCCATCAGAGGGTGCAAGGAGGCTATGCAGTTAAATTTCTTCACTGCTCTGTGTTATGCCTAAAACACCCTCTTAGCCCTGTGTACAGTACAGCATTGGCTCTTGCTGTGTATCCCTTGAATGGAATCCAGCAGCTCAGATATACCCATCCTACTACAAACAGGGGGAAACTCTGTCCATCTGTCTGTCTGAATCTATTTTTTTCCTCAGTCTAGAACTGAACATGGTCATTGTGCATTGGCATAAGCAGGGATGAACAAAGCAGATTTTTTCCATTTTACCAAATTTAAGCTGTTTTTGAGCCATAGATTATCATGGAATATTTGTGCTTCCATGTGCAATGCTATGCTTCTGAGTAAATATAACGTAAAGTACTGCTGCCAGAGCATAATCGCCAATATTTCTACCTGGGTATACAATTAAATCCTTCTGCTTTATTGAACTAGACAATCCTTCTGCGTGAATTTTCTATTGGATACATTTGTTGAGGCAATTTCATACAGTGGAGCTCTACAACCTGAGTATATCATAGCATCCTGTTATTTTGCCACTGTGTTCAATGTAATTATACTGGTGATATTATGGCGAACAGCATCTCTGGACGCTCTGAGCATGCACAGTGCAGTTCGCTCTCTGGGCTGTGGGAGTTGGCTGGTTTCCAGCCAGGAACCCTGTGATGCCAGGTGTTCTGTTCCTCTGTTCCTGTGAGGCGGCCATCGCCATGCCAATCTGGCCAAGTGGGAACAGGCTGGTCCAGACAGCGCTCCCGGGGAGGGGTAGAAGGGGGTGGGGGTGTATTTTCAGCGAGCCAAAATATGACTCTCTCAGCTGTCCTGTGTTCTGAAAGCCTTCCAGGCCTGGCGTCTGTATCTGGTCACGCTCCCAAAAACCTGGTGTTAAACAGTTTCAATGAACAGACTGATTAACATGTGAGGTATTCAGATCCGATTCAGACAAAGCCTGCGATAGACTGATTTATGGGTGGTTTGTGGTCATTTCCACATTATGCTATTAGTTAGCAGACTGTGCTAAAGACTAGCATTACGCTGCATTTTTAGTCAGTCTGTGTTAAGGCCGTACTGTTATGCTAAAGACTACATTGTGCACTGTTTGAGAGAGGATAAACACAGATATTCATATGAAAGCCCTATGCAGAGATGAGATTCTTCATGTGGAGATGAGCCCCCAGTATACTGTGCTTTTTTATTACTTATGAATGTCTTCCAATACCATGAATAAACATAAGTATACGGATCTGCATAGCGGTGTCATTGTTTGAGCAACGACTGTGATATAAGGAATAGATTAGTGAGCAGTGATGTTTTGGGACTGGTGATTTTGTTAAGTAGATTTAAGGGGCTCAAGCTTGCGGAGATCCCATGAGTATAAAAATCCCATAATGCAGTTTAAGAAAATAAAATGGTTCCAAAACTTTTTTCTTTATGATTCCATAGAGGAACCTTGTCACACTTTAGAGGAAGTGTTGCTCATGAAGGCTTTATACAGCATGTATAATGCCTTCATAAATGAGACATAATGTCTTCATAAATCATACATAAGCAAATGTCATGCTTTGTAAAGGGTAAAATAACACATCCATATACAGCATGCGATGCCAGATGTCATTTAACTGACAATGTCACTTAGCTAGTAGCTAAATACTCTAAAGGGTGACACTGTTAGCTGAGTGACATTGTCATTGTAAATCTAGCCCCACTTGCATCATCTGGCATCATGTGTTATTTCACCCTTACAAAGCATGAAATTTGTTTACGTGTTATTTATGAAGACATTATGTCTCATTTATGAAGGGATTATACATGTTGTATAAAGCCTTTATGAGCAACACTTCGTCCAAAGTGAGGCCAGGAACCTTTTCAAATTTATTTTTATATAAAGCCTTTTTTATCTGGGATTGAAAAGCATTGCTGACAGCTGAATGTTCTCATTTTATTTTTGCTTCAGCTTCACCCTGACTGTTGCTTTTGCAGTTCAACTCATCCTTGTGCTGATTCTGTCGTCCGTAGAAAAACAGAATAGTGGTTTTCGGGTGTCGCCATGTTTTGCAATTTGGAGCAACAGTATGTGTAATACACCCACCGAGTCAGCCGTCCATTAAGTGTTTTAGATGCAGTGACATATCTCTGCCTGATTTGTCCACAAAATCCTTCTGTATTGTCCCAATGGCACCATAGCTTAACGGAACTGCATGGAAGGGAGAAAAGAATAAAGAAGAAGAAATGCATACTGAGTGTACATTTTCCTATGATGTAAGATCTTTAGTGCCATGTTTTTCTGTGAAAGCGAACATTAACATTGTCTCGGATGGAGAACCAGACTTGTACTGGAGCCAACCTCTGTGGAACTAGTTCGCGAGGAGTTAGCAACATCTCAACAAAACCAGCTAATAATTTTTCAAAACAAAGTTAATTATGGGTGCCCACTTTTTCTGTCTCGAGCTTTTTTTGGCAGCAATAATATGTTACGGTGTGAAGATGCATTAACCCTTTCCTGTGCAAGGTTTCCAGACAAAATGGTTTCCTTGCTGCAAACAAATGATCAGATTACTTCTGGGTTACGTTTAAAGTAGTCGTAGGTATATACAGGGTCTTTGAGCACCTAGATAGTTGAGCTTCGGGTTAATGATGTGTGAACCAACACAAATCTAAGTTCTCTATAGTTACTAGCTGGCAACTCGATGACTCGATGCGGTTTTATGGCAAAGCGCTTATTGTCAAGGGTTTGTAATAACTTCATGAGCTGAGCTAGAGACAGGAGGGCATGAAAAGGTCCCAGAAGTCTGAAACAGGCTGAGTGTGGGCATCGCACTCTTTTCTTAAAGGGGCCATGTCCAATTTCCTCCTCTTCAAATGTCATCTTGTCCGAAGGGTCACATAAATCCATCACGCAAATTCGGCTAACATGCTTTCCTTGCAAACAATTCAGTGTGATATATGAGCATCGTGGTACATGCTTACAAATTAAACTGCTGACATCAAGGTGACAGCTCCCTAAATGTGGTTTTGTAGGAAGCGTGGTTGTGGTGTGCATGTTATGGAGTAATGAGCTTTAATGAATGATTATGAGGCCATCTGGGTATTCATGTAGCCACATGCAAACAGAAAAATACAAAATGTTGGACTTACTGAAAACTGCTATGTCAACCAGTTATTTAGTTCCACAGGATATAACTCCTATGTAGCTTCATTTAGTCAATTGTGCCCAGAATCTCAAAAGCGAATAGGTACGCTGTTGCATGGAAGTAAAATTCAACATCGCAATGGGTTAGACTGTATGGCAATGCTGGTTTATGTTTGCATTACAGTTGGCTGAACTTACAATGTTATGCATCTTTTCAATACTTTGTTTTTTGAGCTGGTGCAAACTCCCTGGAGGGGAAGATCCTTTTCTATTTCTGAATGTATAATCCTTTCGCAAATGCCATTGAATTCATCCACATGCGAGCTCGCGAATTCTTACACGCAGTGGGCTATTTCAGTCTGGAGATGTACATAGTGAATTTCCTCAGGCACTGCAGGCACAGAAGCTGTAATCTGCTGGCATTGTGAGGGAAAACTATTTGTTATGTGTTGACAGAAATGGCTGAAGTCCATTACCTAAAAGCCTGAGACAAAAAAAATGTGTTACACAAATGGAAAGCCCCAGAAAACATTCAGTACTGTTGCCTGAATCATTTTATAAACATTCATTTCTTGGCCCCTACAATGTGTTTTTCTATCCCTTTTTCCCCTCTATTAAATGTAGCAGACGGCAGGTCTTGCATTTTATATCTATTTTGACACTGAATTCTTCATTATGTACCAATATTCGCAATCATATTTGAGGAAGAGATCAGTTACAATGCAAACAAACATGCGACTTCGTGCCCAAAGAGCACATTAATCATTGATCTAAGCGAATGGAGGATGCCTTTTGATCAGGGGAATAGATTGGATTCGAGACTCACCTGTTGTGTTCTCTCTCTTTATGATGTCACAATTGAATTATGACATCAGAGAAGATTTGGCATTTTGTCTTAGTTCCATGTGGACTGAGCCCTCCACACATTTCTCTTCAGGCTTTGTATTCAATTTCTGCTTTTGAGAGAGTCTGTGTTTCAGGAATAAAATAAAGTGGAATTGCATTACGAGGAGCCAAAATATCCAAATCCCTTCCGCGCCAAAACACAGCCGAGTCTCGCCTCGTCCTCCCGGCCGAAATTTGAGGGCTTTTCCCCTCAGGGGACCTTATAACGGTTATTGAGAGAGCAGCCTCGTTTAATTCAATCACTGGACGGACCTGTGCTTTCGGGCTCTGACTCTCCTGATATGACAGGTGACATCAGGCCATCCATCTTCATGACAGGCGATGATTTGAGACTTTATCCGGGAGGGCAGGCTCCAGTGCTTTCTGCAAACGCTCTGCCGAAGAGTTTTATTTTAAGATTTTATTATTTTGCATTTTGAAGAATGAGCTGAAGTTTTGTGGGGATTGTTTACTTGACTATGCTACCTGTACAATGGCCTAGGCTCAATATTTTCTTTCATTTGATACTGTACGTAAACATGCGATTCAGCCTAATTTTCGCCCTTACATTTAATTGTCATTGTGATTCTGTCCATTACTTGTAATTGTCAGCCTGTTTTTGGCCATTGTATGTAATTTTGGGGAGTTTCTATACCTCAGATGAATCTAACTCCTGTTCACATCGTGCTCAAAATGGCTTTGGGATCCTGGGTACCTTTGAGTCATCCACCAGTGCCCTGCAAATGCCTTACTGCTAATTTGATTAACTAATCACTGTTGTTCTTTCAGAATAATGTTATCTGGCTAATATGGGCAAAAAAGATGGCAACAAAGAGCTTTTACTATTTTCTTTAGCTATTTAAACCTCATGGCGATAACCACACAATGGAATAGCCTGTTGGTTGTTTCTAAAATAAGAGCCATTGATCACTGGAGCATTATTTTTGATATCGTGTTTTCTTTTTTTATTTCTTATGGTACAAACTAGAAATGTCACTTGGCAAAAGAAATATGTCCGTACACTGCTGTTGAGAAGTTCCTGGATCACGTGACCAGTGTGTGCACGTCTGTCCTTCTCTTTGTAGTTCCTCTCTCCTTTCCTGCTCCTGATTCAGACTGTATTTGCACTTAATACACTTTTTGTAACAGGCTAGAAATGTACAAATATGCATAGTGAAATTATTTTAAACACAGTTTCGAGGTTATTGCATCCTTTGGCAAACACCCACAATATAAGCGTGTGGTAAAGCGAGCACATAAATTCTTTCAACAGCCCGTTCTGAAATAGACGACTCGCTGTCATGTTCCTGATCCCTTATTTAACATATCCGATATCGGAGCCCTTTCTGAGACGATAGAAGAGCACACAGAAGTCATGTGATGGGCTTGCATGCATTAGTCTATGGTGTAGTGTCACTCACATCACCTCTAATGCACTGTCGTATGCGGGCTTCAGTGGACGAGCGTATGCTGTAGATTCATTGAGTATTGGAAATGCTGTAATGTGACAGAGGACAGGTTTTCACTTTCTCCGTCCTCCAGTGCTTCAGTGGCCTAATGGTGGGCTTTATTATCACGTCAGATTTAATGCTTTTTGAAAATGAGGCTTTTTTCCTCCGCTGGCGGAAAGGATTAGACCATCAGAAAAGAACAGAATGAGTGTGAATGGGGACTTGTGTGATTTGCACGGCTTGTCATTTGCCATTGTAGCTCACGACTTAATTAAAGGCTATGGCTGGATTATACAGAACCGGGCCGGACCTTTCTTTGTGGGGGGCAGTACTCAGATGTATCGTTGGAAACTGTCTTTTAACAGAGCAGGAAGTGGGGGTGTGACGGTGATTGGTGGGTAGTGTTGTCTTTGGTCTTCTTAGTATTGGCTTGGTTTGATCCTGTCATTAAAATTCAAATTCTCTGCAGAAATTCAGTGTGCAGGTGAAGGTCTTATATGCAGATGAATCTTAGCCTACTAGCACAGGAGAATTTTCACCCAGTAATAAAAATAAAGATAAAGATTATGATACTAAATATGAAATACCACCCCCCCCCCAAAAAAAATAAATAAAATAAAATAAATAATGTGGGGGAAAATTACTCTTTTGCTCAACATGCAATCTATCTATCTATCTATCTATCTGCCTGTCTGTCTGTCATGTCTGTCTATACTTTATATCAATCTATCTACCTCTTTGTCTGTAGTTTCTGTCTATCTGTATCTGTCTATACTATCTATCGATACTTTGTATCTATCTTTCTATCTATCTGTCTTTCTGTCTATCTCTCTATCATCTCTGTCTATACTTTATATCAATCTGTCTATCTTTATGTCTGTAGTTTCTGTCTGTCTTTATCTCTGTCTATGCTATCTATTGATACTTTATATCTATCTATCTATCTATCTATCTATCTATCTATCTATCTATCTATCTATCTATTTATACCTTGCTGTATGATCTATCTATCTATCTATCTATCTATCTATCTATCTATCTATCCCTTACTGTACTATCTATCTATGTATCTATCTATCTATACCTTACTGTACTGTCTGTCTGTCTATCTATCTATCTATCTATCTATCATCTGTCTTCAAGTATTGAACCCTAAAGTCAACAGACGTGGCTGTACAGGGTGGGATGCAGGGATGGAGTGGATATTTCCATGGGGGGGCGTAGGGGGTGGCGAGACCCTGTTCTGCACGAGCAGGGTGGGCCAGCCTTCAAATGCTTGTTTCGGTGTCGTCATCAATCCCCTTTTCAGTAGGACTGGGACTGAGGCCAAATAAAAGCTCTTATGCGGGACAGTCTGTTCTGTTCGGTTCTCCCCATAAAAGCCTGACCCGAGTCTATTTCAGAGGAGACTGCCTGTGCCTCTCATGCTGTAAAAATGTCAGCGCCCTCTTAGTGGTCTGAGAACAGTGGAAAAACTCATCTAGTTACTGCTGTGTATCCGTCTAGGAGCCATGTTCATTCATTTATGGTAATAAAGTGCTCATAAACGGCATCATAGCAGTAGATTCTGCAACTTTTTTCATTAAGTAAATGCAGCCCTACAACTATGAAATGAGACTTGGGTGACTTTAACCGATGTTGTAAAGCTTGTTGGTCTCCTTGTGTGCTTGCGCAATCACATTCCATGGATGCATAAGCAGATTCTGCTGTGACTTGCGATTGTGTTTGACCCTGCACTGATTGTTTTTAGAGTCTCAAATTCATGGCAGAATCAGTGAAAAGCGTGCTTTTGTGATTACAGTAAGAGCAACAATTCAGTGACTTTTTAATCCCCTCACTGTTTCACTGAAAACAAGCAGAGAAACGCAAGTGTTCAATGGCAGACATTTTGTTTCTGCGCAGGTGTCAGTTTATAGGTAAATACAGGGGAGGGATATTCAGGGAGGGAAACATCTTAAGGAGGCAGGAATTTCCAGCATATGGGCGAGTCCGCTGGGATTTCCGCTCCATGCTCCTGTGTTTGTCGAGGAAAGGAGCCAACAAGGCTGAGAATTCATAAACACTGACATGATTATGCTTCTCCATTTGTTGTGAAATCCATCCCCAGCGACGTAAAATGTAATATTTCTTTAATAACAGGCAGCTTGTAATAACCGCTAAGATGTTATTGCTTTATAAAGGCACCTTTTAGATAGCTTTGGCCTTTCCCAGGTTGAAAAGTAAGGTAAAGAAACTTGCATTTGAAACTTCAGAAGACTGAAATAGATTTAAACTGAACTTTATTTGTGGACTTTGAAAGCCAATATTTTTCTCATTTCCTGATGTGGGAGGCAAATTTGTTTGTGCGTATGTGTGCGTGTGTGTGTATACTTGTGTATATGTGTGCATGAGTGCTCGTGTGTGTGTGTGTGTGTGTCTGTGTGAGTATGTGCATTTGTGATGTGCATTTGTGTATTTGCGCACACGGGCCTGCGCGTGTGTGTGGGCGAGTGAGACAGTGAGATTATCTATACTTCTGGGTATCAGAGGAAACCATGAGAATAGAGCAGTTTGAAAAAAACAACACTCAGAAGACCTTTAGGTCCACATAGGAAAGGTTTAATTCTGAACCAAGGGCTAATTTTAATTTTACAGTTATAATTGGGCTTATGGTTAGGACTAGGTCTAGTTGTGATGGCAGGTAATGGAATTGGGCTCTTGGTTAAGGTTAGGCGTAAAATTCTGGTTAAACATTGGCTTATTTCGGGGATTTGTAAACTCGGGTTTACATTATGCTTAGTTTTATGTGTTTTTATGAGCAACAGCATTCATGGGCTTTGATTTTTTTGCCAATATTCATTCAACAGGCTTTGAATTTTTGCCCTGACCGTTTTCATCTCTTTTTGTCTTTTTGTGTAAACTGCTAGCAATTGCAGTCCTTAATGTTGTTGCTGTATATTTATTTCTTCCTTAACTTTAAGGGAAATGTTGTAGCTGTTTATTTCTTCATGCATGTTTCAGTATCGGGTAAATGGAGTAGACATTTACTGGCAAAGCAGTGCCATCCCTCACCCTGCCCAGTTTTTACATGTAACAAATGTTTCACCAGGTACAGTTTTTCTACTGATGCTTTCACCATAGCAAATTACAGCTGATTAGGCCAGACAGGGGCCAGTAACCCCGGATAAAATTTGGGTTTAAGGGCCTTTCTCAAGGGTCTGCTGTGATCATTTGCTGATCTCCCCTTGGGCGCAAGCTATCGACCTCTGAGTCCCTGTCAATATGAGCACACCACTAAGCTTCAGGCTGATATCTCCATTTTTCGGTCAGTGATATTAGCAAATTAGAGACACGCCAGGCTGCGAGTGGTTGCAGAAGGAGTACTGTGTGCATGCAGTCTTCCTTTGCTCTGTGTATTCTCCTATATAGACATGCTCACACCCCTTCTGCAAACAAACAAGCAAAAAAAAAATAAAAAAACATTGTGCTAGCCCGCAGGACATCCCAAGCACATTTAAGGATAATGAACCCAAGCAGAGGGGCATGTCTCCAAAAATGGTGGTTGCTAGTGCACAGATACACCATAGCCGATAATGATTTTATTTATTGATGAAATAAGATATTCAACCCCGCCTGGTCTTATCTGAAAAATGGATTTTCCCATTAGTCACTAAATCAGCCAATTAAACAAATTTGATTGATGATTGGGATTTCAATTTCACAAGAGACATCCAGGGATGTTTACTGCTGGCCTGTTGCAAATAATCAACACTTAAATTGAATCTGTCGATCAATATGAAGTAGGTAAAAAGCAGCACGTGATGCTGCGATCTAAAATTCAAGAACAGAAAGTAAGCAACAAAAGATCTTGACATCTATCAGTCTGGAGAGGGTAACAAAGCCATTTCTGAGGCTCTGAGACTCCTGAAAACCATTGAAAGAGCTGTTATCTATGAATGGAGCAAACTTAGAGTAGTGTTGAACCTTCCAAGTAGTGGCTGGCCTACTAAATTCCTCCAAGAGCGTATTGAAGACTCATCCAGGAGGTCACAAAAAATTGCAGATTAAGACTTATAGAAATGCAGACCTCATTTGTCTCAGGTAAGATAAATGTCCCCCATTCAACAATAATATAGAGACAAGGCAAAACTGGCATCAATAGGAGAGATACCAAGAAAAAAACATTACTGTTCAATATGAACAAAAATGCTTGTCTCACATTTGTCTAAAACATCTTGAAGACCCATAAGGATTTGGGATTATATTCTGTGTACTGATGAGTCAAAAATAGAATTTTTGGAGAACATGGGTCCCGTTGCATCTGAAATAACACAAACAACATTTCAATCAAATAATGGAAGTTTATTTATATAGCACATTTAAAACAACCTCAGTTGACCAAAGTGCTGTACATAAATTAAGATGCAAGGTAATCACCATAGACATGGAAAATAAACAAAATAAATAAATTGAACAGTAAAAAGGAACAAAAAGATGGTGGTAAAAGAATAAAATGAAGTAAAAAGCAAAAGAATAAAACAAAGAAAATAAAAAAAGCCAAGGTTATCTAGCTGGGACTGAACGCCAACGAGAAGAGATGAGTTTTCAGCAGTGTTTTAAAGTGCTCAAGTGACTGTGCAGCTCTAACCTGATAGGGTAGGCTGTTCCATAGCTTAGGGGCCACCACTGAAAAGGCTCTATCTCCTCGAGTATGGAGCCGAGACCGAGGCACTGTCAGGAGCAGCTGGTTTGAAGACCTAAGAGCCCTGCCAGTAGTGTGAGGCTGTATTTCATAGTAAGAACATCATTATAACAGTCAAACACAGCAGTGGTTGTGTGATGGTTTGGGGCTGCTTTGCTGCTTCAGCACTTGGACGACTTGCCATAATTCATGGAACCATTCTGCTCTCTACTAGACAATTCTGCTGGAGAATGTTTGACCATCAGTTCATGACAAAGCTTAAAAGCAGTTAGGTTATGCAGCAGGCCAGTGATCTGAATCACACAAGAAAGTACACATCTGAATGGCTCCATAGAAACAAAATGAAGGTTCTGGAGTTGCTTACTGAAAGTCCTGACTTTAATCCTATTGGGAAGTGGCAGCATGACCTTAAACAGGTATTTAATGCTTAAAAACCGTTTAATGTGGCTGAATTAAAGCAATTCTGCTGAGAGAAGAGTGGGGCAAAATACCCCCTACAGCAATGCAAAAGACTTATCACCAGTTATCACTAACCTTAGATTGCAGTTGTTGTCACCTAGGAAGGTACAGCCAGTTATTAGGTTTACAGTGGGCAGTTACTGCTTTTCACATAGTTGATATAGTTTTAAATAACTCTTTACCTTCAACAAATGATCATTTATTTGTTATGTTTACTCACATTGTCTTTGTCTTATATTGAAATTATTTGGATGATCTAAAATATTTAAATAAGTGAAAATTGAAGAAATGAAGAGGGGGTCAAAAACATATTCACAGTACTGTAACAACACTTATCTACTGTATACACTACCGGTCAAAAGTTTTAGGACACCCCAATTTTTCCAGTTTTTTATTGTAAATTATGCAGTTCCAGTCCAACGAATAGCTTGAAATCGTGCAAAGGTAAGTGGTGAACTGTCAGAAGTTTTATAACAAAAGGTGAGGTTACCCAGGTTTTTTATACACTGTCGAGTGGGTGAAAGGATAGTTCCTCAGTGTGTGACATCAATTTTCAAACATGGAGGAGGAAGCTTGATGGTCTAAGGCTGTTTTGCTGGATAGAGTGTAAGGCACCCTGAACCAAAACGGCTACCACAGCATTCTGCAGCGCCAGGCAGTACCTCTGGTATGTGCCTGCTTGGTCAGGGGTTCATCCTACAGCAAGATAATCACCATAAACAAAAGTCCAAGCTCTGCCAGTACTACCTTTGGAAAACAGAACAAGATGGTAAGCTTGAAAACATGGAGTCTCCAGACTTAAACCCCATCGAGATGGTTTGGGCTTTGAGTCAAAAGTTTAAAATACATTTTGGTTTATAAAATGATTCCATGATTTCTTTTTTAACTTCAGGTGTTAATTTGTTCTATCATGACTATGCTTTCACTCCAGACTGCAATGAGACATTAAACTGGATAATTTTCTTCAAAGTATTAAAAAACTGGAAAAATTGGGGTGTCCTAAAACTTTTGACCGGTAGTGTATGTCCCGACCCTGCAATGTTCAAATCAAAGTCTTACCTGTTGCATAGTTATGTAAGACATTTTTTAAAGGTCCCATGTAATTGAAATAATTTTGCTCTGTTTTACTCATAAATATGTATACTGATTGGTATTTTTTCCATGTTTTGTCTGTGAAATCACTGTTTTGAGAAATAAATGGAAATTTCTCACCAGTTTTAGTGTATTTTTTTTACATTCCTTAGCCCCACCCCATAAAAAGTTCGCTTAGCAGAAATGTGAATTTTGTGACCGTATACGTCATCACAGGAAGGGAAGTTGACTGGTGCAAAGTCAGCGTCTCGAAAAAGTGCATCGAGAAATTGATTTTTTTCTTTTTTGTGGAACATAAAAGGCAGACTTTTCATGCTTTCTTGCTGCATAGATTATGGCCTTAAGCTACCATCTCATTGCTGCATGCTGTACTTACACGTTTGTTGTACATTACAGGGCAGTGAGAGGCAGCTAGCAGTCTACATGTATTAACAGTCTATATGTAATAGCTAAGGTTGATGCAACTTTGCAAGTCGAAATATGCACCATCACATGTCGGTCAGCAAAAATAAACAATGTCAAAAATGTAGCCTTTTAAATATAAGCAAGCTGCAGCAAGCTATGCCACAGACGCGGCCAAGGTCATAAGAGTGCCGTACACCAGTGACAGATGGTGATAGTTGAAGTGCTGAAAATCCCTTGAAAATAATTTTTGGTCTTACACTGATTTCAGTCGTTGATTTATTTTAACCTTACGTAAACTCCAAAAACACTGAACATTATCAGATTTGATGAGTTTTCCTCAGTATTTAACACACATAAAGTTTTTAAATTCAACATCAAATTCCATTTCAATCAGTGTTATTCATTTGCGGATTTTTTTTGCAAATTTTTTGCTTTTTTTGTAATTAAATAATCATTAAGCGAAGATTTGATTGAGCGGGATGTGATTAAAGCAAATGCAAAAGTTAACATCTGCAATGGAAAACGTGGATTGGAGTCAAGTGCAAAGGTGGATTTGGTTGTAGTTTATTGTTGTCTTCCATGCAAGTGGGAGACAAGAATATAAAAGATACAAACAAAAAGGAAACGAGGTTCCAAACAATTAGCGAACACTGTAGTGATACTATGGCTAAGAGAAAAGCACATGTATTACAAACAGTAAGCAAAGGAAAAAGGAAACAAGGTTCCCTCGAAATAGGCTAGTCTGTACTAAAACAAAACAGCACAGAAGAGTTATAATTACAAGTTTTAGAATGTTTCGCGAAACGAGTCGAAATAACAGCATAGGTATGCTTTTACGAGAATCAGCAATGAACAATGGTACTGCTGCAGTTTAAGTTGCCACTGCAGTGCCTCTATGGCAACGAGGCACCGGTGAATGTGGTGGCTTAATGAATGCAGCAGCTGATCCGGGTCTTACTCAGGCGGCGTGCTGGCCCTGGCAAGGTGAGACCTTACAACATCAAAGTTTATCTTTTTTTGTAAAGTGAATAAAAAATTTTCTCTGTCATTGTTGCAACAGTGGATTAGGAAGGAAGCTGTACATTTCACTCATTTAACTGCTGATGGCTTATTTTTATCACTGGAAAATGTGTTCATCAAGGAAAACAATTGAAACAGACCGGGGCTGATGAGTGCGCATCTTATCTTAACTAGTAGAACTGGCTACACCTGATGGTCCTGACTGTTTTGGGAGGTCGTGTAAAGTCAATTTAATTAAACGATTGAAATCAGGTCAAAACCCATCATTATTTTCAAAGACTGGTCTGTGCTTCACCAATTTTCAGTTCACCTGGCACCATTTAGCCCCCATATTTGCTGAATGGGTAGCACCAAAAATAACTTTATAATTATTTATTTTGCATTGAATTGACTTTCTAAAACTTGCTTCCACCTCGAGCTCATATATGGCGGACCTATTCCAGCTGCCTAAATTCCAGCTTGAATTTCACAATCTTCTGACAAATCTGATACTTCAGTGGACTCCAAAAACAAAGCATTTTCTGTCTCATTCTCACCATTGTTGTCGGATGTGTTGCACATGATTTTTATCGAATTCTGGGGGGAAAAATGTGAATTTTCGTCAGTAGCTCGACACAAATGTGTGGGGTACAGCATCCAAAACCACATTCCTCCGACTGCTCAGAGCATCGTCCTGTCATGGCATTTGCCTGCAGGCCCTTCCCCCTGCTGCATTCTTCGCCTCCACCTTAACGAGCCACACCTATTGCTCGTTAAGGTGGAGGTGAAGTGTTGGTATTTAAGGGTTGGCTGCACCTGAGTTTGGTGCAGCAGTATTCTTTGTTCTGTCTGAGAGCCCTGCTAGTGTCTGCATGCTGCTCCCCTCGTTTTGTTTTAACTTTTGAATTAAAGAAGTTTATATTTTTATCTCAGCCTGTGCGTTTGGGTCCCTTAACTCTTCTTGGGAACATGATCCTAGTGCCCGCTGTCTTTATGTCGTTTGCCGGCAGGCTACAACCATGTCATGTCCTTTTGGATATGATGTTACATGGATTGCATAATCTTTTAGCAATTTTCAAGGGGCTTTCCCTATCAAGGTTTTAATTTGTATTTTACACTTCACATAAATAGAAGTATGACAAAACTTTCGTCAGACTCAAACTTACCTGATAAAACTTTGTAGAAGGGTTTAAAAGCATTTTTTTATTTATTTATTTAGGGTGTCATGGTACCTTTTATGGTCTAAATCCTGAATAGTTTTCAATTTTAGTCTTGTTTTTATTGATTAAGCTCCTCATAATGTTTCCTTATCTAGCTCAATCTAATGAGAAGGGCCACAGACACATATCACTAGATGAAGAGGGAGACAGATATCACTCAGACACAATCTTGTTTCCAGGTGTCAGTGCACACAAAACATGGAGCTGTCGCAACAGCAGTGTTTATATTAACACAGCGGTACAATATTCGTGTTATTCTCTCTAGGACTGAACTGACAAAGAAGCGGAAACATTTCGATGTTGTCATGATTCACTGCTTACGTGATTGGCTGGTGCCAGTTCTAGGCTGTGAGTTATTGGCTGTCTGCCCAGAGCAGCAGAGACCTGTCTGTCAAAGAGCTGAGAAATAGTTGATTAACACAGTCTGCTCTTACTCACGGAGAATTACGTATTTCCTTATTTTTTTTTTAAATTTTATTTCCTTCTGTGACACCACAGTAGATGTTAATCTCCAGCGATATACTGTGGAGCACAGCCTCATAGTCCAGCGGTGAAAAATAACACCCGGCCACGTGAATTTAGACATCAAGGTCGCCGTTTCCAAGGTTGCGATTTGTAATCTTCGCCTCGCTCTATTTCAGCGCTCCGCCTCGTGCCTCTGCCTGCGTCCGGCGGTTTGTGACGTGTGTAATGAGCTCTTGTGATCGATTTAAATCGTCGTCATTCTTTTCACCAAAAAAAAGAAGGGCTGAACTTAAATCCCGATTCCTTCCTCTTAAACACCTACTCGTATAGTTGCTGTGTCCTTGAGAGGAAAATGTGCTTATCAAGTTGTTACTCATCCGACTCCAATTCACTGGCAGACGTTACCGTGATCTGCAGCGCACTGGGTGGGGGGCGACGACACCTGCCAATTAACTCGAACGTCATGTGTCACAGAACCTGCCTTTGAGGCAACGTTACCTGCAAACTTTTCTGAAAGTGCAAAATCGAACAGTCTATTTGCATATACCTTCTGATTTATTTATGGTGTGGATGGCCCTATAAATGCATGCGGTGATAATTGCTTTTAAGGCTTTTTTTTTTCATGCGCACGATATTGCAAATGACAAGTTGCGACTCCGCAGCGTAGGGGACACGTTCTTGGAGTGAAGATGGAAATGATTTGCGACATTTAGATGAAAGCTTGTGCCATTTGTAGGGTCGAAGAAGATAACACCTTAGTAAATATCAGCCGATGCAAATCAGACTCCGTGTCCCTTGCTTGTGTGTGGAGTAAGACTGATGCTTAGCCAACCAGGAGAGGCAGAGCTACTCTTGTATTAGCTAGAGCGGCACAGTGGCGCGTTGGGTGCACCGTCAGCTCATAGCACGTGAGCAGTGGGTTCAAATCTGGACTTGGACTTTTTTTTAGTGTGCAAGTACTCCCTATGTGTGTATATGGGATTCCTCTCACAGTCCATTAGGCTGTGTGTGAACCAGGGCATTGCAGTCAATTAGCTACCTGTTTTTGCTGGGCTCACCTGCCCTGCTCAAAGGAAGATCACACATACATTATGGAGACACTTTATGTACTGTGCTTTAGATATTATTCAGTTATATGTGGACTGTGACACACTTTTAATTGCTGGATAATTAGCTGATAATCGATGTGGAGAAAACCCTACTGTCTGCTGTTCTTTAGTGTAACATGTAGTCGGTTCTTTTGTGGGAATTACAGACCTTTGAATTGTCAGTGATTGTTTATTTTTGTAAAATCACCATGCAGCTCACTAAGTGGGGCCCACATGTCCAATCATGCCCCACTGGGCCTTTGTGCTTCTGGAAATAATATTGACAAAAGCCAGCCAGGGCCTTTAAGGGCCTAATCAGGGCTTCCCTGTGAGATTCAATGAAATCGAGGAACTTTGAACACAAAGAATAAACAGTTAACACCTGAAGGTATGTTTGGTGCAAATGAGAGATGAGAGTCAAGTGTTTGGCAAGAAAAGAATTCTTAAATGAGTTCCCAGCATGCATTGGGGATTATAAAAGGAGTACTGGGGAAACACAGCTTCCTGTAATTACGGCCTCAGGATGCACATGTGTGTATGTTAGTGTGTGTATGTGAGCGTGAGTGTGCACACGTGTATCTTTATCGCAGGGCTGGAGTTTGTTTCTGTGCAATATTGTGAGTTGACAACCTACAACATGAAGACGTTGACTGACCGTCTTCATTGCACTCTTTTAATATTGAAATAATATGAAAATACAATTTTGAGATGGCAATGTAAAGGTCTAAGGGGAGAACTGTGTTAGCTGGAGTGCTCATGTGCTGGGAGATGGGCTTCTTCCAGCCTGAGCCTCTGTCTTTTGAAAACCTTCATAATCAGGTTCTTACTGCACTGATCTGGAGCTGCAGCCTTACATGATCACCCAGGTGCATATCCACGGTGATTTAGCTCTCCTGTCCGCAAACTGTTTTGACCGAGGTTCTGCAGCTCCCCTGTGTGAGAAGTGCACTGTCCATGGGACTGTAGCTTTCCTGTGTGAGAAATGCGCTGTCCATGGTGCTGAAGCTTTCCTGTGCGAGAGCTGTGGTGTTCATCGTGTTGCAGCTCTCCTCTGTGAGGAGTGCGCTGTCCATGGTACTGCAGCTCTCCTTTGTCAGAACTGCTCTTCCTGAGGTGATGGAGCTCTGCAGTGGGAAAAATTGTACAGTTCATTGTTGTAGAGCAGGGGCGTCCAATCTTTTCCATGGAGGGCCGGTGTTGGAGCATGTTTTTGTTATAGCCCAGTGCTACAACACCTGATTCCACTAATTAACTGATCAGCATGCTCAATCAGGACCTTGATGCATAGGATCAGGTGCATTAGTGTTGGGCGGTAACAAAATCCTGCACTCAATTGGACACCACTGTGGTGGAGCAGGTCGCTGGAATCTCATCTGATTTGGTCTTTAGCAGTGTCATAGAGTTATGGTGTTAAATGTAGTTTGTTTTTGTCATTAATTTGTGCAGTATTCACGAGATGCAAATGCTAAATAGCCTTTTCTTAGCAGTTTTACCTCCCACTTTGTTCCAATTTTGGCTCCTGATAAACACCGATTAGTAGGATTATAAGTTTTTTTTTTTCATTTTTATCTGAATATAGAACCCATCTTTTCATGAAAAAAACCGGCAATTTTTTGCTGTTACCATTCTAAACTTTACATTTGTTGGGGAAATATAAGTAATATTTCAGTTATTATATTTCGTAGTATATAGCTCATCATATTCTGTAAGGTTGTACATATTTTGTTTGAATTCACCTTCCTCCTTCTGTCATGTATTTTGTCCATCATTGTCATGTCCTGTCAAGCCTCTCTATCTCTGGGGACCTGGATCTCAGCGGTGGATCCACAGAGACCAAGTTAAGTCAGCTTCTCAGGCTATTGGTCTGATCTTCATCTTACTGCAAATCCCAGATGGAGGGATGTCTGGAACAGAGAAAATATAGTCTCCTAGTTTAGTCTGGATAATGTGCAGGTTCCTGAAGTGTAAAATAGTTCCCTTGGGATGATGCTTCTGAGTAGCACTTCAGTCCCCTGTGAGTCCATGGAGAGGGATTTCTACAGCTAAATATATATTGAACAATATTTGCTCTGACAAGTTGTCACTGGCTGGTAGATGACTCTTGCAAATGTTCAAATAATGTGTTGCCTATGGAGCATTATTTGTGGATAATACTGCAAGAAAAGAAAAAAAAAGAAATATGGCATCACACACTGGTGAGTGTTTATCACGCTAATGTTACAGAGATGTTTGGTGAGCATATGTTGCTCAAGGTAACTTTGTTTCACACGTCTTACATGACATGACAGGGACACCTTTAATGACCCTTACATCGGCCATCTGTCTCCGGATTGTTAAACAAGGTGAGGAAGTTTTTTTTTTTCCCCTCTCTTTTTATTTTGTAGATTGGAGTCATTTCACTTCATCTCGCAGATGCACTGTTAAGGCAGGGATCACAAATTTGTCCGATCATAGCAGTTTAAGTGGCAAAGTGTTAAAAGTCTGCAAACAACATTCAGTCCAATGACAGAACGCATTTGATCAGTGTGCATTTTTGGTTGGGATGTTCTGCTGTCCAAAAACTATATACATGCAAAGGTTAGAAGTTTTATCATAACTGTGGAGTCTTTTTTTGTTTGTTTGAGGACTGTTCAATTCTGAGAGCAGCATTTAAACGAGTTGAATTTCATGATGACGTTTGCACTGCGCTTGTGAATCCATATGTGTTCATTGCGTGCTGGATGTGAGAGATCTTTAAGGTTATGTTCCTTCATGTTGATAAATGACTGCCTGTTAAATCAAATGTGAACTTTGATCTCTCTTGAAAGGAGGACAGCCTGTTAATGTCTTTTAGGAAATCGGGCTGTGTGATCTCTTCAGTAAATGGTGCAGAAAACTGACTGACACTTATCGGACTCTGATATGTGTGAGATGCTATCTGATGGGTGCAAATGAAAGCAGTCAGTGGACAAGTAATGGCATTCCTTAGACAAATGGAACCACAAAAGCCAGTTTAGACTACATAACCATCAAAACCCTATTTGTGTGTAAAACCAAGGGAACTAAGTCTTAAAAACAACCAGAGACCCTGCATCTCTACTGAATCCATGGAATCCCTTTATTGTGCTAACCTTATGGGAGCAGTAGAGCCGGTTCATTTTAATAACATACCAGGAACACGATGTTACCCTCTCTAGATTTCAGTGTGATCTGGAAAAACGTATGTCACTTATGTACTTATGTACGTATGTCACTTATAGTGGAAACTGAGTTTGACCCTCATTTGCTGTTATCTACAGTAATGCAATGAATATCTTAAAACACTTGCTGTCAAAATCAAGTTTCTATTATTTTTTTCTTCTAGGAAAAGTCAAAACTCTAAAGGTTTGTTCAATTATGAGACTCTTGCTACTGATAAACTCATTAGGTTTTTCCAGATCACAGGAGAGTTGCCTACAATACCAATTAATTTGGAGGGTCAAATAGCCGAACAGTCCAGCTGCTGTGCAAATCTTATTTAGCAAATGAGCGCTTTTTCACGCATGTTTGTCTAGTAAATGGCTATTTCTAGCTGCAGAGGTGTGGCCCACTGTAGCTGCCATTAAGTAAGTTCATCAGATACAGTAAATTGATGTTGAGGCAACCAGTTTGTGTTCTACAGTGTTTCATTCATTGTTTTTAGTGCTTATACCTTCTTCCTGAGCTGTAGAAATGGTATTTGATGGTAGCAACGAGTGGCAGTGTGTCACCATTGCATGTGTGCTTTTCCATGTCTAATTACCACTTTCAATTGGATTGTCCTGTTAACTATTGGGAATGTTTACACATGACCCACTCCTGAGTCAAGAGCCGACATTCATGATTCTTGTATGAAATGGGCGTTGTGTCCAGCCTTCTTTTTTTCACTGCGCACCCCCTGACTAGGGGTCACACATCATATTGACATGAAGCCTACAAAGGCCCGATCAATCACTCATCTCCAATAATCAAACCTGCCACCAGGGGTCAGTAGAATGACTTTGTGAGTGACTTACCCCATCCTCTGTGATATGTGATAGGACAATAGCACGCTGCACAGGCACTACTGGCACATGTCAAAGCTGCGACTCAGTGCCTTACCTGATTGAGCCACTCAACATTCCCGTAAAGCAGGGCTCTGTCTTTAAATTTAAAGCAGATTTTCCGTATGCGCACACACAGACACACACAAATACACAGAGAAATTGAATCTCCCTGCTTTCTCTGAGTGCTCCCGTGTGAAATGCCATTAACTGCAGAAGATAATGACTTGTGAACTCAAGTGGAACCTCATTTTACGAAGCGTCGCGATGCAGAATGATCAGCGCCATTTCTGAATGTAATGTCAAAGAAACGAGAGAAATCATAATTATCTGGAAATACATGGCTGAAAATTTCCTTAGTAACAGAAATGATTGCTTGGCGCGTAGAATGCTTTCAATGATAATAAAATGTCAATGACGCCCTATAATGATCTCGAAAGAAGCTGGCCAAACAGATAGGACAAATTTCAGGTGATGTACAAGTGTATGATGTATAAGGGTGTAGAAATACGGCTTTCTTTTTTTTTTGTAAAAATTATGTTTTTGATGTTATTTCTTGTATAATTGCAACAAGTAAAGCATAAAAAATGGATGGTTTGGGCAGGTACAAATTAAAAAAGGCAGATCTTAATCTTCCAATACTCTTAGTCATGCTATAAACTCTGTATGTGCAATATTTCTCTGTTACAGTGTGCTCCTTCAATATTGGCAAGGAAAGATACGCAGGTAACCTTACCTCTGCATGTTAATTTTGCTGAGGTTACTCTCATTTGCCAGAGATATAGCAATTATAATATTGTTCAAAGTGTCCACAGTCTGCAACGGTTTTTGATTTATTTATTTATTTTTTTGTTTACTTAATCACATATGTACTTAAAGATTGCCAGCCAACTCTGTGGGCTTAAAAATCCTCTGCCCTTCTACGGTACAGCCTTCCAATCAAAATGCAGCCAGAACGATCCGGTTTTAATGATCGTCTGTTCAATTAATAAGTCCATTTAAATGTATTGCAGCGCGGTGCTGGTTCAGGGCTGTTTGGTCATAATGAATGTGCTCCAGGAAATGGGTGAACTGACCGGAACCATGGCAACCGGTGATACAGAATGCGTCCCAGTCAGTACAGCCAGAATGCGGTGTTAATTCCTTGATTAAACTTTCCCTATTAATACAAATGCATATTAAAAATGACCTGCTAAACTTCTGCGTGCATTTTATTTTCTATACAGTATACTGTATTTGCATATCACATTGCAGCTCGCTTAGGCAACAGTTTTCCTCTATAACAAGGGTACTCACTGTTATCCAGAATGAGCCGGTGTGGGCGCAGGCTGTCATTCGAACCAACCAGTCACACGCCTGATTCTGCTATTAACCCCTTAAAGCTTTTGCCATTGAACCTCGAGTAGTCAAATCAGGTGTGAAACTGCATGGTTGGAATTAAAGCCTGCATCCCCGCTCTGTGCATTACAGTGTGTTGTGTTTATTGAGAGATGGCCTTGTGTGCACACTGTGGCTTCAGCAGACGCGTGTGATTATGAGCTGTGATGACATATTCACTGTTGGTATTTCTGTTATGGCCCTGTAACCAACACAACTCTCTTGAGTCACCATCATGTGATTCATCTCAGCCTAGTTTGGCAATCCGTATTTCACGCAGCGCGAAACATGCAACACCCAATGCAATATCTTATATGCTGTACCCAATGTAATTATATTTATATCCCCAAACTCCGAATGGCGTTCCAGGGATATTATGTTTTTGGTCCGGCCACCGCCGCCGCCGCACCGCGTGTTAACGTGATAACTTCAGCAATATTTCAATTACACATTTCAAATTTTGCACATAAGTAAGCATCATAAAGAGGAAGAACTGATTCGATTTTGGACAATTTACAATTTTGTCCGATTGACCTCAAATCAACAGCAAATGAAAGGTCATGACCTGAGGATGTGTCCCATGATGACATTATACCTGTTTGGTTCAAAATTATGACACAGGGTGGAGTTTTGTCACATAAAATTCACCATTTTTGCTATATTTTTGGAACTATTTCTCCAATTGACATGAAACTATGTGCAACTGCAAGGTCATGACCTCACAACGTGTCACATGATGACATCATACCTGTATGTTTCAATACTTTGCCACCAGGTAGCGCTTTGTGATGGAAAATTACCATTTTGGCCATATCTTCAAAAACATTTGTCCGATTGACCTGAAATTAAGTTCAAATGCAAGTCTTTTCAAAGTCTATTGGAGGATTGGGGGCGTTCGGGGATCTACCCCCAGCCGTCGCCTCCGACGGCATGCGCCTGGTTTCCTACTTGCAGTTTCTCACATGCAAGATCAACGCTGAGGTGAAAACTGATCAGAGGAAAATAAGGCTATCTGAGTGGGGATACTGTGACTATGACTTGATACGTTTATTTCAGAAAATAAATCCCTCATTTCATCTTTTTTTAAAAAATCTATTAAAACCTTTGTATTGGAGAGATCAGCAACACGTGCAAAACATGTAATTCAGACCTTTTTTTCTTTTTCCTTTTCTTTTCTCTAAAAGCCCTCGTTCCTGTCTGTACTGGCTTCTAATAATCTTCACAGCCTCCCCTGCTCTGAAACGATGGATGAGATGTAATCCTGGTCCAAATTTTCTGAGGCACTCATTAGCTGTAACAAATGGCGCGGTCTCTGGTCTGTCTGGGATACCAGCTCAGCCGTAGGTGACGTTCTGGGACCAGCTTGGATTGCTTCACCGTGAAATGTTGGAAACCGCTATCGGCAAAGGTTACTTTCCCTGGGACCTCAGAACAGCTGAGCCACTTAATTTAAGAAAAGAAAGTAGAGACATTACTGAACGCAGCAAAGTTGGCGCAATGTTATTAATCGATGCTGGTGCCCAAAGGCGAAATGTAGTTATTGACGTGCTTATAATTCAGATCAGATGGTGTTCATAAAAGGCCATCGTGCCGTGGGTGGTGTTCATCGCTCACCCAGACCTCCACGCCAAACGCGCTGCATCATCGCTGCTTTCAGGAAAAGCCTTCAACCATCTGGAGTTGTCTGCTGCTTACCCTGATACACACAATGGTGCTAGTGCTGTCCGAGATGCATATCATGCTCACCGCCACTTAAGCGATAGTTTTACCAAGGGCTGTTGCTTGGAATTCTGGAACCCCCTTCTGACAAGTGTTTTTGCGGCCCTTCATAAGTTGGCCCCTCTCTTGGAGACATTGGGCCCCAACAAACCTGATTAAAAATGTACTGTATAATTATTGTGGCCCCCTAACGAAGGCAGGGCTACTATGGTTTTGGCTTTGTCACGCGTCCGCTGCCGCCGCCGCCTTGTGGACGCCTTACAGGCCATGAATTATATTATAGCTATTTCTTTTATATTTGGTATGTGTTTGATCAGTGGTTAGGATGCGGCGCCTATTGATTTTAGTTGCCATGATAGCATAATTCACAAATTTATAGACAATTTTGTGTCAAAAATAAGCCAAAATAAAAAATGCGGGCGATCGAGGGCGACACCCATTGGTCGCGGGTGACTGACCTGTCTGGTTATTTTTTTAACCTTTATTTAACCAGGGTAATGAACATTAGGAATGTTTCTATTTTAAAAGGCCCCCTATTATGTCACCAGGTGCACAGCTAATTAGTTAATTCAAGCCATTTCAAAATCTTTTCCCACTTGACATCACATGGGGAAGTAACCAACCAGAGGCAAGAAGAACTGATCACCTTCAGCCAAGCAGTCAATCAGATTTCATTATTCTGGGTGGTCACTTCCCCTTGTGATGTCAGGTAGGGGAGACTTTGAACTGGCTCATAATGGCTAATTAGCTGTGCACCTAGTGCCATAATGGGGGATCATTAAATAATGCCCTGGGAACAATTACAGATCATACTATTGCAAATAAGTGAGGATAGACTGAAACAGGGCTAAAGCCCCTTGAGAAATTTCAGGGCTAAGGGCCTTGCTTCAGGGCCCAACAGCACAGTTCTTCCCAACTTCTTCTCTCCAGATCAAGTCAGAATCCCAAGGCCCATTAGGGGCTTGAACCAGCGATTTTTGTGTTACTACCTAAGCAACCAATCGCGAGGCTACCCTGCCGCCCCATGAGAGATACAACAGTATGCTGAGAATGGAAAAGCTCTCATTTCCAATTGTAAGCACCAAGTTTCCCCCATGTTTTTTTTTAATATGGTAAAGTCCAAATTTCTACTTCTGCTATTACAGGTGAATGAATTTTGGAGCACTCCCAAAGTAGAGGAGAGTACTCAGTGGAACTACGAATAGGAGATCGGGGCGAATGTGATGTTGTATGGGCTTGGTCTGTGATTGTGCGAACGTTAGGCGCCCCAGGTGGCGAGACTCAGTTTGAGGTTTGGGTCTCTCGTCGGAGACCGTGGCTCCCAAGCCCCGCGGGGTCCCAGGTGTTGGCTGTTTCTTGCTTCCTTCTTGGAGATGGGAAGCATGAGAGGAACGTAGGAATGAGACGAGTGGGGATTGTGGGCATCAAGGTGGTGTATATATAGGCGTAAGGACGAATAGGTAGGCGCATTGGGCGTGATTCTGTTCATTAACCTACGTTATCGGGAACTCCCTTTAAAGTGGGCTTTTTCTCTCGCCATTGCTTTAAGAAAATCAGTTTCTGTTTGTGAAATGTTAAAAAAGAGAATATTTTGAAGAAGTTGTCGTCTGTTCTTGCTAATTTCCGTAACTCCCTATCATGATTTGGGATAGAGCAAGTTCTTGTGTTATCTTCCCTGCAATGCCTACATAGGCATTTGCACAGCCCCCCTTGCATTTTTTAAGAATTATTTTCATGGAAGTCTGAATCCATCTTTATGGTAAATGCAAAATCAACACCATGAATGGCGTAAACCAGTGCTAAATTACAAAGGTCAATGGTTCAGGGGCAAAACACAGCTGCCAGGATAACAACAGCATTACAGCTCATAATCGAAGGAATAGTGGAGGTTGAGCAGCAGGCAGGATGCAGAGGGACAAGCAGGGCGAAGTCGGAGATCGGTGCCGGGGTCAAAACCAGGGAGTTAGTCGGAAGAAAAGCGAGGGAGGTGAAGGCAGGAGTCTTTATGAGTCAGGTGGAAGACTAAAGACCAGAGCAACAGGAACAGGAAGTGGCTGAGGCAGGAACAATAAAAAACAAACACAAGGAAACCACAGGAAAGCAGGAGGCAGGCACAAGACAACGTAGCACTACCATGTGGCCTCAAACTGAACTGCACTGGGGAAACAAGTTCAGCGGGAAACCAGTGGCATAAGGAATGCACAGAGGGATCGGGGAGGGAACAAGATCATAAACAAACTATTGAAGTCGATCAACAAAGCGAAGCTGAAAACGACACGAACAGCTAGATGCCTGATGAGAATGATCAACAGAGGCTTGGGATGCAGCTCTTTTTGTTAAGAACTTCTTCAATCATTGAGAACTGTTGCCTCCGCCCCACGTGCCCACTGTTTCCTCCCATACTTCCTGTTCGCCATGATAAACCTGATTCGTACTTCACCACTCCATTAAGGCTCTGCATTTTCAGCAGAGAAAGATTAGAGGTTATTTGGTGAGGCCCGACACACTGCTCTATTCACGGCAGTGGAGGATTAACCCACTTGAGGAGCCGATTCATTGTGGAAAGCCTGGTGCTGTTTGGAATGTTAATGACCGTAAAAAGGGAGTTTGGGAAGCTTACAAATGCTCTCCAATTAAATCCACTCAATTAGCTGCCCAGGATTGGTGATGTGGTGGTACTGCCCCTGAAGAATAACGAGTCCATAAACAATTACACGGTGCAAGTTCCCAGTCAACACCAGCTTTCTCCTCTGCCAGTGCAGCTGGGTAATGTTCTATCAACGGAAGTTATTTTTCTATTGAATAAAGGGCAACTTTCAAATCTCTCAATACCATCATATATTCTTCACGCGTGCTTTCCGAAGCATCTAATGCACTGATGAGAGGCTGCACATCCAGCACCGGGAAATAATTGTCGCAGACGCCTACACAACTACAAACTCCTCAACAAAAGTAAAACGACCTTTCTGACTTGAAAGATGGAGTGAAAAACACTGATGCACACTGACATTTCAGAAGGTAATTAACAGGAAAATAAAGAAAAAAAAGTATCTGCTCTTTTAAAATGCGAACGTGAAACTGGAAAGCTACAATTTCATCAGATTGCTTTTACATGGTAATACATTATACCCAAGCAATTACAAACGGAGGTCCTTTCAGATCGCATCTTTAGGCTTTATTAGCAAACCAGAAAAAACCATCCTAATCAGTCCCATTGTTTTTACCTGAATTGCGTTCACTTGCTTAAATAAGCTTCAGGATGTCAGTGGCAAAAGTGACGCTCAGTGTGGTCTCTGGTGCTCTCGATAGTGGAGTGAACACATGTATATGAACAGATGTATATGATACCTTAGTCGAGTCGTTTAACAGTGTGTTTATCTCCAAAGTACGGTACAGATCCTGGAATGCACACATGCATTCTTGTATTGATATCTTTGTGAGGACCTTACATTGACTTCCATTCATTCTTTGTGTGTCCCTACTGCCATTCCCTAATCTAACCAATAAACAATGCATGCCTAACCCTAACCGTTACCCTAACCTTAACACGGTGACTGCAGACTATGAGATAACTCGTTATGGTGGGTCAGGGCCGGCGCTAGACCTGAAAATTCGGGGACAAATATCCATCACTTTATTAACAACAATTAGTCCTGGCTAATGCTAGATGGTTTTCCTTTATTAACACATTTTCCAATTTTCCAGCCACAAAATCATGGGCTACATTCAGTACAGAAAAATAATTAAATTATAAATAGTTTTATACACTGGCTCTCAGCAACGGTAATTTATTTTCCAGCGAGAGCAGCATTTCAGAACTCTTTAGCAAATGAAGGTAATTTTGGCGACAAGTACGTACACCTGTTTTTGCAGCACGGTCACGCAACTTGCTGTAAAAAATAGACAGCTGTGCGATTGGAAAATATAGACAACGAAACCACGTACTAGTCGCCAAAATTACCTTCATTCGCTGAAGAGTGTCTGAAATGCCATCGCCGAGTGAGGGTGCATAGACCTAATTATAATTAAGTTATTTTTCTGAACTGAACGTAGCCCATGATTTTGTCGCTGTTCGATCTCATGGGGCAGGGAAGCCGTGTCCTCAATTGCCACTTGATTATTCTTCAGTTGGAAAACGTGCAAAACCATCTAGCATTAGCCAGGACTAATTGTTGTCAATGAAGGGATGGATATTTGCCCTCGAGTTTTCAGGTCTAGCGCCGGCCCTGACCCACCATTATGAGTTATCTCGTAGTCGGCAGTTGACGTGTTAACCTGTCCCAAATTCTAACCTTACCCCTAACCTTAACTAATGTCACAGTTTGACTTTGTAGTTGTGATGACTTGCAAAAATTTCCTCACTTCCTAATAATGTCCCCACTCTGTAGGTAAAAAACAATTTCAGGTTTTCACTTTTTAGCAAGTACAAGAACACACACACATGCGTTTATGCGTATTCTGACACAGGCACACACTCGGGCACACGCACGCATACATACATTCAGGCGCACACACACATGCTCAGCCATACACTTAGGCACACTCTCAGACACACACACACGCCAGCGCGCACGCTCACATTCAGAGCTTTTCCTGGTTTTTCTGTCGTTTATTGACGTATATGCGCCCCAAAAGATGATTATTCATTTGTCTTTTATCACACTCGGTAAATCTCACTGAAAACTAGCCCATGTAACATTTATTTAGCAATTAATGACAGAACCCCTGTGTAGGCATGCTTGATTATTACTTCACCCCACGGAGTGGGCATGAAGTAGTTTTTAGCGGCTTTTTTTAGCGGTTTGTTTGTTTCTTCGTCTTTCTGCACTTGCCAATATTTGTGTGAATGGGGTGAAGTCTGCCATCTTTGATTACCTTGTTTGTTCTTGCCTTTGATTGGGGACTTCTTGTGCTCACACTTGTGCGGCCTTAAATTGGCGGGGTCCCACACACCAGTCTTTCCCAAATGTCAAGGAAGGTCTGTTTCAGTTAAACACAAGGCAAGAAATTTTGACACTTTGAACCCATTCCTGGGAAAAAGAGACGGAAGATTAATACTTGCCTTTTCCAGACCTCCCGCCCTAGCTTGTTGTGTGGTGTGCAACGTACTCCGGGATGGATGGTGTAAAAAGCAGCTACAGCAGTAGAAGTAACGTTTGTGTTAGTGGTGGTTTTTAGATAGGATAATAATTGTGGTAGCAGTTGTGTTGTAAGTAGTAGTAGCAGCATAACTTTGGTATTCGGTTGTAGTGGAATAAGCAACAAGCCTGCAGTTCCGGGGTGTGTTCGAATTATTCTAACTAAGCGGCCTTTTTCCTTTCCTCTCTACTTTCCCTTGACCTCACAACATGGGTTAAGAGAAAGTTTCTGGGAGATTTTAGATATATCTTGGGCATGTTTCAGAAAAAATCAGATGTCCTGTCCTTCAAAATGTCATAAGCTTAATGGAAAGGTTAGCCTTCACAATTTATCATAAAATTTTGGAACACAAATGACAATTCGCGACAGCTGCAGAGGATTGTGGTCCATCTTTGATCTTTCCTCTGTTCTAAGGTTGGTCCTGGGTGTCCTTGCTGGAAGTAAGCAACAAAGACAGCACGTGGCTCCTTCATGAGACAGACAATTACAGACAATTCAGAGCCTCTTTGTCAAAACAAACTACTTTTTTTCATGCTTGTTTTTGAGGGCAGACCCTTGCTCTTTCGAGAATTTGGATGCACCCACTGGCTAATGTCTGGCATGATGGCTCCCTGATCTCATGTCAGCCATTATGGGTTCCTGTCTCATGTCAACCATGCTGGCTCCCAGTCTCATGTCAGCCATTATGGCTCCTTGTCCCATGTCACCTATTTTGCTTTACTCTCTCAGCTCAAGGGCTCTTTTTCTTTTGCAATGGGGAAACGATGGCCTCCCGTGGCTGTGAGTGTGGGGCTGGCAAACCTGTTACACCCCGCTGATCAAGAGCTCTCCCAAGCAATTACGAGCAGGAGGGACATCACACTGATTCATTTAGGGCCCCACAATTTATTCCCAGCTGTGGCTGTGCTACCGGGAGAAAGAGATGGAGAGAGGGAGAGAGGGTTTCTCTCCGCTTGTTATTCCTGGTAATCAGTCCTGCTGCACATATCAGCAGGTCTCGCACTGTAACTCTGCAGCCTCAGTTGTTCCTTGCAAAAAGCTGGCCTTTGAGATATGCTCGGTCCAGCTAACATATGCATTAAAACCCTCCTCGTTGCCTTATGTTGCAAATTGACTCTCAAAGAGTCAAAATAACTCTCAAAGAGTCCATTTCTGCCCACTCCGGTCAGAGTTTGAACAAACTGACTAAGTGTTGATTCAATGGAGAAAATGCTCCCGCGTTGCATGCTATTTATGCGATTAAGCTGTTTGACTGAATTATATTGTTAGCTTTTACCTGCGTACAATAAAAAAGAGAAAAATCAGTTTGAACAAGTTTTGAAAGTCATTTTTCACTGTAAAGAATAAAATAAAAGGCTTAAATTAAAAAAAGCAAGGCAACCAGCTGCAAAGCATTTCTGAATTGGCTCAACTTCAAGTTTTGAACACTTTCTGTAGTTTGTGCAAACTCAAAAACTCAAGTTGAGCAAACTCAAAAATGTTGGTTGCCTTACTTTATACAGTGTAGAAAGTCTCATTTTGGCACAAGACCAAACTGGGGTAACACAGCTTGACGTATCTAAAGACTCCCTAATGGGATTAGAACAAACCTTCTGGAATTTTTTGAAGAGGCCACCAAGACTTATGACCAGAGTAGGGCTTAAGACATTATATACTTGGATTTTCAGAAAGCATTTGATACAGTACCTCATAAGAGACTAATATTTAAAATGAGCTCCATTGGAGTTACAGGAGGTATTTTGGAGTGAATTCAAAACTGGTTACAGGACAGAACACAAAGAGTGGTGGTCACTGATATCTCATCTGAGTTAGGTATAGTGGGGAGTGGCGTACCCCAGGGATTGGTGTTGGGACCCCTACTGTTCCTCATCTACATTAATGACCTTGACAAGAATATTGAGAGCAGATTAGTTCAATTTGCAGATGATACTTAATTGGGGGGTTAGGAAAATAATTTAGAGTCCACTAAAGTGATTCAGGATGATTTGGATAGAATCCAGAATTGGGCAGAAATGTGGTAAATGGAATTTAATGTAGCAAAATGTAAAGTTGTACATGTAGGTTATAAAAACATTCAACGAGATTACTCTGGGAGTGATTTTTGACCCAACCCTCCCAGGCTCTAGCCATTGTGACGTAGCAGTTAAAAAAGCCAATTGGATGCTGGGATACAATGCCAAAATGTGAGGTACCATTCAGGAACCACTCGCGAGAGACAAAAATCCAAAAAACAAATGCCTTAATTGGAGTCTGAGTCAAAGCCAAAAAACAGTGTCGACTAGACAGGCAGGGGTCAGAACCAGTAAGACAGATGAGCAGAGGTACAAAAATGATAGGCAAAAAGTCGTAGTCGATGAACAAATCCAAGGGTCATACACAGGGCATCCAAACACAGAAATCGTGGTCATACAAAAATGGGTCTGAAATCCAGAAAGACAAAAATACAAAAAGGGCAGTGGCAAGAATCAAAGTTGGACAGTCCAGTAAAAGAGAAACAATATTCAACGGCATACGAGGCGGTCTGCACAAAGAAGTATTGATCAACGTTTTGACAAGAGAATCACATGACAGGAGAATCACATGAGGGAAGCCCTAACCACGAAAATTGGCGAAAGACAAAACAAGTACAGTAATCACACAAACAGCCTATGGCATTTAAACAGCTCTGGTCCAGGAGTTCTACGTGCATAGATAACGAGCGCAGGAGAGTGATTTAGCAAGTGCGAGAGATTCTCGCTGAAACTCAGGAGAGGACAGAAACAGGCTAAGAGGCAGAGTATAGAACAGGGCGATTGCGGAGAGGGAATTAGTCTAAATTAGTAGTGGTGCAACTCTACATATTAAACTAGTGTGCTTGTTAGTAAGTTAGTAATCTTACAGAATCACAACACAAAAGTATTAAAGACAAATCTATGGAGGTGATGCTTCTTTTGTACAAAACATTCGTCAGACCACATCTGGAGTATTGTGTACAGTTCTGGGGACCATACTTTAAGAAAGATATAAAGGCTCTAGAGACAGTTCAGAGAAGAGCCACTAAGCTAATTCCAGATATAAAAGATGAAAGCTATGAGATGAGACTGAAGATCCTTAATCTCTTTAGTCTTGGGAAAAGGAGACTAAGGGGTGATTTGATTGAGGTCTTTAAATATTTTAAAGGGATAAACAAATTAACATCTGAATTATGTCGGATTCCTTCGACCAAGTGTTGCGAGTAGAACTCGGGGTCACAAATGGAAGTTGACCCAAGGTAAATTTAGTACCAATATTCGGAAATATTTCTTCACCCAAAGAGTAATTATATCCCTGAACACCGAATGGCGTTCCAGGGATATTATGTTTTTGGTCCAACCGCCGCCGCCGCACTACGTGTTAACGCGATAACTTCAGTAATATTTCAATTACAAATTTGAGATTTTGCACATAAGTAAGTATCATAAAGAGGAAGCACTTAATCGATTTTGGACAATTTACGATGTCTAGATTGGCCACCAGGGGCCAAAAACTGATTTAGGTGTTAACGCGATAACTGTAGTAATATTTCAATTAGAAATTCCAAGTTTTGCATATAAGTAAGTATCCTAAAGAGGAAGAACTGATTCAATTTTAGACAATTTACAGTTTCTAGATTGGCCACCAGGGGCCAAAAACTGAATAAATCACTGTTCCGCGACTACTTCAGTAATATTTCAATTACAAATTTCAAGTTTTGCACATAAAAAAGTATCATAAAGAGGAAGAAGTGATTTGATTTTGGACAATTTACAATCTTTAAATTGGCCACCAGGGGCCAAAAACTTATTTACGTGTTAACGCGATAACTGCAGTAATATTTCAATTATAAATCCCAAGTTTTGCATATAAGTAAGTATCCTAAAGAGGAAAAACTGATTGGATTTTGGACAATTCACAATTTCTAGATTGGCCACCAGGGGCCAAAAACGGAAAAAATCACTGTTTTTATCATATCTCTGGGAATATTTATCCGATTGACCTCAAATCAAGTGCAACTGAAAGGTCACGACCTGAGGATGTGTCCCACGATGACTGTTTGGTTCAAAATTTTGACACAAGGTGGAGCTTTGTCACATAAAATTCCCCATTTTTGCTATATCTTTGGAACACTTTCTAAAATTGACATGAAACTATATGCAACTGCAAGGTCATGACCTCACAACGTGTCACATGATGACATCATACCTGTATGGTTCAATATTTTGCCACCAGGTGGCGCTTTGAAATTAAGATCAAATGCAAATCTATTCAAGGTCTATTCAAGGATTGGAGGATTGGGGGCGTTCGGGGATATATCCCCAGCCGTCGCCTTCGACGGCATAAGCCTAGTTTAAATGTGGAATAGCTTGCCTGATCATATTGTTGAGGCAGAGACTTTGGGGGTCTTCAAGAGCAGGCTTGACTCAAAGCTAGATACCATTCAGTCATTGAGTATCTGAAGGGATATATTCACAATAGCAAAAAGAAACTGGCGAGCGTAGTTGGGCTGAACGGCCTGTTCTCGCCATTCATGTTATGTTATGTTCGAACTTTCATATCTGCAAGCAAATGGTAACTTCAAGTTCAATTTATTTATTTTTTTTGGAGACAGAAAATTGCAAGTCTTTGGTTAAGGGCTGAATTTCTGGCTGTATTTTATGAAGCCTGTGAACATAGTTTTGCATAGCATATTGATTTTGTAGAAATTAAAGATAATAAATTGTAGTGCTTTGTTGCATCATTTATCATACAAACTTTCTTCTCTTGAAAGACAAAATATCTGCATTATTTAGAAGCTCTGATCAATAGACATCTGTTGTGAATAGCGATTGGAGCACTTATGCTTTTTGTTTATTCAAACAATACAACACCCAAATTTACGATCAGTGAATGACGCCAGCCTAATTAGAGCTCAGAGCTCAGCTGGTGGTGTTTCTGTAATATGTGCCTTGCCCCCTGAGTTTGACATTGTAGATTACCAATTCACTCTGTCTTGCCCGATGGAAAAACATTGGAGAACTTGCTGGAGTTAGTCCATCTCCTGATCTGGTCGAGGTATTTTCTTCGCTGCCTTCCTGGCGATCTTTCTCCAGGTATCTTTCCTGCTGGAACTAGGTCTCCTATTTAGCCTTTTCTGATGACATGGGTAAAAAAGGTGACTTGTCTTCTTTGAATTTCTTTAGTGTTCTTTCATAGTCTGCCATCTGTAGCAAGTCATTGTTTTGGACCCTTTGAGTCCACCAGATTCTTTACATGCGCCACAGAAACCACATCTCGACCACTTCAAGATGGTTTAGATCCGCCTTTCTTAGCTTCCAAGACTCATTTCGACCCATTTCGAGAAAAGGCCAGATGTAGCAATGTAGAACTCAAAGTCTCATTGACATGACATGATTTAGATTGCGGAGGACACTCTTCATTTTTTTAAAATTCTCTTTGGTAATGGCAATTCCGGTATGTATATACACAGTGCTGTGAAAAAGTATCTGCCCCCTTCCTGATTTCTTATGTTTTTTGCATATTTGTCACACTTAAATTCTTCAAATCATCTAACAAATTTTAATATTTAATAATTTAATGTAATAAAAAATAAAGATAACGCAAGTAAATAATAAAATGCAGTTTTTAAATGGTGATTTAATTTATGAAGGGAAAAAAGCTATATAAACTTACTAAGCCCTATGTGAAAAAGTAGTTGCCCCCCTCTTGTAAAATCATGAATTAACTGTTATTTACCACATTTTTTAGCTCAATTTCACTAGCCACACTCAGGCCTGATTACTACCAGACCTGTTGAATCAAGAAATCACTTAAATATAACCTGTCTGACAAAGTGGCTGAAAGATTTCAAAAAGCAACGGATCATGTTGCGATCGACAGAAATTCAAGAACAGATGAGAAACAAAGTCATTGCCATCTATCAGTCTGGAAAGGGTTACAAAGCAATTTCTAAGGCTTTGGGAGTCCTGCTAACCACGGTGAGAGCCATTATCCACAAATGGAGGAAACTATAAACCGAGGGGAACCTTCCCAGGAGTGGCCAAAATTACGCCAAGAGTGCATTGACGACTCTTCCATGAGGTCCAAAAAGAAACAGAACAACATCTTAAGAACTGCAGGCCTCACTTGCCGTATTACAAGTCAGTGTTCATGATTCAACAATAAGAAAGAGACTGGGTAAAAATGGCATCCATTTGCGAGTTCCAAGGCAATAAACCACTGCTGACCATAAAAAACACAAAGGCTTGTCTCACATCTGCCAAAAAAACATCTTGATGATCCCCAAGAATTTGGGGAAAATATTCTGTGGACTGACAAGACAAAAGTTGAACTTTTAGGAAGGCATGTGTCCCGTTACATCTGGCATTAACGAAAAAAAACATCATAACAACAGTCAAACATGTTGGAGGTAGTGCGATGGTCTGGGGCTGCTTTGCTGCTTCAGGACCTGGACAACTTGCTGTAATTGATGAACCATGAACCATCAATAACCATTAATTTTTCTCTCTACCAGAAAATCCAGAAGGAGAATGTCCGACCATCAGTTTGTGGCCTCAAGCTCAAGCGCACTTGGGTTATGCAGCAGGACAATGATCTGAAAAACACCTGCAAGTCCACCTCTCAATGACTTAAAAGAAAAAAAATGAATGTTTTGGAGTTGCCTAGTCAGAGTCCGGACTTAAATCTGATTGAGATGCTGTGGCATGACCATCCACAGGCTGCTCACGCTTGAAAACCCTCCAATGTGGCTGAATAAAACAAATCTGCAAAGAAGAGTAGGACAAAATTCCTCCACAGGAATGTGGAAAACTTATTGCCAGTTAACACCAACGCTTGATTGCAGTTGTTGCCGAGGGTGGCACAACCAGTTATTTGGTTTGGGGGCAATTACTTTTTCATATAGGGCCAAGTAGGTTTAGGTAGCTTTTTCTCTCAGTAAATGAAATTATCATTTAAAAACAGCATTTTATCTTTTCTCCGGTTATCTATGTCTAATATTAAAAGTTGTGTCTTTATCTGAAACATTTACTTATGACAAATCTGCACTACTCAGTCTGTTTCTATGGAAAATTACCAGCTGAAGAACAATAATGTGTGTCCTTTGAAGGTTTTTGGTTTGAATCTCAGCCTCGCCTTTCTGTGTGGAGTTTAGGTGTTCATGTGCATGCCCTTTGGGCAGTCCAATTTCCCTCTGCAGTTATATTCCTCTCATGTGAGACTAATTGAAAATGGTAAGGTGTCCCTTGGTTTGAACGTATGAGTGAATGGTGTATATACCTTCTGATGGATTGGCAAATGTCCAGGTTTATTTTTGCTTTTCACTGTGCATTATGGGATAGAACGCTGGAGCCCAAATAACTGTAACTAGGCATGAGTCAGTTTGACAGTGGATGGATGGATTATGTCTCTCACATTCAATTACTCTGCCTGTCGCTTCATGCATGATGTTCCTTCAGATGTATGATGTGTGAACTCATGGGATGTGCATCCGTCTCTGTATTCAAACTGGACAGTGCTTCTGAACCACAGATAGAGGTGTCTCAGAACGCAGCCTTCCGTTGCTTGTTAAAATGGATTTTCTGTATGAAAGCAAGGATGTGAAAGAGCGCAGGAAAAAAAATTAGAGGGAAATGATTATTATTTTTTGCCTTCTCTGCAGGATGTTAAAAAGAGAATATATTTAAAGTAGAAGCGGAGCGCTTGTTATTGTTTCAGAAAGCATAAGTGGATTTTCCCCTGGTGATTTGGTAATTGCTAGGAGTGGAGGGTAGCAGCAGGAGACTCTGCCTGACTGTAGATTTACACGCAGGATGTACATGACTGAAAATGCAGGTCTCTGCTCATGTCACCATGTGTGTTTAATTTTGACATTTCGGAGCTAAATTATTTTCTCAGGAATTTGTCAGTCGAAGTTCTCCCTCAAACTGCATAGCTGCTTAAGGGAAGTTATTAATGAGTTCAAAGCTTAGATAAGCAATCATCTTTCACGTTTCCACTGATATGTGAGCGTGCTTGTGTGTGTGGGTTTTTTTTTTTTACGTGTGGGTACGTGCATGTATATGAATGTGGGGGGTGTTTCACGTGTGTGCACAAATGTGTGACTGCACACGTTTTTTTAGTGTTATTGTGTGCACATGTGCTTTTCTCGTTATGCCTTTTCCATTTGTGTCTATGAGATTGCACGCTTGCTTTTATGTTGATATGTGAGGTTCTGTACGTCTCTGTTTTGTGTCCTTGCTCAAAGTCTGAGCGGTGGGCCGTCCTGCCTCCCGCTGCCTGTAGTTTCAATCTGAGGGAGCAGTCGCACATTCAGTGGGTTATTTATCGGTTTATTAACGATGTTCTCCGCTCCTGATGAGGGATGTTTTTAATTGGCATTTTTCCCGTTGTTCTGCCCGCGGTTCCAGCACCGCACGTTCACGTTAATGTGAGCGGTTGTCCTTGCCCTTAGCCTATAGCAAATCATCTAATTATACTTGTCTAATAGATCTCAGACCCTGTAGGCCAACACAGCATCCTGTTTTTCCATTACAAAGCCAGAATTGGGAATTAACTTGTTTTTCCTTATATCAAGCGCTGCCAAATTGAAATGCAGAATCGCTGTGCTCTTTGCTCGAGGGTGAGTGCAGTAACGAGATGAAGTCATTTTGAAGCTCTTGAACGGCAATGCCGCTCAAAATCAGCTGGAATCTGCTGCTAATACAATCGACCAGAAGTTCTTCACAGTCAAGTTTAAAGCCTTTGAGATGCCAGTACCTTAAAAAAAAAGTTAAACGATGTTTAACAGGACAACGAGGTTACCTGTTTGCTAACATGTCATCTCTCGGCCACTCAAACAATATTCTCTGCCAAATCAATGTCATGTATTAGAGCTGATTACCTTGAATTACGGCAAAATATAAAAATTGGTGCTTTTACCCAAGATGACGTAGGGTTGATGAAATTAAGTAGGCGCCAATGCCGCCCGGAGCATTGTGGAGTTAAGGGCTTTGTTCAAGGACCCCAACACCTGCACAGATCCCATTGCCGCTACAACTTTCTGAGGTTGCGCACCTTTTTTTGCGGCACATTTTTATCAAGTAAGCTGAGGCAGGTACTGCATTGTGCCGACTTTAAAAAATAAACTGCTGCAAACAAAGCGGTTTCTGTCATGGTTTTGCTCCCACCGATTGCAAACACCAAGCCGGCGGGCACTGGGACCATGGGACCAAAGGGTGAAACAGGGACCTACACACACAGGCTGAGAAAGAATAAAAAGATTTAATAAATATAACAAAAAAAAAATCCCAAGTTGAGGGAAGCAGCAGCACACACGTAACTGGGCTAAAAAATACTGAATGCTGAAGCACTGGTATCTATTGCAGTCAGCCCTTTATACCCTGGCATCACCTCCACTTCAACAAGCCACACCTGTAGCTCGTTAAAGAGGAGGTGAGGAATGCAGGAGGGGAGGGACTGCAAGGGAAAACCCTTACAGGTTTCGCTATAAATATTTTGTGCACTAGCGTATATGTTTCCTGCAGTTATTCAATATTGTTTTATAGTGCTTCGGGGGAATGAAAGCTAAGCAAGCTTGTGCCAGTATCATTATCATTATCCCTTAATGCAAAATAGCAGCTCAGTACAGGCTGTTATTAGCAGCTCTGACAGCTACAGAACCACTCCACTCCTTTTCTTTGATATTATCTTGAAACATGTCCAGGCCTCATAGTGGAGTTCCAGCTGTAATTTTTCATATTAGGTTTCATGACCCAGCATGCAGCTGGGATACAGGTCATGGAACAGAAACCAGAGTCGGATTGGCTGAAACTGGTGTGAGACTCGGATTTCTCAGGCCCAATACTGTTGAACAGAAACACCCTATTTCTCTCTCCCAAATCTCCAAGATGGTGGATTTGACATTGTTAGACCTTTTCTTGAGCTTTCTGCTCTCCAGTTCATATATTAATTTTATTCGGCAGAATGGTTTACTCGGGGTGATATGCAGTAGTTGAACTTCACACTCAGATCACTTTGCTGCTGAAGGATGTTCATTTTTTAGTTAAAAGCCTGGATAAGTGCTGCATTTGTCTGATTGTTTGCCTCTTATCTGAATGCTTCTTCCCTTGAGCTTTCTTGGATGTCAAGTGTACCTCCTGTCCTCACAGGAAGTGAGAGGTTTGGCCTGTATCTTTGTCGTCTGGTGTCTGATGTACTTGGGTGCCCCTCAGGGCTGACTCTAGTGTTTCACTGGACTGCTGTGCCCTATCTCGTCTCTTGTAATGCAGTGAGCTGGCTTTTCGCTACTGCACTTCCACTACTATTTCAAAGTCCATTCGCAACTCTAGAAAAAAAGCCAAAGTACCAAAACATCTGGTTACCTGAGCCTGCTGTGCGTTGGTATGGGGCGGCGGGGGGTGGGTCTCATGTAATTGTGAAGCCCCCAGCCCGGTGCTCAATACTCACACCTAGATTCCACTGGGCACATGTCAGCAGCATAACATGAGCGACGCTATTTTGCTCCGTCTTGCAGGCGACTTCATGTTCCACTGAACGCGGAACGTCAGTGCAGTGTCCAGCTGATACAATCGACCTGCTCAGATTTTACATATTTCATTATTTTTACCTGGATATTTGTTCAGCGAGCTTAAATGCTTTCTGTTGTTTTTTCTGCTTTCATTGCATTTAATGTCATTTCCGACTTTTTTGTGCTACAATCCAGCCGTGAATGCCATAGATTCAAAAAAAGAAAAAAAAATTGTGCCCATGTTTTAGTGAAAACAAAATCGTTCAAAGACAAGTGGTTAAAAAGTAAGTTATAAACAAATTTTATATCAAAGTTTTGTGGCTTGTTTCTTTTAGTTAAAAGCGTATTTCCCTTGATAGTTACTTCCTGCCTGGCACGATCTGCTGTGCGATTCCCATTAGCACAAATGCTAATGTAGTTGGATCCAATGACTGTATATGGTCGAACTATGGGAAACGTATCCCTGCTTTATTCAGATCAGGGAGACTGCAGCCCGCCAGCGGCAGAAATAGACTCTGCGCGTATTTTCGGCGGAGTGGCGCGGAGAGCTGCTTCTAGGACACTGCAGAGACGTGCTGTGGCGCGGCTCGTGGAATCACAACCATTGTCTCGAATGGCCGCGATCAACTCCGCCAACCGTGTCGCGGTAACGCGGCCAAGGCGCTCCCGGTGGAATCTAGGGGTTAGCGTGCTTGTCCCTTTACACACAAGCACAGAAACCTGGACGTCATTCAGGAGTCGCCCAGGAGGAAATCAAGAAGGATTAAAGAATGAACACAGTCAGTTTGTTATGAGCAGGTCCTTTATGCCTTTCACATTAACGTGATTAAAATTACTGTATGTGCAGCTGGCACGTTGTACCTACGGGTTTCCTGCGGTGGAAGTTTATTGTGCTCTGCTGAGTTCAGTCTAATTTGGAAGTACTTTGAATTTGAAGTGAAGTGAGAGCGATGCTCTCTGTGGTAGTTTTTCACTTAAGCACTAGCTCTGCTGCCTGCACCACGTGCAGTTATGGGTCCTGGTGTATCTGTGATGATTATTGCATGTATTTCAGGTTTCTGTGTTGGCGCTGTGTAAATTTTTTTTTTTTCATGTCAATGTGTCTATTTTTGATGGCGGGCAGGTGATCATGCTCGCAGCGTGTCGCAATTCACCGTCAGCAAGGTCGTAACTAATTGCAACTGATTAATTATAATTATGTGCCTTTAATCTTGCTTGAGTGTTTTTTTGAGAGCAAGGGAGGTTGGATCAGCACCATCGAGGGCATTGTTTTTCCTATGGGCCTTTACGACTCCAGCTCGCCCTGCCTATCGGGCGAGCGTAAAAGGATTAAGGCAGCTTTTAAGAACCAAAAATTCTATGGTCTAAAACCCTTGAGAATTGAAATTGTAGTTTGAGGCCCTCCTGGGCTCGTTCTCAATCTCAGAGGATTTCTATTTCAGTCAAAATATAGATATGGTACACAGTAAAAAATGGAGTGTCAATATTGCAGTGTAAACTCTGCATTATTCCTCTGGATAGAGTAGTTATAGCACTATGCAGAGTGAAATCGTCTAAATGGAAGTGTCAAAAGTGAGAGTTAATTCCCACTTCCACACAAGGACAAAATCTACTCTGCAGGGTGATGATTCCCTATAGTGTTAAATATTTTTATACACCTCATTGTTAATTTTGACACAAAATAAAGTAAAATTAACTCTAAAAATCTTACACTGGCTATAGAGTAAATTTTACACTGATTTTGAGTGGGACCAAATGTTATCTGACAGAGAGTTAAATTCAACTCTTAAAGAGTAAAATTGACACTATGATTTTTACTGTGTAGATCTGCAAGAAGAAAAACTATATTTAAATATATTTATGGTCCTAGTTTACTTTATCGAGCACCTTACTTTCTGGCAGCAAATGCAAGGAGCTTAACAAATACAAGCAATAATACAAAGAAATAACAGAAGTGAAAAGTAATGTAGAGTGCAAAGGTTAAGAGCACAAAGATGACATTTAATGTCGGCTCGAGTTATTGATAAAGCTTTGAATTAAAGTTGAATAATGCAGTTCTGTCGGCCCCGTCGACATGGTGGGGTGGACAAAACGTGAGAAACATGGGTGAAAGATTTATTTACACGGTTAGAGCAAGCATCTACTCACGTCAGTCTCAATTTGAACACTAATTAGCAGTATCTATCTGCCTGAAAGAGGTGTAATTAGCAGCACTTTGTGTCCTCATCTAGCGCGGAGATCTAAGAGGGTTGCAAAAGGGCCAAATGGTTGGTGCTCGATTGGCAGGTGGGTCACTCCCCAAAATGGCAAATTTACTGAAGGTGGGAAGGGGAACGTTGTCAAGACCACTGAAACAGCAAGAGTGAGATCTTCCACAAGTGAGATCTTTCAGACGGAGAGACAAACAGACACATTTGTGGCACAGTTTCTGAGAGCCACAGACTTACAGCTCTAAAAGTCACAGTCAGTAAGCCGTGTTCGAACAGTCTCAACAAAACCTGTTCGTTCTCAGCTTCACTCAGCTGGTATTTATGTCAGTATATTTGATGATTTGTGCATCTGTAAGTAAATTCAGCTCTTTGTTTATTATATTTTTAGGCTTGCTGCCAGACATAGATCTGTTCTGTTCTCCCACTAGTCCACCGTCAGCTGTATGTGTGTGTGTGTGTGTTTGTGTGTGTGTGTGTGTGTGTGTGTTCTTGTACTTGCTACAAAGTGAGAACCAAAAAGCGTTCTTTTCCTACAGAGTGGGGACATTTTTGGGAAGTGAGGACATTTTGGCCGGTCCTCACAACTACAAAGGCTAATTGTGACTTATTGGTTAAGTTTAGGGGTAAGGTTTTAATTAGGGATAGGTTAAGGTTAGGGTAAGGGTTTGGGTTAGGCATACATTGCTTATTATTAAGATTAGGGAAAGGCTGTAGAGACACAGGAAGAATGAATGGAAGTCAATATAATGTCCTCACTAAGTTAAATGTACAAGGATGTGTGTGTGTGTGTGTGTGTGTGCGTGTGTGTGTTTGTGTTTGTGTGTGAGAGTTGTCTTTAACGGCATTTGTATGTGTTCTCCATTTACATGCTGCGTGTATGTGTGTGTTCTCTTTTTGCATGTATGTGTTCTCATACTGCATGTTTGTTAGAGAGCGTGTTTGTGTTTTGTGTGTCAGAGAGCATAGTATGTGTGCGTGTGCGTGTGAGAGAGTGAGAGAGCATGCAGGATGTATGTACGCTGACCACATACAGTGTTTCCTTTCTGATATGTCCTTGGGTGCTGCTGCAGAACTCCAGTTAGGAGGCGAAAGAAGAGTCATTTTATTACGACTCCCCTATCACCACGGCCAGTAGCACTGCCTCTCTGCCATGGGGGAGGGCGCGGGAGGTTATTTAATGATTTACTAAGGCTGCAAGATCTATCACCCAAAGACACTTTAAAGACTTACGCGCCTCTGCTTCTGAAAAGTTTGAGCTTAGCAACAGCCATATTTAAACCAACCAAATGAGAACAGGAAGCGACGCAGAGTACATTGTGAGGCAGATCCATTTATGAACAGGAAACAATAAAGATAGCAGTGTGAATCATTCATTTCTCAACAGGACGCAAGAAAGAATGCAATGAGAATTACGTTCATTTCTGAACAAGAAAGAATTGATTGCAGTGTGATTCAGGTACATTTTTGAACTGGAAACGAAGTTTGCGGTTTGAATCAGATTCATTTCTTAACAGTAAACAATAATGAGTACTTTGTGACTCAGATTTATTTTTGAATGGGAAACAATAGAGTGCTGTGTGAATCAGATTCATTTCTGGATGGCAAGCAGGAAAGAGTTCACTTTGTCTCCAGTTGCTTCTCGTTCTCCAGTTAATGAGATTCACTAGTTTCAAGAATCTTACTAGAATTTTTGTTTTTCATTTTTTTGTGTGCCAACCTTTTACCACACGTCACTGCCATTTCTTCTCCATCAACTCACCAGTCCTCCTGGCCCTGGCAAAATCCTGCAGACAGAGAAGTGCTGCTGTTTTATTTAATGCGCACTGACAGTCCTCTGTGTGTTAGTGAAAGAAGCCGGTTTATCCGGCTGTGAATCTGGCTCCTCGTTCGGGCAGGGGTTATGGGCGAAAGGGATCTTCAGAGATTGCGGAGGTGTTTGTGCTCTGCTTATGAAATTTCTGACGGGAGGCCGCTGCTCGCTGGCCTACAGGCTTGAGCTTGTGAGCGCGTAATGAAGCCATATTTGCCATCGGCTTTGCTTCTACCTCCCTCTGGACAAGGAGGCCACAGCGATGTCCGAGTTTCGGTGGTCTATCCTGTTTAAACCTCCTCCTGATTATGAAGTTTTTTAGTAGATAAAGTGTGTGTCTTTGCTTGTGTCTATTTTACACCTTACAGGTCACACACAGTATTACAGGAGAGCCACTGTCCATTTACACTCTACAGGTCACGCACAGTACTACCGGAGAGCCAGTGTTAGTTTTACGCCTTACAGGTGACACGCAGTACCGCAGGAGAACCACAGTCCATTTTACACCTTACAAGTGACACACACAGTACTACAGGAGAGTCAGTATCTATTTGCAATCTACAGACCACACACAAATGCTGATTATCCAGGTGGTTTTGTTCAGGCAGGGGTTTCAGGCTCTGGGGATCTTGAGCAATTTTGGGAATGTTTGTGCTTTTAATATGAAAATACTGACACTGGATTGACGTCATTCTGGAAAATAGAGAAATATTGACAGTTATTTGGCTGAGATTCAAGGGAGTGTCTGATTATGTGATTTTGCATCAGTTAGGTTGGAGGAGTCAGCTGCTAATGTAGATTCAGTGCATCACACGCGCAGTGAGGGCAGTCCTCTGCTCCGCCTGAACCCTGAGTATACTCAGGTGTGGTTGTTTTTCTGGGCCAAACCAACACTGTGCAATCCTACTTGGGGCCTGTTACACAAAGCAGGATTACTCAGTTGGCTCGATAATTGCACTGAGTAAAACCTGGAAATCTCTCATATCTGTAACATGGACTGAAGCAAAAAGAAGTGATTTTGATTTTACTTTGAGAAGTTATCTGGCTAACTCTGCAATCCTGCTTTGTGGAACAGGCCCCTGATGCTGCGGAGGACATACTGACATACCCGTCCATAATTCAGTAATTCCATGACTCCATAAGGCTGAAACCCTACAGTTTCCGGGTCATATCTCTGAAATTATTTGTAACTTTTAAACGAAACTTGGTACATGCTTGGAACTAGTGGCGAACTGGTGCCTTTTGGTATTTTGGTAACTCTGGGATTTTTATTTTTTCTTGGTTTCCAAAGGAAAGCATTTTATCTGGGGGCGGGGACATCACAGTGCATCACGCGCATGTCACTCTAGTTTTATTTTTACTTTTCTTGGTGTTTCTTCTCCGCTTTGATTTAAAACATGTAGTTCCATCTCCTCTGTGAAATTAATGGATCTGTTGAATAAAGTCGAGGGCAGACTCCTAAACGTCTGTGCTTTTCAAAGTCTGAAGGAACACTTTCACACATTTTTCAGAGCTTGAGATGATGATTATTATTATTTTGGCTTTTTTGGTGCATGAGCCTAAGTACAAAGTATTTTATTCACAGACTGAATCCGTCTGAAAAGACCTGATGAAAGCCTTCCTAGGAGCATGATGATGAAATGATGTTGACCCTAAAGTCCCTGACAGAAGTTTTTTAAAGCAAAGCAAAGATGTTCTCAAGTGAGTCAGTGAATTTTTACCAAATTGATTACCATTCCCACTTTGAGGAAAGTCTGCTTTGAGCTTAATGACTAGCTCATTGGTTGATGAATTAAAGCTATTTTTCTATTCACAGCAGATTATAGCCATTTCACCATTTTAATGGTACTGTGAGTGTACATGTTTGTGTGTATGTATGCGTGCATATTTGTTTGTGCTTTCCAAAAAAATAAGGCATTCTTGATTCAGTTCAGGGTGGTTCTTTATGAGAGATAATCTGATCTCAATGCATTGCTCCTTGATCTCACCTGTATGTCATGAGTGTCTGTGCACTCACACATGCATTGGATGATTTGAGTACGTTAAAAAGTATTTTTCCCCTTTTCTATTTTTGCTAATTTTTCATGTTGAGATGTCTCAGATCATCCAGCTAAAATAAAACAAAGACAGCGCGAATAAACGCAAAATGCAGTTTTTTTCAATAATAATTCCATTTATTGAAGGTAAAGAGTAACAGAAAACCTGAATCACCCATATGAACAACAATTGCCCCCCTAAACCTAATAACTGATTGTGTCTCCCTTAGTGCCAACAAATGTAATCAAATGTTTTCGATAACAGATAATGAGTATTTACATCACTGTTCAGGAACTTTAGCTCACTATTCTTTGCGCAATTGGCTTAATTCAGCCACTCTACAGAGTTTTTGAGCATACACTCCCTGTTTCTGGTCATGCCACAGCAACCAAATTGGAGTCCGCTCAGGACTTTGACCCAGCCACTCCAAAAACTTCATTTTGTTTCTTTGAGCCATTCAGAGGTAGACTTACCAGTGTGTTTCAAACCATTTTCCTGTTGCACAACCCCACTGTAATTTAGCTGTAGATCACAAACTGATGACCTGATGTTCTCCCCTGGGATTTCCTGGTAGACAGCAGAATTCATGGTTCCTTCAATTATGGCAACTTGCCCAGGTCCTGCAGCAGCAATACAGCTCCAGACCATCACACTACCACCACGGTTTTTGACAGTTGTTTTTAGTGTCCAATGGTGTGTTGGCTTTTCCTGAGATGTAAAGGAACCTATATCCAAAAGTTCCACTTTTGATTCATCTGTCCATAGTACTTTACCAATAAAGTCTTGGGGGTCATCTGGATGTTTTTTGTTTTTTTTTTAGCAAATATGAGATGACCCTTTGTGTTCTTTTTATTCAGCGCTGGTTTTCGCTTTGCAGCTCACCCATGGATCCTTTTTTCCCCCAGTCTCTTTCTCATCGTGGAATTGGAAATTCAAATTGTGTGTTTACAGTATTTAAAACACCACAAGTAAGTGAAAGAAACTAAATACAAATTTGATTGTCTTTATTATTATTGGTTCTTTATTCAGTTTGCACAATAGAAACATTATTATTACAAAGTATTATTATTATTATTATTATTTCCTGCTGAGCTCATCTGCCCATAAGCAGCCATGTGTTGAATGTCCCGGGGAACACATAAGATTTATAACTCTTAATACTGCTGTTCGGAGGAGTCTGTCCCATGACCCTTATTATTTCAGAGCAGTGCCAGTATCACAGGACCTGGGGAGGGAGACGCGATACCTGAGCACATATTTCCTGCATAACGCAGCTGCAGCTCACCAGCTGCTTATGTGAAATAATGTTGTGTTACCTTCAGCAAAAAAAATATGTTACAATGGAAAGTACTGTCCTATATCTCTTCTGAGCGAGTGTGTAGGAACAGGCCAAAGAGGTGTTTTTAGCGAGGCTCTGTCAGTGAATCTAAACTTGTAAACTTCCAGAGTAAGTGTCGGCTTTTATTTTACATGGCAGTTATTTTCGTTTTGAGTATTAATGTCAATGCAACTAATGCTAAAAAGATTTGAGCTTTTTTTAAATATATATTTTATATGTAACCTTCCCATGATCATCATGTTACAGTGTGCTTATGGGTGCACTTTAAAGCAAACTTTTTGTCTGATTAATAAGATATTGGTCATCTCATTATTTGAGGAGCTGTTCCAAACAAGATTGGATTGCGCTTGGCGCTATAGACCCCCTCGGTGTGTCTTACAGGTGGCTGTAATGGACCTTTGACCTTCCAAGAATCTGGTCAAAATTGGACCTATGACCTTGATATCAAATAGGCTTCTGGAGACACCCAATTTGCATGACCTGTTTAAATTTGAGGGCTGTCCCTACAACAGTGCAGGAGCTGGAAGAGTAACAATCCATGGGGACACAGACTGACAGATGTGCAGAGGAGGTGACGACAATACCCCATCGGCAAGAATCGCCAGGGAGAGAAAACCATCTTCTTGCCCAGTTGGCTGTAGTTATAGCAGCTTTTGCCTCAGGAGAGGAAGTGAAAAATCACTTACACTTACAAGAGTGAGTTAAGATAGGTTGGGCGATGGGTGACACTAAGAGACTCAAAATCTGTAGACAGTTGTTAGCTTCGTTTACATGATTTTGATGGCAAATTGGCTCATGCCAGCACTTTTTGGAAATGCAAGAAGTGTAGTTTCATCACTCCATCGATGCTAATTGGAGATGGATTTTCGCAGATTGTTTGTCACTGAGTTGGCTGGAGTTGGTGTGCTTTATTAAGCATACATGCCTTGGAATGTGTAAGGAAGCATTTTTAGGCCGCTCATTCCTGGCTGAACCCAGCCTCATCGCCTTCGTGCAGTGTAAGACATTTTGGGTGCATTTTTTTTTTTTTGGTTTCACGGTCCTCGCTTGCAAAATCCTGCAGAATCTCCAGAGAGCAATGTTGGAAACATTGTACTGAGAAAATAGTTTGCAACTTCTGCTTACATAATGTGGGGAATAAATTAAAGAAAAAAGAACTTTCTGCTCATTCAGACTGTGTATTGATTCCTTTCTCAGAGCAAGGCCATTTCAAATGCAATCATAGCTATCTTGGGACTCTTGACACTATCATAAACATCAGTCTCTCTTTTTTTTTTACTGTACATACATACACAATGCTATTACCAGATAAGTTGCGGCTGTCTGGAAATGCAAAAAAAAAAGAGGGAAAACTGTTTTCAATTTGAAATGGAACATCACAGGATATTCAATGTGGAACCATATTTGGGTTATACTGTATATAAGAGCGTTTTTTGAATTATACAGTACATTGCTTGAAGTACAGTAGACAAAATTTAGAGTACAGTAGGCATTGTTTTATGTGCATTCAACATTGTATGTGTATGCAGTGTTTGGAGTACACTTGACATGTTTGGAGTACACATTATGTGGAGAAAAGTGGACATTGAAGTTCTCATTGTTTGGGGAACACTGGACGTCGTTGACCGTGTTTATAGGTCAGTGAACATTGTCTAGACTGCACATTGTTTGGAGTACAGTTTACTTAATTCTTAGTATTGTAGACATTTTTCTGATTGCACATTGTTTGAAGTACACATTGTTTAGAGTCCAGAAGACATTATTAGATGTACACACATTGTTCAGAGTACAGTAGATGTTATTGGGATTACGCATTGCGTAGAGTACAGAAGACTTTATTCGGAGTACATGTCTTGAGTACACATTGTTACATTGTTTGGAGTACGCAATATTTTGAGCACAGTAGGGTCGGTCCATATCTAAGCATCCAGACCCTCCCACATGACCCCCTCAGAAATTTCTCAAAAAATTCATATGGGTACCTCTGGTGGACTTATGAAATAATACCAAGTATTAGACCAATTTCCCAAATAGTTTTGAAGTGATGCCCTGTCACAATTTTAAGTTTTTTTTTTTTTTTTTTTTTGACGAAATTGTGTTTTGTCCAAATTTGGGCTTCCACTGCTCCTCTATTATTTAACCTACAGATCAGATTTTCGGTCCCCCTGGCCGACTTTTCCCCTAGAATCAGAATTTCAGATTAGGTGTATCTACTTTGGTTGCTCCACAATAGGGCTCCAAAGTTGACCGAAAAAGCCAAAAATCGCAAAAATTGCTGTACTTCTTTTATTTTGCTCGTTTTTCATTTTACGAAAAAAAATAGCAATTTTGAAGTCTGTGGTTCACCATGTGCACAATTGACCACATCCTTCAAATCTTTACCATAGATTGCTATAGTTGTCAACTTCATCTGACAAAAAAATTGGTGTTTAGCCTAGTTTATGTGAATTTTTCAATAAACACACCACATTGGCCATTTAAACGCACCATTGTACATCATAAAATGCTATAGATTTGTTGAAAGTATGAATATAAAGTAATGTTCAGTTCATCATGTTAAAACTTGAACAAACAATGAAATCTTGAGACAAGCACAAACTTGTTTCATCTTACATCATTAAATCTGCAATCTGAGGTAAGTGAAGTGTGATTTCTTTATCCATAATTCGTCTGAACTCGTTTTGGTATTGCGTAATGATGACCAGTATAAAAGAGCTCAAATGATCAGATTATCATAATCACTCAAACCATGGAGGGTAAGAAGGATTTACCACAGTGTGACTTAGGCTCCAAATTGCGTGATGAATGTCACAATACACGTATGACAAGAACAACTGGCTTCTTCAGAGTGGATACCTTAAGCAATGAGGATCAAGAATTGCTCGCCTGGAGATCTGGAGTTATGCTTGAGGAAATTGAGCTAATTTGTTGTCATCATGAGAAGATGTTTTTATCTCGGGTCATGAGTGAACAGCATACATGTGCAGATCCAGGAAATGTTCATACTAAACAGATTTCACGTAAGTGTAATTTCCATGTTTTGGTGTAGCAATTGTGTATGTTTATCCTGATTCCATTACAGATTTGCATAATATGTGATTTTTAGTCCTCTAAGTTCCTGGCAGTGAATGTAAATTTGATAGTTAGCAATGTTAGCAAAAATTACATAATGAGATTAAAAGCAGCATTCTTATGGTCTCTAACAAAAACCACATGAAAAATTCCAATGTAGTAGTCGTACTTGTAATCAATTGTTAAGCTTCAAATAAAACAATGATTTTGCTTGAAAAATTGTTTTGAAGTTATTTTTTGCATGTATTTAGTTGTTTCAAAGAGCCTAGATGTGGCAAATGTGCTGAATTTGGCAATTGATGCTACACGATGCTGAATTTTCATCAATATGTACTCAAAATAGGTAACATCATTCAAAAAATTGCAGTAAAAAAACTAGGCTGAACAACATCCCAATTTTTTTGTCAGATAAAGTTGGCAACTATAGCAATCTATAATTAAGATTTGAAGGATGTGGTTAATTGCGCACATAGGGGTCTATTCTCCCATTAGCGCGTAAGTCTTTTTTTACGCGCTTCGAGTTAAGCGCTTTTGAGTTACGCGTATTCTCCCCTACTCGCTTCGATAACGCCCACAGCGCTTAACTTCAGAATGTAGGCGGTCTTAAGAAAGAGGTGTGACTGATCCAAATGAGAGGCAGACTCTGTTCAAAGCTCATTGATTATGGCTATCAGGAAAACATGGAAAAAGGATTTTCTGATTAACAATGAAAACGCATTTGTGGTCCATGGAAAACGCAAACCAGACTTTAAATTTGAATATCGTCGGCCTGCTGATAAAACCTCCTGTCTCCAAACTGATAAGAAACGAAAACTCGTATGTCCACTATTAGGCTATTACATGCAAAATTAAACATTTTTATTTTAAACTATATTTATCCATTTGTATTATAATGATAATTATTATTATTATTTTATTTTATATATATTTTTTTTTTCCTGTGAAGTTTGTCATTGTGAAGATACGAGGTTTTTGTATGCCGCTGTAATAGGAGGCCGTACCAAGTACAAGACGTAATTCAGACATCTCTTTATTTATCCCCGTCGCGCGATTAGCGCGAAGCGGGGGATATAGCATTGGGCTCCGTCCGTACGGACACATAAAATTGCAGCGGCGGGGGATATGTTGGTGACAAACACTTGTTATTTCTTACTCTAGCCACCATGGCATTAAAGCTATGCATACAAACAAATTGCCGCGATAATGAAATAATAAATAAAGAATTTAGCGCTTCTCAATCAGCGAAATCAGATCATTGAAAATGTGCCCCTCCTACACCAGCCTGTTTGTTCCGTGGAAGACGGGGAAGAAGACAAAGGGAACATTCTCGTCACACAAAGACAATCAAAGACAGTTTATATGATCTCATTTAGAAATTGCGCACTTGAAAACTACTCCGATGTCAGGATTGCAACTAAAGGACATGGAAACGCTTTAACAAGGATTCTTACCCCGCACGCGGTCATCTCCCCGCCCCGAAACCGCCTCAGTAATGACGGAATTCCATATCCATAGCCTATCATCCTATTTGATTTGAGCAACACATTCACTTGAACTTGACACTAATACTTTATTATAATCAATTATCCCATTTACTGATAACGATTCTTTCCATGTCAGCTATTCTTTAAAGGCTATAATTGATTAACAAATGGATAATGTTCTGGTATTTGCCAGGGTAGGGCTCAATCTAGAGTAGCCTATTTAATAATATCTTTATTCACACATGAAATTACACAGTATTACCAATGGTAAAAAATTACTAGGACTCGAGTTAGTTAATTCAGATATCCTCAATTAGAAAATCAATCCCCTCACTCGTGAGAATATCACACATTTTTAGATTATCACAAACATATAGGGCAGTCGCATTAGTTAATAGAACATGGAAGACAATGATGGCGACGTCGAGCCAAAGCCGAAAACCAAATTTCACAGATGTTGGTGTTGTATGGCAAGCAAGCAATGAAGGCTGATCCGAGGAATTAAGCTGCGAATCGTTCTGGATGTGGCTTCAGTGGTGAGATGTAAGCGCAGTATCCCCGATATAAAGCATAAATGGAGAGATCTGCGGGGCGCTGTAAAAGCCAGGTTCTCTGGAGAACTGTACACGCAACAGTGGGCAACCATCATCCCCTGTGCATTTCACTGCACAGGAGGAGGGGATGTCATCCACTCTTTCTGCAGTGGAAGTGCATGGAGAATAACTTGAAGCGCCAACGAACTGCGTCAGACACCTTGACACAGACGCCTGTGATGTGTATGACATCACCAGCCACTCTCTGAAACGACCCAGATGCTAGGAGCGACAGCGCAGTTCTGACGTTGATGACCACGGGTATGTTTCGTGGATAATTGCTGCGGCTGGATAGTTGTTTATCCAGTAATCGGCAAAGATAGATGATTGCCTCATGCAAGGTCCAGACGAAAGCGCTGGATGCACTCGATGTTTGTTTGTCCCAGGATGTCCAAACGAAGCCGATATATGTGTGTTCGTCTTCAAGCTCGGCGGGCTCCTCTTACTCTTTCCCAATCACGCAAGAGTGCAAGCAAATGCAGGACTGGCATTGTGGCTTTAGATTTTCAGGGCATGGTAGAATGATGGTCTTATGTATAGGCTACTCGTATTAATTAATAGTTTTGCGTTTGTAATTTAACTGATTGGAGAAGAGGCTGATGCGTAATATCATGTGATGATTTCGTTTGATAACGAAATTTGCTTTGTGAAATGTATTTTAGAAATAAGGAAGAACAATCGAATATTAAATGTCTCAACCTTTACCATGTTAAATAAAATAAAAGTAATGTTAAAATTCGGCCTATAACCGACATCAAACGCAATATTCAATTTCGCCTAATGTTGGCGCTTGACCTTAATACAGCCCTCAAAAGCGCTTAACAGAAAAAGCGCGTAAGCCAGGGGGAGAATACGCGTAAGTGTTATTTGCATGAGAAACGCCCGGAAACGCCCCGATATTGGCCTTGCTCCGCCCCAAGCGCGTAAGTGCCTTCAAGGCGCGTAATGCACAGACTTAAGTCGAGGGGAGAATACGCGTAGGCTGAAAAGCGCGTAGCTACGCGCTTTTTTCGACTTAAGCGCATGGGAGAATAGACCCCATAGTGAACCATGGACTTAAAAATTGCTATTTTTCCCGTTAAATGAAAAACGAGCAAAACAAAACAAAAAAAATTTTCTTCTCATTCCTGCCAAGATACAAACAAGATTAAAGTGGATTACTTATGAGAGGTATCAGGACTGGTCACAAAAAATGTCAAGCTTGAATTCCCTAAACTTTCTGATCTGTAACATTTAAAAAGTACAGCAATTTTTGCGATTTTTGTCTTTTCGGCCAACTTTGGAGCCCTATTGTGGAGCAACCAACGTAGATACACCTGATCTGACCAGAAATTCTGATTCTAGGGGAAACGTTGGCCAGGGAGACCAAAAATCTGATCTGTAGGTCAAATAATAGAGGAGCAGTAGAAGAAAAAAAATTGTGACAGGCCATCACTTCAAAACTATTAGGGATATTAGTCTAATACTTGGTATTATTTCATAAGTTCACCAGAAGTACCTTTATGAATTTTTTGAGAAATTTCCGAAGTCGTGACCCAGGAACTCTGTTTGGAGTTCACATCATCTTGAGTATACTAGACATTGGAGTATACATTGGGGCCAGGTCATGCGGTAAGTTACAAAATTGGGGTATTTTATATCAGAGCTCCAGAACTAAGTAAGATAGTGTTACAATTTAAATGGCTTTGTGTAGGTCTTCCCGAGTACTTCAAAAAACAAAATAGCTAGGTTTGTTAATTTTATTTATTTTGGGTGGAAACGGCAAAAATCTGGTCAATAACGGAGTGACAAATTTGTAACTCTGTTACCGACCAGTTTTTTTCGCCATTTTCACCCAAAAGAAATCAAATGAACCAAATTAACCATTTTGTTGATTAAAGTACTCAGGAAGACCCACACAAAGCCATTTAAATTGTAACTCTATCTTACTTAGTTTTTGAGGTATGACATAAAATACACCAATTTTGTAACTCTGTTACTGCGTGACCTGGCCCATTGTTTTAGCACAGTAGACATTGTTTGGAGTATATGCTGTTTTGACTACACTTTGTTGCGTTGATTGGAGTACAGCAGACATTGTGTGGAGTACATGTTGTTTTGAGCACAGAGTACACATTGTCTTGAGTACAGGAGACATTGTTTGGAGTACACATTGTTTTTAGCACAGTAGACATTGTTTGGAGTATTTGTTGTTTTGTGTACACTTTGTTGCTTTGTTTGGAGTATAGTAGACATTTTTTGGAGTACATGTTGTTTGAAGTACAGTATACAGTGTTTGGAGCACATGCTGTATAGCGTGCACATTGTTATGTTGTTTGGAGTGCACATTGTTTGGAGTGCAGTAGGGCTAATGTTAGCACTAAGACTTATTTCCCTCTTTTTTGGCAAGAAGTCAAGCTCTTTGTTCCTATAACCTTGACCTATTGAAATTCGTTTGGAAGGCTGCCCAAAAAGTGGATGACCGTTTCCCATCAAACTGCTGATGCAGATTTAAATGCTGTGACGCCGATCGAGGGTAAAAGTTGAAATGAGCGTGAGATATGGTGCTGTAAAACTGCCACTGCTTTCCGATCCATTATTTTATGTCTTCCCTCTCTTGTTTTAAAGGCAGTGTCTTGGAAAAAAAAAGAAATTAAACTTATTCAGGCAGTGAAATACCGTGGCATAATTGTGAACACTGAAAGCATTCTATGTTGTAATGCGCTAAAATTCCCTTCAGTTAATCTCCAAGGGCTGTTTAATATCGCACTGAATAAATGCACTTATGAAAAAGAAATTTCATATTGCTTTTATTCACTCCTTCTCTGCCATGGCACAATGGACTATTTGGATTTCTGGCTGACAATACAATATTAAATCCAAAGGGCGCTTTCACCCCCAAGCGTGTTTGTAAAATGAACCATTTCATATTGACGGGCACTTCAGACTACTTTTTAAACGCACACAACTCCTTGAAGTTGATTTCTATTTTCTGAAACAATCGTTAATCAATGGCAAAATTGGAAAATATTCAGAAATGGTGTTGAACCTGGGTCTTATTAAGGCAACTAATCATTGGTTATCATCTCCTAAACTGAGACATTCATTAAATATTCATTGGTTCTCAACTGGAGTGTTTTACATTTGGGGTGATGCTAATTCATTAGTTGTCCGTAATATTCAATCCAGTGTTTATGTCATGATTCAGGTTCTGAAATCAAGGTACTCTTCAAGCTATCTACCTCTGTACTCACAGAAATGAGAAATTCACTGTCTGAATTTTTTTAGGTAGTTGCAAAACTAACACCCACACACATCAACACTGTTTTAATAGAATATGTTTCGAACACATTCAGGTGGCAAAAATAACAAATTTTTACGCTTAAATGGCAATTTTTTTTCAACCAACAAAAAGGAAATAGAAAACAAAAGAAAATAATGTTGCACTGGTCCGTGGTTAGTGCATCCTCCATTTGCAACAACAATAGCCAGAATAGCCTCCTCGTGGAGAGACTGTGGTGTCCAATCTGATTTTGAAATGGAGGTAACCATTTTACTGTCAGTGCCCTGCAGAGGTATTGCAGGGGGTTCAAACTTTGATGAACACGCACTGTGGCATATCCCAGAGGTTCTCTGTGTGGTTAAGGTCAGGCCATGGAAGGAGGTCAGTGCTGCGGTGGGTGATGCTTTGCTGCAGCTGGTTCTGTCTGTGACACGCTGAGAGGACAGGACCGGTGTGCGGTCAGAATGGACAGATTCGGTCACCACGCAGATGGTTTTCACTGCCCTTACACTGACAGGCCGTTCAGGTCCTCTCACGATGTTTGCAACTGTTTTTTTTGTAATTGGCTGGAATCCGTTTTGACACATGAATCAAACAGATAAGGCTTTGTTGAGCGCAGTCGTGACCTGCGGTCGACCTGGTCAGGAACAATTGGCTACTGTCCCGGTAGCTTATTTGCACTGACTGCATTGAGGGACAGGGGTGAAATGGCCACCATTTATTAGTGTGGATGCATTTCTTTTGTTTTGGTCAGACTGGAGCATGTTCTGTCTCTCTGTGCATGCCTAAACAATGGCGCTGAGCAGAAAAGATGATCAGGAGTTTGCAAAAAGCATAATCACCTCGCATGATGGGTAGTATCTGCCCTGATTAATCATTAAGTGTAACGTTCTAAATATCCATCCTGCTTTAAAGAGTATAGTCTCACAAACATTCCGGATTTTTTTTGTATGCGAACATCCTGGATAGTTTTGTGTTCATTTGCAAACTACAGCTGGTACGTATTTAAATCCTGTGACCACACATAAGGTGTTAATGCAGTTAGCTGTCAGCAGGGAGCCAGATATACTCCCTTTGGAATTAGTATAAAGAATTCACTGTAGTGTTTTAAACATTTCTCACAGATCGTCAAATAGGAAGGCAGGAATAATTAAGAGATTGCGCAGAAGAAGCAGTGGTATATTACCTGTGTTGACCTTGATTATGATGCACAAAACATCAAAGATTATTTTATTTTTATTATTTTTTTAAATTGCTAAATAACGACCATTTTGCACCCCTGCTATCTTAGTGGGGTGACTGTAGTGGGATGACTTTGCATTTGATTTTTGGAGAGGTTTGGAGAGGTTTGGTTATGTCCACTGGGATTATACCTCGGACTGTGCTGTAGTTGTCATGTTAAGGGGAACTTTTATTATAGTATCAACATGTATCAGGCTCAGGGGTCTCCAATCCTGTTCCTGGAGAGGTACCACCCTGTGCGTTTTTACTCATACTCGAATTCAGAGAATTATTACCTCATCAACATCTCTAATTGGGAAATATGGCGTGCTTTGCTTTGGCTGGAGTAAAGGCCATCAGGATGATAGCTCTCCAGGAACACGGTTGAAGACCACTGATATAGATGCATGCCTCCATCTATTACGTAACCCACTTATTCCTGGTCAGGTCATTGGGATGCTGGAGCATTTCCCAGAATCCAATGGGCAAGGGGCGGAGACACACCCTGCACCACTCGCCAGTCTGTCGCAGGAATTGGCTACATCCATCTATCTCTTTTCTAGCAGAAAGGCAGGCATAAACCTTGTACACAGAGCTAATCCATCACAAGGCACACACTCCATTCTCCTGCACACAGACACTGGAGTGGGACCGAAAGACCCAGAAATAGGGAGAACATCAAATCCACATCAAAGGCCTGGGCTCTGCTCCAGAACTTTCTGGCTGTGAAGCGAGGGTACGAGTGAAATGGATCAGATGTAGTGCAGCGTGTGCTTGGTGTCCTTTAAATACAGACAATTTTCCAACTTTAAACAGCATCTAACAGTACCTGATGAGACTCAGGAGGAGGCAAATTAATGCAACTAATTGCCAGAGGCCCAGAGAGCTTTCTAAACAAACAACATCAGCAGCTGCAGGCTACAGTTTTCTTTATATTTTACCTGACTAAACCAGCCCAACACATTACATTAGTAGTTGTTGGCTACAATGGTCCTGACCCTTCACCTGGCTGGTCCAGCCCAAAACATAGCATTAGCAATTAAACAGTACAGGATTCCTGATATCTCACCTGGCTGGTCCAGCTTAACTGCATTTCACTTGACTGTCTCTTTCTCTTCTTTGTGAAATTGCAATTTTGAAATTGAAATTACATTTTATTGGAATGGCTTCAACATCAGCTAAGTATTCTTTCGTTAAAAATTTTACGTAAAATGGCAAGTGTAGCTGCAAAAAACTATGTACCAGTGGTGGCTGGTGAACTGGTGATCGAGGAGGCTCAAAAAATCCCATAAAACAAATGATTGGCTATTGAATGTCCCAACACCCCATAGTTAGTATATGGTTGTGTATATGTTTAGCACTGTGCATTATTATTGTATATAGCAGCAGTGGCTGGTGAACTGGCATTCAGGGAGGCTCAAAACAATTGCATAAAACTAATGATTGGTCACAACCTGCTTTCAATCATTCATTTAAATTACCATTACAGAAACTCCAGAAACTCTCAACATTATCAGGTGTGGCCAGTTTTCATTTACCAGTTAAGACTCCGGGCTTCTCACGCTTTTCTTTATTCAGGGATTGGAAGCAATGCATGTGTTTCATGATCATTTAAATAAAATGAGATCATTTGAAACATCTTCATGCCAATTCCATTGCTTCCAACCCCTCCAGTGCACAAGGACTTCAATTCTGCACGAGAATCTCTTGCATACCCATTGATTTAATAGTTGCTGACTACAGCTGAGAAACGTAAATATACCACTTAAACTCACAATGAATGCATGAGAGTTGACAGGTATGCGTTACAAATGAAAACTGGTCACACCTGATAATGTTGAGAGTTTTTGGAGTTTCTGTAATGGTAATTTAAATGAATGATTGAAAGCAGGTTGTGACCAATCATTAGTTTTATGCAATTGTTTTGAGCCTCCCTTAATGCCAGTTCACCAGCCACTGCTGCTATATACAATAATAATGCACAGTGCTAAACATATACACAACCATATACTAACTATGGGGTGTTGGGACACTTAATAGCCGTATTCAGTCAGAAGCACTTGTGGAAATTTATGGGTTGATTCATTCCTTTGACTGTAAATAACAGTGATGAACCAGGAGCATTTTTGCAAAGAATAGTCCACAAATTCACCGCAATGATGGACCCTTTGTGTAAAATTCTCTCTTACAGCCATAATGCCTATTTGCAGTTTCTTCTTTCCAAATATATTAATTTGTCAAACACCCATTTTGGCTCTTACCCTGCATCGCTGCATTCACAGTCCTGATTCAAATGTGGTGATTTGAGAAAGGGTTTAACATCCTATCGGATTGTGTCCTCATCCTTTTTCACCCTCACACCTTCATTGTGAGGCGCCCAGGCTCCGAAAATGAATAAGGTGGTTTTAGTCTCCAATAATATTCATTATTTTAAAGTTTGTTCCCCAGTGAGTGGAAGTATTCTGTGAAATCAGTTTGAGTTGGTCATGGTTGCAAAGAGGCATTGCTGGAGGGTTTGCTTTCTGACACTAGGATTTTACACCTCCTCGTTAACCACTTAAACTGTAACTTTGCACTAAAGTTTTCCCTGAAGTAGGTTTAAACTTAGGAAAAGTACTTTTTTTTAAAAAAAACTATTGTTAGACAATGTCACATACATATTCAGTATCTACTGGTTGTAGCACTTTACTGAAGCTACATCGCACTTATATTTCAGGAAATATTCAAACCCAGGACGCGATGTTTTTATGGCCACAGCATCACATCAAATACAAAATATTTATATCTCGTGCATCATTTCATACACGTTTTCCAGAAATTCAGGAGGTCATATCTGAGATTGTAGGAAACCCTGGCATCTCTACTAGAATTTAAAATATGCCTGAGTGTTTAACAGGTGTGACGACAGCAGCTGGATGTGAAGGACTCATACGTGTGTCCATAGGTTTTATGGAGTTAAGCATTACCCTGGCCTTTCTTACAGGGTATAACCCTCATCTTATGGCAGTCTGTATGTTTTTATTAACCTGTTGAATACCCAGCCCTGGTTGTGGAGGCGATAGGGTGTTTGCTGGCTTTTTCTTCACATTAAAATCAGCCATTTTGTCCCCAAGCACAGGGTGAGCTGAGTTAGCAGTGTAAGTGATTGCTTTACCTGTCAAATTAAGGGTAGAGTAACAGTGAAAATCAGTGGAGCCAGTGTCTCCCCGGTACCAGGCTTAGTTACAGCTGAGGTACCTGAATAAATGTAACTATGCCTGACTGGCGACAAGGTGTATTTTAAGATATGCCTGCACTTGTCCTTCGGGAATTGTCCCAGTGAGTTTCAGGATTCAAATCTTGTGTCTGTGAGGGAACTTGGGTTTGTGCACGCTTTTTCAATGGCTCCTCAGTTCGCTGTAGTCAGCCCGTTTAAGGTCCATCCATTCGGCTTCCTGGTCCTTGGTGGCCATTTGCAAAAGGGTATATGACACTGTTAGTACAAGTAGGAAGATTTTCAGGGCTAGAGATGTCTGCCTTGTGGCCAGTGGTGGTATTGCACCATTCATCACCCTCGTGCCGGATAAATTCTGCATTCAGAACACGTTCCCTCACAGACAATATTCCTGCCAGGTCTTCCTGTCACTGAAAAGGTTCCGCATTCTCTTGTGAGCCAATCAGCCAATTAAAACTCGCTGGGAGGTACCCACTCAATCAATTATTCAATAACCCAAACAATTAAAACAAAGGAAGCCACCGAGGCATTCGCTGCATCCCCAGTGAGAGAGGCTGTCTGTCGTCTAGCATAACAAAGACGGTGGCTGTCACATTTATGCTAATAGAAAAACACCTGAAAAATACCAACAGGTGACATTCAAATATTTCCTTTATTCGGGGGGCTTGGCAAACAGACACAGCCTTTGAAGGTTTGACACGTCCCGGAGAGCCTGGTTGTCACTGTAATGCAAATTTTCTCTGAAAAAAAGGGGAAAAAAAACCTAATAGAAATGTGCACCTTTCAATTAATTACCTAACCGCAGACGGAGACGTTTCGTGATGCTTTGCCGAGGCTGATAAAGGACGTGCGGGTGTCACATTTATCACTGTTCAAAGACTCGATGAGAGAGAGAAGCGCTTAAGATTGCACCAGAGAAGCTGCACTGTGAACAGACCGGTAAATCACTTCACTTCCCTGGGAAATAAAAAGTCTGTTGGCATGTTTGCTTTTATTCAAGTATTCTTTTCCACTAGTCAACTGATTCGCGCAGTGTTCTCGCATTGAATTTTTGTTATTCAGAGACATGATTCGTTTTACTATTAAAAGTCCAACTTGCTTTGTTACTATAGTGAGATGTATTCTGAGTGTGGCAACTTTGGTCAGCATAACAATTTTACTCGCTTTGTTACATTAAGAGTATCATGTCCGGTTTTGTCTTTTTTCGCCAGGGAATCTTTAACCCTTTCAGTATTTACAGGACAAAAGTCCCACAATATTCCCAAATATCCTGTCCGGACACATGAGTCCCTGAAACCCTTGAATTTGGGCCAATTCCATATTATAATCACAAAAATGATGTTCATATATCCAAGTGGTAACTGATTCATATTACTGTATTCAGTACTGACAGGGTAAAAGTGGATTTTTTTTAATATACATGAATTGCAGGATGAATTGTTTTGTTGTAGTAGAACGATAATTTGATTTGAGAGTATTTTGTTATAGTAACCGTATACGGTATTTCTTGCTTAATTGTTGTGATTTGTTACAGTGAGTTTACCACGCTTTGCTGCAGTTTAACTATATCCTGTTTTTGTTATTTGTAGAGTATAATTTGGTGTTTTTCTTTTTTTTTTAACAGTAAGTGTATAAGTTGGTTTTTTACAGCGAAAGTATGACATGCCATGTTGTTGTAGCCTTTTAACATGCTTTGTTACAGTAAAAGAATGTGACTTGCTTTAATATAGTAAGGGTATGACTTGCGTTGTTTTAATAAGTGCTTTACTTGCTTTGTTGGAGTACAAGAATGTGACATAATTTATAATAGTAAGAGTATGACTTGTGTTGTTATAATAAGTTCTTTACTTGCTTTGTCATATAGTGCCTTACTTGCTTTGTAACAGTACAAGAATGTGACTTGCTTTGTTATAACTAGTGTATGACTTGCTTTGTCATATAGTGCTTTACTTCCTTTGTTACAGTACAAGAATGTGACTTGCTGTATCATAGCATAAGTATGACTTGCTGTGTTATACCTGCAAGAACGACTAGCTTCGTTGGAGTTGAGTGATCACCGCCTGGTTCGTACCAGAAATAGAAAAAGGTTCCTGTTTCAGCAGATCCTTCAAGCCTCAATTGGTTCTCGCCCTCATGTCAGACTAACCAGTAATAGCCTGTCGGATGAACATGGTGTTATGCGGAACGTCGGCACTCAGCTCAATTATTTATCCAAGTGTCACTCACTGGTGGAACCCACATTTTCTCCAAATTGCTCATGTTCACCGTTGACATTTTTCCATACATTCAGATGAGACTGTTAGCGAAAATGTGTGGGTGTAAATTTGCCAGTTTCATAAATAAATGCATAACCTTCAGCACACTTGTCGCCGGGTGTCAGTACAAGCACTGTTCAGAAATCAGTGGGGAAAAGTGATATTTCTGAGGTGGCTTAAATCACTGCTGAAATGGAATGTGAGTCAGAATCTTTCTGATACACCAATGTTTAATATGGCTTTTTCTTCTTCTAAAAGTATGTTTTTGTATGAACAGGGAATAATAAGACTGAACATTCATCATAAGCTGCCCTGTCTTTTATAAAACTGTGATGGCGTGGTACTCATGCAAATCATATGGGTTATTTCTCACGAAGCCTGTTTCCCAAATTTATTATATGACATTATGGTTAATTAGCCAGCACTATCATACGCTGTGGATTAGACTGAGCCGGGGCCAATCCCCCCGAAGCAGTGTGGGGTACTGATTTTATTGTTTTCACACTGGGGCTAAAACTTGCAAATGTGCCACTCCGTGACCTGTTTTTTTTTTCAAAGCCAAAAGTCCTCTGAAGCTAACAGTGGCACTGGACTCTGTTTCATGAAACAGTATTAGCGATTAGCTGGATGGCCGCAATGACTGAAAGCCAGAATCCCAAATCTTGAACATGGACTGAAGTATAATCAATGCCTTCAGGTTTTACCCAATGCACTTATCATGTTGACTGAGATATCCAGTGGGAGAAATATTCCCATGCTGCTTTTGAGGATTCTATATTTATGGCATTGTGCAAGAAAATGGGCGCGTATCGTAATGTCTTCCAATCAAATTTATGTGATTTACACTGCTGTAAGGTCCTGGTTCAACCAGCCTATGCTGATCAAGTTCATTTACGCTACTTTTTAAATCCTGACAAGTGTGGCGAACTCAAATTTTTTGTGGAAACCGATAACCTCAAAAAAAATTGAGTTTGCCAACTTGATGATCATGTGTTCACAGCACTTCAAAACATGTAAAAAATGACTTTACCATATTTTCTTTAATTTCGCTCCACACAATGCAGTTAAGTTTGCCTAGTGATTTTTTTTTTTTTGAGGTAATCGGTTTCAACAAAACATTTGAGTTCACCACACTATCAGGGTTTACAGTGTGGGCTTTCAGCTTGTTGACCAGTGGTTCAGCATTTGAGGATGCTCTAGTCAGGGGCGTAGATTTAACTGAGAGTTAGTGGGGACTTTGACACGGCCTTTATGACAATTAGTCCTGGCCAGTTCTCAATTATTTTCCTTCATCGACGCGTTTTTAAATGATCGTAATTGGCAACTGAAGACACGGTTCCCCTCTATATGTGATCTAACAGCATCCAGCGATGATACGGTGGGGTAAATTAAGTTCAGAAAATTAATTAACTGCTTGCCTGTGAGTCGACAAGAAAGCAATTTTGAATAACGTTGATTTAAACACAGCAAATAAGCATACCTATGACCGATTGCCATCTTACTTAATCTGAGAGAACAAGCAGCACCTGTTCATTATGGACTGCAAAAAGTTCAGGGTTGCATCAACACTTAGGGGTCTATTCTCCCATTAGCGCATAAGTCTTTTTTTACGCGCTTCGAGTTAAGCGCTTTTGAGTTACGCGTATTCTCCCCTACTGACTTCGATCACGCCCACAGCGCTTAACTTCAGAATGTAAACGGCCTTATGAAAGAGGTGTAACTAATGCAAAAGAGAGGCAGACTCTGTACAAAGCTCATTGATGATGGCTATCAGGAAAACATGGAAAAAGGATTTTCTGATTAACCATGAAAACGCATTTGTGGTCCATGGAAAACGCAAACCAGACTTTAAATTTGATTATCGTCGGACTGCTGATAAAACCAAGACTAATTGTCATAATGGCCGTGTCAAAGTCTTCACCAACTCCCAGTTAAATCTACGCCCCTGGCTCTAGTCACCAGTGTGGCCACCAGGTTACTCGATCAGCTTAACCAGCCTTCGCTAGTAGTGAGCCAGTTATAACCGCCAAAATTTGGCATAAAACTGAGTAGCCATTGACAATATCCTTTAAAAGTAACGAAAACTCAGCCAGCTAACTCTTCTACTTAGTGTTGATCTGCCACAAATTGTCACTTAAGCTGTTGTTTGCTTCAACAAACCAGTCATAACCCATAACCAACTTGATGAGTTAGAAATGCCTCTTAGGCCCAATTTCAATCTGCCCCCTAAATACTCAAATTGATTTCACTGACGTCAGCTGTAAGGGACTGAGTCTGAGAGTCTGAGGGGGCTCCAGATCCTATAAATTGGAATGGAACAGCGCTTATCCCCTTTCACGTTACCAAACTACATGCAGTTGTGACAATCAACGTTAATACTTACATGGAAACTTTTTTCTTTCTTGTTCCTCAAATTACCTCGATGGGAGCGCTCTTTGGTTTATATACAGTTTGTTTTTTTGTTTTTTTGTTTAGTTTACATTCCCAGTATTCCGACGGCATTCCCCGTATTTGACTTCACAATGCTATGAACTGTGGGTAATTTGCTTACCCAAAGTCAGCATCGGTGCTGACTTTCGATAAGGGGGCAGTAAGGGCTCATTCACAGACTCACTGACTTTATGATCTGACAATGGAACAGCCCTCACACACTCACGGACTTCCCGTGAACGCGCCTCTAAGTCAGTGAGTCCATAAGGGGTCGGATTGGAATTGGGCCTTAATCTCTTTGGAACCAGTATACAATCCCAGCCTGGCTGATCTGGATTCCTCATCTGGGTAGGGAATGCGACTGAAGGCTCGGTTGGGTTACTCTAGCGCATTGTGTTTTCCTTTCAGCTCCAAGCTGAATAGCTGAGGCGTGGCGTGACTCACAGGCTGTCAGTAACACACACTCCTGAACGTTTTGGTCGGTGCCAGGGGATTTTCACGCCATTGGCCAGTAGCCATTAGGAATTTGTGAAGGAGCGAATCATGCGACGGCAGCCAAAGGGAGGATTGAAGTACAGATAAACATGAAAAATGATGCACTCAGAGACCTCACAGTGCTGCTTCCACTCCTGAACCATGATGTAAACCATTTCAACTGATGCTAAAGTGAAATTAAGCATAATGAAATTAAACCCTTCTCTAGACTGGCAGCGGAAATACAGAGTGTGCAAGCCTGTATCATGTGACTGCCAGTCAAACGTTTGGAATAATTTCATATATTCCATGAAAATTAATTATTTTATTCATCAAGTAACTTGCAAAATGAATAGAAAATATATTTAAGACCTTAATAAGGTTATAATATTTTTTTGCTTCAAAGAACAATTTCCATGCTTCCTGAAGCATCTCCCATGATTTGGATTTGCTTGAAAAAACAACGCAACAGCTCAACAAGGCTGGGATTTGATGATTGTGCCTGCCAATCAATTAGTCTTTGTCCTCTTGTAGGATGAAACTAGTCCTGATCCAGCGCCTTTCACATGGTATGACAAAAACAGCCTTTCTTGTTAAAATCTCTTTTACCGTAGTCAAAGTTCCCTAAATTCCAGTACTAAAGCACCTACGGACCATCACATTTTTTCTCCCGTTTTTGTCAAATGCCATCAAGAATCCCACCCGTCATAGTCTCATTTGATCTCTTCTTTCAAATTTTTCATTCCAAACACCAAAACTTGAATTTATCTGTCCATGAGATTTTTTTTTTTTTTTTGCAGTCGCCCTTCACTTCATTTCTGTGTTAATTTGCCCATTTTAATCTTTTCTTTTGGTATTCGCCGACCTCAGACATGGCTTTGTCTGTGAAACTCGGCCTCGAAGGTCAGTAAACCAGAGTGCCCTCTTCACTGTTGCCGATGTTGCTGACATTTTTCAGGTACAATTTGATGAAACTCCCAACTGAGGACCTGAGAGGCTTCAGTTTCTCGGCTGTTGTGCTTTCATCTTGTCACAAAGGTGTGCTGGGACCTTCCGATTCTCTTTCTTTGGGGTTAGAGCCAGTTTGCGCGGTTCTGAGAGGGCAGCAGTGCATTTTTTATGTTAGATATCTGTAATTTCTCAGCAGTATCTCACACTGTCAATGAAAGAATAGCCTTCATTCCTCAAAATAATGACAGACTGAAAAGTTTTTGAGGAATGCTCTTTCTTTTGGCCATTTTGAGACGATAATCAAACCTGTGAATTCTGATGCTCCAAATGGCGAAGCAGCCCAGAGACAATAAGCTTTGTTGCTTGCTTAGAGAGTACAGTGGTTCTCAGCATAATTGCACAGGTTTTCTCGTGATGAATGATTCTTTTAACATGATTTCTTGATCATGTTAAAAGCGCTTACACAAAGTGCCATTGTGCCACACAGGAGTGTTGATGGCTGAAAATGTCCCTTTGTTTCGCTGAAGTAGATATTCAATTACAAATAAGCCATCTCTAGTGACAATAGTCAATTACATCCTAAAAACTGAATTGATAAACTGCATTTTAAATTGAAATTAAATTAATTAATTAAAAGCATTTAAATCCAAAGCAATAATGACTAACTTTAAAAAAAGGGCCAATTCTCAGTGATTCTAAAAATTTGAATGATTATGAAAGTTCAGTCATCACAAAAATCTCTGCTTCTTAACAAACAAATCTATCTCTTAAATAAAGATCAAGTTTGCTCTCAGGATGTCTTGTCATTGCAATATGATGGTAAAGACACTCAAAAAATGTACATAAGCTGAGCTCACTAAAATGTGTGTGTGTGTGCGTGCGTGTGAGTGAGTGTGTGTTCGTGCATGTGCGCCTGTGTGCGTGCGCACACATGTGCGCGTACATGATGCATTTTGATTGACTGGGCGCTCCTAAGCGAAGGCTCAGGCCTCTAATTGGAGCAGCTGTGGAGACAGAGGGAGAGGACTGCAGTAAAGCCCAGTGCATCTTTCACTCCGACAGCCACAGATTTACGGGCCGTCTGGCTTCCATGAGCTGCGAGCGCTCCAGTCCCTGAGCAGCCCCACACATTAGCCTTAAGGCTGTTTAATACTTCTGCGCAGTCCTCCTCGTATGAGTGATTTGTGTTTCGCAGAACATTTATACTGATGTGCATGTAGCGCAGGTCACACAGGCTACACAATCAGATCTGTGCTGAAATATATTAAATAAATTTTCAATATATATAATGCATTGATAAAGTATTCCAATGCCATCAAACCTCTTTGGTAAACCTCAAAATAGATTGTCTAAAATTTGTTTTTCAAAATTTAGAACTGGAGTTATCTTGTGTCTAGTGACTGGACAACCAATCATTGTCTGTGCAAAGTATGCAACCGCAGAATGCTAACTAGGCACTTTTAAATTTTATGAGGAGGTGCACAATATCTACATGTGTACCTCCCACATCACGCACAACCCCTCTGCTGACCCATTTTTATGGATAGAAGTATAAAACAGCTTTTACTGATAATATCTTAGTACTTTGCCTTAAAGGCTGAATCAGCGATGTGACGTCACTATTGTTAACAGTTGAAACGTTCTCAAAACACAACAGAGCCGCTTGCCCCTCCCATTCAGGAGCTTGGAACATGCACACGCTTCTCTTAAAGTGAAACGTCTGAGTAATTATGGCCCGCTCAGCTGGGTCAGTCCATTACTCATTTTAACACAATTTTAAGGCCAAAAATACATAACAGTATAACGTACATGAAAATAAAAAAAATTAATACATTAATTAAAAAAAACAGCTAGGCACTTGATTGTGTGTATTCTAAAGTGGGCAAACCATTTGGTGCAATCATAGTCTGTAGAAGCAAACGATAGCTAGCTGACAGTACACACTTATGTCAGTTTCCAACATTTCTTGGGTCCAAGAAATATAAAATGGTAAGTAAGGTGTGTTGTAATGTAGTCTACTGTTTATTCATGGCAGTTCTGGTGCTGGTAGTCGAGGGAGAGGCAGAGGTTGGGGTAAGTGTTCTTAAAATTGATACCGAAGCTTCGGAGCTTGTGTCAAAAATGTGAAGCACTTCCAAATGGAGCTGCGTGTCCAGGCTTGTATCGTCTCGGTGAAATGACAGCACCCATGACGTTTGAAGCCGTGTTTAGTAGGATGCTCCTTCGAGAAGCAAGTTTAATTTTGATGGGTCATTCAACTGCAAAATGCCAGTCCCAGCTGTTTTCTAAAGCTTGTGGATTGCCATGTTGCGCATTGTGCGAATTTATCATTGTTGCATTGGACCCAGCAAGCTGGGGCAAAACAGGTATATGACAGAAAAACAAACAAAACGACAACAAAAATAACAAAAAATCTGAACTTGCTTTTTTAGAAATGGCCGTGTACAGCTTGTTGTGATAACGCCCGGTAGCAAAAATGATGACCGTTGCCAGATTATAAATTTACCCCATTAATGCTAGCTGCAACAAGGTAACTGACAAGTTGCTTAGCTAGGCATTACCAAAGGAGCATTAACAACATCACACAGATCAGACCACTTTTGGCTAAACTTATCACGTGGTTATACATTCGTCGACGAATTTCAACTCTGAGTTCTAACCAGAGAAACAATAGATGAGCTTCCCTCAATTTTGCTCAGAATGACAATTTACAATTCACATCCAACCGAGTTAGCTCCAACTCTATTTACCCGTCCAGTAGAAACAAGCCGACTTGGGCGTCAGAATTAAAACCATTCAACTCCCGGAATTCTCTCTAATGTTGATATGCTTTCCCCATGTTTATTTGGGACTTTGCATAGCTGCGATCGTGTTCCTTTTTCCTCATCATACACTCATTTTGAGGGTCTTTTTTTGGTTCAGCTTTTGCCATGCTTCAACCTGCAGCATCAGTAGTGCCACTGCCAGTTCGTTTCGTTGCCCTCTCAGTCCCACCCACTCATCGTGCACGAGCACAGAATTGGCGCAGAGGACCCACTCTTGCTCTCAAATTTGTTGGAACACTTTTGTGAGAAAAGATCATCTGTATGTGACAAATTATGTATTGGCACAGAATCGCTGATTCAACCTTTAACTTTGCATAGGACAGAGATCCACTATCAATGGTAGCTTTGTGTAGGGTAGAGACTCCAGTTAGCCTGGCTTTTCACAAAGCCAAAGGGCAATGATGGGTTTAGGTTTGCGCTCAGAAGAGTGCCATCTGCCCTGGCTTTACACAGCAAGGACGGACAAAATCAGTTCAGCACAATTGGCTAATTCACTGTTTGTGATAACACGCGTGCTTCTGTTGGTTCGCACGCAATGCTTCATTTTGGCATGTTCTGGTGGTTTATACAGAATTTTGTGTTCACTGCGGATGATGCATGACTGATCAGTATGGAGGGACTGGCTTAGCCTTCATGACCATGCCTTTTTTCTTATCACTGATCACTGATAATCTAATTAGTGATTCATAAGGTGTTTCTGTGAATCTTTATTTTCCCCTGAAGCAGCACATGAAGCATGGTCTTCTGCACTGTAAAACATGATAGCCCCATTAAGTTATGTGGACTTATTTTTTTTCCTTTAACTTCATGTCATGACAAGGTTTAGAAATTGAATTCAAGTTTATTCATTTCCAAAAGTTAAACTTAAAGTTATCAAATGAATGGACAAATTGTCGGTTGAAACAAAGCTTATCTTCAAGTATCGTTTCTAAGACCTATCAGCCTGAAATGTAAGACGGTGTGAGGCAGGTAGGCATGCATACTGCAGTTTAAAAAGAAAGAAGAATCTTCTCATGGTGTGATTTGTGAGGTCGCAGTGATGAGTTGAACTGCTGATTAGGGCTGCTTGTTTCTGATCGAGGAGGAGAACATTTGAGTAGTGCTTTAAGGTAGGTAGACACTCCCAAATACATTTATTTCTCTTTCATTCATAGCAATTTAGTTCCAACATCATATGAACAACCACTATATACAGAATTAAAGTGATGGCTCGTTTACATAAATTATGCTAATTAGCTCCTGAGATGGCTACCGCAATGTGGAACTTGATCAAGTACTTCAGGCAGGATATCGCTAAAACTTTTCATTACTTTAATCCCAAATTTTCACAGATCATTTATGACTGTATAGTGCATGTTCTGACTAGAGGGTTTTCAGAAATAATATTTCTGTGAAAAAATATGGGCATTTTAGTGTTTTTTTTTTATTATTATTACTTTACTGGGTACCTAATTACCACAAAATCTAGAGTTACACAAATGATTTCTTCAAAATGCCTAATCAGTCCATAGAGAAAGTGGAGATAAGGTGTTTGAAGCAATGCTTGGCAATGGAAAAATCAACTTTTTGAGAAAAAACAACAGATGTCCATATTTTTGATGGTACTATCAAGTACACACACTTTGAACTTACTGAAGGTTATTTTACGAAAAGGTCAAAAACAATTTTTAAAAAAAGAAGCCTATTTTGGAAGTGTCTACCTACCTTAACGTCTCTCCCATTTTTCATAATAAGGGAGACAACCAATACTCACAAACCAGGAACCACACCATTAAAGCAAGTCAACTGAGTGCAAATAAGGATGTTTATTGACTGGGTGCTTGCAGCTGATTGAGCTAAATTGTCAATGGACAAAGAGGTATGGACAAGAGAAGCATTGGGTCCACATAAGCGGCATCTCGGGTGGGCTTTGGTAAAGAACTCTGTGAAACTTCCAGGCTACGGTTAACAAGTATTACTGCAGTCATGAGGCAGTGTGAGCTTTTTTTTTTTTTTTTTTAACACACAGTAAACCCTGACAAGTATGGGGAACTCTATCTCAAAAAAAATTTGTGAAAGGCAAACTTTTATCTTTTTTTTAAAAGTTCCTTCCACACAATGCAATTAAGTTAGCATAAACAATTTCACAATTTTTTTGAGCTAATCGGTTTCCACAAAACATCAAAACACTTGAGTTCACCATGCTATCAGGGTTTATGGTGTAGTGTGATGTTGCCTCCCCCAAATGTAGCTCCCCTGTGTGTTACTTAAGTTGAATACCCCCTTTGGGCACCGCTGTTAAAATGCCTTATGTGCCTGTGGGCATGTTTTTTCTAGCATCTACATGTAAGTCTTAGTGTAAACGTGTGTGGGTGTGTATCGGACTGTATATTGTGTTGGTAGCCGAATGTTTCTGCATAATTGTGCATTTGTTTGAATCTGTAGATGTGAAAAGTCACAAAATGGGTACATAAGTGCTGAGCGAAGTGTCAGTCAAAAGCCTTTGCATTCAGTAAAGTGCCTCAGGTTTTTTAATGGACTGACAACAGTCTATTTAAGCACCAAGCCGCCTTCAGCATTAACACGAATGCATTCATGTAAATGCATGCGTGGCTGTACAGGTGAGAGTGTGTTTGAATTACATGTAAATGTTTGGGCATAAGAATGTGTGTAAAAATATATGAAATACGAATATGGAAACAGAACGTGCGAAGCGGCGGGACACCGTATTCACGTCCATCCGTGCGTCCGTCCGTCCGTACGTCCCAAATCCTTGTCAGCGAGATGTCTCTAGAACGAATTGACGGATTTTCTTCAAATTTGATATTAACATGTATTAGGGAGATACCCCGGCGCCAGTCGATTTTGGTGACCTTCGCGTCACTCTCAAGGTCACACCGAGAGATTGCTCATTTTGACACAGGGGGACAAAGACACGTTAGTGGCAAATACTTGTTTATATGTGCAGGCACCCTGAGTCTGTACATGTAAATGTGTACATTCACCTGTGTATGTGTGTGTGTGTGTGTTCGCGTGAATGTGTGTATACTAAGGCATGATGGATCACCGGCTCTCTGGTTACATAAACAATAACTGATGAATAGTGTGAGCTCAGCTCTGCTAACATCATATGCTGATGATGAATCAACACAGGCTGAGGGAAATAACTTCTCGTTAGTAACCATGGAGACTGGAAATGCGGGGTTAATGAGGAAAGAGTCTGGCCTTTCTGACATTTTGGGCTTGAAGGATTTTTCTCTTGTGGACTCGTGAGAGACAAAGCGGTGGATAGCGCTGCCAAATGGTAAATCTCAAAGTCAGAATGTGCACTCATAAAAATGTCCAAACAGTTTAAAAGCTTTTCTCTGGCTGTAAGGATACACGGAGCTTGTGAAGTTTTTTCCATCATCTGACCATTTATTCTGCGCTGCAGAATATAAACCTTTATTTTAACTTCGACGACACAGCCTGAACCTTTAGCCTTGCTCTTTGCCGCCTCGGACATGCGGAAATATCTCTGGCATAATGTTCTGTGTTCTCTGTGTGATCAAAAGTATCACAGAGAGCTGTGACTAAGATAGAAGTAAAGTCACGAATTCTGTCCCACCTCCTTGGTTTGGTCAGCCATAATGCCTTTGAATTCTGGCACGAAATACTTAAACTGTGGGGCAGACTTTTGCACATTTGTTCTGCGTTCTCTTATTTGTTTCCACTTGAGAATGTGGTTAAAAGGTAAATCACTTTTATGCTGCATATGCATATAGTTGTGTGTGTGCGTGCGATCGTGTGTGCTTGTACGTGCGTGTCGGTTTATAGGGAGTTCCCGATAACGTAGGTTACTGAACAGAGCCACTCCCAATGCGCCTTCCTATTTGTCCTTACGCCTATATATTCTTCCTACATTCCCACAATTCCTGCTCGTCTCATTTCTACGTCGTCTACTCGCAAACCAAACAGCCAGCGCACAGCAAGAGTTCGCTTTCCCGAAGCACGAAATCCGAGTCCCTCGGGCGCAGAATAATTCCACGGCTCGGATGTTCCAGAGGAATCTTCTCAATCCGTATCCGCAATTCTGTTTCTCCTCCGTGCACCTGCCTGCGCTCTGCCATCTTTGTACCTCCACCACAAAGCATCACCAGCTCGCCCCAACCGGGGTGCCCGTACACCGGACCACGCTCCCCCATGATGATGACCGAAGCCATTTCCCCGTTTCAGGCTCCACGCCGCAGGAAATTCCAGCAAGCTTCTCGTTTACTGGGGCGCCCAGAAGCGAGAGCCTGAGGCTCCCCAGCAAGGCTTACCACTGCTCACACTCCAAGCTCATCCGAGGCTCCACGTCTGACTGTCGACAGACTCCGTCGGGGACTCAAGCAGACGAAAATCCCAGACTACTAAAAAATTATACAGTGACTCCTTCAGCAGTGTAGCTGATCCTCCCCATATGCAGACCAGATGTGTACAGACCACATAGCACTTCTGGGTTCCGCGCTCGACGTCCCCAGTGCCAACGTCATCACACTCGGCGACGTCCTCCCCGCTCTAGATTTGGCGGAAGTCGCTCCTTCCGCAAACCAGTCAGTTTCTCCGACTCCTTCGCCCCCTGCCTGCTCCCTCTGTTTACAATTTCTTCGGTCTCTTTTCATCCCCCATTTTGTCCCTGCGTTCGCAGGCTGCACCTTTTCCCCATGCAGATTCCTCCCGTCCTCCCACCCCCACCTCACTTCTGCCATACAAACCCGCTTCTACGCTCCTGCTGCCCACAACCGAATTCTCCAAGGCTCCAGCAGTTCCGGTGTTAACCCACCTACACCCGAAGAAGCACCCGCTGTTACCTCATCCATTCGTCTCTTTCCCTGCCCCCCTTCCCTTACCCGTTTCCCAAGTCACTAATTCTGTGCTTCCTCCGACAGGTCAGCTCCTCCCATCAACTGCTTGAGCTCCTCACAGTTTTCCCCTCACCACAGTTACAGCACACACTAGCCGCCACCTTACTTCCCATAGGCCCCTCATCGCCTATTCCAAACCCTTCGCCATTATCCCTCACACTTAGACAACAGATTTTTTCGGGTATGTATGTTGACCTGGCCCAGCTCATCCTATTTCCGCATTCATATTTTAGTCGTGAGAAAAAAAATTAATAAAAATCCAATCCATCATTGACCTCGCATAGCTCAAACACCTGACCCCCACTCATTGCAGAAAGTATACGCAAACCGACTTTGCCACTTCACATTCCACTCATCTGACACAATCCACCAGTCCTTGCCTCATCAGAGGCAGTAACCGGACGATTACCTTACACCGGTTTTCGGTCTCGCTATATGCTTCGGCAGTGCAAGAGTTTACCATACCACGTACATTTTGCCCCTGTTTCCGCATTCATATTCAAATCCTAGCAGTCATCAACCAATCGCAGCTCGGGCACCCGAACCTCGCTCGTTCTGGGGAGAACATGTAAACCGAGTTCGCCATTCACCGTCCTCACTTTACCGAGACACAAACCCCCAGTTATTTCCTCATCGGAGGCAAGAACTGAGCGATTACTTTACACTCGTTCTCGATCGATGCTTCGGCTGCACGGTAAGCAATTGCCTGTTGGCTACGTTGATATAATTGATGTGACTACTCAAAGATGAAAATCTGCAAAAACGAAACTCTCGCTGACTTCGCACCAATTATATTCGCCATCACTCAGCTGTGCATTTAGCTGCCACTTCATTCAGACTGTTGAATGGATCCTCATGGCTTATTGCTCTATGAGCCTCGCAAATCTATTTACACAAATCTGCATTGTTTTCACGAACTACACGAGCACAGAAATTACAAACACTTAGTCATCGATGTGTGGAAGAAAATGCCGTAGAATTTCGCAGGTCAATGTATTACAAGGCTTTCAAAATATAAATAAAAAAATAATAAAGTAATAAATAAACAAGAGCAATCTGAGAGTTCTGACCTCTGCCAAGGGATGACGTTGATACAATTGCAAGATCTTTTTTTCAGGGAAAATTTCAAGTCGATCGGTCAAGTTGCTCGGATAGGAATATTTTCTGTCATTTCCACAAATGAGGTTGAATAGTCAAAGTTGTGCCAGATCTGGTAAGCATTCATCAATAGGTATTACCTCTGGAGTCCAAATCGTTGATCCTCATCTGGATCTGGACCCATGAGAATGGAAGTCATTACTGATCTTTTAAGAATCTTTCATTACCATCTCAATATTTCTAGTTAATATTTGGTAGAAATGCTGCAGTTGTTATGGAGAATTGCCTAATCGAAAATCATAAAATATTGATCCGGATCTGGATCCAGATTCAAAATCTTGAGCCACATGATCTTCATACTTCAACAATTGCCCAAGATCTACATTCAAAGTAAATTTCATCAAAATCCGTTCATTAGGTTTAGAGAAATGTCACTTAGTTTGTAAAAAAATGATCCGGACCCAAAATCTGGATCCAGATCCGGATCATCATAAAAATTTAATGGAGTCGTCCATGGACTAAGGTCTACCTCTGGTGAAAATTTCATGAAGATCTGTCCCGTAGTTTCCGAGAAATCCTGTCCACAGACAAACAAACAAACAAACAGATGGACAAATAAATAAACCGACTGGATCGCATAACCTCCTTGGCGGAGGTAATTAGACTTTCGTCAGTTCTACTAATTAGCCCAAGTAACTTTTGCTATATACAACGTTGTGTTCTTTGCAAATTAAATGCCACGCAGTTATGGTGCTGTTGAATGATTGCAATGTTTATTCCAAAATTGCTGAATCATTACAAATGCTAATGTTCTTTGCCTCGCTGTCAAACATTCACGGACACTACGCGTATCCACCTCACGGCCACTCGCAAACATTCACAGATACTGCACGCATATCTACCTTACAGCCACTAGCAGTGGCACAGCTTGCTAACGCTTTGGTTATTGGTGCATTTTGCCTCCCCAGCAAACATTAACGGATACTACGTGTATCCTCCTCACGGCCACTGGCAGTGGTGCAGCCCACGAACGCTTCACTAGCGCTTTGGTAATTGGTGCACTTTGCCTCGCCAGCAAACATTTGCGGATACTGCGCATATCCTCCTCATGGCCACTCGCAGTGGCGCAGCCCACTAGCACTTCGCTGGCGCTTTGGTTGTTGGTGCACTTCGCCTTGCCGGCAAACATTCATGAAAACTACGCGTCTCCACCTCACGGCCACCCGGAGTGGCAAGGTTCACCCTCTCAGCCGACTTTCAGTCCTGCAATCTATCATTCTGCCTCACCTGCACACTGTTCATCTGCCATCTCAATGCTCAAGCACGTCGCTCCATGCAATCCGACTGGCCGCTTGCTGAAGAGTGGTTACTGACTGTCCTCCGTCTCACCACCCTCATCGGCCTCGCCAGTCATGGTGCCTGGTTGGCTAAAGCTGATATCACAAATGCTTAGGGCCGTCCCACTTGACCCATGTTTTTTTTGGGGGTTCCTTTGGGGTTTCCGGGAAGGAACGCTATTCACTGTTTGCCTCACCATATCCCATCATTGCTTCCTCCCTCATTCGGGGTCATGACCGAGCCGCCAAATGTATAACCGTACATTATGACAACCGACCACATTAGACACCGTAAACAACGGCCATTCCCACGCCCTCACGTCCATGCCGTTCCTCAGCAAACTAACCCTAATTTCCGCTAAACTCCAGTCCATGCTCAAAGCCACACATATATCCCGACCGGAAAACGCCATTGCTGACGCCCCTCCTCGTTTCTCCTGGCAGAGAATCAGACAGCACTGCACTTGGATATTCACTCCACTCCGGTTCCTCAGTTTTCTGCGACCCTCAACCCCTCACTACACAACCCAAGTCATTCGCCACTTTATCTCGAGATACCATTCTAAACGGGTTCCCTGCACGCTTGCTTTCCCCATACCTCATGGGACGGGAGCAATTCAAGAAATTCTATTCAGCCCAATGACTGCCATTCCCAGCACTCGACGTCATTTCCCTTATGAGCCTCATTTCGTACATTCACTCCATACACCACGTTCGACCAGTCCCAATGCAAGTCTACCTAATCGGCAACAACTTCTTTGTCAAATTAGCCACTAGTTATCCATGCTCGTCTATTTCCCACTCTCACATGTAAACACTGCTGAAAGATTTACGTAAACAAGAACCTCCCGCTCTGAACAAACATTTACCCCTAACGGCAGACCCTATGTCTCACTGCATCCGGACACTGCGTTCAGGGTACTATTCTCCTGCCCAGAATTCCCACTCGAGAAGCAGTGTTCCTATTGGTTTTCTTTGGTTTTTTGAGTTGTGCAGAGTCTGCTCTGCTCTCTGTTAATTATTATCCTTCTCGTCACGCCAGCCTAAACAACATCTCATTCTACTCCACCGACTGCCTCATGTTCGAAAGAAGGTGTAGTAAACAGATCAGTTTGGCATTTCTCAGCCTATATTCCTATTTCGCCTAGACTCTGCCCTCAGTCCATTCGAGCCAATATCAAACTATGTCCCCTTGAGGTACAATAACCACGCTTCTCCCCCAGACCCGTTATTCACGATGGACACCAGGGCCGTAGCCATTTGCCACTGGTTCCTCGACCATTTCCGTCAAGTTTTAATTAGATCCACCATTCCACCCAAATACTACTCTGGGCAGTCTTTCTGCATCGCGCCGCCACCACAGCATCCAATCGAGGAGTGCTGGACCACCTAATTAAAATTATTGTCCGCTGGACATCGAACTCGACTGCAAGTAATATTCGCAACAATGTTGACGACATACGTAGAGCCCATCTCTGGTTGATACATTAACACTTTTTGGGGGTTGGGAGCCACACGGACTCTGACAAGAGATGTGAGCCCCACCCTAAGTCTCGCCATCCGGGGGGCGCCCAACGTCCGCACAATCACAGACCAAGTCCAAGACCACACCTGCCCAGATGTCGTATCCTCCCGATCTCCTATCCGCAATCCCACCCAATACTCTCCTCTACTTTGGGAGTGGTCCAGAATTCATTAACTGAATTTAATGCTGTACATACAGGTTCGGATATAGTTTAGCAAAATTATGACTGGCTTTGTATCAGGAAGATGTGTTGGCACTGTGGAGAAATGGGTAGCATTTAATGATGATTTACCACCCATTAAAACTATAAATAGATTATTTGGCCAGTGGTTGGAAAAGATTTTATCCCTTTAATTCCCATAGGGGGCATTATCCAATGAGACAATGCAACAGTAGGAAAAGAGTTTAGAGAGATGCAAGTGAATATTGAATTAATGTGTAAAGGGCATTATTTTGAAATGTAAGCACTGAATAGGCTTGCTAAAAGAAGTCATTTTTTGTTTCTTTGTGTTAGAAGAGCCGTGGGTATTTTGGATGTAAGTGTTTAATTTTCTGACGACGGCCTCTCGGGCTTTAAGGCCGCATTTGGGATTTCTGAAAGCAAACTGCTTGTCAGCACTAATACACTGCCAGTCTTTAGCGTTTTAGTGGTTTAATGTTATAGTGGAGGTTCTCGTTGACTCCCATTCTACCTGCGCTGCTTCAGATGAGATAATGCTAATTAGTACAAGATGAATTTAACCCTTAAACATTTAATGTCACTGGGTCTAATCGAAAGGTGTGTCGAACTTAACTGGGATCAAGTAAAATAGAAGGCGTACTACAAGAAATGTCCAATTTTCGTATATCAGAAGGTGGCAAGATAAAACTGTCATATCTTTGTCTCCTGGAGAAGTATAGTTCTGTATGCATGAATTCATAATACTCATGAAGTATAGCCTGTCATTTTTCCCCCACTTCCGCCATTGAAGTTATTGGATAGATTCAACTGTTCCATTTGTTTTTGCTTGGGATTGGGGTTAGGGCCAGGAGTGATGTCCACTCATGGTATTCTTGAATAAGAGTGAAACTGTTCAGAAAAGGTTAGATCGACCTCCTGGTTGGTCATCAAACTGTGTCAAAAATGCTTTATAGAACCTGTTGGACCACAGGAAGTACAGGCCTAAACAAGAGCATTGATGGTGACCAGTAATGTCGCATTTAACATCACTTTGGGACACCTATGCCTTATCCCTCACAGCCCTAAAGATAAGACAGCAGAGCGTGCTCTGTGGGGAGCTGGTTGCTGCAAACTTATCTCAACACAGAGCTGCTGATGTGATAACACCCATTTACTTAGGCATTTTCAGAAATAAACAAAGAAATGATAGGCCATTCAGTTTTATTATTACAAATAAATAATGACTGAATAAAAGCATATAAAATTACATATTTTCTTCTTCAGGATAACCTGACCTTCAAGACACAGTTTTTTGATATCCCAATATTCCAGTTAGAGAAAGAGAAATTTCACAATAAATGTCAACTCATTTTATGAACACAAAGAGTTTTTATATTTACAGGTCCAATAAAGTTCAATTCATGCTAATGTTTTTTTTTATTTTTATTGACTAATCTTATGCCGTCTGCTATGCATCTACCCTGAAACTGTTGACGTCATAGTCTCAGTCTCATATAAGCTTAAAACACGAAGTCGTCCACAGACGCTCATGGGAAAATACCGGTGAGACGTTGAGAGTCGCTCGTGTGGTGATCGAGACCGGGCGTCGGGAGGCGCTTGTGGGGAAATAAGCGATAGGCGTCGAGAGGCGCTAGCGAAGGGGAAAGAGTTAAATGGGACAGCTTGAAGAGTCTCGGCTGCAGGATTAGTCTTTGAAAAAAATTTGGGGAAAAAATTGAAATTATGCATGATAGAAAGCGACAAGAAAACTTTGATGGTACTCTTTGGACTTGATGGACAGAGTTTTATGGTCCCAGTCTGAAGCCAGGTGATGAATTAATCCACTTAAGTAGATTTTTGCATTTGCTTGGTGTCAGATAATAAAGAAAACTGAAGTTTATCAGTGCATTACATTTTATGGAGGACTATGATGGCTGTAAAATATGTTGTCTGGATGATGAGGTGCCTTTTATTTTGGAAAATGCATTTCCGTCAGCCGCTGCCACAGCTAATAAAACAAGTTAGGGAATTTAAGAGTTCGGGCTGGCAAGGTTTTAGCGGCCTAATTGTTTTCCAATCCTGGGACTTCGGGACTGCATGCCGTAATTTGGCAAACGAAGAGACATTAAGTAATTAGGTTTGATTGAAGTGTTGCTCTGGTTCTAACAGACTTGATGGCTTTCTGTTTCAGGCCTTCTCATGCAAGTGCTAAAAAGTAGAAATAATTAATACTGGGTTCATTTTTGTCTTAATTAAATTAGTAGTATTTTATTTATTTCTTTATATAATAACTTAATTCGATTGGAAGCGAGTTCATTCACAGTGAGGTCCGTGCATATTTGGATAGTGGTACAATTCTGAATGCCTGCACTTCCTACACACTTTGCTATTCTAAAGTACAGACTGATAGTTTGAAAAGAATTCAGTTCTTTTTTTTTACACCAAAAGGCTGACATAAAAACTCTGCTTATGAACTAAACCAAGTCACAATTGAAGCAACTATCACTAAAACCCTAATAAACGCTACTAAAACCTGACTTGACTTGACTTGACTTGAGGGGTTTTAGTAATCAGTGCTTCAATTACCATTTCATTTAGTTATGTCTCAGTCCAAATACTTAAACTTTTAACTGGAATGAAACGCCCAAAGTAAAAGCTGTTTGAGATGCTTTCAAGGAATATTTTGAGTCTGATACGCTAATATGACTCTCTGAATATGGGATGTTTTGCGTCTGATACAATTACGAATATGACTCACTACACAAACGATGTTTTGAGTTTGATACGATTACCAATATGACTCACTGGACAAGAGATGTTTTGCGTCTGATACGATTACGAATTTGACTCACTACAAAAGTGATGTTTTGAGTCTGATACGATTACCAATATGACTCACTGGACGAGAGATGTTTTGAGTCTGATAAGACCTCTAATTTGACTCATAAGACTAGTGATGTTTTAAGTCTGATACAATCACTAATATGGCTCACTAGACAAGCAATGTTTTCAGTCTGATATGACTGCCAATATGACTCACGAGACAGGTGATGTTTTGACCTCATATGATCACCAAAAACGACTCGCTAGACAAGGGATGTTTTCAGTCTGATACGATCAGTAATATGACTCTCAAGACAAGTGATGTTTCAATTCTGGTACAATCACCAATATGACTCACTAGACAAGCGATGTTTAGAATCTGATACGAGGAAGTTCCTCGTTCAAATCCTGGCCGTCCAGGTTTCACTGCATAGATTTTGCGCGGACACCCCGCGTATGCGTAGGCCCCATCTGGGTACTCCGCTTTGCCCTACCCCAAAAAAACATGCACAATAGAAACACCTCTGTCATTACCCCTGACCAAGCCTCCAGCCTTAGTACTGCAGTTAGTCCCGGGTGCTGCACTGTGGTTGCCCACTGATACTAAGTAACTAGGATGGGTCAAATGCGAAGAACAAATTACCCCACAGGGTTCAATAACACACATCCTACCTGTCTTATTCTTTGAAAAGCCTCACTTTTTAAAACCGTTAAATTGAAAACATGCCTTGTATTAACTATCCAAACAAAGACAAAGTTGCGTTACCATGTAAGTGGGAAGGAAATGAGTACACCGGTTTCACAGGAACAGAGGTGGAAGGCAGAGACGTCAAGTACCCCAGCCGGTTGAACAGCCTGTATGATCTAAAGCATGGAGACGGGGAATGTGCGAGACACAGTGCTCTTGCGGGACACGCAAACTGACAAAAGATATACCAGACACAGAAAGCGTAGCAGCAAGGAGACGGTGATTGATGGCTTGAGCCATTTTTTCCCCTGTGGGTGCGGTCGGCTATGGGTTTATATTTACTCGAGAAGAAAAGGGGGGAGTGGTGTTTAATACCATGCGGAAATCTCTTGGGGATGCGTTGCGAATATTCAGAGTGCCCGTTAACGTGATCAATGCGACAGAAAGTGAGGATAATGACCGAATGAGGCATTGTTTTCTTTGCCTCTGTGAACAGAATAAATATGCCAGTGTAAAAGCGAGTCATAAAAGTTTGTACTGCGTTTTATGTGACATCAGCAAACTCGAGAGAACCATACCTCTAAAAAGCAAAACTCGCCTCGCGGTTTAGAATCTCGAGAAAGCCTTCTGAGAGATAATTGTCAGTTCAAGTCAGTTTTCCTTTCAAAATTTTAGACAGTTAATTTTTTTTCTCTAACAAGCTGCTCGTAAGGACTTCTTGAATTGAAAGGAATTGATTTCTGGTGATTTAAAAGTTTTCGATCCATTCTCATCTCAAGCTGGCTGTAATGTTAATATTTCAGTGACGAGTCACCCCAAAAGTTCCTACTTTCGTTATACCGTTACTGTGTCTACCTCATCTCTCCATTTTCTTCTTTGTCCCAGGAGGGACAGTGTGCACCTACTGCAGCTCACCATCTCAGTCTGTTCTTTGCCATTCTTTACACCTGGTCTCAAGTCATGTTGGAATTGAGGAGATCTTTCTGAAAACCTTAGTGCCAAGCGTTCCTGAGTCTGCCTCATTTGCCTTTAGCTTGTGGCTTCCTGTCCAGCTCTTGACAGGCTGCGTGGGCTGTTTCCATCCTCTGAGAGAGTCCAATACACTTCCATTTTCTCTTTGTGATGGCAACTTGAGTTGCTTTTGGCCAGTCCGTTGCCACATTCAGTCACTGGAGAGTTTCTCAGGCCACCAGACTCCGAGTATCTGTGGCAGGCGTTCGTTTGATGAAGAGTTGGACTCATTTTATGAGAGTGAGTCTCTCTCCATGTTTCTGGCCCATAAGGATGGAATTTAAAAGTGAAATAAATATTTGTATTTTGGTCTACTTACAAAGTGCTCTACATCTCCAGACTGGGCTTAGGGTTGCAAATTTTTGTTTTGCCTTTTTACCTTCTGGCTTTTACATCTTCTTCAGTTCCTCCTGTGCAGCTTACAATGTTCTCATAATGGTTTTGCTATGATGTTTGAGTTTGTTATAGTGATGTGTGTCGATTCACATGGTCTCTATTGATCTTCAAGCCTTTATGCTGTCCAGTATAGACTAATGATCCATTTTTTGTGTGTCTAACAGTGAGTGAGCCAGCATTCAGGATCACCAGCAAAGTCCAGGTTCTCAAGCCTTTTTTTTTTGTTGTTGGCCTCCACCAACATTTTTGATAATATTTACTGATCTTTTGACCCCCAGAATATTCAGTTCTATTAAAATGTAAACAGGAAGAACAGAACTTTGAGTTTTAGACATAAGAATTCATATCATTCTAGCTAATTTTACCATTTTAACAAACACTTGAATCTTGGTCATTTTTGGTTGGTCATCGCAAGTCTTGTCAGTGAAGGAGTGTTCAACAGTGTTGAAAACAGTCTTGATGACTAAATGATGACTTAGAACAGTGGTTCTGAACCGGGGGACCGCGACCCATCCATTCTGAGTGGGTCGCGGACAGCTGGTTAAAAAAATGTAAATAACAAGAGCACTCAGAGAGCACAGCACCTCCGCCACGCCAAGGCAACTCTGCGCATGAGTTATTTTTGCAGGCTGATGTGGGGTACTGTGGTATTTTACTGCCAGGTGGCAGCAAAGCCCAAAAGCACAGGGATTAGAAATCCGGCCCATGAAAGACTTGAAATCTTGAACTTCAGAGTAAATCCCAGCTGTACTTTGGTCTACATATGCCATTTACTCACTTGTTCCTCTTGTGCTACTCAAACATCCTGCAAAATTTGGTTAAATTCGATGCGGCCATTTTTCAGATATCCTAACAAACAAACAAACAAACCAACCAATGCCGGTGAAAACATACACCCCCTTGGCGGAGGTGAATAATGTTTAATGCGCGTCTGACCCTGGAGCCATGGTAACCATCATTCGATTGACGTTCACTTTAAGTGTTGTGTTGAGGTTCTGGAGAGTTGAGGGGGAGTTGAGTGGAAGAGGAATAAGTGAGGAGAGTTGAGCTCACAAGTGACGATAGGAGTTTTAACTTGAAGCGCGAATTTGTGTGAATTGGTGCTTTTTGTTTTTGCATATTGGAGATGAATCATAATACATCTGGCCTGTGGTGGGCTGTAATACAATGAGCGTATGATACAAAGCGATTCATTAATGCGAAATATTTAGTTTTGTGGCCTTATTTATGTTGTGCAGTTTTGATAATTTTATTTTATTCACTTTTATACATGCAGTTGTCATGTTCTTCCTCAGTTTGTGCTCTGAATGCAGAGAGATTCATTGACGCAAAATATTTAGTTTTGAGGCCTAATTTATTTTGTGCAGTTTTGTTATTTTATTTTATTCACTTTTATACATGCACTTGTCATGTTCCTCCTCAGTTTGTGCTCTGAATGCAGAAATATTCATAGAAGTTAAATATTTATTTTTGTGACCTTATTTATTTTGTGCAGTTTTGGTATTTAATTGCATTTTATTCGCAAAAGCAGTTTTCCTGTTCTTCATTTTCTTAATAATATGCTCTGAAATGCACTTTGCACATACACTCCTGATCAAAATCTTAAGACCAGTTAAAAAATTGCAAGAATTTGCAGTTTGCACTGTTGTATCTTAAGAAGGTTCTAAGTAGAGTTTCAAAATGCAAAAAGAAGAAATGGGAACAAGAGACCAAATGTTTTGAGCAGGCAATTTATTGAAAATAACAATTTAACTGAAATAGGCTGTTCATCAGCTGATCTAAAGTTTAAGACCACATCCTTTAAAAGCCCAAATCTGTGGAAAAAATTTGGATTCCATGTCATTTTCTGTCAAGTAATCACACTGTCAAGACCTCTTGATGGGAAAAGCAAAAAAACTCACTGCCTTCGAACGTGGCAGGATTGTTGAGCTGCATAGACAAGGCCTCTCACAGCGTGCCATCGCTGCTGAGGTTGGACGCAGTAAGACAGTCATTTTGCATTTCTTAAAAGATCCTGAGGTTTATGGAACAAAACAATCAAGTGGTAGACCCAAAAAAATCTCACCGGCTCTGAGCCGGAGGATCCGAATGGCTGTCCGTCAAGACACGGGACGATCCTCATCCCAAATTAAGGCCATTACTGGTGCTGACTGCAACCCAATAACCATCAGACAGCATCTGCAAAGGAACGGCTTCAAAAACAAAAAACGTCTTCAAAGGCCACGTCTCCTTCAACGCCACAAAATTGCCCGTTTGGCCTTTGCAAGGGAGCACCAAACATGGGACGTTCAAAGTTGGAAGAAAGTTTTATTCTCTGATGAGAAAAAATTTAACCTTGATGGTCCTGATGGCTTCCAACGCTACTGGCATGACAAGGAGATGCCACCTGAGATTTTTTCAACACGGCACAGCGGAGGGGATCATGATCTGGGGTGCTTTTTCCTTCAATGGAACAATGGAGCTCCAGGTTGTGCAGGGGCGTCAAACAGCAGCTGGCTACGTGGAGATGTTGCAGCGGGCATCCCTCATGACTGAGGGCCCTCGTCTGTGTGGTGATGACTGGGTCTTTCAGCAGGACAATGCTGCAATTCACAATGCCCGTCTGACAAAGGATTTTTTTCAGGAGAATAACATCACTCTTTTGGATCATCCTGCATGTTCCCCTGATCTAAAATCCAATTGAGAACATTTGGGGATGGATGGCAAGGGAAGTTTACAAAAATGGACATCAGTTCCAGACAGTGGATGCCCTTCGTGAAGCCATCTTCACCACTTGGAGCAACATTCCTACAAGCCTTTTGGAAACACTCGCATCAAGCATGCCAACACGAATTTTTGAAGTGATCAACAATAATGGTGGAGCTACTCATTACTGAGTCTGTTTGTGAGACTTTGATTTCTGTTTTAGGGGTTTTTTTGAGCTATGGTCTTAAACTTTTGATCAGCTGATGAACAGCCTATTTTAGTTAAATTGTTCTTTTCAATAAATTGCCTGCTCAAAACATTTAGTCTCTTGCTCACATTTCTTCTTTTTGCATTTTGAAACTCTACTTAGAACCTTCTTATGATACAACAGTGCAAAACGTAAATTCTTGCAATTTTTTAACTGGTCTTAAGATTTTGATCAGGAGTGTATAAATGAATGTGTATGTATGTTTAAAAAGATGACGTATATGTTTTCAAAGGCTGTTTTTGAAAAATATATTTGCTTGATAAAAGTGGGTCGCGACGTAATGACCACAGGAAAATGTGGGTCTCAATGTGAGACCAGTTGAGAACCCCTGATTTAGAATAATGATGGGGAAAGTAAGCAGCCGAGTCGAACGCCTGTGATTACTGGGAACGGCTTGGGATAAATAACTTTGCAGCTGAAGTTGAAATAGAACAGCCTTATTACTCCGTTTATCTTATCAGGTGCACAGACTAGTTCAAGTAGATTGTGCAAGACTTAATAGCAATGAAATGCTTTCTCAACGGCTACAAAATGAAGCTATTGCAATGCCTGAAACTAGTATGGGCAGTTTGGTGATGATACGGAGGGAGGTTATTTGGCCCGTGTGAGATCACTCTTGCTGAAAACAAGCTTGCTTCTTTCTCAGATCTTTGTCTCCAGATGACTTCAGGTGGGAGAAGATAACGCTGCTGGGTTTCTTGTTAGGTATGGAGAGCAGCTCAGTGCATCCCCAATTCTCACAGGAGCTAATGTTCCCTTTCTTTGGAAGTTTCTACAGTAGGCCCCTCCTCTCGTCCTGTGGAATTAACTCTGTCCTCCTTATGCGGTTACAGTAATAACGTAATGAAGGATATTTTCTGATGACTGACGTCCTGCTTTCAGTGGTTTGAGCTGGTTGTTGTTGACAGTGTTAGCTTTAGCAGTCTTTAGATTCTTGAAGGTTGTCTTGATCTTACACTAGCTGATTGGGCTGTTAACGTTCAACATCTGTATTGGTTGCATGTGTGGCAGATTGACAGGCGGGGAGCAATATCGCTCAGTCTTGAAATGGTTCTTTTACTCATTATGCTGATCATATGACTTAGTCTGCATAATTTTACTGCTGTCTCGAATTGGCTGGTCTGGGCTTTTTCATTTCACTTTGTGCATGCATGCAGTCTGATGAATGTCTAATCGTCAGTCAGGTTTTACAGAGCCATTTTTTTCTGGCTTATTGGATTTTGAATCAAGAGATCCAAAATCTGGCTTTAACCTTTAGATAAAATCAATTTCTATTGGCCTCATATCTTAGTACTCAGGAAAATTAGATTTTCAAACTGGGCATGTCAAGAAGCTGTCCAGTCATACTCTTGAGATGGTTGTGTGTGTGTGTGTGTATGCATATGTGCGTCTGTGTGTGTGTATGCGTGTGTGTGTGTGTGTGTGTGTGTGTGTGTATGCATATTTGTGTATGCGTGAGTGTGTGCGTGTCTGTGTGTTTGTGCGTGGCATGTGCGCATGCGTTTGTGTGTGTGTGTGTGTGTGTGTGTGTGTGTAGGTGGATTGTCTTGCATGGAAAATTATCAGCTTTCTGACCATGATTTCAAAATTTGCTACCCCCTCTCTGTTCAAGTTTCAACTAATGATAACACTGGGTACATTTCTCCATGTGCTTGTGCATGTGTGTGCACATTCCTGCGAGCCTGTGAGTGCGTGTGCGCACGAATGTGTACACTTACATGTGCTGTTATGCACGTGATTTTCAAACTTTACTTTAGACCATGTTTTTTTTTTTTTATAGAAGGGGCAACCGTCTAGTTAAGTATCTCTCAGGAGTCAGTATACTGCGAAGTGAATGCTGGTAAATCACTTTCTGCAGAATACTTGCTGTCAGTTGCGAAGTGAACATTTTTTAAAAAGTGGGTGGAGCGTATAAGGACGGACTGACGGAAAGAACAAGAGGATGGTCTGGGGTTCTCCCCCAGACAATGCCTTCTTCTGAAGACTGATTTTCCAGCACTCGAATGCCTTTACCATCCTCATATGGCTCCTCAAGACAGCAATAATGGAAGCGAAATAATTGAAATGTAGAGAGAAACCATTTCATATCCAGTATAGAATTACTACTTTTAATGTCCAGTTGGTTGTATAAGTTTTACTCAGGTATATTTTACATTTACTTGTACATTATGTGGGTTTATGTGCACATATCTGTGCAAATAATTACAAAATGTCCAGCAGAATAAACAGTGAATGATAAAAAATAAAAACTATTTGCATGCAATAAGGCAGCTTCTTTTTAAAGACCAAGTCTTGAATGATCAAATGCTAAGATTTCACAAAAGATCGACACCAAAAAAAAAAAAAAATCCACAATTCCATTTACTGTCTGCCTCTGTGCTGTCTTATAATTGCTTGTTTGTTTTTCTGTGGTCGTTTGCACACACACACACACACACACACACACACACACACACGCACGCACACACACACACACACACACACACACATTACGCATTCATGCAGATTGTTTTTGGCGAACTAGTCTACACTAAAACCATATAATTTCAGTGTAGATGGAACAAAAGTCCTGTCTCTCAGACCATCAACATTTAAAAGTATAAGCTATATCCAAATTAGGGCCCAATTTTCTCTCTCATGTACAACTTATGTACTGCACTTGGACTGTTGCAACATCTTATGTGATCCATCATGGGGGTAGTTCTCCTGCTTGTATTTGGACACATGCGCAAATTATGCTACAACCGTTAACATATTTGCAACCATATAATAACATATTGCGCCATCTATGCTTGTATATCAAACCATAATGTTTGTACATAATGTACATAATGTTGCCTCTCTACTAGATTGTATTCTGAAGTCTTTACACGGGGTAACATACTCAGTAACCATTGAATGGCCAGTTGTAGAGGTCATCTGTGACTTAGCCTAAATCCGAGCTCCTCTATTCGTCTATTGGACAAAAGTTTGTGTGGTGAACACATTTGCCGAGCAAAGTTCACCGCATTTGAACTTATGAAGTATAACCACAAACGCAGCCTTACGCATATGCCGATGTATCTGTACGTGTAGCCTGTGCAATTGGCTGGAAGTCAGTGGAACTCTAAACACAAGTGTGTTTGCGGCATAACGTGCTCATTTTTTTTTTTTTGTGGACATAAACAAAGCATTTAAATAATGGCGCCGTTTATTATATTTAAGAGAGTTCCCATATGCATTTTTGTCATTTGATAAACATATCAATTCCTGCTCCTGTAGAGCTACAGTGTTTGCTGGTTGTTATTTTGACTCAAATCTTGACTGATCCATTAAAGCCGTTTATCATGCTGGTTACTCGCCACGCCTGCTTACTTTGATCCAATGATCAGTCATTCGGTGGGGGGGACAGCAGACCCTGAAGCTCTCCAGGAGTGGTAACGAAGACTGTTGTGTAAGATGGCTTTATCACTGATGGCACTTGTCCAAATGCTACATTTGCAGCTGTCCCAGACCTCTTAATTGTGTCTCATGTTGTTCCTCTCTCCTTCATCTCACTATTTCATAGAATGAAAACTATTTGGCAGAAGTTAATTTAGTAAAAGTATTGTAAGATAATTCAGGAAAATAATGGTTTAGTACTGAAACCGCTAATTACTTCAATCACGGCAGCTTTGGAAAGAAGCTGGAGTGATTGAACTGCATGGAAACACAATGAAAGTTGGCTTGTTCAGGTCTGTGGCTCTGAGTCTCTCTCTCTCTCTCTCTCTCTCTCTCTCTCTCACACACACACACACACACACACACACACACACGCGTGCACACACGCGCACACACACGCGCACACACAGAAACACATTATACTTTGGAAAGTGTTCTCTAATAAGCAATTTATCTCAAGGAGGCAGAGTATCGCAGTCGCCATTAAGATTTCACGCCTTCACAGCTTTTGTACTTTCTCGGAGCGTTTTTTTCGTCTTCGCAGTCCTTGTGGTAACGATCTGGAAAGATGCGTCATTTCTAAAAGTCTGCGAAAGGGGCCAACAGAAGCTCATTTGGATGCTCAATGTTGCACTGTTACATTGACTCAAGATGGCTGGCAAGCAAGCGCAGGAGGATGTGGTAGCTAGCCAGCTAATTGTTTGTTTAAAACTTTAAAAAGCAGCATTTTCATCTTCTCCGAGACTAATGTTGCGAAAACAGTTTGAAAATCATTCTTATCTTTACCATTAAATATTCACTGCTTATCCGACCCCAACAGAGTTTGAGTCCAATAGCGATCAGATGAACCGTGTCAGAGTTGATTTATTGTACTGTGTAACTGATATTGATTCTTCAAATTAACCGTGTAATATTGTAAGCAAAATGCATTCCCACTTTGGCAGTTGTTTATTTATTTATCATTTGCTTTCTCTCACCCTAACAGCACGCTAAATGAAATAGACTTGAATTTAATCTTAAAACGCTGTGGGCCTGTGGTGTGATGTTGGGCAAAATTTTCATGTGCTTCGCAGGATCTGACCTCTCCATTTGGTGTGTTTTTCTTTTTTTTTCTTTTTTTAGGTAAGTGGCCATTTTTTCCAGATGACTCTTCGGCATGTATAGGCTGATGTCTGTCTCCCATCGTACGAATCGAATAACCATCTCCTGGCTTATGGAATTACTGACTCGTGAATCGTTACCTGCTGACCCTGGTGTTGATGTAGAACACAGAACGTCCTGTAAGTCTTTCCCTCAGCCTACCAGGCTGTGCAATGTAATGCATTAAAGTCACATTCATCTGCTGTTGAACGAAATGGTACGTTGACAGGTAATATAACCCTGTAGTCATAAATCTTGATAATTTTTGCAAATATGGGAAAATTAATTTGAGAGATATTGCATTTCAAATGAATTGTCACTTTCTTATTTAAAAGTAGTTTTCCCCTACCAAATCTCTTGATAATATCAGCTCCTTTTGAGCTCCTATTTCAGGTTTATCAAAATTATGGTGTCATTTTGATTGATTTGCATTATTATATGACTGCATTTTTACCGAAATGCCTGCATGCGGCTTATTACCTCTTGCAAGTGAAATCCTGTTATCTTGAAGAACCTGGTCTGATCATTATTTTTCCTCATATTTCACGTATATGGCCTGAATAAGATTTTTGGATGAAATAATCTGCTAATTCGCCGAGCCGAATTCAAAGGAAAGTCCTGCTTGGTCTTTTGGGCTAAATGGCATGAACGCAGCAGTTCTTTTAATCATTAGTGCAACATTCAAAATGTTGCCAGAAGTGTGTGGACATGTCACCTGGAACCTCATTTGCATACTCAAAAAAACAGACACATTTAACCATTTGTTGCATAGTGGTCACTACAGTAACAAAACCCACCCACCACCCTCAATGGGCTAAGTTGATTAGAAACATGCAATACAGGGTTAACTTCTACATATCTGAAATTTTAATTGGATTTGGAATGAGTCAGTCATCTTGGATTGATGGAAATGACTTTCTGCTTAAATTTGAGAATGCTTTTACATTGTTCTGCTCCAGAGTTTAGAAATTGTTGCCCTTACTGTGGGTGACAGCCCCCTATATGTAGCCTTCTGAAAGGGAGGAGTAAAGGAGTGAACAAAGTGCGACAAAATCCTAAAGGTGAAACAGATTTTAATTTCAATCTCTGAATGTCTGTTCTATCCAGCCATAGTGACCCATTCATTCCAAATTCAATAAAAATGTCAGATTTAAAGAATTTCAAAATGTCAGTTTTCTATGAATGTCAGAGAGGTGAAGTGTCTACACACTTCTGTCTGTATAGCATATATTGAACACGCATTTTCAAAATTTTGGAACTAAAACCAGTACTGTTTTTTTGGGGCCTTGCTAAGTCCATTCAGTCCATTACTGAGCTAGATGATTACCTTTCATTAAGAGCCATTTAATTCCGGCTGTAATGACTCTTCATTCTGTGGCAATACTTATACTTTTAGCTAAAGAATTTTTCATCAACATCTTTCAATCTGGGGATAGGATTGTAAGAGCCTCAAATTGATCAAAGTTGAAACAGAATCTTTTCTGTAGAATTAAAGATAAGGAAACCTCTTTATACGCTTGAGTTCAGTTCCATTTTGAAACACACACACACACACACACACACACCAACACACACACACACTCACACACACACACACACACACACACACACACACACACACACAGAAAATCTGAAACGGCGCACAGTCATTATTCAAATTTTCATTACTGCCACACAAATGCATGGGCCATTCAAACAGGAATCCCATCCCCTGAAATGGCTGATTTATGTTGCTCATTTAAATGGGGCCAGAGCACAGAGCCTTGAGAATCTGAGCTGTATGTAGGTCTATCTCCTCCAAGGGATCAGGAGAACTTTGAAACAATAAAACTGCGTGCCAATTAATTTAAGTAAGGCAGTCTCTCCGCACATTTAATACTCTCAGGGCAAATTCATCTTGTTGATATTGTCAAACGAAGCATGGCCATTATCCAGGATTTGAGTGAGAGACCTTACAATTGAATCACAGAAGAATTCTGTAGTGCCCTTGGAGGAAGCTCCCTGTATTTGACGTTGTTTTTGATTTGTGTGTGTACACACAGGTACGTATGTGTGTGGGTGTGTGTGTGTGTGTGTGTGTGTGTGTGCGTATGTGTTCATGTGCATGCAGGTGTGAGTACATCTGGCGACATACATCTGTGTGACTGTGGTAGAATCATTCCTGAATCATGCATTTGTTGGTATGTGTGGAGTGCAGTGTGTGTCTGTGTGTGATTTCAAGTCTAATGGCTGTACTTGCAACTACAATAACTGCAGAAATCTCAACGAGCTGCAATATCATACTAACAATTCATTTGGAAACCTTATAGAGAGGCACAATTTACTGTCTCAGTAATTGCTGCATACACGCTTGTTTTTTTGCGACAAAATACCAGAATAAATAGTTGGATTCTTTTCAAACAAGCTGTGCAATTACACCCACAAGAGCTTGTTCATTTACCCATTCTGTTTGCTAAAATATCTTTTTTGCTTGTTTGTTTGTTTGTTTTTAGCTTATCTCCTGATTATGAATGTTCTAAAATTCATATATTGTCTGTGTAGCAAGTTTCATATTCAAATTTATATATCAAGAAGTATAACAATGTTGCAGATGGTCTTTTGCAAGCTCTTGGTAAGTGGTAGTGTCTATGAACTCAAGAAAAACTCATTGGATATGTGCGGTGAGAAGATGACAATGGGTGAAATGTTCATGGGTAAAATGTGAATATATTTTTTAATGTTATTCATCATGCAAAATTAGTGTTTTACATAATCCACTCAGGTGCTTGGGTGAGACATTATTCAGCTGTTTATAGCACGGGAGACTTCCCTCTTGCTGAACGTTTAAAGTACGGTGTCACTCATAGAAGCGTTTGTGGCGCACTTCTGGTGCATCTCCTGGTGAATGGGAAAACTACATTCATTTCATCCTTTGCCTGCTGGAAGCCACTGAGCGACTAGGGGGCGCTGTTGTTGTAGGTTTTCGTGAACTCTTTTCCATGTCATCACTGCTGTGTAATTTACTGTCATTTTTGAACACATTTTTGAATACATTTAAACTCTCTGGAGAACTTTAAAGGATATATTTGTCAGAGGTCTTACTTGAACACTAGAATGACAATTTTGGCCCGATTTGGAAAAGGGGAGAGACACTCGGAGACCCCGTTATCGACAGAAGCGTTTCCCCAGCTGAACATTACTGTCTCCACCCTGCTGTGTTTGATTTGGGCATTTTGCTGATGATTTGTACCCTGCGATCTGTGAGAATACGCAATTCTGGAGTGGGCAGGCATCATGATTTTTGCTGCAGTGATCAGGACTTTTTTTTCACACATACTGGGTTTTTGAGCCAAGTGAGTGGTTCTGATAAGCCACATTAGCTAATGAGGATAAATATATCAGCGAAGTTGTGGAAGTACTTTTATTGTTTCGTGTTATCTTGGCATTTCAGTCTGTGGCAACGATCATGCTATGATTGTGTGCTTGCTTATTGCCTTTATCCTACCTGATGCTTACTCCAAGTCTCATATGGATTAAGAGGAGGCAACGGGAATGTATCCCAGCAGGCATTGCATAATGAGCATGAATTCTCTGTGGAGAGGTTGCCAGTCTAGCGCATATCACTCACGCACTCAGACTTTGAGGACACTTGGTCATACCATGTCAAGCCAAGAAAGAATTTCCCTTCATCTCTTACTCACTATTTTCAGAATTTGGGAGAATGACTGAAACCCAAAAGAGAATTCAGAACTGGGGAAAAAAAAAAAATAAATAAATAAACAGTTTTTCTCAAAGCCTCTTAATTACTTCAATGCATGCTAATGAACTTTGACCTAATTAGTGAATTAGTGATATCTTTCAAACTGAAATGCTCATGCCTCTGGAAGTATTTGACCCTGAAAGCTGGTTTTAGTACCAAACTGCAGAATTTTTCAAGCCCTGCAAATCAGCACATGAGACTCGGGTAGAAAAAAAAAGTTGTGAAAGAGATAACATTAAAAGATTAAAAATTATCTATTGATTTTTTTATATATATTTTGTCAGAGGTGCCTGGTGGGAATTTGAGGTGCTGCAGTTTGTCCATGGCAGCAAATCCCAAGTGAGTTTATTTCTGTCAGCGAGGATATCTTGTATCATCTCCTCTGAAGAAGACGGACGTGGCTGTTCTTACGAAAGCAGACATCCTGCTTCGATCCTTTCGGAATCCATGAAAAACATCAGGTTTAACAGGAGTATTCCTGAAAAGGCTGTGCCAGACCTCCCACATCTCAGACTACAAAGTGGACAGAAGGATTGTGCACATTGCCATAAAAAACCAGCAAAATTACCAAATGGGGATGGGTATGTCACACCAGTACCTCTAGCGACGTGTTTAAAAACCTCTGGTGTTTTGTAATGTGAAAGAAGCATATGAAGTTTTCAAGGAGAAACATTCTGGCACCAGCACTGATTTTTCAATATTTGCTGTGCTGTGTCCGTGGCAGTGTGTACTGGCAGGATCGAGAGGGACCCGCAGTCAGTGTTTGTACAACACATCAGAGGGTAAAACTCATTTTCACTGGAACCAAACCAGGTTCTGTCTCCGACGTTCAGCGGTGCACATTCCAGTAGTCAAGAAGCTGAAATCCTGCCATGTTTTACCTCAACCTATGAACTTAGCCGCCTGGTTTCTTGTGTGAGTTTAGCTTCCGGGCTATTGCCTCATTCACACTATAAGATAAAGATGGTAAGGTCGGACAGATTCCCATTGACATGACTTGTATGTGTTCAGGTCAGTTCAAAAGTTGAACAAGACATCAGTGCTCAGGGGTGTAGTGTAAGTGTAGTCCATATTTGGGTGGTTAAGCCAGTAAACCGTTAATAAAACCAAAAAACTTTGTATGATAGGTCGAGCTTGTTTGTAGTTATACTGACATGCATGACAAAAATATAATTACATTTGGGTTTATTCAGGCTACCCTCAACAGTGGAGTGCGACCATAGATTGTATAAAAAGATGGACGAAGCAACTGTGACGTCACCCATTGGTTTCAGCATTCCATTTAGGAAGCCTCGATTTCGGCGATTTGAATTGCGCCATTTTGTCATTTTGAAATCGGATGTGATTCCTATTGGATGAGAGAGTGAATTGAGATCCAGGGAGGAGCGAGGGGTAGATCTACAGGTGGATCTGTCCGTATCAGATGAGGACCAAAGGATAGCCATGCCCCTAGAGCATATTCTGGCTTCAGCCTTTATTCTAGTCTATGTGGGACCATAATTAACAAAAATGAACGTCATGATATATCGAGGGAGACTTGAAACTTGCGATAGATACCAGTGAAGCAATGTGGAAAATAATTATTGAAATAGGATTGAACTTCTCTCTGCAACTACCAATGTTGCCATCTGCTGGCCATTAAATAGAATGCAAATTTTTGAGATTTCCACATTGGCCTCAAATTTCAGACCCTGGTTCTGCGTCCATCTTTTCATACAGTCTAGTTCAACAGATGCAACAGTGCAACAGATATGAGGATGCTTTTCTAGTACTTCTGTGTTATTTACTTCCTCGTTGAACACATCAGAGCTCTCAGAAAAATACGAGATTACTAATTGTAACTATGAGTTGGATGTTAACACGAATGCTACATACAAGTCTGAAATGGGTACTTATGGTAAATACCATATGACGTGAATGGGGTGTCGAGGGTTTTTTGAGTAAATCCAGATGGTTAGAACAACTAGGGGGTTCTTTTGCTCTCTGAATCTGGATTTTACTCTGTGGACGTGGGGAGTTGTATTATCATTATCTTTCTGATCTATGAAGACATCTTTCTGACATTGGATATTTGGTCTCTGAGATGAGCTTGGAACATATTTCTAAGATCTTGTGATTAATCAGACCCAGTATAGATGGTGGACTTAAACTGATTGGTCAAATCTTGTTGCATAATTTCATGACTCATTCCTGTGGGGCCTTTGGAAACTCTTGAAATACAATTTTGTTTGCAGACATTAAGCAAGTTACCTCCAGGATACAAGAAGTACACTTGAACCAGCAGTGACGTCGGTTAGAGCTGAATTTACAAAAAATACAGTTTTTTTTTTTTGTTCAGGATACAGCACAGAATTTCCACTGAAGTAACTTCCAGACAATAATCCATCTCTTTACGAGATATTATCAGCATGATGTGTGAGATGAAATTGCAGAATGTATAAGTTTTGTCATTGTATTGAAATGTGACATAGATAAAACCCCGGCAGTTAATGTAAGCCCAAACCTTTTAGTTGCATTCCTGTGGCTAGAATAAGAATGGAAAAAAAATAAATAAATAATTTATCCCTCCACGATGGTGACTTTGGTGTGTCAGCTGAGTGGCACTTTCACCGCATCTCATGGCAAAGCACCCTCTGATGGTCATTGGCAGATAATTGAAAGATTAGCAGATAGGGCCATCTGCAGCACCCATACATTGTATCAACAGAACTTCACTCCTTATCTGCTCTGTGAAATTGCAGATTCACAGATTGGATCTGTAAACTGCTATTTCACCACAGCAGCCGAGTGTCAATAATCTGTAAAATTAGTATAAGATTTGAAGAGATATGCACTATTCCGAGTTGCATGTTTCTGTTTCTACATTTAAGGCAATGGTACAAATCCATTTTTTAACCCCATCCTCACCAGAGGTGAGACAGGAATGTGTAAATGTTGTTATGGACGCGTGTGTTGAAAGCGCTCTTGCCTCCAGGGATTATGTGACAGAGCCTGGGCGGCAGGCTTGAGGAATTATCAGGCAGACAGGCATGAACTGGAAGTTACCTTCCTCCTCCCACAACATCCACCAAACTCTTTTATCATTGACCACCATGACGTGTGAACATCTCTTGAACCAACCACTGCAATGGGGGCGCCATAAAAAATAACTTTATTTATTCATTGGTGAATTCTATAGTGTATTTTTTTCTTTTTCCTGGGTGTCCCTGACAGGCATTTGTGTACATTTACAGGCCCTGAAAAATGCTTCAATCTGACACTAGAACAAGCTGTCCATGTGCTATACTTGCAGAGATGTGACATTTTAATTGGCTAAATATTGCTAATTAGGTCAAAGTTCATTCATATATATCTCACTAATTAAGAGTCTTTGATAATTTTTTCCCCCTCTTTTAGTCATAATTCATGGGTAACAATTATTTCCCATAATTTGAAAAAAAAATTGAGATGGAAATTCTTTGTTGATCCGACATGGAATGACTCAATTTAAACTCCTGTGTTAGCCTGAAATGTGTGTCCTTGGTCTGCAGAACAAAAGTGATGTACCTGTCGGAAACCATTGAAAAAAAACAATTTTTTGGAAACCAAAAAATTCCATATTTACATATCTAATCAGACTACTTTCCTTTCATATGCGCATATACTGAGAGTGAAGCAAATCAGTTTGCATTTTAAGCACATGAAAACATCAGCGTTCCCTCTGTCTGGTGCATTAGCATTTTTCACTATGATCCTAATTAGCAAAAGTACTGAGGGAGAGTATAATTGATGTGTGAATTACTTCGGTCAGGGCTGCACAAGTGACGTTAGCTCCATCTCCTCATGGACAGATGCAGGTGTGGTGAAGCGCTACAATAATAGAAAATGTTCATTCAGTTTTAAGAGTCATGCCATTTTCCCTACCATTGTACTGGGGGTGGCTCCGCCCAAAAGCCGAAGGGAAAATTTTGTTATCCCCGCCACAGCACGAAGTGGAATGGGGGATACTGCAATGGAACCCGTCCCTCGTCTATCTGTTCGTCCATCCAGATAAATGGGGACAGGTTTTCTCAGAAACTACTTGACCTAGATGGTAGAAATATAGTGTGTGTATGCAAATAGTCATGACCTTGATGTGGTTTGAGGATGGGGTTCCATGGTGGCCAGGAATATTGATGACAATGACGTCTTGTTTGTTATTATTGACCAAATTTACAGTCTGTGTACCCGCATTGTATCAGTTCGCTGTGAAACTCTTATGGGATGATCTGGGGTTAAATGGAAAATGAGGAATGAATCTAAAGAGGTATACGTAATAACCGCCAAAAAAGATACAAGTTGGCATTTTTCTGTTTATGCGGTTGCCATGGTAACCGAGCAAGCTCATTAAATATGCAGAAAACTTCTGGCACCAATTCCTCTTTAACTCTCAGACAGAATTCAGTTTTTCTTTCATCATTTAAAAGACATTGCTGATCCAAATGCAATGACATAGCCATTCTTTGCCCAATTTATCAGTTTTGTGATTTTGTGGCATTTTACTCAAATTTTGAAATTATTTAGAGCAGAATCTGACGAATACTCAAAATATTCGAAGTATAGGCAAACTTTCCCTTTGTCATTGAATTTCTAATAAAGTAAAGTACCCGCAGCCCAAATTTAATTGATTTTCAATGATAAATAAAAAAAGTTATGGCGGCCACAAACATGAGAATCATGGAAAAAGTAATACCTTAGGAAATCAATGGAAAATGCATTAGACTGCATTGAAAAGTGAAATTCAGTTTTAATCCTTCTAGCAGTTATTGTTTATTAAAGGTGAGTTATTGCATCCCCCGAACGAGTTTGGAGGATACTATGGATTTGGCCTCGTCACGCGTTCGCCGCGTCCACAGAGATTTTCTTGTGAACGCTCGACAGCCCACATAAGTGCATCGATTCTTTTCAAATTTTGCAGGGACATGTATTATGGTAAGTTCACGACACCTATTGATTTTGGGTACTCTGGGCCCAACTGGGTGGCCTTCGGGGGGTACATGTACTTGGTTGCCGAGTGCTCTAGTTACAGAATATTTTTATTCAAAAAAATATTTTTAGAAAAATTATCAAATTTTGCCCATTCAGCCCCAGATCTCCCCTTAAACCTTTAACTACCCGCTCAAACTTTTGTTAGACCATATTTTTTGTCACTGCATCAAACTGAAAAAAATGTTGAACTTTACTGTACACCACGAAATGCTTAAACTGAGTGTTGCAGATAGCTCAATGAGGTTTAGTTCAACACTTCTTTGAACTAGATAAAGTAACTCAAAATGTGCTCTACCAAAAGGTTGAGAAGGCAGTGAAAGGGTTAACAGTGTCAAACCTGCTCACACTACTTTCTCTCCTCTTTCTCTTTCATTCTCTCACTCTCTTGCTCTCCAAAAAAATCTCCTTTTTCATCAAGGGCCGTCCACAGACGCTACACGGAGCATAACCCTCATTATAAAGCACTGTATGATAAGATGAAATAGCCTACTTGTTAAAAAAGGAGAGATTTCTTGGAATAAAAATTAGCTTTTTTCAGGCTTATGTTTCAATGAGATAAATTCTTTATAACAGGACATTTTCACTATTTTTAACAAGAAAGGTTTTTCGCTATTACAGCCACCACATACCTGCACCTTCTTTCAAAAGTAAAATCCTATTATTACTCAATACAAAAATAAGGAATATAGGATAAAGGAATGTTAGTAAGGAATGTTTGCCTTATAAAAATACACATTTCATGTGAAGACTCGATAAGTGGGTTTGTAGAGGTGAAAGGTTATTGAGCCTCACTCCCAACATAAAGTTTTGCTTTGTTTCTTGAACACTTTATGTCCTGCAGGCCAACCAAAATAGCTATTTCTGGCTATGCCATTGATGTAAATGATAAAAAAAACGAGTAGTAGAACAAATAGAAATAGTTTCTTTCATGTATAAAATTCCTTTTCGGCCTGCAAGACTCATGTATTAATTTAAAATGACTTTCTTCCCCTTGCTCATACAGAAAAGAGGGTGCATGTCAAAGTCGTCATACATATCAAAGGGATGAAATGTCTTGTGAAGAATATGTTGCCAGCAGAAATTTGGGAGAAATTGTTTATCTGGAATATAAAATAGCAGTCTCTTTAGCCTTTGCAGTCTTTCAGCCAGTGCAACAGCTGACTTAGGAATGGCCCATAGTAGGGGGTAAATTTTAAGTTTCATTTTAGCTCTTGTTTGGAGTTAACTGATATGGTGCAACTGGTTTATATGAGGTTATAGTGTAAATCCATCCCTGACGTTCAAAGTAAGCTACCTTAAAACATATGTATGGAGGTGCACCAGGCTGCGGAAGAGGAGAGATCGTTCGGGGAAGCTAAGCGTCGAGTTGGTAATGACTCTTCACGTTATGCAGCCGACAATAAAAGCAAGTGACCCCAAAATAAAGATGGACACCCCAAATGCCTAAGAAAACAATGTGAAATGTCAATATTTTTGAACACACTGCCCAACCTGATGCTGCCGACAGCGATGAGGACACTAGCAGCTCTGGTGCTGATGAGAGGGAAACTAGATTTGAATTAAGATTCTTCAAAAGCTATGTTTGTTTTGTTGAGATAAAATAGCATGCAATACCATGCGTCCAATATTAACATCAATCCTTACAAATCAATGTCCAACATTAATATCAATTAGTGCAAATCAATGTCCAATATTAATGTCAACCAATGCCCTGATACCTAACCCACCCCCCCCAGCCCCGCCACGGGCAGTCAACCCATGTGACACATTATATCAAGATAATATCCTAAGGAGTGTTTAATCTGAATATTTATGACCAAAGGGAGATTAGATTTCAATGTTTGGAGAGGATAGCTGGGTCTGTTTTGTTTTTGAGGGATGGATGTTTGAAGTCATGCGCAGAGTTGAATTTTCAGGGAGGAATTTCCAGGGTGTTGTTTAGTGGCGAGATGGATGTTTAGCCAGGAATATTTCAGGTGATTTTTAAAAAATTCTTTTATTTTACCAGGGAAGACCCGTTGAGATTGAAATCTCTTTTTGAAAGGAGCCCGGGGCGTTGAGGAGGAGTGGGAGAGGAGAAGGTGCACAGCGAATGAGATCAGGGGATGATTAGATGGCAGGTTGAAAAAGTCAGGTTGGGAATTTAACCATAACTTTGGGGAACCCCCCATTCTTATCAAAGAGTGTCATAGGATCTTTAATGACCACGCAGAGTCAGCAACTTGTTTTAACTTCTAATCCGAAAGACGGCATCTCCTTCAGTTCAGTATCCCCATCTCTGCACCGGGGATTATTCCCCCAAAGGAAAGATTACAACCTACTGGCCCACCAACACCTCTTCCAGCAACAACAAGTACTAACCAAGCCCACATCTGCTTAGCTTCAGCCACGCGGCTGGAGCAGATTGAGTAGTGGTATGGCTGTGATGTGTAGTGGAGATATGGATTTTTGAGGCAGAATTTATGGAGTGTTTTGTGGAGATGTCGACGTTTGAAGAGGAATGTTTTGATGTGTTTTGAGGAGATTTAGATGTTTGAAACAGAATGTATGGAGTGTTTTGTGGAGATGTAGATGTTTGAAGAGGAACATTTGTCTGTAAAGTTGATGTTTTTTCAGAAGACCCCTGCAGATCTGCCGGAAAGGGGGGACAGATTGTGCTAAATGTGACGCCACATGGATCAACCCTCCTCCAAATGAATGTGAAGGGGCCATTTCATTTGAAGGAGGCATCGCGCTGGCAGGGCGACAGCGTATGTTATTGATGTGCTTATAAAGCGCTAATGCTCATTCTAATTTGGGCCTTTAGACGAGAAAATCATTCACTCCTGACATCTGGAAGCTTCCAAACAGATCAACGTGGAGTCAGCATGGTGTGCTTCATGAAAGAACAGACCATCACCATGGCCTGGAGACTACTGCATTCGACTGTGCCATTCGTTATCGTGACTCACACCTCCCTCAATCAAGCCCATAAATTATTCAAAGCGTTGATTATGACGGCCAAGTGAAAGTTCTTTTCAATTATTCATGCAAATTGCCTCTCTCGCCTATAGTAATTTTTTTGCTTTACGCGCACATTAGCCCCCGTGGGGTTAATGGTATGTATTTTGCGAGACTGTAATGAGAGATTTTGTGTATTTCATTGGTGGTTTGTCATTACTGCTCAGGAAAAAAAAAAAAAAAAAATCACGTAGCAGACAATGACGGGGAACATTCTGGCATCTCTGCATCAGTCGCGACCTCAAATGTTGATCTCCGAATGAAGCTGCCTTCAAGGAGGCGGATTCTTTCTTGGTTCTCAGCGTTGATTATGATTGGCGGGTGTCAAATCGTGACGGGCAGCTGTCAGGCTGTCTCTCATGTGAGACAAGCCTCTTGCCTCGTACCCGGGGAGGTCATTGGGTCCCTTTGCTGGCCAAACTCCACACTTTAAACTTTGTTGCATTTCTTGTTCTGCAGGCCAGGCTCTCAGCTCGTTGTACAAGATTCTAATGCTCACTGTCAGTCATTTATTAAATTATTAAAAGAGGTTATTGGAAGTTTCTGTCAAGTGCTGACACTGACTGAACCAGTACTTCAGTCTCTCTGTCTGCCCGCCATGTTATTGAATCAGCCGCTGTCAACTTTCAAATTACCCCACCAACTTCACTGCTTTGATTTTCTCATTGAAAAAAATAAGTATTTTACACCAAGAGCGGTAATTTAAGTTTGAATCACCAAAGTTGACTAACAGTTACCTGAGCTTGTTAAGCTGCTTCAGTTTCTCTCTGGCCTTCCAATTTAATGTTTCTCTCAACCATACATAGCTCTTGTGACATCCACATTTTTGGATGATGGCACCATTGAATTTAGTTTTTTTTTTTTTTTTCTTTTTGGCTTTGTGCACCAGCCCAATAGATAAAAAAATAAATAGTGACACTGTCAGTTCTAATTGGAAACAGTGAAATACATATGATGTAAACCCTGTAAGATATCTGACCCTTGAAGTCATGATTATTCGGTACCTCATCATAATTCTCAATAGCCACACATCTTTCACAGTCAGACAGGAGTAATTCATTAATAATTTAACTGTCATTTATTTCCTATCCTCTTTGTCCTCCTTATCAGGCTTGTCAATGTTTTAAATATGCCGAGTCACAAAAACTCTCAAGAAATCTATATTCCGTGCTTATTCTGAGGTTTCACCACATCAAAGCTGTAAAACTGAACAAAACTTTAATATAAGTTCAGTTATTTATAAAAGGTGGTTCTATCATTAAACAGTGAGTCATTCGCCTCTTATTCCAATCGTTTCCTGATAAGAAAACATAAAAAAAAACACATAAATGCTTAGTGAGCACTATTTTTATCATCCTCTCCTTTTCTTATACCACTGAGAGTAACGGTGAAGTTGCACATTTTTGCTACTCAGTAACTAAACAGTTTTCCATACAGTCTCCGTGCTGTTAGATCTCAGAATGCTTTCAGTCCTGTTCCCTTTTAATAGATCATGCTTAAATAACTGAGCAGAAAAAAATGGGCCATTTCTTTGAGTCTGATGGTGCGTTAGTCTCATAACCAGTCATGCTAGCGTGTACTGGCAGATGCTTGAACAGTTCACAGTCCTTGGGTTAAACGTGGTCCCTGTTTACATGTGTCCAGGATCAATCACAGCAAGCATCTCTAAAATGCATTCTCTGAAAATGGCTGCCTCTGCCAAGTACATGAATTCCCAGCAAAGCTACAGCTGCCAACTGAGTCTCAGTAAAAACATCAAGCCTGAACAAGAGAAAACAAAATGTAGCTGAAAAAGAGCGCAAAAAATATCATTCAAAATATTAACAAAACGTGCTCCAAAGACAGGTATGTATATCAGGCTGGTCGGGGACTCTGTTGCTGACTTAAATGAGAGCACACAGAGAGTGCGTACCGCTGCCCAGGCCCAACAGTCCCCCACACGTGTGGGACACGTACAAGTGTCGTTACTATGTACAACCACACAAGTAAGAGAGAAACTCCTGGATTCAGAATTTGGTCTGGATTACTCCCGAAATGAATTCACTTCTAAGTTAGGCCAAGACATATATCTGGTGAAAATATGACAAAAATCTGTCCATAACATTTTCCGCAATGTTGCTAACAAACAAACAAACAAACAAACAAACATACCTACCCACCAACCGAAGGTAAAACAACATCTGTGGTGAAGGTAATGAGTCTTTGAATGGATGGTGTGTGTCAACTGTCCCGAGTGTGTTCCAGAATTTTGCCCACTGCATGCTGAAACAACAACCATAACCAAGAATTAATGGGCAGAATTTTGGACAACAAACTTGTACTAACAAAATGGTAACGTGCCACGAAAGGGAGCTGCGTCACGATTATTGCACATGCTCACAATTTTGAACCAAGTAAATTCGCTTGATTGCGAGTCAAAATCTACATCATCATTTACAAATACATCATTGATTTGCATTATATTTGTATATTTTAGTAGTTCTGGCATTATGCTTTTAAGTTTTCTATAGAAATTTGCGGATTCACAGCACGATTTTCTCACTTTAGCTGAAGGATACAGAGAATGTAAGTGGATTTGCCAACCACCAGTAATCATTGAAGAATGTTTTTTTTTTTTCTATGATTATTGGACCGCCGTTGCTTTTCAAATAGCATGTCATCAACACTGCTGCCATATGTGTATTACCGTGCTTTATCTTTACAAGCCATTGCCGTTCTTTAGGCAGATATGGGTCAACCAGCTGAAACGATAGGTTGCTGCTTAGCCGGCCATTGACAATAATGTGCCACCTAGTATGTGAGACAAGCCTCTTGCCTCGTACCCGGGGAGGTCATTGGGTCCCTTTGCTGGCCAATCTCCACACTTTAAACTTTGTTGCATTTCTTGTTCTGCAGGCCAGGCTCTCAGCTCGTTGCACAAGATTCTAATGCTCACTGTCGGTCATTTATTAAATTATTAAAAGAGGTTATTGGAAGTTTCTGTCAAGTGCTGACACTGACTGAACCAGTATTTCAGTCCCTCTGTCTGCCCGCCATATTATCGAATCAGCCGCTGTCAACTTTCAAATTACCCCACCAGCTTCACTGCTTTGTTACAGCAAGAGCAGTAATTAAAGTTTGTTCAGTTTAGGCAGATATGGGTCAACTAGCCGAAACGATAGGTTGCTGCCTAGCCGGCCATTGACAATAATGTGCCACCTAGGAGTCGCCATTTATGCAATCAACTTTTTTTTTTCAGCATAACCCTGCTTGTTTTCTGTGGCTTCATCATAGAGTCTACCACAAGCATGTTCTTATTCAAGCAGAGTAAAGCGAACAGATGCAGGCCGGTACATGCTGTGATTGTGACTGTAGAAATAGTAATAACCATTAGATCTGTGTAGCGAAGTGTTTATTTACTCAATGCTCCTGCGCTCCAAAAGCACTGTGGGGAGCAAGTGTATTGGCTCGATTGAGCTCTCGGTTGCCTCTGTGTAATTTTTGCAACACGAGGGAAATTTGATAATGGATGATCATCTTAGTGTAAAAATCTATGCGATGCCACACCGGGGAAAATGCGCGTAGGCGTAAGAGGCTTCAGTCCAGCACTCGACAGCTGCTCTCGCCGGCCACGCAAACGGCAGTCCATCTCGGGCTCGGAAATGTGCAAATGTAATTATACCCCGCGAAGAATCTGACAGAGTCACTGCGTGGAGGCTCCCCGGAACAGGGCACTTTCCACTGCCGCAGTGTCCAGTGTTCGCAAGCTTCTTATGCCATCCCCTTTTTTAACCCTTTCTCTGTGGAATCATATTTGTGCCACAATTCGGAGCGAGCAATTGGAAATTTTGAGCGCGGAAAAATATATTGCGCTAGCACACAAATCTTGTTTTGAGCAAAAAAAAAAACCCTTCTGATTAAGCGAACAAAACTTTACTTTGTGCTCAACAAATGTCTTTGCATGTTTGTTATGATCAGTATGACGTGCAATATTAACCCCTTTCGCTCAGATTTCACTCTATACCCTCTCACAAACTCATGCTCAATCGCTGGCAGACTGCAGCATGCTCGCTCGAAGTGTGTCCCTCTCCCTCTCTCAACTCTGTGCATGCTCAACTTCACCTGCGCGCTCACCCAAGCTGTGCACTGTGTGACAAATGCGCCCCGATTCTGATTGGCTGCTTCGGCTCCAATTTGACGCATTATGACCTACCAGCAAAGAAAAGGCGGAAAGTTAATGACGAAATTCGACCGCAACTGGATGATAGTGCTGCCGTGTTGCATTGTTTGGGTTAACGTTAATGTTTCGTCTTCTCTTATCTTGAGACATCGACTGTTGTGTGACTCTTTTAACTCATATCCCTCTTTAGCAATCCTGGCTGCTGCTAACTATAGCATTGGACGATGTCTTGTGAACATCAAAACCAAAATGTCACACAACAGCCACATGTACCATGTTTTATGAACCTTTATGAAATTTTGTTGTTGTCTGTACACCTTTGGCCTGTGAACTAAGTTAGCTATCTAGCTAGGTTGCTAGCGCTAGGCCAGCTAACTAATTTCGGGGAGAAAAGCAGAACCTCACTGACATTAACGTTATTTCCATGATAGCCAGCAAACTTGACAGTCTTAAAAAAAGAGAGAATAGTTTTGGCACCTTCCTCCGACTGATTTATTTCAACATATAACACCTGATGAAGGCACTTTGCCTATATGTCTGTCGCCATTAACTGAAATATGCTTATAACTTGCATATCAAGTCTGATAACCTAAACTTACACATCCACAACTGAAGTACACAATCATCCGCGATTAATTGAGTAAAAATCAAAGAAGCACGTTTTAGCCAGTGATCTACATCTCATTCTAAAGCCTAAACACTATTGGCAATCAGTTTGACTTGAAATAGCAGGGAAATCACGTGTGTTATAAATGATATTAATTAGAGATAACATTTCACTCAGGTGTCAGAGAACCAGGGTGCTCTGCTGTTTGTGATGCTACTGTGCCGGCTCACTGGAGCATTGATGTATAAGGAGAACGTGAGACATTGTGGTGCCAAATTACGGCAGTTGCGATTTGTTTAGTTATATCCGGGGGACTGCTTTAGAAAAATGACCTCAAAGCATAGCCTGGAACGACCTGGAATAAACTTGGAAAAACCTGGAAGTTCATTCACAAATGAACCAACTGGAATAATGACCCCTCCCACAGGGAATGCTTCTAATTACAGGACCACTGGTGCCAGCGTCGGCTCAGTTCACCAGTATCACCTAGCGCTAGTGTTTGTGAAATATGCAGAAACAGATCTCGCTAAATTGCTGGCAGTCAAATGCAACCACTCCTGCAAGATTGCTACAACAGGGAGTGCACAGCCGGTAAAAACACATGATGCGTGGCTAAAGAAGCCAACCAGTCCGGAGCCATGGAGCAGGTGCCCAGCAGTGCAATGCCGGCCTTCATAGCTGCCGATGGGCACACACCCATCAAAGCCCAACGTCGCACCACCGAACGCCCGCTCCTAGGCTCCTACTGGCCAAACGTCTCTTGCAGCTGCGCACTGTCTGCTGCCTTCGGCTATGCGATCACCGCTATAAACATTTCATGAAGGTGCAAAAAATACATGGCGTAATACCAAAGCGCAAACCACTCACGCGGTTGTGGTGTGACGTTTTGGGTTTGCTGTTCAGAAGACATCGTCCAATAATGTAGTTAGCAGCGGCCAGGATTGCTAAAGAGGGATATGAGTCAAAATGGTCACACAACAGCCAATGTCTCAAGATACATGTAGAAGTAATGTTTACGTTAACCCAAACAACCCAACACAGCAGCCCTTTAATCCAGTTGGAGTCGAATTTCATCATTAACTTTCCGCCTTTTCTTTGCAGGTTGATCATAATGCTTCTAATTGGAGCCAAAGCAGCCAATCAGAATTGCGGCACATTTAAAATACTGTGCAAGGCTTGAGCGTGCGCGCAGATGAAGCTGAGCACGCACAGAGTGGGCGGATTGAGAGAGAGGGAGAGACGCACTTTAACCGAGCTGCTGTCTGCCAGCGCGTCAAGCATGAGCTTGTGAGAGGGAATAGAGTGAAACTGAGTGAAAGGGGTTATTATTGCAGGTCCATACTGATCAGAGCATTTGCTCATGTTTAATATGTCCTCAAAACAACATTTATGTGCTTGCGCAATATATTTTTCTTCACTGAAAATCGCTCGCTCAGGATTGAGGCACAAATATAACCCCATATTTTTATGCGTTATCTCAGGGCGCACAATGTGAAAGCCAAATGAACTTAAAGTGTCCCGTTCATTCTCACATACAGAGAGCTCTATAATGCTTGGGATCATATGTCACGGTTTTAGATTTATCACCGAGCTGTGCACACGCACTGCGCAGGGGCATTAATTCTGCTTCGTTCACGGGGAGCGATGTATTCAGCCGTACTCTTCATAGAGTTGTCATGTGCTTTTGCCGAAGGCCCACTGCTGAAATCAACGTATCCTTACTCTGTCAAGACCTGTGAAATTTGAGTCACTGATTCAGGGTTAAAGATCTGCTGTAATGCTGATGCTGGATCTGCTAAATGTGGTACCTTTAAAGAAGTGCTGAATTTTTTCATTGAAATATGTCTTTGTTTTCATCGCACAATCAGTAAAGGCACGAGAGAATACATTTTGGCAAGTTAAAAAGGTGGGATGCCTGGGAACACAGTTAAGTGTTCCCGTGAAATTCAGCAGCTGTTTTAAAGCACAGGTTTAAAGTTAAAAGTAATTGAAGAGCTAAGTGCTAAAAATACTTCCGTCAAATTTTGACACACCATGTGGTAAGGATGGAAAAATGTCTTTTATATTTACCTGAGTTGATTTTCTCATATTCTCAGAATGGACTTTTTTTGTGATTAAAATACTTTCAGCACTGAGGTCTTCAATTTCCAACTATTCAAACACATAATGCAGTTTGAGGTGTTGCATATAAGAGAGGAGTAGCTTAAAATAGCATTCAGTGTAAAGAGCAATTAAAAGAATCAAAAGTTCATGTTACTCTGTGGGGCCATTAGGGGAATGTTCTCTGCTATACCTCCTGATTTAAAACCCATGCACAAAGCTGTACAAGCCTGGATCAAGCAATTCTTCTCTCAGAAGAGTTCGTTCCAGAGGCAACCCTGTGATTCCACTGAGGAGCTCTATCCACTTTAAAAGTTCTTTGTTGGGTAAATTGGTTTTTTGCCTGGGGTTTTTTTACTCTTCACATCTGCGATCCAGGGTTCTGCGAAGAACAGGAAGAGGAACCCACATTTCGGAGAATTCTTCTAACTACACATCCCTTCAAGTTTGATACTCCATAATACCAATTACTTTGACTATAACATGAGCACGAGAATTAATGGTCATGGGCATCAACAACTGATCCTTAAAAAAAGCAAGTTCGCTATTAGCCACGGACGAATCCATTGAATGTATCACATGATAGGTCACCGGGTCAAAGTGACTAAAAACTCTCATTCGCAATCCCAGCGCGGTGCTTTTGTGTGCATAATGTATTGAGTTCTATGCTGTTCTGTGCCCGATCTGTCACGCGTCACGCTGCAGTGCTTTGTTAATCAAAAATTATAGTCATTTTTTTTTTATGTTGACTGAGTTTCACTATGGCTGAAGAAGAGTTGTCGATCGATGATATTAGGTTGGGGAGTGTAAATTCTTTGAAAGACTTTCTCCGTAAAAGGAATCTGAAAGTGAGTGAACGAAAGGATGAGCTCGTCGCTCTTGTCTTCGCTGCAAAGAAGATCATCTGTCGCCATGTGTTGGTGCGAGGTGGCTAAGTGCTTGTTTCTATATTGCAAAAGGCACTGACCGAATTTGATTACTGACGTCTGATCACATTCAGAGTGTTTTCTGATCCAAGACCACATGGGGAAAGGGGTGGGGGGAATTGGCATCTGTTATGATAAATTAATCTCCCATATTGTCAGTAACACAATAATTAATCATTCACAAGAACCCTTTGAGATATGGAAACAAGCACTTACCGTATGTCGAAGCCTCTGTTGACCCTTGACCCTTCCCCCGGAAGTGCACCGACAGAAATTGCGCATGCGTAAATTGTAATTGCGAACTCGCTAATTGATCTTACTCGTGATCAGTTGATGCTCCAATAAACCTAATTAAAGGTGGCCCGAGCTCAATGGGACACAGAAAAGGTGCATTTGTGCCATGAATCAAAGTATTTTATTTCACGTTTGGCTTTTTCTGCTGTTCCTCTCGTCATTTTTGAATGTTTTATACTCCGCCGGAGATTTCCGCTGCCTGCAATATAAATCTGGAACGGATCCTAATTTTCTCTTCCTGTAGCTAATCCTTTATAATTGCCTTGCTGGTAGTAATAAATGTATGAAGTACAAAGTGCATACGCTTGCCTCTCCTGTTTTATTCATAGACTGAGAATACCGATGGAACATTTCAGACAGTTAAGAGTGCTACGGTGACACAATCACTTTTCTAATGCGTATGGAATCTCCTAATAACTCTCACTGTGAATATGATTTTATTCACTTCACCCGGCTGACAGGAGGAACTAAATCATCTCAGCTGAGAGGAGGAGTGCTTTCTCACCAACTTCAATATGTTTTTCATGAGAACTAATGCCGCCCTGTTGTGTAAAATAAGTGGAGACAGTTCATTAATAACGCACTAATGAGATTTAAAAAGCGCTTCTGAAAAACTGATTTCATGAATAATGCATGAATTATGAATGAGATAAAAGGCTTTGATAAGCAGGTTGGGGCACATATACTTCACATTTGCTCTGGAGCTGCAGAACCAATGAAAAAACTCCAGAACATCTTTATGAACATCCTTGAAGTGCATTCCCCAGGCACAAGAGAACGTGGTCTATATGAGGGAGAGCAAAAATATTTTTATGTAAAAGTATTGTAAATAATGATATTTTCATTGTTCAAAAAAAGTGTCATTCCTCTTAGAGTTACCAATGAGGTAGTTTCTTCCAAATCACACACAAGGCTTAAACAAACAATAACGAAAAATTTTCTATCGAAAATATTATTTCCACCAGACTCATAAAATTATGGCTTACTGTATAACGTCCCAGAAAGCACATCTGTATATTTCTTTATCAGAGCGGGCAGAGTTCCCTTCGCACACCAGTTTGGAAGCTATTGTTTAATACAAATACAAAAATACCGTTCAAGTGATCAGAATTGTAGCGCTTAAGTACGCAATACTCTTTCTGAAGCTCAATGGCAATTCCATCCAATTTAATTCTGTTGAAAACCATGACCATCTCGAAACTCTCATTTACATTACGTGCACAATTGATTTCAAAACTCAATAAGTGCCAAAATTACAAGAATTTAGAAATAACATGGAGCGAATGCCCTGTGCTTCTTCAACATGGTGCAACAAACTGTTTTTAGAAGTTAATATATTTGGTGCAACTTTCACGGTCAAAGTTCGTGTTTTTAACTTGTGACAACCCTAGTCCTGCTTCTTCTAGGCTAATGCTTATCAAGGACCGGAATACAGGGAAGTAGCTAACAGGGAACGATACATTGAAAACCGTCACATGGGGAATGAATATATACTGGCCACTAGCAGGAATAGGGTTAAGGGTTATTATTATTATTATTATTATTATTCTTTTATTTAGACGTTTATTGAACAGGGACAAATGCATTAAACATTTTTTCATACAAAAAGCTGTCATGCATACAGGTTTTTAGCCATGGCTAATTTGCAACCCCTGTCTCTGGTTAGGCTTTTACAATAAGAGTTCAAGAGCAAAGTAAAAACCAGTACAACAATATAAAAATACAGAACACACAAAAATAAAGACAAAATAAAGACAAAAACAAAGTAAAAACACAAAACAGATAAATGCAGGAAACTAAAATAATACAATAGTAGGTAAAAGTCAATGAATGAATGAATGTCAGAATGAACAGAGATAAATTCGTTTGCAGGTGTTCTTCAGACATCACAATGTTCTCGCCTGTGTTTCTGGCATTTATCTGTGCGGCGTGTGCTTGCAGTTCATTAGAGCTCAGAGCTTCGAGAGCGTTTGAAGAAGGAAGGGAAAGTGGGAGAGGGAAGGAGAGAGGGAAACCGTGAGAGAATGTTGGAGATCTGGAGGGAGAGAGATGGAGGGAGAGAGGAGATGGAGAAATGAGAGAGATGGGGAGGGCTGGAGGGAGGGAGAGCGAGTGCAGTGGGACCAATTACATCCACACGGACACTGCGCTCAAAGCCTCTCTCCACGAAGGAAAGATCTTTTCTCCATCTTGAAGGAAAGATTATCTCTCCATCTTAAAGGAAAGGTCAGCGTGCTCGCTTCTGAAGTACGTCGCTAATGACATCTCTCATGTCACGGCTACAGGCGATTGATGCCCCGTACTGGAGATCGGGCCTTACGCCAGCAATTTACTGACGACCTAACGCGAAAAAAATTCACATTGCTTATTCACCCTGGCTCAAGCACATCGCTGAGGCAGATAATAATTGATGGCCGTCTCTATATGAAGACCAGCAGGACAATGGTGGTTTTGTACTGTTTTTTTAAATGTGTAATTTATCTTCTTCAGTGCTCTTTGTATCCTTGCGGTGTAAAAAATCCACATATGATGCTACATATTCACCATATTCTCAGAGAGAGGTCAAACCCTGTCAAATTGAAATGAAAATTTAAGCTGAAAGATCAATATGGTTTCAAAAAATCCATTGTAGCTGCACTTCAATGTCGCCACATTGGTGAAGGCAGCTGTGCAGTTGTAGAATTACAATTCTGAATAGCAGAAAATAGAAGGTTAAATTAACTGGATCCGCGGAAAGTCTAGCGTCAAAGGATTTATAGAAAGTTTTGTGCCAAGTGGCGTTTCAAGTGAATGTCTATTGCAAAAAAAAGAACGTTGTGTAACAAAGACGGGTCGAGTACGCATAATCGTGCAAATTCAACATTTTGTTTGGTTTGACATAACTATTTTAACTCAGGAACTTTGCCTCGCGTCAAATGTAGATATGACTGGAGAAAGAGAGTCCGCGCGTGTTTGTGTGTATCTGCATGCACATGCGCATGTTTGGGTGTCTCTTAATGACTGGCAGAGCCACCTGTAAATTTGTTTTCTCTTCAATATCATGTTTTCCAAAAAGACCGCTCTGTAGTTGATATGATAAGCTGATTATTTGAGATATGATTTTTGAGGGACTCAATGCACGTACGAGGACTTTATCAAGTTTCAGATTTTTGATGGTGTGATGGCGTATTGCTGTAAGTTTACCTGTGTACTTATCTTAGTTTCAGATAAATTAACTTAATTTTCATCAAACACTATTCCTTTAACACACATATCAGCTGAAAAGCTGTAGTAAATACATGTAAATATTTATATTTATTATGCATTATAGGTATGAATATAATGAGGAGGGTGAGGAGAAATTTATTTACTGGAGAAGCTCCTAAACCTTACAACTTTCTCGCTAATAAATTACTCACTAATAATTTGACTCACTGAGAGAGACACCAGGAAGGAAGCCTAAAATTTACAAAGATGATCCAGCTTCGACTGCGAAAAAACCCACAACCTATATTCTCAGGACAATTAGTGGCGACAGCTGATCGTAGTGAGCCGAGGGAATAACAAGCCAGTCAATCAATTCACCGGAACAACTGGCAAGACTACTGGAACAGGGGAAGATCCATTGGAGCTGACGCGCAGCTTGTGACAGTGTACGGTGTGTTTACCGGTTTGCCGCTCTTGTGAAAGTATCTGAAAGTACTTTCTCGCCAGAGTAGCGCCTGCTGCTCTGGTGATTGGCTTTTTTTTTTGGTTTTCCCTTCTGACCGTGCCTCAAAGAACAGCCCAAGGGTGTCAGAAAAGGCGATAAGGGTTACTCAACTGGGATACTCAGACTTGGGAAACTCAGGCTTTTCATACGTGGAAGCAATACGACAGCTTGCACAGTGAAATGCGGAATCCCGTCCCACAAGGTCAAAGGCCGTTTTTTTGTAGTAATGATGCGCTGCGCTGATGTTAATGCCTCTACAGCAGAAAGCTAGACGTGCTTCAAGTCAGGATGCTCATCACATGGGAGGAGAAGGGGAAATCTCTAGTAATATGAGAGAGAAACACACCAACACACTTCATTCGTAAATAAAATGAGTGGAGTGCTCCGTGGTTCCAATAGTCTCGTCTGTGCAGCCGCTACAGTGGACTCTCTTGGGAAGACGGCTATATTAAACCGCATCTGTGGATTCGCTGAACATTTACACGGTCTGATGAGGCCAACGGCGAAAAGGAAATAAAGAGGAAAAAAGTTATGAAACGACGGTCTGGGAAATCGCAGATCAATACAAAAATAATTAAAAGGGCTGCAAGAAACACCGGCGAAAATGTTTTAGTGAGATCACGATAAACGGCTTCCTGACAGGGTCGGTCGGCGTCCTCAGTTTAAAGAAATGAGACACAGTCGGCCAGGAGAGATTTCCCCCGCATAGATGGGAAACTGCATGCAGATTCTCTCAGATCTTCTTCTAAAAGTTATTAATTTCAGTGGCTAAATTTAACTGGAATGGACATGGATTATCACACTTTCTGTTTTGCTAGTAATCTTATCTTGTCTTGTATGCCAGCGTATTTGGGCAGTACGGGCCATTTCTCGAAATTCTAATGTTTGTAGGTCTCTGGGTGTTCTTTGAGAGTACTGAATAATCTTCCTGGTATATGCACAGAGGATGTCGATGGAGCTGCAGTATTTGAGAATGTGACATAGGCTTACTTTCTCTCCAAGCTCAGGCATGTTTGGCATTTCAAATGCAATTTTAAAAAAATGTATATTTATTTATTTTGCCAAATAGGGCTCATGCAGCAAATGCCATTATAGGTCCAGTGTAATCAAAATAATTTTGCTCTTTTTTGCAAGTAAATAAGAATACTGATTGATTTGTTTTGCATGTTTCGTCTGTGAAATCACTACTTTCAGAATTAAAGGGAAATTTCTGTCCAGCTTGTGTGTACTTTTTATCTTCCTAAGCCACGCCCCTTAAAAAAGTTAACTTACCACAAATGTTAGTTTTGTGACCATATATGTCATCTCAGGAAGGGACATTTACAGGTGCAAAGTCAATGTAACAAAAAAGTATATCTTGATAGAGATTCCCTTTTGTAGAAGATTAAAAGTAGCCGCTTCATTCTTACTTGCTGCGTAGATTATGGCCTGAAATTTCATTGCTGCCTGCTGTACTTACACGTTTGTTTTACATTACTGGGCAGTGAGAGGCAGCAAGCAGTCTATGTGTATGCAATGGCTTGGGTTGATGCAACTTTGCAGTCAAAACACCATCTCGTCAGTCAGCAAGAATAAACAATGTCAATAATGTTACCTTGTAAATCTAAGCCAGCTGCAGCTAGCTATGCTTCAGTCACAGCCCTGCTCAAATGAGTGCTGTACACCAGTGACAGATGGTAAAATAGAAATTGGTGAAACACGAAACATCCCTTGAAAGTAACTATCGGTCTTAAACTGTTTTCAGTCATAATATTCCCGGATGCCGAACGGCGTTTCGGGGATATTTTGTTTTTGGTCCGACCGCCGCCGCCGCGCTGCCCTATGTGTTAACGCGATAACTTCAGTAATATTTCAATTAGAAATTTCATGTTTTGCTTTTTAGTAAATATCATAAAGAGGAAGGACTGATTCGATTTTGGACAATTTACAATTTCAAGATTGGCCATCAGGGGCCAAAAACTGAAAAATCGCTGTTTTTATCCTATCTCTGGAAATATTTGTCCGATTGACCTCAAATCAAGTGCAAATGAAAGGTCATGACCTGAGGATGTGTCCCATGATGACAGTATACCTGTTTGGTTCAAAATTTTGAGACAAGGTGGAGCTTTGTCACATAAAATTCACCATTTTTGCCATATCTTTGGAACCATTTGTCCAATTGACATGAAATTATGTGCAAATGCAAGATCATTACCTCACAACATGTCACATGATGACATCATATCTGTATGGTTCAATATTTTGCCACCAGGTGGAGCTTTGTGATGGAAAATTACCATTTTGACCATATCTTCAGAACCATTTGTCTGATTGACCTGAAATTAAGTTCAAATGAAAGGTCATGACCTGAGGGACTTTTTATTGTATTGGGTCTATTCAAGGATTGGGGAATTGGAGGATTGGGGGCGTTTGGGGATATACCCCAAGCCGTCGCCTCCAACGGCATAAGCCTAGTTAGTTTATTTTAACATTACATATACTCCAAAAACACTCAATATTATCAAATCTGAACTGTTTTCTCAGTCATTTAACACAAAGTTTACGTGTCATTTTGGCAAAAAATTCTATTCCAATCAGCGTTATTCATTTTTGGATTCTTGTTGCTAATTTTGCTTTCTTTGATGTAATAAAACAATCATGAAGCTAAGATTTGATAGGGCAGGATGTGCTTAACCCTCATCAGTAAAAACTTACGTTGATGTAAAACGTGGGTCAGAACTGACCCGAATTCTTAAAAATTCACAAAAAATCTAACACTGCTCTTATTTTAATGATCAATAACTCATTTGAAAGGATAAACTCTCAACTTTTATGTGTGTTTGAAATTAACCCCTTTCTGCATATGTAGAGGCCTGCGTCTATAGACCAGCAAATTTAAGCACGCTGTTACTGTACTCGATCACTAGATGGCACCCCCGGATCAGTTATTGAATGTTCACAAGCAAGCAGACCTCGAACGCAGTTCTGAATATGGGGAAGTTCACTCCACGCCCTGTTTTTCAAGAGCTGCATGAATTTAACTCCTCAGCTAAGCCTGATGTGCAAACTGGTCAGTATCCTTGCCCATAGTATCGATCCAGCAGTTTAAAAAAACGATACCTTGACACAGAAAAAATCGTTATCCTCTGTTGCAACCAGTTTAGCCACAGTGACCCAACAGCATTTCAATTATTGGTTCAGAAAAATCAGTTTTCTGAGGCAAAAAAATTGACATGGTATTGATTCTCTCACATTGTACTGTCAATTACAGTTGTCGCATACAAAAAAATTTGTAGTTCCCTACCGTGGATTTACGCTTAGATTCCTTCAATGACAATTCCAGCGCTTCCTTATATCCACCCGAGTACTTGCGTTGATAGCCAATCACTCAATCATACACTCAAGCTCTTCTGCGTAATTGTAGAGTTACACTTCATGCCCTCGTGAAGTTTCCCTGGTAACAATGTATTGATTGGCTCGTTTCTTATCCAATTCCCGAGTGTTTAAACATTTTAGAGTAAGTGAAACACATTGATTGGACAAACACAGAGCATGCAAGCCTATGCGTATCAGCAGGCTCGTTTGTATCCTGTCTACGTTATGCACATTACGCGGCTAAAATAGACGCGATTTATAGAAAATTGGTTCGAAAAACTGGCCTTGAAGTGTTCAGTTACATTTACAGGATTTTAATGAGATAAGGATATGGTCAATTGGAATTATTTCAAATGAAACGGGACCGGAGGGTTCCTGCTTCTGGATACATCCGTCTCTGGAGGAGGGATTCATGAAAAAGGTCAGGCTGCTACTTTTGTTTTTTTTTTTTTGTTTTTTTTGGAATGTATATGTGCTCAACAAAGTCAAATGTCGAGTTTTTTTTCCTGTTTAAAACGCAAACTGCCCGTGCATTTGGGTGGACCCCCTGGTACGTTCATTGCACGTTTCTTTTGAATTGGGAGAGGCAATGGATTTGATGTTCCCTGAAAGTGGAGTGTCTGTTCTGTTAAAATAAGGTATATTTCAGAATTCAGATATTACTGAGTTAGTGAGGCGTACTTGTTCCTTATAAGTGTTGAAATGGGTTTGTGAGCTTAGAAGAGGGGACTGGCAGCTTCCATTACAGGGTGAATGTTCTGACCGTTTAATAAGCAGTTTGTTTAATGCGTGTTTGTGCTGGCTTTGAAGAAAAACGGCCAAAACTCTAAACTTTATTATGGAGAAAAGGCATGTTTTGTGTTTGGAGAGGTTACTGGTAGACCACTGATATTCAACTGCACTGATGTTGATAAATTAATCGTAAACTCAACCAGAAAATAATTTGTTCATATTGAATTTCATGCCTTAAAACTTTATTTGTGTTAAATACATGATTTTTTAATGCTTTGACAGCACATCATTTTGAGACTTTGGGGAGAGACTTGGGTAGCTGTATAATTTGGCTAATAGCATGTAGGTAATCTAGAATGTAATGTTGAAGATGAATTCTACTTGTGGTCAAGGAGTTTATGATACCAGAAATGTGAAGTTTTAAGCCCCAGCAGTTTTTCAATCCTCAGAATTTTTTTTTTTGCAATTTCAATGGTGAATTCTCATGAAGATTTTTTATGTTTGCTGCTCATTATCTTTACCAAAATCGTGAAAATAATCTGAAATGCAATGTAAATGCTGTAAGTGTCTTTTCTGAATTGAGCCACATTTTTTCTCTTTATGAAGCTTAAATCTTGAATTATACAGCATTAAAGCGGGTAACCCATAAATAGCCAAATTTGGCTTCTGCACAAAGGGGTTAAACCATATGGAAGTTTCACATTTCTCTATATATGTAGAAAAGTGTGAAACTGAAAATTCTTTTTCCTTAAAAACATAAACATTGAAATTACAATCTTGCTGACAGTTTATTTCATGCTTGGTACACTAATAATGAAATTATATACCAAATATAAAAGAAGTATAACAAATAGTTTCCTTTTCATGAATTTTTAAGTTACGTAAAGTAACCATTTTGACTGATTTTGGCACCTCATACCAGTCAAACCATTGTATGAAAATTACCATTTATGTAAGGTGAACAAAAAGTTTGTTTTTCTCAGATATTTAAACAATCCTTTCAATAACTCAGCTTGAATGAAATTAGGTAATAAGCAAGATAATGTCCACTGAATAAGAATCAATAGAAACTGATTGACACAAATAGCATTATAATTGCAAGCACAGTGAGATAAAGAATGACTATTTTGGGTTATATATCTTGGTCTTTTACTTGCCATGGTTCACATCTTTACATTCCTGCAGAAGAAAACCAATATTCGCTGATAAAATCAGAATTTCAGCATGAAATAAGTGACAACATTCGCTTGGGTCAGTACTGACCTGGTTGACAATTTTATTAATGCATAAAAACCGCTCAAGTGATCCTAAAAATATTTTACACACTGTAAAACAACAAATTTTGGTTTACGAGATTTGTAAAAAATATGAATGTTTTTTAGTGCACCGGGTCATTTCCGACCCGTGTTTTACTGATTAGGGTTAAAACAAGCACAAAAATTGACATCTCATTTTATCTTTTTTCGTAAAGTGAAAAAAACATTGCATTTGGAAAGAAGCTGTGCATTTAACCCATTTAACTGCCGATTTTTTATCATTAAAAAACATGTTTATCATGGAAAATGATTAAAAAAAGCTTGAAGCTTATGAGTGTTCGTCTTGACCAGCCTCGAGCTTATAACAGTACAGCCTACCTATTCCAGCTGCCTAAATTCCAGCTTGAATTTAACAATCTTCTGACAAATCAAATATTTCAGCGGATTCCAAAAATGAAGCATTATCTCTCACACCCTCATAACTGTTGTTAGAAGTGTTGCACATGATTTGTATTGAATTTAGCAGTGAAAAATACAAATGTTCAGTCATAAGTCTTGGCGAATGTATGGGGTACTGCAGACAAGACTCACTTCCCACGACTCTGCCCGGCGAATTATCTGTCTTGAGTTGAGATTTCATGGATTACGTAATTTCCCAGAGCGATTTCGCAATTTTCAAGGGGCGTTCCCAAGCCTGGTTTTATTTGCATTTAACACTCCTCATGAATAAAATAATGAAAAACCAGAGTCAGATTCAAATTCAAACAGCAAAAGTACTGTGGAACGGCTTAAAAGAAAAGAGGGTCTGATGTTTGTATTTCATCTTCATTGTGTACAAAATATTTTCCTGATTTACGAGTGACTATATGCTTATTCAAGTGGGTCAGTGATCAAAATGGCCACCGGCATTGACTGGAAAAAAAAAATGGAATGAAAACCGTCAGATTGGGTGACCTGCCAATTGATGTGAAATCTCTGCTGTCCTGTAGCTTTCAGCATGACAATAAATGACAGAGCGGACTGGTCTAGCTGCTTGTTTCTACAATATTGCTGTCTTTCAGTGCACCAGTGTCTGATCAGGGGTACATTTAACTCTTGAATTTCCGGTCATTTGAATATAAGGGGCGTGTGCTGTATTTGCATAACTGTGATTAGTTTAATGGTAATTAAGCATCACTAGAATAAGAAGTAATGGCTTCTGTGAGGCGGACTGTTCATGGCTATGACTGAGTTGCAGTAGCTTTGCGTGATGGCTTTGAGCTGCAGGGAAAAACGCAAAATATTAACTTGTGTGGGCAAAGCATCGTCTCCCTTCCGTTACGTACATGCTATTTTGCTGCACAGGGATGATAAATCAAAGTTCATGATCGTCTTTATCTTGTTGGGAAGATTTACGATTAACTGCAATAGTAATACTAGCGGAGGAGAAGGTTCTTATAGGGCTTTTCGAGCAATAAAGAACCAGTGTGGGAGTATCAACCAAAATTGGGTTGGTTTGGAACCCAACATATTGTATCCCAGCAAGAACGAGATGCCAGTCGGGTCCAAAAGGGAATCGTGACGGCATGGGCGTCAAGACAAGAGTAGGCATAGACTCATCAAAAGAAACCTCAAAGCAGACTGTAGTGTTGAACTGGTGCTGCAATCTAAATGCAACGGTTCACACATGGCGATTGTTATCTGTGGTTTCGAGCAGAAGTGGTGACCACTAAAGAACCACTCCGGTTCTCTGTCGGTCGAAAAGCTCTAAGTGTTTATCATGACCACCTGCTCTGGTCCAGACAAGAATGTTGTTATTCAGTGGAAGAAACTGGTTTAATCTGAAAGCATATACACTTTCAATCTTTCCTCACCAATGATGGATGGTTCCAATTATAGGGTTCTTTTGTCATGGGCATGTCTAGACTGGTCCAGTTCGGTCAGTTTGGGTGCAGCTTTCAGTTTGTCTTGCACTTGATTCTGATTTATGGCCTTTGATGCATGTGCATCGGATGACCCCTGAAATTCACTTTTTGAACTGCCAGACTGACTGTCAAAATCCATAAAATCACTTTCATAATCAATGACATCACACATTAAATCAATGACCGCAAGACTGGCTGTTTAATTCTTCAGGCGGAGCTGTATCCCCTCGTAACTGGTGCGTTAGACTGCTGGGAGAGAATAAAAAAATTTGTGCTGCCGAAAACTATAATTACTCGATATCTTTCAATTTTCTCGAAAGGATTTTGCTTTGCCTTTTTTTTGTAATTGCTCAATGAAATGCCAGTGCAAAAGCTAAACACGGGGTCGGAGTCAAAAATTACGTTGACATGGAGATTTGTCAGTCAAACAAAATAAATTGCGAGTGAAAAAAAACATGCATTCATGCAGGTAGGAGCACAAACAAGCTTTTTTTAATGCTCTTGCAGATATGGGTAAACACACACAAGCACACAAGCCTTGCTGTTCTGGTGAGGTTGCAGCATTTGCATTCACTCTGTAAAGCCTTTGCCAAGCCTAGCCGTAACTAAATTATGGCTAATCTCAACTGTAACCGTAACCCTAACAAATTTACCATAGTTTTCGAGAGGACTAAAAAAAAACTATCCTCACAATCCCAAGTGTCCCTGCAACATCTGTGGTTCCTCGCAGGTCTATCTTAAAAATCCACACACACACACACACACACACACGTGCGCGCGCACTCCTTTCTAACTGGCCATGTGTGTGGCATGTCAGTTGTCTCATTACCTGCATTCGTTGCGAAATACCCCAGCTCTATCCAGCACTTGTAGTGCTGCTTACATCACAAAGTACCTCTAATCCCCACACAGAGTGAGACCACCATTCAAGGTCACACTCCAGTCGATTACTGCACTGATGCACAGTGCCGTAAGTTCCCCCGAGGACCGGTGGAGAAAAGGCCTATGATCAATCGTAAGTGCACTGGCACTCAAGCTCCAAAGGAGCAGCGCATGAACGCCAACCTCAGTGCAGCGCACCCCCGTCACCTCTGTAACACATTCCAGTAAGATCCGCAGTAGGGGTGATGTGTTGGTCCCACACTACACAAATACCTTTACACCCTCCGCTGTGTCACCTGAATGCTGTGAACTAACTGTTACACTGTCCAATTACTGCTGACTCCTGAGGCCTCTGACCCTGGTCATGGACTGCCATGGAGTCTGCCTGACTTCCCCTACTACATTGTGCTTAATCAAACAGGTACAGCAGTGGTATCTGACACCAGACCAAGAGGGCCACTGTGGGTGCAGGCTCCTGTGGTCTCCATACAATCAGCAATCAATTAATGTCAAGAAAACGAGGGTAATGAACCCTCTCTCCGATTGACGACTTAAATAAATTGCAGCCCTTCAAGGCTGGAGTGTAACTCCTCGGAGTCAGAGCTACTGAGGTGACAGGCTCTAGGATGTTTCGGCTGTACCTGCGTAGCGAAACTGGTAATTAGGCTATTGTTGAGCACAACAGTTGGCGGAATTCTCAGTTAGACATATTTAACATATTTGAATATTATTTGAATATTCTAAAATGGTGGTATTTACACCAGCAGGTCAGATCTTCTTGATTCAGAGCAAATGTAGCTTGCAAATAAATGTTACCTCTTGATTTTATAATGACATGAATTGATGTCATTTTAGTCACAGATGTGGTGGGGCTGACCTTCTGTGATTGAGAATGATGAAAACTTGTTCTGCGTTAAACGCTTTAATCAATGATAATCTCTTGCTGTTAAATTAGTGACAAGGTATTGCTGCAACAGAACGTCCAAAGTGTTACCGCGTTGGATTATTGTCAACTTCCTCCGGCTACTGGTGTCTTCACTGAGTAGTGGCTGTAAGATGAAAACAAACAGCCCCAATCTAGAGTAATGAGGTTTACATCTGTAACCTGCATAATTTACCATGTGTTCTAAAGCTAATCAATTGTTGCTCATTCCCCCTCAGGTACTGTTGATCTTACGCATATTTTATCTGTTGGAAACAGTGGAAGACCCCTAAATGGTTTACAGTTGGTTCTTGCAACAATTAGGACGTTATTGTTTTGGCTCTTTCGAAAAGGTTTTGCAGTTTAGTCTGGTTAAGTTGTAGGACTATGTTATTGTTTTGGTGGGTTAATTAACAAATCATTTTTTCACCTGGTTAAGTAGCATGATATTGTTTTCATGGGTTCTGGTTTTGATTGGATAAGTAGTTAATTAGCTGGCAGTCACTTTGATTGGTTATTTAGCATGTTACTATTTAGCTGGTTAGTTAGCAGGCTAACATTTTGACTGATTCAGAAGCATCTTATTGTTTTGCTTGGTTAATTAGCTGGTTGTCATTTTGATTGGTTAAGTAGTATGGTATTGTTTTGGCTGGTTAATTATCACGCTACCATTTTGATTGGTTAAGTAGCCTGTCATTATAGTGGCTGGCTATTTAGCAGGCTATGATTTTTCACGGGTTAATTTGCATTTTATTCTATTTGGCTGTATAATTCACAGGCTATCATTTTGTCTGGTTTAGTAGCATTTTATTTTTTTGGCTGCTAAATTAGTGAGGTATCATTTTGATTGGTTAAGTAGCATGTTATTGTTTTGACTAGTTAATTATCGGCTATCAGTGTGATCGGTTAACTAGCATGTTATTGCTTTGGCTGGTTAATTAGCAGACTATACTTTTATTAGTTATGCAGCACGTTATAATATTGCCAGTGAATTGGTTCAGTAGCATTTTATTGTTTTGGCTGGTTGATTAGCTGGCTCATTTTGAATGTTTATGTTGGATGTTTTTGTTTTTGGGTGTTATTTTGCACTCCTCTGTCTCAACCACATTTTGTTTGCTCTTGGCTGGGCTTCATGGTTTTTACTGAGGCTCATTCCGCAGCTGTGGCTTATAAAATCTCAGGGAATTAATGTACTTGGCAAAGGCAGCCATTTCCAGAGAATGCATCTCGGAGATGATTGTTGTGATTGATCCTGGACACGTGTAAATGGTGCCCATATTTTCCCTGAAGACTTTGAGCTGTCCAAACATCTGCCAGAACACGCTAGTGTGATGTCCCCACCTCTGGGCTTCTGTGACAAATGTACCGTTAGCCTAAAAAGAAATGGTCCATTTTTTAGGCTCAGTTGTTTAAACAATCTATTTTAGAGTTTTTTTTACTTGTACACAAGATGAAATGGGAAATATATATGTCTGCCTGTGTGTGTGTGAGAGAGAGAGAGAGAGGGAGAGCATGTGCATGCACCTGTGTGCGTGTGTTTTCATGTGTGTGTGCATGTACACGTACCTGTGCAAGTATGCCAGAGTGTTCTTGCTTGAGCATGTGTATGTGCCCTAGCTGGTATCAATCTGTGTGTGTTCATGTTCATGTGTGCCACTGTGTGATTACGCCAGTAACTGTGTGTTGACGCTTGTGTGTAAATGCCATTGTGTGGGTGTATGTGCGCATGTGTGTGTGTGTGTGTGTGCATGCACACATTTACCAGTGTGCATGTATAAACTAAATGGGGAATGCAGCAAGATTTTGTTTTCATTAAAGTGATACAGACCCCAGCTAGAGTGTGATTCCTCCCAAGGTTCCTCTGGGGGTTTGCAGAAAAGAGCATTTCCCACAGAGTGAGACTGAAATAAATTTGACCTTGACATGATGACAGCCATTTTGCATTCCTGACTAGAAAAATAATTTAAAGCAGCATTTTCTTTGCATATTACTTTCTTCTGGCGCGGCAGTAACCAATACTACTTTAGACTGTTGGGAGACACGACTTATCAATATTAATCCATATACATTACTGCAATATGTACATTGTTAAATATCCATCGGCTTGAGGTGAATGTGCCTGTGGCCAAGGGCAGTTATGTTTTTTGTTTGTTTGCATGTTTGTTTTTTGAGGTTGATTGATGGCATTTGGAGCAAGGGCACATGCACGATGACTTTATACATCACCAACAAACTAGCTGAGCTGACCATTCATCATAACCATGTGCAATAATGTATTCAGTGCATGTCTCTTTTATCAAAATGGCCTTTTTTTGTGAATTTCAAGAAATCAAAAGGCATTGGAAAGGCGACAGATTGGGAATCATTCCCTGATGAACTCTTCAGCAGATGATATCAGGCTGTATCGCCCTCTGAATGTGATTTACTTGCAGGGCCACCAAATGCAATGTGACAGTCAATGTTTATTGATACAATTAAAGAATTTTATGCTTTTTTCCTTTTTTATTATCTTTTTTAAACAGCAGAGGCTTTGTGTGCAATTTACTAAAGGGCCAAATGCACCATCTTTTGTGTTTCTGGATAGTTAACATGGGCCCCCAAGAAAGCACTGGCTACCCCGAGTTTTTGTATACTTATACCACCTACTGAAAATACAACAAAAATCGCACCACAGTCTCTCAAGATAGCCATCTGTCCCTGCGGTTGTTTGTGAGGCTATGTACGCGGGCGCGCGAGTACGAACCAAACCGTTTTTCCCCACTGTGTTTTAATCTTCCAAATAGTCCATCTGGTGCAATGGAATGGATTTTTGTTAGCTATTGTGCGACGTTATTGTAACTCGTTCTCCACTCATTTGTCCAAGCTCACCATGAATCCATTAATAATTACATCGGCATCTGCGCATACAGTCCTGTCTCAAATTATGGAAAGTCATTTTGTACAGAGTAATGTTTTTACTCCTAAAATAATTTTATTTGTGCCCTGTGTTCTTCCCTCGCTTGTTGGGTGCCATTAGTTTCTCTAAAACTACATCTGAAACATGTTTCTTTCTTGTTCTTTTTTACGCCAAGTTGGATAGGCATTTCATGCGCAAGATAGCATTTAGCAAAGTCTGATGTGTTCCAGGATTAAAATCGCTGTTTTTGTGGCTGGAGCAAAATTCCGATTGACAGATCACTGCCCTCATATGCGAGCAATTTGTAACAACAGTGCTGGATCTACATCAGCAAGTCATCCCAGGATCAACGAAGTGATTTAACAAGCACATATCCTACTTGGGTAAATCACATTATCCTGAAACATTCTGTCATTTGAGATAAACTATACTAGCCCAAGGGGGTAAAACTGGTTTCTCCATGCATATTATCACTTTGTTGAAAAAAAAAAACACTCAACAAAGAAATAAATCTGCAAAGATGGCAGTTTCATGAGATGCCAAGCACTGAAATAGACTTTATGCATACGAGGAAAATATCTTAAAATTATGCACCATACTTACACCCACAAATCCTACTCTGTATATCTACTCTTCCAAAAAAGAAACTTTACAAATATTGAATTATTGATTACTCTTTCTTTTCAATATGTTTTCCACATTTGTCAAAACATTTTTTTACATAATAAATTGATGCTAAAAACAATGTATAGTTTAATATCTTAAAATTATGCACCATACTTACACCCACAAATCCTACTCTGTATATCTACTCTTCCAAAAAAGAAACTATACAAATATTGAATTATTGATTACTCTTTCTTTTCAATATGTTTTCCACATTTGTCAAAACATTTTTTACATAATAAATTGATGCTAAAAACAATGTATAGTTTCTTTTTTGGAAGAGTATATTTTTTTTTTCCTGTTTTATCCACGTCTTTATCACCAACAGCGAAACGATTGCAGTCAGGTTGGCTAACAGTTGATTAGACCAAGCTGACTTCTCTCAAAAGGCTAAACAGCAGTGCTTATTTGAGCAACTTGACCTCCATACAACAGGTTCACCCATGAAACTTATTCACATTAACGCACTGCCTTGTACAGCCAAGCACAGCTGACTGATTGACAGACTTCTTCCTTGACGATGATTACAGTCACTGTTTTTCATGGTTTTGTGAAAGTTTTTCACTGCATACTGCTCCCATAGTCCAACAAAATGCATGAGACTTTAAATTGCCCACAGGTAATGTGAAAGTGAATGGTGTGTGATCCCGGTAATGGCCTGGCGAATGTTCACCTATTGTGTATTGTCATAGGGACCCCCTGGTAATCCTGTGGTCTGGCACTGCGTCCGCTGTACTGTCAGCATGTTCAGGAGGGGCTGCCAGAGCCATAATGGCTTCATTTCACATCCTTTACCCACCCAGTCCAGAGACTAGCACCCTGGCTCTGAGCCCCGCGAAAGAAGGTTTGTCCTGCCAACACTGGCTGGCAGAGAATTCTCCAACATAAACCAATCCTGTCTAACCGTCAAAGAAGAGGCAGACACCAGTCCCACCATGCTATCACAGGTGGGCACTTTTCAGATCGTGAAGGGGAGAGAGAGAGAGTGTATCTACAGTGCCGTGCAGTCTGTGAGCATACAGTGGCATGGTGTTAAAAAATTAAAAAAAAATTCCTGCGGGTAACGCGTTAATTCCCTCAAGTAAAAACCCATAATATCTCCAGTCCAAATATTTACGCACAGCACTAGCCACTAGACACTGAATGAAGTCTCACGCTAGACATTGAAGTCCATTGGGGCGCAAAGCCCAGTGCACTGTTATAAACTCACTGAATCTAACAGTTAAATGAATGCATTGTTTGCTGATTATTTTAACTCTAAATGGAGTCCTCTGTGAATTTAATTGTGGTTTACCCTTAACATACATGGAACCTGTGTGATAAACTGATTGTAAAATTACAGTTAAAAAATGGCAAAAAAAAAAAAGGTGAAAAGGTGCCGGTTTATAACAGTGCGTGAACAAAGCAGAATTTGTGTGTGTGTCTGTCTGTCTGTCTGTCTGTGTGTGTGTGTACGCGCGTATCTTGGTTTGTGCTCCTTCCAGAATAGCGGAAAAGCTGATTTTCCAGCGTAAATGAACTATCATTGAGGAGGCTCAGTGCGTTGGTCGCTTCGGTACGCCTGTCTGCTCTTATTACACCGCCACAGACACTGACAAATACTGGGCTGCTGCAGATGGAAGCAGATTACCATTCATAATGGATAAAATGAGCACTAAATCACCTAATAATGAGGAATCAAACTGTCCTTATTGCATTTAAACTAAGCATTCCTTAATGTTAATTACTCTATTAAGGCTGATTTTGAGCACTGAGCGTTGTAAACGTGAACTTTGATTCAGGACTAAAAATACTCAGTCGAGCTTCTTTATATAATTGTGCTACTTACGAAGTTTAATGCCTTTTAATCACAAACACACTTGAACAATGTAGATTTGTATTGTAACCACCACATAAAGCGTTCACATGTGCATATGTTTTGATCTCATTCATACTTTATTTATTCTAATTTATTGTCAATAAATATTGGCACAAGCGCAGCTAATGTAGTAGACCTGTTATGGCTTTATGTTTAATTGAATCGTGTCACATTAAGCTTGTTAGCTTGTTGACAAACCGATAGTAGCCTGTATGGTCTTGAAGCTCTATAGTTCACAGAATTATCCTTTCATTTCAGTTATTTTTTATTCTTGCTCGTTAGACCTGAAAATGTGGAAATTTTTTGAGACTGGTGTCATCCGTAGTTTTTCTAAAAGTAAACTAAGCATGATGTGTCCATTGCTGTTTGTAAATACGGCATTCAAAGTTGGCCCCTCCTCCTCTAGGAGTGCAGGGCCCTTGACCATAACTCGAGCTGTGCTTTGAGCAAGATACATACCATCATCCTAAACAAACCTTAGTTTGTCAGCGAAAAAGTGATTTTTACTGGTTAGCAAAAAATTGCTCAGCGTTGTGGTTCGAGACCAATGCTGTATGTAATAATGTTGCAATACCAATTCTGCTATTTAAAAGTGCACTGTCAACAGCAATATTAGCTATTGTCAGTCACAAATTACCTGCTCATTAAAAGACATTTAGCCCTGAGCCTCTTACAATCTAGTATTTAATATCTACAGTGGTTTGCCTTTGCAATGACCGGCATGCGATATACAGAAAATTATGATAAAATCGACTTTAGTACTGCATACCTCAGGGGTTATTTTCTTAACACAAGGTTATTTGAATTAATTGATAGTAGGATTATTGTGTATGCAAACAACTTGTTTGAAAAGTTACACTGCTTGCTAACTAAGATTTTTGGAATGTTATATTTGTCGTACCGCAAAATACTTTGGCAAGATAGCTTAGCTAACCACTGGTACTTACCTATTCAACATCAAACTGGCCAATTCAGTGTTGCGTCTCCTTTAATGCTCGCTAATGGGTGAAAATTAACCCAAGATTCACTTTGGTTTTGGAATGGGCTTTTTCTGCTTGGCATTTCACCTTGCTATATATATATATTTTTAACTGCTGTGTCTGTCATTTTGAACTTCCTTTCGTAAACTTCCCGAGCAAAGTGAAACAACAAAATACAGGCAGATGACAGGGTCTCTGTTGATACAGACACCATTACACACTTCTAGTGAGTCATAAGTGATGATTAAGAGAGATTATTGCAGTATTAGTCTGCAATTTTTTTTACCAAGATCTTACTTAATACACCTTTAAGTATTTAATATGCGGTAAAGGAGCAGGTTGACCAAAATTTGATTTTTTTTTTAGCAAGAAATCAGTACATTCTTATCTGCCCATGTGCTGCATGTTTCTGTCCATCTTTCAAAACAATATTATACGTATGATGTGATTTATACACCGTAAATATAATTTTATTTCCAAAATGCGGGCCTGCGCTAGCAGGTCACCTATCATTTCTCCACAGGTAAGTCCAAAAAAGAAAATAATTCAACAAGAGCCTTTCCACAGCCATTTACCGAGCGTGACATTTTCAAAATATCAAATTACTGCAGGGACTGAAAATATCAAAAGAGCAATGGAAAATCAAACTGAATAAATCGGCTTGGCTTGCCTTACAATTCTATGCAACCTGTACTAAGAAATACCAGTCCTTCATTTCCCACATTTCCTTGCAAAATCCATGTAGCATGGTATTAAAGTGTAGATTAGGGAAAACTTGAGGAAATTACTTCGGGGTCGCCCCTGAGATTTAATGGCATTTAAAATTGAAGATATTATTATCCTTATTGCGATCTCCGGTCGGAAGCTGCTTCGTAGCATAAGGACTGTAAGCCACCTCACAGCTGAGAGTTTTGTCTGGGTTAAGGGTCAACAGTGAGCCGCGGGCACCATGAAACTAGTGTGATCAAATAAAATGGCATCAGGAGTCTTTTTTTTGGTCAGAGAGTTGTCCTTTATTTCCTATTTTGTCCGACGACAGATACTAGGCGCAGGCCCAGTAAACGCATTATCATTGGTGTTTCCGCAGAAATGACCCCCTGGAGGGCTTTTACGAGGAAGTCATGGACGGGCTGTTGGTTCATGGAGCTTATCATCGATTGCATCACTGGCCGTTAAGCGTCCGGTATGCGTCGGAGGGGAAGTAACCGTTAAAATGCGCAGGAAACGCGCATGCGGACACACGAAACACATCGCCCCCCTGGGAGAAATTACCAGTATTCACAAAATGTGCTTCCTTGTTCTGGTGCTGACAGTTTTACTGGCCATTGTTCTGTTATGATTCGGGGTGCCTTCAGAAAACAGAGTTTGTAATGCTGTAGGTAAAGGACTGGTATGTCTACTAAGCTATACATGACAGATTTTTAATAACTCCACAAATGCTCTAATGCCAGAGTGAACAAAGCCATATTCGCTCAAAGAATGTGGAGAGATTCGATTTTGCATCATTTCAGTGGTCCCTGACTGACCATAGTCATGAGCTTTTCTTGGCTTATGAATTGCTGAGACTTCCTGCTGCCCCAGTGTTGTGTAATATCTGGGGTTTATGAGCATTTGATTGGTCCGGTTGTATATTCCTGTTCCTTGTGCTTACGTGTGTCTGTCTTCTGTTTACTTTCATGTGCAGTGCTCATCTCTACTGGCTCAGAGCTGCAATAAAAAAGGCAGTCTAACTGAATGGACGGAGCGGTTTTAACTTAAAACAGGTTATCCGACATTTCAGCTCACTTAAAAAAGAGTTAGTGTTTAATTTTGAAAGTTAAAGACCATTGAGTACCTTTAAGAGCGAAGAGCATATGAGGTATCAAAGCTTATGCTTTCTCCTAACCTTAAAACTGAACTCTTGGGTTTTAAAGTTGCTAAAGAAGAGACACCAGTTGCCAAACAAGGTGAAATTCTGTAGATGTTGTGTTTTTTTTTTTTTTTTAAATGTGGGGAAGCCAGATAACTAAATCTTTTAAAGATAAATAATTGCCATCCTGATACCATACCATTCTGCTCCCTTCTCAAAGCTAGCCGCCAAAGCTATGCAGGTGTCGTAGTTTTAGGTAGTGGGCCTTTGGGGAAAATTCAGAGCAACTAGCAGGTCAATCTTGAACACTAGCCTGGTCCGAAATGCTGTGCAGTATTTTGATAATTCCTTTATGATTCACAAGTGACAGTGTATGTACGGTAAATACTCACAGATGGGTAATTTCTTTGTTTCTGTGCTGCGCTATGGCTGTGACAATGAAGTTGAATCCAATCTAATGAAAGCTGACGGTCACTCATTTAACGTTGTATTCATTGTTTTGAAATCCAGTCTGTTTGAATGCACAGCTAACAGCAGAAACCGTTTCCCTGTTCACAATCTCCCCTGTGATCCAACAGCCCGGTTGGCGATAAGGCACGGCTGTAGATGCTATCCTTCAGATGGGATACGAAATTCGGGTCCTGGTCTTTTGTGATAGTTAAGAACGTAGGATTACCCTCTGTGTTCTGGTTAAATTCCCATGTGAAACGGGCTGTCTTCATCAGTCAGTCCAATCCCCTCTGACATCTGATTGGCTACAAAATCCCCCAAATCCCACCCACTTAGAATCCCAAGGCCATCACTGCACTGCAACAAGGAACTTATTGCTCAGTTCACCTAACTGGTGTCTTGATACTTGCTGCATAGAGTTTGGAGAGTTTGTGTGCCGCATCTGGTCTTTGAGAATACAAAAGGAAGAGCAGGTCTTATTCAGCCGTCCTCATTATTTATTCATCAGATTGTGGGTCGCAAGCCAGAACCTGAAGTAAAAATCCAAATATTTTGAGTGGTGCCTCCCATTAATATTTTTCTTTTTCTCTTTCTCCTCTCATGTCATCATTTTGCATTTGTCTTCCACTTCCTAATATCGCTGTTATGAGAAGAAATATATGAACGGAAGCTTTCATTCGTTTGAGTCGTGTTGGGGATAACGTTAAGGGACCAGATGACTGAAAACGAATGCATTTTCAAACAAACTCGTCTGAGGCAGCGGAGTTTCTGCGGTTTGTGCACGTTTAAAGGTTTTCCCCCGAAGGCGAGCGCTGATGAGAATTTGCATTTCGCTGCCATCAACTATGTGCTAAAGTGTAAGGAGACAAAGTCACGCTTTATTGTCTGGGATATATTCATGAGCTTGTGTAAAGTGTGAAGACCCAGCCACAGTTCCTGACACAGAAATAGTGTTATCCGCAGACAGTGACGTATTTAAGTATTCATCTCCTTTTACCCACAGTGCTTACCTCCATTAGCGCAGGAAGTGAGGGCACAGCCTGAGTTATATAGCACACAAAAGCACCCAATTAGCTGAAATATTTACTTTCACTTCGGGAACTCATACACTCACTGGGACTGGCCTGCATGTGATACACACACAGGCATTTACATTCACACACACAGACACACACGCACGCGCACACATACACACACACACACACGCATACACACACACACACACACTCGTACACAAACACACATTGCACACACTTGCGTGCAAAAGCATACATGTATACACGTGCACACACACGGTGGTGGGCACGCGTACGTAGACACTCGTTCAGACAGCCGCACACACAAGTGCAGACAGATCAGCATGGAAATCTGCTTGTGCAAATACATGCTGATTCAGGCCTGCACACGCACATGCACATACACACACACGCACGCGCACACACACATACACACACACAAAGCACAAACGCATGGATGTACAGTTGGTGTGCATGCGTACATACACACTCATTCACTCACGCACACACACACACACACACACACACAGTCATACACACACGTGGGTGTGCAGATTGACCGGCATGGAGATATGTGTGCATGCACACGATGACTCACACCGACACATACAGGCACACACACTTAGTGTTATAAATCGTGACGTTATAAAGTGATACAGACGCTAAAAGGTGTATACCCCATAATGCCCATGGTATCACTGACTTAAATACATAATTTGTTTTCTTTATTTGTTCACATTTGCAAGATCATACTACAGAAAGCAATGGTTACTTAAAACTGTTGAATTGACTGCAACGTTAGGTGTTAGGACATGCAATAAAGAGCATGAATATAACTGCTAAACTGCCTCGTTCCAGGAAAGCATTTGCACAACTGCAAAGATGACGCCACGGAGCATTAAGAACTGAGTATAAATTCTGCAAGGTGGAAATTCATTTTGCTCCGGCTGCGCGGCTAGCCTTAATATATTCAAGCCCTCCGTATCGTTGGAGAGGAAGAAATCGCATTTCATAGATCTTCTCTGTGCCCAAAGTTACTATACATCAGGGATCATCAAATCACGGGCCTCAGTGGCAGAGAGCTGCAGCGTTCCTTACCAAGGAATCGGATGTGAAGACAGTCTAGCCAATCAATGTTGGGTTAATTACCGGCAAGAAAGAAAATCTGGACTGGATTTGGATTCAGGGACCAGATGTAGGCATCCCTGATGTGTTTGTACAGGAAGTAGGGAACAGGGGGGGAGAGGAAGTCGATTATATCAGCTGATCTCCGCCCGGTTTTTTTTCCTCTGGGTTTCCTCAATTAGCAAATGAACTACTTTCATGCAGAATTACCTCTCTCCTAATGTGCTGACATTCACGTCACAGGGCATTACGGGGTAATGGAGAATGGGACATTTTGATCGAATTTGTTGAGAGGGAAAATGTGTATCTGCCGTGGGCTTCTGTAAGGGCCAGTTTATGTTTGTTTCTGTGTAATGAGTGTACAGCCCATGTAGAGGACAAAGCTGCTGTCCTTTTACATTCTTAATTTTGTGGAATGTGAATTCAGTACTCAGTTATATTATTAAGAGTACTCTTTATCAGTGGCCTACAGCTGGCTGGAGAGGTCTGCAGCTGAATCTCCGGTTATGTGGGCAGGCATGGTCAGTATTAAGCCCCTTTGACACAGGTCACTAACACCCACTAATATCTGGCTTTTATCTTCAGAGTGAAGGGTTACAATCTGCGTTCCTTCCCGGGTCAAATGAAGTCGCAGTAGTGACAGGTATTTATCGGCTTCAGCTCCCAGGGACAGTGGTGTAAACATGGAACTCTCCTGCAGGCAATGTGAAAGGAGTTAGTCGCCAATTTTAGCCGGTTAACTCACGTAAGGAAACCTTCATGTACATGCTAAGTCTGGTGTAAAAAGGGGATTATTGACACCTGTTTTGGCCTATCTGGTATAAAAGCTCATGTTTCAAACAGGGCTGGACTGGGACAAAAAACACGGCCCTAGCATTTTTGGCCATGGCGGCCCAACCTGATCGTGACGTGACGCCCCCCACGCGTGTACACTTTGCTGTTACCAAAAGTTAAAATTAAGTTCAGTCGTGGCCTACGTGCCCTGGAACTCCACCCAGAAAGGCCCCAGGCTGGTATCGAACCCACGACCTTCTTGCTGTGTGGTGGCAGTGCTCACTGCACCACCATGACAAAGAAGAAGTTGTTATTATTATTTTTATTATTATTCATATATTTACATGAATAAATGTGAAAAAGGAATGTAACTTTAGGCCATTTATAAGTTTTCAATAAGACCATTGCACTGAAGCAAAAAGAAATGACTTTGTGAATCCCATTCTAAAGAGCACCTCAAACATGCAACATGCAAACATTGAGTCCAGGTCGCCCTCCTTTCCTTCTGTCTTTTGAAAACCATTGCACTATTTGGATTGATTCATACATAACCTTTTTAAACAAGGCAATCAGAGATAACAGACCTGGCCCCAGCCACGGGCTGACAGACAGAGTGAGTGACAGACACACACACACACACACACACACACACACACACAATCATACATACAGCACGAACGTTCACAGAAATTTTACGTAATGTTCATTTCGCAAAAATAATACAAAGACAACCTAAGCAGACACAGAAAACAATATAATACACGACAATCCAGGCTCCTCAGGCATCAAGCAAATAGGCCTACGAGCCGCAGCGGCCTCCATTTTAATACGAAGAGCGGTGAACTGCGCTGGTCCCCGTGGCATGGCGTAGTTTATCCCGGGCAGCTAGCTAGCTAGCTAAGTCTCCTTGTAATATAAGTCAAATTCATTCATACTGCACAAATGACCACAAAAATGCTTAGCTGTGTCCAGCTAGGTAAAACAAAATGCTAACTAGACACAGAGGACAATAGAACACGTTATACCATCTTTAAAAAAAATAATAAAACATCGGTGATTTCAGCAAGCCCAGCTGGCTGGAAAGCGGAGCCTGTGTGCTATGTGCAATTCCATGCAAGATCCGTGTCAACGCGATCACGTTGTCCGCCAACGAAAAACGGGCAGTATGCAGCGAAAGTATGCGGAATAATGCAACGCAAATAGAAATAAAAGCACAAATTCAATCGTAACATCACAACCGACAAATCTCATATAATTAGGAAACATAATTATTTAATGCAAACTAGCATACTGTTTTATGAAAATGCATCGCGATTATGGTTCGCAGGGGTCCGTGTCACAACACGGAGCTCCATGTAGCTAGCTAGCATGCTAGCTACACACTTATAACGAAATAATTACATACAGCACAAACGTTCACAGAAATTCTACATAATGTTCATTTCGCAAAAATAATACAAAAATTACCTGAGCAGACATAGAAAACAATATAATACACGCCAATCCAGGCTCCTCAGGCATCAAGCAAATAGGTCTACGAGCCGCAGCGACCTCCATTTTAATACGAGGACCGATGAACAATGCGCTGCGATAGCCTATTTATTTAACGTTAGTCTTAGCGTTTTTCGTGTCCACCTCCACATAATAATTGACATATCATCGTGGCCAAACAGCTGCTCAATTTTATTTTGCGATTGAAAGCCTGAGGCTCCGATGTATTTTCACTTTATTCTCGAAGCTTTTCCGCCTCTCCACTGCTTTCTGACATTTTTGTCTGAACTCGTAGTCAAAACGCCTTTTTTAGACTGTTAACGCAAATGGAGATAAGCAAAGCCATTGGTCAAACTAATTTCCCAGCAAGCTTGCCTTCTTAAACTTTTAGGACAAAAGCAATATTAAATAAACTGTACTTGGCTTAGGCCTATGCGTCTTTTTTTTTTTTTTTATCTGCAAGAATAGTTTTTCGGTAATTCCTATATCATAAAACAAATATATAAATAGATACTGAAAAATGGCCGAGATGCAAGAGAACCGCAATAGTGAAGTAGAAGAATATAAAGTGTTGTATATAGCATGTATCACCAATCCAGTAAATGTGGAAAATTTCCACCGAGGGAGAGCTCTCTGTAGGACATGCCATCAAGGGAAATACTCTATATCCGCATATTGATTTGCACCATGTGAAATTCCACTTAAAACCTATTGAAATTATTTTTGCAGTTTCCTGGCCTTAGTCTGGGACAGTAGCTACCTAAGATTTGTACTCAATTGCGTTTGTTTATTTTTTTGTTTGTTTTCTTGAGAAGGGAAGACTCAAGAGATTTCATTGGGCCAGCCCAGTGTCAGTGTAGAAAATGAACTAATGGGCTGCTTTCTGTGTTTTAAAGGTCGGCACGGTGGTTCAGAATTATCAATGTTGTTACAATTTTATAAACTATGATTGTATTGGCCCAAAATGTGTTTTGACCCACCGGGCATTGCCCGGTACGCCAGATGACCAGTCCAGGCCTGGTTTCAAAGCTAATTTCCTGACGTAAAATGTTACAGATCCCGTATGTGGGGTCATACACTGCTGTGAATGACTATACAGAATTTCTCAGTAATAACATACTACAGAATGGATACCATATGTAAAACAGCCGTACATGGTCTATAATACAGTTATAAACAGTGTATAATGTAGTTTTGGGCAGCACGTCTGAGAAATTTTGCAAACATCCAGTGAACAAGTTTGGTTTGCTGTTCCTCTGATTTCAGACAAGAATTCCAATGGCAAACAGGCTACAAATATTGCACAATTCAATTCTTTAATATGTTTACCTTTCAAAGGCTCTCGTAGTTCATAGATTGCGACATTAGAAAATTTAAATATGAACTGTTAACTGTCAACTGCTTTTTTTAATGGATAAATTGAAATGATATTTTTCATTTGCTTTACCATACTGTAAGTAGGAATGTGATTGCTCGTCTCTGCAATTTCTTGCTATACGTTGCATTTCTCACCATTAAAAAATTTTTTAAAAATGGATGCTTGGATATGAGGCCGTGCCTTATGCTAATTAGCTCTGTGAAGATGCCTTGCTTGGCGTTAATATCATTGCCTTCGTGCAGAAATTTCATTTGTGCGGCCGATGTGTCAAAGAAACAACAGCGCTAATTTGCTTCACAGATCCATGGTAGATCTAACGTTTGGTCTTTATGATCATTCACCAGCGCCTGCACAAACGCACCTGACGGCGCTGTCATCACAGACTCTTAACCGATTTCCTTTGTAGGAGGTTTCAGGGACTTATCTGCAGTCAAAATCAAACTTTAAAATTCTGTCAGCCAGAGCACTGATGCACCTGAAAAAGCATTCTTGCTGGTGGAAATTGACCCGGATCATGACTCAGTGGGTCACAGCTGCCTTCTCAGATGGCTGGCAGAATTTCAAAGACATTTTCTTCTGTGAGGAGGAATCGAGGTGAAACAAATCTAAGGCAAATTTTATGTAGCCTATGACTGCTATTTCTTCTGTTACTGCTACTACCAACAGTCAAACTGCTAATTCTACTGCAGTTTATGTCCTCTACTATAGTTACTACTACCACTACTCATATCACCAGTGCTCCTAATATAACAACTGCTACTTCTACTTCTTTTGCTACTACTGTTATTTCTGCATTTACCTGTCTGAGCTCTGGCATTTGGTTGCTGTTTGTAGCGACCCACAGCATGTGCGGAAAAGATAAAGCTGCAAGTTCTACTGTTTGCCCAATCGGTGGCAGTTATATTTATTATGCTTAAAATAATCATGATTGAATTGACTGGCCAGCCCTTCAACGCTATCCTTAGCGCATTGTGTCATCCTATTATCTTATTGTGTGTAACATATTGTATCATCTATATTCACCCCAGCTCAAAGCATAGCGGTTTGCCGCCGTTTTTGTTCCACAATAAGGAACAGCCATTCAGCTCCTGTAAGATAACAGTGGTGGCAGCTCAAGTTTTAGGATATTTTTTGTGACGTTTGTTATTGCAATTATTACAAATATTACTGCTGCCAAAATAAGTTTTGCTGACCTCAAATTTCTTAAGGGGTTTTTTTTTTTTTTTTTCTTGAGTTATGTTCTTAGTTTCCTTTGGCTCCTGTGCTCTTTTGATTTTTGTGCAGCTCTAAAAATAAAACCCAACTCTTGTGGAAAAAAAATTGCATGTGCTGCACCCAATGTTGGTTCGCCAATCATTCAGTACCTCGCAATGTTTGACATCCGAGGTTAAACTGTATCCAAGAATGTAAGCTCTTATTCGAAACAAGTATTTTAACTGAAGTGTAAATTAATTAGATGCTAAAAAAGTTTGTTCTCTGTCGTTACACCTCTGGTATCTATGCTGCCTGTGTTATTTATTTAATTAAACAGTCCTCCCATTTTTTAAATGGATGGGCACACAGAACAGCTGCAATTATCACGTTGTAAGAGTGTTGCGTGATAAAGACTCAGAGGGAATAATAGGGTACTGAAGTTAATCTATATTAAGTGTTTCTTCATTAAAGTAGGCACACGTCATTACAATCTGGCAAGTGTGCTCTCACCTAAAGAAGTGTGTAATCAATCTTCTGCCCATGCAAATAGGAGTATACTATGAAATTATCTGACTGGTTATTTTTTGATTAAATGTGTAGCTCTAAATCAGTGGTTACCAAACCTCTTCCAGGAGATATACTATCCTGCTGGGGATCTTCTCAACCCCACTTTGGCTCACCTAAACCTACCAATTAGCAATTCAACACAGATTTGTGGAATGGCGTGTGCTTTGCTCGTGTTGGATTGAGAACCTTTGGGAGTTCCAGAACTCCCAAAAAAGGGGGTTGGTTACTAATTCTCACCATGAAACAGTGAATAATAAGTCATTTAACCGTGTATTTAAGCCAAATGGAAAACACAGCCTGAAAGTACAAGCAAATACCACTTTGTTGGAGTCCTGGAACACCTAGTGTTCGAGCCATATTGACAGTCTTTAGATAAGAAAACCTGTAAGACAGATATTTTGAGTTAGATTATAAAATGTTTCCTTGTGAAATATGAATACAAGATGTGATAAAAATTTTTACTTAACTTTGATTGTGTTGCCCAGAGGAAATTGAAATGGATCTCTGACTGTCTGATGACTGTGTGTGATGTAATATGCCTCTCCCTGGATCTTGCATACCTAATGAGCCAATAGCTAACTTTTGAGCAGGTGATTGGAATGTTTGTTTGCAGGTTAGATGGTGAAGAGCGACAGTTTTCTGAATACACCGCCAGTCGTGTTTTGAATCCTGCGTTCGATCTTGTTTTATTTTTCTCAGGAAAGTCTACTGGAGCTTATAGCACAAAAAAAACTAATTATGGTCTGGTAATTTTGCACAACCAATATCACCATGCATGATATGAAAAACGTGTATCGCAGACCCTTCACCTGACCTCTGATGGCCAAATGAATGAGCTACTTCACCAAGAGTCTATGTAGTGAATATGCTTCTGGATTTTTTTTTATCGCTGACTGATTATTAGCTGGCATTTCTGCCTCTTGTATGCCGTGACTCACTGTACAACAATGCTCTTTGCTCAGAGGTGTCTTCGTGTAACCACTACTTATCATCAGGGTATTGTCACAAGCCTTGGGGCTGTATTTACCGAAGGTTATTGTAATATCTTTATGTCTCTCTAATGGAGCAGAAGCAACAAATATATCCCCAAAGCTGTCATTTTCTCACTGTGAATGCCTCACTGAGAATTGTGACAGGGAGGTCAGTTCGAATGAAAGCACTGATTTGCCGGTTTTATGTTCCGTTTTTACACCTTAGGTTTTTCTGCCTTGTTTTGGAGTGCACTGAATAAAAATTTATATCTCTTGTGGCAAGCATATTTATTGAAAAAGTACATTCTCTGTGTGTATGAGGTATTCCAGTGAACTCTCATGTAACTTGATCTGTGTCATCAGAACTTGATTAGGTTTCTTACCCCGGGATTACCCCAGACGCGGGTTTGGTACATCTCCGCTCCACAGCTTGTTTGCTCCGTGATTTGTCGTCCATCAACATCCACTGGCTGCGTTTTTACGACGCATCAGGGCAGGATGGCTAGAGAAGTCAGACTGATGAGATCACTTCTGTAATTACAGAATTGTGTGAGATAACGCTACATACAGGAAAAAGGTTTTGTTCTCGAGCCAGGAAGTTGAAGTGAAGTTCATTTGCCAAGATTTGTCTCTTTTTTGAGATTTTTTTGCTTCTACCATGAATAAGTAGCTGATTTTACGCATAAATGCTCTTAATTTCATATTTGTGTTGGGCTTGTCATTTGTTTGAAAAGTGCTCTGTCGATAAAGTTTACTCATGAAACAATTAGAGTCCACATTTTGTATATTTTAGATAATATACTAATATTTATAATAATATTTTATACTATTATAATATTTTATGTATTTTACATTTTTTGCATATTTTTTCAGTGCTTTGTTTCTAAGATCATTTTGAATTTTTAATTCATCATTTCTCCACAACGTGAAAATGTGACAGTGATCATTTTTCCATCGTGGTCTTCACATGAACTTACTTCTTTCTCTCTCCCAGCGTACAATATGATCTGGCATCAACACCGAGTGTGTTATTCTGAAAATAAATGTTTTAATATTGTTTGTGTCCCAATCGATCAGCTCTGTGCTGAACTTTTGCATTGTGCTCCAGCATACGGTAAAAATGGAAGCCTTGCAAATCTGCCGCGGAGCCGGGACGGAGGAGAAATGCAACGCAGCAGAGCCAATCACACACATTTACGAAAATGAAAAATGTCTGCTCCGATGCTGTGGTGGAGCGAAGACAGACCTAACACACATCGGGTGTAATTTAGGGGTTACGGATGATGAAACTGGTCTCTGTACGCACTTGTTAGAACTGTAAAGAGTTGTATCTGTGTATTATAAAGCTTCCCATTTTTCCTGCTGCTTTCCCTATCCTCTTTTGTTCTGTTTCATTAGTTCCTCGCTGTTTCAGTTGAGTTTTCGGTGCACTTAATCTTCTTTCCAATCGCAGTCAGGTTTTCTTCTGTTATGCCAGTTAGAATTGACATTTGTCCAGTGGGAGCTTGCATTCAACTGTTCTGCCTGTGAATTTGATAATAGCTTGGAGGGGAGGCAGTAGGGGAAATGGGTACTTTTGAAATGTACAAAAATATCTTGGAACTTTCAAAAGCTTTTAGCAAGCATTTAGTCCAAAAAAAAAAAAGCTGGAAAGTTTCCACTGCAACCTCAATCTCTCTCCCCACTCATTATTTATTTATTATTTGTTAATTACTACCTTGCGTTATGAATCATAATTTGTGTAGGTGGGTAATTTAATGTGATATTATTCAATTTAAAGTTATATGAACTCATTTTAAAACTGATGACAAAGATTGTGCTGTTAATGTGGCGGAAAGCAAACTTCACTCTCCCGGGGAAGGCAATGCCCATATTCGTCTTATTTCACAAGCACAGGCCCTGGTGACCAATCACTATACACATGCTCCTGTCGGAATACGTGTCAGTCCAGGGCAGAAGGTTTGACCAGTTATATTCTGGAAGTGCCCATTTTGCACTCTGGGTAAAATAAAACATATAGAGACAGCTACAGTATAAACTCCCCAAAGCAATCTCATGCTTTCGTCAACACTGAAAACAATCCATCTTCACAAGCAGAGCAGCATATATTCTGATGCAATTGCTAACTTTTGTCCATTCCAAGGCTTTAAAAATTAATTCTTCTCAACCGCTTAGTCACAGAAACCCTAACCCCAACACATCCCACTGTCAGGGATTCATAGCGTATCACTGATTTCAGTAAATGATCACTTTCTCATTCCTGACCGATGAATGTTGGATAACTGCTCCCATATTACCTAGCTGAGTGTTCAGTGATTGTAGCGAGGTCTCGGAATCTAAAAACTAAAAAGTACACGTTGCTTTCATATTATGGTGAAGTCATTGTTATTTTAGTTGACAGTGGTACATCTATACTTCACCTGCTTGCATCACAGGTGGCTGCAGTAAACAAGTGTTTCTGTCTTGGCAAATGGGTAAAACTAATGACTGAGGACTAGAAAACGATGTGCCATAGACAGTGGAGGACTGCATAGTGGTTAGTGAGCAGGACTAAATCTGGGAAGCTTAATTGAGTCCCTTAGAACAAGAGTGGTCCAATCTCATTTTTAATTTTTCAATTCGGACTGCTATTGCACTGAGCACTTTCGGCTTGCTTGAAGTGTGGAGCATATGCCCAACCTATTGAACAGCACTGGAACTACATTGAGTTAATCCATTATTGCAGTAAACGTATTGACCACTTAAGAATCATTTTAAGATTAGAACTTAAAAAAAGACAAGTATGGAGTTAGACCACTTTTGTTCTCAGGGGCTCATTTACCCGAGGCCACATTTGGGTCATAATACCTTCTCTAGGGCCAAATAAATACCTGACCGGTGAGAACAGTTCTGCTGTTCTGGGAGGATATGGGAAGTTGGAGGAAAAGCACTCATTTATAAAGAACCAAATAAAATGGTTCCATTTTGACGTGGGTAAATATTGGTCAGTTGGTCTGAAATTAAACACTGGCACTTTCAAGGTCACTGTGGACAGTCCTGTATGGATGTGTAAAAAAGGCTGACACTACTTCGTTCAAGGCCTCCCAGGACCCCCTCAGGCTATCAAACATTTCACCACTCATCACAAACAGCAGTCGGGCCTCAGCACTGAGGATTATATTAAAGTCTGGAGCCTGAATGCACACCTGCGGCCACGGGGGTCCTCTAGTCTCACTGGTATTCTGAGGTGTTTCAGGAAGTGTGGACATTGCACAACTCCTGATGCAACAGACTCCTGCCACGGAGCAGTCTCTGAGCCTCAACGAAACTTACTGCCCCAGCGTAAGCACAGACCTGGGTGCCTGCTATTGAAACTCTCTGGCTGAAGTCGTGTACGCTTGCTGTGAAAACAGCATACGCCATCAGAGTGTGACTCCGCCTCCGACATCGTAGCAGAGCTCCAATTTTGCTCAATATCATGCTCACGTTTTAAAGGTCCCTGTTACGTCACCAGGTGCGCAGCCCATTAGGCATTACAAGCCATTTCAACATCTGTTCCCTCTTGACATCACATGGGGAAGTGACCACCCAGAGGTAAGATGGACTGATCAACTTCCGTCAACCAGTTAATCGGTTCCCTCGCTATTTAAGGTGGTCTTTCCCTTTTGTGATGTCACAAAGGACATAATTTGAAATAATGGCTAAGTGGCTGAAAGGGGACTTTATAACCTTATGCACAGACGTTGATTTCATTTGGATCTCCGGCTTGATTTTTACAATTCCTTTGTTTTGTTTTTAGTGTTTCATGCACTTGGCCAAATGGACCTTTAAAAGCGCTCGTTCTTGTGATGTATGCTGCTTCCTTTGTGGTCACACGATGGCGAAGCGTAATGACCCTCATCCTCCTCTGGAGCTGATGGATTCAATGCATTAGCCCCCGATAACACAGCAAATGGCGAAACTGGAGATGCACTTAAATTGCATTATGTGACCATTTACCCCCAATATATAGCAATAACCATTTTTCATTGGCTACTGTATCCTCACTCCATCCAACCAAACGGATGGCCTGCCTCTCTTGGTGTGGTGTAATTGTATTACAGTTAATGATGGTGCAGGTACAAAGAGGAAAAGACAAACTAGTCTAAAAGAGCATGTCCACTCAAGTACAGTTGGCGTAATTTTATTTAATTTTTTTTTTCTTTCTTTAAATTAGAGTATGTGCATGGAAACGTGAGATACCATACACAAGGAAACTGAGCTGGATGGAAGGAGTGAGAGAGGGAAAGAGAGAAGAGGAGATAGGAAGAAAGGGAGAGAGAGGGAAGAAGAATAGGGGAGAGAGGGAGAGAGATTAGGGGAGGGTGAGTGAGGGAGGGAGGAAGCAAAAAGGAGAGGAGGGGAGGAAGGGGGAGGGAAAGAGAAAGAGGAAGGGAAAGAGAGAAATAGGGGTGAGAGGGAAGAAGGAGAGAGGGAGAAGGAAAGGTGGAGGGAGAGGGGTGAGGGTGGAAAAGGGAGAAAGTGCAGAGAGAGGTTGAGGGAAGAAGAGAGAGGGAGAAAAGAAGAGTGAGTGAGTGAGACTCGTGATCTGGTCAGGCATGGTATTGGACGTCTGTACACAGCTCTGGCCGACACCAGGGTATCAGGGATTTTCCCTCCTCCATCCAATTTCTTGTCCAGTGTTTGTGGGGTTTGTGGGGCTCTTATATATATAGGTGCTTCTTAGATTTCGATGTGTTCGCTCCTAAATTTTGGCTTGCGCTCTGAACTTTTCGAACTTGGGAGCGCAGCACTACCAAGCAAAAACGTTAATTTCAAGCCCTGGCCCTGTGCTGTTTCTCTCTCCTGTCCTGTGTCTCTGTGCCCTGTGCTGTTTCTCTCTCCTGTCCTGTGTCTCTGTGCCCTGTGCTGTTTCTCTCTCCTGTCATGTGTCTCTGTGCCCTGTGCTGTTTCTCTCTCTTGTCATGTGTCTCTGTGCCCTGTGCTGTTTCTCTCTCCTGTCCTGTGTCTCTGTGCCCTGTGCTGTTTCTCTCTCCTGTCCTGTGTCTCTGTGCCCTGTGCTGTTTCTCTCTCCTGTCCTGTGTCTCTGTGCACTGTGCTGTTTCTCTCTCCTGTCCTGTGTCTCTGTGCTGTTTCTCTCTCCTGTCCTGTGTCTCTGTGCTGTTTCTCTCTCCTGTCCTGTGTATTTGTGCTCTGTGCTGTTTCTCTCTCCTGTCCTGTGTCTCTGTGCCCTGTGCTGTTTCTCTCTCCTGTCCTGTGTCTCTGTGCCCTGTGCTGTTTCTCTCTCCTGTCCTCTGTCTCTGTGCCCTGTGCTGTTTCTCTTTCCTGTCCTGTGTCTCTGTGCCTTGTGCGGTTTCTCTCTCCTGTCCTGTGTCTCTGTGCCCTGTGCTGTTTCTCTCTCCTGTCCTGTGTCTGTGTGCCCTGTGTTGTTTCTCTCTCCTGTCCTCTGTCTCTGTGCTGTGTGCTGTTTCTCTTTCCTGTCCTGTGTCTCTGTGCCCTGTGCTGTTTCTCTCTCCTGTCCTGTGTCTCTGTGCCCTGTGCTGTTTCTCTCTCCTGTCCTGTGTCTCTGTGCCCTGTGCTGTTTCTCTTTCCTGTCCTGTGTCTCTGTGCCCTGTGCTGTTTCTCTTTCCTGTCCTGTGTCTCTGTGCCTTGTGCTGTTTCTCTCTCCTGTCCTGTGTCTCTGTGCCCTGTGCTGTTTCTCTCTCCTGTCCTGTGTCTCTGTGCCCTGTGCTGTTTCTCTCTCCTGTCCTGTGTCTCTGTGCCTTGTGCTGTCTCTCTCTCCTGTCACGTGTCTCTGTGCCCTGTGCTGTTTCTCTCTCCTGTCCTGTGTCTCTGTGCTCTGTGCTGTTTCTCTCTCCTGTCCTGTGTCTCTGTGCTCTGTGCTGTTTCTCTCTCCTGTCCTGTGTCTCTGTACTCTGTGCTGTTTCTCTCTCCTGTCCTGTGTCTCTGTGCTCTGTGCTGTTTCTCTCTCCTGTCCTGTGTCTCTGTGCTGTTTCTCTCTCCTGTCCTGTGTATTTGTGCTCTGTGCTGTTTCTCTCTCCTGTCCTGTGTCTCTGTGCCCTGTGCTGTTTCTCTCTCCTGTCCTGTGTCTCTGTGCCCTGTGCTGTTTCTCTCTCCTGTCCTGTCTCTGTGCCCTGTGCTGTTTCTCTTTCCTGTCCTGTGTCTCTGTGCCTTGTGCTGTTTCTCTCTCCTGTCCTGTGTCTCTGTGCCCTGTGCTGTTTCTCTCTCCTGTCCTGTGTCTCTGTGCCCTGTGTTGTTTCTCTCTCCTGTCCTCTGTCTCTGTGCTGTGTGCTGTTTCTCTTTCCTGTCCTGTGTCTCTGTGCCCTGTGCTGTTTCTCTCTCCTGTCCTGTGTCTCTGTGCCCTGTGCTGTTTCTCTCTCCTGTCCTGTGTCTCTGTGCCCTGTGCTGTTTCTCTCTCCTGTCCTGTGTCTCTGTGCCCTGTGCTGTTTCTCTCTCCTGTCCTGTGTCTCTGTGCCCTGTGCTGTTTCTCTCTCCTGTCCTGTGTCTCTGTGCCCTGTGCTGTTTCTCTTTCCTGTCCTGTGTCTCTGTGCCTTGTGCTGTTTCTCTCTCCTGTCATGTGTCTCTGTGCCCTGTGCTGTTTCTCTCTCCTGTCCTGTGTCTCTGTGCTCTGTGCTGTTTCTCTCTCCTGTCCTGTGTCTCTGTGCACTGTGCTGTTTCTCTCTCCTGTCCTGTGTCTCTGTGCTCTGTGCTGTTTCTCTCTCCTGTCCTGTGTCTCTGTGCCCTGTGCTGTTTCTCTCTCCTGTCCTGTGTCTCTGTGCTCTGTGCTGTTTCTCTCGCCTGTCCTTTGTCTCTATGCCCTGTGCCGTTTCTCTCCCCTGTTCTGTGTCTCTGTGCTTTTTCTCTCTCCTGTCCTGGGTCTCTGTGCCCTGTGCTGTTTCTCTCTCCTGTCCTGTGTCTCTGTGCCCTGTGCTGTTTCTCTCTCCTGTCCTGTGTCTCTGTGCTGTTCCTCTCTCCCGTCCTGTGTCTCTGTGCTGTGTGCTGTTTCTCTCTCCTGTCCTGTGTCTCTGTGCCATGTGCTGTTTCTCTCCCCTGTCATGTGTCTCTGTTCCCTGTGCTGTTTCTCTCTCCTGTCCTGTGTCTCTGTGCTCTGTGCTGTTTCTCTCTCCTGTCCTGTGTCTCTGTGCCCTGTGCTGTTTCTCTTTCCTGTCCTGTGTCTCTGTGCTCTGTGCTGTTTCTCTCGCCTGTCCTTTGTCTCTATGCCCTGTGCCGTTTCTCTCCCCTGTTCTGTGTCTCTGTGCTCTGTGCTGTTTCTCTCTCCTGTCCTGTGTCTCTGTGCCCTGTGCTGTTTCTCTCTCCTGTCCTGTGTCTCTGTGCCCTGTGCTGTTTCTCTTTCCTGTCCTGTGTCTCTGTGCCTTGTGCTGTTTCTCTCTCCTGTCCTGTGTCTCTGTGCCCTGTGCCGTTTCTCTCTCCTGTCCTGTGTCTCTGTGCCGTGTGCTGTTTCTCTTTCCTGTCCTGTGTCTCTGTGCTCTGTGCTGTTTCTCTCTCCTGTCCTGTGTCTCTGTGCCCTGTGCTGTTTCTCTCTCCTGTCCTGTGTCTCTGTGCCCTGTGCTGTTTCTCTCACCTGTCCTGTGTCTCAGTGCCCTGTGCTGTTTCTCTCTCCCGTCCTGTGTCTCTGTGCCCTGTGCTGTTTATCTCTCCTGTCCTGTGTCTCTTTGCCCTGTGCTGTTTTTCTCTCCTGACCTGTGTCTTTGTGCTCTGTGCTGTTTTTCTCTCCTGTCATGTGTCTCTGTGCCCTGTGCTGTTTCTCTCTCCTGTCCTGTGTCTCTGTGCCCTGTGCTGTTTCTCTCTCCTGTCCTGTGTCTCTGCGCCCTGTGCTGTTTCTCTCTCCAGTCCTGTGTCTCTATGCCCTGTGCTGTTTCTCTCTCCTGTCCTGTGTCTCTGTGCTGTTTCTCTCTCCGATCCTGTGTCTCTGTGCCCTGTGCTGTTTCTCTCTCCTGTCCTGTGTCTCTGTGCTGTTTCTCTCTCCTGTCCTGTGTATTTGTGCTCTGTGCTGTTTCTCTCTCCTGTCCTGTGTCTCTGTGCCCTGTGCTGTTTCTCTCTCCTGTCCTGTGTCTCTGTGCTCTGTGCTGTTTCTCTCTCCTGTCCTGTGTCTCTGTGCTCTGTGCTGTTTCTCTCTCCTGTCCTGGGTCTCTGTGCCCTGTGCTGCTTCCCTGTACTGTGTCTCTGTACCCCATGCTGTTTCTTTCTTCTGGCCTGTGTCCCTGTGCAGTTTTTCTCACCTGTGTCTAAGGTTTGTTTTATTCCCTCACCGAGGAGAAATGTAGACTCTTCCTTCTGTCTGAAATGATATGATTTTTACCTTTTTTTCTTTAAAAAGAGAAATACAAACACCACAGAGGGACGATCATTGAGAGATGCTAACGACCGTCGGGAAGATTGCATTTTTTTGCCAACACGCTCGGCGGCTAAAACACAGGACTGATTAATGGAAAAGGAAAAGGCTTGGAGTTGGACTACTCATTAAGTCCACAGAGAAAACATTTTTCAAGGATTATTTCTCTGCTCTGATGATATCTTTAGCAGAGAGAGTATCGAGCAGAATTTCTGTATTGTTGTTCTGTGGTTTGTGGGAGCCACGCTTCCTTATTTTGCTTCTGCATTTTGAAAAGTCTTAAGGGAATTGGAAAGCCACTGCCTCCTGGGGCGTGTTTACTTCACCCACAGGCTTGAGCCTAAAGTTACACGATATCGCAACTCAGTACACAGCCGTCGGACCACTTCGATCTGCACACATTGCTTTGGCAGGGCAAGGCTGCAAATCATTTGATATTATTGTAATATTGACTTAGGCTGTGTCCGTATCAGTAAATTAAGTCCTGGCAGAAGATAGGATGTCCAAGGACATGGCGTGGCTTACCGGAATGCCTGTGCGGACGTTCCGAAAGTCATCTCAAAGTTAATAACACGACCTGCAATTTAGCCTGGCACACAAGGAGTAGAGGTGAACAGAACGGGGATTTAATTGCATACCTTTAAAGCGTAGTGTTTTACATACCTTAAATAGATGCACATTTATCATCTCTCTTCTACCATAATCGCTCAGGTGCTTGATTATCTTGCAGTGGAATCTCTCTCATGCAATGCAAGGCGAGTGCTCACAGTCCCTTATTGGCAGCGCAGAGCATAAAAGTCATTTGCAAACAGCTCATCAGTGTGTTGCTTGCTAGTTTAATGTCAGGAGTATTTCCAGTTCTTGTCTGTTTTTTTATTTTTTTAATTATTATTTTAAGCCAGACACAATGACTGTGTTATAAATGAGCATCATGTCCAGCGCTGAAGAGCTCGCGTTCGGACGTGACCTCTCCTTGTTTTCATCTCTTCTATTGTTGTGAGTGAAGGCTTACAAGCATCGCACAAAGTCGCATCTCATAAGCACAGAGTTCATTCTTGGCTGCTCTTTTGGGAGTGCGCAATATAAGCTCTGATCTCTAACTTGAATACATTATGTATCCGAAGCGACAAAACAATCCTCGAATACAGTAATTGCGAAACCCCCGTTTAAACCAGGCATACGACAAACAGGACGGGGACCGGGAGATAAAGAGATAAAGAGAAGACCGCAGTGCTGGTGCTGCAGAAGACTTTCCCAAGGTTTGCACCTGTGTTTTCTCTCTCTTTCTTCCTCTCTCTCTCTCTGAAACGGAGTTTCACCTGGAGGGCCTGATAAAGGATTCGCATTGTTTCTTGCGACCTGAAAGAGAGCCAGAGGTACAGAAATCCCACCTCACTGTTGAGAATAACCATGAAAGGAGAAGAGGAGAGTGATCTATGCTTTACCCTGGAGATGTGCTCTCTAATCTTTATTCAACAGGCTCATGCGCAATGTGGAAGGCCCTTACAGGTCGATCTCACCTCTGCAGCTTGGCTGAAACACTATTACAGACACCATTCCTGTCCGTTTTAGCGCGCACCAGAGGAACTGCAGCTGTGGCGTCCCGGTGTAGCGCAATAACAGTGTGTCCTCTCAGCCACCTGTGGGAGATCAGGCCATAATGTATGTGAGGGGGAATTTAGCCGCGGGCCGCAGTTAATGAGGCCGCAGTGAGCCGGGCTAATGTTCAACTCGCCTGCAGTCCCTTGTTGCTTTGAATTACGGGCCGCGAGCTTATGCTTTTACCCTCTTTCTTTACAGTGTCGGAGTGTCAGGTGCAAGCATGGAGACAGCAGGCGTGTTTGGTCATTTTGGAAGTACATGTGGACTGTCACACAGACACACAGATACAAACACATACACTTGCAGGCATCACTAAGCCAAAACATCATGACCACCTCCCACAAAAAATGGCTCCGTCAAACTGATGTCCACTTGAACTACTGAAACAGGGTCCTCTAGTGGAACATTTTCCAGAGCTATTCTTCATCCCCCAGTGCATTCCACTACCATCTCTACCCCTGGTAAATAATGCACACATACCCAGCAAATGCGCATGATGTAAAAGAAAACAGGACTTGTTAAGCCAGCAACCTCCTTCCATTGCTCTAAGGTCCATTTGCGCGTACCCAGTCTTGGCAGTTTTAGCGGAGGACTGAGTTGGAATGGGCACTAAAGCCTGTTATACCTTCGCCTGGCTCCATTCGCAGATTGCGCGCGCACCTCAACAGAGCACGGAGGCGTTTATACTTGGCGCATTCTCCGTTGCACTATTCACTGCAAAGACAGGGTGCAGTAGAAAAAAAATACTGTAGGAAGCAGTTCAAGCAAGCAAAACACAGTAGAAGTAGAAGCATTTTGAACTGGGTGACCAAAGAGAGTAGGCGACACTAGCGCCGCTTGCAAAAAGTGTCAAAATCCTGGAGGTGCACAACCTTGCGAAGCACCAACACGCACGGCTGTCCCCAGGTGCGCGATTACGTCATTTGTGGCGCGCGAACCTCGCGCACTGGCGTCTGCGTCGAGCATAAATAAGGCTTAAGACTGGTCTGCAGCTTCAAATCACTATTCACAGCAGGATGGGATGCACTGCGTGTTGAGATATATAATCACTTAAATTTTCTGGGACTTGTACCATAGTAGCCCTTCCGGTGGTTTGGACCAAATGGGATGGCCTTCGTAACCCTTGCACTTCGATGAATCTTGGGTGCCAAACACTCTCGACAGCTTTTCACGTCCCGGACCACCGTCAGTAGGTACTCACCGCTGCTGACAGGGAGCACCCCAGAATCCCCTTGCTTCGAAGATGCTCTGACCCACTCATCTGGCGTTATTGACTTGGCCTTTGTCAAAGTTGCTCAGGTCCCATTTCTCCTGCATCCTACTCGTCCACTATGGGAACTGACTGTCTGCTTATTGTCTAAGACCATTTTGGCAACCTTCACATGTGCCTTTATAGTGAGATAATCAATGTTATTTGCTTCATCTGTGAGAGGTCATATTTTGAGTTATTTTTTTTTAGTTTGAATAAGTCTATGCGCTCAATAGTGCCACCCGGTGTTGCTACAGTGTATCAGCTACGGTGCTATTCTTGCCAATATGAACCCCAGTCATATCATATTATATCTGTAGTAGTGTTGCAGTGTGGAATGTTTTTATTTATTTATTTATTTATTTATTTATTTTCAATGAGAAGTCAGACATAATATAGTCTTTTGGCTCACGGCTGCGTGATTTTTGAGATCCAGACTTCCTGTGTCCCGCTCGAGTTGTAAATGTTTCAGTGTAATCGAATGCATCATAAATGTTATGCATCGCATCTCCCTAAACGATGTCAGTTACGGCAGTGGTGATAAAGCCTGCCATATATGAAACATGGTAAAAAATTATCCGCCACAGTCATCAATCTAAGCTGACTAAAGTGAAAAACAGCACTTTGCATTTTAAAACACTGACCGCTAATGGCAGCAGATACTCATTCATAACTGTCATTACATTACGGCTGACCACATACGAGAGAGAGCAACCACAAGTGCAATAAATGAATCTTACTAATGGGATTTTATGGCAAAGTACTCAAGGAGTATCATGACGAACAATCAATCAGTAGTGTAATTTACCTTCAGTTTCGACCCGACAGCAGTTAATGCAGCCTGAGTGATTGCACGTCGGTGCATATTATATATTGCACTTTATAAACTTAATAAAATGTGATTGTTTATTAGCTCAGCGCGTCTGAAGCTGGGGGCACTGTGAAGTGGCTGAGCTGAGGGGTCTTAGTGACGCGGCTTTGGGTCTCCCGCATCAAGCCGCATTTCCTGAAGCTGAGCGTAGAATAGAAATGAGTTGTCCCTCCGTTTAATTCAAATGATTTTTATTGCGGTGACACTCGATTTAAAGTTTTAATGCATATTCTCAGTGATGAATTAATTAGTTGCGAGTGCTGGGGTTCATGACTTGTTAGTTAGTGTTGTTTTCACCTGGACCTGAATGGTTATAATTTTGTATGCATATGAATGTGTTCATTCTCTCCCGAAGCACGCATGTCAAACGGACTGATTTTCGCAAGAATGCAAAGTGATGCTTGGATTATTGCTATTTGTGTGCAACACTTATGCTCCATTTACCGTGAGTTCTCGCCTTGCTGCCATCTGTACGCATTATCTAGCACTGAAAATGTTGTTTTAAAAGGAGTTTTTATTCTAAAAGGTCTCCTCCCTGTTGTTCTTAAATAACCTCTCAAAGTTGTATTTATGGTGAGAATATTTTGCGGGGTAGATTTTTTGCCTTCAGAACAGTGTTCACAGAACCAGTTGTAGGCCTATGTGTAAGACTGGCTCATCAGCCTGTGTAGAAATTCAAATCTAAGATCTATCTAGATATAAAATGCAGCTGATTGCTCAAGCTTCCCATGATATTTCATCACAACTTTCATTTGGCTGTCTGGCTAAGAATCGAGCCTCTTTTTACCTCGCATTTTCATGCAGGTCGTCACTTATTTCCATCTGCCAAACTCACAATATGCAGTAGATTTGGGTTTGGGTTAAGTTAAGGGTTAGGGTAAGGTTTAGGGCATGAGTTAGGGTCAGAGTTTAGGGTTTCAGTCAGGGTTAGGGAAACAAGTGATGAGCTGTGTAAACCGAAGCTGTTTCCTGGAGATCTGATGACGTCATGCCAGTTCGGAGGATGGAGTGAAGTGACGACATCTCCAAAAAAAAAAAAAAAAAGTGATGACATCTCATGAAGGTTTTTAGTTCTTGAGACTTGAGTGGGAATGTAAAGCTTTGGTAGGATTTTTTCTTGACCAGAATTAGCTTGCTTTACGCATTGTTTATCACTAAAAGGGAAATTTGTCATGCATCTCTTCAAAAATTAGAAGCCGACTGCTAAAGAAATGCATCACAGCAAGGCAGTCTGTGTAGGATTAGCTTTGCTTAAAGAATTCAATATCCATGTTTACAGATGTCTCTTGGGTCCTGGATGCTGTAATAAGCTGGAATTTTGTATCCGCATTTTTTGGTGTGTAAGCCTGAGGAGTCATATGGCCAGGATTTGTATCTTAAGGAATACATCTGATTTAATTAATGAAATAAGTTGCAATTACTAATCTTGACCAATGTAGTTAAAAGGGAGGAATGGTTATGAGTGCAATGTGATTGACGGGAAACCTGGGATTACAGTATTATTTTGAGAGTTTTTTTTTTTTTTGGTCCGATCTTTCCTTGGAAAAGCATTCAGTACTGCCTTGATGTAGCATTTCCAATAAAACCAGCTAATATGTCCTGTGTTTGCTCAGCAATCCTTTCCTCAAGGACTGTGTTTAAGATCTTCGCGCGTCTTCCAGCCATAAAACTACTAAATGAATTTTGTGATTTCCTGTTTGAAAAATGATTAGCGAGATGTCCTGTGGCTATGTTATCATGGTGCAAAATTAGCATGAGTAAATTTGTCGGTCCTCTCTGGTGGATGGCTGGCTATCCAAGCACATTTCCCATAACGCAAACGTTTGGCTTCAGATGCAAGTAATAATAAGTTCAATTCTGTTACTTTTTTCTCCATGCCGCAGTTCCTGAGGTTCGTATTGATGGCTTTGCCTTCATAAACAATTTTGATTGTCAGTTTTCAGATGGCACGCTCCAATGCTTTTCGTCGAGCTGTCATCGTGCCTGGGAGATTAGGTGCATGAATTATGAATCTGTTACATTTAGGTCTTAGCTGTGCATTCGTCGCGAGGGACTTCTTAACACTGAGTTTTCCATGGAAACTTTTTGATTGCGCCTGAGATTTGCCATGAGTTATGGCTGCTCTGGTTACCGTCAGGGATTTGTGGAAGGATTTGCACTTGTGCCTTTAATCCTGGTCTACAGATACTATAAAATACGGAGCCGCTACGGATTTACTTCATTGAAAATTAAGGTAGCGACTCCAGATCCTACATCGGTGCTGCCCAACCCTGTTCCTGTTGATTTACTGTCTACTGTCCTATAGCTTTAACTCCAACCCTCAAAAGCTTAACCCTTTGAGCCACGAATACATTCTCAAGGAATTAAAAATGTAATTATCCTGAGCTGTTGAAAACCTATCATGTGGCAACTTATTTAAAAGAGTTCCCATGTGAGAGCTCTTTTAAAGAAGTTGCCATATGATAGGTCTTTAACAGCATCTGTCTTTGATATCTTACATTATTGGGCAATTATTGTTGCCCATGGCACTGAAAGGGTTAAACAGGTGCAGATCTCAGTGTTCTTAGGCCAAGTTATGGTTTAAATGATTAAGTACACCGTATGAATGCAGGTCGAAGCTTTTCATTCTAAGTTCAGGTGAAGAATTAAAAAATAAAAAAAACGCGACAAATGAAAGGTATTCGTTGTGAGCTTCTGAAAGCCAGTCCAGTCAGAGCTATCTTTTACTTCTTTTACTGTGTAAAGCTTCACTGAAAGCTTCATATTATGAACTATGCTGACCCTTAAGTACAGGTCTTTGAGGTTAAACAGTGATTGGCAGTTTCTCGATCTTAATGAGATCAAAAGGGGAAAACGCTGACAGCTATTCATTTTTTGCTCGATTGAAATGAAAAATTCAGATGGCTTTGGTGCTCGCACTATAGATCAGGGTTATTAACCTGTGAAACTTGCTTTTGTGCTTTTCATTTTGTTGGCTTTGATCTGAGGCATGCATACCATAATGTCCATTCAATTCATTCAAATCTCTTAATACTACTGGGAACTGAATCAGGACTGCCTCTGAATCTCAGTTTATGCAGTACAGTACCTGACGCATACCAGACATTCTCACTCGGGTTGAACACGCACACATTCCCATTGGAAATAGTTCAGATAATCATTCTAAATCATTACATCAAAGAAGGGCTTTCTTGTGTTTAATTTCGGGTACCCTGGCCTTCCAAGTCAAAAAGAAAATTGTCTCTGTGGATAAATCAGCATTATTTAGCTTAGTTGGAAAATGCGTGAGTTTCAATTAGCTTTTTAAGCTCCTTTCAAATAATTATTTTCGTCCCATCCTGATATGTGAGATTTTTAAAATCCCTGAATAGCTGTTTGACATTGATTACAGAAAGAATTGTTTTTCAAGTAACGTTTGTTGAGAATCTGAAGCGACCTGTAATGCTGTAAATGTTAGCAAAGGTGACATTTCTGCAGCTCGGCCCTCTTGCACTAACTCTGCAGTTTTGCATGCGTTATGACCTGGTGAAAATGAGGCTCTTTGCAGCCTTCGAAATATAGTATTTTATGTTTATTTTCTCTCTCCTCTGCTGGGCAGCAAGATGAGTCACATATCATACTTTGGCGGTAAATTCTGTACAGGGACATTGTGGTTTGGGTGAAGTTTTTGTTTGTTTTCGGTGAAAAACCAAGTATTACTGTGACTGGCTTTGGGATGGTGTCTGGCAGTTGACAGCATCAAAAGAATCTGCCCGTAACCTTGCAGTGCTTCCTCCCCAATGTAATTCGCACCAGATCTGTCCACCTACATCTACTGAAAAATGCCTCCAGATAGGGACTTGTTGTGTTGAACGCAAACAGCGACCCGGTAGTGTTGCCTCTTTATTTATATCTTTAGCTGTCTTGTAGATGCTGATATCTAGACTGATTTCCCTTTCGGCACTTTCTTTCTCTTAAAATTCCGCTTGGTATTTACTTGATGCAATTCGCAATACGTGTATTACAATATTCAAGATTTCAATCGTTACTTTAGCTGTGAACTTGTGATCCCAGTTTTGTGACTATTATTCTAACCTCCTGCTCACAACGATCTGTTTCATTGAATGACCTCACTGTAAAAAAAAAAGTTGTCTCAACTGAAAAAAGTTAGTGTCCAGGCTGCCTTAAAATTTTAAGTTATCTGAATTTCAGATGATAAATTGAGGTAATATTCAACTTATAATCTCAAGTTCAACGAGCTTAAAATTTTAAGGCAGCCTGGACACTAACTTTTTTCCGTTGAGACAACTTTTTTTTTTTTACAGTGCTGCAGTTTTAACCCTAAGAGTGCGAAATGCAGCTATTGTTGCTCAAAGATGTAAGATATCAAAATAAAAAACCGTTGAGAACCTAAAACAAACTTTTAAACAAACTGCCACATGATAGGTTTTCAACAGCGCAAGATAATTAAATTTATATAAATATTTTTTATTATTTCAGTGCTGTGAAGGTTAATAATCTAACAATCATATGTCTGCCAGTGTTTCTTCTCTTGTACTGTCAGGGTGTAAAATCTGTGCAGGAAACTTAAAAAATGACAGAAAGATGAACCAAAATTTGACTTCGATGTTAGTTCATTTTTAGACATTCTATTTCAGACTGTCCTGGGAGTCTTTGCGAGTTTGCCTCTCGGGCTGCGCATTGCAAATGGCTGCCCTTTGACACTGTTCTTCTTGAAGAGCGTCACAGAGCGGCGTTTGAAGTCAGCCGGTGCAAAAGGCCCTCCCACTCTCCCAAAGCTCGGCTTCTCTCTTTGAAACCCCTTTCTGGCGACCAAGGCTCTCCCAGCTGATCATCTGAGATATTGTCATGCTAATTCAGCGCCGACTGGTGCCCGGTTTTAGCTTGGCATTCTCTCTGCCTGCTCTCCCTCTACGGGGCTTTGAGTTTCACCCCCCCCCTCCTACACACGCACACACACACACATCTCCAAGTGCAGTAAGAATTCCCTGCCACACATCTGCACAAATCAATTCTCTGTGTCCAATCTCCCTGCTAAATATTCATCGTAATACAAATAGGCTAATGCATAGCTGTGCCATCTCGTGGTGGGGTGGAAAGGGAATTTTGAGTGTGTGTGTGTGTGTGTGTGCGTGTGTGTGTGTGAGTGTATGTTTGCATGTATTTTCACAAGGGCATGTGTGTGTGTGTCTGCTCGTGTGTTCAAGGTTGTGCCAGTGTTTCTTTACAGTGGTCATATAAAGCGATGTAGTCACCCTCGTATTGGACTGAAAGCACTCTGCTATGCTGTGACCAAGACCTGCATATGATGAATGCTGAGAGGGTCTGTAGAACACAAATCTTCTTTGCAGATTTTCCGTGCTCTGTGCTGTCGTTTATTGTGTGCTTCGTCATTTTCTGCCTTTTACCGAGGAGTATCGAGTGTGCTTGAATAACATTATACTGGTGTGCCTTCGAGAAATGTGTTTGAATGAAAAGCAGGTTCAAATGCATAATACAGACAGCCACCTGCCTGCTCATTTTACCTTCATTAAACTCATGAGTACCCTCTGTAAGGAATAAATAACTGCACTTTCGCCAGCCCGCTTTGTGTGGCGTCCAAAGCATATATGTGCACATTTAAACCATAAACGGGAGCCAGAGAATTCAGAATTTCAGTGGCATCGCACTTCAAATACTCACGAGCGCAAACAATGAACGCGAGCCACATGCTATGTGTCACCCGATGTAATTAACATTTTCCCTTGGCAATCACAATGGAAACATGCTAGTTAATTGGTACTCTCTCAGAATCCGAAAGGAAGGGTTAATGGAAATTTTAATGAGGAATTTGTCTCTGTCTTCCCCAAAACACATTTATGGGTGGGTTGGTGCCTGCGCCCAGCCCCCCTGCTATTTTGCATTAATTAAGAATCAGGCCAACACACTTACACTTTCATTTATTCTGCCTCTCTCCCCCCATCTTCAATATAAATTGTAATTAAATCTAATTTTAGTCGATGGAAGCATGACTGTGTTTGTCACTGCGAGATGACAGTAGGCACGGTTAGCCGTGCACTAGCAGTACCGTTCGTCTCATCCGATAAGGGTGAAGTCGCCGAGGCAGTTGCTGACTGGCCCTCGATTGATTCATCCTGGAGTCTTTGTCTTCTTATAACCTGTAAAAAAGCTGATCATTATTAATTCCGAGATTGATTTAGAATCATTTATACTGTTGTACCATTAATATCATTTCTTGTAGCCTCGTTATTCATGGATGGCTGCTTACGTTTATGATACTTTTTGATTCAGTATTTGCTGAGCTGGTGCATCTGGAAAAGCCTTGGCTTGTGTACAGAACGTTATTGTGCATTCAAGCCACACAGAAGTAGCAAAGAAGATTGGCTCTACGAGAGACTGTATATGATGAAGGTGCTGGCCTGGAACCTTGAGGTTTGGTGCAGCTGTTGGGCCCTTAGTGAGGCCCGTAGACTCATACTTTTTCTGAGGAATAGTAGACCCAGCCTATTGATCTGAACTGTAAGTGAGGCATATTGTACTGACATTGTTCCTCTCTGTCTTGCACACTGGTAATCTAATTCCTTGACTTTCACTCGTGAAAGCACTGGGACTGTTTTAGACTGGAGTTTTAGTCCAGACCTCTGGTCAAAGCTTTAATCCAGACCTATGACCCGAGCTTAAATGCAGACCTGTGACCAGAGCTTTAATCCAGACCTGTGACCAGAGCTTTATTCCAGACCTGTGACCAGAGCTTTAATCCAGACCTACCACCAGAGCTTTAGTCCAGACCAGGGACCAGAGCTTTGGTCCAGATCTGCAAAAACAGCTTTAGTCCAGAGCTATAACAAGAGCTTTAATTTCACACCTTTGATCAGAGTTTTAGTCCAGAGCTGTGACCAGAGCTTTAGTCCAGACCTATGAACAGAGTTTTAGTCCAGACCCATTCCCAGAGCTTTAGTCCAGAGCTGTGACTGGAGCTTTAAATCCACGCCTATCACCAGAGCTTTTATCCAGACCTGTGACCAGAGCTTTAATCCAGACCTATGACCAGAGCTTCAGTCCAGACCTGTGACCAGTGCTATGGTCCAGACCTATGAGCAGAACTTTAGTCCAGAGCTGTGACCAGAGCTTTAAATCCACAGCTGTGACCACAACTTTTGTCCAGACCTATGACCAGAACTTCAATCCAGAGCTGTGAATATTACCACAGCTTTAGTCCAGACCTGTGACCAGAGTCGTGATCCAGACCTCTGGATTCAGACCTGTGACCAGGGCTTTAGTCCAGACCCTTGACCAGAGCTTTAGTCCAGATCTGTGACTGGAGCTTTAAATCCATGCCTATCACCGCAGCTTTAGTCCAGACCTATGACCAGAGTCATGATCCAGACCTCTGACCAGAACTTTCGTCCAGATATGTGACCATAGTTTTAGTTCAGACTTAGGACTAGAGTTTTAATCCAGACCTGTGGCCAGAGCTTTAGTCCGAGCTGTGACTGGAGCTTTAAATCCACACCTGTGACCATAGCTTTAGTCCAGACCAGTGACCAGAGCTTTAGTCCAGACCCAGGACCAGAGCTTTAGTCCAGACCTGTGACCAAAGCTTTAGTAAAGAGCTGTGACTGGATCTTTAAATCCACACCTATCACCACAGCTTTAGTCCAGACCTGTGAACAGTGTCGTGATCCAGACCTCTGACCAGAACTTTCGTCCAGACATGTGACCAGAGTTTCATTCCAGACTTAGAACTAGAGTTTTAATCCAGACTTGTGACTGGAGCTTTAGTCCAGTCCTATGACCAGAGCTTTAGTCCAGACATGTGACCAGTAATTCATTCCAGACTTAGAACTAGAGTTTTACTCCAGACTTGTGACTGGAACTTTTGTCCAGTCCTGTGACCAGAGCTTTAGTCCAGACTTGTGACCAGAGCGTGATCCAGTCCTGTGACCAGAGCTTTAGTCCAAACTTGTCACTAGAGCTTCAGTCATGACTAAGAACTAGAGCTTTACTCAAGACTTGTGACTGGAAATTTTGTCCAGTCCTGTGACCACAGCTTTAGTCCAGAACTCTGACTAAAGTCAGAGACGTTTAAACAGAGTTTTAATCCAGATCTGTGACCACAGCTTTATTACAGAGCTGTGACCCAAGATTCAGTCCAGACCTGTGACCAGAGCTTTAGTCCAGAGCAGTGACAGGAGCTTTTGTCCAGACATGTGACTGGGGTACAGCCGCATCAGGGGAGCCGCTCTCTCTGCCTCTTCCCTCACAGTGGTCTCCCTGAATTCCCTTTTCCCTCTGCATCTGGAGACTACCTGCTGGGCCTGTGTACCCAGACAACCTCCATGACTGACTCCGTGATTGGGGCAGAAGAACATGTGAATCCAGTAAATGTTGGTCTGTCTCCCGCCACTTCCCGTCACCTCCTGATACTTCCTGTCAGATCCTGTCACCTCCTATTACTTCCTGCCGCATTCTGTCACCTCCTGTAACATCCTGCCTCTTCATTATGTCACCTCATGTAACATCATTTCTCCTCCTGTGATGTCCCCCTCACAGCTGTGTTTTTCCTGGACACCTCCTGTCAGCTGGCATGTATTGGATGGGTCCAACGCAGGATCATTTAAAATGACACATGCATACACATTTCTTCCCAGCTTTTTAGACAAACTCTTAACATGTTTCTGCATAAAAACGATTGGTCATAGCAGAAGTTTGTTTTTTTCTTTTTTCAGAGGCTGTTAATTCTCTTTTCTAGATGATTCCAGGCTGTTTTCTGAGCCTGAGGTCACTTTGTGCCCCATTCACAGACTGCTGAAATGACCTTACAATCCAGCATAAAAAAGATATATTTAAAAATACAAAGAAAACAGGGAGACATATCTCTGCCTTCTGCTGTCAGCTTGTGAAATATTGCGAAATATTCCTGGGTGTAACATGGGGAAATATTCATGATGTCTGGTGGGTGATAGACTACTGATGACAGTGCATGGTGATGATGGGCTGCCAGAGGCATCACGAGCAATTAGCCGAACTCTGCTGTGCTGCAGAAGTGACTCAAAAACCTGACTGCATTTTATCATGGAGAACATATAGCCTTTTGATTGCGTCCAATGCTGATTTCCGCTCCGGTAGATTCAGACCTAGCGAAAGCCCATTACCCTTCACAAAGCAGGTATATAAGAACAAAGTCAATTGAACCAGTTTAGAGGAGGGAGAAAAATCAGACCGCGCTTCTCATGCTGCAGAGCAGTGAACTGAATGTAGGTTCATAGATTATTAATTCCATTCACATTGCCCTCTGACAAAACAGCTTGTGCTGGAGCAGCATTTTATGTATATATGTGTGTGTGTGTGTGTGTGTGTGTGTGTGTGTGTGTGTATTATATATATATACATTTTCTCCATAAATACGTATTTGCAATTCTGTCGCGTGTAGTCGATACCTGTCAATACCATCAATCATTCATGCAAGTATGTTTGTATTTTACTGCAGCCCCGGTAGGCCGCACTGGCGTAGATTTTCAGTGTTTTGCGGTACTTGCGATGAAATTTGTCGGTGATTGGCTAAGAGGTCCGCACATCTCCAACTTGAGGCATTGACTAGTTACTGCCTGAATAGAGGCCATAAATAGCCGAGGTCCTTGCTGTCTTACGTGGATCTTCAGTTTCAGCCACTGGCTTGGAGTCTTGACTCAGTCTGATACGCATAAAGTTAATTTGGTGTGATACTTTGCATTTCATTCGGCGCAGCGTTTCGCTTTTTGTTAAGTCCCATTCATTAGCATATTACTCAGTCCGGTAGCGTGGTGTGCTATTTATTCCGATAAGGTAGCATTTTATCCAATCTGAGATAATGGTACTTAATTTACACGTACGTGTTTTAGCAATTGATTCGAAAGGAGAGATTGAGCTGTTTCGCTCCGCACATCCATGCTTCGTCGTCTGACCTTGAGGGAGCGCGAACCGCATGTCAGCCGCGGTAGTTTTTGTAATAAAAAAAAATCTGTTACGTCTGATGCGGGACGGATACCCCGGTGCCTGTAATCGGATCTCAGGATTACAGGGCATTGAAGGAGTGGAGAAAGATTCCATCTCTTCTTGTACGGTACAACAAGTCGGCAATGAAAAGCGAACAAGGAAGCCGTGAAGGCTGTTTATCTGATGCCGCGTCTATTGCTGGGCTCTTAAAGACTCCAACTAGATCGATTGTGATGGAGCCACTCCCCGTAAACCCCAAATCCCTGCGCGTATTGGCAGCAAAGTTGGAGCATCCGCACTAGCAAACACACGCCGTTTGACCTGCGCAATTAGGCATTCAGTCAACGGCTACTTCAGTTGAATAAATAATAATAAACTTAATAGAAATTTGAAGAAATGTTGGAAATGGATGATTTCTTTTTCCATTTCCATAAGAATGTAATTCGTTGCTCTTTCTGATTTCATAAAAGATTGGGGTATGAAGAAAATGTATGAAACCTAATGGAGACAATGGAATAATAAATAAACAAATAATTAGTCCTGTCTTTTGCAGAAGAATAAAACCATTTTCATTTTTAATTGCAAGTTGGTCTCAGCATTTTATAAACATATGCACTGTTATGAACTGCCACCGTTTCTTGCCAGTTATTTTAACTGTAATTTTACATTCAGTTTATAGCGGAGGTTTTGTGTCTGTTTATTGTAAACCACAGTTAAATGCAAACCGCTTACAGTTAACAAGGAGACAATGCGTTAATTTTACTGTTCAATTCATTCAATTTATAACAGTGTGGTTCTATATAAATTTTTAAAGGCTTCTAATTCTCTTGTCTGACCTGAGAGACCACTGTTTTCATGGGACGGGTCTGCAAACGCACGTGACTTTGCATTGGACTGCAGGCGAGCAGCCCCGTAAAACTGGGCCATAATGGTCTCCATGCAGCTGTGCTTCTCATGGAAAATTGAAAAGACTGTCAGCGGCCTTAGTGATGACAAACCGACTAGTGTACTTATGTCGGGGTTATGGTGAGACCCTGCCCACATGATTCATTGTAATGAGTTTTTATGCCTTCGCAGAAAGTATTTTGCACACAATTGGGTCGAATGCCCATCTGGCTGGTCCAGATGTCCGCCAAGTTGGAAAGTGTGAACGTGTCGTGGACCAAGAGCAAAAAGGTTAGCGTTAGCTCTGTCTGGGGTTGAGGGGTCGAGGGTGTGCAGACTTTGGCTGCGCGTGGGGTATAGATAACATCCATCCATCTCAGGGCAGGTGAAACATCGACCATTTGCTGCAGGTAACAGTATCATCAGAAAGGTGGATGCCATAAATGTCCCTGGATAAAGTTTATTTATTGAATATATATTTATTCATTTTGTAATGTCACCCGAGAATGCTGACGCGCGGAGCTTTTTAAAGAGTGCGTAAACATTGAGTGCCAGAAACTTATCCTGACAACAAACACAGACATTCAATTAGACAATAAAATGAGCCCTTAAAGCGTAAAAACTGAACAGCAAAAATGATAAATACTGTATCAGTTGAAGCATATATTTTTTTGGAACTGCACGGTCCTGCTCTACGTCTAGAGATGTCCATTACTGAGTAACTAAGGGAGAGAGGGAACACCATTGGTCGGCCGGCTGAATGGACTTTCCCTATTGGCTGTCGCTGATTTGTTTAGCCACAAGGTGTATTAACACAGATTGTGGTGCTCCGTTAAAACACAACATTTGGCATAGCCATAGTTACACTTCCATCAGTCCAAACCTTTGCTTCACTCCGATACCTGCAGATTTCTGGCCAAATTTATTCCTCTAGGCTGAACGATGTCACAAATCCGTTGCTAAATGCAGTTGTGGAGCTCTAGTTTTAAAACACTGGGGATGTTGTCAGTCTGGGGTCGATGCACAGGCTTTGCAAAAAAAAATGAAGGATGTCAACCGTAGGTTGAACTTGCCAAAAGGGTTGTGTTTTTTTCGGCGAGAACCATGAAAAAAAGGTCAAAGCCGATCGCCACCAAAAACTAATCAGCCGAGCGCCTGACCATATACTACATTCACACCAAGTTTGAAGTTGATCCGATTAAATCTACTCAAAAAATAACGGCTTTGTCAAACCGTCAAATTGACCAAAAATTGACCTTGACCTTGACCTTGACCTTGACCTTGACCTTGACCTTGATGGAGTCCCCCGAATAATAGGAATCGTGATGAGTCATTGTTAGGTAATGGTACAAAAGATCTCAAGGAGCAGGCATCACGCAGAGCAGGGAAAATTGTTCAAGAAAAATGTCCGGTAAAAAATTTTGACTGATCTGGAAAGCGGTCATCAAGGGTTTTCATATGAGGTATTACTCGACAAAAAAAAAGGGTTTTGTCAACCCCTCAAATCTATCAAAAATTGACCTTGACCTTTGACCTTGACCTTGATGGAGTCCCCCGAATGATGGGAATGGTGATGAGTCATTGGTTGGCAGCTGCACAAGAGATTACAAGGAGCAAGCAACGTGCACAGCAGAGAAAAGGTCAAGAAAAATGATTACAGATAAAAAAACAAACAAACAATAAATAAACAAACATTCTGACCAACACCAACATATCTTGCAAAAAGCTCTGCTTTTGGCAAGATAAAAATTGTGATTTAAGCAATCTTCTGAGGACCACACAGGTCATTTCCCACAGTACACATTACATCCGTGAAACTATATTGAAGGTGATGCTTGGGTTCCATAATAGCAGCATATTGAAAACATCCTGAGATCTAAAAAGCATCCACTTATTCAGACTGGCATTCTAAATATCCAATCTAGAGCTGTGCACATTGCATTTTATCATGGGAACTTTATACCCAGTGTGAAGGAAAGTTTCGCTTTGCTTGAATGAGTTCAATGGCAGCTCTTCTGGTTCCTTTTAATGTCTACAGTTAGTCTTGCTCAGCAAATGGTATTTTACAAAGCGGCGAGTGTTTCAATAACATTAGAGAGCATGTCGAGCATTTGCACCACAGAGGGGAGTTTTGTTCCATTTGATGTTTCAATACGGGGCCAGATTCTTGTCAAATGGAGTGTCGTTTGCTGTGTAATCTCTTTGTGTAAACTGCCAGCCAAAGAAAAGAAAAGTCTTTTATTAAGATTAAGAATTTTCTTACTTCATCCACAAAGATTTTGAGTGAGCTGAGTTCTGCTGAACATGTGGAAATGACGCTTTGCTTCGGCCTTCTTGCAAAGTGTTTTATTTTCTTTTCATCCTGCGTCCACTTTTGGTTTGCAGTCCATTTGAGGATGTCCAGACCTCCTCTATGCAATTCAGTGCTTTGTGCGATTCAGTGTTTTGTGGCAGCCAATTTTCCGGGAATTGAGCTGAGAAAAATGTAACTCAAAGAAATATTTCCAACAAGAATGCTAGATTCGCGGCACCACTATGGTATTATCTGGCTGAACCACATTGGCTATTGTGAAGTAGAAGTGAGGAGTTTATTTGTCTAAGATGGTGATGTCTATTTCTCTGTCATGTCTCGGATCTGTCGACAGAAGCATGCCGAAAGGCTTTTACATAGGCGGCGTGGATTTAGGCTGGAATCATGGCACGGGGAATGAACTGCTCCCTCGTAGCCCGAAGGCTGTGGGTTCGAGTTCAACCGGGGGCCTTTCTGCGTGGAATTTGCATGTTCTCCTCATGTTTGCGTGAGTTTTCTCTGGGTAATCTGGCGTCCTACCGCAGTCTAAAGACATGCATGTCAGGCTAATTAGTAACACTAAATTTTCCACAGACATAAGTTTGAGTGGGCACTGTGTGATCCCCGTGAATAGTTAGAGTACTCTTGAGGTTGTGCTTCTGTCGCTCGTCCATTGTATGCTGGGATAGGCTCCAGTGACCCTGAACAGTTAGCAGGTTTAACAGTTGGATATGGGTGCATATGGACTTTATGGGCTGTGCTCTGCTAGTTGAATGACCTCCACCGTTGCAAATATGGCAACTGGGTAGACTCACACACTCAGTGAAGGTGCTCCTTGTGGCTGAAGAGTGACTGCCTCTGCCCCCAGTCGAAAACAGCCATGTCAGTACCAAACATGGCCCGCAGCCTGGTGAGAGAAGTGCATAATAGGCTGTTCAGGGATATGGGGAAGACATGGCCACTTTGGGTTAGCATCGTTCATTGGCCATCAAGATACTCATTGATTGATTTCTGTGCAAGTTCAAATGTGGTGAATTAATACAAAGTGTCAAAAGGCTAATTTGTGGAACTACTTCATTGGTGTGCAGTAATCAGAAATAATGCACACCCTTCCTTCAACCAATCTCAAAGAATATAGTATGTTCAGACTTGAACTCAGTAAGATTAAAACTGAAATAATGCAGCACTTCTTGGGCCAGTCGCTGACACTGTAGCATCATTTTCTGTGCAATGCAAGTCTAAATGGTTTCCACAAATGAGTATGTGGACAGTGCTGAAGATTAAAGCTGCTTCCTGTAATGTCATATCCTAGTGAGAGCATGTCATTATCTATGCAATCATTCACTGAACTGAAAATGGCAGAGTAGGCCAGTGCTTTTCAAAATTTTGTTGTTCATCAGAAACAGCTCATGAATCCAAAATACTGTGGCCTGATTCTGGTGCTGTGTTTGAAGTTTTTTTATTTATTTATTTATTTTTTCGTTTGTTTTTTTCCCCCCACCAGAGTAATAGGGAAAATTACTTTGCATGCTCTTGCCTGGTTGTGAAGTATTTGCTCACATTTTCTGTATAAATGCTTTATTAATCATATAGGCATGACATAATGGCTTTATAAATCATTATTAAGTTAATTTTATGCTGCATAAGACGTGACGTGATGTCTTATTTAACCTCATGTCCCGCACCAAAAACATCACCTGGCTAAACGCTGAGTGTTATAAGGGGTGATGTAAAACATGCCCTGTGTAGGGTGGATGGTACAATCTAAAACAGCTACCATCCACAGCAGGAACTTTGGAATAAACAGAATCTAAAACAGCTAACATCCACAACAGGAACTTTGGAATAAACAGAATCTAAAACAGCCACCATCCACAACAGGAACATTGTTGGAAGCAGAATCTAAAACAGCTACCATCCACAACAGGAACTTTGTTGTAAACAGAATCTAAAACAGCCACCATCCACAACAGGAACTTTGTTGTAAACAGAATCTAAAACAGCTACCATCCACAACAGGAACTTTGTAATAAACAGAATCTAAAACAGCTACCATCCACAACAGGAACTTTGATGTAAACAGAATCTAAAACAGCTACCATCCACAACAGGAACTTTGTAATAAAAATCCAGTCTCGGAGCATACGGACTCGACAGTAAAAACGTCCTCACATGGTCGGATGAACAAAAGTTGCGTTGAAAAGACAAGTGTAATCATGGCCTATATGGCAGAATATACGAGACAGTGATTTTTAACTTCTTTTTGCAAAAATCCTACATAAATTCATAATTTTTGCGACATTTGTGTATTCTCTCCCTTCTGAAGTACAGGCTGTTATGAGTGGGCAGCCCCTCTATGATAATGAGCTCTGCTCTGATTGGCTGGAAAACAGAGCTAAATGTGAAAAAAGTAACATTGGGGCTACAGGTGGGGAAGTCTATAAAGGCTGTGCACGGTTATAAACTGGCATTTTTTTTTTTGCCTGTGAATTGCACCTTTTTCCCAGTTATTTTAACTGTGATTTTACAATAAGTTTACAACAGAGTTCTGTGTATGTTAAGTGTAAATCACAGTTAAATGCACACAGGACTTCACTTACTGTTTCAATAACCAGGAAACAATGCGCTAATTTAATTGTTAAATTCAGTCAGTTGATACCAGTGTAGAAGGGACCAGGGCACGCAGATGGAACTGGTTGGATGGAGCAGGGCTGTGGAATTGGTTCAACAATGCAAAATAGGTTTGTTTGTGATGTAGAAAACAGCAGGAATTTCAAACTGTCTATTTAAAACAGTGAGACAGCTGCACAGGTGGACTGAATGGGTAACCTGACTCTCCATGATATGGGCCCTTGAAGTGACTACTGCTTGTTTCTTAAGCGGCCGAAGATGTTGAATTGATGTCTTGGAAAATTATAGAAAAGGTCAAAACTGAGTAATTTTAATGTGAGCAGTCAGGACAACAGTGAATCTTATTTTCTTTCTAGCTTCACATAGCCTGGCTGTGTAGTGTGCTGTCTTTCAGGGAGCAGGTAGCTTAGCTTTGTTGTCTAGCCCTGTGTGGTTTAATTGTGTGGCCATTCTCTGTTTGGCTGACTCGATTGCCTACTACATCGTACAATCCTGCTCAGGTTACTTAGCGTTATAGCACTGGCATAGCTCAGGCCTACCCCTGTCTTTTTTAATGTAGTTATTCTCCATTTATTTTGTTGCCTGCATTCATCAGTCAAGAAAGACACTCCGAGGGCTCACTTAATGCTGGCGGTCTGCTGTTTTTGTATTTTTCCTGGGCGGTAAAGTAGAGATGTCAGTTTATTGGCATGCACTATTCATCGAGGAGCCCATTTGCCTGAGCTCTCCAAAATCAACAGCAGAGGTTGAAATTGGCACAGGGAATTTCAATTAAGAGAAAAAAATGTGATATTCTGGCTGAAGTAGTGAAAAATAAAAATTCAGAAAGTTGTTGTCCGTTGTTCGTGGAACTCAAAATAAAGAAATAAATTGACTTTCTGTGGGCTTTTCTCAATTATAAGTGAAGTATGAATGTTCTGTTCGGCTATTCACTTCAACTGAACAATGGATAAATATTCATTCAATATTATTCTTGAGGTGAATATAATGTAGGTCTGTGAAACAGCTTTAAAAAGCCCAGGATTTATAAAATCCAAGATGATTCTTTTTTTGTTTTCCTATTTTACGTTGCTGCTGATAAAATGCCCATTTGAGAGGTTAAATATGAAGTAAAAAATTTATCTTCCACAAAATGCTTGTATTTCCTTGAAAACAGTTGATACAGATAATACAGCCTTGACAGAGCCTGCCTGGGATTACCTGGAGAAAGACACAAGTGAGACTGAAAGCCTGTAGATGAACTGTGGCATGTTCTCCGAAATGCTCTGAACTACCAAAATGCTAGTTATCTTGAAAAACTCTTTATACATAGTACATTTATGGTATATTTTTGAATATTCAGAAGGCCTTTAATTTAATGAATTTGGGGAGCATCTTTGCCTCAAGGAATAGTTTTAATGTGCCTAAAAGTTTGGTGCAGTGCTGTAATTATCTTTCTTGCAGACACTGCACGGCTGAAAATCTTGTGCTCACAGGTGTCAGTGTGAGGACGAGGGGTGTCATGGAGTGGGGTGGGGGGGGGGGGGTCGTAAAAATCTGATTTGCCTCATCAGTGTCCCCCTCATGTCAACCTCCTTTGTGGCCACACCTTAAAAATAAGAACTCCTGCTTCTTGCGATGCATTGCATCACGTTGAGTAGCATTCATTACGCTGTGTCATTGATAGCCAGCGTGGATAGACTAGTGAGCTGAGCACTTCAGCTTTCAGTGCAACAATGCAGCTGCCGATTCTAATTGAGTGATAGGACTCCTCCTCTGTCAATCTCAATGCTGTATGGCTGCCAAGTTTGTCTACCAGAGCAATCTTTAAGCAATGGACTTGACAGTAAATCTCCATTATGCTCAATACACTCAGAGGTCATTACAGGTTTTCAACACCTTTGAATAGTTGCTTGTATATTCCATTATAATTTGATAGTGGTACAGATAGAGTACAACAATGACTATCTTTTAAATATAGTGAGGCTGGGTCTATCAGAATCTATGGGCCACCTTGGTTGGAGAATGGAGATATTGTACAAACTATGTTAAATCACAAAAATACCAGACTCCTTTTGTAAAAGGCCTTGTTGTCTGTGCATAACAGTGGGTTTAAAATATTTAAAATAGGCTAACCTCTAGCAGGGTATGACTCTCGCCTAACTGTCTGGGAGCCCGAAAATCAATGTTGCGTAAAAAAATCATACTCAGAACCAATCCTGTTCATATTAGCATTCTTCTGCTGTATATAGAATGCATCGACCTCGATTGGACAATGCATGCTACACTGTGGTCTCTGTAATATTTGGGACAAAGAGCTGCATTTGTTTCGGTGGTACATTATATTTATTTTTTTTTTTTTTCTTATTTGCATCAACCACATGGTTGAAGTACACGTTATTAGCTTATATTTATGGGTATATTATGCGTCAATTTTGTTTTCTCATTACATTACATTACGTTACAATATGTCCTATACATCGCCCCTCCTGTTTCCATGCTTAATTATATTTTGTACTTGTTACTGTTATATTAATCAAAGCATACTTATGTACTTTATTGTCGATTCAGCAATGAGCGCTTGCGATCCATGACGCAAAATATGCCCTTGGAGATCTCTGTCTTCTCTGTTGACGCTCAAGCTGGCCTGTACAGCATTTATATTTATTTACTGCTACTTCCTGTTTTTATTAGATGAAAATTTTGGTTGGAATGGAATGAGTACTGACACACAAGGCTGGATTATACACCGGGCCAGTGGGGCCAGTGTCCTGGGGCCTCGGACTCCCAGGGGACCTCCATGCCTCAGGCCACGCGTGATGTGAGTCTGAAGACTTCTATGGGAAGATGAACGCCATGGTCCTCAGTACACAATACATCAACTGACTTATAGCCACTTATAGCAAGAGTTAACCACTGGGGGCCCTAATTCACAGTCTTGGCAATGTCAGGCCCCTGGGCTCCTTGGTGCTTACACTGTGAGTCCTTCTGGACCCCTGGTGCTTAGAACTTGAGCTGACCCCAAGGGCCCCTGGTGCTTCAGCACTTACAATGTTAGGGCCCTAAGGGCCCCTCCAGTTTGGGGTTTTCCATTGCGGGTGATGGGGGAACTCAAGTATGAGGCAAGACCTTATATCAGATTGTCTCTTCCCCCGGGCCGTCATGAAACCTGTCTCCATTACAAGTGGAACCCCAGAAGGACCCACCAAATTGTGGAGAGAGTGTGAGTGGCTAGTTGGCTAACATGCTAGCACTTGCATTAAAAATTAATTTAAGCCCTTAATGTACAGTCAGTGTTCCCCTATGGTTACATAGCACTTCAAATTTTTTAAACTTTGCCAGTGACAAACTGCCAGGGTGAGCGGACATTTTCCCTTTTTCGACAGAATAAAAAGTGAGTTGCGGAGTGGTATACATGTGCCAAACACGTCTCCGCTCTTTATCACTTTGGTCAATAGAGTCAGACCTTGTCAGAAAGCTAGCTTTTGATGAGATAACTGATCATTTTCCTAGGAGGAGAGTAAGAAAGGTGTCATTATAGGCAGGGGTGGACTGGTCATCTGCCATACCACTTGGTGGGCTGATAGATTTTAATGTAATTAAGGATCCAAGCAGTGATCGCTGGTGGTGGGCTGCTTGGCCCACAATGCCTGGGCTAATTCTTTTTGCTTCAATTCAGCCCTCACCATGAGAAAGTATATTTGTGTGTTAGGGGGTAGGGTGGGGTCGTCAGGCCAGGGTGGGGTGTGGGTGGGCCTCAAATATACATGTGCCCCAGGCCTTTGGCCAAATAGAAATAATAAAGAAATGCAAAATAAAGTAAGAAGTGTTTGTAAAGTCACTGTTTTTTCCCTCTATGTTTTAAGCGTTGCCTGTGAAATGTTTTTTTATTTGGTAAGAGGCTGAATTCCCTTACCAGATAAACTGTTAATATCACTTGTGGCAGAGTCTTTCCGTGTCTGTGACTCCCTCTGCATCTTGTTGCGTAAAGACCGGGCCCTGAAATGACGAGCACATTCCCTGGCTCAGTCATTAGCGGACTGTGGGCTGAACATCCACGGTGTCATCTCGTACGTATAGGCCAAGTCATTTCTGCCAAGCTCCCTGCGCTCGCTAGCTGCATTAGCGCTTTACGATCAGTGCCAGCCACCCACCGGCTACAGTCTACTGTTAGATAATTATACTCCTCCACCTGCGCTGATAAGGCAGCGTATCCATCAGTTTTCTGTGCCATTCCTTCCCACAGTTCTGTACCAGAGTTTTTGTTCCCCTGCGCTAAAGATATCCTCACTCTTTGAAACGTATAGAGTGGAAACAAAGAAATTGGAGAGAAAGAAACAGAGTGCAAACAGATACCTGCAACAAAAAAATGCGCGTCATCGATTACTCCCGCTGTATAAGAGCTCTCCGGAGTACGGTACCTATATCAAAGCGACCACGAGAAGCACCGTTTAGAGAAAGTAGTGCTGCTAACAGATGTGAGTTTTAAGTAATGAAATAGCTTTAAATAGGTTTCTCATGAAAAGCGATAGCAGGAAAGACTTGAGGGCTGAAAGTGAATGCAGCAGAGAAGCTAATGGAGGTTAACCTGCAGTCGGGAGGATTACTAGGAGATGGACAATGCTCTGAGCGATCAGAAAGCATGCAGGTGTGCAGTGAATAGACTTGTAATGCACTCATTGATGAGCATGTTTTATGAAATTTCCTTCATGTTGGTACCAGTTAGTGCACTGGTTTTCCAAAGCACTTTCAGGGTTTTTGTACTTTTTTATGTACCCACAATCTTCGCCATAGTTCCCACAAAAGAGCGGGAGCGGGAGTGGGGTGGGCTTTTGGTGTCAAAAAATTGGGATCATTTGGTGGTGGTTTTTTTTCGCAAATATGAAAGAAAGGGAGATATTTGAAGAAATTAAAAAAAAAAAAAGTTGCTATGTTTGGGACATTTATGTACATCCTGTTGTGATGTACAGCTTTACAACTATAGCTAATTCGTTAGTACGTCAAGTTATACTTAGGTCCCACACCGACACTGTTTCATTACTTTACCTGTGACAACCAAGAAATGCATCTACACTACACCTCTTCAGTTCTGCTTGTATCTTTGTCCAGCACTGGTTCATTACATCAGCTTTACTACCTCACAAATACATCAGAGCGTCATTATGTCAGTACTTCACCAAGAGGACTTCACTACTGCAGTTTTCTGCCAGCAAACATTTTCACCATGGCAGTTTATATGAGATCTAACGGCTAATATAACACCCGCTTCTTTACGGAATGCTCTGGATACAGGCTTGTATTGCCAAATTAGCTCATGCTGTTCCTGTCCTTTTAGACTGGTAATAGCTGTCTCGTGAAGTGTGGTCAGAAAGCAGCACTTAGCTAATAATTGCTCTCTAGACCATTCTTTGACAAAGTTTAAAAAAAAAAAAAAACACCATAGATTAAGAAATAATTAATGTAAACTGATATCAGGACAATTTTTTTCACTCAGGTCATGTCGTTGGGGCAGAAACTCTGGGCATTTTGAATACTAGGCCTGATATACAACTGGCACTACTAGCACCCAAAAGCAGAGAAAGTGCACCTTTTTCTGAGAAATTCCTCCAAAAACTGTAAAATACACCGAGATTTACTGAAGATTTGAGGCCAACTCAGTTAACCTTGATAAAATTTTTCTGAAGTTTACCGAGTTGGCCTCAAATCTTCAGTAAACCTTGGTGTATTCTAAGTTTTTGAAGGAATTTCTCCGAAAAAAGGTGCACTTTCTCGGTTTTTAGGTACTAGTAGTGTGGACCCTGTCTTGTTGCTAGGTGGTCTGAAAAGTGTTAGCCACTCTAAACTGGTAGGAAACTGGGAAATGTTGGGTGGGATTGTCATGGTTTGGTCCCGCCGGCAGAAGGCAATAAACCGGCGGGCACTGGGACCATGTACCCGAACCAAACGAAAGGGACCCAAATGCACAGGCTGAGTAAAAATATAAATAAACATTTAATTTAAAACAAAAACAGAGAGGAGAACAGCGGCTACAAACAGGGCTCCATTAAACACAGGGTAAAAACAGAATGCAGCTGCACTGCCGTCCTTATATACTCTTAACAGCACCTCCACCTCAACAAACACCAGATGTGGCTTGTTGAGGTGGAGGTGCAGACAGCAGGAGGGGGGAGGGCCTGCAGGGCAGGACCATCACAGGGATGGCTTGTTCTGGCCAGTTGTATTTGATGTTTGAATTCTGCATTTTAGCTGCTAAATGGGCCTCTATTAGCGTCAGGCGACTGCCACGTCACATGCAGCAAATGACACTGCGGACCTCAAAGGTAGAGTCCTGATCGACATCTGCAAACATTAAACACGGATTTAATCTGTTTACATTTTAATTTACCCTCTATTGATCATGTGATTAGGGCTGTGCATATCCAGTCTAACCGTGTCTTACTCTGCTTGACCCTCTATCATATGATCAGGGCTGTACAGTATAAATAGTACCTGGCATTAATCATGTGATCAGGGCCGTATATTATACTCAATCTGTGTCCAACACGTTCGCTCTTGGTTCCGAGTCAGTCTTTTCATTGTGCCAGCACTCTCATCAATAAATGATGAACTTTTTATTATTCTTCTTTAAGAACAAATTTCCCACTGGTACCATGAAGTACAATGATATTACATTTCGGTACTATTTGAAGGGCCTGTTCCAAACAATGTCCTCATGGAACTTTCTGTTCCTGTGAGGTCCCACCCCTCCAAGCCATCCAGTGTGGCAATTTTTTTTAAGCTTTTCTCACTGTTTGTGTGCCTCATCCTGTATTTATTTATTTATTATATTTATTTATTTATTATTTTGTATTTTTCCCCAAAAAATACTTCTTAAATGAATTTTGGTACGTACGTATATTGTTTCTAAATGGGACAAACAATTGTCTGCAAGCCAAAGCTGAGGGCAGATGCTTTTGTATAAGGGGTCTATAGTGCAGCTATACTGGCTGTTAAATTAAACTTGAATCTCCAGTGAAGGGTATGTTATGAACCTCGTGTATTCACCCTACTTTGTCTGTAGAGATTTCTGTCTATTTCAGTGCAGTTTTATCATATTCATGACGGCATGCCTCTCGCCTCCAAGTTATTGAGCCAGATGCCCAGGCGGTACAGAACATGCTGGATGAGTCATTATTAGATTATATTAATATCACATAAAAGCCTGATCAGAGGCAGTAATTCCACGAGAAAGCCTTATTGATAATCTGGATACGGTCTGTGCTTCTTGGCTCGAATGATATTTGAATTGCGAATTTCTGGTTCGCCGCGAGCTGCCCTTTTGGAAGTAATATTAGGCTAATAAGTACGTCATTTTGCCTTGACAAGACTGTTTGACGAGATGGTGGTGAGAGCACATGTTTACAGCGGAGCTTAATTCGCTCCAATGTGAGATACTGGACTAATTGTGTACATCCGTTTTCGTGTCCCTCTGCGGATAGTTTTTGCAGTGCGCTGATTTACTCATTTAATTTTGTGCTTTGTTCACGCGCCTCCATTGGTTGACGCTGTGTGATCACTGGGGTCGGGAAAGACGGGGCTGCTCCGGTTAAATGCCATTAGATAATGGAATCTGATGTCTCCGGAGTCAAGAGCTAATTGGCTTTTAAAGCAAGGTATTAGCTAACAGTCTGCCTGTATATTCCAGTGAAAGGTTATAGATGTGCGGTCTCATCCAAAGATTTTTCACGATCATGCTATGAAACACGGAATAATTTACCAAGTGCCGATAAATTAATAAATCCAATGGTGGCAAAGGTGCGTAGACTACCAGACTAAATGAGAAGTTAATTTGCAGCAATGGGGAACAGAGCAGAAGAGCTGTATGAAACGAAGACTTACGATTACTCATTTATGCCTTGCACTAACAAAGTTGGATGCTATGGTCAGTGCTAAATATAAACAACCACGATTCCGAAAAAGACAGAGCATAATGGGAAATGTAACTTTATTTACAATATTAACAGATTATTTGATGTTCGATGTAGTTTAATTGCTGATTGAAAATATGCATTGTTATGACTGAAGCAGTGTTCAAAAAAGTCACAGTTTCCTGTTTACCTCTGTGTAACATCACCATATCTTTTACTCATACTCAAGCATGTGGACACTTAGGACATCAGTTGGTCAAGTCTAGCAAGTGGATTTTTCCCCCTTTCCTGCATGATATACTGTAGGTCTGAAGCTGTGCCATTCTACAGTTCCTCTGTTGGCAAATGTTTCACTTCATAATGGTGCCATACATTCATAATCAGCAACAGATCAGGAGTGCGAGGGGGCAGTGTACCACTCACATTCTGCTTACACAGCCATGCGCTTGTAGTCCGGGCAGAATGTGGTTGGGGCATTGTCTTGCAGGAAAAGTCCGTCTGCCCTGTCTTGTGTGCCACAGTTTCAGGTGATTTCATGGTTTCTGGGTTTCAAAACATTACTTCCGATCTCGTTTGCTTTTTTCGCCTTACTGTTTTATCTTTACTAACAATACTAACAGTTTATTATATTAGATTAATCACTAACACTGACTAATATTGGGTAACACTTTATATTGAGTACACATTATTAAGCATTAGTTAAGCATTAATAAATTTAAAGTTTGAAAATGCGATAATTAAGCATGTTATTGATGAGCTTACTAATGAAGAGAAATAAATAACTGATTATAAGCTACTTACCAACGAGTATTCATGTTAAAAACATGATTTATAAATTATGAATTCAGTATTTACCGATCCATAACTAACATTCTTATTAATGATGAGTTGAGTAAGACATTTACAACTGTTTATAAACTACATACTAATGAGTATTAAGATGACAACAATGCTTTATACATGATTAATTCAGTTTTTAGCAATGCTTAACTAACACTTAGTAATGTGTACTCATTATAAAGTGTTACCTAATATGGTTTATATTAATATTTTAATACAAAGTACTAACTTACTAACAAGCATTAGAGATTGTATAGCTGCACATTACTAATTGACTAACGAGCTCTCAGCTCTCGCTCTGCTCCAGTCTCCGCCCCTTGCCTTCACTCAATTTACTTTGCTGTGTTTCAGCGGATTCTCTGCACCTTGTTAATCACTGTTCTGCACTCTCAGAAATATAGGTACAGCAGGAGTCCATTTCTGTTCCCCAAGGTACATTCAGCACTTATGTACCCTTTAGGGCTAATTATAGGACCTCAAGGTACCTGTATGAACCTTTTTAGGGTCTAAAAGGTACTTATATGTTCCAAAACAAATAAAAACCCACTTCTTAGGTACAACAACAGTACCTTTGAGGGTACTGCCCCAGTGACAATCCTTGGTTGTCACTGGGGCAGTACTCTCAAAGGTACTGCTGTTGTACTTTAGAAGTGGGATTTTATTTGTTTTGGAACATAAAAGTACCTTTTACTCCTATTACCCCTGTACCCCAATTTCTGAGAGTGTGCCTCTCACTCTGTGCACTTTAGAACACCCTAACCGGAGCCGTTGGTTTCTCATAGGCTGTCTGTGTAATCCCTGTCCGTGTTTTGGCTTTCGCCAATTTCATGTGGTTAGGTACTTCCTCTTGTTCTTTCCTTTGTTGATTAGTTTGATCCAGCTCACCTGTTCCCTGCACAGCATGTGACTTCCCTTCTGTCTATTTAGAGTCCTCACTGTGGTTCTGATGATTATTTTCAATTGTGCAGAGAGCTTTCTATGCCAATTGTGATTTGTGGCTTCTTCAACTCCTTTCTGTACGTCCAGGACATTGCCTAGCCTTGTTTGTTTGATACTTTGGATTTCCATACCCCTGCCTGTTTGACTATGATTCCTCCGACTGACGCCTGGTGTGTGACCATTGGCTGTTTTTGGATTTTTGCCTTAAGTTTATGTTGATTTTGATTTTGACCCCCGCCTGTCCCTCGAATACTGTTGATTATTCCTCTAACTCTGTGCCTTTTGGTCTTGACTTGGAACGAATAAAGTTTTACGAAGATTGGCATTTCGATTCTCGCATGTGGTTCCTGAATTGTACCTCACAGTCAGAGATGTTTGAGGGATCGGAGATCATGCGCGCTTAGGAGTGGCTTACGGCCTTGCCCTTTATGCATTGAGATTTGACTTGATTCCTTCCAGCCTGTTGTGGCGTGTGTGAGGTCCTTTATTATTACCCGACAGCACCCAAGGCTGACGGGGTATTGCTATCCTTCGTGCGGTTGGGCGTGTGGCGGGCGGGCGAGCGGGCGTCTCCAAAAACTTCGACATTGGGCTGAGGGGTATTCCATCCATTGCACGCCTATTTTTAATTTTTTTTTAACATTGCTCAAGTGGCCTCCTAATGACCACTGAGTGAGAACCAATTTACCTAACCCTACAACAAGGGAAGTATATGATATCATTATGAGTGTATGTGGTTGCAGAGATTTCATTTTTTTCCATGAAAATATCTCTCTGATAATTGTTCCTGCGTCAAACAGCAGTATCCCCATGTTTTTGAGAGAGGGAGTGTGAAAAAAAGAATGACAAATCAAATGTGAGAAAGAAATTAGAGATGACATAGTGACTGTGAGTATAGAGAGACAGAGAGGTGGTGGGGGGTGGTCGTCAGAAGTCAGTCGGTATTTGTCAAGAAAAACGTTATTAGAGACACTGAATATAGGATTAAAGTTGTAAACCTTGTGAACACCGCCATCTAGTGGTGCTCTCTTAAAACTTTCTCGTCGAACTCGATTTGATATCCGATAGAGTGCATTGAAATGAAACTGGATTTGTGCAACTGTGAATTTTTATGTCGTGAGATGTCAATGTGCAATAATGACCTGATCCTGGTGTTTTGGCGAAATGCATTTAGTTCTGAATTCTGACGTATTATAAGCACAGTATTCAAATAAAGTCTAAGTAACAGATGGTGTTAAAAATGCATTTAAAAGAATTTATGCCACACGCAGTAATCTTTACGGAGGACAACACCTGGCACTTCAAAATGTCAAGCCACAAAGGTCACTGTGAACAATCCCTTTGGTTTCATTACCTTTTAAATAATTGGTAAGGTAAAATTGGCTTCTGTCTGAATACTGTTTTTTCATGAAATATTAAAGGTCTACTAGTCTAGGCAACATCAGAATAAGACAAGAAAGATTTAAACAAGGTTATACATGCTTTCTCTTTCTGCTGTTGAGAGTGGGCTGCATATTTCAGAATGGGGATGGATAAACAGAGAGGTGGCCCTAGAGAGGGATCCTGTCCTCTGTTCATCGGTTTCTGAGATCTACTAAAGGTTCCGCGGAGGGCGAACTTCATCAGCGACACAATGCTGTCTGTTAGCTGGCAAACAAATGATGCCATAACTGGTCATGCAGCGCATTTCCCAATTTTTTTGCTACGCCGCTGGAAATGTCTGTCTTATTGCCTGTTTAACCACAGGAGGAGATGCGCCATCTTACTGAAGTTGCAGATATCAGCTTGTATTAGGATGGTGTTTGATAAAAGACTGACATTTTCAAGTTTTACGATGAGACAAAGTATATCAGTCCATTGCCAGTTTGTTTTGGCCAAGGTGAGCAATTAAGATATTAGTGTTTGAGTTAGAGCTGTAGGGTAGCCTGGGGCAAAATGGGGTATCGGGGAAAAATGGGTTTGGTCAGAATGCCTCCTTGAAAGTCTTCGAGTGACCTCAGCCTGCATTGGCTTTGAGAGATCACTTGATCACTGCATTTCTTCCCAGTGCACATGTTGATTGTTGAACTCGCCTGGGAGAGGAAAATATCAAAATACGTCCATTTTCATGCTATTTTTCACTTGTACTTTTCGCGAGACAGTTTTTTTTTTGTAGAATAGACACCGATATAAAGGTGAGGTTCTGTTGGAGTAGTTTGCTACAGGCTATGGGAACGCCTTGTTGGTCTTGACCTAAGTTTGCCTTGCTTTTCTGTATAGTGTACTCTGTGTATGATGTGGGGTAATATGGGGTGGGTGTTGAGGGGCATAAGGGTTCTCCATTATGCTCCAAGTGTGTTATTTTGTAATGTCACAGATACTTTTGTGTCAAACGGCTGTCAAGACCGAGAGGGAAAACAGCTGTACTCATATGTGCACCTTACAAAAAAGAACTGCTGGAAATGAAAGAAAAGAAAAGTGCTCCAAAAGTGAAACGTTGCAAAAAATGAGAAAGGAAAGGAAAGTTCAGATGCACGGAAGGATACTGAATGTCTCTGTTGTGAAGATTTTTATTCGGTCAGTCATGAAAGTTGCGTTGCCTGCAGCAAATGCAGCAGATGGGCGCACAACTTTTCAGCTGGACTGGATGAAAGCAACAGAAACCCAGTATTCAGCGTGAACTGTGTGAAGACTGAAAATGGAATTAGATGTTGTTTTCTGATCATTTTTTGGACTTGCCACAATAGTTTGCTGGTTACCCAATTTGCCCCAGGAGCCACCCCGTTTTGCCCCTTGCATGGGGTAAAACGGGGTTGCGAGCCTTTTTTTTTTTTTGTCAATCTTGAATAAAAACCTGAACTTGAAATTTATGAATTTCTTGCTTTGTCATATTGTTCTCTATGGGCAAACCTTTAATGTTTATACAAGCTTGAGTCCCTTGAATGAATTATATGGATGTGGGGAACGATCTGTCTTAAGTACCCCATTTTGCCCCAGTTTCCCTATACTTGAGTTGGCTGTTAGTTTTCTCTGCGCATTCGATCGTTTTTACCATCGGGTAATGTTTTTTTTTTTTTTTTTTGCTGCTGCTTTTCTTCGTCATTAGCGACAGACTCTAATGCGCGCGGTGTTTTTAATCAGATGGCAGGGTTTTGGGAGTTGGACGGCGAGTTCTGTCTGTCTCTCTTCGCGATAGGGTTGTGAGCAGGCAAACGCACACCTTGTTATCCGCGGCCGCTCATCAATTCGCTGTGAAATTGCATGGAGCCGTTGCCTTGGCAACCGCATCGGTGCTCGTCGTGCAGGACCGGCACGCAGTAGCACTAATGCTGTTTCTGGGGCGCTGAGTGCTTGAAAACAACCTGGCAGCACAAGCCCAAACACTGCATTACACTTCACAATTAACTTTCCATCCAGGGTCGCTTACCAGAATTGTGTATGATTATAAGCTCGTGAGAAAAAAAAAAACATGAAATCTGTAATTAGGGGGAAAAGAAAAAAAAAACACTCATTTGATGTGTGTAATTGAATCATGCATGCACTGGTAGTACTGAAAGACACAAGCAAAAATAGTCATGGTTGTAAGTGCATGGGTGTGTGAGCATTTAAAATATTGTGTTATTTGAGTAAAGGTATTTAACTGAGGGACCTGGATGAAGGGCAGGTGAAGAGGAAAGATGGAGGTAGAAGGTAAACAGGTGGGACTCCAGTAGAAAGATGATTTTAGTGATTCTGCTGGTCTGACAGCGACAGGGAGGCCAAAAACACCTGAGACCTCATTTTCCATCTGGAATCAGATATGATAATCAGATGTGTGTGTGTGTGTGTGTGTGTTTGTGGGCATGTGTGTGCATGTGTATGTGTGCATATGCGTGCACAAGTATATGTGCGTGTGTGTATTTGCGCATGTGTGTACGTGAGTGTATGTGCTTATGTGAATGTGTGCATTTATGTGTGTGCGTGTGCGCAAGTGTATGTGCATGTGTGTGTGCGTGAGTGCATCTAAGTGTGTGTATGTTTGCATGCCTGTGCAAGTGTATGTGCGTATGTGTGTGTGAGTGTATGTACACACGTGTAAGTGTGCGTGCGCGAGTGTGTTTTCATGTATGTATGTGTGTGCCCGAGTGTACGAATGCGTGTGTATGTGTGTGCTGGAGTGTGTTTGCATGTGTGCGAATGTGTGCGCGAGTGTATGTGCATGTGTGTGCATGACTGTATGTGCGCGTGCACGTGTGCACCAGTGTGTTTGCACGCGTGCAACTTAGTGTACGAGTGTATGCATGTGTGTGTTTGTGTATGTTTACATGTGTGTGCACGAGTGTACGTTATTGTTTGCATGCGTGCATAAGTGTATGTGCACGTGTATGCGTGAGTGTATGTACGTTGTACATGTGTGCGTGTGTGTGGCATGGAGGGGAGGTGAGGGCTGGATGGCAGCTGTCGTTGGCAGGTGTCTCGGGCCCCTCCTGGGTGTTGGTTATTTCTGCTCCAGGCTGTGCTCTTAATTTACTTCCCCCGCTGTAATTAATCTGTGATCAGAGCCCCCTCCACACCAGCCCAGCACACACTGCCAAACACGACCTCCTCTCGCCTCCGGAGGGGCTCGGACACGCTGAGCAGCTCCTGGTGATTAAAAGAAGGAGAATGTGGAAGAAACCTGTGGTAGGGAATAGCACTGAGTGCACACTTTCAAACGCGGCTAAACCAGGCTGTCCTTGCCTTTCAGCCCCTCCCAGAGTCCCCAGGCTGTCCAATGATATTTGGCACAGAGGATTTTGGGGATCATTTATCTTGCATTGTTTATGGATTGCTCGTGGCTACCCAGTGATAATACAACCCCAATTCCGAAATAGTTGGGACGAAGTGTAAATTATGAATAATATCAAAATGCAATGACTTTCAGATCACACGAGACAATATGTTATTTACAACCGAACGTAGATAACATTTCAAATGTTGAAACTGAGACATTTTACATTTTTATCCCCAAAATGAGCACATTCCAAATTTTCTGGCTGCAACAGGCCTCAAAAAAATTGGGACACAGGCAATATTGAGATTCAGATTCAGGCAACTTTATTTATCCCAAGAGGTAATTCATTTGCAACTCTCCATGTTCATTCAAACCAACAGTCAGTCAAACAATCACAGCCAGATCAGACGAGGGAAGATTAAAAAACATGTGGACAATGAAATGAGGAACCAATAAATAATCCATTATCCATAAATAAGTTCTTATGAATAAGTTTCTAAAAATATAAATAAATAAATAAATAAATACATTTTCTAAAAAAAGAGGGATCTGTGTTTAAAAGCTTAATAGCTGAGGGAATAAAAGACTTGGCGTATCGATTAGTTCTGCCCTTTGGCACATTAAAGCGCCGACCGGAAGGTAGCAATAAAAACTCAGTCAACAGAATGTGATCTGGCTGCCTGATTATTCCATCCCCGAACGGTGTTTCGGGGAATTATGTTTTTGGTCGGACCGCCGCTGCCACTGCGCCGCCCTACGTGTTAACGCAATAACTTCAGTAATATTTCAATTAGAAATTTCATGTTTTGCATATAAGTAAGTACGTAAGAACTGATTCGATTTTGGACAACTTACAATTTCCAAACCAGGGGCCAAAAACTGAAAAATCACTGTTTTTATCATATCTCTGGACATATTTGTCCGATTGACCTCAAATCTAGTGCAAATGAAAGGTCATGACCTGAGGATGTGTCACATGACTTTTTACCTGTTTGGTTCAAAATTTTGACACAAGGTTGAGCTTTGTCACATAAAATTCACCATTTTTGCCATATCTTTGGAACCATTTGTCCAATTGACACGAAACTATGTGCAACTGCATGGTCATGACCTCACAACGTGTCACATGATGACATCATACCTGTATGGTTCAATATTTTGACACCAGATGACGCTTTGTGATGGAATATTACCATTTTGGCCATATCGTCAGAACCATTTTTTCGACTGACCTGAAATTGAGTTCAAATGAAAGTCTATTCAAGGTCTATTCAAGGATTGGGGAATTGTAGGATTGGGGCATTTGGGGATATAACCCAAGCCATCGCCTCCGACAGCATAAACCTAGTTTTTAGCCTAGAAAAGTTTTCAAAAGACCTCACTGAGCTGTCCGGCTTGTCAGTGGGGCAGTACCCTCAAAGTTACTGCAGTTGTACCTTAGAAGTGGGTTTTTATTTGTTTTGGAACATAAAAGTATCTTTTAGACCCTAAAAAGGTTCATACAGGTACCTTGAGGCCCTATAATTCGCCCTAAAGGGTATATAAGTGCTAAATGTACCTTGTGGAACAGAAATGGACTCCTGCTGTACCCCTATTTCCGAGAGCGTACAAATTCACTGTTGCCGTCTCTTGATTTAATAAACGTATCTGGCTGATGACTGCAGTAATGGATGTGTAGACTGTGTTATTGTAATGCTGACAGTGCCCTCTAACGGCTGTATAGCGGTCAATGTCCACAAACTCTGAAAACACGTGTACACGCAATTATATGGCACGTGTTCACATTTAGAATTTTTTGTACACTTTCCCACCCCTAGTTATTGCAGCCTATTTGTGACTGGGTAGGTATGCTACAGTAGCAGATTATATGCATGACTGAATAAGTATGTGTACCACAGTATGCTAATGCCTGAAGACTCTTCTCGTGGTGGCACAGCTGAAGTAGAGCCGATCATTTGCTATTCATGTCAGGATGTTTAGGTCTGATATAAGTATCAAAAGGAGGGCCTCTGACAGTCTCTTATTCTTCGACCAGCTCAAAGGGGAGGCTGCTGTGGCGCGTGGGATAAGAGCTAACTGTGTACACTGAAAGACAAGTGGCCAGGGCTGACTCAGATGTATCCACTCTCTCGTTCTCTCTCTCTCTCTCTCTCTCTCGTGCCCTCGCTCATGTGCACACAGGCACACACTCTGTACACACATCCACGCATGGACCCAAATGCGGACATGCACGCACATCACATCACATGCACACTCGCGCACGCAGACACGCACTCGCGCACATGCATGCGCACTGTCACTTGCGTTTGTGCCACATTGTGCACGCCGGCGTGTGTCGAGTGTATGAGGGCCATGCGCACATGCTTGTGTGTGAGTTTGTTCACATCTATACGTGTGCTATGCATATGTGTGTGTGTGTGTGTTCATTCCTTAGGTCTGCAATGATCTAGAAAATGTGTGCCCCTAATTTTTACTGCACTGTGTGGTTTTGTGTGAGTGCACGCGTAAGTATGTGGGTGAGTGTGTACATGTGTGTGTGGGGCGCTGTGGACTGGAGAAGAGACTCTGTGAATCTGCACATTTGTTAGTTAACATGTGATGTGCCCACCCTTGAAACAAAAACTTTGTTTTTGTTCACTTGAACAAATAGCTCAAGTAATGAGCTACTGGACTTCAAAAACAGCAAAACACAGATCATCGCACTCTGGTTCAACTGCAAGAAGCGCAATTCCTACCAAGTGAGAAATGCATCGTAATAGTTACCATGCTACAGCAGAAACAAGCTGTGTTTATCGAAGCTGTGGTTTGCATTAGAGACTTCAATGAACGTGACTGATTGCAAAGAGTGTCTGAATTATGCTTTTTCTCATCAGTCCAAATATAGGGCAACGGTCAAAGTTCGCTGGCAGAGCGAGGAACAGGGGAGGGAAGACTTTTTTGTTTTTAAAGATTTCACAGGTTTTGCCGCGGTTCGGGTTTAAAGAGAAAAAAATCACTCTGCGGTCACAGGCTATCTGTGAGGCCAAATGAACTGTCTCCATCTGGGCAGAGGCGACCATTTTAATGGAATGTACGAGGTGAGGATAACCCTTGACCCCATCCTCCCCCCTGGGGACTTGCGGTGTGCTGGGAGTTGTCTCCTCTCTTGGCAGTTTTCTTGCTCTATGGTGCTGGGAGGGCAGGAGTTCAACAGGACAGATCATTCCAAAAAATAAAATGTGCTTTTGGACATCATGGGGGAGTGCTAGGCATTTTGCACCACGGAAGTGCGATCTTGGGTTTGGATCTAGCTTTTCTATGTGAAGTTTTTTGATTTTCTTCCTGTACTTAAGAAAGTTTCCTCTAAGGACTTGTGGTGGAAATTCTTATTTCATAGTGTGTACCTCCTGAACTGTAGGTGTCGCTGTTTATATAAGGATTTACTTACTGTAACCTGCTGGCCTTTACTCTTTGTTCACTGTAACTCCTCCCCTCCTGTTGTGAATAAGATCTGGGGTCACCCCCGTTTCTAGGAGGTCTCCACCTAGGACTTTTGTCTGTGCTAGTGTGGCTTCCCGTGCACGTATAAACTAATATCAACTGCCCTTGACTGAGTGTGTTATTACTGATTGCTTACAATACTTAAAATACACAACGCAGAAGGGGAAATCCCCCACAGACTCAAGATTCCTCCCACTGTCCAAAGACAGGCTTGTTAGGTTGATTGGAGACTCTAAATTGAGAAAAAAATTAGGTTTGGGAGCAAGAGTGACTAGATTACGTGCCATGCAATGAGCTGGCAAACTGTCAAGGGTGGTTTCCTGTCTCCTAGTGCATGCTGGGATATGTTTTCATCAATGTTTTCATCCCAGTGATTACCTTTACTGATGTGTTTCCTGGACAGTTATGTAGGCTTAAGTCAGTGTCTTTGCGACACTCAGTGCATGCAGACATGGGTCCAAGACAGTGATGTGGCCTCCTGTCAGTGTCTTTGCCAGAATAATACCCCAAACAGACCTGTGCAGTGCGGTCCATTTGGCATTTTCTCAGTGTCTTTGTCAGAATGATTCGCGGATATGAGCTCGTTCCATTTGGTCCCATTATTACAGCATACAATAACAATAAAGCGAGGATCCTAGGATGGTGCAGCCGTGGAATAATAAGCATGAAAAATATGAGTGCAGCGTATTACTCAGCACACAGCAGTGTGGCTTTTTTCCTACTAATAAGGCATAAAAAAGGGCACTGGTTGAAGTGTTCCTGGAGACTGGGCGTGTCGTGTTTTTTTTTTTGGCTTTTTTTTACATGCTTGCAGTAGTGCATGCGTCTCCCAACATAATTTTCAGGTGGTGCAATGATGGTTAGGCGCTGTGCTTATATTTCCTATTTACAGTTCCACTATGTGCCAGCATCACAATTTGTAAAATATTGTTTCGGTGAGACATAATTAAATGGGTAATTATCTTTACTTTGGTAATTAATTTGTCTTCGTTTGCCCGGGCGAGGAAGCATCAACAGTGCAGACTTGGCATTTTTTCTACTCGATGAAAATGCGAGGTATTGACACATGGCAGCGACTTCTGCCCCATAAAATCTGAATGGGCGTGAGACTCACTGTCCCGTCTTATGAGGGCGCTTTGTTTTTTCAGGTTCATCTGATTAATTTAGGGCTCCCTCTATCCCCTTCTCTTAAACTCTTTGGGCTGATTTCTTGTTACCAGTCTAAACCTGGTCTAAGCGTTTAAACACTGTTGTAAGTGTGGTCTAACTTATTGGATTTCTCGTGTCTAGTTTTTCATAAAACCTGGTCTTAATCACGGTCTAACTCAAAATTAGGGAGGGAGGTAGTCTAAGTCATGGTCTTTAACGCAGTCCTTAAAATAAAGCTTACCTGGACAGCTCTCGCAAACTGCATACACCCTTATTTAGCGTAGTGTTTGGGTTTATGGTACAGTGATGTAATGTATGGGGTCTAATCATAGGGAAAGGTAAACGTGTTTAACTAAATTTTATGGAACAGCACTATCGTCCTGCCATTTTGGTTGGGAGAGGGAGGTGAACAATAATATCGACTAGGTTTTATGAGGTAACTTTTTTCCACTGACGAATATCTTATAGTTTTCTTGTCAATCCAATGTCAACCAATTGAGAGGTATCTCAGATCTGAAGTGACATCTTGGTTTGGGCTTCTGAGCTACCATATTTATGACGTCACAAACCCCAACAAGGTATGCATGCACTCTCGCTCAGTGGCACATAAACCTGGTTTACCCTTTGACTTTTTGTGGACCGACGAGACCTTATTTAATCCATCCACGACAAATTGCTTCGTAGACCTGGTTTAATTTGCATATAATCTTGGTCTAAACCCGGTTTCACCACTCCTTCTTTAAAAAAGGTTTTATTCACTCATACCACGACTAAGACCGGCGACAAAAAATTAGCCCTTACAGTTCGAGGTTTGAATTATGGCCGGGGGAGGGTTGGTTTAGCTGCCTTATAACAAAAGAGAACTGCACCATCTCATAAGTCCTCTGATGGAACTGATAATGATTGTTTATTTGTCTATTCATTTTACTTTTTTAGGAGTAACCTGACATCCTAGCTCTAGCTGTCATATTGTGATGCAGGAAGTATACATATGCATACTGATTTTTTGCTGTATGTGCCTTTACACTGTGTCACCTTACAAAAACAAATGAATTAAAAAGCTCAAGAGAAAGCGGTGTCAGCGCACCGTGGCAAGCCCTGACTCCCAGCTCTGAAACGCTTCTCCGGTTGGCATGGTGACATGGTGACGGTTGTACGGCCACTGACACCTCGCCTGAACCCTCCACTTGCGAGACTTGCGCGCGGTGGAGAAGGGTGATTGTAATTTTGTATCCACGGCCATCTCATTACACACATTGAGAAATATTCTGTTCACCGTCAGATCACTGACCGCAAATGCTTCCGCAGTCCTGCACAGCGCGAAATAGACTTTCAGAAGTGATGTAGGAAAATGGTGTCATTAGGAACGCGGTGCAGCGGGCATAGAAAACAAAAGCACCGTTATTGGAAATTACAGAGTGCCTCCCTGCCGTAAATGAAACACATAAAGGAGCACATTACATCTATGTGAAACTAATTATGTCAAACGATCTCTTCAATGTGACGAAAAAGGAATTGCATCAAGTCAGCGCTGCCCACGAGGGCAAAAATCAGTGATGTCCACTGATGTCCACTGACACCAGAGCAGAAAGGCCGTTTTTTTTTTTTGGTATTATTTTGCCCACTGCATGCGATGGAGTGGTCAGAATTAGGTCAGCTTTAAATGCCAAATGTCCTCCACGTGATGTTTTTTTTTTTTTTTTAGCGCTTTCTGTTTTGCTTAGTGCGCATGGATTTTATTTCCCATTTAAATTGTTCCATTTAATTGTAGATTTCAATTTGCTAGTAATGAAAAGGTTCATTTAGAAATTGAGATCCCAGTTTTTAAACCGAGGGACCTGCGCGGAGCTAGAACTCAGGTTTGCTACAGCGTTTCTGACTGGCGAGGTATCCGATATTATTCTGCTGTCTGTGCTCCCAGTAGGCAAGTCAGTTCAGACCTTCCACTGATCCTCAATTTATCTGGATGGGCTGTGAGCGGTAATAGTGCATTTGCCATGATAGCCAGACAGCTGGGAGAGTCTGTGAGTATAGCTGTATCCTCCAAAGAGCAGGCAATTCATTTTCATCTCCAGTAGGGGACTAGAATCACTGGTCTGAAGAACCAAATACAATACGGCGCTGAAACCATTGCTGCCGGGGACATTATATTCAGATGAAACAAAACAATGCTTTTTGAAAATATTTTCTCTGCGGGATGTGTTTGTCATCCAAGGACTCATGCATTGCTCATACGAAAAAATAAATAAAAAATAATACTAAAAAAGATGAATTCTTGTTGTGATAGTCGAGTGGGAAGCACATTTGCCTCACTACAAGAGAATCATGGATTTGAAACTGACTTGGGGCCGTTTTGTGTGGTGTTTGCATGTCCACCATGTGTTCCCTGGGGTTTCTTGTGGGTACTCCTGTTTTCCACCCGCAGTCCAAACTCATGCATATCAGGCTAACTGGAGACTGTAAATTGTCCATAGGTATGAGTGTGTGGGAGTGAACGGTCTCTTCGCCCTATGATGAATGGCGAGATGCCCGTGTCCCTATTTTAACTGGGATAAAGTTCCATCTTCTGTAGTTATTTAAATGTGCCCTCTAAAACCTTCTGTCTGCTTAGCCTGGAGAGCTCATCTGCGTGTGACAATGAGAAGAAAAGCCTGAAATAATGCTTTTAATGCATTAAGAAACTGAAGTAGGAAATTAGAGTAGATTCTGTAGGGGTCCTCTTTTATGGTCAAAGGGCTTAAAGCTCAACTTTGGCAAGAGGATGAATTAGTTTGAAACACTGAAACAACATCATCATCATCATTATTTTCATCGTCTGCTTCATCTACTTCTTCTTCTTTACTTTATGGGCAATTCCGGGGTGTTGTCAACCAAATGTCCCCTCCGTGACAGACACTGAAATGATCCGAAATGGAAATGGAGGGAGAAATGGAGCCATTTCCTCAGTAAAATAGAACTGCACTATTATACCCATAAAGTGTAAAAAGAAAAATACTTGTTAATACCTCAACAGAAGTTTGTTTGGGGGACGGTTTAGTGTCTCGTCACGAAGGGGAGATTTTGTTAAAATACCTTGGAATCGCCCTTATGTTGTCTCGCAGTGTTGATAATGCTGTGGCTTTTGCCCTGCGGACACGGTGCCTGTGCAGTCCATACGTATCTGGACAGTGACCATATATAAAAAGAGCCGTGGTGCCTACATGTTTCATAGCGTAAGACTGTGCATGCCCTCATATGGAAGCTGACCATCTCCACTTCAGCCTCATATTCGCTCTGTTAAACAGCAGTGTGCTGGAGTGTACAGACTAAATGAAAAAAAATATCCGTCCAAATAATAATGTACTGCAGTTCTCCTCTCCCTGTGAGACCTGAGTAGGAAAGGTTTAGCTGTGTATCGCATAAGTGACACCATGTGACCTTTCAAACCATTTCCCACCGCACCGGAATATAAATGCACTGTCTGTGAATGTGTGTGTGTGTGTTGTGTGTGTGTGTGTGAGCGTGAGCGTGCACGCGCGTGTGTGTGTGTGTGTGTGTGTGTGCGCATGTGCTTCCTGTACCCCAAACCAGTGCAGATTAATAAAATGGATACCATGTCAGAAAAGGTAATTATAAGTGTTTTTCCACCACCTTATACTTCAGAGTTACTAGTGAGTGTGCTAGTTAATTTGATCCAGTGTAAAAGTAGGCCTTGGCAGAGCTGAGAAATGAATCTGACAGAATGAATTATGAAGTTTTGCCAGCTCAGGTTCGTCAGCTCAATCATATTGAAATGCTTCAGTTAAAACCAAATTTAATTACTTGGCTTTTGCTGGGAGTTACTGCAATAAACTTGGAGTCTGGTTCAGTTTAATTTTTAATGAGCCATTTATTGAAGAAAATGCCTCGAAACATTAGAATAGATCCAGTTCCTTTCTGAAAACATGGCATTTGATGTTGTAGATACAAGAGAATAATTGTTATTAAGGGCATCTGTTTAAAAAATATTGCTAATTCAAGAGGGAAAATATTAAAATATCCTTGACTGAATATTGACTTGAACATACTGAAGCAGGCACAGATTTAATACTTCTGACAAAGCTTTGAAAGGTTGCCTCCAGCCAAACATTTAATAGTTATGGGGTATAGCTCTTCTGTCCATAAATAACAAGGTCCAGCAGGAATGCTAATTCCAGAGATACGCCTGAATCTGCGCTAGAGTTCCACAAACCATGATTATTGAATTTGTTGGATAACTGCACCAAGTACAACCTGGACTAGCTCAGTCCTGGAACATGGACTTGGTGGAAAGTTCTGTCCCGACTCTTGGTTTGTGTGCTGATCCTGCAAACTTCTTAATTCTGGTTTCTGGAACCATCTGCGGATCAAGCAGTTGTGTCCAACTGTAGTGCGCTCGGGAGAAAGCACTGAATACGTGATGCAGATGGTCACGTAAAATGGTTTTCTACAAATCATTATGGCCCCATAGGAATTTCATGGAGCTCAAACCCTGCTTAACATTATGTGCTCCAAAGTACAGTAGCTGTCTTCACAGTAGGAAAAGATTGAAAAAAAAAACCAAAAAAAAAAACTGTCTTGCGTAGGAGCCACCAGATGTCACTGTCGTATTGGAGAATTACATTCTGAAATTATAAATTCTTCTGGTCAAAACTCATTTTCAATGTCTCCTCTTTTAATGTTAAATGGTCCAAATAATTCTAATATTTACCCTGGACACAAAATATAACTCTATGAACTCGTGCTTCTATGAACTCGTGAACTTTGGAAGCGTTCTGGCTGACTTAACTAATGTGTGATGCTAAAATGTGTCTCACTAATCCTGAGTTACAGCTGCAGAAAATATGTTGTGTTTAATGAACCTTATTTAATAGAAACTGTCAGTTGAAAAGCTGCTTAGTTTACTTATAATTACATAATGATCATGAGTAAATTGGCTTCCATCTGGGCCACAGAGACAACTATTTAAGGAAAGCACATTACTTATAGCAAGGACTTTGCTGGTTTTACTTATTTTTTTATTTTGTGCTGTGCTGTTGTGAACTACAAAATACCAATTGCATTTTGTCACAGTTGAATGACAATGCGGTTTTATATGTGTGCAAATGAGATTTTTGGCAGAATATAGTAATTTAGCACCTTGTCTCCCCATCGCGTTAAATGAACACATTGCAGGAACAAAGAGGCGATTCACAAAAAATGAAAATGTGCTGGTGTTGTGTGCCAGTATCGATTATGAATAGTAAATCAGTCACTGGTCTGTCTCATCTCTGCCACCAGGATATCATGGTGGGCACCATTTTTTCAGCATCTGTAGTTTTGAATGGATTTTTAAAATAGGCTATTATGACTTATTTTTAACCCCTGATTCTTTCTGAAAAAGAGCTCTGTCATTTGAGTCATACCATTGCCATGGAGCTGGGATATTCTCTGCTTATACACTTTGAGCGTCACATGTTTTAGGGATAAACATGAGATGGAAAACCTCAGTGACTGTGTCAGTGGTAGACATAAATCTGTCAGTGTTTGGATTTTGTAAATGCCCTTCAGCAAAGTCATGACAGAGAGTTCAGTCCAGCCAAAGTCCAATAATTCACACCTTTATACACATCCCTGTCAAATGTGTAAATAATGATCGGGGAGCCTGTCAAACTCATCTGAAAAATGTCAACTCGGCCAAGGCTGACCACTCATGTGGTGTATAAGAAACAAACACCATGACGGTAATGTAAGAACTTAAAGTTTACCAACGTTGTGTTGCTTTTTTCAGGGCCAAGAAACTGAGAAATAGGTCAAATCGGAAATGATGAGCTGGTCAGGAGGGTTAGAACCAGAATACCTTTGCAAAAAACTGTAATAAACATGGCATAAGACTCAACCTGAAAACTGAATTCAGCATGGTATATGACTCTTCCTAAGAATCATAGAAACATGGTGTATGACTCTCCCTAAGAATCATAGAAACATGGTGTATGACTCTCCCTAAGAATCATATAAACATGCTGTATGACTACACCTCAAACTCAAATAAGTATGGTGTATGACAACACCTAAAACTCTAATTAACATGGTGTATGACCCCACCTGATACTCAAAATGGTGTATGACTCCATCTAAAACTCATATTAACTTGGTGTATGACACCACCTAAAACTGAAATAAACATGGTGTATGACTCCACTTAAAACTCAAACATGGTGTATGACTCCATCTAAAACTCATATTAACTTGGTGTATGACACCACCTAAAACTGAAATAAACATGGTGTATGACCCCACTTAAAACTCAAATTAACATAGTTTATGACACCACCTGACTTAAACATGGTTTATGACTCCACTTAAAACTCAAACATGGTGTATGACTCCACCTAAAACTGAAATAAACATGGTGTATGACTCCACCTAAAACTGAAATAAACATGGTGTATGACCCCACATAAAACTCAAAATAACAGGGTGTTTGACTCCACCTTAAACTCAAATTAACAGGGTGTATTACTCCTCCTCATACTCAAATTAACAGGGTATATGACTCCACCTAAACCCCAAATAAACATGGTGTATGACCCCACCTAAAAATCAACAGGGTGTATGACTCCACCTGAAGCTGAAATAAACATGGTTTACGACCCCACCTAACTCAAATAAAAATGGTCTATGACTCAAGAACAAATTTTCCACGACATGACCTTGGCCCATCTATTAAATCATCAGTCCAAGACCTGGACCAGAACAAACATTTGCCCGTAACTGTGCTGTTAATGTATTTGTGGGAAGACTGCACAGCCTGGTGAGTTCATTCTGCTGATTGAATTGTGGGGAGAAATTAAAATATGCTGGCATTTGTTTTTTTTTCCGTCAAGGACAAATGTTGGCCAGGCACTAGGATATTCCTGCATCTGCCTTACGTACATCTGACAACTCATGAATAGCTGCCCAATCTTTATATGCTATTAATTATTATACTGGGGGGAAAAAAGAAAACAATTAAGTTCATTACCCGTTCCATTATGCTGATTAGTATCCGTTTCACTGTGAATACAATGACTGCATCAAATGTACGGCACACTGAAATCCCATAATGCCTGTCTGCTTGATTGGATTTAAATCCAGTGACTGCTTTGGTCTGCTCTTTTTCCACAGACCCATGCTTTGATGTCATTGGCAGTGAGGTCTTCTGCCCGGTTTGGCACATCAAATGTTTACCCAACCCCTCGAGGGGACGGCTGGTGATGTCAGTGACTATTGCTCTTTCCACGGCACTGAGGACTCTGTCGTAATCAACTGGAGTCGTCATCCTCTGCTTACCTCTGGTTTCTAGTTTTGACTCCGCAAATAAATGCCGTATACATATAATTTTCATCCTCCGCCACAAAGTTGATTGGAATGAGTGTTGTCCTTCTGCATGTCCATCCGTCCGTTGGCATGTCCGATTATTATGCTTCTTTTTTGGGCCAGAACCTTTAAACCATTCAACATATTTCCAGGAAATGTAATATACAGATTGATGTGATGATGGGGATGTGCCTTTTCATACTTCCGTCTGTCCTCCTGTTTGTCTGTGCATCCGTCCATTCTATTTTGTTACCAGACCAGAATTTCTAAATTCTGCTGGGGGATCCGGGTATTTTATGTTTGATTGTTCCAGAATCTCTGATCTACCATAGCTCATACTTTGTAATTCTGTATCCTTTTGAAGTCATATTTCAGCACAATACCCAAGTTAGTTTTGTTTGTTGTTTGTTTGTTTTCCACGCACCTAATAGTTTCATCTCAAAGACTGCCCCTACGATTGCCATTTTTGGGGGAAAAAAAGGTTCAAGCCGTGACTAGACACTTGGCACAGTAATATGCGAACCATACGATCGGTGGAAATGAAATGGATCGGTGACACTGAACGCTGGTCAGTTATCTGCTGGTTAAAAATGGGAGCAACTTGACCCCAACATGGCTGCTTCTGTATTATGATAAAATATACAGGCATGTAAGTGGGTTAAATGAGTTTTTCTTGTATTCTCTTTTATTCGTCTCAAATCCAAATATTTTAATTGTCTAGCACTGTAATGCCCTGCCACTCAGAGACGGTAATAAGCCGCATAAAAGGATTAGAGTTGAGGACCGATGTGCAGGAACGTGGATTGTATTAAATAATAAAAGTGAATCTAACAGAACCATTACAAAACTTCAGGATAATGAAAAGGGCACAAAATAAAAAGGGGAGATTGACTGGGGCTACCTGCCCGTGAAGGCGGAAACTAAGCTTCAAATAGAAAAGGGATCCACATTAACTAAACAAACAGGTGACCACAATTAACTGAAAGGAACTGAGGATAATTTATTAGTTAGGTAAAGGCAGGGAGCCAGGCATAGGAATGCCGAAGGGGAGGGGCATTACCGCCATAAACAGCAGATTTCATGAATTAAACATGACTAGTAAAAAACAAAAGACAGAAACTTCAACAATAGATTAATTTACAATGTAAGTAAAGTAAATGTAAGATCACGGTTTTGTTATTGCCTCACTGTCTATTGGCTTTAGATCATTGAAATGCAATGAATTGCACATGTAACAATATCTCAGATGATCTGCTGGGGAGAATCAATAATATAATACAAGTGTCAGTGGAAATAGTGTTTTCAGGCTCAAATGAAGGTTTATAATCTGTGAATACTGTAAAAGGAGGTGTAACTAAGCGCTGACTGACAGTATTATCGCATGCCACATTTACCCTTTTATTCTCTCCAAACTGTTAAATTGAGATAATAAAAATAAACTGTGCATTAGAATACATGGAAGCTTGTCAAGTCTATTCCCTGTGGAAGTTCTGTGAACATGTTTTCACTTATAAAATCAGCTAAGCATGTAAATAAATCAGAGGGCTCTAAATATGTGCAGACTGCTGCACACACGCACTTACACACTTCCACCATGTCTCTCTCTCTCTTTCTCTCCCTCCCTCCCTCTTTTTCTCTCCTCTGTCTGCCTCTATCTCTCCCTCTCTGTCTCTCCCCTTATCTCTCCCTCTCTCGTGAAAACATGCTCACACATACCACCAAAAGTCTCTCTCTCTCTCTCTCTCTCTCTCAATTTCAATTACAATTTCAATTTGTGCTTTATTAGCATGACAATAACATACATGTTGTACATATTGCCAAAGCATATACTGAACATATAACAAGTGAATTCATCTTCATAAACATACACATTAGCAATAAATAGTAACCGCAAGTGGAACAATGATAATGTTACTGCTACTACTGATAATAATTAAAAAAAAATATATGACAGAAAGAAAAAAAAAATCTGAATAAATCTTCACTCCTTTTGTCTTCTTTTATCATTGATGTCACTCACTACCTCTTGGGCTATGGCAGGCAGAAACAAATTGTGTTGCCAGGCTCACACTGCTGTTTTCCTCTCCCAGGAGAATGGGAAGTTTTTCTTGATCGGGGAGGTTAAAAAAATTTGGGTGAACCTGTCTAATTTTATTGAGGAATTTTTCTGTTTCTTTTTGAAATTTGTTGCATTTTAAGAGGAATTGATTTTTTGTCTCAACCATTGTGAGCACAGTCTTTGGTCTTTTGGGAGCCGAGTCTGCCTGTGCCTGCTGGTCTCTGTGGCCAGACTGTGCTCACTGAGCCTGTACATGGTCAGTGTTTCCCTAAGTTTTTTTTATTTTGAGCAAGTTTAGATATTCTGCCAAAATGTATTTCCTTTTTAGGGCCAGATGGCAATTAAGTTTACTTTGTTTGGGTTTGATTGCTCCAATAGTTAATATAATTTTCTTTATGTTGTGCTATAATTTGGTTCACTCTCATAGCGTGTTTTGGTAGTGCTGTTGCTGGTTGCTGCTCTCTCTCTCTCTCTCTCTCTCTCTCTCTCTCTCTCTCTCTGTCACGCACACACCCTGGCACTCACCACCAAATCCTCCCTCTCTTCCTCCCTCACTCCCTCTCTCACGTGCACACGCACACACGCGCGCGCACACACACACACCACGGACAGCTGTACATTACCTGGATGTTAGTCCTAACAGCGTATATTTTAGTTGGTGTGACATGTTTCTTATTTGAATGAATTGCATTTGCCCTTAAAGTGGATATTTGCTAATTGTGATTGAATCACGGCACAGTTAGCTGTTCGCCAGCATCAGTCCTTTGCTCTGCAGAGTCAATGGACAGACACTTCCTCTCAGTGAATAGCTCTTTGATTTTCAGCCTGTGATCAATTCACACTGCCGTCTTTGACATGCTGCAGTGGGGAGAATCTGAATCGGCCAGCACGATGCTGTAGGAGCTGAGTGTTAACTCCAGAATAATTTGTTTCAGCAAAGCTCAGATTTAATAATAATTATCATTAGTATTAATATTATTATTATCATCATTATTTTTATCACGCTCTGGTCAAACCCTTGCATTTGTTTGCCGTGAAAGTTGCCCACTGTCACCCAGCTTTTCCTTCTTCTGCCATTTTATCAGCAAACTGTCCTCCACCTCCTGAAATACATTGGATTACGTCTGACGTTGCGGTAGTATTATTTTCAGCCAGTAGGGGGCAGTGTTCCTGTTAAATTTTTGACAAGCTGCACTGTGCGTGTACGCATAGCTCAGATTTCAGGGCTGTTTATGAGGGATCGCACGGCTGTTAACAGGAAGAGGACAGGTATTCCCTCGTGCTTTTAATGCAGCTCTCTCCATCTCCGCTTGCAAAACCTGCTGCCGATTACTTCGGGAAAATGAATTCCTTCTTCTTCACCTACTTTATGTCTGTTGAGCGCTGTGGTGAATGTTCTGTATTAATTCACAAAACAGATTTGATATTTATGATTCACTTCAGAGAGGCCTTGACATGCTTTGACATTCCCGACTATACCGTAATGTAGTTGCCTGGGTGGGTATATCTCAGTTTCCAGAGATATGTCTGCCATATATGGGTTGTTTTTATCGGTTACATCCAACCATTGTTATTCAACATCAGTCATAAACTGGAATGTGCTTTTCACGTCTGAGATAGTGGAATATTCATTTGATATTGGTTACATAAGAGCGGTGACCTTTATAGTATCCAAAACACTACAATGATTCATACTGCGTTCTGTTGTTAAGGGTTTTCTAATCAGTACATTGCATTTTTTTTCAAACAAGTGAATTGATTTAATTATAGAGTTGAAATGAGATCATATTTTATGCCACATACTCAGGTTATAATGATTTGAAACGTAATTATACTTCCTCTGATCCTTTATTGTGGAATGGTTTTGAAGCCTTTAACAGGCATAATGATATAGAGATCCGTGTTTAAATAAGATTAATTGGATATATAATACAAGATATTTTCCAGAAATGTTGTGATGTTTCTGCACCGTTCGTTCAATGTCTGCCGTTGAATACATCCTTTTGAAATCACTTTAGATGAGCTTGCTTGTAGAATTGGCACACGCATTTCTCCTGAGTGGAACACCTGGCTCCAGCATGGTGACCTTTATCTAGCCCAGTCAAACCTATTCACAGTCAAATATAACTCTAGTTTAACAAGTCCAGGAGAAGCCAGTAGCATTTAGCATCAGCATTCACTTAAAATCATGCAATTTTAGCTCTTATTTCTCGGAAAAATAAGTCATTTGTAGAATAAAAGTCAATCTCAACAAGAATTTCAGTCTCATACTTAGGGTCCTATTTTGATGAATTAAACACTGTTGACATACGCAAGTGTTAATATTATTGCAGATCAAAACTGGGCATATCTGACTATATTCTGGTAATGTCGTGACAGGAGGCGATGAGTAAAGCTGTGATATGTTGTCAAAAGAGTTAAACTCAGATGAATTAATTACTTGTGGGTGTGGTGGAGGTTTGGTTGCATGAAGCCCAATCAGATCAGCAGCTGACATTCCCTTTAAAACCAGTGCATTATTGCGATACTGAACTTCCAGTCTCGCCAGGTGAAGAATAAGCATCTAACTTGCGTTACTGCCGCCTCCTTCGATACTCTGTGAACCACGTTGCATTTTAGTCATGCATGGAGGCGTTTTGGAGAATAGAGTTTGATTCATCAGGTAATATGTTTGTATGAAATGATGTGGCTGACTCAGTTCTTTACAGAAGTAGCGCGCAATTGGCCAATGTGTTACAGGGATGCAAATTGGGAAGGGTCTGCCGGGAAGGGTAATGTAGATTAGTGTTCCCATAGGCGCCTCCTTTTGACCAGACAGGCGCTAATAAGGAAGATTCTGAGCTCGTCTTTCTTCGGGTGTCCTCCGGCCTCGTTCTGAGCTTGTGAAAGCTCATTTAGTGAATGTATAAGAAGCAATGGCTAACATATGTATGTGTGTACACTCTCCTGAGTTGGCAACACGGGGCTGCACATGAGAAAAATCCTGAGCATTTGCACATAGTTCCCTAATTGGATATTCCAGATTCGAGTGTGATTGGAGATGCCAAATAAAAAAAATTTAATTAAATTAAAAAGAAAAAACTATTACTTCAACACATTTTAGTGTCTAGCCGTCAGTCCGGCGTACTCTGATTACTGAACGCTTTCAACTGCTAATGACTCACTGTCTGTGTAGAGGTCTGTTTCGTGAGGAAGGCTGGACGCCCGAATGTGTTTAAAAAACAGTTTTGATTATGTTCTGCCTGTTGAACTTGCCATGTTCAAAAAGTGTGTCTCGTATTTTATTTTTTTTAATAAGTATAACTTTCGATGAAGTATCGATCTGCAGTTGGCTAGCGACAGACAGGCTGTGAATAATGTTCTTATCACATCGCTAGCTAACCTAGCACTTCGACACACATTGTTAAAATCGATCAATCAGGTGCACTACATACTTTTTAACAGAATTTGCAATCACCAAAGTCTATGTGAAAACACATTGAGCAGTTAACCTCAGTGAAATCCAACAATATTGTATCTGCTCCCCTTGTTGACGTCCTTTGAAATATGGCGGAGGGGTGGGGAGGGAGTTATGAGGTTTGGTCGACAGCTTCAGGATCCAGTGTCGTTTGAGGTTTAGTCACAGGCGGTGTTAAATACTTTTTATTGGTTAAATATTTGCTAAACCACAGTCAGACATAAAGGGTGACCAATAGTACTGATTTATGGAAAAAATAAAAATCATGATTTTTGGACATTGGAGGTTTGCGGCTCCAGCGACGATATACAAAAAGATATTAAAACAAGAGTGAGACTGAAGTGAGTTTGTAGTATTTCTGCTCCACACAAAGTAAATATTCACATATTAAAAATATAATAAGGCATACAAATAAAAAATGTGCCTTCATCCAGTGATGGAATCAAGACCAAGACATGACCAAGACCAGAATGTATCAAAACTGAGTTAAGACCAAGACTTTTAGACGCTGAGATCGAGTCGAGACCAAGACCAAGGCAGGGCTAGATTAAGTCAAAAGAGCAACTGTTAAAAAAATGGTTTCAGATTAGCATCAGTAAAAAAAAACCTCATACATGTGTGTAAATGTGTGTACTGTATTGGAACATTAATGTGTGGATCAACGCAATACATGCACAGCAAGGGCCTTCAGGCAACCATTAGTATCAAATGGTTACAACAATATGATTGATATATTATGCGCTGACCAGTTAATTTCCTTCCTTAGAAATACAAAGGAGTAAATGTGTATTTTTCTTTCAACCCCTTTGCGCAGAAGCCAAATCTGGCTTTTTAGGTGTTACCAGATTTAAGGCTTGATCATTCAAGATTGCAGCTTCACAGACAAAAAAACTTTGGCTCAATTGAGTCTAGACACTTGAAGCATTTAGACTCCCATCGTATTTCAGTTTATTTTTAGGATTTCGGTGGAGAAAAGGGGCTGCAAACATAAAAAATCTTCATGAGAATTCACCATTGAAATGGCAAAAAAAGTAATACTGACAAATGAAAAACTTCTGGGGCTTAAATCTATACATTTCTGGGATCATAAACTTCTTGACCACAAGTACAATTCATCTTGAACATTACATTCTTCAAAACCCAAAACCAGTGAAGTTGGCACGTTGTGTAAATTGTAAATAAAAACAGAATACAATGATTTGCAAATCCTTTTCAACCTATATTCAATTAAATACACTGCAAAGACAAGTTACTTTATGTTCGAACAGGTAAACTTCGTAATTTTTTGCAAATATTAGCGCATTTGGAATTTTATGTCTGCAACATGTTTCAAAAAAGTTGGCACAAGTGGCAAAAAAGACTGAGAGAGTTGAGGAATGCTCATCAAACACTTATTTGGAACATCCCACAGGTGAACAGGCTAATTGGGAACAGGTGGGTGCCATGATTGGGTATAAAAGCAGCTTCCCTGAAATGCTCAGTCATTCACAAACACGGATGGGGCGAGGGTCACCACTTAGTGAACAAATGCGTGAGCTGATTGTCGAACAGTTAAAAAACAACATTCCTCAATGAGCTATTGCAAGAAATTTAGGGATTTCATCATTTATGGTTGGTAATATCGTCAAAAGGTTCAGAGAATCTGGAGAAATCACTGCACGTAAGCAACAAGGCCGAAAACCAAAATTGAATGCCCGTGACCTTCGATCCCTCAGGCGGTACTGCATCAAAAACCGACACCAGTGTGTAAAGGACATCACCACATGGGCTCAGGAACACTTCAGAAAACCACTGTCAGTAACGACAGTTCGTCGCTACATCTGCAAGTGCAAGTTAAAACTCTACAATGCAAAGCAAAAGCCATTTATCTACAGCACCCAGAAACGCCGCCAGCTTCGCTGGGCCCAAGCTCATCTAAGATGGACTGATGCAAAGAGGAAAAGTGTTCTGTGGTCTGACGAGTCCATATTTCAAATTGTTTTTGGAAACTGTGGATGTCGAGTCCTTCGGACCAAAGAGAAAAAGAACCATCCGGACTGTTATAGGCGCAAAGTTCAAAAGCCAGCATCTGTGATGGTATGGGGCTGTATTAGTGCCCAAGGCATAGGCAACTTACACATATGTGAAGGCACCATTAATGCTGAAGGGTACATACAGGTTTTGGAGCAACATATGTTGCCATCCAAGCAACGTCTTTTTCATGGACGCCCCTGCTTATTTCAGCAAGACAATGCCAAGCCACATTCTGCACGTGTTCCAACAGCATGGCTCCATAGTAAAAGAGTGCAGGTACTAGACTGGCCTGCCTGTAGTCCAGACCTGTCTCCCATTGAAAATGTGTGGCGCATTATGAAGCGTAAAATACGACAATGGAGACCCCGGACTGTTGAACAACTTAAGCTGTACATCAAACAAGAATGGGAAAGAGTTCCACCTGAATAGCTTCAAAAATTGATCTCCTCAGTTCCCAAACGTTTAGTGAGTGTTGTTAAAAGGAAAGGCGATGTAACACAGTGGTAAAAAGGCCCCTGTGCCAACTTTTTTGCAATGTGTTGCTGCCTTTAAATTCTAAGTTAATGATTATTTACAAAAAAAAATAAAGTATCTCAGTTTGAACATTAAACATCTTGTCTTTGCAGTGTATTCAATTGAATATAAGTTGAAAAGGATTTATAAATCATTGTATTCTGTTTTTATCTACGATTTACATAGCGTGCCAACTTCACTGGTTTTGGGTTTAATAGATTACCCGCTTGCTATGAGCCAAATTAGACAGCTATCCAGGTGTCTCCCCAAAGTCTGAGATCCATCAAAATGGTTCACCGACAAATCATACATTAATCATATATTTAACACAAATTAACTTTTTGGGGCATGAAATTCAGCATGAACTAATGATTTTCTGGTTGAGTTTAGTATGAATTTATCAATATCAGTGCAGTTGAACATCATTGGTCACCAGTAACCTCTCCAAAAACAAAACATGCCATCATAAAGTTAACAATATTGTCCATTTTCCTTCGAAGTCCCCCAAGCATTAAATAAAGTGCTGATTAAACAGCTATAACATTCACGCTGCAATGAAAAGCTAATCGCTCTCACATCCGAGCTCATAACCTTACACCTTATAAAGGTAAACACTCACTAACTCAGTAATATCTGAATACTGAAATACACCTTATTTTAACAGAATAGAAATTTCACGTTCAGGAAAAATCAACCGACATATCCCTCCATATTCAACAGAATGGTGTAATGAACGTACCGAGGGACCTACCGACGTTTGGGCTGGATACATTTGGAGAAACGAAAACCTCGGCATTCGGTGTCTTTAAACGCGGTATAAATTCTACTGCAAAAAGCCATATTGAGCAAAATGCAAACAGAGTAGAAGTATAACCTGTTTTTTTCATTGATGCCCTCCTCCAGAGACAGATGTATCGGGTAGAAGGAACCCTCCAGTGCTGTTTCATTCGGAATATTTCCCATTGACCGCGTCCATACAACATTTATCTCGTAAATGAAACTGAACACTTCAGGCCGGTTTTGAGTGTTTTTGTTTCTTTGATATTGCATCATTTTCAGCTGCGCAACCGTGGCCAACATTCGAAGAATACAACCGACCTTACTTTTACGCTTAGCTTTGTATCCTATTATTATTATTATTGTCCGATCAATGTATTTCTGTTATTGAGGAAAGTTTAAACACTCGGGAATTGGATAAGAAACGAGTCTATCAATACATCGTTACCGGGGAAGCTTCACGAGGGCGTGAACTATAGCTGTAGAGTTACGCAGATGAATCTGAGTATATAATTGAGTGACTGGCTATTGACACCAGTACTTGGGTGGATATAAAGGAGCACTGAATTTCTCAATGGAGGAATATACGCGTTAATCCACAGGAGGGAACTACGCATATTTTGTGTATGATGACTGTAATTGACAGTAGAATGTGAGAGAATCAATACTATGTCGGATTTTTTGCTTCACAAAACATATTTTTTAACCACTAGTTGGAATACTGTTGGCTCCCTGTAGCTAAAATGGTTGCTACAGAGTACTAAGTTTTTTTCTGTCGCAAGTGATAATTTTTTAAAACTACTGGATCGATACTATGAGCGAGGATATTAACCAGTTTGCACATCAGGCTTAGCTGAGGAGTTTAATTCATGCAACTCCTGAAAAACAGGGATTGTAGGGAACTTCTCCATACTCTAAATCGCGTTTCAGCTCTGCCAGCTTGTGAATATTCAATCACTCATCCTTTTTTCAAACAAATGTCAGGTAAAACATTATACATTATTTATTTAATCTGCAAGTGCATTCAAAGTAAAAATTAGATCACTTAAAGTAAAGTGCCGTCTGCTAATGGCCAAGTAAGGTAGTCTTCTGTCTCCATCAAGGTGGCATCTGTCTCCACTCTGCTATTACATCTAGCTCTCTCACCCTAGTGAGGGAGCGGCACTACAACATGTAACAACGTTTCTGGCTGGAGTGGTATGCAGCCACTAGCCAACACTAACATTTGGTTGCAAATAGTTGGCAAGCAACTGAAACTACTGCCTTGAAACACACAGTATGTACAGAGGTAGCTAATGTTTACAGTCAATATATCTCTTACGGTGAGGAATGAAGAGATTTCAGGAGAGTTCTGGCAAAAAAGCATATTGCTAACGTTAGCTAGCTAGCTTTGTAAGCGTGACTTTATTTATTCTTCCTTTCTAAGAGCCGATAAAAGTTTGTCATGGTCCCAGATATGTCAGTAAACGTTGCATTGCAGAATTTGCATGCTGCTGACCATTTTCTTTTGGATGTTGTATTGCAGAGAAACTCTGTGGTTTTGATAGCCAAATTTTAGTAGACTCGATCTGGCGACTGTCACAGCTTCCTCACCTGTCTCCCGCGTTTACTTTTTGGAGCGCATGTCAAGGAGGGCAGGAGTAGAGGGGACAGCCATCAAGGTGACATTACTGGTCGCATTTGAAGCAGGACGTTTTATATCCAATGACAGCAATGATGTAAAAAAAAAAATCAGGCAATTCACAGGCAAATTAGTAATATGCCACAGGTATGGTCTTTTCCAGTTTTGGGTAAAAAAAAAATTTCCCGAGTCTGCTTTACCCGAGGCCACGACAAGACCGAGTAGAAATGCGGTCGATTCTGAGACGAGACCGAGACCTTCAAAAAACGGTGTCGAGACCGGTCTTGAGACCAAGACCGGTCTCGAGTACTACAACATTACCTTCACCTATCCTTCCCATTAGACCCCACCACTTATTTGAAGGCACTATTTGTAGAGCACATTACAAAAGTGAGGATTAAAAAAAGGAAAATTATATGAACAATATGCGTTTATTTGCTAATAGCTCCGCTGGCTGGGATTCAGTTTTATGAAACTGCCATGGAGCAATAACATTTGTGTTAAAAGGTGGTCTAGATGAGTCAAAATGTGAAGACGATCTGTCACACAAAATTGGCATAACACCAGCTTTAAGCTCTGATATAGCCCCCCCCCCCCCCCCCTCTCAAAGCACTGTCCAACCCACTGTGACAAACTGGCAGTTATTCAGAGCACAAAAAGACCAAACTTGGTAAAGGCAATAACCATGCCATTTGCGATGGACGAAATTGTTCCTCATGTCACTGCTGCTTGTGTTTTCATTTGCAAAGGCATGAAAATAGAGTCCTTACATTCACACAAATACCTTCATTCAGTTACTTTATATCAAAATAAAGGGGAAAAAAAATGTTTCCAATGAATTAAAAAGTTTGCATCAAGTTTTTTTAAAAGAGTTAAACAAATTCCCTTTAGAAGCAAAGCACACATTGAAACAAGATTATTTTTCTTCTAGTGAGAGGTAAAAAAAAAAGATTAAAGTTCTTGTTATGAGACTAAAACCTGTTTTAAAGCTGAATGATTTGGCAGTAATGTTAAATTGTTGCCTTAATCTTCGCTGCTGGTTGTGTAGTGGAGTTCAGATGTGAATGTATATATTTGCGAAGCAGGAATGGATGTTGTTGCTGAGTGCAAAATTGCCACCAGCCACCGCTCCTGCACCAGTATATTTTATTTGTGCCTAGAGAGCAAGTCTATTCTTCCAGCAGCTTTGGCAGGTAACAACTTATCACTTGGAGTTGTTCTTCTCGTCTAATTATCTGGTTGTCCAGGAGAGCAGTGACATTGTCTGGTGTATTCTGGTATGCCTTAGCAATTCTGGTCCATGGATAAAAATGTTAGTTTCTTGCCGCAGATCGGGAAGTTGAGGCCTGTTGTGTGACTTGCATGGTCATTGATTAGACCCATGGCTCATGGGTGTGGAGTGTGATGGGGTGACCAGTTTTTGGGGTGCACAATTTGGGGGAGCAAATACTGGGTCTTTATCCTTTATTGTTATTATCCCTGCCACAAAGTAGAAGGGGTTAATACAGGGATGACTGTTGTCCTTCTGTGTATCTGTCTGCCTGTCTGTCGGTCCATCACGCTTCTTTTCCATACAGGACGTCTAAACCATTCATTTTTTTCATAAATCTAATATATTGATGTACAGTATCTTATTGTATAGATGTGCCTTTTCATACTGCTTTTCATCCTAATGTCCGTCTGTCTGCCCCTCTGAGTTTCTTTCCCATGCCAGAATGCCGAAGTCGGTCATTATTTTCCAACCAAATTTAATGTGTAAATACGTCTCATTGCGTAGACATGCCTTTTCATACTACCGTCCGTCCTCCATTTTTAGGAAATTCTTTCAGCCATTTCCTAAATCTTATTTTGGAATATCAGCCATGCTGTCACGAGGGATCTGAGTATTTCATGCTTTTATTTGTAATGCTGCCCAGAGCGGGATTTTTTCAGGGGGCAGATAATTCCCAGCGACAGGACAAACGCCCACAGACGAAGCCTCCACTGAGGCAGCGATGCAACGGCCTTTTGTAGAGCTGTGGTCACATTTCTCCTTAATCCACCTCTGTCATGCTGTCTTTCTCTGTGTTGGGTGGTGGTGCTGTTTTTTTCTGGTCGACGGGCGTTTGAGATTTTTGCATTCAGATATGCATGTGAAAGGTGGCGCTGTACTGTAAACACGGTTGGCATGATCAAGAGATCCAACCTGGGGTGCGTTCCCCAACAGCATAGTTGCTAACTTGGTTAGCAACTTACATAGTTCGTCCACTCTCAGTCAATGGTTCCAACTATGTAAGTTAGCATCCTTGATTTTGGGAAATGCACCCCTGGATGTTTGCTGGGGTGGAAATGGCCAGTGGAGAGTGGCCCCGCTGACAGCAGACAGAAGGAACGAAGGCTTTGGAACGTCTCAGGAATTCAGGCACCAGGTCGCTGAAGCCACCGAAGACGCATATGAGATAACAAAATCTCAATATGTGAGCTGTGACCTACATCGCCTTACTCTGATTACGTTTCCGACCTCCACCTGAGGACTGATTAATAAAGAATGAAGGCGGAGGAGCATAAAAGGAGGAGAAAAGAGATCACTCTCATGTAAACGGGCGATCGATTAAACCGAGATGACTCTGTTACAGATCTGTCTCACCCTCTGGGATCATTTCACATTCCTCATTCACCTCCTTTGAAGAGAATTTCCCAGAGTTATTGATTCAGGAGAACCGTCCATGTAGATACTCAAAGGAGCAAACGCCGTCCAACTCAAAATGGCTCGGACAAACCGCGGTTGGTATCCGAGAGGGTTGTCGGCTTAGCTCTGAGATTAGTATCGGGAGGAATGCCATTGTGGTTCCTACATAAAATGAGTCGCATGGGTCTATTGAGCGTTGGGGTCATTCTGTTTCAGTAATGGAGGGAGAGAAGAAGGGAAAAGGCAGCCAATCAGGATTTATCGCCCTGCTTCTGTGTGCTTGAAGAGCCGCTAGGTCACCTGGTTGCTCTTTTCACCCGAAAATCAGGTCCCAATTCACATGCGGCCCACACGCACAGCCAAACGCACTCACGCATACACGAGCGCACACACTTAGATGCACTAACGTGCACACGTGCTCTCAAACAGAGGCGCACAGACACTTGTAGATGTAAACATGCACACATACGTGCACACTTGCGCGCAGTCATGCACAATCACGCACAGTCGCATACTCCGACCTGCACACAGACAAATACTGGCACAAACACACACATACACTCTCAGACGCATGCATGCAGCACACATACAGGCATACACACATGGACATTCATGCACATACATGCACACACAGTCATGCATTCTCAGGTAATGTCACACACCCAAAAATACAAACTGACACAAGCACACACATACACGCATGCTCTCAGACACATGCGCCGTGACCCGTTTCAGACATGAACACACAGTAACATACAAGCACACACATTCATATATATACACACACGCACACGCACGCACACACACACACACATACATATACTGGCACAGACACACACACACACACACAAACACATACTAGCACTTAGATGGATATTCACAAAAATACGCACACACAAACACACAGACACACAAAAGACTATTTTCTCGTACAAATGATTCAGCCTCCTTATTGGCTGAGCAGCTTGTTCTGACTGTAATCCTGTCCTTGTGTTGCTCCATTGAGGTGAAGTCTATTATTGAGGTCTCATTTTCCACATGCATCAACATTTTACACCATTCATTTACTGGATGTGAATCATCTGAAGTGATGCTTTCGAAAAATTCACATCTGACCCTCATCACTAAATCGCAGAAAAAATGCCTAATGACACATACTGTATGCATTTGTTTGCTTTTTTTATTTGTTTATTAATAAGTTAAGTTTTATTTATACCAGATATGGCAGGCTTTGAAAATTTAGCATCCACTTGTTTGATTAATTCAGTGAATGTGATTTTTTTTTCTTGAAGGAATGCACCTGTTGTGTTAATTATTATAACCGCGTAATTAAAAGCCAGTTAGCTTGACATCCAAAACAGCCATTAAAACCAGTAATCAATAGTGCCGGGTGCAATTTACACCAGGACAGTTATTAGTAATGATATTCAGGTGCATTTGCAGGGAAAACGGGAGACATGCTCACGTGCACGTAAATATTTTGCGAAACTACTGAGTTTGTTCCTTTTCAGGTCCAGTAATGAGAATAATGTGCTGACAGCCAGTACCATTTTTTTGGGGTATTTACATTCTTTTTGAGAAACACGAACTATAACTCTTGTCCCCGTAGACTCCCCCTCTATTTCCCCATAATGACTACAAATGATGATGCTGGCCGTGGCCATATCAATGAAGGCAACATTTAATGCCATAGGGAGGCCAGGGTAAAGGGCCATTGATGGACATCTAGACATATGTAGTCATTATCGGGAAAAGAATTGATGTGAGAATTTTAGCGCTTGTTATTCATGGCCAACTTTTCCCCTCTTCCATTTTTAGAGTTTTAGGAGAGCAAAAGCAATGGGACAGATCAACATAATCTGAAATAAATGCGCCTCATGTAGGATTCGTTTACAGGTCTTCTAGAATTTAGGACTCTGATGTCAGCTGATCATCATATCTGTTCGGATTACCGGATGTGGGTGGGACTGCCCTCAACCTAAGGCTAGCAGTCTTTACCTAAACGTTCTACTTATTAATTTATTCCCAATCCAACGTGCTGGAATATAGAGCCGCAGCGACAAGAAACCATTTCAAGTGATCTAATTCCTCACATGGCGAGTTTTTATCTGTCATCATTTCATTATTTTGTGGAATACTGCGGTATATTAGCAGCCATCGAAAGAGGGGTTAATTCATGTGTGTTGGTTGGTGTTGTGAGGGGGAGTTGGTCGGCTGTGACTGGAGTTACTGTCGTTGTCAAGGATAACTGTCCTTGTCTTTATGTGAGATAGAGATGATTCTTGTGCTAGCGGTTTGTTTGTTTTGCCGAGAAGTTTAGCCGCCTGAATTGCTGGTGAGGCTTCAAGTCGAGTGAGGCTGTCCTGTTGTGGTTAATTTTTGTGTTCGGTTAGTTTAACGATGAAGGGCTTTGCTTTAAAGCCAATTACTGGGTCACGGTCGGCTTTCATATCTGTTATTACTTAGCTCAAAGGCCGTAAGAAGGGAGATCACCCAAGGGAATGTAGGTGAAAAGTAATTTATGAAAAAAGGACATTAAATAGCTGAAGAGAAAAAATAAACTGAAAAGAGGGATAACGCAGTTAAACCAGGAATCAACAAGTGTCCTATTAAAATGGCGGAAGGCAGTTTCTAAAACTGTGAGCCTCATGGTCTTCAAATTATTCTTCTCAGCTTCACCTTCAGAATGGACAAGAATGAGAGTTAATTCGATTAAAAACACCCTATCCAGTTATCTATCAGTTGGACTCTGCAGGCACACCCATTAGCCTTGTGATTAGACAACAGACAGACTGTTCAGAAGTGCAGGGCTATGACAGTTTCACTAACTGATTTAATCAATATTGGCTGAGGTAAGATATTATTTCCGAATGTTTTTCCAATGTAATATCTTGCAATTCCCAATATTTTCTCAATTAGACAGACATTAGCTCTGGACTCTTTCTCGTGCTGGTGTAATGGGTGCTGCTCGGCTGGGTCATTTGCATGATGCATGGTGAGGCATAAAGAAGGTAAGGCCTTATTCCAGGTTACCAAGACGACGCTCCGGGGATGCTGCCCTTAGATTGAGATGTAGGGATATCGCCCCTCGCTGGGGGCTGTTTGACCTTCAGCTGACCGGTAAAGCGTTTGTGTTTGGACTTAGCGGATGACCATAGGGGAGGGTCAGAACAACCCACCTCGGGCAAGACTCATCGTTGCATGTTGACGATGACCGACCTGGAAAAAAAAATGAATAAATAAAAGGTTGTTGTGGAGTTTCAAATAAGGGAGGTGAAATTGTTTTAATTAATCTGCTAGTCTCAAACATTGGTACTGCGAAATCCGTGTATATTCGGAAAGTGGCACAAATACTTTTCCCGTTAAAGCAAACTGTCTGCACTTTAACGTGGGTGTTTGTACATCCATTGCAAGTGTTACTTTAGTCATTTGAAAAGGACCTTGTAGGAGCTGCTGCTCATTAAAATGGTGGCTGTCTAGATGATTCTGGTCCTCGCTGTAGGTTCTCGTAGTTGAGAGCTGCAGTTGTCTTATAATTATATCCCCGAACGCCCAATGGCGTTCTGGGGATATTATGTTTTTGGTCCGACATAAAATTGCCACATAAAATTCACCATTTTTGCCATATCTTTGGAACCATTTGTCCAATTGATATGAAACTATGTGCAACTGCAAGGTCATGACCTCACAGCGTGTCACATGATGACATCGTACCTGTATGGTTCAATATTTTGCCACCAGCTGGCGCTTTGTGATAGAAAATTACCATTTTGCCCTTATCTTCAGAGCCATTTGTCTGATTGACCTGAAATTAAGTTCAAATGAAAGTCTATTCAAGGTCTATTCAAGGATTGGGGAATTGGGGGATTGGGGGATATACCCCAAGCTGTCGCCTCCGACGGCATAAGCCTAGTTATTTTCATGATTGTGCTCTGTCATATTTCTGCCCTTCCTCTGTATGATGCGATACTGCTGTCTCCTGTCTTGAACCAAGACAACTGTAAGAACCATCACACTCACACTTAAGTTAACCCCTTATAATCTCATTTTTCACTTAAGTTGGTTCAAAGTCTGAAAAATCATTTTTTTTTTTTTTTTTCATTTTTCATGTCACGTACATATCCTGTATCTGCTGGTTGCGGCACTTCACTGAAGCTACATCACACTTATATTGAGTGAAATATTCAAACCCAGGATGCCATGTTTTTATGGCCTCAGCATTACATCAAATCGTAACTCTCTAGATCTTGTACATCATTTATTCATATTTTCCTGTAATTCAACAGTACATATTTGGGATCGTTAGAAACCTTGGGATCTCCTCCAGAATGTAAAACAAGCATGAAGTTCCACAGATTATAATGGAGCAGCTGCATTTGATGGGTTTGTAGGTTTTATGCAGTAAAAACATACTGCGTAGCGTTTCTGATGAAATAAAACTGCCGGATTTTAGTATAATCTCTAACAAGGTTTTTTTTTTACGGTAACCTGCAGTGATTGGTAATTTTATGCAAACACATGTTGTCCAGTTCTATGAGAGCTTGCAGGCTTCACTACAAACACTTTTATATTGCCGAGAGTCTTGCTTTACTCTTGCTGGCTCAGAATGGGATCAGCTTTCCCCAGTACTGAGAGAGCACATTCCCTCTAAATCTGGGCATTTGTAACTGTGTACTTGTAATGCATTGCTACTCATGTCTGACAATGTTTGCACGTTTGAGCTCAAAAAACAAGAAGTGGTGGCCAGACGCAGCTTTTCTCTGTTGTTCGATGTTGGTTCGAGTCCAACACATGCTCCCATGAGACACATTGGAGCCCTGAGCTGCAGTTTGAAGAGATCCAAGACTGGAAAGTACTTCGTCAAATCTGGCTGTTTGGTCGTTTTCTCTTTCTTTTCACACTTGTGGTCCTAAATTGGGCAGCATATCCACTGTCTCTTGTCAGCATTCAAGTAAAATCAAGCACAATATTTCCAATCAACATGACTGAAGAAGAATCTCTCGCAACCACTGAAAAGTTGATTTTAACCAGGAACTCTTTCAGACAAAAATAATATGATTAAATAGACCTTACTGTCGGCCCCGGATCTCTGAGCGCACTCTAAGAAAATTAGGTTGAAAATGAACTTGCGTGATGCGATTAAACAACTTTAAAACTCTAACTTTCAAATGAATTCTGGAGAAAATCATCTTAAGCGAGCTGCGTGCGGAAGGGATCTCTTCAAACAATAGATGCTTTAAACCCACTGCAACAGCATTAGCATCTTTCCATTGACGCTGACTGAATTGAGGCCTGTGCTTTCTCTGAGAATATAATCAGGTTTACGGCCTCATTATTAATTCTCAGGTTGCTCGCAGCTGTGAGAACATGTGGAAAATACTGTGCGGCTCCTCAGGAGTGGTGTCACAATCACGACCACGCCTTGTGTGATTGTTGTCCATAAACGAGCTGGAAATCTTTTGGGTTTGACTTAAGAAATGTGTTAGGAAGTGAACTTTTGGCACTCTCATGCGCAAAAAGGAACAGACAACAGCAGTAAATGGAGTTTTCAAACACGTAGTGAGCTCCATATTTTCACTGTACAGGTCACATTTTTTGTTATTTTGGTTCTGTTGGCAATCGCCAGACTAGAATTCAATACGCAGTTTACATGCTGAAGAAGAGATTGAAGGCAAAAGTCTCTAACATGCGCAGTAATTGAAAATGGCTGCAATATAAGCCTGGCAGAGCATCACCAGGGAAGACTGTGCGCAAAGGATATGCAAAAACCTGTTAAAAATGTTTACTTCATTCTACTTCATGTTAAACCGCCTATTATTTTTTGAGGCACCCAGAAATGGGGGTACTATGTTGTAAAGATGCTGTCATTTCTATACAGTCAACCTCACATGCATGAAAACACCCTCATATTATACTGGACTGTCTACACTTCAACCTCACAGTCATTGTTTCCTTTCAGACTCAGTGCTTAACCGTTGAACCAAAACAACCAATGTATCGCTGTCCAATGAATCATGGTGCTCACTGTTCATGATCACCCATGTATTATGTTCAATTAGTCTATCAGAAAAGGAGCAAACCATTTCGTGACGGTCTCCGAATGATTATGGAGACGCGCCTTACATGGGATCAGTTGAATAAGACCTGCACGCCTACCCTCCGATTCAGTTTTAAGTGAGGCAATCACAAATTGGTGGCGCGGCGCAGAGACGGAATCTAAATATTCCTTCATCGGTAATTATCGCCCGACAGTTTTCGACAGATTCAGAGAGCTTCTTAGCCTCTGTTTCTGGATGTCAAAACACTCAATGGGTAAAATTCTCACTGATTAAACAACGTGCGCTTGACTGAGAACCCTTATTGGGCGCTGGTTTGCTGGATAAATCGTGTGCGACGATTATTATGGAATCTCTGAAGCACTTTGTTTCAGTCGCTATTTTAACCTGATCACGGCGCGCCATTAGCTGGTCTTTTTCAAGGGAGCAACTTCGGGGCACTTTCTCATTAAAATGATCGCGGGAAGTTTCAGAGCCTTTTCTTGTGTGCATAATCCTTCTAAGTGTGTGTTTTTCATTTGTGTATGTGTGTGTGTGCGTGACATTTCTGAGATGTTGACTTCTGAGTAACACCCGCTGTCATATTTATGTAATGCCAGGACTTAACATGAATGGTGAATGATGAATCCTTGGGCCTCATTAGTCCCTGTCCACTCAGGATACAGTAGGTAGAATGACTGAAGGATCTTGAACAGGATGAGTACAATCTTTGATTAGATAAGCCAGCGGTGGAAAGTCCACCATTTGATGGTTTCAACAGTTTTTTTTCTTACCTTTAACTTAGTGTGGACTTCCTGTTCCTTCACCTCTTTGGCGGTGTAGTGCTATGAAGAGACCAAAAAAAGGCAAAGCAGAGTAAAGTATTTAGCTTTTAAGATTATTTTATATTCTCAGCAATGAGATGAAAGTATCATTTGTCTTTGTTTGGATAGTGGTAGAAGTGTACACGGTACGAAGATTAAAAAAGGAGGTCGATTTATTTTCCACTAGACTTGCGTAAGTGAAACGTCAAAGTGTATGATTAAGACAGTATTTATCAATTTATGTTAATTTGCACATTTTTCCAAGGCAAGTTTTCAAGATAGCCATAAAAAAAGTGTTAACACTGAGCGCTTGCTAGAATATGTCATTCATATTATGATTTTATGATGGAGTTTATAAAAAGGGAAACAATGCACGTGACACGTGCATGTCATTAACTGGCAGAAAATTATCGCAAAGAAGCATCAGAGCGATTGCCGTGGTTTCTCAGTTCTGACAGATGCTATTTGACCCTGGCTGTAATTTGAGAGTCACAGTGAGGATGGCAATGTTCTGCTCAGCGGAGAGAAGATGCCCTTTGAACTGTAAAAGAAGAGTCACTGTGCAATCACGGGGGGCGCCGATGACTAATGGCTTCATCCCTGAGAGACGGGGACACAACAACGTGCTAATGCAGCGCTAAACTTCCTGAACTTTGCCATAACTGATCGATCCTAAAAGCCATAATTGTGTTAATAAAGCAGTATTGCAGGAGAGGGAGTGCTTTTATAGTTAATTACATCATGGCTGTGTTTCGGTTGAGGGTGGTACTGTTGATTCAAAATTGGCTTTTTGTTGTGGAACCTGAGGAAATGTTCACTGGAGATATCAAAAAAGTAGAGCTCAACTAAAGTTCTGAAATATCACTGCAGTCTTTTGTACTTCACATTGTCAATACACCTGGCTCGGTAGAATTTGTTTTCTGTTTTGAGTAAGAAGTAGGCCCACATGCACCGGCAAACAATCCTCTACAATAGCTGCTTGCTTAATATATGTGTTTTGATGTATTTATTTTCAAGATGTATTTGGGCTCATCAAACAATTATTAAATGTTTTTATTCAGGTCAGGTGGCGTAGTGCGTACTAGCGGTGAGAAGGTTGAGGGGTTTGAATCCAGCCTGTAGTTTCTGTGTGGAGTTTACATGCTCTCACCATGTTCACAAGGGATTCCTCAGGGCATTCGGGTTTCCTCCCACAGTCCAAAAGCGGACCAAATGAAGACTCCACATTGGCCGCCGGTATGAATGCGTGGGTGATGCATATGTTTAACTGATGATTGAGGCAAGATATGGCCTTTAAAATTGTGACCCTGTCTTTAAAATCTTGTGGTTGAGCATATGTGGCAGGCCGAAGGAGGGCCCGGACAGGGAATTGAACCCCAAACTCCGGGGTTAGAGTCACACATGCTGACCACATCGCCAAAGAGTCAGGCTTGTTGGCAAAGTAGCCTGGGCGCTTACGTATTTGGAGACATTTCTAGTGACAGGACTCATCAAGTGTCTCGTGTAATAAATGAAAATCACTGCAGTATGGCACCTAACTGCATCTGTTTTATCATTATAGAGGTGACTAATTCCACAATGGTAATCATTCTTTATTACGTATTTCTGGTAGAACAACTAACTCATCGCCGTAGATTACTATTCATCTGTACCAAAGGTAGTTTAGAGCACATAAACTGAGTCTATTCTGCAAATATTTGGACAGTCGAACATTGTCTTCCTTTTGTCTCAGAACTCCGACACATTGGATTTAAATACAGTGAGACTGAGGAGAAAGTAGTTACTGTTGGCTTTCATTTGCTGTTATTTACTTCCATGATCCCATGAACTTTGGGAGGTGAGGCCCTAACAATGTAGTGTCATTGTCTAAATAATTATTGACTACTTTTTCAGAAACATTGGGTCATTCTCTGGCTCAGAATTGACTGACATTTCAGTATTTGCTAGTTAAATTTGCAAAATGAAGAAAATATTTCAGCAGAATTCCTCCATCAGCTCAGATATTATGGAGGTTTGAAGGGAAGGAATGTGTCCCCTTCGTAAGCCTCTGCCACACACAATGAGCGGGAGGCAAAAGTCTTTTTTTTTCTGTTTATCCGTCCGTGCGTGCGTTCGTCACAAATATAATCTTCGTGCTATATCTGTTGAAGGAGTGGAGGGATTTTTGCCAAATCGGAAATGCTAATTCCCCACAGAGGGTAGCTGAGCTGATTAGATTTTGACGGTCTTCGAGTTGAAGGTCAAGGTCACATAAGGTCAGTTGTATGCAGGGGCCAAAGATCAACTTTTAGGGCGTATGAAGCTCTGAGAGGCAGAAGTGGCACAATCAGCGCATTGATTTGAGTTGAAGCTAGTTAATATATGGAAAATTGGAGCTAATGGTATTGTGACAGTGTTCACACCCCCTTAAAATCTGATTGGGTGGAGATATTGCGTTGTAATTCAGAAATTGTGACTTGAGGAGCCCTGGTGAGTTCACTGGGAGTTCACTGTTAGTGATTGTAAAGTTGAATAGAGCCGGTTGGACTTGTGTATCAGAGTTGTTGTTTGAGCCGTGCTGAGGCTGCACATTATAGTCAGTGCTAGCAGGGGAGGGCTTTTAATGTATCAGGAAGTGATTCACATGGATGTCACTGTGTTTAAGCACTTATGACCCTTTATGATGGAAAAGCCACTGATTCTCTAATATGGGGGAAAATAGGCTCCTTTGACAGAAGAGGTTTGAAGTTTGCATGTTGCCATGGTAACCAGCTAGCACTGTGATGCTCAGCCCAACCTCCCCCTGCTCTTCAGTTCTACAACGTAATTTATATTTCATGTTTTACTTCTGTAATTTTTTTAATAGGGAGGGGGTGGCGGGGTCACTAACTTTTGGGGGTCGTCTTTAGTGGGCCCCGCTCAACTTCACTTTTCACTTCACTGTAACGTGCCATTCCCCTTGCAGGGAGAAATTTAAAAATTAAAAATACCAGCAAAATACCTTTTGTCTGAGGGTGAAAAATGAAGATCTCAGTTCTCTTTTAATCCTCCATGTCTCCCTTCCTCACCCTGTCTATTAATTTCTGCCTCATCTCCTCTCTCTTTCTCTCTCCCTCTCTGATTCTCATATATTCATATCTCTCTCTCCCCTCATCCCTCTCTTTTCCTCCTCTCACTATTTACTTGTCCTTCTATGGCTCACTCTCTCTCTCTCTCTCTCTCTCTCTCTGTTGAATCCCCTTTTGTCAAGTTGACTATAGACTCTAAGCAGCAGGAAGTGGCTGGGCACCGCTTTGTGTTCAGTGCCTTTACGTCACAGGGGTTATGGCTTTAATGGAGAAACATCACGCGGCCGCGCATAAGTATAATGTTTCAATATACACTGTCCTTCTGATCTGGCCTTGAGGAGTCCAATAGGATCAAGGCTTTTTGTATTTTGTGTCCAATGTGAACGGTTTCACCAATATTATGGCATTATCGCTGCCAAGTCCGTAGCGTCAGCGCTGCCGCAGATCCTTAGCGTTAACGCGATCTCAAAAACGGTTTTATAGATACTTGTAAAATTTTACATGCCTTTAGATCTTATCAAGATGGAGAACTGGATTGATCTTGGGCTTTGTATTATCAATAAAAAAAATTAATTAATGACCTCCTTCATTTCCTGGAAAACCTGAGTTCTGTTATATTGCATAATATGTAAACAATGTCAACTTGAAATTTCGCTGTTCTTTCTGTCATGATCGATTACTGCTGAATACTACATCCAAAATATCAGTAGGTTAAACAATAAGTTACGTAGTTACGTTTATTACTTACCACATAAAAAAATAAGATTTTGTGTTTAGTGCAAAATTAATCAGGCTGTCTGGAGCAATACTGTTGCTAGGCTGTCTTTTTGGGGACCTTTTGCTTGATGGTTTCACCGACATAAACCTTTGCTCTGGTATTGCTGTGGTTTCATTTCATTTCACAATGAAAACACCACAAGCCCCAAGTCAGAAAAGTCAGGAAAGTCAGGATTTTGGGCTTCTCAGTCGTGTTAACCAAATTCTCACAGTGGTCTCAAAACTTGAGCCAAAATCCTGGAGGAGGGAAATGAGGAGAATTGGCCTTTCCCACTTTCCCCAATTTCCCACTGCCTTCAGGTGAGAATTCTGACGGATTAAAATCCTCACTTATGCGACAGAGTGAATGAATGAAAAGCGTTTTGAGAGAACTTTCTCATAGGTTCTGAAAGAGCTGTACGCTTACATGGGGGAATTTCACTTCACCATCACCTATGATCGATCGCCAGCGAAGATTAAAATGGCCTTATTTTAGTGTTAAGTGATCACTGTAACCTCATTAAGAAAAGAAAAAAAAAAAAAAATTTTCACAAAATTTTATAATAACTTACAGGACTCTGTCTCTTATGATGGGATCACACCAGCTCCTGTTCCTCTCTCTACTTCTGGGGCCTTTGCTCGGACCACAACGCAGCCTTTTGCAGTCAGCATTGAACGACACATCTGTTGAGTTTAGTGACTGCAGTGTGATATGGGATCAGTAAGACACCAGATGCGGGGAGAAGGGAATGAGGATTTAATAATAAACAAAACAAAACAGGCACGAGGGCCAACAAAAAACTTGGCCCAAAGGGTTGCAAAAAACAAACTGAGGTAAGCTACACAGAGCTATAAAACAATAAATGCAAAAGGCAAAAAACAAAAGGCACTGGAAACTCCAGGCGAGAAGATCAAGAAAAATAAATAACAAGACTAAATATATATATATACACAAGACGAGAGGCTAGGACAAATACTAGGGAACTTGACAAGAACTTGGCTAAACGAGACGCGAGAAACAAAACTTGCACAAGCAACAAGACGCGAGACACTGTCTGCCAGCCAACTTCCACCGCAACCAGATAAAGGCTTGGTAATCATGACACATGAAGGGCAACACCTGGAGAAAGAGAAACAAGAGGCAGGGCAAGATCATGACATGGACAGAGATTGGATGACATGACCTGCTCATTAAGAGAATGAGCGTGCTCAGCTTAAGTACCAATTAAGTATGCAGTTTGGAAGCAAGCATGAATGTTAAGAACAGAAAAGCACAGCAAGATCTTGAAATAGCAAAGCAGGAATCATGACAATAAACTCCCTGTCTAAATTAGTAGTATTAGTAATGTGCCTATCTAAGAATTACACCACCCAGTGAGTGTTAGTAAATGTTAGTAACTTAAAAACAGTTAATTGCCAATTAAGCTTAGAGAGGCCCGAATCCAGCACAGCATGGAAGGAAGGGGAAATACCAAGGCCAACCATAGCTCAGAAATGTGCAACAACGAAGGCACGGGGCGGAACGCAGACAAGCGGTGGAGTGGCATGGCAGACCTGGCATGAACAAAAACATGGAAAAGTAAAAACATGGAATGTGAAATCCTGAAACAAGAAACTGTTAAAACTGTGGCTATGAACATGAACTATAAACTATGAACTATGAAATCTTGAACATGAAACTGTTAAAACCATAAACAATACTGTTCTGGCCAAAGGCCAGAACCCCGGAACACAACAGCAGTGACTGTTGAGACTCGGATAGATATATAAACGACTCAAAACTGCTTATGAGGAACTTCCTGAGAAAAAAGTTTCCATGACTACATTTTGCCATGATCACATACACACGCGCGCGCGCACACACACACACACACACACACACATCCTTGTACTTATAACTTAGTGAGGACATTATATTGACTTCCATTCATTCTTCCTGTGTCTCTACAGCCTTTCCCTAATCTTAATAATAAGCAATGTATGCCTAACCCAAACCCTTACCCTAACCTTAACCTATCCCTAATTATAACCTTACCCCTAACCTTAACCAATAAGTCACAATTAGCCTTTGTAGTTGTGAGGACCGGCCAAAATGTCCTCACTTCCCAAAAATGTCCCCACTCTGTAGGAAAAGAACGCTTTTTGGTTCTCACTTTGTAGCAAGTACAAGAACACACGCACGCACGCACACACACACACACAGACTCACAAGGTGAAGACAATCCCAGCCGAATCTGTCAGAACGGGTCATTACAAGTGTCGTACATATTAATTTGCTCGAATCAGAGGATGCACACCGAGATGTTTTTCCTAAAGTTGAAAATATGAATTTGTTTTGAAACGCCGTTAGCTTACCTAGCTTGCTTGATGACCTAAATGGAAGTGTTTTTGCCTTATTGTGCGGCAAACTAAGGAAGTCAAAGGAATTGCATTTTGAGTCTAGATATAAAACTAAAACACTTGTTTAGGTTAACCGTTTTCGGTGTTGGAGGTTTATAATATTTCAGAGCCAGCTGGCGCGTAAGTCTCCTGTCATAGCTAGTCAGCGCCCTTTCCTTGACTAATTTGAAGCTTTCGGGAATTCGGGGTGAAAAAAAAATGTTCACGAAATGTTCAAACACAATGCAGTGCACTCCTGCGTAATTAACAGACACGGTTGTCTGTTTGCGAATAATACGGAATTCCATGAGGTGAAAAAAGTTTTTCACAGAATAGGTACTTCTGTGATAGCATCGCTCTCTGTAAATAACTCTGGCCTTGTGTATGATTTAGCGAGATATAGCCTCTTAGTATTCCCACGGTGGGGCAGCTGCGGCGCACTTGTCGGGCGGAGTCTGCCCGGCGAATCTCTTTCATTCATCAATGAGAGCGACTCCGTCTAAACTAAAGAATAAATACAAGCCATGAGGTGCGCTCCCATTGATGTATACGTTATTAACTGGAGCTCATGAGACCGGTCTTCTCAAATATGGTGCCAATATTAACAGGCTGATGAATGTTGGAGGGCATCGCATCTATTTTTGCGGCGTTTGAATGATTCACAGTCATACAGATATTTATTCATCCGTTTATTCATTTTAAAAATTGCGCAGTCATGAGCAAGCGTACTGTGTTAACTAGTGTTTTTCATTCGAAGTCTGTTTCAAGTGACATTAGAGCCCGAATCTGACTCTGCTTGTGAACATTTTTGTTGCTTTCTGGGTACTTTCTGGGAAAAAAAGGGAAAAAAATCCTCTGTACCTTTATCACTGAGAGATTATTGTTCTACATTTTGAGAAACTGTGATAATAATTAACTCGGATTACTGTCAGGTCACTTGCCAGCAATGATGCTTATTAATCCTTTAATGAAGCAGTTAGGGAGTTCTATTCTTGAACCTGCCCAGCCACATTTGGCTACATTGAGCCTGTTTCGCTCGAGGTCCCTTCTGGCCTTGAGAAAATATGCAAATGACATGGCTGAAGATTGTCATTTTAGCACCAGAAGTAATTCCCTGGTCCATGTTCCTCAGGTCAGTTAGTAAAAATAGATAAAATAAATCTAACAGAGTCTATAAGCATTTGGGCTTTCACTGAGTATGAACATAGCAGAAATCCCCAGAAAGATAAAGTTGACTGTTTTCTGTCTTTATCCTTATACTCATTTTTAATTTCATATTTCAGGAGTATAGAGGCAGAAGTGTCTGACCAAATGCTTTCTCACTGTGAATTAATAGATGAATAAATGGATGACTGAATAAAAAAATGGACTTATGAATGAATGAATGAATGAAATGATTGAGCAGATGTAATGCATGAATACACAAATGACTGGAGAAACAAATCTGTGAGTAAGTGAATGAACAGCGAGAATGATTAATGAATGAGCAACTGCAAGAACGGCTGAGTGAATGAATTAATAACAAATAAATGGATAAACGAATTTTTGCGTTAATTGCTGAGTGAATTAATGCTTGAATGAACTAAGGAATTAATTAACATATGAACAGGCCCAATGAATGAGTGAAATGGTGAATGAGAGTATGATTGAGTGGATGTATGAGTGAACAAGTGAAAGTGTACCTAAAGCCCATGTTTCTTTTAATTACAGAAGCTGAATACAACTTCCCATTCAGAGTTGACAGATTTGGGATGTATGAGTGAAGGAATTAATGAACAAATTAAATCCTGAATGAATAAATGAGAGCGTGAATCAGTGATGAGTGAAAGTGCGCCCTAAAGTCCATGTTTGCTATAACAACAGAAGCTGGAGATCATTTCCTGTCCAGAGCTGACAGATTCGGGGCGTGTGAGTTAGGACGGCGCATTAATCCCGGTGCCAGGCTCGTCCCCTGCCCGTCCCTCCGGATGGGAGCAGATGCCTCCTTATTAGTATTTGGGGTTGAGGGGACACTAAATCACCCGCCCAGCTCCTCATCATTCAAACAGATTCCCTCACTGTCTCCTCAAAGATGGTGCTTTACCGGCACGGTGCTACGGCCCCCCGGTGCAGTTTGAGCGGAGAATGAGTCTGACTGGCCTTCCCAGGCGGCCTCTGTTATTGGATAAAATAGCATAACTCTGTTCCAGCTCGGGATCAATAGCTGGGCCGTTTATCACCGTCGCTGTCTGTCTTTATTTGTTTCGGCTCGATTCCGTCTGACTTTTCCGTCAGGATTCGCCGCCGGAACGCGAGAGATTCCGCGCATTTCAATCGCCTGGTGGATTCCGGCGACCCCCGTAAGATGTAGTCAAACGCTGTCTTCGGCTGTCAGTTCTGATCAAGTTGACGGGAGCGTCTTGTCTTTTTTCTTTTACAAATGGAGTATTGGGGGGGATCGTTTTGGTTTATTTTGTTATTTTTTGTTGACTCTCTATAGATTATGATATAACACGGAGCTTCAAAGAGCTATGAATGAATTCAGCAGTTACAAATCCTCAATTAAAAACTTTGTCTGCGTACAAATGGAAATTAATCTGGCGCTGCCATTTTCATTTCCTCCTTTTCCCATTCTCTTTGACATTTCACCATCCAGAACCAGCTTTTCAGATGAACCTTTCCTTTTTTATATTTTGGTTCAAAGAAAAACTACTATAAATATTTAACACTGCCATTAAAATGTATCAGGCTTTGTTTTTTTGTGGCCCTTTGGTTTGCCAGAGGGTGAAATAATACTTTTGTAATTCTGTACATACATCATGTTCGACATTGTCAGGACTGAAACAGTGCTCTTTTACCTTTGAATAGGCCAGCGGATTTTGCTTTAGAAAAAAAAAAAAAGCTGAAACTATCACAGTTTTTTATGGTTTGCAAGTCAGTTTTGTACTGTTAAGCACTTTGAACTGTGAAGGAGTGACAGGCAAATAAGATTTTTGCCATTGTTGTTACTTCAGCGGTGAGAAAATGGCGGCCCTTGCTGGGCTGAAAGGCCTGTTGGCGTTATCTCTTGCGTTACGCTCTGCCGTGACATGTTATCTTTGCCGGTCATCCTCTGACGCGGTCCGCACCGACGACATGCTAACTACAGGATGGTCAGTAACCTGGGGTTAATAGCTTGACTCAAGCCCATCCAATACATAAATTATCAGCGGTTCTGCAGCACTCCGTCAAATTTCATGTTGCCCCACTTTACCCCTTTTAAATCACGATTTCTATTCGGCAGTCAACTCAAGGTGAATGTAACACAAGGAATAAAAAAAAAGTACAATATTGCAGTTAGATTTTTGATATGCCGTGTGTTGTAGCTCTACTTCAGTTCCTTGGAGAACAGTTTAACCTGAGAGAAGACCTCACTGAGCCCGAGGCTAGCTCCAGTCTTTATGCAAATGGGGGCAGCGCTGAGATCTTATTTCCATTGCAGCTGCTGTTAATGACAGAATCTGATTTTCACATTGCTGGTACACGCAGTAGGTATAGGTGCTAATTAATCCGGCCTGGTTCCACGCCCTGATGAATTACCTGAAGTGAATGGCAGTGTATGTGTAAATTGTTGCAGCTGTTGATCCACAGCAGAGACGTGCTGCAAGACGTGTTTCGCTGCACTGATAACGTAATTCCTTTTGCCGTTACTTTAATTGCTCGGAAACATAGGGAACCCTGAGGATGTAAATCTCTCCCTTTTTTTATCAAGCCTACTTTATGAACTAATTATATGGGGATGATTCTCCAAACAGTATTTCAAAATTTGACCACTCCATAAAATTATTTTATAACATTCCCTCAACTGGTCATTTCATTCTGCCAGTAATTGTACACAGAGGTTGCCTGTAAAATCACTATGGATGAGTTAAGTGTCATAGTGTAAGATTTAATGCAGAATTATTGGGGCCCTTGATAAAACCAATAAAAAAAAAAAAACACCTCATATAATGAACAGCAGTGTTGATAATCAATATATTAAGTTCAAACATTTTATTTCAGTTCATTTTTATACCACCAGAAGGTAATATGTTTTTACTGGTATTCGCTTGTTTGTTCATCATGAGATATCTGAAAAAGTTCTGGCTAGATGTCAATGAAATTTTGGGTGTTGATAGATACTGCGCTAAGGAGGTGGTGATTTAATTCGGGTGCACATTTGACTCATATTCTTGTTCAAGATTCAAAAGAACCTATTTGCGGGTAAAGACTGCTCTGTCGAGCACCATAGTGAGGCGTTGCGAAGAGCAATCTGACTCCGACCTCCTCCACCGAAGAATTTCACATTGACAGAGGTCATGCGCATTCCGAGCGCCCTCCAATTACCCAAGCATTCTCAATATTTTTCACTGAGCTGTCTCATTCTTTTATGACGACCATTGGTGTTGGAATTCTCGGCAATCCAGGTTTAATACTTTGTGCAAACAGAGGTGAAAGCTGTGAATATTTTCCTATAATTTAAGATGAGGTAGGTGAGCATGTATTTTGCCTCCCTGCACAACATTTCAGCGTCATTGACATGCTTCGGCCTTGCACTTATTGACTACCCTCTGCGAGTAACACCACAGAGTTTCAATAGGATTTTATCTGGAGACTGGGATGGCCATTGTGGATTATGGATTTGTACTTATTTTTTTGGATGCAGAATTCCCACAGTATTTCATGGAAGGCTTTATGCTATTGATCTTAGCTATAGCACCTGGACCACTGGCACCAGTGACCTTCTAGCCTTGCTCTTGTAAATATTGGCAGGTAAATATGCTGTGTGCAGCCTGAAAGTTCAATTTTTATCTTCTCTGAGCATTTTGCACTCTTCCAATCAAAACTCTGATGACATTTGGTGAACTCCAGGTGTCAGTTCTGTTTCCTGCTTTCAGAAATGGTTTTTGTTTTCTTTTTTTTTTTTTTTGCACAGCTTTTCCAAAAAGTGAGGAGATATGGAGGTGTCGTGTCACATCTCTTTTGAATGGATGGTTCCTTAGTTTGTCTTTTGGTGATTGAGGACTGTTCTTGTTGCATTATTTATATACCCAGATGAAACATGAAATGTTTGAATGGTACAACATAGTTTCTTTAGACTGAAATTTAAAGCCTGTTTTACTTTGTATAATTTTATTTATAATACGTGTTAAGGTGCCAATAATTTTGTCACTTAGGTTTCAGACAAAAAGCTATTACATAAGTAATGTTGAGAGAATTAGTGCAATATTATCTTGTTACTTGCGGGAATAAATGCACTGAAAATGTGCAATTGCCTCACTGCGAGATGGTAGGTTGTGGGAAGCCTTTATCAAAGCACTGCCAAGCACGACACAAGTGTCTTTGCCAGTTTAAGAGCGACACAGCTGCCATTTTACCATCCAGTGCCCACGTAGTTTAAATAGCAAATGTACTTGCCCCCATTTGATCTCCCATGGGCGTGTTGGTCCTCAAATAAGGTGTAGTCAGGCACATTGCCATTAAGTCAATGGACAGTATTTAAGTGCTGTGGCATGGCATGGTATGAGGACAGTACTAACATGCCCACATAGGCCGGTGCACTGCACACAACACACGTTGCACTCTGTTACACACAGAGAGATGCAGAGCGAGGCACAAATATGCAAAAGATTAAGAAAAAAGAGATTACAATGTGAAATATTTTACTGTGTACATACAGATATTTTTTTTAAAAGAGTGGTAGTAATGGATAGTGCTATCGATTGCACGCGTGTAAAATGATGTGCCCCGTCAGAGAAGGCTGTGACTGAATGGCTTATATGATTGAATGAATGAATATCATAGTGACATGTTCTGTAGGTATACAAAAAAGGTTGCACACTAGAAGCACCACGGTGGAAACCAGCCCTGACAGACCTACGTGTCACTTTCAATTTAAAAATGATACATAATTTGACATTGTGGAAGCAAAGAATGTTGAAGATCTTAACAGACTAAAAATAGGATGAAAATGGCAATGTCAGCTACGTACATTTAATATTTTTTCAAAAATAAATTTTCACGCATCACTTTTCTCTGGATTCTTAAGCTTGTATTAAAATAAATACTCTGATACCTTTTGGTGATCACTCCCTAGCACGAATATAATTTTTTTTTTTTCAATGTGGAAAGTCACTCTTTGGTATGGAGTCAAATAAATAATTGCTTAATATTACATTACATGGGCACTCGTACTGAAAATAATATACATCTACAACCCTGCCACTATTACAGGCTAAACATGTCTTTAAATAATTGGCTTTGCCTTGCCAGTGCCCGGTTTCTAAGTGTAATTTAAGAATACCAGATTAAATTGTACTAAAATCAAATGCTCATGGTCTCAGGGTATATCACTGTAGCATATATTTGCATTTAAACAAATTTTTACCCCTCGGCCAACTCTGGCCGGAGGGGTATTGATGTCACTTGCGTGTCCGTCTGTCGTCTGTCGTCCATCATCCGTCTTCCGGCTTCCATCGTCCGTCGTCCGTCCATGATTTTGTCCAGGCCAGTACTCGGCAACTAATAATTGCAGCTTTACCAAATTTGGTATGGTAACTCACTGTGACCCATAGATGTGCAGTATCAGGTTTTTTGCTGGATTTGACCTTTGACCTTAGCACTGTAACCTTGACCCTGGAAATCGTATCCGGGTCAGTACTCTGCAGCTAATTATCGCAGCTTTACCAAATTTGGTACAGTAACTCAATATGACCCATAGATGTGCAACGTCAGGTTTTTTTGCTGGATTTGACCTTTGACCTTAGTGCTGTCACCTTGACCCTGGAAATCTTGTCCGAGTGACATTGTCCAGGCCAGTACTCAGCAGCTAATGATCGCAGCTTCACCAAATTTGGTATGGTAACTCACTGTGACACATGGATGTGCAGGGTCATGTTTTTGCTGGATTTCACCATTTGACTTTAGCGCTGTGACCTTGAGGCAGGAAATCTTGTCCGGGCCGAGGGGTATTCAGCAACGCGTTATGTTTAAATATATGAGAGCTGCAAGGAGATGTCAGTTGGCTGAAGAGCTGCGTCGTCTGTAGCTTGGTAAACAAACTAAATGCTTTGATAAAAAAAAGTCCAGAACTTTGTGCAGGGAATGTGGTGTTTATTTTTACATTTTAAATCACATTGTATTCTGAAAATGTTTTTCAAATGTGACTTTGGAGATTGACTGTATATAATGTTTCATATATCTCACTATGATTCAAACAATTGAATCGGTGAATTTAATAAGGGCCCAACTCCATGTTGAAAATGTGTGGAGTTGGGCCCTTATTGAATTCACCGATTTAACTTTTAAACAATACTTAGAAATTTATACTTTCTTTGAGATTAGAGTCATCAGGTCTCGATACTTACGGCAATGATCCGCTTTCAGGCTTTCAGATCCCATCCGAACAGCTCCATTTCCTCTGCAGAGAAGTGCTCTTTACAGCAACGAGAAAAATCCACCAAAATAATAGTTATCTGCCAAGATGCAATCACACGTGGCTTTGAAAGGGATTGGCAGACGCTGGTTTATACTTTGCGCTCAGATTATCCACCGCCTAAATTGCAAAAAAGTGGTTCTGGACACACCCGAACTGCACTAGGGTCATTTTAATCTGTTTATTTAAGTGATGTATTTTGGCTCATTAAAAAAAAAAATTGTCCACATTTTTTTTAGGTCAGGTGGGGCAGTGGGTTGAGATGTCTCACCGTAAGAAGTTCGCAGATTTTAATCCGGCCTGGGGCTTTTCTGTGAGGCATTTGCATGGTCTCAATATGTGGATATGTGGCCTCCGGGTACTACCGCTTCTTCCCACAGTCCAAAGACGCGCATGTCAGATTAATTAGATACTCTAAATTGCCAGTTGGAGTGATTCTGTGAGTGAATGGTGTGTTAGCCCTGTCCTAAGCCGGGGAGTTGTCCAGTGCGCCTCTGCCTCGATCATAAAAAATGCTGGGATTAGACCCTGCTCTGACTTGGAGTGAAATGTTAAATAATGGGTCATCTGAGTTGTTTATCATATCCTGCTTTTTCTTATTTATTTTTTCAAGGGTGTCAACAATTCTGCACTGACTGTAACGAACAATAATAAGATGAAGTGCACTCAAAAGAACATGAATATGATGTGGCTAAATGGGACAATGGCTGTTTACTTGGCTATCCAGCACCTTGGCCATGTGACCTTTCCATGTCACTGCAGCATCTTTCTCCCTCTCTCTATCCCATTCCAATGTCTTTTTCTCTTTTCTTCCTTAACTTTTAAATCTGTCCTTACTAAATCTGCCCACATCTGAAAAACAAGGCAGTTAGCTCGTGTAGCACTCAGCTCATGAATGAATAGAATCTGTTCTTATTCTATGATGGAATTGCTCACAAATAAATAGCCCCTTTCACAAGCTTCCCTTGTCCTTGTGTTTATAAACTCAGATACTAATGAATTAGCATTGGACACATTCCATTGGTCCCTTTTTGCTCTCAGAATTAAACTTTTAATGACAATGCTAAGATTTTTTATTTTGTTTTCCCTAGATGGTGTGATCATAAATTCTTGAAGCCTGGCTGACGGTGTACTGAAATGTTACAAAATTGGTGATTTCATTGAAGTTCGCAATTGAAACTTCAATCCCTGAAAGAAATAGATAAGAATATGAAGTGAAAGTACACAATAGTCCACTTTTTAATGATTTTATATCTATAATACAACCCCAATATCGAAATAGTTGGGACAAAGTGTAAATTGTGAATAAAATCAAAATGCAATGACTTTCTAATCACATCAGCCAGCATTTTATTCACAATAGAACAGAGATAACATAGCAAATGTTGAAACTGAGAAATTTTACAATGTTATCTACAAAATGAGTTAATTTCACATTTGATGGCTGCTACAGGTCTCAAAAAAGTTGGGACGGGGCCCTGTTTACCATGGTGTAGCATCCCCTCTTTTTAACACAGAGTGGAGGCATCTGGGCATTGAGAAGACAGGTTTCTTGAGTTTAGCCACTGGAATCTGATCCCACTCTTGTTTAATACAGGCTTCCAGCTGCTGGAGAGTTTTGGGTCTCCTTTGATTGACTTTTCGTTTAAATATTCGCCAAATGTTTTCAATCACTGAAAAATCAGGACTGCAGGCAGGCCAGTTCAGCACATGGACTCTATCACGAAGTCATGCTGTTGTAATAGCTGCAGTATGTGGTTTTGCATTGTCCTGCTGCAATATACAAGGCATTCCCTGGAATAGATGCTGTCTGAAGGGGAGCATATGTTGCTCTAAAACCTTTATATACCTTTCAGCATTCATGGTGCTTTTTAAAACATGCAAGTGTCCCACACCATATGCACTAATGCATCCTCATACCATCAGAGATGCTGGCTTTTGAACTGAATGCTGATAACAGGAGGGGTGGTCTTTCTCCTCTTTAGTCCGCAGAACACGTTGCCCATGATTTCCAACAAGAATGTCAAATTTGGACTCATCTGACCACAGGACACTTTGCCACTTTGCTACAGTCCATTTTAAATGAGCCTTGGCCCACAGAACATGGCGGTGCTTCTGGATCATGCTCAACAATGGCTTCCTTTTTGCATGATAGAGTTTTAGGTGGCATCTGTGGATGACATGGCGGACTGTGTTTACAGACTGTGGTTTCTTGAAAGTATTCCTGGGCCCATTTAGTGATGTCAATGACAGAATCATGCTGTTGAGTGATGCAGTGGCGTCTGAGGACCCGAAGATCACAGGCATCCAGTAAAGGTCTTCTGCCTTGTGCACAGAGATCTTTTCCAATTTCTCTGAATCTTTTGATGTTATAGTCGATGATGAGACCTTCAAAGCCTTTGCAATTTGAAGTTGAGGAACATTGTTTTTAAAGTATTCCTCAAGTTTTTTATGCAAGCCTTCATGGTTTGGAGAGCCTCTGGCCATCTTTACTCCTGAGAGACTCAGCCTCTCTAAGACATCCCTTTTATAGCCAATCATGTTACACACCTGATGCCAGTTTACTTAATTACTTGCTAAATTTTCTTTTTGTTGATTCTATTATATATGAATTGCTTTTTCAGCCCTTTCTGGCCTGTGCCTCAGCTTTTTTGAGACCTGTTGCTGCCAGAACATTTGAAATAAGATAATTTTGTGGATAAAAATGTAAAATGTATCAGCTAAAACATTTGAAATATTATCTATATTCTATTGTAAATAACCTATTGGCTCATGTGATCTGAAAGTCATTGCATTTTGATTTTATTAACAATTTACACTTTGTCCCAACTATTTTGGAATTGGAGTTGTATATCATTGCTTTGAATGACAAAATGTTGGAGTGGTTCATTTTCAGTTCTGCAGTTTTTTTTAAACAATTATGAAAATTCCGGTCTGATATTTAAGGTGTTAGAAAATTGTCCTTTTTTTCGTTTGACCATTTTGTGTTTATTTAGTTTCTAGAAGGTTCAGGGCTTCAACTGTCCAGCTCACACGCTAATTCTCCTTTCTTTATGAAACAGCTCCTGACCAGAGATCTGTACATTTAGGAATGTCTGCCAGCATGTTCAGATTCTTGCTACCATAGTTTCGTTCGAAGATACCTCCCATGCCTTGTGCGTTCCTACACCTTTCCCGTCTCTTGTGTGGCCATTTTGTGTTTGTCTTCAGAAACGGCTCTGGTTTGAGTTGTGGTCTAGCTGAATACATTTTTAATACAGCAGTCAGTGCAGCCGTCTCTCTAGTGCACTCATCTTATTCTCTCTGATGGATCTGGGCCTAGAGTAGCAGTCGGGGGGGATTTAATAATGGTCAATTAGTCATTCTCAGCACATGCGATATCTGTTTGGCTGTTTGGCCCTTGAGACTCTGACCACCACTGTCCAAGACAAAGCAATAATGCGTGAATGTGAGCCGCTCGACTAAATTGATTCTGTAGCCTGGTTATTAACAGTAAGCTGCTGTTGGCTGGACTGACAGATGAACCACCTCGTGTTTGTTAGAGAGCTGGCTCTGAAGTTCTTGGCTAGTCGACCGGAATTCAGTTGAAAAGCCTCTTCTTGGCCAAAATGAGGTCTGGCTAGCAGGTAAGCGCCGCTTGCTATTGCTGCAGGCACTGTGTATTGTTGTTCTTCAACTGATTTATTCTCCTCAACCGCTTGTGAGAGTCTGATAGATAAAAAAAAAGGTTCTGTTTTGTTCATTTTGTGTACTTTCCAAATTTTGAAATCGCTTGGACGAAGTGTAAATTGTGAATAAAATCAAAACCCAATGACTTTCAAATCACATCAGCCGGTACATTATTCACAATAGAACAGAGAAAACATAGCAAATGTTGAAACTGAGAAATTTTACAATTTTGTCTACAAAATGTGCTCATTTCAAATTTGATGGCTGCTACAGGTCTCAAAAAAGTTGGGACAGGGGCCTGTTTACCATGGTGTTGCATCCCCTCTTCTTTTTAAACACAGAGTGGAGGAGTCTGGGCATTGAGGAGACAAGTATCTTGAGTTTAGCCATTGGAATTTGACCCCACTCTCTTAGCACATGCGATATCTGTTTGGTTGTTTGGCCCTTGAGACTCTGACCACCACTGTCCAAGACAAAGCAATAAGAGCCACTCGACTAATTTGATTCTGTAGCCTGGTTATTAACAGTAAGCTGCTGTTGGCAGGACTGACAGATGAACCGGAATTCAGTTGCAAAGCCTCTTCTAGGCCAAAATGAGGTCTGGCTAGCAGGTGAGCCGCTCACTATTGCTGCAGGCACTGTGTATTGTTGTTCTTCCACTGATTTATTCTCCTCAACCGCTTGTGAGAGTCTGACAGATAAAAAAGGTCCTGTCTTGTTCATTTTGTGCAGTTGTGATCACATAGTGGTTATCAGTCGGATTTTGGGCGTGCCATCTAATCCATAAGGGGCTGATGTGAGTGCTAGTTCTTGTTTCATCCCAGTAACATTACATTTGATGGTACTACTCATCCTAAATCTTGGTTCAAGAGTATAATTAGTCAATTAAATAAATGGGTGTCTATAATGCTGGGACAGAACTGCCCTGGTCTTTTTTGGATAATACGGTGCACTCCTCAGCAGATTATGTTAAATACAGCTGTGTATGGTTCTCATTACAGGGAAAGTGGAATTCATAAATGCTTAGCAAATCACTGTGTATACAAATGGCTGTGATTCCGAATGTGCTCTGTACTCGAGTGTGCTAAAATTGAAGCTGCCAGTTGGCACTTTCACCTGATATCCATAGATTCAGTTAAATTATCTGGAACGCAGGCCCTAAACAATAAATAAAAAAACAAAAAAGTATCAGTATCCAAATGAGAACAGACGGTATCTTTAAATAAAGGCCCGGGGGTCACCATTTTCTGAGAGGGATTGGTTATGTATACCCGATCCCTGTTTTGAGAGGCTCAGGTGTGTCTATTTGCAATGCATTTAGTCCATTTAAAGACCGAGACTGCAAAGGCGTCCGAGTAAATGTTATAATAATTGCAGATCTGTGCTGGCGGACTGGGCCATTTCTCAGAGTTTGTGTAAGCATCGATTTAAAGCTGGTCTGTGTGCGCCTTGCCAGGAACGGGTGTGAGAGTCCTCGTGGAAAAGTGTTCGAGGGCAGTGGCGACTTGGCAGAGATGTCGTGAGATGGAGCTGCTCTTCCGACGGTTTAGGGGAAAGAGGACGTTTAACATAGCGCAGCCAACTGGCTTGTCCTCGTCTCCTCTGACTGTTGGGTGGCTTTTCAATGGAACCTTAATCTCAAATTGCATTTATTTTTATGTCACTGTGGTGTTATCCTTTCAAGTGTCTGAGAAACAGATTTTGGTTTGGCAGTTACGTACAGTATTCTTCATTTTCCACCTCTATCTTAATTTATTTGATTAATTAATTTTTGTTACTCTACAGCCCTTACTTACTATATATACAATTCTAGAGTTGTGATCGCAGCAGGTTTGGTGCTTGTATTATTATTTTTAAGCCATTAAAAACATATTTTGATTGTATGGGCCTTTACAACACAACTTATGAATTAAAATCTAAAACTTTCAATCAACATTTGACAAAATTCCGCTTGCATATGGTTGCTTGTTTTCCAGAATATGATGATTTCAATTACTGCAAAAATCAACCATATTTTTCATTTTTTAATTTGGCTTTCCCAATCCCACCCGAATCTGAAATGCCCACTTGGTTAACTATGTACAAGTCTTGCTTGTATGCAAGCTCTTGCTGCCAATTCAGGAGAGTGTAGACAGTTTGCGGCTCTCCTCCGAAGCACGCGCCTATCAGCCACTGCTTCTTATACACTCATTGGTTGAATCTTTACAAGTTCAGAACGAGGGCGGAGGATACCCGGAGATGAATCTTTCTAACGAGCGCCCGTCCGGCCAACAGGAGGCACTTGAGCAACGAAAAAGGCAAGTATTATCTTCCCCTCCCGGCGGACCCTTCTCAATTTGCAACCCTGTAGCGCAATAGCCAATTGTGCGCTACTCTGAAAAAGCTGCTGACCACTGCTGGCTGGTATGAGACGGGGATCGAACCTGCAACGTGAAAGTCACTTCTGCTTCGCAACGCGATGCTTCACTGAGTGAGCTATTCGGCAGCTCTCTCATTTTTCATTTTATTATTATTTTTTATTTCTTACTTTGTGAAGCGGGGGAAAAAATGCCAGTTTAACTAAAGGCTAAAGCTGTATGTTGATCGATGTGCTTCTGTTTGGAGTATATTTTTGAATTTACTTGCAAAGCACCAAACAAGAAAAACTACTGCTGTGGGTAGTGATTTCTTTGGTCAACCCACCTATACAGTGGTCTCCGGCTCCACTGCATCTAACAGCCTGTAGACGGTTGAACATATACACCCACACTTTAGCCATTTGACTCCCCTTTATCTTGGGTTGAGATTTCTAATGTTTTCTATGTCACAAACAGACCTACTCTGCATGGTTCACACCTACTAGCTTGGTCTGTGTGCCCTGCTTCCTCCCTCAGCCCTGCTCAACCTCTCCCTTTTTTTTGCTGAAAGGATTATGAACTATGTTTTTTTTAACATCTATAACTAGGAGGGAAACAGACTTATATGGGTACTGTTGGAATCTGATATGGGTTAAGCCTTTGTCGTTTCGTGGTCACTAAAGTAACTGAACCCACCCACTATGCTTTTTAAGCCAAGAGGAAATCAGTCATACAGCCAAGGGTCAAGCAGGAGTTCTCCATAAACCAGGTCCAGTTGGATCAGAGAATGAACTCTGGCTGGTCCAACACACACAGAATGAAGCCAGGTCCCAAGGATCGCTGTGTCTCTGAATCCAGAGTTACCTGCGTAATCACACTCATCCAGCTGTTTTCCCTTCAGAGAACTTGGTGTTCTGGGTTTCAGTTGGTTTAGCTGTCCAGCTAACTTTCTAATCTTGCTTTCTGAAACACCCCCAGATCTGAGATCTCTGGTCTTCACAGTTTTAGGGATATTGCTCTGGTCCCTAGCTCTACTTTAGGCTCTATTCAGCTACACCAGCAGGGTCTTCCATTGGGGTGGGCACAGATCGAGTGCACTTTTGCCTCCTTGTTCTCTTCCTTCCATTCTTTTACTCCTTTAGCACCTCCTTTTGGAAAGAGCTAGGAAAGATAGTAAGGAAAGGACGTAAGGGTGCAGGAATCAAGGAACAGTGCATGAGGCAAATGGAATGTCATATTGTCACTTTGAGACCACGTCTGTGTCAGATTTAGATGGATCCACCCAATATACCTGCAGTTTATATTATACATATACTCATTCTGAAGAAAAAAATACTTCCGCAAAGTACACAAACATGTCTCCTTGCACATAAAGTTCAACGGGAACCTCATTGCACCTCCCTCAATAGCTTCTATGGAGTTGAAATAGCCTTAGAAGTTGTTAGGCCCAGTGTTGGGGGTAACTAATTACAGTGTAACTAATTACTGTAATCAGATTATATTTATTAGAGACACAGAAATGTAACGCATTACTTAGATAACTTAAGTAATCGGATTACAGCTATACTCCTGTCACACCAGACAGAGTTCCCACAGCGGTGTCACCGCAATATGAAACTTATTAGAACTCTGTGGGATCTCAGAGAAATTTGGAAACCGGTTCACAATTTATTTGTTATTTTCACAAGCTGGAGATCTCAGTGTGTTCTCATGGCGATTGTGGCGTTCGTACGGAGTTCCCATGACGTGCTGATGCATTCCCACTGCATTCTTGTTTGAGATCAACGACGTTGTCACGGAATTCTCGTTACGTGTCCACTGCGAGCTCGGCGTTTTCACTGCACACCCACTGTGTGCTCCCTGAGTTCACTGCATCTCCAAAGCGTCCATACTGCATTTTCCCAGATGGTATAAAAGCCGTGACATCTCGATGGACTCCGTGAGGTCTTGTAGTGAATGCCGTCACTATTAGTTGCATTCATGTGGCGTTCATATGCGACCTTGGAGCGTGCCCATAGCACTCCTGTGGTGCTGTAGGAGACCTCACTGACCTGCTACAACGATCCTCCAGAGTTCCAACAGCGTTTAAAATCAAAATGCAGAGCCACAAAACATGCATGCACAAAACAAACGCCGTGGCTCAGCGTTCTAGGAGACCCCACGGCATTTAGTGGAGATACCACAGAGATGCTGCTGCGCTCTAGGTGATCCTACTGCACTCACCCTGGCAATCTACAATTTTTGTTAACACCGCACCAACTCCGTGAGAGCTCTACTCTGGTATGACAGGGGATTTACTAACAAATCAATCGAGGGCTGACTGCAATAAATAGTTATGCCCAGATGTTATCTATTGGACATAAAGTAACTGTTTATTGCAGTCAGCCCTCAAAATTATCTAGTTACTTTAAATTCCTTTAAATTCTTTAACTATTGGCAGGATGGGAGGCCAGAAAAAACATATTATTCTTCTTCCTTTTGAGTATCTTGGTGATTGAGACCGAGGAGAGAAAACAAATCAGATGTCCTTTTTCATGCATGTTTATGCCAGTATGATGGCCTTGTACTTGACTCACTTTTCTGTGAAGTGCTGTTTGGGCTGATTTTTACAACTTTGCTGTTGGCTCTGCTGTATTAAAGAGTATGAAAGAGAGATCTTATGTGAGTCCTCCTTACTAGAATAAAGATTTGTGCTGATCTGGGAATATGCCAGGTTTTAAAATGATATGGCGAATTAGTTTATGGTGAATTTCTGATGATAGTGCTGAGTAATCCAAAAGTAGTGTAACTAGTAGTGTAACTATTTACCTTCAGCACTGAGTAATTAAGTGAAGTAAGGGATTACTTTTTCTAAGGAAGTAACTAGTCATGTGTAATGCATTACTTTTTTAGAGTAACTACCCCTACACTGTTTAGGAACCAAGGTGATGGGGACAGATTAAATGAGCTTGTGGAACAAGACTTAAGGTGGCTTCCATGCTCCTCTCCTGTGCTTGCTCTATACTCTCTAACTCAATGCATATTTTATAGTATTTCCCATGGTGCATGCGGTTTTATGGCTTGTATATGGATGTTATTTGTATGCATTATATTGCCACTCTCGGTCTGCATAGTTCAATTGTCTTGATACTTTAGTTAATGTTGTGTTTGTACTTGCTGATTGGGTGCATTTATGTTCTCTTTCATTGAGAGTAGTGCAGGACAAAGTAAATGGGAAATTAATACAGTGTCTTGTTGATGTCGTATTAGCTGCAAAAATATACCAGATATTGGCTTACACGTGTGAATGAAACTGGATTAAATCAGTTTTGGGATGTGAGGTTAAAATGAAGCCTTTTGAAACTATGCTTGTACAAAAAAAAAATAATAATACAAACTAATAAGTTAAACATAACATCAAGCATTCATTGAATCATGGATTGATAATGCTGATATGTATGAGCTGGCTGTGACAACCAGAGATCCAAAGGAATCGGGGAACATTTTTCACAATGTCCAGTGCCTTTTTTATTTTATTTTTTTACAAATTGGCAGAAATGTTTTCACTGTAGTGTAATTGTCCTTAACTTGTGTCAGGTGTTACTCCACATTGCACGACAGATGGCAACTCAAATGAATGTTGCTTCCTCAATATTGAGAAAATTCTTAAAAATAGTTCAAATTCACACAGAATTTTTATCTGGACTTCTTCCAGATAAAGCACGCTTCCATCAAGGTGTTTTCCTTCCGTTCCCGTGGGAAAAAAAAAAATTGCATGAGTGTATTTATCCATCCTTTCATGCAAATGCACCAGCTCGGAAATTGTATTTTAAATGGCTGCTGTGCTTAAAAGCACAACCAATAATGTTGCACAAAAAAGGTTATAAATGCAATTATTTCTCAGCCGTTTGGCGGCGGGTTGGCAGTTTGTATTCAGCCGATGAGGAGAGGGCGCGTCAGCTCTTAGTGCAGAAGTCATTACGCTCTTTTTTTTAATCTTATGGAAGAAACCTCTCCCCAGAGAGTCTTCTTTCTGCATCACACCTGTCTCTCTCTCCTCAGTCCCATTTTTACTTCACAATTTTGTTTATCTCTGTCTGGGCTTTTACTCCGTTACAACTGACAAAGAAATGCGATTGGCCTGGAGTAGAGGGTACAGTGCCGGACTGCACTTTCGGAGTAAATCTGTCATGCTCGGAGCAAATGCCCCAAGCGAATTTCATGATGTGGCGAGGCGTGAGCGAGGCCTGAACGAATACCCGGTGTGCACACCTGGCAGCTCGTCTTCTGTGAAAGGGCATGTGTTTTATCTGTTCGCAAGAGCTATAAAGAACCTCGAAGCAGCTTCATCATACTTCTGGCGTGCGGCAAGCCAGTCGTTTACCACTTACCCGAAGTCACTAGTCTCTGTGCGGCATGCCTCTGCGGTTGTGAAGACGGATGTAACATCTTTGAGCAGTGCCTTCATCCTCATTTCTGCTCAACAAGTCAGTTACGCCTTTTGTTTTTGGGAATGTATCACTTCATTATTGAAGAATTCCCAGACTTCTCATGCCTCTTTGATACTGAAGTCGCGTTTAAGGCCGTTGTTTGATTATTGTATTACTATGCGTAAACACAGCAACATCTCAGACGGTAGATTGCAGGCCCAGGTTATTTGACACAAAATTGCCCTTTACCAGTTGGCAGATGAATGGTCTGGAGTTCATTTCAAGAGTTGCATTTGCTTGTGGAATCTGATACTGCTACTGTCAAGAAAGTAAGCCATCATTAGGCTAAATAATCAAAGAAATAATCGCTGTGGCAGCAGAAATATTAGGCATAGACAGATCAACGATTTAGTTCATTGTGTACTAGAAATAATTCTCTGATGAGCTCAGTAACACCTAATTTATTTGAAGATTGCAGAATGTACAAATGGCAAGTTTGATGGACGACTGAATAATTCATTCCCTGGTGAAGAAAAACCGCTTTACAGTTGTTTGTCAGATCAAGAACGCCTGAGGTAGGCGGATCTCCATAAATGTCCAGACCAAGAGAAGACTTCAACAGAGTACATGCAGAGGGCTTCAGGCTCCGGTTCAGGTTACCTTATTAATACCCTCAGGTATATTTGTGTTGCAGTTGTAGAGAACAGACCATAAGATGTAAATCACAGGCGAGCCTCATATAAGGAAGTCCGAATTTTATTTTACCAGAATCTCTCAAAAACAAGCAGTAACTGAGGATGGCTGCTATACAGGCCTGGCAGAGATACCTAGCATCTGGTGATGTCTGTGCATCGCAAACTTTGAAGCTGTCATTGCATCCAAAGGATTTGCAAGTAAATACTAAAAATTATTACTTTCTTGAACACTATATTAAGCAGTCCAATATTTTTTTTATTTGCCTGGAAATGGGGGGTAGCTGATGAATAAAAAGGTGCTATCATTTCCCAACTATTCATCCAAATTTGATGAAATCACCCTCAAACTGAAGCTGACAGTCAGCACTTCAACCTCACCGACACTGTATCCTTTCTGAATGCAGTGCTGGAGCACGGAGCCAAAAAAGTGTCTCTGTCCTATGAATTTTGCAGCTGATTGTATATTTCTGGAATAATGTGCTTTTCTACTGTTGAGTTTCAGTCGTATGTGGCATATTTACGTGTGTTTGTGATTTTTGTTAAACCCTTTTTTAACACTTTTCTTGGTTACATTAAGGGTTGTCTCGGCCAATAGTTTTGTCGTTCAGGTAGAATAAGATGCTCTCAGTGTAAGTGGAAGAAGCACGCCCGCAGCCCGGGTACGCTGCAGCTCACTGTAATGCGTTAATGTTCAGAGCGGCCTTATCTGTGCACGAATTCTAAGCACGATTCTCACGGTACGCTTCATTCGGAGTGTAGTTCGCACATGCTAATTGCCAGCGTCTTCCTGCTGACATTTATTTGAAATGACTGTGGCTGAAATTGCAGCCAGGAATAATCAGTGCACGTATCGGAGCGGCCTGAGCTCCCGAGTGGTGGTGCTTATAAATACCGGCACATATTTGCATAAGTGAGACACGGGGCGCAGGCGGTTCGGAAACACAGCCCTCACACGCGGCTTCCTGATCTCCATATTTTCTGCCTTTTCGTGTTTCCTCCCGTGGCCGTAAGCAGAATCGCCGCCGTGAAATATTCAGTAAACTGCTGGCAAGCGATCTGATTGCTTGCTCATTCAAATGGCGGCTCGCTGAGGACGCGTTTTAAATTAAAGGGAAAAACCCCCTGAACGGCAGAAATATTTCACCAGCCTAATCCCGGACCCCATGTCGACCCGGCCAGTGCGCAGTTGACAGCGTGGTAGAATGCCACACAATATTAAACGCCGCGTCTATTTTTTTTTATTAATCTGCGTGCCCTTTAGAGTCAGCCACAGCTTACTAAACCAAACTTTAATTATTTGCGGTGAAGTGTACATATGCAGGGATGAGCGAGGGGTTGAAAGCCGCACCAGTGCTATTGACACACACGGGGGGGTTTTCTTATTATCTGCGCGGCCAAAAGTATGTGGACAACTCCTCAGCGTATCAATATCTCATCTCAAAATGGTGGGTGTTAATTTGGAGTTTGTCCTCACCTTTGTTGCTGTAATAGCCTTACTCTCTGGGAAGGCTTTCCACGGGATGTTTGAACATTGTAGTCGGGGTTTAGCTTCAGTTTTATCCAGATCATGATAAATGAGTGCTGATGGTGATTTGGGGCACTTAGTTTCATCCCAATGTCAGCTGCTCGGTAGAACCAAAGTCGGTTTGGCTTTGAGGTCATGCGTTCGTGGAGCTGACCCATTCTTCCTAAAACAAAAAGTAGTTGGTTCACTGAACCAACCACAGAAAAAGTGAAGCACCTCTTTTCTAGAACTGCTGGAACGACAGCACCATCTGGAATGTCCAATCAAGACTTTGCTTTTGCAAACAAAGGGGCTCGGCCCAAACCACGGACAACAGCCCCCGAATAAGGATTAACCACACACTTTTGGTCGAGCAAATGAATGAAATTCACAAAACAGTCAAGTGACTGGGGAATGATCCCTTCCCTGGCCACTGTTTGTTTCTTTATTTACTTAAGCTCATTCAAATGATTCTGCATAAAGACACTCGCTGCAGTTTGATATGGGGAATTATGACGACCATCTTCCCTGATGTCCAGAATCGAGGAAGATAGTGAATGTGAGAGAGGGAAAGGAGGAGAAAGAGAAGGAGAGGTATTAACAGTAAGACTCACAACTCTTCCTCCTTGAAGGTGTATGTGTGTGTGTATCTGTGTGCGTGTGTGTGTGTGTGTGTTTGGGATCATTCTTCAGAAACGGTGGTTTGGCATCTGTAGTCGGGGCTTTGCCTAATATTGTGGCTGAATTCAGCTCCAAAATGGCTGATGCTTCTTCGTAAATGTCTGCCTTTTCCTGTATTCCCCGTTTCTCCGTTCATTCTGCCTTCTTAGGCCACTTGTATATGCTTTCCATAAATACATTTATTATTGAATAATATTTCTTCATTTCTCAGCAAAAAACATACAAACTCTCTCATCATCTCGGTAGTATTTTCTGGAATGCCATGCAGGAAAAATTAAATGTAAATTCCCTTCCTCAGACTGCGCTGGGTGGTCCTCAGCCTGCCTTCTGCAGAGTGATATTAGCTCTCACACCTGGGATATTGCATGAAGACTATTTCCAGTCCCAGCTTGACTCAAAGACATGAAGTTATATGATCGCGTCATCTTTCTGCCATCTGCGCTTTGTGTTGATGGACTGAATGTTTTTTTTCCAGTAGAGAGTGAGTCTTTCTATTGTGTGTAGATGGGAAAATGGTCTCTCTGAATTGTTTTCATTTCCAGGATGTTTTTGCAATCATGTCATACGCATTATCCTGAATGGCAGTCATCAGAAAACTATCAAAAATGTCATGACTCAACAGCAAGATATATTCCAATCTTCTCTCGAAATAGTGTATAATAATGATAATAATAATAATAATTATTATTATAATTGGTAGTAGCATGGTAGTAATATTATTATTGTTGTTGTTGTTATTATAGTACTGATTTTCATATTGTGACCTCGAGGTAAGCAGCTTTTTTTTCCCTTGATCATGAGGCCGCGGTGCTGAGCCGCGCTCAGTTGCGATCGCTGACGGACACAGAGGTTTGTGATCAGCATTGGAAAGAGAGAGTTTGAAGCATTGAGCATCTCCCTCGTCAAACACGCGATTTCTGCAGAGTAAATCTGCGCTAGAGCTGTTTGATGAGATCAAAGATGACCTTCAGCTCCGTCTTCAAAGGATTGGTATAACTCACTGAGCTCCGCGGCTCCTCTCCGCGCGGCTACACTGCTTTTTTCACTCCGGCTCGCGCTCACTATCCGCGGCTGGAGTCTCCGAATCTGCTCTGAATCCCTCTCATCTTCTCCTCTTCAGTCGCTATGGCACACCACGATTTTCTCTGACTGAGCCACATGCGCAAAGCGAGCTGTCATTAGCGGTAGCAGTATTCCAGTTAATAAGGCGCACGGAGCCGTCGGACTTCCTGCGCTCACCAAATTAAAGAGCTGCACTTTCAATCAGGACACATTTCTGAGACTGCAGATTTCTTTCTTAGTCAATCAGTCAATAAAAATGATTAAAGATTACGCAAATTGGTGAAGAATGAAAAAAAAATAACGTTGACTCAGTCTGAGAACTGTAGCCATTTGATGAGGGCAACTGAGTTCGTTAACTTTTATTAAAACTCTCTTTTGCCTTGCGATTAAAGGACTCATTCCATTTTATTCAAGTTGAGATGGCTTAATTTTTTTTGTTAGATCACATTTAGCTCTCAGAGCACGAGTTTTCGATTTGCATGACGGATTGATATACATTATTGATCCCCACGGGGCAATGATACCTACCTGGCAAAGCTGCACATCAGTTTGCCGCTTTACTTGATAACATTGAATAGCAGTCAGTCAGAGCATCCATGTCTGGCTTTGGGAGTGCTTTAACTGACACAGATTAGACCCAGGATCAAAAAGTGGCTACCGCTAGGCCAGAAACGTCTTATGCAAGAATCAGCTATTGTCTGTCCGCAGAAATTTGTTGTTTCTCCTAATGACGAAATATGATAATATACTTGTAATATAATATAATATGATGGGCCATTCCATCTCTAATGGACTAGTAGCCTGATCATTTGTAACCACCATCTCTCAGATTGTCCTGATTTTTCCACCAGCAGTTGAAATATGTATATGGACAAAAATACCAAAAATTTTGGGATTTTTGCCCCTGTTCATATAGCAACTTTTAGAGCAAAAATCAACTAAATCTGTGATGGGGTGGTGTCACCGCCTGGTCCATTTGAGCTGGAATGGCTCTAATATAATATATGTGCAATGAAGAATAGTCACTTTGTGGCTGTCTGGCAAAGGGACAACAATGCCAATGTGGTCAGGAAACCTCAAGCAAGTGCACTCAAAAACGTCACCAGTGGCGACCAGTCCATTCTCGTGTTCCACATTGGTCCTGCAGAGTGTTATAAAATGGAGAAGGTGCCCTTGCACCTATGCCTTGGGTTGAGAGATTGGTGAGGTTTTATATCACACGGCATATGACACCCCTGGAAGGGAGAAATGACACTTCCTGATTTTCTTCGTAGGCTGTTGCATGTAGTCGTGATGGAGGACAGGAATTAGGTCTGTGACCTGCAGCTGTCCTGAGAATTTTGGCTTAAACTGGCCCAAGCTGGTGAATGTGGATTTATCTTTATCTTTGTTTTCAACATTAAATGGTTGTAAGATAAAAGCTATGCGGAAAGTGTCTTAATCTCTGCATTCTGAGTGAAAAAAAAACTTTGGGGTTGTATGGATGAGGCCTTTAAATATAATAAAGAGATTAACAAAGCTAACTACACAGGATTATTTAGGTTAGGTTGGCTTGAAGAACTGGAGGTCATAAAGTTAGCCAAGGGTACGTTTGTCTCCGATGTTGGGAATTTTTGTTTTCACTCAGAGAGTGGTCACACTGTAGAATAGCTTGCCTGGTCTTGCCGAAGAGGCAGAAACTCACTTGACATAATGATAGATATCACCTAGTCCTTTAGTATCCTAAATGGAAGGTACTGAATCACCTGTCCTTGCTATTATTTGCTGCTTAAGCAGCCATTTTATAGCCAAGCTTGTTTTAGGTTGACAGATCACCATCTTACTCTTCCAGTTTCATCAACCATAACCAGCCATAGACCAAATGGAAGTAAAAAAAAAAAAAACACTGAAATGATCTAGACTAGTTTCATAATCCCTGACGGGTTTTGAGGAGGATGATCTGAAGTGCTAACCCCAGTGTATAACAGTATGACTCAATCCCAGTGTGGTCTCTGTTGCTCAAACTGAACCAGAGCTGAGAGACATGTTGTCAGGTGTTAGAGCTGTAGGGGAAAAATAAAGAAATAAAAAATACACACACTGACTGCAGTCATAAAACTGAACCTCAGAGAGAGGGGAGGGGCAGAAAGAGAGAGGGAAGGAAGGAAGGAAGGAAAGAGTGAGGGATTGACTCACTCAGAGAGAGAGAAAGAGAAAGGTTGAGAGAGGCGTAGAGAGGGAGAGAGAGAATGAGAGAGACAGTGTGCGGGCGAGGAGGGGGGTAGAGTTTGCATGTTTGCTTTCGCAACATGAAATTTATATTTTTGTCATGCCAATAAAGCCCATTTTGAATTTGAATTTGAGTGAGAGAGAGAGAGAGAGAGAGAGACGGGAGTTGAGCCCAAAAGAGAAAAAGAGAGAGAGGGGCTGGGAGGGAGAGGAAAGAGAGAGAGATGGGGAAAGGGAGTGTTGGAAAGAGGGGGCTAGAGAGATCTTGGCTCCTGTGAAAAGCACAGACTCTAGCTCTAGCGTGGAAAAAAACACTGCTGGACCAGAACAGAGCAGGTGCATTATCTGTATATGAGGCCAAAGCTGGATTTTGATTGGTGGGGTGAGGAGGCAGATCCCAGCTTCGTCCCAATACCCTCTCCGAGTACATGAACTTCAGCACAGAGATCCTCTCTGGAGATAAAACAGAGTAGAGGTGCTCAGTCAGTGGGTTTAAGATCAATGGAGATTATATTTTTTTTCAGTGGGAGAGTGAGATGAGCATGAAGAATTAGCTTAGCACTGTGAATAAATACATGCGTATCTAGTATAAATGATATTAACTATGCCTTATCTGTGTTATATGGAGTGCCATATATATATGTACAGTGCCCTCAATAATTATTGGCGCCCCTGGTTAAGATGTGTTAAAGCCTTAAAATAAATTCAATTTTTATTGCAGAAGCATACTCTCACACTACAAATTGTAGAAAAATGACACCTTCATGAATTTTAAGGGGAAAAAAAAAATCCCTGACTAAGATATAATTATTTTTCATTATATCACCTGTTCCACAATTATTGGCACCCCTAACAATTCCCTAAGAAATAAATGTTATTGAAGTATTTCTGTCATTTCTACAGTAGTGTACAAAGTTGATCTGAGTATCTCAGAAAATTTAATTAGTAATTTATCACTTCCTGTTTCCCTGGGGTATAAATATGACATTTTGTATTATCCACTCTTCAAAATGGGAAAGACAAAGGAACACACCATTCAAGTAAGGCAGATGTGTGTCGACCTTCACAAGTCTGGCAATGGCTACAAGATAATATCCACTCACCTGCACCTGCTCATATCTACGGTCAGAGGAATCATTAAGAAGTTTAAAACAACTGCAACAGTGGTAAACAAGCCTGGACAAGGACGCAAGGTTATTTTGCCACCACGCACAGTGAGGAGGATGGTAAGAGAAATAAAAAGTTGTCCAAAGCTCAGTGTGAAAGAATTGCAGCAAATTGTAGCATCTTGGGGTCACAAAGTCTCCAAAACAACCATCAGGCGCGATCTACATGCCAACAAGCTGTTTGGGAGGCATGCACGGAAGAAACCTTTTCTCACTCAATATCATAAATGCAAACGTCTGGAGTTCGCGAAGGAGTACTGGGACTTCAACTGGGGCCGTGTGCTTTGGTCTGATGAGACCGAGATACAGCTTTTTGGCAACAAACACTCTAAGTGGGTCTGGCGGAACACAAAAGATGAGTATGCAGAACTCAGTATGCCCACTGTGAAGTATGGGGGAGGATCAGTGATGCTGTGGGCCTGTTTCTCTTCCAGAGGCCCTGGGAACCTTGGTAGGGTGCATGGCATCATGAACGCTTTGAAATACCAGGACATTTTAAATCAAAATCTGGTGGCCTCTGCCTGAAAGCTGAAGATGAGTCGTCACTGGGTCTTTCAGCAAGATAATGACCCTAAACATGTGGCCAAATCTACACAGAAATGGTTCACCAGACACAGAATCAAGCTCCTCCCATGGCCATCTCAGTCCCCAGACCTCAACCCCATTGAAAACCTGTGGAGTGAGCTGAAGAGGAGAGTGCAGAGGAGAGGACCCAGGTCACTGGATGATTTAGAGAGACTGTGCAAAGAGGAATGGCTGAAGATCCCCCTGTCTGTATTCTCCCATCTTGTGAAACATTACAGGAGAAGATTAGGTGCTGTTTTGTTGGCAAAAGGGGGTTGTACAAAGTCTTAACATCAGGGGTGCTCATCATTGTGGCACACATGATTTGATGTAAAAGTATTATTTCTTAATGTGGACTTTTTTCCCACTGAATAAATGCTCTTGAATTAAAGGTTGGATTTTCCTCTTTTTTTCATTGTGGTCCTGTATTATTTAGAAAAAAACTGAATTTATTTGTAGCTAAAGAACACATCTTAACCAGGGGTGTCAATAATTATGGAGTGCGCTGTATTTATATTATATATATATATATATATATATATATATATATATATATATATAATATAAGCATTTCTGACACTGTAATCTTCAATTACATTTTTATGAGACAGACAACCTGAGTAAATCCAAAATACATTTTCTTAAATGGTGATTGAATTTAATGAGGGGGAAAAGGCTCAATAAATTTAATGATAAATTTAAGAATAATACTTTTTTCAGTGCACTGTCATGGTTGTGTTTTACCACGTCTCACTTTACATGCCATTGCTGTCTCCCGCTGTGACTATTTCATGCTGTAGAAACAATTTAAATGAATTACTTTTAGCATACAAATCTGGAAACTTTCTGCAGTGATTGGAGTAGGCGAGATACTAGCGGTACGAGTCACTCCATCTCCCAGCTGACCTCATAAGCTAGGCCGCGTGAGAGGGAGTTGCTAGCATTAGCCCCCCAATCACCTTTGTTGGCCTCCTGTGGGGGTTCGTGCGTAATATAAGCTGCTCCAGAGAGCTGTAATTGCGCCACTTCTCTTGACTCCAAAAATAGATGACAACACCTGAAGAGGCAATCACACAGCCACGCTTTTCTGCTGTACTTACGCTCTGGGAGGCTGTTAGGTGGGCCTTTCTGGGCATGCTTAGTCTGTGTATTCGAATAGTCACACGGGCACATGAGCGTTTACAAGCACAGGCATGCCCATGCGATGCGTGCACTCACAGTGCATGAGCGCACAGCATGCACTCATGCACACATTCACACATACGCACTGAGCACCATTATTCATCATATAGTGACATTTGTCGCATTTGTTTTGTGCTTTAGCAATTAGAGTTTCAAAGGGTACTCTGACAATAAGGTTGAATTGCAGACTGACAGCTTTTACTCTTTCGCTACGGCAAGCCGCTGCCAATGGCGCGGCAAATTCTACCATTCTCTACGGTAAGCCGGTGCTAGCGGCATAGATGACCATTCGCAATCCGATTGAAACACTAAATCAGTTGATGATCACGGTCATGGGCCACCCGTACTTCAATACTTTATATTGTGTAATTTTCAGGAAAAGTATTCCCTACAAACGCGACAATGTTATATAAAAGTATTCGGTAGGGAATGAGATAATATTGAGGACCTTTTGCACCTTTCGCACTTGTCTCCCCCCCCACCCCCCCCAATAGGGTGCATGAAAATATTGTACAGTTAAACAAACTTTAGAATAACATAATCACTTTTAATGTTTGGCCACATATCCTTTGCATGTAATGATTGCCTGCTTGAAGACTGTGACACACAGACATCACCAGATGCTGAGCATCATCCCTAATGATGCTCTGCCAGGCGGGTACTGCAGCCATCTTAAGTTCCTGTTTATTTCAGGGACTTTTAGCCATCAGTCTCCTCTCCAGCTTGTAGATGCAGGTTCAGTTGGATTCAGGTCTGATGATTACATCAGCCTACAGAACTTAAATGACAAAATGTGTCACTGTCAAGTGAATTATAATACTGTACTGTATATTCAATAACTTTGTTATGGTGCGTACGCACTTAACGTAACACCCTGGAATTCGCATGCCCAAATACACATGATCTCATGCACATGCGCGCGTGCACGCACACACACACACACACACACCTAGCGCTTCCCTGGTCTGTTTGTGTTGTATCAAACGGGCCACATGAACCCGATCGTGTGATCTGGGAAACATCAGAGACAGTCCTACTTGTGCTCAATCTGAGGCATTACATAACTGCATCAGACAACCTGAAAAAAGCTACCTGATACAGCTGCCCTGTCTGTGTCTAATCACAGCAGACTGTACCTTAACAGCAGTTTTTCTGTCCAGTCCCTGAGTGCTGAACCATTAAATCAGAGAACAAATGAAAACTTTGATGCGGTAGCTGAGGTCTGAAGCAGCTCGTTATGATGTTCCAGACGAAGTCTGCTCAGGTCAGGGCTACTGGTATTCACCTGAAGAGTTTTTGACCTTCGGCAAAACCTGGGACTTTTAAGCACGAAATGCGCTCCTCGGGCTATTATCAGAGCTAGTGAGGAAATAGAGTCAGTCGTGAAACTGGGCTGGGGTAGAAAGGACAAGGCTGCTTTGTGTGTAGCAATTCCCAGCCACAAGAGTTCCCCATCACAACACGTGGCTGGCAGATCCATCATCTACAATACAATCACAATTCAATGGTACGGTCCCTGCAAGGTCAGGCCATCTTCCCAAGGCAATAAATAAAACAGCAGGCTGCATCAATTCAAAATATTCAAACAAGACTTCCATTATAATGGACATGACATTTGACTGAGACCATGTGGGAAACGTAAGTTAAAAAGTGAATATAAGAACACGTGAACTCGTCTTGGAGTAATTCTCTTCCATCTGTTCCTACAGTGACAAGGTGGACTCATTCCAAAAAATCACATTGTTTACATTCAAATTTTAAAATACTTTAAAACTATGTTATGCTGAAATATAGTTATGTGCAAATTAATTGGATAAAGGTGCTTGTCAACTGAATGAGCGGAATGGAGCGCAAATATCCATGCCAAGTGATGAATGTTTTACATAACCACCTCAAAGATCAGTGCATAGTGCCTTTTAGCCACGTTTCATTAATTTCCTTGACTTTTATAATGCAACTAATGTGATTGCATCATCAACACCGTGCCGTAACTGTGTTGGACTGGCCTGGTAATTCACAAGAGCTCAATCCCAATGAGAATCTCTGGTCCAGACCATCATCAAGTCAAGGCTACAGCAAAAGGACTGCACCACAAAAGCCAAAGTCATCGATGTCCAGGTGTAGCATCACAATGAAGAAATCAAGGCAATCTGCAAAAACCTGGTCAGCTCCATGCCAAAATGGGTGGAACAGCTTATCAAGAGCTATGGAGGACACATCTCGTACTGAGAGCTGAATATAGTTTCTATTAAAGCAATAAAAAGCCTAGAAACCTTTCTTGGTTGGTTTTTCCCACTCCAGCCTGCTTCATCAAATTAATTTGCACGAGACTGTACTTTTGGGTCTGGAGCTCTAGAACTGATTTTGCAAACAGATATGAATGGTCCCGAGGAAGAATCTAGAGCGGCATTCTCCCATTATTCTGATTTTAGTTGTATCACAACTCAGCTAAAAAGACATTGGGTCTCATTCATGAAACGTGAGCAGAACAAATTTGTGTGTAAACTGTTTGCAGACGGAAATTTACTTGCATCTACGCATTCATCAATATTTTAGTGGCTCAGATCTTTTCGTAGCTACTAACAGAATCTACACATGCTGCTGACCACGCGTAGTGCTTATGTAAATTTAAGAATGCACATAAAAAATGCTTGTCACCACCGGAATTACAATTTAAATTCATACTGCGCTCTGTTATGTACACAATACGCAGATGCCTTGGAAACACGTAATATAGCCTAAACATAACAAACGATTAAAAATATAACACATTTAGTTAGATTAGTTGGCAATTGGCAGGTTTAAGATCTAGATTAGGTTCATGATTGTGAATTATCTATGTGAATCGACTCAATAGATTACACTTTCTTTCGACATGTTATATGATGATAATTAAAAAAAAAAAAAAAGCCAGTTGCTATGGCTACCACAGTTTTTCAATGCATTTCAATGTGGAGAGGTACGGCAGTCCCCATTTCAAGCCCTGCCCTAACCTAACCCTTACTTTAACCCTTCCCCTAACCATAATCCCAAATCCTTATCCTAATCCCTTGAAATCAACTGCCGTATCTCTAGACACTACCAAAAAAATAAAGAAAGAGGCTATTCGCCCTGCGGCTGTTCAGCATGAAAGATCAGAGAGCGGGGCGGATTTTAAAATGAAATCTCTTACTGGCCCAACTGTGCAATTAAATGCGTAACAGCGTTGTTACGTTTGCTAACTATCTGGCATTTTGGCGAAACAAACCTGGGGGGTATACTACGAAGCAAGATAAGTGGGTTAGCGAGGTATGTCGAGCCTAAACCTAGGCTTTTCAATGTAACGAAGGTGCCTCTCTTTTAACGTGGCTAGATTACCATGGTAATTTACGCTGCGAAGTTAACCTGGTCGTGAGCAGGTTGTGTGCCGAGTTTCGGCTTAAATCGGCCATACGTGTGCTGCCTTATTACTAAGCACTTTCTTTGAAGATGGCGTCACCTTTCTTGAATAATCCTGTGGATTTTGGTGCCTGAAACATACATGGTTGTCTTCGGAGGGAGACTGGCATGACCTTTTCACTTTTTCTCACGATATTCTCGTTGAATGCTACAGATTCTTAGCTGAGGGAATTATACGATCTACTGGAACCATATATTGGCATTGTAGCAAAGAGAGGCACTTACAGTTGCACGAACGGTAGGCTATGCATAACGTTGCATTATTTTTTGCCACGGGAACCGACAACATTCAGTTGGTGATGCAGAAAAAGTGAGCAAGAATATTGTATGCCACACTATACATTTTGCACAGGATGCCATTGAAATAATTTAGATGATTATGAAAGCAAAGCAGCGGGCGTACTGCTTTGAGAAATGTTCTCATGCTTTGTTTTAATTTGCTGCCAAGTTCTCTTGGAACTTGCCTCCAGTTTCATGTCAAACCATTTACGCTTCACCTTGGACACGGTTCTTTGGACTACAGAGACAACATTAACGGCATCTGTCTCCTCCCTCCAGGCCTTCGCTTACCCTGTCCCTGTCACACCACTGCTAACAGATGAAAATAAAATGTTTTTCTTAACTCCACTTCACCCAAAATTATTTCCATCTCCGCTTCGGAATAATTCTTTTTTCTTTCGAATTACTCCTTCACTGTCCTCTTGCAGTGTGCACATTGTACAAAGCAAAATGTTGTGTTGCTCCTTAAAGCTGTCATTCGATAAGTCCTTGGGCCACAGTTCTACTAGTTTTGTCTGCAGTTGAGGTTAGGGGGGTGGGAAGTTTTTTTCTATTGGCAGCTTCCGATAACTGAGCTCCAACCATGAGAGGAAGTGAGGAAAGGAGTTTGGAAAAGGTATATTAAAATGTGTATTTGGGAAGTGGAACATGTTGGCTCTTTCAACTGTTATTCTGAGGGCACATTGATTACAGATCTGACACCTGGAACGAGGTGGACCCACAAGTCTGTCGCGCCAAGTGTTCCAAAGACACAAACCTGCAATTGACACACTCTGGATTCCATTCTCTCAAATTCCCCAGGAGCCTCTGCACTAGGCACTTCAAGAGGCATTTTAGGAATGTCCAAACAGATGGGAGACAACTGTTTATTCATGGGTCAGAAGAGGAAAAAGGAAATTTTGATGGGTAAAATAAATGATATTTATGAGTCATTTGTTCCCCAAAGTGATCTTTTTCCATTGTTTCTTGACTCTTGGCTAACGAGTTTGTTTTTTTTCCTGTTATTGATATTGTCATTAGTTTTGCCGCGCCGCATCAGTAACAAGTCCGAAAAATTTATAAAGAGTCGCTCTGAGGAGGAAAAGATGTGATTAAATTATGAGGCGGATGCGCTCCAGTACCTCCGGGCTTGTGCCAAGCTTAGAAACGGCCTTTCAACTCATCACAATCAATGAACCCCACAGGAACTCTCCGTTTCAATATAGGAAATACAGGGTCAGGTTTTCTGTGAACCGCAGCAGCTAATGACTAAAAAAAAGCAGCTTATACAGTTAATTTATTCATACATTCATTCATTCATTCATCGTGGCCTGAGATGAGCTCGCCATAAGACAGTCTGCCAAGTCATGGCTTTAAATGAGTGCGCCGTAACTGGTGCCTGTCCACACGCATTGACAAGCCTTTCGAAAAGTGGTGCACTGGATCTGTCGTCTGCATTATTAACATGCTGTGCCGTTTGGACAAATCCCAGGAGCTGTTTTCATGAGAAGAAAGCGTCTTCGAAGCTTAGAGGAAACCTGTTCATTCATTATGACGCCACGCTATAAAGCAGCTGTGCAAATTTACGCCACTCCGTTCAGGACACAGGTGTCTGCACTTCATGCATTAATGGCCAATTTAGCAAAATAACGCTTGGCGAGGCTCTCGCTTTCCTTATTAAACTTGCTTGTATCCTGCAATATAAACGTTCATCTCATAATAGATAAACAAAAAACAAAAAGGACTTACTCTGCTACCATCAATCTGTGTTCGGGGCTTTAAATCATATCTTGGTTTATTTAAGGAAGATATAATTACCTAGTACTTATAGAATAATTATGGTAATATTTATAAAACATTTCCCACAAAGGGCACTCAGCCAAGTGCTTCTCGGCTCAGAGAGAGTAAAGCGCACTAATGGAAAACAAGTTAAACACTCAGCCGTGTTGTCATTAATATTTATGGCAAACCTAAATTAATTTTGAAAGAATGGATTTTATTTTCCTTGCAAGTCATGAGCACCATAGTGCCACTCAACATATTTCATTGTTTAATTTATTTTTTATTGGTTTTAGACAGAGAGGCCCTGTGTTTGAGGGCGTGGTTGTGTGACATCAGGCCAGGACTGAGCAGTGAAGCAAAACCAAAGGTTGAAAATTTGAGTTGTGATACTGCCGTGAGGGAAGGCAGAAGGCTTCATTGAAAGCTGGTTTATAGGCTGCATTTTCTGCAGAGCCATAGTCACTACACCACCCTGCTAGCCTTTCATTCACAGCTTGCTGAAAAGACACTGATTTCTCGTAATGAACTTGTCTGCTCCCCTCACTTCTATGCATAATTTCTTTCTCCAGCGAACCATGGATGAAAAAAAAACTATTGAGCACTGTGATCTGAGAGAAATGATTCTGCTTTTCAATCTGATCGGATGGAAAGATTAGGTTTGACTTTGATTCGATGAAAAGATTGTGTTTCTTGCTAAGATTGGATAAAAAGGTAGCGTGTTTAACACTGTTCAGATGAGAAATGCCGTTTTGTTCCGTGATTGGGTGAAAATTTTTGTTTCTCAGTTTGATAGGGCAGTGAGTTGCTGAAGAAATGCTTCTTTGAGGGCGACTGCAGCTGAACCCAAACTACTAACACAAGTTCCTTATGGAATGATTCCTTTGAATCGTTAGTTCTTTGATTACACTTCAGAGCACTTTTTGACAGTTTATATCTGAAACTTTACAGATGAATCTTGTCATGAGGAGAAATTTAGTCATTGAAGACATGCCAAACTATCAACTGTAGTTTTCAAAATAACCAGTCTTTATAACTGCTGTCTTTTGAGTGCTTATTAGTGTTTCTATGGCACCCAGAACCGTGTTAGTGACCATTACAGATGTGTTTCATTGGGTCTGTGTCACTGCGGGAATCTTTTTCTGATTGGATGAATCCTATGTGACCTTCCAGTGACCTTATACTATGAATAAACCCCGGGGTCTTTGGATTGACCTCTGCCCCCACCCTGTGCCAATTAGTGCTGTCATGTCAATTGATCCAAAAGCAACTCAATTAAGTTTTAAGGCTGGTTAGTTTATGGGAAAAAGAAAATCCTTGTGTTAATTACCTACAGACAGCGGTAAGAGAGACTGAAGCAGCAAACACAGTGAAAGTACCTTCACTTTGACCACTTATCTTTAATGGCACAAGCTTTTTTCACTGTGATAGATAAAACATCATTTAAGATTAATACAAAAATATGTTAATAAATAAGAATAAGGACGGAAAGGGGTGCTGGTTTGTCCTGTTTAGTGACAGATTGGTGTCCTGTTGACTCTCAGCCCCCATTCCAAAAATCATAGTCCTCTCGGTACAAGATCTGCCAGTTTTTACCCCTCTGTTTGATCGGGAGTCAGGTGTGAAGCCAGTCTGGCCACTCACCACTGCTAATTGTTTAGTTAATTACCCGGGAGGATAGAAAACGAGGGTCGGTTTTTAGTTCAGGGGCCAGATTTGTGGCCCCTGCTGTAGGCTGTGTTCCCTCAGGTTGGCAGCCCTGTTGAGTGAAGGTGTGTTTGGCTCTCCAGCGTCGTTTCGGATGGGAGATTTTCAGCCAGCTGGGACTGAATGTGTAGCAGAAAACCCCCCTCCCTCCCTCCCCTGGGGTGCGTCAGCGTGCCTGCTCATCGCCCCGCACGCACTAACTGCCCAACTCTCCCCGTCTGTGCCGAGCTTCGCGAATGGCACCGTGATGGGCTGCAGTGACTGTTGTGGTGTGGATTTGGTCGGGCTTTCACTTGCCTGAGTTTCACTGGCACGATAATGGAGATTGTGGCAATAAGGGCTGATGAACGCAAATAATCTAAATACTTACTGCAAGTGTGAATAAATAGGTAATACGATTGGATTTCGTCAAACATGGGTTGTTCAGAATCAGAACTAGTAGAGATTGTTTTGTGTGTATCTGTGTGTGTGTGTGTGTGTACGCACACGTGTGTGATATGTATGTTTGCACGTGTGCGTGTGTGTGCACTTGCATGAATGTGTGTGTGTGTTTGTGTTTGCATGTACATAAGCGTGCGTGCTTGCATGCGTGCAAGTGTGTGCGCGCGTGTGTTTGTATGTGCAAAAGTATGTACATGTGTGTGCTTGGTTGGATTTGTATGTTTGTGTGCGTGGTTGCATGTGTGTGTGTGTGTGTGTGTTTTTAATGCATGTACATTTGTGTGTTCATATGCATGCATTCACCCCAGCTGTCCCCTGTGTAGTCAATACATTCCCATATATCCAGTGATTCTTTAGTGTCACATTCTTTATTATTCTTAGAATTTTTTTTCTCAATGCATTTGACACCCAGCATAGGGCTGAACGTGTTCGATTCCCAGCCCAAATTGGAATATCCAAATGATCAATTTGTGTGCTCATTCATGCACAGTCTTGTTTACTGATTCAGGAGAGTGAGGACACGCTCCGAACACTTCATTAACAGCCAGCCGCGCCGCTCCTGCACAGCCATGAGTGGTGTATAAACGCCTCTTATTTCCCTGATACATACAAGTGTGACATCATAAAGAGAGCGATGTATTAAATATAAACTGTGAAGACTGTAAATTCCTGCCTTCTTTACCTCTAACAGATTTAAATACCCTGACATTAAAGCTGAGCGCATGTGTGCGTGAGAGAAATGTGTGCGCGTGTTTGATCTGTGTGTGTGTGTGTGAGTGTGTATTTATGTGTATGTGTTTGTGTGTGTGTGCATGGATGCATGCTTCTCTGTGTTGTATGTGTGTGTATCTGTGTTTGTGTTTGATCTCTGGTATATGTATGTGTGTCTGCATGCATGTTTGTGTGTGTATGTATGTCTGTGTTTGCATGTGTGTGTGTGTATTTGAGTGTTGTATGTGTGTGTGTGAGTGTGTGTACAGTATGCGTGTGTGTGTGCGTTTTTTTTTTTTACTCATTCTGGCTCTTCCTTTGCTCTGTATTTGTGCACAGTTCTGTCGCCTCACTATCCTGCCTCAGCACTGTCTCTCTCTCTCTTTAATCTTGGCTGAGGTTATTCTCCCCATCACTGGACTGGTTGACTTAACCCATTTAGCCCCTGGGTTTATATGGGGTCTGGCTCTGATCAGATATATCAATAATAGATTGTGTTGCTTAAATCTGGACTGATATTTAATAAAATAGCAAATCATGTGCAGTAAAATTTGCAATACTGGGAATGCTTTAGTTTGAATTAATGCAAGTCAGGAGCTTTGATGCGCTGACTCTGTTATGCCTGGTCTCTAAGGAAAGAGTTCAGTCATCAGTTTCCAGCGATAGCCATTATGTCAGTGTTGAATCAAAGCTGATCTTTTTGCAGCGGCATTCAAATGTAGCTTACCCTTGAATTTTAAGAACTTCTGGAATTACAGATTTTGAATTGGTAATTGAGTTTTTCAGATGTAGTTTGGACTAATGGATTACTGCAATAGAAGCATAAAGCCCTCATTGTTGAAAAAAGCACTTTAATTATCTCACTGCGTGTTTTGTGCAGGCTTTTTTAAATTAGCCCAGTACTCTTTTACTCTGTTCTTGACCCGGTTATGGGTGAATCCAGTGTGACGAGTTGATAAGTAATTTTTGCCTGTGCCTAGTGACTCACTAAGAGATATTTCACATAGCTGAAAACGCTGGTGTCGTTGAAGGGTATACAAAGTATACGCCTTTTTTCTGTCAAGTTACAGTGTACCTATATATCTGATAAAAAGCCATTGAAACACTAACAGTACATACGAGCGCAGTCTCATCCCGATGCGTCATAAGTTGACGCTACCTAACCAAGCGTCGATATACGATGCAAAAGGTCGCTTTTAGCGTCCTTGTTTGACGGTAGTTTAAAATGAACCCTGACCCTTAACCCTTAATCCGAATCCTAGCCCTAACCATCAAATAAAGACGTCAAAAGCTTCCTTCTGCGTCGTATATCGACGCTTGGTCAGGTTGCGTCAACGTATGACGAGTCCGGATGAGAATGTGTTGTACATACATACATGCATACATACATACACAGACACACACACAATACATAGGAGATGTACCCTCTTTCTCCTCAGTGATTTACTCTTCAACCTAGAAGAGTGGAACCATCCTCCGGGACGCTACCGGCTGAAATCATTAAAGCAGGGGCCCCTAATCTTTTCCAGAAAGGGCCGGTGTGGGCGCGGGCTTTCATTGCAACCGAGCAGCTACACACCTGATACTACTAGTCAACCCCTGGACTCTTTGCTTATAAGCTTGATTAGTAGCATCAGGTGTGTAGCTGCCTGGTTGCAATGAAAGCCTGCACCTACACCGGTCCTTTCTGGGAAAGATTGGGGACCCCTGCATTAAAGCAATAAATGAAGCAATAAATTCTTTCTACTCAGAAGTGCTAATCGTGTCAAAACTTTGCACTTGGGAAAATTATTACATGAAATATGTGCATGGTGTAGTTATTTGAGTAAAAGCTTTGTTTATAGTGGTCTGTGTGTGAGAAATGTTTGGTGACCATGTTCTCTTCTTCTTTTCCCCTTTCTCTCTCTCCCTGGCCAATGGCGGCTCTTGATTCTCCCCGCATCCGGGTTCCTAAAGGTATGTTAAACTAGCACCAAAATTTTGTTCCTCAGACCTCCGCTGTCTTCTTTTATTGGATTTTGTGTACTGCATACAATCATCAATTCTGTTTTATACACATACATACAATACATGCAATATATGCTGCTTATGAGATCAAATGGATTAGATGCTGAGATGAGTTTCTGAGACCAGGGTTTCTGCTGTTTAAATGGTGGTAGCCAAAGATGTTGGATTAACCCATGTATCACAGAGGATTTTAGACATAGGTGCAGTTTGTCCAATCACCAAAATTTGAACCTCAAATCCAAATCCAGCCCTGCGTTTTTTGTTTTGTTTTTTGTTTTTGGGTAATAAACTAATTCACTGACCACTTAGTGCGTCTGACTGGCCAGATTATCGTAACACCTACCAGGTGAAGTTAGAGTGGAAAACCAGATCTTGGCCCTTGAGGACTGTAGGTTGATGATCCCTGCTATACATGTATCTTCCGTCAGGAGGTACATCCATTTTTACTAGTTCAGTCTTTAATGAAAATCCGAGGAATTAATTTTTTGTTCTGTTAACTGTGTCATGATTAAATAAAACATGGAAAGTGATTAATGTGCAGAAATATCATATTAATGGTATTAATGCATTTCCATTAAACACATTTGCAAACTTTGTCATAAGAATTCAATTCAACTGCCAGCAGCCATACCACTATTCCACCTGCTCCACCTGTATGGCTGTAGCTAAGCAGGTATGGGCTTGGTTAGTACTTGGATGGGAAAACCAAGTTGCTGCTGGAGCAGGTGTTGGTGGCCAGTAGGTTGTGATCTTCCCTCTGGTGGAATAATCCCCAACACCCCAGTGCAGTGATGGGGACACTGTACTGAAGGAGACACCGTCTTTCATATTAGACGTTTAACTTGAGGTCCTGACTCACTGTGGTCATTAAAGATACTGTGATGCTTATCGACAAGACTAGGGGGTTCCCCAGTACCATGGCTAAATTCCCAACAGGGCTTTTTTGACCTGCCATCTGATCATCCCCTGATCTAATTGCCTGTGCAATTCATCCTCTCTTTTTTTCTAAAGGTTGTGATCCAGAGCATCGTTGTGCTGTGTTGTGCCAACAGAACTGGCGATCATTGTCAGAGACACAAAATGACGGTCAAATACAGTGAGGAATTTAAACATTTAATTTTCCCATGAGTCGTTTTTAAGAGAGATTCCTCACCAATCTGTTTCTGCTCTGCAGTCTTAGTGGGATTACCAATGCCAGTAATTACAGTAATCCTCTGTAAAATCAGATTTTTATGGTGATTCTGCTTGTAAAACTCGGTTGTTTAAGCCATACTCCCGCGAGATCTCGTTATAATATGCACATTTGTGTTTTTAATGGTGAGCAGCAATGCAAATTAAGGTAAGTCCAATGAAACTGGCTAATCAATCAGAAAACGAGTGTCCGCATTTGCTTGCATATTTGCCTGTGCAGAACGAAATTAAATTGTATGGATAAAATGGCGACCCACTTCTTTTCGGGGTGGTTTTGGCATTTTCTCCAACGGCCCCCTTTTTATGGTTTAGTTCACTGTTGGTTTGTGAGCTCATGAAATACAGATCTTGAGGCCTTTCCTTTTACTGCTTGTGTGAGGAAGTCATGTGACACTAATACTGGGAGGAAAGGGGTTTGGACTCAAGCAGTTAATGTTAGTGCTGTGTGGCCTCGGGCAAAGCTACAAGGTCGCTCACCTGACATGCCGGATCGAAGGTGTCAAGGCTCCGGTTGTACGCTCACTGAATCTCGATACGGCAATGCGTGGCAGCTCGACTGTTAAAGGTTACAGCTGGAATGAGGTGACCTCCCTGGAGTATCCGCTGCAGGGAACAATAGCATGTTCTGGCATCTGTACTGCTGTTGAGGTTTTGGGTTGGCATCAGTGGCAGCTGGTGAGCTGAAAATAAAGGAGCCACAGTAAAGCCCTATACACTGATACCTAGGCAAGACCGCTTTTCAATCATTTATTTAAAATAACATCACATTAAATCCAAAAACACTCAAAATTGTCAAATGTGATGGGTTCCACTTGTTAAAGTAGGATGAGAAATAAAATGCTTCATTTGAGTGCGGAACTGCATTTCAATCAACTTTATTTAATTGTGGGAAGTGTTTGTTCTCTTTGTTGTATTTTAAAACTGTCATAAAGTGCAGGTAAAATAGCCTTCAGGATGTGCTTTACTGGCTAGTTTGTTTATTTATTTATTTTTTGTTCATTGAAGAAAACATTTTTATAAACTGAATTTACTATTTAATTGCCACAAAATTGCATTAGGAATGAAGCAGCACGTTTTACTGCTGATGGATTATTCTAATCGTTGAAAAACTTGTGAATGAAGGGAAATGATTGAAAACAGATCATGACCACTCTTTAGTCAAAAGGGATTTTTTGCCCCTCTGATTTCTGCCGATCAGCTGTCACTGGCTGGTGCGCATACGGAGGATGAACAGTGTAATGTAAAGGATTAAAGGTCCAGTCGCTAACCCCTGCACAACCCTGCGGGCCAACCCTGCTTTTTTTTTCTGCAGAATTCTTTTCTTCCATCACTCCACTCGTTTTCTTTCTTGTCTTGCTGTGGATTTCATATTCACTGTGTTTTTTTTTTTTTTTTTTTGCTATATCCCTCAAGAAAATACTTGATACATTTTTTGCAGAATGAGAAGCCAATTCAAACAGTGTTTTATAGCTATTGATATTGCACAGAGCCCCTCAGAACTCTCAAAATTTTAAGATTGGAATTGAGTGTGTGTCTGTGTGTGTGCGCACCCTAATAACATGAGATCTTTATGCCGGTGAGTGGTGGTGATTGAGCAGCTAATTATCTCATACACAAGTTCAATATTAAATTGTAGTATTAGCAGTCAGCAACATACACAGAAAATATATTGGATAAGAATATTTCTTTAGCCAGTGGCATTTTTCAATGATTTATCGCATTCTTTCACTCTCAGGACTTACCTGGCTAGCCCAAGCTTAGCATGCAAGAGTGCAGGTAAGAGTTTTAACCTGCACGGTGGCAGGACCATGCAGAGCGAGTGCTGTGTGTTTGTTACATTATTTATTATTCAGTGCCCAAGGTGACCTTGTTTACGTTTTCTTCAAGAACCAATGACTCGGGTGCATGTTTACAGCCGCTGTTGCTAGCGCTGGGGTTATGCTAGCTGCTTCAGGGCTCTTTGGGTCCACACTGATCCTGCTGGGGTACAGGGATCTGGGTGTGCGGTTCAGCTCTTTATGTCAATAAAGCCAGATCACAAGGTCAATGTACCGGGAATTACGGCTGCCCCAAACATGGTCCATCCCTGGAGGGTAAGTGTAAGAAAAATGCACAACCAAGCACACGCACACACACAGACACACACACCCAATACCACGCATAGACACACACATGCTCTATGTACTCACACACTCTGACAGACACACTCTTAGGCAGAAAAACATGCACACATGCGCCCACAAAGCCATTGTGTTCACAGTTTGCAAAATGAGGCTGTTCGTATAATGGCTGCAATCCCGATAAATCCAGTTTAAACCCTTATAGCTTTTTTTGTGTGTGTGTTCGCGCATGTGTGCGTGTGTGTGTGTGTGTGTGTGTGTGTGTGTGATGCCCAAGAGCCTAAGATATTAGCGCTTAAAGTAACAGAAGCAGTGGTGTCAACTAATGACATCTTGTTAGAGTTAGAATGTGGGACTATATGATTAAAGTATGGCACGCCCGCCAAGAGTCTTTTAAAAACTCATATGTTGCTGCTTATTTAGGACGAGAATAAATGCATTTCCAGAAACTTTCTCCAAGCGGTCAGCCGGATCCATATCTTGCAGTGAATTTTAATGTTTGCCTTTGCTTTTCACAAATGATATCCTAAAAGCATTAATTATGCAAAGCGACCATTTGGTGCCTGTGTTTACTCAGAACTGCATGTTCACAGAGAAGCTGTAGAAACTATTTAATTCTCTAATCATCTCCCAGCAGCTCTCAAACTTGAAAAGCTGGTCTTAGTTGCATGCTAATTTGCCTCAGTCAGAGCTCTTGCAAGTGTATGCTGATTTAATTATTTATTATTTATTTACTTTTTTTGTACCTGCAACACTGAATGTACTCTCTGGAGAAAGCATACTGAAAACAGACTATAAAACATCCATTGCCACCACAGGATGGCGAACATTTAGTTGTACTCCATGGGGGTTAGATATAGGCTGACTCACATTGAAGCACAAATACTGATGTGATCTTTACCCTAAAGCAGTTTTCTCTACACTGACAAGTACTGTGTTCTTTGTCCAAAGTAGGGACAGAGTTTTGTACACTTACAAATGTTATGTTCTTTACCAAAAGCAACTACGGTGTCCTCTACTCTTGTGGTCACTGCACCGCTCTATACACTGTAAATTCAGGTAGTGTGGTGAACTTAAATGTTTTGTGGAAACTTATTACCTCAAAAAAATTATGTAATCCAACTTAATTTCATTGTGTGTACGATACTTGAAGAACAACTGGTAAAAACTTTGACCAGTAATTCTTACCACGGTTTAAGTGCTGTGAACACAAGATCACGAAATTGGCTGACACCACGCTATCTAAGGTTTACAGCGCACACGTATAGGTACCATGATCGTTACACGTACAACGTTTTCGACTTTTGGTTAAATTAAAGTCCTCTCAGAGCACTGACAGTGATTGTGGGATAGTCTGTCCAGCGCGTGCTGTGCCAGCTGCGATGAATTCAGCTTTCTATGGACTTTTGAAAGAGGAAAATCCCGTTTCCCTGGAGCAAAGTGCAGCAAAGATGAATCTTTTCTGCCCATTTCTGCTCATTTGTGCATGACTGCATCACCAACCGTAACCACGAACACCAAATCAAACTTTACCACCCGGAGTTCTACTCAACTGCAAAATGTTACCTGCTTCCAAATAAATCCATTTAAAAGAAAAATCCTTGCTCTGCCAGTTATGTTGCTAGAGTTTAGTCCATATCTGCTGACTCAACCAGCATAAAGTTTCAGAGGTCCCCAACCTGCCCCCTTTTGTAGTGTTACAGAGTATACTCGATTCCAGAAATGTTGAAATGATGTGTAAAATGAAAATGAAACTAGAATGCAATAATTTGCAAATCATTTAAACTCCATATTTAATTGTAAATAGCACAAAGATAACATATCAGATGCTGAAACTAAGAAATTTTGTAATGTTACTTTATTTATTTTTAGTATCTGCTCTTTTTGAATTTGATGCCAGTAACACATTTCAAAAAAAGTTGGAATAGGGGCATGTTTACTACAGCGTTGCATCCCCTCTTTTAACAACACTCTAAGCTTTTGGGAACTGAGGAGACCAACGTGATGAGAATGAATTTTTCTCATTTATGCTTGATGTAGTATTTCAGCTGCTCAAAACATTGCAACCTCCTTTGTCATATTTTTTGCTTTCATAACGTGCCAACTATTATCAGCGGGTGACAGTTCTGGACTGCGGGCAGGCCAGTATAGCACCTGCATTCTTTTACTTAGGAGCTGTGTTGTAATACATGCAAAATGTGGTGTTTGGCATTGTCTTGCTGAAATAAGCAAGGCCTTCCGCATCTGGATGGTAGTATATATTTTGTGCCAAAGCCAGTTTGTATTGTTCAACATGAATTGTGTCTTCATAGATGTGCAAGTTACCCATGCCATGTGCACTAATGCACCCCCATGATGAATACTGGCCTTCGAACTGTGCTCTGATAACAAGTCTGATGGACCCTCGCCATGGACCCTGAGCACGCAGCGTCCATGATATCCAGAAAGAATTTCACTCTTTGATTGTTGAGACCACAGGACAGTTTCCACTTTGCCTCAGTCCATTTTAAAGGTCCCATGACATCCAAATAAAAAAAAAAAAATGCTTTTTATCCATTCTACTGTACTTATCCTTGAATCTGACTCTGGTTTTTTGTTATTCTATTCATGAGAAGTGTATAATTTGCTAATAAAAACCAGGCTTGGGAATGCCCCTTGAAAATTGCAAAATTGCTCTGTGCAATTATGTAATCCATGATATGTCAACTCGAGAAGGAGAGTACTCAGGGCAGAGTCATGGGCCTTGTCTGCAGTACCCCAAACATTTGCCTAGACCTACGACTTAACGTTTGTATTTTTCACTCCCTAATTCAGTTCAAATCATGCGCAACACATCCAACAACAGTAGTCAAGATGAGAGAGAAAGTGCTTTGTTTTCGGATTTTGCTGAAATATCAGATTTGTCAGAAGATTGTGAAATTCAAGGTGGAATTTAGGCAACTGGAATAGGTTGGCCGTATCCATGCGCATAGGGAGCGGGGGGGTCGCAGGGCACGTGATACCCCCAGTGTTGGCACCCCCACCAAAAAAAAAAAAACACCCGTAAAGTACAAACTTCTAATCTAAACTATTCTCGCAGACTACCCATCTCTGCCAACAGATTAATGTCCCCCCACCCGCATTCCCCACCCCCACCTTTGATGCATGTGTCAAGCAACGTCTGCTTCTTGCCCGACGAATCACATGAACCGGCTTGATCATGGGCGGTTCCGTAGCGGAGGCATATGTTTGTAACCTACTGGCCATCATTACACTCTGCCATCAGGTTACAAGTAACACAGATATAGATAATGTTGTATAGACATCCATTTACAGCCCTAATTCTGAAATAGTTGGGACAAAGTGTAAATTGTGAATAAAATCAAAACGCAATGACTTTCACATCACACCAGCCAGTATTTTATTCACAATTGAACAGAGATAACATTGCAAATGTTGAAACTGCAAAATTACACAATTTTGTCCACAAAATGAGCTCATTTTAAGCTTGTTGGCTGCTACAGGTCTCAAGAAAGTTGTGACAGGGGCCTGTTTACCATGGTGTAGCATCCGCTCTTCTTAACACAGAGCGGAGGCGTCTGGGCATTGAGGAGACAAGTTTCTTGAGTTTAGCCATTAGAATTTGATCCCACTCTTGTTTAATACAGGCTTCCAGCTGCTGGAGAGTTTTGGGTCTCCTTTGAAGTACTTTTCATTTAATTATGCACCATATATTCTCAATTGGTGAAAGATCAGGAATGCAGGCAGGCCAGTTCAGCACATGGACTCTTCTACTACGAAGCCATGCTGTTGTAATAGCTGCAGGATGTGGTTTTGCATTCTCCTGCTCTAAAACCTTTATATGTCGCTCTAAAACCTTTATATGCCTTTCAGCATTCATGGTGCTTTTTAAAACATGCAAGTGTCCCACACCATATGCAATAATGCATCCCCATACCATTAGAGGTGCTGGCTTTTGAGCTGAACACTAATAACAGGAGGGGTGGTCTTTCTCCCCTTTTAGCCCAGAGGACACAACACCCATGATATCCAACAAGAATGTCAAATTTGGACTCGTCTGACCACAGGACACTTTGACACTTTGCTACAGTGCATTTTAAATGAGCCTGGGCCCACAGAACACGGCGGCACTTCTGGATCATGCTCAACAATGGCTTCTTTTTTGCATGATAGAGTTTTAGATGGCATCTGTGGATGACATGGCGGACTGTGTTTAGAGACAGTGGTTCCTTGAAGTATTCCTGGGCCCATTTAGTAATGTCAATGACAGAATCATGCGGTGAGTGATGCAGTGGTGTCTGAGGGCCCGAAGATCACAGGCATCCAGTAAAGATCTTCGGCCTTGTCCCTTATGCACAGAGATTTTTCCAGTTTCTCTGAATCTTTTGATGATGTTATGCTCTGTCGATGATGAGACCTTCAAAGCCTTTGCAATTTGACGTTGAGGAAAATTGTTTTTAAAGTCTTCCACAATTTTTTTTTTTATGCAAGCCTTCACGTGGATTTAAATTAAGCAAATAAGCGTCCAGATGGATGATTGTTGTCTTACCTAATCGGGGAGAACAAGCAGCACCTATGCAGAACAAGCAGTTACCTGTGGAGTGCTCTCGGAGTGAACCTTTTGTTTATCATGAAAATTACTGAGAGCAGGTCAGGACTAATAATTGTTTAAAATGGTTGTTTTGTCCACCCCAATTCTCAGTTCTACTGAATTTACCCCGTGATTTCATAGCTGCTAGATCGCACATGGAGAGAAACAGTGTCTTCAGTTGCCAATTACGATAATTGGGAAACGGGTTAATAAAGGAAAATAATTGAGAACTGGCCAGGACTATCCTATATTGTCATAAAGGGACGTGGCTGGGCCCATCCAATTCCCTGTTCTAGCGCCGGCCTGGTTTTGCCTGCCACTTTGCGCTTGGGTTCTCCCTGTTTTCCTACCTGTAACATAATGTTTTTAATCCTCTGAACCTCAAAACTCGCTGGGGGGTTTGAAAGGCATATTTTCTTGTCAAAATAGTGAAAATTACACTATTTATCAAAGAGTGAAACAGCAAAAATGGAAAGTATCACTAGTTTCAACTTTCCTTTAAAGTATGCTTGATAAGCACTTCCATCAAGAAAAATAATCAAATCTAACCATAAAATTAAAAATAAATCACTTTATTCGGCATATCTCATTTAATATTTTGCCAGAAATAAACCATTGCACTCACCAGGTCCTGTTTTTTAAAAAAAAGTATTGTGCTGAAAGAATTTGTTAGACCACGTGTCATAAAAAATGAGAAAATGCAAATATTTTTTAAAAATTGTCAAAAATTGTTAAAAAATTATATTGTTATTTCTTGGGAAAAAGAACTAAACAACTAAATAGTCTCGCATTCAACCACTAAAACTATTTTTTCTGTTCAGGAATGCAAGCAAATAACTTATTTGGCATCTTCATCAAAAAATAATAATGTGCTCAGTTGTTTTTTCTGTTTTTTTTTTTGGTTAAACAGTGAATTCGAAAATTCATGGATAACAATGATTATATTTTGGCATTTAAAATATCATTTCAGTTATAGAGCTTGCGCATATTGGTGGATTAACCATTACAGAAACATGAAAAAGTATTTTGGTAATTATCAACACTGTTAATTTAGGGCAGCTGTAGCCCAAACCTTACATTGGATGGTGGTCTTATACATTTTTTAAGCACTGTACACTGAACAACTGGCTGCTTTGTTTAATCAGCTGACTCAAACAGTTACATGACAGATACTCCCCGAAAGTGTGACAGGGAGCAAGAAACACCTAGAAACTGCCAGTGGTTCAAAGTCCCAGAAACTCCATGGTCCTGGCTTGTTTACTGCAAGGAAAATGGAGAAGGACTTGTTTCAATTGCAGTCACATCCGCTACACATGGAAGTCCATAAAGTGAACTGAACCCTGGGAGTGAGGCCTGTCCTCATTAAAAGAAACTTCTAAACTTTGACGAGAAATAAATTCACTCATGCTTTTTCTCAGCTGGGGTCCGGTTAACTTTAGGGGATGCTGAACTCAGCTAAAACAGACCAGTGCAGCCGCTTCGCTAACAGGGGGATAAATGAAAAGAAATAATGAATGACTTTAGCTGTTATGGCCACTGCTGTCTGGTCTCTGCTCGGCAGGAAGGAAGCACATCACAATTTCCCCAGAAATGAGCGACCACGAAAAGAGAACTTCCTGCATACCTGTGCACAAATTGTGCCAAAAACAGAAATTTACCCTAATGTCTCATTTTTTTTCAATAATTTGGCATTTCCGATCCCAGCTGAATTTGGAATGTCCAATCAGCGAATTACGTCCAAGCATGGTCATATGCAACTCATACTGCAATCTTAGGAGCGTGCAGACAGTTCGCGGTTCTACTCCTCAACACTGGTTTTTATCCACTCTGGCAGTTTCAAACCTCACATGCACAGAGCGAGGGTGAGAGGAAACCTGCTCATGGGCCTCCTTCCAATACTCCAGACCAGCACCCTGATGGCCAATAGGAGGCTATTGAGCAACAAACAGTACTTACCCAAACCGACTCACTCCCTCCCATATCTCTGAGCAGCCCCATTTATGCACGGCTTGCACAGGGCTGCTGGCCCCTGTTGGTACTCGCATGGCTGTATTCTATCAGAGCCTGTGATGGTCACTCTCAAAATTATCGCAAAGTTAATAGAACATTTTTCAAAAAGGTAATTCTATTCATACAGAAATTGTATGGTGAGATTTTAAGGCCATAAACCAATGTGCACATCCCACAATACTGTGTGTGAGTGCCTGTGTGTAAGTGTGTGTGTGTGTGTGTGTGTGTGTGCATGTTTGTGTGCTTGTGTGATATTTACTGTGTGAGATGAGTTTGCTAGTTTGTAATTGAGTGTCTGAGTGCATGTACATGTTTATTTATATGCGCATGCTTGTTGTTGTGCATTCTTGGGGGTGTGTGTGTGTGTGTGTGTGTGAGCGCGCGTGCGTGTGCGTGTGTGTTTGTCTCCTCCATTCACTAACTCTGTGCTAGCGCTGATGTTGAGGGATAACAGCAGTGTATTCTCAGCCCGAGCGAGAGTGCTGCATTCACTGTGAGAGGAATATGAGTTCTCTGAGAGAGAGATAAGCAGCCCAGTCTTGCTGATGCCAGGTTTTTCCTGATGTTGGCGGCTACAGTTGGGGGGGTAGGGGAAACGCAAGACATTCCAGTTTCATCTAAAAAAAAAAAAAAAAAGACCATTTTCATTATTGAACAACCTTTTATTTGGAGATGGTTTCAGAGATATACTGAACCAGTGCTCTGCAGAATGTTGAGGAACATTTCTCTGCCTAAGGAGCTTATTTATTCCCGGTCCTCACCAGCATGTAGTAAGAATACCTGTGTGCTGCTTGTGTACACACAGTGCTATAGTGGTCATACGTATTGCCCTCGGTGCTCCTGAGGACTAACATAACAATCGTTAGGGACCGGTGCTCTCTGTAAAACTCAGTGGACTGCAGGGTCAGTTCCTTGTGCAGAATGTAGCCTTGAGCATTGCCAGTAATGAGAAAAAAAAGAAGTACAATGCTGCAGCTAATACCTATAGCTGAACAATGAGAACATGCCATCGAACCCAACAAAGCAAGGCATGTGCGGCTTCACCAATGGCAAACAGTGCAATCAGTCCTTTTCATGTGTTCAAGGTGATGCAGACAGATGCAAAAATATTATTCTCCATGCAGTTTTTCTTCAGAACTTCAGGTCACGCATACTATGTGTTTACAATATGGGCTGTGGATCAAAAAATACGAAAGGCTTGTATGTATGTCTTTACTATTGGAGATAAACATCTGTAATGGTGTATTCTGCTAGCTGTACGTGCTCTGAGCTATTTTGCTATCGGGGACACGCAAGAGACAGATGAATGAAGATGTAGATGAAGTGAAATGAGTTCGCAGGGGGCTGCTTCGTGGGCGTAGAGAGTGAGTTGCTGATGCTCTTTGGAGATGGGAGGAATCGTGTTGCATCACATAAGCCTCCGAGGCACTTAACATAAGATTTTGACAGTCTTGGAAGTTAATAACATCTTATTTTTGGTGATTAATGCAGCGATAAGTTGTACAACAGGAAACTACATCGATCACTGCCGGAAAAGGGCGCTCAAATGGGGCGGCCATTTTGTCCCTTGTTAATATTGCACCCTCCCCCGCCAAAACAATCAAGAACGAATCTCTATTCAAATTAAAAGTAAACCAAAAAAAAGGTTTCAGTGAGTAAAAAAGGAAAAGAAAGTTAGGAGTAAGTGCAGCGTGGTCATATTTTGTTAATGACAACAATTAATATAGAAAAAACAAAAGGAGAGTCAGTGACCAGGGGCTGCGCATGCATAAATCTCCGCAGAGCGACTGCTGACCGTGCACGTCTGATTGTTTGCAGGCTTTTGTCTCTCCATCTGTCTGGTTCACCCCGAAAAGGATTTTGTTCATCGTCTCACTCTCTCTGTCCTTATCCCCTATGCTGTCCGTGTTCGTTACATGAAGTGCGCATAAATATTCATGATTTTTACTTATGTCTTTTCATGTGATAGTTAGCCCATTTTCTCTTAATTTTGGTGCTTAATTTGTTGGTGTTGGTCTTGTGATGTTGGTGTGGGGATTAGGAACAGGCACACAGGTGCGCAAACATACACACGCACACACACACACACACACACACACATACACACGCACGCACACACACACACACACAGACCCATAAGAGAGATGAGGTAGTGGTGCTCTTCCAAACACTGGAACAGAGCCGTAACAGATACCAGACCATGGGGCCAATCCACAAACTGGATTTATATATTTCAGAAGCATCAGAATTGCTTACATCCAAGGGACTGAGTAAAGTTTTGAGCCTCATTTATCTGGGCATAAATCATCTTCATTTCAGATTGCACACACATCTGAATTTGCATGAGCTCCCAACTGCGGTTTCTCTCAGATTAAAAGTGTTTTTTTTTTTTTGGGAGGAATACATTCAAACAAAGTCAACCAAGGTAATGTGGACTTGGCCTCTGAGCATTCTAATTGCGCAAATGAGAACAGGTGCCTTTTTTATAAAAATTTGCGTGGATTTCATTCCTAAATTATGCGTACGCACAAAAAAAAAATAAAAATGACATTTTGTGGAAAATAACCGAATTTATAAACCTATGGGTGAAATAAACTGCTCGGAATTTTCATTTATTTAATCAGAATGCATTTGGAATTTATTGACATTGTGCATAAAGTTAATAATTTCCCTTTTTTTAAAGTCAGGTTCATGTTTATAAATCAGAAATCTGCAAAGAAAGTGACGTACATATCTTTTTTGTGCCTACGCACCGTTTATAAATGAGGCCCCACCCAGGTCTGTAAACTCTGTAGTTTAGCATTACAGACTTGGGTTTTGCTTATGACGTCATGATACTAAAATGGCACAAAGTCTTTTCCTAACTTTTGGGTATGTTTCCAGTTGGATAACATTACAAACAAACTGAACAAACTTGTAAATGAATTCCATGCCTGCTACATACATACTGTACTGACTAAACATGTATCCTGATGGCAGCCATTTTGTCTTTTTAAAAGTGTATAAGCATAAACACCGGAGAAATTGGTCGAATACATTTTCAGAGTGTTTTGAATTTCAGTCTTAAAATGTCAAACTTTCATCTTCATTGACATTTGTGATAAATGACAATTTAATCACAAATCCTGTGCTTAGCTATAGTAGTTAATGCATACATTTTATCAAGGAACATTCAGGGGAAAAAAAAAAGTTGTAACCTCTGTGTGCGTCGGTCTGTGTGCGTGTATATTTGTATGCGCGCATGCACGTGTGTGTGTGTGTGTGTGTGTGTGTTTGTTTGTGTGTGTGCGTGTGTGTGTGTTTGTGTGTGGGCGAGTGTGTGTGTCTGTGTGTGTTTTTGCACGTGTATGTGCGCATAGGTGTGTGTGTGTATGTCTACATGTTCATACTTTTCTCTGTATATCTCTATTGTTGTCCAGCAGTTTGCGCTTGCAAGAGTGCACATCTGTGTATGCGTGCCGTGTATGCGTGTCTGCTGGTTTGCACACACATGCACATGTGTTTTTTAACGTCTGGTTGTGTGTGCGTTCGTACAAGTGTGCACGCGTACGCATATGCGCCCACGCCAGACAAGCAGACATTCAGACACACACACACACACACACACAGACACACACCAGAGCGTGCGAGTGTCTGCCTGCGTGTAGTGCGGTCTCTGTGTAAGCTCCTCTTACAGTAGCATGGAGAGCTCAGCAGTACTAACTCCAGTATCTCTCAGACTCCCAGACTCGCTGTCTCTGCCCCTGCATCTGTCTCTCTTAGTCCAGCTGCGAGAAACTCTCCGGGAAGCAGCCAGTGCCTGAAGCCCTAGTCCTCAAAAGTTTAGCAAACGGCAGAGCTTCCACAGGCTAAACAAGCTCTCACAGCATGCAGTTCTCCCTGCAGCGGGGGCCGTTTCTCAGAGCGGGGGGGTACTCATTGTCTAGAGCGAGCGAGTGAGCTTTGTGCGCGGTTGGCACTATCGAGCGGCAGGCACCCCACCAACCGGAACGCTTGCTTTCGCACGATAAGAAGTGGCCAACTCTGCTAGTTAAATGTTGCCCGGGCAACAGTGCAGCCAATGATGTGCCACTCGGCAGGGGCCTTGGTCCAATGGGGATTTCATAGTGAACTGTTTTCTTTCTGAGAGCATTGTAGTGGAGCTGGTGTCTTAACAGGACGACAGGAAGATGCACATGTTATATACTCCTGCCAATGGCCTGCTAACTTTTAGGGTCTGTTTTAATAATGTTTCACTTTTAATAGACAATAAATTAGTCGTAAAACCTGGCACATAGGGGCCCCCACTGTGGTGAGGGGCCGATTAAATTTTGTAATTGAAGAGCCTAGTGCTGAAAGTACTTCAGTCACATTGTCACACACCATGAGATAAGGATGGAAAAATGTCTTATACCGTTACCAAATTCCACTTCCTCAATTTTCTAAAAATGATAATTTTGTGACTAAAGTGCTTTTGGCACCAGGGTCCTCAATTTGGAAAAAAATCCCTCTCTCTTGACCTGGAACTGGAGATGGTCTCTTGGCACTAATGACACTTCCCCTGACTAACTAAGATGGGTCAAATACAGAGGACAGTTACCCCAGGGGGACTTAATATTGTCTCTTTTCTCATTTTATTATCAGCTGAGTTCATAATCTCAGTAACCCTTGCCATCTCCCACCTGTTCACCTAAGATCTTTGCCGGCTGCACCTTTCATGCCAAACACCCTGGCAAATATTTACAAGACTTTATCTTGAATGTAAGACATCCAGTGCAGAGGGAGGGACTGTTATTATGTGGCCCCCTGTGCCAATGTGCTGTTCAGTACAACTCAGTCATAATAATGACAGGATGGTTTCCTTGCTGGAGGTCACTTGACTGCCGCAAGAAAGATGAAGTCTGCCATTTGGCCCTTTTACAAGGCTCTTGACCTCAATACTGCTCTTGGGGCCATACCTGTTTCTCTCTCTTGTGCTCCCAACTTATCTGCAACTGTTCTCTCTGAATTTTTTGCCAGGCTGGCAGTGGAAAAAAAAGTGTTTTTAACAGACTTTCCTAGTAACATAATGGGTTTTAAAAAGTTGGGCATCATGGGTGACATTTTTATGGACAAATGAATAGGAAGTGTGTCATATCTGACCCTTATCATGGCAAAGACCAACTAGTTTGAAGGAATACAAAAATATGGTCTCACTGTTTGACAGTAGCTTAACTCAGGCAAAAAAAAGGGAAAACAACTGTCCATTATATTGTTCTTACTTGTCGGTCAAGGGGAGGGGGGGTGTCGAGGCGTTGGGGGCTGGAGTTAATCCCTGTGGCCATTCGCTGAGGGGCAAGACCATGTCCTGGACAGCTCGTCCATCCATAACAAAATGACCACAGACTATTTGCTCATGACTGCGGGTGATTTAAAATAGCCTAGCATTTATGTTTTTTGTGCCTTTATTCTGGAACAGAAATACCCGGAAAAAACCCACATGATCACTGGAAGAGTATGCTTACCCCGCACATAAAGATCTGTGCCGATTTCAAACCCGAAACCTTACAGCTATGAGGTAGCACTGCTGTCTAGTGACACTACAGCCTAAAGTATCGAATCAAGAGTTGGGCACAGTTTTATTTGCACTGTAAATTTTTCCTTTTTATCACATTAACAGTTTTTCTTGACAGTTTTAAGCTGAGAGTTCGCTGCTACATCACTTGCAGACAAACACTGTTGCCATTTTCCCATTATACTGCATGCATGACTGTCACATTGCATGACTGTAATAAACTGAATTTTTGGGCATGTCAGCTATAGGCTGCATGTAATGTATCTGAAAGCAGGATAATGCAGTGCGTTTGTGAGCTACGACAATGACAAGCCAAACAAGTTAAATAGGACAGCTGGATGTGGTAAACTAATGTTTAAGGAAAACTATTTTACCCTATAAGCTAGTAATTTTGTGCTCTCTCCATAATCCCTTCAACAACTCTAAAATTTTCACACATGCAATTCTAATGACGTCCTGTTTTGTATACTTATTAAGCAGAGGGTCCTGGATTCTGCCTATATATTGTGTATTTATATTAAACTGTGCTTTGTAAGCGGAAATAGTTTAACCCTTAGAGCGCCGAATACATTTTCAAGGAATTAAAAATGTAATTATCCTGAGCTGTTGAAAATCTATCATGTGACAACTTGTTTAAAAGAGCTTTTAAACATGTTGACACATGATAGATTTTCAACAGCATCTGATTTTGATATCTTACATCATTGGGCAACTATTGTTGCCTACAGTACTCTAAGGGTTAATTGTTTTCATTTAGCAATGCCTTCCTTCGGGGCATGCGATTCATCTGGGCGTTTTCGTGTGCTTTGATGGTTAGGTTGACCTCGCAGTGTGAGGATTGTTTCTCGCTGAATGTTGATGTTACAGCCTCCTGCGCACCTAAACGGCCTGATCATTTGCAGGCGCCTTGTGGGCGGAGCCAGCGGTCACAGGAACAGAGGGGAGCACCTGTGGGCAGTTCACCATGCGCTTAAGAACACGCTTGTATACTATCTCAAGGAGCTCTCTCCGTTATTGTGTTTAGCTACTGGTGATTTTTTTTCTTTTTACTTTGGTTTGCGAACAACAACGCCGCACTATACCTTGCATGCATCCACTCATTTACTCTCCCGATGAAGCTGACTTTCTCACCCCAAAGCAGTGTTATTGTTTTGTTGAATTTGGTTTTGAGTAGTCAGTTGAATTTTGCTTTTTAAATATTTCGGCGTATGCAAGCCTTTTGGTTACGGCTTTTGAGCTGGGCCGTAATGCTGACCCCCTTGCCTGATATTGGAGTCGTTTCAGGAAAAAATCGGCATGCACTGCTGTAGGGCCATTACTCATTGGGCGAAAGGTGCTGATCATTCTGAGGTCCCCACGTTTGCGGTAGGAGGGACCTGTTAAATTTCCAGTAGGATGGGGGCTGAGGATTTCTTACTAACTATGGTGTTCGGTGCGACCAAAGTGTCGTGGACTTAGAGAGATTGACAGGCAAATGTGTGGGTGGGCGTACAATAATCAAGCTGGTTACAGCAGAATCTTCATCTCTCAATCTAGGCAGAGCTCCTTGGGAGTTATTTACAGACGCTAAACTGACAACTTTGTTGCTGAGAAGAATTCTCACATTGCTATAGCATACCAATTAGAGAAGGAATTACATTTTAAATAAAAGGAAAAAAAACAGAGTCTCAGAAAGTGTGCGAGCTTCATATTTACATTAAAAATATAATTTCTATTACGTTTTTTTAATTTTATTTCCTTCAATGCGGTACGAATATCGCCAGTGCACCAAACGATTGGGCTAGTTTTATGATTCGAGAACAAGATAAGAAAAATTCCCTTAATAGACAAACATTAGCTTTGTACAAAGTGCTATTTTCGGACTTGTGAGAGAAAAGAAAAATAAATATCATTACAAGACTGAAACGCGTGTTAAGACAGGCATATTTTGCAGTGCAGCACGTCAGTACAGGCACTGTCCACGGTGGATAGCAGACTCACGGGTTACAGGAGTCCTGCTGAAGTCTCTCCTCCAGCATCAGAGGGTGTGGAGCCGGTGTGTGGTGTGTGACAGCGCCCGGGAGGTGAGGTTACCCACCGCACGGAGGTTAAAGAGAGATCACGCGCTGGAGCTTAAGGTCGTGAGATCAGACGCTGGTATTCAGGAGAGCTCTGTAGAGCTAATGCTGGGCTAGCAGGCTTGACGGGACTGTGATCGGGAGTCAGCGGACGTGAGCGAGGGTCAGTATGACTGTAGGGTAGGGGAGCAGCAGCCATTCCGAGTTGGGACACGAGGCCGGGTGTTACAGGCACAGAGATGCGATACGTTGCACTGCGAAAAATTCCATTCCGGCGAGCATCTCAAGCTGGTGTTTACACGTAAAGTCTCTTCTCCCAGACTTGTTTATGCTAAATAAGGCGAAAAGTGCTGCAAATGAGGTGAGACAGCATGACTCATTGCGAGATTCGGTGATGGGGTGAGATGCCACACTTAAAGTAACTTTGAGGAGTGAATATTTTCTGTTTTAGAGAGACAGAGAGAAAAAAACTTTTCTCTCATTTTCTGGCACAGCTAGGGGGTTGTGAGTTCGAATCTGGCCTGGGCCCTGAGGCCTTTCGGTGTGTTGGGAGTTTCTGAGGGTTTCCTCCAGCTATCCCAGTTAGTGCACACAGTCTGAAGACACACATATCTTACCTCTCGCCCATTATTTGCTGGGCTAGGCTCCAGCCAACCTGTGACCCCGATCATGAATAAGTGGGTAATTTAATGGATGGAATAAAATGTAATGAGGCAGGTTTAACCTTGTGTCTAAGTTGCTGTACTGGGATTCAGAGATTCACTAACTCCAGCCCCAGAGCAGCTGTTGGGCCAGAGAGCGAGGCTTGTTACTTCATGCTGCTCTGTAGGGGATCAGACTCATCAGCTGTAAATCTGTTTGGATGAAAGGGTCTGTGAGAACTGTAATGTTGTACTTTTGAGCATTAGCGTGAAAGTATTGCTCTCATGTCTCGTCGTTCGTTACAGAAGTGTCGCAGTCAGTCTTTCCGTTTTCAAGCTTTGATTGACAGGTGAAAACTTCATCTCAATGGAGTCATTAGACACGGGGACACGTATATTGGTTAATCCGGTGCTCCGCTGCATTGAAGAATATTTGTAAATGTTTATTCACATCCTGTTTTTACTCACGAGACAAAACAAATATTTTGTGCTTCATTTCCATATATTTACAGCCTGTTTTCAGAGATATATTATGTGTGCAATACTTTTCCCTTGCTATCTTCTCAGTGTGCAAATGAGCCACTGATTGAATCATTGTCGGAATTCGACTCATTTTACCGGTTAGTCCTTTGTTCCACATATAGGTTATTGTGTTTACAAGACACAAATGAATACAAATGCCTTACAGGAAACCCTGTATACTTTAGAGATACATATTTGCTTCTACTTAAACAAATGAGAAATGCAAACACAGTTAAATGAATTGGTTAATGATGTTTAGTAGTTCAGCTGGGCTTTGGAAAACATTTGCGCTTCAGTGCTGAATTTTATAGGCAGAGATATGAGCAAGGATTTGTTCAATAAACAACTTCAATTCTCTCGCCTGTTTAAATATTTGCAGGAATGTTCCACTGGCTCAGAATTTGCCGCATAATGAGTTTAACTGCAGTGAATTGCAGGTGAACATATTATTAAAATAGTATTCCTTTAATAGTTCACTTAATATTCTTTTACTGTGGGGGTTGGGGGGGGCTGATGTTGATGTCATTACCATTGTCTTACCAGCTTAATCCTAGTCCAGCTCAGTGTAGTCTATCCCAGTTGACAATAGCAAGAGACAGGAAGAATTTAGTCCAGCAAAGATGAACCACAGACAGCACTCTGATACTGGTACTGAAAAAATAGTGTCAAAATTTTTAACCAGCCTTTCAAATGCGTGTTATTCCATTTGTTGCTTTTTTTTCATTTATTTTTTTGTTTTCCATAGACCGTATCTAAAAATTAACATGGAAACTGTCATAAAATAATGCACACTGTATGTCCAGATGTACATCACTCATAATTTATTAATTATTCGATTGGCAAGGCTATGTTTTATCAATATTATGGAATCATCATCACAGCTGTGTGCGCCGCAGGTCCATTGTGTTAACGCAATGACTGAAACATGAGGCTATTTTATAGATCTTTCTCAAATTTGATATGCATTTAGATCTTAGCAAGATGGAGAACTGGATTGATTTTGGTATTTGGATTATTAATAATGATTAATTAATTAGCTCATTCATTTCCTGGAACACCTGACTTCTGTCATATTGTCTGGTATGTAAGTAATATCACCTTGAAATTTTGCCAGTTAATTCTTTCACTCTTCACCAATTATCACTAAATACTGCAACAAAAATATCAATAGATTAAGTAATAAGTGGTTAAATTTATCACTGTCCACATGAAAAATAGTTCTACTGCAGATCTTTTAATGCATTAACACTTAACCTTTTTTCTTAGATCCTTTTCAAATTTTTTTTTTTTGCCATTTTATCTTATCAGAACGGAAAACTGGATTGATTTTTGTCTTTATATGATTCGTAATAATATATTATTTAACTAATAAATTTCTTGGAACACCTGAGCTCCACTCCCATGGGTCGTTTCAAGTTTCCAATTTTGCCTGACAGGCATGTCTGTAGACTGTGGGAGGAACCTGCAGTATCCTGAGGAAACCCACACAAATAAGGGGGGAACATGCAAACTCCATGCAGACAGGCCCCAGACTGGAATAAGCCCTCAACATTCTTCCTGTGAGGCAACATCTCTAGTCACTGTGCCATTGGGCAGCCCTATCAGAGCAAAGGTTCTGCAGAGCCAGGTGAATAGAGAGCTGGTGAGAAAAGAGTAAATAACATGGTCGCACTACTACAGCCCCTAAGTTGGGATGCTGTGTAAAATATACATAAAAACAGAATACAAGGATACGCAAATCAAGTAAACTCTAATTTCAATTTAAAATAGTGCAAAGAACAATATTTCAAATGTTGACACTGAGAAATTTTATTTTTTTTCAAAAAATATCTGCTCATTTTAAATTTTATGACAGCAACGTGTTACAGGAAATTTGAGACAGGGCAATGCTTACCACTGTATTGCATTACCTTTTTTTTTGACAACATTCTGAAAGCGTTTGGGAACTGAGGTGACCAACTGCCATAGTTTTGGAGACAAAATGTTTTCCTATACTTCCCTGATAAAGGCTTTCAGCTGATCGACACTTTGCGTACTCCTTTGTCATATTTTTTCACTATGCCCCAAATATTTTTTTGTGGGTGACAGGTCTGGCCTGCAGGCAGGACAGATTAGCACTCAGCCTCTCTTACTACAGAGCCATGTTCTTATAATACGTGCAGAATGTTGTGTTTGGCATTGTTCTGCTGAAATAAGTAAGGCCTTCCCCTGTCAAAGATGTCAGGACAGCAGAATGTAGAACTCCAAAACCTGATATCTTGTTTAGCATCAATGTTGTCTTCACAGATGTGCAAGTGACCCTTGTCATGCGCAATAGTGCAATCCCATTCTATAATGAATGCTGGCTTTTGGACTGTGCACTGATAACAAGCTGGATGATCCCTCCGTCTTTCATACCGAGTACTCGGGGTCCATAATTTGTCAAAATAAATTAACATTTTTCATTAGTCAGACCACTTTGCCTCAGTCTATTTTAAATGAGCTCTGGCCTAGCAAAGGCCATAGCATTTCTGGATTGTGGTTTGATATTTGCATGGCAGAGTGTTAACTTGCATTGATGGATGCAGTGACAAATGGTTTTCACTAACAATGGTTTACAGAAGTTTTCCTGAGCCAATGCAGTGATTTCCACCTCAGAATCCCATCTGCCTTTAAGGCAGTGCTGCCTGAAGGCCTGAAGATCATGGCCATTCAATACTGGTTTTCAGTCTTGTTCCTTGTGTACAGAGATTTCTCTGAATCCTCTGAACGTTTTACTAATGTTATGTACTGTAAAGAATGAAATCCCCAAATTCTTTGCAATTTCAAATTGAAAAAAATTATTTTTAAATTGCATTCTTTCCCTGAATGGTGAAGCCATTGCCATCTTTTTGTCCAAATGACTTTTTATACCCAATCATTTTACTTACCTGTTACCAATTAACGTTATTTGCTGTGAGATGTTCCACCAGGTGTATTTTTTTGGCATCATTCAATTTTTCCAGTCTTTTACGGCCCCTGTCCCAAATTTTCTGAAATGTGTTGCTGGCATAAAATTCAAAATGGGCTGGTGTTTTTCAAAAAAGATTAAAATTTCTCAGTTTGAACATTTGACATGTCGCCTTGGCACTCTTTTCAAATATATATTGGATTTAAATGATTTGCAAATCATCCCATTCTGTTTTTATTCATATGTTACACACCTTCCCAACTTTTTTGGAAATGGGGTTGTTATGCACGCTGTTCTGTGCATCAGCATTTAATAGAGTGAAAGTGCTGGGATCCTGTTTATCTCCTCACTAACCCCAGCAGTCTTAGCAGCATTGCTGTGAATATATGGGTGATATTTAAAGATTGACTATGATACTTGCGCAGCAAAATTACTGTGAAGTGTGAACTGTGCTCCATGCGGCGAATGTGAGGGGGACTGATGCTGTGTATGTGAGAGAGAGGCTGTGCAGTGAACATGAGTGGCACCGTACTGTGTATGTGAGAGGAGCCCTCAATGATTAAATCTCAAGATGTTTGGGCAGCGTGGTGCGCCAGTCTTGCATCACCAATCTCTTCACGGCGGCGGAAGGTTCTGGTACTGACAGTGCAGTGACGTTTGCGTCGGTTTTTGTATGGAGGGGTTGCAGTCATCATTTCATTTTGGTGGGGCGGGGGAGTCCTTTTCCACGGCCACCTTTTGCCTCTCTGACTGCACGATTTGCCGGCGGGGATCAGAGCTGCGGCGGTTGATAGCGGCCGCTGTTCTGTCAGTCAAATTCGTGGAGAATATTCGTAGGGGAGAGAACTGAAATGACCCCCTCAAGCCGTTGGAGTGGGGGGGTGGGGGATGGGGTCATGCAGGTGACTTGGCGGATGGAGCCCAGCTCAAACTGATGCTTGAGTCCTGTGCCGGTCTGTCTCTCGTCCGCTAGATTCAAAGCAACACCAGGTGGAGGTAAAAGGGAGTGAAATTTCTGCAAAATGTTCATTTACGAATCAATTCCCACAAAATGCAAATGAACTGAAAGTATAGCGTGTTTTTTGCGTAAGGGTGTGCATGTCCATGTGTGCTTGCATGTGTGTGATTTAGTGACGTAAGTTCGTCACGATGGGCCCCAGTGCGAGCGATTATGAAGGGCCCTAGTCCATACGAGGAATCCCTGCGTCGAATTATTTTTTACATTATTTTGAGTAATTTCTTCAAGGTCGCTTTCCTAAACATGCAATAATTGGAGCGAGAGAGAGAGAGAGAGAGAGAGAGAAGAGCTGTCTATTTAGCTGTGGTTATGAAATAACGACTGACTTTTTTTCAAATGGCATTTTTCTGCACTTACCTCACAAGTACATTCTTATTTGATATAAACGCAGGACATGATAGCTACTTGAAAGCTGCAATATTTCTAGATATATTTAAAACAATGCCACTATTTCCCCTAAATTGCCCAACTAAACACCGTCTGCATAAACACCTTAAAATGATGTCACTGCACACAAACAGCCTTATTACTGCCATATATGCTATATATAAAAATTGACTGGACTAAAAGAAAAGTCACTTGAAGGCCTACTCAGCTTTTTAAACGGCATTCGGCAAGCTTCTTGTTGAGCAAAATCCGCGACAGTGTCATTAATATTAAACTCAACAATACGGTCTTGAAATTTATACACTAGCCAGATGTTATCATTGATTAAATGTTAGCTTAGCCTATATTTAGTTTGATCTGTTACCTGCAGGCTGCAATGCTGCTTAAGGGGGGGGTTTTCCATGGGCTGGCAGCTGTTTGTAAGACCTTGCTTATCTGCATGTGAGCAAAATGTCAAAGAAAATCAGAAAAAATGTGAATTATATTTTTAAAATGTGTATAAAATAAGCATTTAAGTTTGTTCTAAAATTCTATTACTTATTGTTACATTAAAAAAAAACATTTTTGCTTCATGAGGGTTTATATAGAGATCGGCAGGCACGGAAATTGTGAGTATTCGTTTGAAAGATCAATGACGGAAATGCTTAAACGTAGGGCTAGGCGATATGGACAAAATCTAATATCTCGATATCCGTGACCGAATACTCGATATCGATATTTTGCCGATCATCGGGACAAATGTTGGTGCTTTTGCAAAATATATACACAATAACATTTTCTATAACCATTTATTAGTAATGTTGACATAACGATGAAATAGGTGCAGGCAACAGCTTCAACAGTCTTGCAAGTGCAGAAAAATGCAACCCATTACTGTAATTCAGCTTTTAAAACCAGAAAAGCCTACACTTATTTCATATCAAGATATTACGATAGTCAAAATCCGTGAAGATATTTTACTTTGAACCACGATATCGATATAATATCGATATATCGCCCAGCCCTACTTAAACGTATGTTGAGAGTCGCGAGGGCTCGCTTTTTACACGATGATATCGCAAAGGGCCCGGCTCTGTTGTGGGCCTTCTCACCCTCCTGGTCCAAGTGCAACTGCACTGGTTGCACCGCCTATACTTCAGCCAGTGGTGTGATCATATGTGTGACTGTATCTGCTGGCGATTTTGTTATTGTTGATCATTGCTCTCAGAGAAGTCAGGCTTGGACCAGGGCAAAAAGAGTGGGTCACTTTTCATGTACAGTTCCTTAAATGCACGGTCATCCCATCGAGTTTAACTCAAAATAGAGGGTTTTAGACTTTGAAATGGGGCTGCCTGCCTCGCTAGCAGACAGAGGGAATGGGGCACCACTCTGATGCACTCTTCTCAAAATACTTTAGCGGCAACGTGGCAGTTTTTTCTTGCACTTCTGCCGTTCTGTCACTGCATGCACTGTGGGGGCCATTAGCATTAACTGCTCGTACCCGTATACCATTCTGACTGCAGCTTCCTGTATCTCTACTACGCTGATATGTGACCATTTTTTCCTCAAGCATTCAGATTTGTAACTGCCTGTGCCTTTACTATTCTGGGGTGCGTTTCCTGAAAGCACAGACCCGAATTTACGTTGCTGAAACCTCGGACTGTGAATGGACAAACTATGTAAATCGCTCACTTAGCAGCTATGCTGTTGGGAAACACATCCCTGATTTGTAACTATTTGTGCCTTGAACACTCTGAATTGTAATTGCCTTTGACTTCATTATTCTGACCTGCAACTGCCTGTGACTCGATTATTGACTTGTCACTGCGCGGGCCTCAATTATTCTGACTTGAAACAACTTGAGCTTTTATCATTCAGAATCTTTATTGCTTGTGCCTCCACCATTCTGGTGTATAAATGCTTGTGCTTCAGTAATTCTGACTTGTTAGTGCTTGTGCCACTGCTATTCTTACTCGTACTAAGTACCTGTGTGTTTACCAGTCAGACCTCAAAGAGCTCTGTGTATACCGCACAATAATAAGCTGAAAGATCTTTGTGATTGGGGTCAATTTAGGTCGAGACAAGCGGAGGGAAACCGGTGTGCATAATTGGACAAACATTCAGTATCACATTAAGGTACTTGTAGCTTTTAATAAAGCATCTTCAAAAACAAAGCGGAACAGTGGGAAACTTTGTTGCCATCTTCTCCTCCTTGGGGATTTACCTTAGCAGGCCATTAAAACCCTGTGAGTTTGCTGTAGATGCATGCATGGGTGATGCAGTGACTGTACAATATGGGAAAGCAGCACGGCCTCCCACACCAGCCCTGCGATCGATGCCTTCTGAGCAGTGAACTCAGTTCAGGGCGAACTTTGACCGACTCCAAGATGGCCTTCCACACGATATAAATAGAAATAGTAATTAAAAATGAGCAAGTTGTTGTCGTCTTGTATTTAGATTTTAAAAATTTTATTTTTTTACTTTTTCCCCCAAAGTTAGACAACAATCTGTCAGTGGGATAAAATTTAATTAAATCCGGGTAAAATTTTCCTAGCAGTAAAAAGAGAAACTTAATAGGCATTTTTATGTTCTACTTGAGATAAAATAGAATTATAGGTCTCGTTATTAGAGAGGATTTTTTTTTTTGTCAAATCAGCATCACATCTGAACGTTGTGCACGCGGGTGGGCTCTTCTCAAACGGGCGGTGCAGCTGCTGTCTGATGGAAGAGGCCGAATGAGGCGAGTGCGCATGAAGCAGGCTAACGTGCTAGCGCTGGTGCATAGCTAGCTGTGATTGACAGGTCTGTGCTGGTGGATAACAGCTCCTCAGTTTCCCTCCCTTTTACTCTGCCTGCCTCAGCTGATTACTGTGTTTTGACACTTCGGAAAGTGTGATGGAAACTTCTGAGAAGTGTAATATTCTCATAAAAAGCAAAGGGGAAAAAACAGACTTTTTAGCTCTGCAGAAGAAGCGAATAAACAAAAACACAGCGAATATGCAATGGTTTGGAAAGTAATTTTATAAAACACCTTTTTTATTGAGCTAATAACATTCTTTCCATTGCGGCAGCGCTATGCTAAGTATGTTTGCCTGTATATCCGGTATATCAGCACACTGTGAATGCATACGTAAGGCAATATAGCCAGTTCACTTCCTGTAATAAAGAGCGAGTGCAGTGCATTGTACCTGACAATTTGGAGAGAGCAGAGGCTATAACCAAACCTCACAAAAAAAAAAAACAGAAACACACCAAATCCTCAGTGATTTCTTCAGAGACTTATTGTGAAAGACATATGTTTATGATATTCTGCAGATGCTGTTTCAAATGAGGTCCACTCCCAGGGTTTGAATGAAGATCCGAGTACACGATGTGCATTTGAAACGAATTACAAACAGAGGTGGGCAATTCGGATTCAGAAATTAAAAGCCCTCTGTTGTATTGTTTTATTTCTGTCTGTCTGGATTTGGCAATTATAAAAACCCTACAGCTTGGAAAAGTGTTTGGTGGAACTTATGGTTGGAAGTATTTTTGGGCCCCTGGATTCTGTGCCCATGATCATAATCCTTCAGCTTCTCAATCAATTTAGGTTATGAACTCAGGAGGTTAAATAGGCCACAGCCACTCTCAACACCCTTCCTATGTGGTTGGTCTGAAAAACCCTTTACCCAAACTCTTCTCCTAGCAATCCAGTGTTCATTTTCACTGTAACAGAGTACATATGAGTCCAGTAGAGCCCATTTGAACTCTGCAACAGCACTGTACACTTTTTTGCCAGTTATTTTAACAGTAATTTTACAATCAGTGTATAACTCAGGTTCCGTGTATGTTAACTGTAAACCACAGACTCTACTAACAGCTAAAGTAACAAGGAGACAATGCGTTAATTTAATTGTTAAATTTAGTCAATTTATAATAGTGGGTTAATTTACCACTGCCTGTTTTACAGTGGATATTGTTTTATTTATTCATTCAATCATCCATCCATCTGTTCATTCATCCATCCATTCATCTATTCATCCATACCCCCAGTGTTGTTAATTTGTGGTACATGGACAAGATTGTATTTTATGCTTTTTCTCAATTAACCTTTAAAAGTTTACTTTAGGAGTGCAGGCTGCCTCAGTACTGAGATAAAAACTTAATTAATGGGTGGGACAGATTTCTGCCAGTTAATGGACTTGGACTGACTGTGTTGTGAAGACCTGCAAGCTCCTGAATTTATATTCCTAACTTAAATTCTCTACTGCATAAGATTACTCACTAATATCTGAGCATGAAAGTGCTAATCCCATTTAATTTGAAGCAGGGCAGACTGACACATAGACTGACGTAGAAGTCATTTGGACAGACAGACAGACAGACAGACAGACAGACAGATCGATAGATAGATAGATAGATAGATAGATAGATAGATAGATAGATAGATGGCCCTATTAATGCAGATATTCTCTTTATTACAGCTTGTATCTCCAGAATAGTCTCAATAAAGTAAAAAAAAAATGCGAAGTCTCATTTTACAAAAGCAAAATTGGATAATAAAGAACATTATTAGCACCGAGGCGGCACATTCTCATGATCGTCTCCCTGTGTCTCATTCTGCAGTGTCCTCATCACATATCGTTTTGGTAATAAGTCTGTGTCATTACAATTTCGCAGCTGAGAGTGTGGAACAGTCAACAAAGAAATAGGTATAATTCCCGAGAGGCATCATCACTCGCACAGTCTCAGGGGAGGGGTCAACAAAGCGATTTTTTACAGATTTGTCTCGGGGCTGGGGGCACGGAGATGTCTACTTGATGGCTGACTGTAGTATTCAGGAGTTATTAATGAAAAGGAGCACTCGCTGTGGGTGCAGCATTTCTAAAATAAATGCAGTCCTGAACGGCAGTCTGGTCATGCGCACGCGCCTCATCTGTACGCTTTTCTGGTCGTCAAAAATAAAGCAAAAAACAGACCTTATTCACAGTGTCTACATGACATTTGGCTTCGTGGATTTAATGTCAACATGAGGTTTCGTGAGACTGTGCTGAGACTCTAAGCACCTGGGAGATTTCCCTTCAAGTGTTCATTCTTGAGCGTTAAGCAAACGCCATCGCTCTGTGAAATTTGTACAGACCGCGGTCATTTTAACGGTGGGATATTTGCCGAGGTTTTTCGGGTTAAACGCCTCCCTCAGGGCACTAATTCAGAATAAACTCGGCAGCCTACCAAGTTACTGTCCCAGTTTTCTACACTGCTACAATCTGTCTTTACACATGTTTTAGTGTTGAATTGTGATTTTGTATCTCTTTTTTCTCTCTCTTGTGTGGAAAATATTAGCATATTTTTTGTAACTGCTGGCTTGACAAGAGAAATTTCTCACCCCACTGGCAAATAGATACTGTAGTCACCAAACGGTATGTCTCATCACCTACAACATATTTGTCTTATTTAGTGGAGTAAAATAAATAATATTGCAAAGATGGAAATCTGTAAGACCATTATTTATTTTGGATTCTGCTGTGAAGTAATATTTCAATTCAGCCCTTCCTTCCGCCACCCTTGAGCAATTTTTGCATAACTGTAGGGGATGCTCAATGCACCTCAGTCTGTGCTCTGTGGATGAGGAACTATAATCTATGTTTGATTCATAGGAATTTCGTTCTCCACCCCAAAAACTGGTTGTTTTAATGGTTCTGGAAGAAAAGGAACAACACCAAGGCTAAAGTAGTTGGTTTCACTGAACAGGCAAATCTAGACTAAGTGAGATGACTGGAATGTGTTGCAGGAAGTGGGTGTAGGGGTGTGGAGGATTGGGGTGTGTGTGTGTGTGTGTGTGGGGGGGGGGGGGGGGGGGGGACATTATCATCCTCTTAGATGTTCATAAATTATTGCAAAATGGTTCCATTGATGTGATGTTTTAATTAAAACCAAATTGAAATATGGCACCGTATTTACATTTTGTCACATCTAAAATGTTTAATTTTTGTCCCGATCTGATATTGATGGTCTTATCATGTCGCGGGTGTTCCAATTTTTATTTAAATTAATACCAGCACAATTTTGTCAAGTTGGTGCACCGCAGAATGACTGATGCCGGGGCTGATTAAATTTCTAGGCTGCGCTGGGTGCCCGGGGCGATGCCGTCAAGCTGGGACTGAAGAGGGTGACACGGTGTGTGAGATTACGAGCCATTCATTACAGCCCACCCCCCAGTCTGTCACTCCACTCGTTTGTCTGCTCGAACCAGCCAATCATCGCCCACCTCGTAGTGTAAGCCACACCCACGCACAGTGCAAACCACCAACTGCTTTTTTAGTTTTTGCTTTGCTAGACCTTATGCCTGTTGGCTTCTCTCTGAAATGCTTCTCCCGGTGTCATTAAGCATTTTGGGATGGTGTTTGTTCAACGTCTGATATGTTTACAGATGACTCATTAATTTCATCACCGTCTCATCAATCTTGCGTCCAGTGTAGCATGACGATGATGCAGTGCAGTAATTAATATGCGTGCCCCCATTTTAGATGCATGAGAAGCCAGTAAATAGAGGATTGAAAAAAGCATCCAGAAGTTTCGGGCTGTAAGTCGTTTAGGCATTAATTTTACTTCTAGTCGAATTCAAAATCTAAATGGTAATTATGAAATAAAATATTTTTGCAGTTTTGAAAAAAGGGCGGTACATTTTTTTTTTTTTTCGAACCATGATAAACTACATATGTTTGCAGAGCATCTCCCTTCCATGAAGCACTATGCATACGTATATGTGATATGAAAATCAGGCGGTAATATAGTGTAGAGATACCAGACCATGGGGCCCTTCCACGCACTGGCAGGGTCTTAACCGATACCAAACCATGGGGCCCATCCACACACTGGCACAGAGTCTTAATAGATGCCAGACCATGGGGCCCGTCCACACCAAACAGAGCCTTTCAAGATACCAGTCTCATGAACTGTATTTCAGATAGTGATGCCTCCTTAGTAGTCTAGTGCATGACAGAAAAGAACAGGCTGTCAAAGTGTCCCAATAAGCACTCCCAGATTCAGAGCCTCAGATTCAAAGCCCTTAAAAGTGGGCTCTTATCTCTCGGTTCTGAGCTGCTGTCTCTGATCAGCAGGAGTAGGCCTTGAGGATTTTTTCTCTTCTTGGCATGGAGAAAGTTACAGAGATTCAGGCCACTGCCGGCCATGGACAGACACAGCATGTTAACATTCTGTACCTTTCCATCAGTGCCCAAACTAACCTTCAGTGCAAGCCAAGGACAGAGGACAACAGGTTCACGGAGAGTCCTTTGCAAGAAGTCAGCCCACTTTCTCAGTAAGAACAATGGGGCAACATGCAATGCCAATGTTGAAGGAGCCACACTTTCCATTTTGTTTTATGATTCCATTTTATTTTTGTTTTTGTCATATAGATGCACTTCAGGGCTCTCAAATGAAAGTACAGTCTGTCAGCTTTCATTTTGAAGACATAAACATCCTCATTGAGTGAACCCTGTTGGAATCACAGCCTTTCAAAAATGACTTTCCGTTCAAATATTTTTGGACTTTGTCACATGGTATGTAATTTTGGACATGCCTGGCGTTAAAACTGTGGTATAATGCTGTTCTGCACTGTAAAACTTTGGGACTTGTGACAAGTTCATAATCTAAATACCAGGGTGTAAAAGCTAAATGCCTGGTGATTATTTTGGTTTGTAGGAGTTCTCATTCAAAACACTGATATTTATTGGATGTTGCGATTGAGGTTTTTCAGATTTGTTGAATACACTGAATCTAAACACTGTGACATGTTTAAAAAGTGTGACAAAAAAGTGTTAAGAACGTAAACATTTGGTTTTACAGTGAAAGGGTTGGGCTTTGTTCTGTGTAGAAGTGTGGACCTCATCCTCTGTAAAAGTATACACTTCTTCCTGCGGTAAAGCCCAGGGATGCCCAGTTCAAAGCTCGGGCATTATCCTGCGTAAATGATTTCCCATTATTCTTCGAAAACCCATTTCACAACTTCTGTGAAATGCGCTCATTAGCACCCCGTTGGTTGGCGCACAACACAAAAAGCTGCTCACTGCTCGGTTATTTGATAACGTGGTGCTGTAGGTTAGAAACGTCTGCAACAGGCCTTTTCGCAGAGCCAATCCCATAAATTAAAACTGTCCCGTAATATGTGACTATGCGAAAATTTTAAGTTTCGTCTCTGATAAAATGTTGGATGTTGTTAAGTTTAAAGGTTTCGGTCTCCTTGGCTGATCAAGACCGTGCCCATTTAACAATAAATAAATAAATAAAATCTGCTGGATATATGCCCTGTTTCTGTGCCGTGATGGAAGCAGGCTGTGGATGTGCGGCTCCAGACCTGGGGAATAGGGGGCTGCTGCTAATTGGTTGTTCTATTACAGCCCTCTTTTATTATTAATCTGTCTGAGTAAAAATGGATCCTGTAGGAATAAGTATAATGAGATGTCTTCACTCTCGGAAATAATTATGCTGACCAACTTTTTTGAGTGAGTCCCTGCTGAAAATTCCTTCCTCCGTAGATCCAGCTGTGTCTTTTTACCCGACCAGACACAGAGTGTTTTATTTTACAATAATGCAATCACTGATTAAATGATTTGTTCACAAAGTAATTGTATGATTTTTATTGTCATCATGATGGTTATTTGTTGTCGTTGTGTTATTATGCGAGCAGCATGGTATGTACAGGAGATTAAGCTTAAGTTAAATGGAAAAATAGTGAACCAGAATATATGATAAAAATATATAGTGTCAGTCAGAGCAGAAAGCTCTACATTCAACAATTTGAACAGACAAGACTATCAAAGCCAAGACTACCAGTTGGACAGACCATTCTCTGTAGGAGGCATTACAGTGTCCCTTGATTTTAAACAGGAGCAGAAATATAGCAGCATGATAAAGAGACTGAAGGTGGACCAGAATATGGCCTTGGGGTACTCCAGATAAGAGGTGGTAATGAAGAAAGAGAGAGGCGTCCCAGGTGGCATGCTTAGCTGGATAAAACATCATACAGACGCGTGTAGCGCAGGTTAACAAAGGTTCCCGAAGGAGGAGGAGTTGACTGATCTACATTTTCAAAAGCAGCGCTGAGATCAGGGAGAATTAAGAATGACTACGAAACTTGGCACACGCAGAGATGACGTGTGCAAACTGAGAAGCACTTTGACTGAGAGCGAAGTAAGAGGGGAGTAAATTTCAGCGGACGAATGAAGAAATTTTTGATCATCAATTTTTGTCTGAAAGGCTCTTTTTTTGTACAGCTGGAGACTCCTTCCTTGGCATTGATTGCATCCCTACATAATACCTCTCTCAGCAGGTTTGATTCTAAATGATGAGACTGGACTGGGTGAATTTGCTCTGGAGTGTAGCTTTCTGTGGGTCCTGAATGGTTGAGGCAGATTAGCGCTCTCACTTTAACTGCAACAGAATCAACTCATAGCCTTATGGGTGGGAGGAAAGCACCAGTGACTTTTTTCTGAGCTGTAAAATTAGCTGTGTTGACTACTGTATACAGTATGGTGCCCTGTAACCTCGGGTAATTGACTGCAATTTGAAAGATTGGTGGTTCAAACCTCAGTATAGCCACGACAAGATTGCTTCAGGTGTTATCACTGCTGAGGAATAGGCACCTGCTTAACTGTTTCCCAGGGATACTATGGATTGTATATGTGATGCATCATCCCCCCCATATTGCACATCAGTGTGCGATCTTGGATTTGACCTTTGACCTTGCTTTTAAAGTCAAACAGGAAGCACTCTGTATGTCTGTAAACAACCGGAAAAAAGTTGAAAAAAATTCTGGAAAAAACCGGAGGCTGAATCAGTCACCAGCCAACCTGTTAAATGCAGCGCATAAATTATCAGTCTTGATTGCTTAAACACTAACTTATGAGGTACATGTTATTACTGGATATATGACTGCATTTGTAGTTTAGCTTTGTATCAGGAATAGGTTTATATTGCGAGTTAATTTGTGACCTTGGACTAGAGCTTTGACTGTAGAATCAAGGCCAGATGATGATCTTTCATTACTTGGATGACTAAGTAATACAAGCGTTTGAGCATCTGTCTTAATAAACTGTGAATGACTTTAGATGGAAAAAAACATCAGCTAAGTCACTATAATGGCCATTGGCTGTAATTAATAAGCCATCTTGTGAACCAGGATGTTGTGGTAATTTAAAATATGAGATCAAGTGTAAACTGCTGTGGGCACCATGTTAGGAGACATCCAGGAGATGAACTGGCTATAGAGTCTTGATTTTTAGATAGTCTCCTGTCTCCGGGTGAACCAGGTGGTCATCTGTGAAATATGCAAGCTCTGTTTGGATGTGCTTTTCTCTACAATGGTGTCTAATTGAAAGTGAGAGAAAACTCTTGGGCAACGCTGGACAACTGTATAAAAATGACCTTTATGTGGGCTAACTCTTCACTACATTCCAGATTGCGGGCTTTTGCAGAGCTTTTAACCAAACATCCACAGAAGGACACCAGGTGAAGCCTTTAATGCAGCTGGTGCACAGAAACAGACGTACCGGCCGGTCCGACAGCCCACTCGTACTGATTCACTGCCGAGTGGCGCCTTGCATTTAAACAGGATTGTTATGCTGGAAAAAAAACAATGATGCAGGACAATAAATTTCTTACATGACCCTGCCAACTGAGGTAAACCGTGTCCACGTTGTTAGCATTAGCATTTGTTCATGCCTTCAAACTGAGGAATGCTAATAGTATAAGCTTTTGCTGAAAGTGGGTATACAATTTAGTCTGCAAGTGTTTGTATCGTGCATTAAAATCGCTTTATTTTCTAAGACAGTTGCTCCATGCAGATGATATGAATGCCAGCAAATTAATACTGACGCTTTGAAATTTAACCAATTCCATCTGAGCCAAAGAAACAGATGAAAGAAAGAGATGCATCACTGGACAGAGATGTAGTCATGGCCTGTATGGAGAACAGTTTTCATAATTCAAAAAATAATTGACAAGAATTGCAGCTGTACTGCAAAAAAAAAAAAAAAAAAAAAAACTTTTTAAACAAGATTCTAATCCTGCAATATAGTAGTTTTGTTCCCTCAAGTAAAAAAAATATTACCTTGTTTTAAAGACACCACAAGTGCTTTCCCCCAATATTGGAAATTGTTCAAATGAGTCAAATTGTCCCTCCCCATTTGCAATAGAGTGGCGAGAGTCCCCCCCACTGGGCCGTAATTTTATTTTCATAAATAAATCAAAAGACAATTGGCTGACACTAAGGAATTAGTCAATGTCACGCGGGAGGGTAGCGTCCGGAGCGTGGCTTTCTGGAGGGAGCGTAAATTCAGGATAAGCCCATCCTTTTGCCGTCAGACTCTGATAGAAGAACAGAGAGAGAAGAGCGGTTTGTAATGCACTTGCAAAAGGCACTCGCAGCCCAACCTGCCCTAGTCTGCTGTTGTACCGGCTTTATATTGCCGGCTTGTTAAATGTAGACGAGAATCAATTGCGTGGCCTCGTGCGGAATGCGCTGGGAGAGCCCTTCTCACACACCAGGCCGCAACTGGAAGGACCTATCCAGTGTAGAGCAGCAGGCAGGGGTTCTGAACGGAGCCCTGGCCGACATGCGCTGTCCATGGTGCTGCTGGGAAAGGACCATAAAGCGGAGGGGAATCGATAGCTTCAAGCTGTGTCTCATGGATGGTGGGCGTGTCTGTTGTTCCGTGCCATGCTAGCTTGTTTGTTTTCAAAAAGCACCTGAAATAAGATTGCAAGTCTAAGACTAAAAATACTTACAGTGACATTTGTTTTTCTTTGTTGGCGTGTAATTACATCCATATTTTGTTCTCCTTGGAAATGTTTTCTTGATCTTCTCTGGCCTGTTGTTTATGGAAGATACACAGAATGACTCTGACTGTAACTGACTACACGTTTTTGTTACTTAATTTACTAAATATATGAGGCTTTATTTGTCGCTAATAATTTTGTTGGAGTTAGGATAATGTAACAGGAAATATGCCACAATTCTTTCCGCAATCCTACGCTCAAAATTGAATTTGATCAGATTTGCTTGTATCACCTGCAGCTCTGAAGCAATATAAATCAGTCTTTTTTTTTCCTTGATCAGGTATATTTCAGTTGCATTTAATCTGATCAAACACAGTATTATGTAAAATATTCCCTGCCTATAACACAGAAGTGATAAACACATAATGAAATGGCGATCTGCTATGGCTAATGCGTAAATCGCAGAAGTGTAAAACTAAAATAAGTTTAATTGGCTGAAAGAATAGTTTTTATTAGCATTATCAGCTCCAAGTCCTCACTGGCCTTTATAGATAAGGGATGTTACACTCAGATTAGGATTCCATTAACCGCTCACTGGTCTTTAGAATAAAATGTAGTGCACCCTGTAAACGGTTGGGATAATTAAAACTGAACTCTCAGAGACACGTATGAGTGCACTGATATACTACCTTCTTCCTGACTTAAGCAACCCATGGTTGCTGCCGCTTTGAAGGACTTGACTAATGCATTCTGAGTGTTTGCTGGGGACCAGAGATGGCAGGCCAAAAATGTAGGCCAGTGGTGTCCAAAAGTGTTTAGACACATTTTTTCGTTTCTATTTTCGGCCCTGAGTTTAAAGCTCCCAGTATGTGCATCCATAGAACACGGAATATTCTGGAATCGCAGCTGTTTTTGTACAATGTCCCTGTCCAAATACCTACTAACTGTATTTTAATTTTAATATTGAAATAAATATGATCTCATACTAATAATGTGAATGTCAAGTATTTTGGAGACTTAAGCGGTGCATCCGCCCTACTACTATTCTGTGAGGTGCCTGTCGAAAGGAGCGTAGTTACTGATTTTGAGTTCCAGTGTAAGCCGGGGTTTGAGTCTTTGATGCTGTGTTTAGTGCTGCTGCATGTGCAGAGCTGTAGGGGAGTACTGCATGGGTGTATTTTGGCCTCGCTGATCCTGTCCACATCAGAACACACGGGCTGGATCTTCGCTGCATTAATTCTTTCTGCATTCTGAATAAATCGCGAAAATGCACGGTAACATCCCTCGCTGTATCCTACGATGACAAAATATTCCATTGAAGAAGTTGTGGGAGAGGGGCTCCACCTGATTTTTGTGTCAGTATTAATCCCGGGTGAAAGAGGAAGTGATGGTGTGAGGTAATGTAGTTCCTTTCAGCAGGAGACAAACAAAATTATGTAAGAAGTATCAATAATGTTACTTTGCTAGATTTTATTTGCGCAATAATTGTTTGAGTCCTATGATTTTTATTACAAGTTTGATTACTATAAAAGAACACTGAGGCTTGAGGTTAGAGGGTGATCCTAGACAGCAGAACCTCAGGGCGTAAACCACGTTATTTCCGGGTATAAATTAAGTTTGGCAAGACCGTTTGTGCGGTTCAATGGAAAGATCCTTATGCATTTTTCTTGTTTGTTTTTTGATGGAATGCAGGGCTGACTGATTGGCTTGTTTGCATTATTCGGGAGTTTGACTCTGCAGAGTTTGTGGGTTGACTCATATAGTATGTGGCTTACACAGGCCCTGCATCACAGAACTTGAAAGTAACTGTATTCCTTTGAAAAAAAAAGGGGGTCTTGCATAAACTGAGGGATTTATAATCGGCGTTACTGAAAGTGAAAACTCGTTTATTGATTTATCATCGATTTGCATGAATCAATTCCCTCTTAGAACTGAAATCCCAGCCCACTGAATCTAGGGTCACAAAGCCAGACCAATTCATTATTAATGTGTGTAACCTAAGCTTAAAAGCACAAAGCAAATCCTCGGTGCATCTGTTTATTGACAAGAAAGCACGAAACATCTGCAGTATGACTGAAAATATTGACAAAACAGTTTCAAAATTTTAATGTTATTTGAAAAATATTGTTAATATTATGCTCTACATAATCTGAGATTGTGGGAGTATCTAATGAGGATAAGCAGCCGTTTTTTTTTTTTTTTCAGATATGCCTCATGCATTTATTCCCAATACCAAGTGTTCGAAATAAACTTTTATTATTTCTACAGAGGATTATTTATAGGATGGCACAATTTCTCAAATCCTCACAGCGAAGAAGATCTCGGGATTTCAGCGCGATAATGCCGTTTAGCATCCACAGAGGCCGCGTTCGAAGGGTTTCGTCAGAAGACTGAAAGTTGATGTCTCTCTTCTGCAGTGACAGAGACAGATGGGGCCTTTCATTACGCCGTGTCGCGGCCATGACGGCAAGCCAGGCGAGGCGATAAACAGAGACGCTGAGCCGAACCCAGAAAACATCTGGGACGCGCAGGAAGCAGGAGCCAGGGGAAATTCCCGCTGTTAAAGGCCGGCCGAGAGGCATATGGTCGGAGCAAAGCCACTGCTGTCCACTCAGGGAAATTAATTCAATAACCGATCGCCTCTCATGCGTCGAAAATGGGGTCACAGGCAAAGCATTCTGCTTAAACTTTACATCTCCAGGATGTAGGTTTGCCAGATTTTACGTGTTTTTATCAGATTCAGCCATACTGAACTGCGCTAAGTGTAATTCCAAGCGCGGAGGTGCGAAACGAGGTCGACTCGACAGATAGCTGGCAAATGAAGCGGACTGTAAAAAGCACCCTTATTTATGAAAAGCTTTCTAAAAATTTTAACTGGACAGTTATTTGGGCTGGCCTTTGCATTGACCAGTGAGACTGAAAATTGCACGTTCTGGTTGGCATCAGGACATTTGGCAACCCAACCTATAGCTCTCTCTCTCTCTCTGGTTTCTGCCTGGCAGTGCACTACATATGATTTCTTTTTTACTTTTGTAAATGACACCAGTCACAGAAGTGATTTTGCTCCATTGTGCTGTGAAAGCCTCGGCTGATGATTATGTGATTACAGCAGCAGTTACCCCTGGAGACAGGCATATCGAGATTTTGTTATTCTTTCTCACTCCGAACGCGATTAGGAAGGGTCAGTCGCACATTCACGCTCTGCTTACATCCCCGGGTAATTTCACCCGGATGCTTTGCTCAGAGCCTATTTGTGAATTAGAATGCGCGAAGTGCCTGAACTGTGATCATGTTTACGGTAGATAATCATGTGCGAATATTGCATGCATTACTGTAATGGAGAACAGTGGATCCACTTTTCCACCACATTGGACATCATTTCCACTCTGGACCTTTATAACCCAGAAAACTACATCCATTATGAAAAGACCGCTGGAAAATTCTGTGCTATTACCACTACAGAAATCTGTGCAATCAGCACTACAAAAAAAACCCCCAAAAAACACTGTGCTGTCAACAATGGAATGTTAATTCTATCAACACTGCTGAATTAACACTGTACAGAGAAGCACTATGCCATCAACACTGCTGTAATAACACTGCTGAGAAGCACTGTGACATCAACACAGTTGTATTGACACGGCAGAAAAGCTCTGTGATATCAACTCTGTTTTATTAACACTGTATGCAAAAGCACTGAGATATCAACACTGCTGTATACTTTCTGCACTGAGAAACACTGCGCAATCAACACTTTTCATTTGACACTGTAAAAAGAAGCACTGTGCTATCAACACTGCTTGGTTGACACAGAACAGAAAAGTACTATGCTATGTTAACACTATACAGAAAAAGCACGGCGTTATTAACACTGCTCGATTAACACTGCTCGGCAAAGCAGTGTGCTATCAACACTGCTCAATTAACACTGTAGAGAGAAGCATTTTGCTATTAAAAAAAAAACAAAAAAAAAAACAGAGATTTTGTGAGCCAGTCAGTTGTGCTTGGGTTCATTCTTAGCAAATGAGACCAACATGGACACATTCAGCCCAGTTTGTGGTTTTCAACGGAGAGATCTTGGGTTTTAGTCCAATAAAACTTGGCTCCTGTCTCTCACTCCCTTGCCCAGAGTATAAAAGACAAGAAGAAGAAAAAGAACAACTCCCAGTGAAACGGATCTGTGTCCAGAGTTGTTGGCCCAAATCCTACTTAATGGAGTTTCATCCTTTGACACTAAATGCCCCGCTGATGAACAGGACTGCGGAGTTACCTTTCCTGCGTATCTGACCACAAAACTGCTGCCAACTGTCATTTACATTCACTCTGGCAGATCAATACCATCTCTCTATTTTCTGTTGTTGTGGTAGATGGCTTCGCTCCTGCAAGACTGCTCCTTGGACAAAACTCAATGTTGGTTTAAAAGGCTTTGCTTTGAAATGAAACCATTTGTTGCTCGTATTTCTCATCACATTTTTGAAGAGATGGGAACAGGAGTCGTTGGAGGGAGGTTTATTGTCAGGCACCAAAACACCACTTCAGCCTTTGTCGGAAATACTACTTTTTGATCTCAGTAGGATTTTTAAAAATGTTTGAGATGTCCCAGGCTTTTTGGCTAGGACACTAGTTTGTGTACTTTTCCCCATTATGTTTGGTTTCCCTTTGAGTCTTATATGAAACTTGTCTCTCTCTCCTTGTAAACAACTTTGGTGTAGAGATGGCGATACTTTCATTTTTACCATTCTGATTTATTTATTTATTCACTTATTTATTTACTTGCTTACATACAGGTTTTCTGAGGCAGGGCATTATCCAATCACTCGCTTGCATTCACCTTGCAAATTTGCTGCATCTTGTACATGTTATTGGGCTGAGATTCTGAGCCCAGCATCACATCCTCACGTTTCAATGGACACACTGCCATGTCTGTATGATTCTTTGGACAGAATTCTGTTGTTGTTTTTTTTTTTCCTTGAAGTGTCAGTTTGTCATACAAAATTAACAGTGCTGTCCCCCCTGTTAACAGGTAACGTTTGTGTCTTATTCGTTCAGATGAGCCAGTAAACATTTCTGTAATTGGTTAAGGTGGGCCGCTCCAATTTCCTGCTATCGGTTCAGATCAGTCGCTCGACCTCTGTGTTATTGGTTCAAACGAGCCACTTGACAGCGCTGCGTTTTGTTCTGACGAGCCACTCGACACCACCGATATTGGTTCAGGTGGGTTAAAATTGGCAGTCTGCCATCTTTATTTTGGCTCACCTCGCGAATGAGAAAACACATATTTCTTCCTCCATAAAATGTGCGGTATCCACATCGCCCCGCTCTGCTCAAAGCCTCCTTATAAAAGCTGTAGTTATGAGCAGTCCGGGTGCCTTCAGTACAGTCCAAGGGCAGGACAGCACTGCACACAGGAACCTTTCAGTCGTGCCAAAGAGCAATTATGACCTGACCGATGTCAAGTGACCCTCAGCACCGTGCATTCCAGCTAGCGATAATGGCGTCGCTCTTGTTCGACCGAATAAAACGCATGATTAATGACCGAGGCTAGCTGCCAGGATTGGAGTGGTCGTGCCGTCTGCTTAAAAAACATGCACATCTTTTCTCCGTCTTCCAGAAAAATCTATACGAGCACACACTCTCAACGAATGATACTCCGCCAAAGACTGTGGCTCGTGCATACTTTGGCTGGAGTGGATGTCTGTGTGGATGAGCACACCGGCGTTAAATGACAGGTTTGTCAAACTGGGAGAGGCGAACCAGAAGGACGCAATCAGTAATGTTATGTAAAAGAGCTTTGGGCCCAGACATTTATACTCCACAGTATCGCAAATGAGGTGAAATATGAGACTGGCATGTCAACAGCAATGGCTGGAGAGTGACAAGAAAAATATCAAGTAATATCTGCTTTGACCGGAGGTGTAAAAGCTCAGATCAGAGAAATCTCAGCAATATATTCCAAGTCCTTGAATTGGCTTAATTAGCACGAATAAATGTTGAGCCTAGTTGGTCTGAAAAGCCTGTTCTCACCTCAGAAGTTATGTTATGTTATAATTCTTCACTCAGAAGATAATTAGTGAAATGAGCTGGCCGTGTTGATGGATGAAAGAATCCAGTGGCATTTCCTCATCTCTCTGAACCTTGGACTTTACATCTCTGAATATAACAGAGCACTTCTGGGTTCATTTCGGTGTAATATAGACCACAGACGTGACAAGCAGATGCGCGTATGGAGAGGGAGTGGCCAAAGGCATCTTGTAGTCATTTCCCATCACCCCCTGCTCCTCCAGATAGCATTTTTAGATTCAGGGAGTCACTTCGCTCTACAGAGTGCAAGATGGAGCTCGCCGGCCACTTAAAACTACCATCCAGTATTATCACACTTTGGGGCTTTTCCTTTGTATGGTCTGTTTCGAGCTGATCTCTGGCTGTATGGCTTAGAGGGGTTCTGGGAAGGTTTGGACACGGGCTTAAAGCCCCTAAGTCCTCCAGCTTCTCCACAGCCATTATGAGGGAGAAAGTGGATAAGGCAGGGTTTCTAAACTTCCCCCGCCGAATATCTCATCAAAGGGGCCTTTTTCACCCCCGTCGAGAGAAGAATCTTTTGTCCAAGGCCACGGCGTCTTAATGAAGTGCTTTTTCCGTCTGATAAGGGCGATGGACGGAGGCATTGTAGAAATGAGTACCGTTCCTGCCAGGTATTTTTTTTTTATTAACGCTAAAAAAGATAAATTGTGGTTCTGTAAATGAAAACCTGGGATGTGAGTGAAATACGGGCGAACACGCTCACATTTGCAATCCTGAGGGTGTCGCGAAATTGGCAGGAACCAAACAAATGTATCCATTTTAACATCGTCTCTGGCACGGAAAGCTAAGAGCGGTTTTCCGCAGTCGAGACTGAAGAGGAAATTTATTTTACTGCTGTTGTTGATTAAAAAACACTGTTCTCTTCTTGTCTGAGGGAAACGCAGCTGCCGCTTTTCTTAAATTAGCTTTGCTACTTTTAATTCAGCGCAGATTTAATTACTTCATTGCGTACTGTAACATCCTCGTCATCTCCTTATATTTAACAGAAGACTTTCACGCTTTATAAAACCAGAGATTTGTCAAGTAAATAGCATAAAAACTCTCTTTTTTTCCCAATATATTGTCTCATTGAACCATAAAAGCGGATTGATCATCATGTTATTGCGAGTTAAAGGAAAACTTGGCTGCACCCTGATTAAAATTCCCTATTATTTTTGAAAAGTAGCTCTGGGTATTTAATCAACACAGTTGGTCAGGGCCTTGGTTTAGCATCTTTTCTGTTAGAAAAAGCACCTGCTGTGTCCCAGAGTCCCCGTGACAGAGCTGGGACATTGAATTAATGATTTTATGGAGGGATGAGTGCCCCCTTCAGGCCTAACAATCCCCTCTTTCAGCAAAATAGTGTTCGTCCTGGTCTCTAATTAAAGGTTCCCTGACATGAGGCACACCACCTGAAATTGATGGTTTATTTTGCTCTATATGATTATTTATATCTCCCTATGCAGTCGAAAGTTCTGAAATGGTTGAAAAATCCATCAATTTTAAGGAATCAAAGTGATATTTTTGCACTCTCACTCTCTGCCCTCGAAGAAGTAGGAAGTTTCTGAGACGTAAGTCACATGTTTCTATGACTTCATAAAAGGAAAGCACCTCTGCCTTTGCAATCTCTGCGGTCCATTTACACACTTGTTTACACACGTCTTCTAGTGTGTTTGCTTCGAGTATAAGCCTGCAATCAAGGTATCTATCTATCCATCTATCTATCTAATTGTTACACTTGACAAACCATGTTACGTAGGCTAACATAGCTAGATGGCTGGATACGTAGTGGAGATGAAGACAACTATCCAAACTCTATGTATAAATCTAATGACAAAGGAACAAAAAGGCATCAAGATAACTCATTCATAAAAAATATTGTATGCATGTTGTGGCCGAAGTCACAAGCCTATAAGCCGGCGTTAGTTCCACTGTGATCATGGATGCCCCCCTCATACAGCACAGCCAGCGATCAGGCATCACAATACAGCCTCCCGAGTTCATCAGGCTCATAATGCGACGGCAGCTGTTACTCTCCAGCTGTGACAGTTACCCGCGCCTGCTAATTTATCTAAGTTAACCACCTATGGCATTAAACTTCAGGATTGTTCGCCAGAACATTTGCCAGAATAGGCGGTGCCAAACCACCTTCACACTGGACGCAAAACAAATTTTTCGCATGACAGATTACATTCAAAGTCAATGCAAAGACGATAATACACGCGAAACACTCTGCTCTTAAAGCTCGCTAACAGCCTGAACCGAGACCAGGGTGATTGGATAGAGGGAAATACACGCAACTGTCACTTACAAACGTTAGCTTGCAACTTGACAGTTATCTCAACACTGGACTAAATGCTTGCGCTAGAATTTCATAATCGAAATTCATGAAAATCTAACGTTACTTTGAACTTAAGTTTGCTGGCTACCCAGATAGCAAGCACCTCCGCTCCGGATCTGCCCCGGCTCTGCCGTCTCCAGCTGATTCGGCTTAGAGCCGAGGCAGATCTGGAGCGCAGGTGCTTGCTATCTGGGTAAGTATTGCAGGAAATTAACGTTAGCTAGCCATCTAGCTTGTGTGCATGTCTAAAGCTGCTTTCACTCCGGTGTGAAAGCAGCTCAATGCCACCTATTCTGGCAAACGCCCTGGCGAATAATCCTGAAGTTTATAGTTTTACAATAGCTTTATTTCTATACTGTTATTTCATTAGCTATGGTGGCCTTACAATATAAGCAGTAACACTCCAATCTATATTATGCGTTCCAAAAAAGCATACAATTACTACAGTAATATTGTAGTTTTTTGGTGATAAAGAGTATGGTATTCCAACAGTGTTTTTTTGTTAGGGTCTGTCAGCTGGCTATGGTAAATAAAGCATAGTGTATGTACATATCATTGTAGAGCTAGCGAGATTTGACCAGCTGGCTTCCTTGCGTGACATCATTTGCCATATAAGGCAGTTCCGGATATTTTGAAGGAGGGCGTTCCCGATCAATTAAATTAATCCGAAATAGTTTAAAAACAACAAATTTTCACGGAAAAGTGTTTGCATCTTCGTTTTCATCGCGAAAAAATACAATAACAAGTTCTAAATGTCAATTTTAGCCTATTTAATGTCAGGGAACCTTTAAAGCACGTAACACAAGCTTACCTTTAGAGGCACAGAGTGATGCAGATGCTGACTTGTATGCAGCTACTAAAATGCTAAGAGTTAAGACTGGTTAACTTGACCGAATGTGTCCAATACTCCCGACTTATTACCGCAGCCTGTCGCTGTAGAATTGTATGCTTTTAATATTAAAAGCAAAATGTTATGATATTTATATGGTGCCCTAAAAGATGACTTGTGCCTCCGTGCACATGTTGCATTTTTGGCATACTCACATGGTCATAAAATCTTCCCATTATTACCAAATACTGACTACCTAAAGTAACTCTGTCTTGGCCGAGCATGTGTGGTGGATTCTCACTGGTTCAGAAAGATATTATGAGTGAAAATAAATGGCATGCAAAATCTGTGTCGCTTGTGTGGCTACATTTAATCTTTGCAGCAACGCACAAAGAGTTCTAAGTGTTGTCAAGTGATATTTTTGCCAAATGCTACTGCATCGCTTCTTCAAGACATATATTCACCTTCAACCGATATCATGACAACCGACTGCCATCAGCAGACATAGCAACATGCAAAAAAGAAGGTCTCAAAGTTAGCACAAGAAAAATGGATATTTAAATAACTTAGCTAAAACATGCTTTAAGCCCTGTCTTAAATAAATAATTCATTCTTGGTAAGAACAGCATGGGGATGGGTATGATAAAAGGCGCTGTAAATAAGCAATTTACACCAATGAGAAACTTGAAGAAATTGTCTATTATTTTGAAAGTTTATGCAGTGCTACAGCACATGCCTAAGCTTTGTGACAGTGTTACTTCAGTATGTGAAAGAAAAATCATGCTGAAAAATGGGAGGAGCCATAAAAATAAGACGCCATTCTGATTGGTTCATTACTATACATTTTTCAAGATATGAATTTATCTTGCCTGTTATTGACTTTGCACTGGGTGTACAAGCTCATATGCGCCAGTGTGTGCACGCGTGCGTGTTTAATTTCTAGTCTTCTCTTTATCTGTTTTTGCCAGCGTGTTTTGCCTCTTCTTGGGCATTATGGTTATTGTCATAATGAGTGAAACTGACCTCCAGGGTTCGGCCTTATTCAGAGAGATAATTTGCGAGCGTTACATGAGTGGAAAACCGTCTGTAGGACTGACGCAGCAGGGGAGGAAAGGTCTCGATTATTAGAGAAACGAACCCAGCATTAGAATGGACACCTTTTAACGCACCTTTATCTCCTCTCAAACTCTTTCTTTAATGTGCACTTAACTTTGCAAGTGGCTCCTGTCTTACTTGAAAAAGAGCTCAGAGCTACTTCTGTAGGTCGCAAAATTAGTAACAGGACCCGTGTCTGTGCTATTTGATCATTATTGACCCCCACAGGCTACACACAGTACTGCAGGAGAGCCGGTGACTGTTTTATTATTTATTACCATCACTGGTTATTGCATCAGATACCAGTAAAATTCCCCTGTCAGACTCCACCGGTTACCAACAGTAAGGTCACCTCTCCCGTAGGTTGTTGCCCATGCGGTTAACAGCTGTCTCTTATTTTTATACCGCGTTCCGTGGAGACATCACTTCACAAGCGCAGAATCCTCTGGAAACATGTTTCCTTGCAGAATGCGAGCTTAGGCTTTGTCAGAGGCTGGAGTTTGGCTGACTCGGCTATCCGTGTTACTTGAGCTATGCTACGCTGCTGAATTTGAATGAGTATATTTGTTTCGTTATTTCTGTCCCAAACAAACTTCGTTCCCGAGAACACCTTCATAAATTAAATTTCAATGTGTCACCTATGCTGTAGGATATCTCCCTGAAGTCAATTAGACGAAGCACCTTTCCCTTGGCAACAGTGGAAGTGCTTCGCCTGATTTTAGAACCTGAGAGCCCCGAGTTAAATGTTCGTTTGCATTATTGATTATGCATGGTCTGTGAGTAAATAATACGCGCATTTTAGTGCGAGGCTTTCTTCACTTGTAGATATTGAGCTTGCCAACTCAGAAATTTTTGCTTTTTTAAATCAACTGTATCAACAAACTGAATTAACAGCAGTGCACCAGAATTTAATCACTAGAATTTAATCACTAAAGCCTCCCGGAAAAAAAAATGTCGTGTCATCGCCTCCTAGCAAAGACACTGCATTATTATTATTTTATTTTATGCCACCCGTTGAGAGTTGGCTGATTTTAATGGATGACTTTGTATTTAAATAAGCGTTGGTGTTCGACTAGAACGTGTTTTGAAGAGTCGGTACTTTTCTCTGCCCCGGGACGTGAGCCGCGACTGAACGAAGATGACGGCACATCCGTCTGTTTTCTTCTGCTGAATAATGACCCGGTAGAAATTACAGGACGATTTCCCCGACAGTCTGTTATATATCATTTGACACGGTGAAAAATGTACGCGTAATGACTTAAATCTGGGCTTGACTGAGAGCGAGGGCATATTTGCTCTTTCATGCAGTATTCAAATGTAATGACAGAGCAGCCCCTATCCATTTCAACAGTGGCCTTACTTAATATTGCCCGTCCTCTGCCATCGAAATCACTCGCACCGCGCCATCATTAGCGCGCATCCACATAATTTAATATTTGAAACAATAAATAAATGAGAAGTGTTGTAAAGCCCTGGGACCATTCTGACAGGAGGTAATTATTGTACATTAATTTTTCTCCGAGCCATGAGTTAGACAAGACCTCGAGCCACGACTGACTGCAGTGAGTCATGGATTTCCGTCATTTAGGCAGTGCATTTAAATGGCAAGTTGGTATAATATGGACGGGAGCTGTTAAGAGCTTAATTAATCTAAATTTAGATCTTCATCTTTTGCTTGTACAAAGCAGAGACCATGGATGATGAATATTTAACAAGTCCTCTTCTGAACATATCATTATTTATCCTGTGAAATACAGCAATTGTTATGGAATCATATATTTTTTAAAGGCACATACTACACTGAAAACATACTACAATACATACTAAATGTTCTGCCTTCATGTTTTGGTCTTGACAGTCTTTTTATTTCACGAGTGAAATGTGCCAGTTCAATGACATTTCCATGGACCGTGCCACGTGTATTACTGATTCGTAATTCCTCCCATGTTCTTTGTTTGTGTTCAGTGGGAATTGGTTCAAGCATGCCCTGGTTTCTTTGCACTCAACACAAACTTAAAGTGTGACTGGAGCACTGGGGCCTCAGATGAATATGCGTAGCTAAACTTCAGCTACAGTTGACCCATTGTGGCTGGGTAAAATCAATTCACGGTATGAGGCGCTGAAAATATCTAAATACTGTTTGACCTGATATCTCACTGAGGTGGCACTGTTACTTCAGTGCACGAATGCTGTGGGTCCAAATCCTGGACAGAACTCTTGTAGAGTTTGGAAGCTCTCCCAGTATCTTTGTGAGGTTCTAACACAGAGGTGGGCAGCGAGGGCCATATCCATCCTTGGTTTTCACACCAACTTCTGGCCTTTAATTAATTTTTTGTATTAATTTGTCAAACCATTTACAAAATCTGACATTTCAGGCTTTGCTCTAAATTATCATGAATGGCCACCAAATACTGTTCTTTTCTCCCTTCATAAAACATTTTTCTTTGATTTAATTATTGTGTAAATCTATATCTGTGTGTGCAATCAATTAACTCATTTAGTCAGGGTAATTGATAGAAATAAAAACCTGCATACACACCGGCCCTTTAGGACCAGGATTGCCCACCCCTGTTCTAACACATACTCCAGTTTCCTCCCGCTGTCTAAAGCAGAGGTCTCACACTGGTTAGTAAAAGGGCCAAGGGGCTGCAGGTTTTCAATCCAACCGAGCAGAGGTACACCTAATAAAATTAATTTAATCAATTGATCTTAGCTTGCACAGTTGTATCAGGTGTGCCTCTGCTCGATTCGGATGAAAACCTACAACCCCCTGGCTGTTTTACGGACCAGTTTGAGACCTCTGGTTTAAAGACATGCTGAGTGGCTAAGTAGAAGTGAATGCCCTGTGCTCGGCAATGGATTGTAAATCTATCCAGGGTGTGTATCTGCTTCTCTCTCAATGCATGCTGGGAAATCCTCTAGTCTCCATGCGACCATGACCAAGGGTAAGCGGACCTGCACTAAGCTTATTCAGTGTAATTGTGTGTGTGGATGGCGCGTGTGCCCTGCGATGGATTAGTGACTTGTCCAGGGCGTATCCCAATGCATGCTGGGTGGCTCCAGTCCCCTCTACAACCTTGACCGAGAACTAATGGATCTACACTAAGTTGTTATGCAGCGCACTTTAGAGCAGCTTGTCCAGTGTACCTGAACTAAAAAGCACAAGAACGTACTGAGAGCACCATCTCGCCTGCAAATGCGTCAGTCCTGTGTGGCCTTCCTGTACCAGGCTGTTCCAGCTATGATACTACTGTGTGCTTCTAAGGGATCCATTACCACTGTTGCACTCCTCATCATCAAATGCGGCGGTACATTACCACCACCAGATCTGATCTGGCATGCCCAGGCCCCCAACTCTACAGATGGAACCCTCTTTTCCCAAAGGGCCTTTCAGCCCCTGATTGTGTCTTCCTGTTGCTGCTGTCGATGAAAGACGAAGGACAGAGATGGCGGCGCGTTGCGTAAGCATTTCATTTCTGTAGCTGATGCATTTTGCCAAAGCCTGACAGTATGTTCAAAGTACTCAGGATCAAACACGCCTCTCCGTTTAAAAGAAAATAATCGAAAGAAATGGGAAAGAAAATTTTTGACGTGATTACATGCGAGAGGTTATCGCATGTCAGATCGGCATAAAAACTTTTTGGTGCATTTTTGCTTTGGGCTCATAAAGAAACTGGAGTATGAAAATATGAAACAAATCCCTAAGCTTTGCATTTCAAATCCTCAAACTAAAAGACTGTTTATGAGGGAAATACTGAATTCTTTGTTAACTGGTAAAAAGATACTGGGTACCACTTGAGAAATCGCAACCTTTTTAATAGAAATCTCTGTTTTTTTTATTTATTTCTGATTTATTAAAATTTGAAATGATGGAGTGCCTTGTGATAAAAATGTATGCTGTTCAATTTCACACCACATCTTGGGTGTAAAGAGAAGCTGTAACAGGTCTCAAGTCTGAAGTTTGTAATAAACTGGAGTCATTAATGAATCGGCTGAAGATTACCAGCTTGAAGAAGCTCAGAGCTAAAACTCAAACTTTATTTCTTTGCAAAGCACCTTTCATGCACAAGGCAGATTAAAGTGTTTCACATTCGACAAACAGTAAAATTATATCAATTACATGAGCCTCAAAACAGCAACAATAAATTAACCTCTAATCCACCTTTTCCCTTAAGTTTTCCCTGAAGTACATTCAAATTCAGTGAAAGCATTTTTTTTTTTTTCAAATTCTAGGACTATGTCAGAAAAACATATTCTGTATCTGCTGGTTGCAGGGCTTTACTGAAGCTACATCACACTTACATTGAGAGAAATAGTCAAACCCAGGATGCCATGTTTTTATGGCCGCAGCATTACATCAAATGCAAAATACATACGTCTTGTACATTATTTTATACACATTTCTCTGTAATTCAGCAGGAAATATTTGGAATTGTTAAAAACCTTGGGATCCTCTCTAGAATATAAAATAGGCCTGATGTTCCCATAGACTGTATAAAAAGATGGACGCTGCACCCTGGTCTGAAAAATGAAGCACGTGCGGAAGTACCGTAAAATGGCATTTTATTTAGTGGCCAGGAGATGGCGACGTCGGTGATTGCAGAAAGAAGTTCAATGCTATAGAAGTCGATGAGAAAATGACCCTACTTTCCCACGTGATTTTTCATTTAAATGATTTTTCACATTATTTTATGGTAGCTATAGCAAGTTTCAAGTCTCCTTCGATATATCATGATGTTCATTTTTGTAAATTATGTTCCCTTAAAGACTAGAACAGAGGTGGGCAGCGAGGGCCGTATCTGTCCCTGGTTTTCACACCAACGTCTGGCCTTTAATTAGTTGATTGTCTCAATTAGCCAAACCATTTATGAAATCTGACATTTCATGCGCAAGTCTTTAGTCTTTGTAGTTTCATGATAATTTAGTCTTGTCTCCCTTCATAAAACATTTTCCTTTGATCAAATCATTGCGAAAATCTATATTTTTGCATGCAATCAATTAACTCAATTAGTCAGGGTAATTGATAGGAATAAAAACCTGCATACGCACCGGCCCTCCAGGACCGTGATCACCCACCCCTGGACTAGAATAAAGAATAAAGCCAGAATATGCTTTAGGGGCGTGGCTATCCTCTAGTCCTCGTCAGACACGGTCAGATCCAGAGCCACGGTCCTCCTAGGATCTTCAATACACGCTCTTGTTCAATGGAAATCACATCTGGTTTCAAAATGACAACAGTGCGCAATTCAAACTGCCAAAATCGAGGCTTCCTTTATTGTATGCTGAAACCAATGGGTGACATCACAGTAGCTTCGTCCATCTTTTTATACAGTCTATGGATGTTCCACAGGTTTGAATACTGCAGTTGCATTTTGTGGGTCCATAAGTGAGGTGCAGTTTCCAGTGAAATTAAGGGAAGCTGGGCTTAAATGTAAGGTAAAAAGGCAGTATCTGAGAGGAGGAGCAAGCACTGGTTTCTGTGAAACGCTAGCCGCCTGAGCACTGACTGCAATTTGTCCAGTTCCCAGAGGAATGCCGTGATTCTGACAAATCTCTCTATTCTGAGAGATGAAGAATTTTGCGGCAAATTCCAAAGAAAACATTAGATTTGTCAACTGCTCAGATCAACATGGCGCCCTGCTGCTGAACCTGAATCGAAAGGGATGAGCCGCAGAATTGGTGGAAGGTGGAACCTGTACTTATTTTAAACAGAGGTGACTTTGTTTTATTGGGGTGTCATGAAGCTGGTGAAAACAAACATAACAAGCAGGCTGAAGTGCCGCTAATGGGCTTCAGAGAACAGGAGTGAACAGCCTTTCGCCCTGCTCTGCTGTAAAGCCTCTGTTAGCCATCCTTTATATCCCTGTTCCTTCTTACTCAGGCATATCAAACCCAACACATTCTCATCCCGACTCGTCATATAGTGACGGTACCTGACCAAGCTTCAATGTTCTACCAAAAAGTCGGCTTTTGGCGTCCTTATTTGGTGCTTAGCGTTATGGTTCGGATGAAGGGCTAGGAGTTACGGGGTAGGGTTAGTTTTAAACTAGCATCAAATAAGGATGCTAAAAGCCTCTCCTTGCATCGTATACTGACACTTGGTCAGGTAGCGTCACTGTATGATGGATTGGGATGAGACTGGGCTCGGGCTCTCCAGTCTTATCCACAAAGAGCCGTTGCTGGTGCAGGTTTTTGTATTAGCCGAATGCTACTACATCTGATTCAACTAATTAACAAATCAGTGGCTTCAATCAAGACCTTGATGAGTAGAATCAGGTGCATTAGTGTTGGGCTGTATCAAAAACCAGCACCCACTCTGGCCCTTTGCGGATAAGATTTGACACCTCTGTCCACAGGTTTCATTGTCCTTCAGCTGGGTTTTCTACACTGTAATAAAGTGACTGAATTTAACAGTTAAATTAACGCTTCGTCTTCTTATTTTAACCGTAAGTAGAGTCCTGTCCGCATTTATCAGTGGTTTAACAGTAAATACATACGGAACCTCTGTTATGAACTGTTTGTAAATTATTTGAAATTACTGGCAAAAAAGGAGCCAGTTTATTACAGCATGAAGACGGTCTGAATTGGATGGTCCTTGAATTTAAGACTTTTGAGTAAAATTATATGTGCTGCAAGTGATGTTGGTGGGACAGAATAGGGCGCAGTCACTCCTGTGGTCAGTTAAATGGCAAAACCCCAGTGCACTGTGTTATAAGAGCATTCTGACTCCAAGTGGCCGCCGTGGGTGCTATGCATTAGTCTTGGTCGCGGCGAGTTTCCACCTCATCACTATTAAAGTGTTTTGAGTCATGGCTAGTGGGTGAAAAAGAGCATTATAAAAGCTAAAACCACAATTCAAGCCTGTAGCGCAGCTCAGCACGCTTACTCGGTTAGTAAGGCGGGATGTGTTCACCTTCTTATGCTGTGGAGTTTACCACCGGCTCATAGCGCCGCCACTGAAATCCAGCTCCTGAAGTTTATTTTATTAGCATACGCCTCTTACTTCAAAGTCACCTTTCCATGATGTAGAAAACACTTGAGGAGAGGCTATTCTTGCTTCCTCGAGTTTAATGTCACGCAAATATTAACCGTGCTGGGAGAACGACTGCGTCCCCACCGGCGAAGCCCAGACCGGGGGATTATAAACATAAAATAAAACAGATGGATGCTTCTCTCTGTCTTCCTCCAACAAATAAGACTGGGCTTGGGTTTGTTTTTTTAGGGAAATGCAGAACTGAAATCCACTCCGGGAAAACACAGCCAATGAGCACTGAAATTGCCTTCGCTTCATCACAAAATGACTCGTGACATAGACGTTCGGCAAACATTGAGGGAAATCTGGGGGATTTGACCACGAGAGGATGACTCCTGCCTCTGAGGTCTTTTTTCAGCTCATTTGATTTATTAATATACATAGATTTTATGGTTCTTGAATTCACTGCATTATTGTGAAATGTACCCAGGTGAAGACGGCGAATTAATTAACACTCACCTTGTTATGGTGCACCTTAAGAAATTAAATTATTTTCAACCTGCTATCTGTATACAGTGCTTGCTTCTCTTGCTTGCGCATTAATATCTAATGTAACTAGCAGGAATTCCTAATTACCCTACATTTATGTAAATACCTATAATTTTGCCATTCGTCTGGGTTACTACAAGTAAGTACCAAAAGAAATAGAGTTTTAGTGACAGCAGTTAAGGACTTAAATGAATTGCGACCTGCATTATCTTCGCTTCATGAGTGTTATGAATGGTTACGAACACACAACAGAACTGTAATGGATGGATAAGGATCAAGTTCATTATTGAACGTCGTTTGAGACTCTCCATTTAATTTCCTTGATTCAATTTATTTAGTAACAAACAAATAACAGCAGTAAGCGGTATGTATTTGCAGTGTATGAGTATGTTAGACAGAGAAGTTTTATCCCTGAGTTGAGAAAATACAGTTAGTAGTCCAATAATAATGGAGTCATCATCATTATCCTATGTATTTTTTATTTTTTTTAATAAAAATTAGGCATCTCCAATCCCACCCGAATCTGGAATGCCCAATTGGTGATCTATGTACAAAGCTTGCTCGTATGCGACCCCTTGCTGCCAACTCAGGATAGTGAGGACAGTTCACGGCTCTCCTCCGAAGCACGTGCCTGTCAGCCACTGATTCTTATACACTCATTGGTTGAATCCTCGTAAGCTCAGAACGAGGGCAGAGGATACCCGGACATGAACAAACCCAGAGTCTTCCTGACGAGCGCCCGTCTGGCCAACAGGAGGCGCTGGAGCAACGAACAAAGCTATTATTGTATCCCATAATCCGGCAGTCCCTTCCCAATTTGGAACCCTGTAGCGCGATGGCCAATTGCGCGCTACTCTGAAAAAGCCGCCGACCCCTGCCGGTGGGTACGCCGGGGCTCGAACCCGTGACGTGATAGTCACCTCTGCACTGCAGCGCGGTCCCTTAACCGAGTGAGCTATCCGGCTTCATTATCCAATGTTTGTTGAATATTTTTTTGACTGGAACCACACAAAGAAAAACAGCACAGCCCAGTTGTGAATTGATAACTCAAGGAGAGGTACCCAGGTCTGTCAAGAGGCGACTTTTCTGCAAACTGAAATCTTCAAGCTGAATTAAATAAAGGTGTTAAATACACAGACTGTGGGGCACCTGTGAGCAGTTGAATTTACATTTTATTCACTGTTGATCGTGGCCAGATGTGCTTTTTCTGAAACAGATGTGTCTTTTCCAGCCTCCTCATTCTAATAATCGACTTCAATTTGCCCGTGCATACAATCGTTAAAGTCTCTAGAATCATGAGTCATCAGTTCTCTTTCATCTATCCTTTTTGGATTTTAGGGGCATACAGTGTACATCTGCAAAGTATATAAAGATGAGGACTTTTGTCCAATTTACAAATCTAAAGCTTTTCCTTTCCCATTGGCTGGATTTAAATTCAGCATCAACCTGTTCATCCCAAGGTGACATCACATTGTGCTTGAGTAATCCACATAATTTCATCAATGAGGAGCCCAACCAATCACAAAAGCCATGTTTCGATCTTTCACCTGGGAATGGAGCCTTTTAAGGAACTCTGATCCTCTGCGTACTTTTCCACCGCAGGAATCAGGGTATAAATTAGGTTTCAGGGAGATTATCTATTCTAAAAAGTCCTTTCTTAAAGCAGTTCGTACCTTTCTGGCATTTTTACACTTTTCTTTTGTGATCTTAAAATGCTCCTAATAAGCGTATGGCACTCTAAAATGTAAAAGAAATCCACCAGGTGTTGAAACTCATCAATATTCAATTCTCATTTATTTCTGATAAAAGTCTGACCAATAATTTTATTCGGTCCGAATAAAATGATTTGGCGAGCTTCCTGTCTGTCATCCATCACCGCATCCCTTCCAGTTGCCTGCCACTGTCACCGCTTGCGACCAAGCACACTCTCCTCCAAGAAGCACCACAACTGAAAAACAAAGACAGAGTGTTTTATTTTGTGACGATATGAGATGATTTAAAAGAAAAAAATTTTGAAGCTAAACGTCTGAACAAGGGCTAAAGAAAGCTTCCGTTAGCTGACAAACCAGGTACTCAACAAAGTTAGCCTGCAAGCAAAACAGCTGCAGCTGCTCCTAATTTAACGACTAACGTTACCGGGACAATTCTGGCGAGGTAAGATGTTATGACAGCATTTTTGCCAGAAAATATGTATGAATTCTGCCGAGAAATGACACATTTGACTATAAACAAACAGACGCTGAAATGCTAAACAATGCTATACAATAATAATTTTAATGGTACGACCCCAATCCTGAAGTAGTTGGGACGAAGTGTAAATTCTGAATATAATCAAAATGCAATGACTTTCAGATCACATGAGCCAATATATTATTTACAATAGAACATAGATAACATTTCAAATGTTGAAACTGAGACATATTACATTTTCATCTACAAAATGAGCTTATTTCAAATTTTCTTGCTGCAACAGATCTCAAAAAAGTTGGGACATAGGCAAAAAAAGGCTGAAAATGCTTTTAATATATAAGAGAATCAGCTGAAAGAATATTTAGCAAGTAATTAAGTTAACTGGAATCAAGTGTGTTACATGATTGGCTATGAAAGGGATGTCTTACAGAGACTGAGTTTTTAAGAAGTAAAGATGGCCAGAGACTCTCCAACCTGTGAAGGTTTGCGCAAAAAAATTGTGGAATACTTTAAAAACAATGTTTCTCAACATCAAACTGCAAAGGCTTTGAACGTCTGTCTCATCATTGACAGTGCATAACATCATCAAAAGATTCAGTGAAACTGGAAAAATCTCTGCGTAAGGGACAAGGCCGAAAACCTTACTGAATGCCCGTGATCTTCGGGCCCTCAGACGCCACTCCATCACTCACTGGCATGATTTTGTCATTGACATTACTGAATGGGCCCAAGAATACTTCAAGAAACCACTGTTTGTAAACACATTCCGTTGCGCCATCCACAGATGCCGCCTAAAACTCTACCAAGCAAAAAGGTGGCCATTTGTTGAGAATGATCCAAAAGCGCGGCCATATTCTGTGAGCCAAGGCTCATCCAAAATGGACTCTAGCAAAGTGACAAAGTGTCTTGTGGTCAGACGAGTACAAATTTGACATCCTTGTTGGAAATATGGGCGACGCGTCCTCTGGGCTATAGGGGAGAAAGACCACCCGTCCTGTTATCAGTGTTCAGTTCAAAAGCCAGCATCTCTGATGGTATGGGGATGCATTAGTGCATATGGTGTGGGTGACTTGAATTTTTTAAAAAGAACCATGAATGCTGAAAGGTAAATAAAGGTTTTAGAGCGACATATGCTCCCCTCCAGATGACATCTATTCCAGGGAAGGCCTTGTGTATTTCAGCAGGACAATGCAAACCCAAATACTGCAGCTATTTCAACATCATGGCGTCATAGTAGAAGAGTCTATGTGCTAAACTGGCCTGCCTGCAGTCCTGATCTTTCAACGATTGAAAACATTTGGTGCATAATTAAATATAAAATCCGTCGAAGGAGACCCAAAACTCTTCAGCAGCTGGAAGCCTGTATTAAATAAGAGTGGGATCAAATTCCAATGGCTAAACTCAAGAAACTTGTCTCCTCAATGCCCAGATGCCTCCACTCCGTGTTTAAAAAGAAGAGGAGGTGCTACACCATGGTAAACAGGCCCCTGTTCCAACTTTTTTGAGACCTGTAGCAGCCATCAAATTTGAAATGAGCTCATTTTGTGGATAAAATTGTGAAATTTCTCCATTTCAACATGTATTATGTAATCTCTGTTCTATTGCGAATAAAATACTGGCTGGTGTGATTTGAAAGTCGTTGCATTTTGATTTTATTCACAATTTACACTTTGTCCCAACTATTTTGGAATTGGGGTGGTGGTAGTTCGTAAGACTACAAAGGTAACTAAACGTTACGAGGGCATTTTATTTTATACCGCATATAGAATTGAATATTATGTCATTACTGTTGGTTAGCTTTCACTTACCGGTGCCTCTGAATCGGACTCCACTGACCCGTTTCACTCGCACTGCTGACTTTCTCACCGCACACGTCAGGGGAGGAGGGGAGCCTCAGAGGTCAGGCAGGGGGAAGAGGGTGGGACTTTGGAGGAAGGCGGAGTTTTCATGTTCAAATTTTTTCTAAGTGCTGTGCGACATGCCAAAACGGTAGGAATTGCTTTAAGGGGTAGTACTTTCCAAAAGAACAGGGACTATGAGGGTGGACCTCGCAGCACTGAACATTCCTGATTGGTTGAGCGCTTGCAGCATTTTATTTCAACTGCCAGTTTTAAAAAAAATTCAGTTGCAGACTAGCTTTTTTTTGTCTTTGCTCATTTAACTTTGGCGCATCAGCATGGGGCTTCAGAAAAAAAACATACGACTGATGGACCGATGAAGAAGTCCAGGCCTTGCTGAGCTTTTATGCTGAGGGTGATGCAAAAATGATGTAAAACAGGCATCACTTTCATACATCAGCAACCAAATTTGCTTAATCTACGCTGATCTTAAGAAGGCTGTGAAAATGCAGACAACGATCAGCTGGCTGTTGGAATCTTTCAGTTCCTTAAAAAATTGTCGCTTGGACTAAAAGTTATGGGTAATTTTTGGTGGAAATGTGGCTAAAGAGAATAAAAATCACTGACTCCCCCTAAAATGTCCATTACGGCCCTTATAGTCTGAGAGTAGCAATGATGAGTCTATTCAGCTAGCTTTTTTATTTATTTATTTTTTTTACATGATTTTCTATGCATTTTTCCCATCCAATCTTTGGTGGATGCTTCAGAGCAAAGTCAATTTTGAAATATGACATCAGCATTAAAGATAGATTCCATGTTCTCAAGAACTTTTAGCCTAAGAGAAGCAGTGCTGCACATTCAAAGACATGATCACTGTGTGCTTACAAACCTGCGCAGACCAGGTGACCATGAGAAATACTATTATTGGTGCTTGGGTAACCTTGAGGCTGTGTATTCTACTCAACATTTTTGTGTCCAGCCAACAAACAACCAGCTTATTTTGGGTAGGGATTGTTGAGGGTTCTGCCAATTCCAGTGCAGCCAATGATTGAAAGGGAGGTCTAAGGGTTGTGCTCTGAGCACCGGCGATGTGCAGAGGCCAGGAAATGTTGGAAATCTGTTGAAAAGTGTTGGTGCGAAGATGGACTTGGCTGTATTTATTATGCTTTCAGCACAGCCAAAAGGCAAAATTTGATGTAATACAAAATAACAAAGAATCAAGGTTCCTGGTAAATACTATTAGAAATTCAGACACTGGTCTTTAGCTAAAGTACAATGTATTACAAATGGAACAAAAGAACAAGGACTCGACGTTCCTGGTAATAAAGTTAAAGTACTGATATTAACAATAAACAGCACTAAGTTCAAGGGTTATAATATATACACACACAAAATACAGGGGTATATGAGAACTAGTGAGTAAATACAGGCTTGTGGCTTAAGAGACTTCGCAATGACTAAGTGTGAAGATCGTTCTTAAATAGCGCATCACTAACACTCAGAGGAAATGAACAACAGGTGCATGCAAATGATTGCCGAGCTGAAGAATGCAGCCCGGATCTTAGTAGAAAGGCTGGAGGCGTGGGCTTACAGGAGGAACACACCCTGGCAATACCCATACAAGTTTGCGCTGTGGTGGGTGGGTGTGTGTTTGTGTGTGCGCGCGCGCGTGTGTGTCTGGGCGGGGGTTGGGGGTGATGCTGCTGTGTGGAAGTAATGGACTCTCAATTAAAAGAGAACTTTTTTTCCATAATGATTTATATTTGCATTTCCGTATTACCATTTCCAATTTCATGGCTTCGAAAATTAATTTCCGAACTCCTCCTGAGGTGCTTATTTTTCTGTGCATTTATTTCACTCTCCCATCAGGCACCAGGAGAACAGCATTATTGTATCATGGAGTACAAAGGAACAATTAAAGTTCAGTCTGTTATTGTTATCGTCAACAATATGCAATGATACCCATGGGGCATTCTGACTGACATCGGTTACTGAATATGAAGGGCATTTTTTTTTCTTATTGTTGTTGTTGTTCATTTGTGTGAAAAAATATATTAGTTTGTTGAAACTTGGGCAAACAAAATTACCAGGCTCGGCAGTTGCCAGTTCATTTGTAACAGCAGTTGAATTTAAATTAATGGAGAAAATGGTCCTTCTCGGTAAAAGTTATTTATTTTTTTAGGGGTTAAACTTAAACTGTGAAAATACCTTTACATCACATTGCTTTTTATGCTGTCAGGCAATACTAATAAAATGCACATGAAACACAGAGAAAGCTGTAACAGAAATTGTCATCATCTGTTCTCCCTGCTGTACTTAAGAACACAAATAATTAATAGGGTAATCTGGTCCATTCCGGTGTTGTGTAATTCGACTCAGTGAAATACATATCGTGCAGTTTCTCTCCTCTAGGTGAATGATTAGAACTCTTGGTGGTTTTGCTTCATTCAGGGCTTTTGTGAATTCATAAAACCTTTATTTTTCAGATTCCGTTCATCTTTGCGAGGTCATAAAAAAAGCTCTATTCAGAACCTATGATCCTTTCTGTGGGCACAAGGAGATACGCGAAGCACGGTGACGCATTAACACTGCAGTAGTCATGATTACTCTTCTCCATACATTTCAATAAGAAAAAAGTTTGTAATCCTGGTGCGAGAGAGTGAAAGATATAGGTCTGAATTCTAAATCGGTGTTCTGCGTGCCTCGGGGCTGTCTAAAGCGCAGTTCGCTCGCTTTGAAATGTAAAACGCATCGCTTTGATTTAGCTTTTCAGATATTAACTTTTGTGTGGGGCGGTGTGTGAGACAGCCCCGGTGCGATGCTGACGGGCCTCGGGTAAACAGAAGCGCTGACCCGCTGACAGCTCTGTGTCTCAGAGCCTCCGTTCTCCGGAGCAGAGCAGATACGGAGCAGCTACCCGCATGCTCTCCGCGGTAACCTCAGACACATTGCGCTTATTTATTTACAGTTTTATTTAATTATCCCATCCTTTTTTGCTTGCTTATATATGGGGTCGAATAGGGACAAATACATTCGAAACAGTCGATTTCTGTAAATCAAAAGCCAATGCTGTCCATCAAACATGTAGTATTTGTAATATATGCTTTTTTCCAGTGCTACAAATATAAGCCAGGAGTATGCAGTTTCACGAACGCTTTATGAAAGACACCTGCACGTGTCAAATACAAACAAACAAATAAATAATTACTTGTTCTTATGCGAACGGAATTGCTGAAAGTGCTGTAATTATTTCAGTGAGACGACTGTTCGTGACTGCCTATTTGACAAATAATGTGCTGACGACGGTGTAACAAATTATTAATTAAAGTAAGCAATCAATTATTGATTCAATCTATAAATAGCTCTAATTTGGCTATCAGGGTGCTTCAGAAAAGCCACCATTATTCATGCCTTAATTGTCATATGACTTATTCATTAATTTATTAGTTTGTTTGTTTTTTGCTACAGTAGTTTGAGTGATGCACCCCATCAGCTATTGTGGGCTGCCCAGAGGCGAAATAAAAAAGTGGCCCGGGAATTCCTACCTGACTGGCCCACTCTCCATAGAGCGGGGATGGAGAGATATTGGCTGGCTGAAAAAAATTCACGTTATTTGACAAAAAAAATGTGCTTTTTAACATCATATTGAACTATATTTCCCAAAAAACATTTATATTGTTAGTTTTTAAGTCAACAACGAAAGAATTGTTCTGTTTATCCAACATAAAAACTCAGTGGCTATATGTATGTGTGATCTTAGCAGATGTTAACAGATCACCTACCATGTACATGCACTTATGTGCAAGTGATTGAACTTATTATTCTGTAGGCAGGGGTTGGGTGAAAAAAAAAATGCTATCTATATTAAAGATCCTGTTTACCTGAGAGATGTCCTGACCTAAATTTAATACAATGATGCTGTCCTATACTAAAAACATAATATTGTCAACATATATTTAATGTACCTTACAAAAATATTATGATCATTAATTTTACATTAATGGATGTGAAAAAGAAATGCAGACTAGGGAACAGACTGGGGCAACTCGGGAACACCAGGAGGCTCGGGGCAACTTGGGAACACCAGGAGGCTCGGGGCAACTCGGGAACACCAGGAGGCTCGGGGCAACTCGGGAACACCGCAGGCAGGGGCAGGCTGGGATGGGGCATGAAGGCAAATGGAATGAACACAGAGAGCGATGGGGACCAGAGGGAACGTGAGCGGGGGCAAGGAGTGGTGCGGAGGCGGTGTGAAGTGAAGCGAAGTCCGATCTGAAGTGACTGCTGTGCTAGGAACATAGGGCAGGGGCACGGACAAACACAGGTGCAGAAAATTAATATAATTAACAAGGGGTGGAACACGAGGGAAACCTAATTACATGAAACAGAAAAACATTAACACACAGACGAGGATCACAAGACTCTCCTGAAAACGGGATAAATAAACTGAATAAATATTTCACAGTGCATAGAGAGAGAAGACGGACAGATGAGATAAATGCAGAGAGTCTGCAGAAAGCACAGCAAGGCAAGTTAAAGGAAAACAAAAGGCAGAGACTAGAACAGGGCGAATGCAAAGAGGTCGTTAGTCAATTAGTAAGTGCAGCTGTACAATCCCGGGTGCTCGTTAGTAGGTTAGTCTAATACACAATGTTAGTTTTGGTTAGTAAATTCTAGAAAACAACAAACTGTTAGTACGGGTAAGTAATATAGAAAAGCTAGGGGAAGAGCAAATGAGAACGGAAGGAAGGCTGAAACCCAGAATCCATTAAATCACCCGAAATAGTGTCACAATCAATTAAGACAAAAACTGCAACGAACTAAGGACGCGACCGGGGAGAAAGCAAAGACCGTACATGGGTAAGACGTGGACTGGAGTAACACGGGAGAGATACGAAATGTGAAACACTGAAACATGAGACCAAAAACTGACATCACAAAAATAATAAAAACCTAAAATTGACTAACTAAAAAACACAGAAACCCACAGAACATAACAATCACTTTTCCATCAGTAGGGTCGTTATGTAAGCTCATGCAAATTTCAAGCGAACACAAACTTGCCATTGCCTATTCATTTAGCGTCAGTCTTATCACTTCCGTTTCCCCCTCCAAATGAAAACTGCTTGCTACATGAGATCATCGTGGCAAAACAGTTGGTCGTCTGCATTTGAAAGCCCGATGGTTAATTGTCTGCTTCCTTTATTCTCTAAGCTTTCCCACCTCTCCATTGCTTTCTGGCATTTCTGTGATTACGTAGTCCAGGGCTATTCAACCTCGTCCAGAAAAGGCCGGTGTGGATGCAGGCCTTCATTCCCACCAAGCACTTACACACCTGACACCACTAATGAACCCTAAGAATTTTTGCTAATGAGCTTGATTAGTAGAATCAGGTGAGTAACTGCTTGGTTGGAATGAAAGCCTGCACTCACACTGACCCTTGCAGGATAATATTGAATAGCCCTGAAGTAGTCGTTGAAACGCATTCTGAGACTGTTAATGTCATGGCTCTGGTTAACGCAACAGGGGACAAGCAAGGCCATTGGTCAAACAAATTTCCCAGCAAGCCTGCCTTCTGAAACTTTTGGACCAAAACTAAGAAAATTAAATAAATTGTGAATAGCCTCAGCCCATAAATAGTTTTTTATTCCCAATGGCCAGTCCACCTTTTTATTCCCAATGGCCAGTCCACCCCTGGGGCTGCCATTAAGTGATTTGAAATCAGATTTTAATGCTTCGTCAATGACTTATCTGAAGAACAGTGTGTTCTCACGTAATTTTCACGATTTCCTTCAAGGTTAGAGTTAATCTTCTCTTCAGACTTAATCATTTGCCGCAGAGAGCACTGAGAGGGAGAGTTGAGACCAGGAAAGCAATATTTATCAATTTGTCAGATATTATACCTAGATATCAAAGTGATATATGAGTTTATTGCATGATATATTAGGTTATAACAATCACACTGATTTGAGATAATAGCAAAAAATAGTCTTATTACAGTTAGTATGCTGATGTATCGGGTTGAAATAATGCTCTAAGGTCTTTTAAATGTTGAGATAATTTATGATTTTTAACACACTGACTTTTGTTAAAATGCTTGTGCTATTGCAAGATGTAAGACTATCTCTTTTATTTGGACTTTTTTTCAGCTAAGTTAGAACACAATATTGCTGTGAGAAATTACTGTAGGTCTAAGACATGCCATGTTTGTAGTTTCAGAGCAGATGTCATTATAGTCATAAAAATGACATATGTATATTGACATTGACAAGCATGGTGAGGATTTGAAAATTAAAAGCTGAAGTGTTTTTTGCTCTAATAATTAAAGTTTTTTTTTCTGTCACCATGACGGCTCTTGGGTGCTTAATTAGCTTGTTTGTCACATTAGTTCAACGTGTTTGAATAGAATTATTCTGATTTTTCAGTTTCTTTTCATATCAAAAATGTATTTCCCCCGCCCTGAAGTGCGACCGGGGATATTGGATTGGAGCGTCTGTCTGTCCATCTCTCCGTGCGTCCGGGCCACAATGGGAATCAGATTTCTCAGAAGCTATTGTACCTAGGTGCGTGAAATTTTGTATTCTAAATAAGCCACTCATGATCTATGTTGAATCTTAAAATGGATGTCAAAGCTTTTTTTTTTTTTTTTTTGAAGTTATGGCCCTTGATCATGGCGGGGAAAAGTGATGACACTGTCATCTCGTCCATCTTTAACCCCGTTCACGCAAAATGGCAAATACTCAAGAGAAAATGATGAAGGTAATGATAAAGTTAAAGCTAATTTGGCATGGAAACTGGAATTCTAGCAGGATGTAAACGGTAATGCATTGCAGCTGCACTATAGTGTAGTGTTAACATCGAGGTGTGTTAATGATATCTCAGCATGATTGTGATGTTGTTGTACTTGCAGAGAGCGTGTGTTCCTTCTACATCATGTAATCTGGCGTGCTGCAGGTTAGCCATGCCACTGAAATGCTTGCGGGGTGCACCCTAATTAAAACATACCTTGGTGATGTGTTTGAAACACTTGCAGTGTGCGTGAACATGTTGTCTCAGCGTTATTGTGGCATCCTGCTGAAGTACCAGCAAGGTGCACATTTTTTGAAACGCAGTTCGGTCGCGCTTGTGCCTCCGTTCCTCCCAGGCAGATGCCACTTGTTTGTAAAATGACAGTTTACTAGTTACTGGGGCTCCAAAAATGCTCGCCTCTCCTGTGGGGTTTGTATAAGACAAAAAGGCGCCTGTAATTGTAAATGACGCTTGACAGAACTCATCGTACATTGTTCTTAATTAGACACCTTTAATGTCTGGAGGGATGATTTACTCTCTCGTTATGTCTGAAATAGCTCTACGTGCCGAAAAGAATAAATAGCTTGTACTTTTATCCAAAGACTTTAAATCTGTCAGCTGAGTTCTAAAGTACTAGAAGTAATCATTTCCAGTATACCCTCTCTGATAGCTCAAGTGAAAGGGTGCGTTTTGTATTGGTTAATTGACAGACTGACTGAATGAATCAGGTGATGTCACAAAGGGCTTGACACATGGGACTCCATCCAATCAGCCTTCAGTCTTAAGCATGACACAATTCAATGCGACTGTTGGTCTTTATTGGCTCCAACGCAGTTCGGAGACTTAAGAGATTACCTGAAATTAAATCTCTTAACACAGAGGAAATGTGTTATTTTTAAAATGAGAAATTAAAGAAAATTACTGAATAATGTCGGGGTTTCAATCATTGAAGTAGTTGTCTCAGTTCATTCAAAAATGAATGCTATACACTTGATATTAATATTTGTTTCAGTGAAAAGTTGTCTTTTGTTTCCATTCTTATCTGTACTAACTAGCACGGGCAGACTGGATGCACAAGTCCTGTGATGGTGCGCGATCTCGCTACAGTATCGAGAGGACTTGTCCGTAAGTCTGTATATATGCAAAATGAGGAGTCCCTAATTCTGGTCCGTGAGACACACCGTGTTCGTTGTGGTCCCCAAACCCTGGTCCTAAAGAGCCATTGGGTCTGGCAGCTTTTTGGGTAATTAAAGCAATTAATTATGCAGTTACCTTACCTGGCTTCTCTGGCCTGAGCCGGTACAGTACGTTCTAGCAGTAATGCTGCGAGCAAAATCCATCCCTGGGCTTACGGCAGTCTTTATAATTACCCTCTGTTTCAGCCTTCAGACGGATGAGCCGCTAGGAGTGTTAATTAGTGTAAAATACAGGAGCATTTTTTCCAGGTGCAGAACTTTCAGTTCCACATAAACATGCAGAGAATTAACTGCAATCAATCCACCATGGCTCTTTGTACAGACACAGAACATTCAGATTACTGGAAAGAAAAAGGCCCAACATCCTCTACTGTCCTTATATGACCCAGAGCAGTTCATCTATGAGCAGAGAGAGTGTAAAAAATTATTTTTTAACATGGATGTGGGCCGCTTACTGTACATACATGGTCATATAAGGAACACATTTCCAATTTGTGGTGAATGAGTAACCAGGGCACTGTTATGAACTGGGCTGAGGGGGAGCAAATTGCAGGATTGACGATGAGCCACTAGTGTCTTTATATGGAAGACAAGGAGGAATGGGAGAAGGCTTGGAGAACTAACTGTACCTAATAATTTGCCCACTTCTAATTTAGTTCCCTAGAAGCGATACCACAGAGGAAAACCAGAATGTATGATAAGAAGTTGGAGTAACCACCTCTTGGAAGACAATCCAGCCTTGACTGAGACAAGACCAGTAACCTATACACACAGGACAATGAGACAGAAAGTAGTAGCCACAGCTCATCACACTTAGTTCACACTAAAGGAATAGGGGGGCTAATGAGACAATCACTTAGACTGCTGGAACAGGGGAAGAACTGATAAGGAAGACTTGGGGGTTCCAACTGGGCACTATTTCACAAAATGGTGTCAGGCTCACTATTAACTGGACGCGTATGCTGAGGAAGACCTGCAATGGCTCATATGACTTCCACCTTCAGACGTGTTCTAGATTTAACTGTTAGCTAACCAGTTTTGTTACCCTGCTTTGTAAAATGCGATATGCCGCAAAAAATTGTCAATGTGCCAGGTCCAAGGTGCTTTGGCCCATTTTTCATGAGCCTTTATTTACATAACCACTGAGACTGTTTCTCATTACGGCTGGGCACAAACACACTGGACAGGGACCAAACTTGCGAGACCAGCTGCGCCATCCATTCTGCGCTCACCTGTGAGAATAATCCGAGTTATTTCCTCTCATCTAGCAAACCCACTGTAGCAGAGGCCCACCCACATGATAATCCAATACAGATATCATGTTCCTGTCCCTCATCGCACATGTGCTCCCCCCCCCCCCCCCCCTTTTTTAAAAATCCCTGTTCAAATCTGGACCATGCAATTTCAGTCTGTGATATTGCTTTGATAGGCAGTCTTTTATGTAATTCTGTTTCTATGACAGTTTAATCAAATCTGGTCACACAGTTTAACATCTGAGACCAGCTGGTCAGTTTTCTGCGCTAAATAAATTGGTCTCTGTTGTCTGTTCTGAGCAATAACTCATTACTGATTCCTTTTTCCTCAACATCAGATTAATTTGTCGTAGGAAATGTTTTTGCCAGAAAACTATGTAAATTGGCACTTAGAGTGTTTAATTAATGGGTAAAGAACAAGTTGCGCTGATATGAAACCTCTTTGTGTCACCTTGCGCTGTCTGTGAGAACTGGTGATTGTCCAGCAGTGACGCTCAGTCCTCATTAGAATTTGCTTTACTTATTAAATTATTTTATTGGTTTATTAAGCAGAGTTAGCAGACATTAATAGCGTTTCTGTAAATGCACCAGAGTTGGCCATGGAGGCTAGTTTTTGCAGGGTGAACTTGGATTATGAGCGAATGGGGAAAATTAGACAGCGTGACTGCGCTGCCCATTGTTCAAAATAAAACAATGAAATCTGCCGTGATGGTACTGCAGTGTGTCTGATGTTCTTGGTTATAGGAGATAATATGTAGCCTGTGGATTTATGTTAGTGCTTCGCGACCTAGGGGTAGTTTACACGCAGTAGTTAGAAGGGCAAATTTTGACTGTAGTTTGCATTTGTAAGATGTAGAGATGAATTTTCACGTCCTTAATCTTGGCTTCAGAAGTGTAAGGGATAGTTTTCTTCTGATGCACACCGCTCTCAGCGAATTTAAAAGTGAAGCATTTCTGATTCTCCGACTCGTCCAAAGTTCTATTTCTCGGGAGAAAACACAAGCACTCGCAGTTCAACTCTTAATCAATGTTTCTGAACACAACACTCATCGTCTCCAAAATCTCCTTTTGTTTTAATAGAGCAGGTTTCCCCCTATACACTGATTTTCTTGTTTATCCTACCTTTCTGAGGTTCAGCGGTGTAATTGTAGCTCCCTCAGGGAAGGGGAATCAGTCAAGCAGTTTGGTAATTGGAGTGAATATCTGTTTCTTTTCTTTCCTATGATGAATATTCCGGAGATGAAAACGGATCAAATCGAGCGAAAATATTCTTGCCGCGGAGCCGAAATGCGCTGCTGAAGGAGAATGATAAATGTGGCGTGTACGGCGCTGATCGGATGAGATATCGCTTTCCTTCAACACACTGGAGTGACAGCGGTATGAATGACTCGACTGTGCCTCAGCATCTGTGAGTCCTGTGAAGTGAAATGACAAAGATTTGGGGCTGAGCGTGGAGGCGCGGGACGCCACCGCTCATTTCGGCTTCTCTTAATCTCCCCAGCTGCTGCTTTCGCTTGGAAAACAGCGCAACTTATTGCCATTTCAATTTGCGACCTGATATTACCGACAAAGCGGCACATCGGGAGAATAGACTTCTTTAAGGAAGAACCGAAACTGAATTTTGCAAATCAATCACAGATGCTTGAGGTGAGACATGAGGGGAGAGAGAATAAATTCACTCATAAGCGATGTAATTACTTGCATAAAAGCCTATCGGGAGGAATCCAACGATACAAAGATAGGAGATGTATGGAATTCATCCAATACTTTCTGAACCCATTAATGCCCAAATTTCTTTTCAAAGTAAAAGTTACATTTTATTATCAGACACAGTGTGCAACGAGCGTGCGACACTTAAATTCTGGTGAAAAATAATTATTTTGTTCTTAGTGGTGTTTGAAAATGAGTCAGAAAAAAAATGGCACTCATCTTTTAGTCCATCACAAAGTGCTGTTTCACATTCAAGAAATTCATGCAAATGGCGGCCCCACCACTGCTGTAAAGGGAGACTGCTCTCATTAGCACTTCTCTTGGATGCGAGCTATTTCCCTTGATTGACCTACAGCAGCTTAGTAATAGTAGCGCATTCACTTGGGTTACAGAGGTTAAAATGTGCTGAGTCCCAAAAATGGGACAGTGGTCATTAATGGGTTAAAGGGAGGTGGATGGTCTGGTATCTGTTAAGGCTCTGTTCCAGTCTAAGGATGGGCCCCATGGTAAGGTGTCTGTTAAGGCTCTGTTCCAGTGTGTGGATGGGCCCCATGGTCTGGTGTCTGTTAAAAGAGAATTCTGGTGTGAAATTGACTTGGGTGTATTGAAACATGATAACAAGAACTAACCTCTGTCAAACACCCCATCTCCGTACGCACGCAACATTTTGAAATAAATACATGGCTTTTTAGCCGAAGCTCCCAACAGGCTTACAATGGTAGTGAATTGGGCATAGCGTTGCCATGCAAAGAAATCACTATTTTTTCATCATTGACAAGGCTCAAAGTAGCTCCACACTTCACTGGTAAAATTCAGAGGGCCCTGACATTTCAATCAAGGCACTGAGGACTGAGAGAATGCACAGGTAGTTTATTAAAAAAGGCTGTTTAGGCAGACAGTACCTCAAGGTAGTTTCCAGTCGCCTCCATCTTGAAAAGTTATTTTTTTACATTTTAAGTGCTGTGAACACAAGATCATTAGGTTGGAATACTCATTATCAGGGTTTACTGTGAAAACTTGGAAATACAAACAAAATTGCAATCCCCATTTTAGTTCAATTATAACAAACGTTTTTGCATGGTAAAGCATGTAACGGCTTCAAAATTCATGCTTGAGATATTCCACAATGTCCTTCAACTTTTGGAAGAGGAAGAGGAATAGCTCTCCGCTTATGTTAATCACGGATCTTATGTTCGACGGAAAGACAAAATACCGCAACAAAAAATCCATTGTAAATCTGGTGAGATAAAATCCCATGACAGTAAAAGAAAGAAAAAAGTCTAGAGAAAAATATGAACTTGCCTCAGGGCTTTTGGATGACAAACCACGGCACTCTGTATTTTATCTAAAATATGGCAGTATTTGCTCTGACCAATGCATCTGATATTCAGGCACCAGCTGTTTGGCCTCTTCAGATCTCTGTTAGTACCCTCCTCTTGCTTTGGAGATTTAATCAGCCAAGTTCTGCTGGCTTAACCTCTTTAAAAAGCAGATACAAACTAATTAGTATTCAGGTCATTAGGAATCACCTGTGTCGATGCTTTTGGGTTTGCGCCCCGTGCAGGACTTCAAGGTTAATGCCATTATTTCTGGTATTTTTATGACAGAAATACGAAATGTTTAAATTCCTTGATCTACGGATTGTCTGAATCCTCAAGTTAATGCAAGGTAATTATCTCCGATTCATAAGAACAGCATTAATGGTGTATAAATTCACTGCGTATGAATGCACTGAACACCCAACTCAAAGAACGGCATGATTTCAGGAAACTGATTGCCTTGAACTATTGGGAATGAAAAAGATTTAAATTAAATTACTCATTTCATTAAAACAGCTTATTAAATTCCAAACTCTTAATTTCATTAAAGCAAAATATTCAAAACTGTTAATCATGACAAAATCGTCAGTTCTTTTTATTAATTTAAATGGGGGGACACAATTATATCAGTAAAAGTTTATTTTTGGATTCAGTATGGGCTGATTCACTAATTAATTTAGAGAATCCACTACATTGTGTCATGATACATTTCATAACAGTAAAAAAATTCTTCTGTGCACTTTGTAGTTTAAGACTTCCATCCTTTTCAGGACGCTCAAAGTTTAGAGAAGTTTTGCTGATATGTATCATTTAATTATGAGAAGAAAATCTTGTATCGCCATAGCTGAAAAGGAAAGCTGAAAGATGGGCTTCAAGGATATTAGGTTGTGTGTGTGTGTGTGTGTGTGTATCTGTCAGTCTGTCTTTATGCATGTCCATGTTTGTACTTTCACATTAATATTTCACACTCACTTTAAAGATAAGACTATAACATCAATTTAATCTTTTAAGCCTACTCTCCATGAGGACACAAGTACGCTCCTATTCTGGAAACATCTTCTAGCCTGACAGTGCTTCTCATTGCCTGAGTCAGACTCTCCAGGAGAGTTTCTTGGGTTGTACTATAATACTGTGAACATCAGCAGTGCCCTCGCACCAAGTCTGTTTGCTTCAAGTCCAATATTGCAGCTCAAATATGTTTCTTCTCTCCATAGTAGTGGGCATCTATTGCCATGCCAACAGAATATCTTGTATTAAGATTGTGTTTTGTGAACAAAACATGCTACCTTGTATTTCTTTCTTGACATCGACAGGTACAGTTATAGCAGGACTAGTATGCAGTATACTAAAAAAGTATCCCTGCATCATATCATTTCTTACATTATAGTTTTTTTATTTAACTGCAATCTTCACCTTGTTAACTTGCCTGTCTGTCAGTAATACTCAAATATAGGTCACATTTGCCAACCCTACAGTCTATGCATTATTTGCTCATAACTGCACCGTCACACTCTCTATTAAACCCTGTTTGATTTGTTGTGTAGTTGTGTCAATGACCTGATCTGACTCACTGACAGTGAAGTGCTTTGAAAAAATAATTAGCTGAATAAATACAATGTACTACATGTATATATTTTTTCATGGCAAAGTAGAAAATATATGTTATTGTATGACATTGAAAATGATGTATAAAATTGAACAATGAAAACTTAAAATGAAAAGACACGTGTATCTGAGAAGGTAGTTCACTTGTAGACTAAAGTTGTTTTCTCCCTGAAAGTAAATGCAACGTTATTTAACCTGTGTAACAGAGGTCACAATGTCCAGTCCTAGAGGGCCACTGCGTCTTTGGATTTTTGGGATTTTCATTCAGTCAGCAGCTAAGTCAAGCTGCATGAACAAGGCATGCACACTATACAGCCAGGCAGCGACACAGAATGCCAATTCAAGAATTACACAGATGAGGTTTTTGACATATAATAGGCTTAATGTGGCGACCCAATCAACTTGGCTGCTCATTGCTGACCGAGTATTTGTTCTTGGTGTAAAACAACTACCTTCTGCGATTACAAAAAAAAAGTCCTTATTGACAAAATTGGCACCATTTAATTTGAAAGGAAATTGCAAACAAGCGGGGCCTGCTGCCTTTTCAATTATTTTGGTAAATGAATTAGAACTGCCTGATGCAATTTATAAAGGCTGGCATAGGATATAGAAATCATCATGGTATATTTCAAGCCAAGGAAAATAAGAAAATAACAGAACATTTGTGTAGGTTCCTTCTAATTGCTTGTTTGATCCCACCTAGCGTCCAGGTTCCTTACCCGACCTGGAGGTCCTCCATCTTTAAGGAAATTCCGCCATTCCACCCACCCACCCACCCATCCATCCATCCATCCATCCATCCATCCAATGTCTTCCGCTTAACCGGGGCCGGGTCGCGGGGGTAATAGATTAAGCAAAGTGGCACAGGCTCACCCCTCCCCAGCTACTTCCTCCAACTCTACCTGGGAGACCCAGAGACATGCCCAAGCCAGCCAGGAGATATAATCCCTCCAGTGTGTCCTGGGCCTGCCTCAGGGCCTCCTCCCAGTTGGACACGCCTTCTCTAAAGGAAGATGTCCAGGAGGCATCTGGAACAGATGCCAGAACCATCGCAACTGACTCCTTTCTGAGCCTCTTCGGGATGTTTGAGCTCCTCACCCTACCCCTAAGGGTCAGCCCAGCCACCCTGCAGACAAAGCTCATTTCAACTGATTAGAGCAGACGTTAGCGGATGTTATACATTCGTTTGCTTGCACTGAAGTAAGCTTGCTAATAAGGCCACTGTTCACTTTTACAGTAGCCTAATAATCAATAGCTTACTACCTTAGTGAAAACGAACTCTGTAATGAATAGCGAGCACACCAGTGTAGCGAGCTTGCTTACTAATAAGGTTACAGTTTGCTTCCACTGTTATAATCACTAGCTAGCGAAAGTGATAACAAACTCTTTAATGAATAGCTAGCACAGTAGTGTAGCGATCTAGCTGGCGAGCTCACAAATAAGTTTGCAGTTTGCCTCTACAGTAATATCCGCTAGCTAGGTTCAGTGATAATAAACTTTTTAATAAATGGCTAACACAGTAGTCTTGTGAGCTAGCAAGCTAGCTTGCTAAAAAGGCTACAGTACTCCACATGCACGCAGCCACAAGTCAATTAATTCTATGCTATTTCAACAGTGAGCGATACGACAGTGTTGCAAGACACGTCATTTGATGTGCATTATGCAACAGAAGTCACGTGGGGGACCAGATTTTACACGACACAGTACAACGCCCGCTTCACTGCAGACACTGCACCGATTTACCTGTCAATCTCATGCTCCATCACACCCTCACTCGTAAACAGGAACACGATATACTTTAACTCCCTCACTTGGGGAGGGAAATGCTAATCCATCAAATATTCCATCATCTCATTTTGTGCCAGGATCTAGGGCAGGGGTGCACTCTCTTATCCAGAAAAGGGCTGATGTAGGTGAAGACATTCGTTGCAATCATATAGCTACACACCTAATTCTACTTAGCAACCCCCTATAGGTTTTGCTACACTCCTTGATTAGTAGAGTCAGTTGTGTAACAGCATGGTTGGAATGAAAGCCTGCACTCAAACCAGCTCATTCTGGATACAAGTAAGTACCTCTGACCTAGAAGTTTCCCAGAGGAGCAAGAAAACAAACTTTTGCAGAAGTAGTGTTTGGGAGAGCTTGACGTGTGAGCTATCGAGCTGCGATTCCACCTCCTACCATCAGCGTGCCTGTGACTTATGTCGCTTTCAACACAAGTTTGGAGTAGCCAAAGAATTCTGTTAACCTACCTCAACATTACCCCCCTTCCCCCTTCGTTACATTCTTTCCTAGCATCCTTTCCTTGCCTCACCTCTGCTTGAAGCAAGGAAAGGACTTAAGGGAAGCAAAAGGAGGAGAAATGAAGTGTAGTAACTTCCTTAGATTTCCCAGGTAAGTCTCCTTTACTGTTTGACATTTTCCAAACCCTGGATCAGCTGTGATGCCCCACTATTTTTGTGCCACAGGGACCAATATTAGCACCAGCCAAGTGCTGAAAAAATATGGAAGAAGCTGGTAGATTTGCTTTACTTACCTGCCAAAAGACTGGTAATCTACTGAGTTTACTGAGTCTACTTTATGAGGCTCGATATTTTGAACACTTGTTGCACTTTATGAGGTAGGCTATGCATTATGCCTGAAGGGTCCATGGATAGCAGCAATTGGAATGGTGATGATACACTGATGAACTTTGTACTTTTGTATTTTAATATGTCTTATTTGTTTTTGTCTTGTCTTGTATGAATGACTGTAGTAATCTGATCTGATCTGAGTGGCTGGTAAAATTTTAACATTCATGAGCCATTTGGCTGAGAGGGGGAAAAAAAGTAATTTTTGCACCCTGCTCTGCTGGGAATCTCAGAGCGACACTGACCAAATAACACTTCCCCCTCCAAAAGCATCACACCATAACTTGTTTCATATACAATGAATATATTCTTCCTCACCTCCTACTCGACCCAACTGTTAGTCCAAGTGCTGCTCGCCCTCTGATTGGTCCAACAGTATAGCGACTGTCTCCTGAGTGGCCTCTTAGCTAACTCATGCGGAACACAGATGCTCAGCTCATCTCCAGGCTTTCCTGACATTGGGCCTGATTTATTGAGTTATTCAATGTACACAAAAGTGTTTTGCTTGAGTGAAAGAATTAAGAGAGCTGCTGATTGGTTGAGTTGGTTCATTTCCTCCAATGAAAAATTATTTTACTGATATTAAAAGCACAAAAACCACCAACGCCTGATAAAGGCTTTGATTCATATAGCCCAGAAATTACGTACACATAACCAGGCTGAAGTGACTCAAATTTGATTTTTTTTTTGTACTAATGTGACACAGATATGATTTTTGCTGGGTTATCTGGACACAGAAATCTGATCCTTACATCCAATCTTCAAATTAGAATGAGATCGTTGCAAGTTACGTAGGAGGTCACATGATCCTCGAAGCAAAATGTACACAGAGGTTGATGGCAGCACAGTGAAAATGGGGAAATGTTGTGCTGCTGTTGCTTGCACCAATAATAATATCATTCAGTCCTCTGGAAAATACAGCAAAATAAGTTTCCATCAATTTCCACAAAATAATGAAGCCCTTTTGAAAGATTGGCTTGTTAAATTAAGAAGAGTTGACCGTGGAAAGCCTTACAAACCGACAAAACATTCAGTTCTTTGCTCAGCGCACTTCGAGAAAAGCTGTTTCACGTACCAGAAGTTCACAAGTAAGTCAACCGTTTTGTTGCAATGAAAACTGGTTTTAAAGTGAAGATTTAAAGAAATAAATGGGAAACACATATTTAATACAAATATTAACCTTAAGCCTGAATGCCCCTGTAATGGGGGCAATGAATTTGCATAAAAAATACAGCATGTTTCCTAATAGCAACCTCGTCATGCGGCACATCCTCTTAAAGCAGGGGTGGGCAATCACAGTCCTGGAGGGCCAGTGTGTATGCAGGTTTTTATTCCTATCAATTACCCTGACTAATTGTGTTAATTGATTGCATGCACAAATATAGATTTTCGCAATGATTCGATCAAAGGAAAATGTTTTATGAAGGGAGACAAGACTAGTCTTTGTAGTTTCATGATAATTTAAAGAAATGCGCAGACGTCAGATTTCATAAATGGTTTGGCTAATTGAGACAATCAACGAATTAAAGACCAGACGTTGGTGTGAAAACCAGGGACAGATACGGCCCTCGCGGCCCACCTCTGTCTTAAAGCAAAGAAACTCGGCGAAAAGTTTGTGACGGCCGTGACTGAATTGGTGATATGCATACAAATGATACTTCAAATGCGAAAGGACAGTCCACAGATTCCAACGATATAGGCAAAGCCACACTCAAAGAACAGCAGGCATACACTTTAAATGCTACAGAGATGAGCAAAAATATTTCTTACCTCTGATATTTTGTCACAAAAGCTGTTTGTGGGTAAATCTACGCTTGCTATTGTTTTAGCCAGTCTATCTGAGAGTCCTCTCACCGTTATGCTATGCACCAGAAGACCTCAGCAGTATAATCCCTTAAATGGTTTGTTTTTTTCTATTTTCGTGACAATTAACTGCTAAATATTCAACTGTTGTTTTCAAAGCCGGTTTATGACCTAGAATTCTTGCACCAATATGCTCAAGTTCGAACGCAGCACAGCTATACAAGTTCTAAATTGACCAGTGAATATAGCCTGTTGCGCTAGTGTCATGCATAAGGTGGAGCATTTGGACCTGAGGTTCAATATCCGATTATACATGCAACATTTCAGAGCAAGGAAATGCATTTTTTTGTATAAATAAATAATACTTTTGTAATTAATCTATTCCCATCCTATCTATCCAAAATTCCGCCCGTACATTCACTACAAGTGTGCTCATTCTCTCGGTCTGAATCAGGTTTGAACACTGAGTGCTCTCACAACTATGATGTTTCTGTTGCCGGTGATGCAGACAACTCATGCAAGAATGTATCGATGTGTGACTTTTTTGAGGGCAGATACATTCACTTTACTTTTATATACGGGTCACTTGTATTATGAACATGAAACATAGCCTGGAATCCATACATATCAAGTGCTGGTCGCTCCCAATGGTCACTGACTGATATCAGTCTGGCCTCAGTCGTATAGCCAGCGTTTAGTCCTTACGTCACTCATGATGTGAATATATGAATATTCATGTTTTTTGCTCTTGGCTGATTGGATGACCTTTTGGCAAAAACCACCAATCGAATATGAGTTAGCTGGCCAGCAACGGCATTTGTGAGTGTTATTTGACATGAGCTTAAAAATTAGATAGTGGCTTGCTTGTCTTTACTCTTAGAGTGGTTGTTAGATTTTGAACAGGATAATATTTGGCTATATCCGCATTTTGTTTATTTCAGTGGGATTCCCCAGTATAATAAAGGCTCAATTACTTTTGTAATACTAAAATGACATAATGTATTTCACTGTAATTGGAATTAGCTATAGCTCAAAAGAATGATTGCATCAGCTAGATTAAAGTGATTCTCCACCCAAAAACTATAATTTGTATATCAATTACTCACCATTAGATGTCTTGAACAGACAAAGTTGTTCTTCACCTGGTGCAACTTTATGGTCTCTGGAGAGTTTTGAAAGATTATCAAAATTCCTTTTTTGCTGGAAGCAAATGGGGTCACCCAATAGTAATGGGAAAACTCCACAAAACATCCGTTGACAAACTTTCAAACCATCATCCAACGCATCGTCCAGTATAATCTAAGTCTGCTTTATCCATTGTACCCTCAGAACTCTAGAAACACGGTTATTTTTTGCTAAAAATAATAAAATACCACAGTTATGCTTCAAGTAAGAGCACGCATTCAACGGAATTCCCGCCTCCTGCCTCGTTCATTGCCCAGAGACTCTGCTGCCACTCACGGGGGCGTTTCCCAAAAGCGTAGTAGTTCGTCCATTCACAGTCAGTGGTTCCAACTATGTAAGTTAGCTTCTGAGATTTTGGGAAATGCACCCCAGATGAATACTCATATAAACACGAGCCAGAAGGCGGGACTTCCGTTGAATGCAGAACTGTGGTATTTTATTTATTTTTAAGTCTGTCTAAAGAGGCGGGGCACCCTTGCGACTGTTATCTCGCATGGATTTTGTACAAATATTTGAAAGTCAAACGCTGGCCTTCCGACTGATGCCAGGCCACTGATTTATATATCATAACTGGACAGCTGATGACGTCATAATTTTAAAGTAACCGTGCCACCATATTGGTATGCTCAACTATAATCTCTCAGAACAGTACTCACATTGAACACGTTGCAACCTACGATATAATTAATTAAGAAGATATCTTTTCACAGACAGGGAAGAGGCGGTATTTTATGTTTCCTCCTCAGATCGACCTGGCTGTACGAAAAGTGCCTCAAGGATCGCAGATTTAACTGCAGTAGGCAACAGTTGTACGTGCCTTTAACGTTTTCAATGGACAATATCAGCATTTGACAATATGTACGACCAATGAGTGTGTTCCATTGGAAATCTATACGGATTTTTCCACATCTCGTCTGAGCGGGGCAGTGGTACAACGAAATTGAAGTCCAAAGTCATGGAGACTAAAGAGGATAAGACGTCAATCCTGCACATATTATTATTATTATTCTGTGTGGAGGGATTTAAAAACTTCATGAAAAATAAATTAGCCGTAAGCCCGCATCTCGTCAACCGTTATCTTTATTTTAGATACACTCAATCGCGCATAACGCATGTAAGTCCCAACGGATGTCTTGTACTGAGCTTTTTCTCGCGATATCTTCACTCATTGGCTGCCTCGAAGCTAGGCTAATTTTCCTACGAAGCGCGAGAGGGTTCGCTGAAGAGAACGCAATGTGAAGTTACCAAGTTCGCTAAGTCAGCATTCACATGAGAAGTGAAGTGAGTTGCGTTTGGGAGATGTATGTAAAACCACCTACCATTCATTGTCGAGTGTGAATCACATTATCTATTTAAGCTCTAGCTGTAACTCTAGCTCTAACGTTACATTCTCATTGATAACCTGGCAAAATTAAATTTGTCCCTCCTGTAATTTAGTGTCAACAGAACTTTAGCCTTTTTAGTGCTGGCGTAAATTAGCCTGACCAGTCAAGACCTGGTTTTGTTGTCTAGTTAGGCTGGTTTAATATTATAGACAGTGTTACACAGCAATTTTACTGGATTATCTAATTCATGCCGTGTGACAGTAATTGATCTGGTTAACTTCAGTTCAGTAATCTAGGTAGCTGTAGGCTAACCTGATGGATCACGTTAGCTAATATTAATTTAAATATTCCATTAATAACCATCCACTGGGCTAACGCTGGCATATTATCTGCCGTTTAGGTAGGTCGACAGTGGCTAATAATAAGCAATATATTCAATGAAATTCATTTATGTGTATCTGTCTTTACTACAGTCTGTGCACTGACTGGCTGCATCCCCCAAAAAATGTCGCTCTGTATTGGAAAGCTGCACATCAACGCTTCTTTACCATAGAATACTATAACAGTTGCTCACTACCGGGCATAGTAAAATGGCCGCTTGACCACTTCCGCTTGCTTCGACTTCCCAACGCAGTTCTCTATCACGTCAAAAATCCAGTTATTCTATATAGATCAGGGGGCCAGACATATAAGCAAGTGACCGTTGGGAGTGACCAAAGCTTGATATGGATGGATTCCAGGCGACATGAAACGTCCCTTATGAAATATTACTATAGTTCCTGCTTTAGTTGTCCTATAGTAAATTTATGGTACTTTTGCCACTATAATGAGGTATTGCTGTCGGGTTACTACAGCAATACAGTCGTGTGGTCTATAGTAATATCATGGCACTGTTGTATGTGGTAAAACAATAGTAATAATGCTATGGCTATAGTACTTTTCCAGTTATTCTATTCCAGTAATACTATAGTCACGCCAAAATACTATAGTATTATTTAGAAATAACTATTGGATAATTTCATAAGGGGTCAAGATGGCAAAGGTAATCTGATAAAAAAAAATTAGACATGAACAATAAGGCTTGTACTGTAAAAATCGTATTAGACACTGGCACTCTATCAGCTCCCTGTCCTGGATACGTGATTTGTAGTTACAGTCATTTGACGACACCAAGCTTTTTCCTCTCTGGCTATGTATATCTGAGCTTGGGATTTGAAATTAATGATAATGTAGTTTAAGTAGAGTCTCTCATTTAGTTTACATCCATATCATCTGAACCATGTAAGATGTGTTGGTCTTTTTTATAGAGTGACAGTCTCGCTGGTAGTTACTTACCTTTTCGGGACCTATAAATTCCACACCTTTGGGCCACTGGATCACAGACTCATTCCATGCCTCAAACTCATTTTCTCTCAGGACTGGTTTGGGGCCTTGGCTCAGGAAACGCTGGAATAGACGTGCTTTCTCATGTTAAAACTGTGCATTGTTGTGTGGGAGATTAACATTACTCTCCATGCCTGTTAATTGGACTCTGTGCCACACACTGTTGATTGGACTGTGTGTCGCGGCAGTGAAACTGCACATTCGCACTGTTCAGAGAACCGTTGATGATCTCTAATTCTATGCATCGCTCAGGATGGTGGCGTTTGCTGAGTGATTGTAATGCGAAGTGACTTTTCCTCATCTCTACAGCGTAAACACGGCACCTGTGGTGTTCTTTATTTTATTATTTCTTATTTTTGCTCCGGAGCTATTGTCAGCATCTCGACTCGAACAGAATCAGCCAGGTCTCCCTATCCAGCTGTCGAAAAACACATCGGTGTAAACACCTTTGGGCCAATCAGCGAATCAGGATTTCACAAGGTATATGAACACCTGCAATCGCAGTTACTTGCGCGCAGCAGTTCAATCTAAAATACTACTCTCTGGTATATTTATGTTTACAGTGCCATCTGTGTCTGAAATAATAGTGTTCCAATTATCAATTTGCACATAAAATCTGTGACATGTAAATGCTAGATTTCACTCAGGTAGTGGGGAGTGCGGTATTTTTGTTTGTTTTTTTTTTAGTTTTGGTGGTATTTATTGGTATGATTGTGGAATTAAAAAGGGAGACTCACTACATTAGTTTATTGCATATTATAATCTTTATTAAGAGCTCATTTCCAACTTCCCCTGAATTTATTCCCCCCCCCCCCCCCGTTAGGAGAGATGTAAAATTCATGTAAAATTCAGGATGTTCTGTCCCAAATACTCCGTCAAACATCATTTGACATTTTGAATTTCAAATCACATTGATTGCGATATTGAGTTGAAATTAAATTTGGAATTCATATTTCTTATGAGCCTCAATGGAGTTGTATGCGAATCAGAGATAGATAAATTAATTGGAAATTAAACGACTGCAAGCTGATGTGATGGCGATGTATAGACTAGATAGCGCATTCAGGAAGTGGCGACACCATTGAATCTAAAGCATTAACATTACAGGAGGAATTCTGATTTCTCGGCAGTGAAAGCGCTTCCTTGTTGCTCACTATAAATGTCTAATAAATTGAACGTTGTGGAGTAATCCCAGTGCTTCAGCTTTCTGCCAAGTTACGCTTACCGTAAATTACAGTGCATGTGCCTCAACTGAATTGAATCAAAACAATTTATTTCGTATGCCAAAAGCCGGTCAGTGTGATTAAATCAAAATGATAGCATTTTTAATAGCCCGAACCTGAAGAACAGATTTTTATTTGCCTGTCAAGATTTATGTAAAGTGGAGCATATGTTTGTGTACAAGTTACTCAGAATTATTTAACGGTAAAACCATTCAGCCTTTATTGATAGAAAATGTGTATATATTTAACTTAAGCAAGGACTTTGTATGAATTTTAAATATACTTTAAGAGTGCCCTGTCAGAACCAAGAAAACTCTTATCTGTTTCTTATGTTTACAATACAAGGTCTAGCCATGAACTGTGTCTCTGTGGTAGTAATGAATGACATGCTACATATTAAGCTTTCCACTGTGAAGTGCTGATGTGTCGGTCATAAATATAATGCATAGTAAAACAAACATTGCATGCGTATTGAGCCATTGAGATACTTAAAAAAAACATGGCCGCATTATTATTAGCACATTAATATTTTAAAGGCCAAGCTGGCACCATGTGTGTTTTAATATGAGTGGCATTTATGAGTGTTTTTCTCTTACAATGGGTTTACATTTTCAGCACTGTGTGTGCACAGCACATTACTGTTGTGAAATGGGGCTGTGTGTCATGTCTGCCCTGTTTTGTATGTCTTATGCTCTGCCATTTTCGGTAATTTCAGTGGCTTTTATTTTCATGCTTGCTGTAGGTAGACAGACGCGTCCTTAGAGCAGAGCTGAAGTTCGCGTAATTAAAGTCTGTCAGTGGGAGCTCACCCAGGCCCCTGGGGTCGAGAAGGACCGCCAGGAGCCACATGTGCCCTCTGCTAGTGCCCAGCTACAGTCCAGGAGGGTGTGTGCTCCAAAATAAGATGGATAAATTTACAGACAGACACACTCACTGCGTTTACATGACGTAAGAGAAGATCAAATTATTTGGTTATTCTTACTATAACTGGACTTTTAAAATGCATGTAAACGTTTTAGCCCGACTGGAATCACGCTAAATTTAATTTCTCATAGTCCGACTAACACACCCAGATAATGCAGTTAATAGTCGCATTATGCCTGCATGTATACGCTTGAATTGAACCGAACTGGACTTTGCACTCTGAGCATGCTCCACATTCTTCAACAAGGGCTTTGACCTGGAACTCTTGTGGACGTATAAACACCAAACTGCTTAGCGAGAACTCTGAGCTCTGACGAGCTTGCAACTTTGTTCTGAACAGTAGCAATCCTCGTCTGCCAGGGTATTGGTGCTCTAACAGTAACACCTTGGGGTCTCTTAACTTCTACCCTTAATTTGCATGATTTATGGAATGACTTGCGTGTCATCCGAAAATTTTCCTTCCACTCGCCGTTGGAAAAACGACACTCTCCCACCAGTAATTACTCCTGACCCGCATCCAACATGCACGAGAAGCCCGCGAGTGCGTTTGCCGAATGCACAGATGTTAACTTACATAGTTGGAACCATAGACTGTGAATGGATGGACTATGTTCCTTGCTAGCAGCTAAGCTGCTGGGAAACGCACTTGAGGGCAGTAGAAAGGGCAGAAAGTAGAGCATTGAAGCATTTTAGCCAAGCTTCAGCTAACGCCATAACCACCGGGAGTAGCATGAATCTCAGTTGTACAAAATGAATAGCGAACAACCTGTATTAAACGTACAGAGCTGTAAAGTTGTCTATGTTCTCGCCACTCGATCTCACACAGTCGATGCATTTGGCATGCTACTAGCTAGCCGCCAGCTAACTTGTTTGACAAATATTGGTTTGTGACGGAATTGGTCAATCAGAGAGAAATTTAACACAAACAAGCTGCAAGGCATATCTCCACCTATCGTAGTGGAGACGGGCATACTTCGGTCAATAAATCGAATTTCGTCCTGCAAATGTATACTGGGACAAGGACAGTAGTCCAATTTTCATGGCTTAATCAAGCTATTACCGTAGCTCGAGTTAACTGTGCATGTAAACGTACTGACTGATAGATAGATATGTGGGCCCCAGAATTGTTGGAATCTGAGACCGGAAATACAATGCAAATACTATTCAAAAATTATGAAATTATTGAGAGAAACTCAAAATGACAACATGTGCCTAGTACTGCACTTTATTATTGTTTCAATGGAACCAACTAAATTATGTATTCATTTGGTTAAAAACTGAGTTCCTCCAAATGAAGGTTATACAATTGGTTCCCCTAAAGATAACTGAAAATCAACCTATTTACGCTCATTTCAGTTTCAACCCCATTAACTTTTAGCTTTTTTACTTACGGTAAGTTTTCCCCCAGGTTCAAAACCAGAATTTTTATTTATTAATTTATTTATTTTTCATATTTAAGGACAATGTCACATGCGTATTCTATATCTGCTGGTTGCAATGCTTCACTGAGGCTACATACATTTTAAGCAATTATATTGAGAGAAATGTTAAAACCCAGAATGCCACGTTTTGATGGCCACAGCATTACATCCATTGGAGAATATCTAGATCTTGTACATCATTTTATACACATTTCCCTGTAATTCAGCCGGGTATATTTGGGATCATTCGAAACCTTGGGATCTCCACCAATATATTAAATAGGTCGGAAGCTCTACAGCTTCGAATACAGCCGCTGCATTTTATGGACCCTTGTAGGTTTGTAGGTTTTATGGGGTCAAGGGACTACATCACTTCCTGTTTCACTTAAGTTTAAAAATGAGGGAAAATGCTTGCTAAATCCCTGTGTCATCCAGCACAATGAAGAAAACAAAAGAACTGGCTGCTCAAATGCATTGAATGATAGTAAACCTTCATAAATCTGATAATGGCGAAGAAGAGCCAAGAAGCATAGGTCTACCACTGAGTGCAGTCAGGGCAATTATTTTACAATGTAAACAGTATGGAACAGTTATTTAATTATAGGTAACGAAACAAGAATTAATGTGAAAGATCTACAGGCATCTGTAGGTCACCAGGTTTCAAGAAGCACCATCAAATGCCACCTCAATAACCGCAGACTCTCTGGAAAGGTTTCTTTTTTTCATTTTCCTTCTGTCTGTAAAATACAATGCCTTTTAAATTATGCCTGCATGATTGATTCCACCATTTAGCCACATTTCACCATATCAGGCCATTTTTATTATGCCCCCGCTCTCCAAAGAGGAAAGGGGGCATTATGTCGACAAAATGTCGGTCCGTCATCCGTTAACTTTTCGTTTCCGTGGGATAACTATAGAATCCCTCGTCGGATTGATGCCATTTCTTAATGGCATATTGGGAGTGGCTAGAGGAAGGCTCCTTTCGAAAACCAGCGTTGTGTGATATCTAATATGGCCGCCACAGCAGCCGTCTCAATATGCCCTTGATCAACATACAGGCGGGGGCATCTGCCACGCTCTGCGTTGCTCTTGTGATATATTTGCTCTGGCCATTGCAGCCACCGGACCTCAAACCAATGAAAAACCTGAACTGAAGAGGGCAGCTGATAATCGCAAACCCAAGAACAAGGCTTTTTTTTTTTTTAAATCTGCAAAGAGATATTGTCAAAAGTCCCTCCAAATGTTTTCTTGAACCTTTTGAAAACGGTACAGGAAAATGCTCTATACTGTCCTTCTTGCCAGAGGTGCTTGGACCAAGTACCAAACCAGGTGTGCAAATAATTATGCCTTTTTGGGTTATATTTCTTTTTTATCAAATAAATGCACCATTTCCATTGGTTCCTTCGGGACAATGATAAACTAAGCCATTCTATGCTGCTTGGCATTCTGTGTTTCTCTCAATAATGCTTAATTTATTTTTTTAAGAGTATTTTTAGTCCATTTCCAGTTTGAGGTGCCTATAATTCTGGAGCCCTGATAGACTGATGATCACAGCTTTCATACTGCACACAATATAAGAAAAAATTGAAAAATAAATAAAAATCTCAGACCACTTGCTGTACATTCCACATTTTAGCGGGTGAATATGCCCTTGATCTCAGGTGCACTCAAAATAAGCCAAGCTCTCTCTTATTTCATTTTGTTATGATGCAATTTCATTTAGTATTTATACCCATGATATAGAAAGGAAGGCTCAAGAGTGTATCATAGTGATACCTGTTTTACAGTTGGTCCTAACTAAACTGCATTGGTGTAAAATCCCTGGACTCCAATATAACAAGATTATGACCTGCGAAGTACCAGGTGTTAATTAAAAGCCTGTAGCTACACAGCTGACCTCCACTGTTTTCTAAATAATGGCACTGGAGGACATTTTTTGCATGGGTGATCATTTTGTGTGTTTTATGCGTTGGAATTAATAGCTGTGAAATCTCTGTGTGTGCATCTGTGTGTGTGTGTGTGTGTGTGTGTGTGTTTGTGCGTGCACGCAATCAATCCAACACTGTAAAACCTAATGTTTAAGTTCTGAACATATGCTAAACACTTTTTTGTAACACTTTTTGAACATGTAACAGTGTTAAGGTTCAGTTTTAAAGTGTATTCAACAAATCTGAAAAACCACGATCTCAACATCCAATAAACATCAGAGTTTTGAATGAGAACTCCTACAAACAAAAATAATCTCCAGGCATTTAGTTTTTATACATTGGTGTTTAGATTATAAACATTTCACATGTTCCATGGTTTTACGGTGCAGCATTATAATTTTAGCAATTTGTAAAACCTGTATGTGCATATACATGCAGGTGTTTCCATACCCTCTAGCCCAGCTTGAGCATTGTAAGCAGTAAAATCAATAAAATCTCTGCATACACAGTTGTGCAAGTGATTGTGTAACATTAACACTACTATCTCAAAGGGTCACACCATACCACATAATATTTCTCAAGATTGGCAGTATAATTGTCTATGGATACTTGTGGCATTATGTTATATTGTTCCATAGCTTGGAATATTGATACATTTCTCCTTTCACAACATACAATGCCATAATTCCCCATTCTGAGTGGCAGGGGTGCCTCTGACATGACGCAGAATGTCAGCAGTATACCTTTTGTCCTTTTGGGCCTCAAATTAAGAAGAAAATCAAATAAAGAAATTGGGGCCTTAAAACTGACAAAACATCTCAGTAACTCTTTTCATATTTGTGAAGTGGGCTTTATTTCATTAATTTTATCTTCAAATGTCAAGGGTTTTTCCACACATTTCATCCAACCTTGCCTGACAGCACACCAGAATCCCTCAAGCTTTGGAAAAGCAATCACTGAGTTGGCCTTGGAAAAAAAAAAATTGTTTTTTTTTTTTTGTTTATTTTTTTCCCCTCTCATAAAATGCAAGTTAATTGATTTATGAAGCGAATCTAACTTTTGACTCATCAAGGTCCGTGTGGTTTTATAAAAAGAAAATATTAAGGAGGCATACCACTAAAAGCGGTTCCAATAAGAAGCTCATTCAGTTCGCTTGTTGAATAGCTGGTCAAAAAAAAAACAAATTTGCTACTCTGCTCCATTTTCTGAAAATCTGAAGGACATTTCTGGACGTATGTTACCTCTTGTTTCTCATAAAAGTTTTATAGAATGAGTTAGCAATGTTTTTGAGTCTTAGATTTTCTCCCAGAGTCTCAAAGTGAAGCATGATGCTCAGCACTCACTGTCCCATCACGCAGGAGCTGGAATGAGAGGCGACCAGGATTGGTCTAGTAAATCTCTATGTTCTCTGATAGATGTGACCTGTACTTGATGTGTGTGGAAATAATGCCACCCTTAGACCTAATGACCTTTCATTTTACTCCTGGTCACAGACAGATTTCCCACACTGGAATAAAATCATGAGTCTTGCTCGAGTTGAGGGAATTCCCATCATTTCAATCATTTGGTGTTAAGGTGATCATAAAAAAAATCATGAAAATGGTGCGAACATTGACAACAACCATGTGTGCCGTGTAAAATCCTCAGTTTTTGCAAAATCTCATTCAGTGACTAAAAACTCCACAAATTTATGGCACATCTTCTTTAAATGTAAGATGGAATCAGATTTTAAGTCTCTTGAAAATCCTTAAAAAGCCTTCCACTGCATGGTAGGGAAAAGAGGCTCCATTTTGGCCCCAGGGGAAAAGTGTTAGCCAAAATGTTGATGGACGAAAGCCCGCATTCATCTTATGCCGGGAGAGAAACACAATTTCAGCATTTTTCATTTAATTTTATTTGTATAACATTTATTTACAAGGTCGTATGCACATTTTGGGGCAATTCAGATAAACTGGTATTCTGAAACATACAATAACAACGTGGGGTGTGATTCCCTGACCATTGCAATACACCAACCTACGGGTGCATGTTTTGCTAAAGCCCAGTCTACAACAACAGATTTCAGGAGTATTACCCAATGCTTATATGTGAGAGACAGCACGTATAATGACATTATATTATGCGTTTCACGTGTATTTTGGTCCTCTGCTGAGTGGAGAGCACACTCACTTACCAATCTGGAGCTCGCACGACTCGACATCAGATCGTAAATATTGAACGTTTAATATTTTCCACTTGAGATCGGCGCAGCAGCAATGGGATTCTGAGCAAATCTGCTAACGTCAAATGCACTCTTCGCACGGACCACACCAAGGGAGAATTGGGCAAGATAATCTGCAGAGCCATTAAAAAAAACTGGCCTTTTGTAAGATTGCTGGAAGGTGGGAATTAGGCCCAAAATCACCTGAATTACCCTTTGATGGGAGCCCACCTTAAAGTGGTTTGGAGATTACTGAGTGTTGTGAAAGTCACTTTGGATACAGGCATGATCTTTTGAAGTACACAATGCTTTCCATCAAAAGCATGGCACAATATTATCCCCACCACAGTGTGGATAGGGATATGAAAGAGTGTTGTCCTTCTGAGTGTCTGTCACCTATTTTTCTTGGGCCAGAACTCTCGAACCGTCCAATATGTCTCAATTAAATTTTATAAATGGATACAACTTAATATATAGATTTGCCCTTTTGTACTTTCCTGTCTTCCTGTGCATCTGTGTCTCCCTCCATCGCATTTTTATTATTATTTTTTTTTGTAGCAGATATCAGCCAGGGTATAGTGGCAGGGTATTATTTTATGCTTGTTTTATATGAGTATGGCCGACTACAGACTCTCTGGTCATTCTCCATCAATCTGTTCTCTGTTGACTGTTTTGAGCACATAGTCTTATTCTTTCCCTTCACTCAGCAGTAATTCTGCTGACTACCTGAAAGTCATGCTTCACAAAAATGTGATGGAGGTACTGGAAGAGAAAGTATTGAACACACTCTTAGCAAAGTTTCCGGAAGATAACCTTCAGAGTTGGGGGGAGTCACCTAGTCAGTGCAATCTGCTAAAAACTAATAATATATTTCTGAAAGTCGCATTCTGTGAAGTTCAAGAGGAGAGTCGTTTAAAATAATTGCATTGCGGGAGGTGTTTGTGAGACCGAGCCATGCCATGCGAATGCGTGCTCCCCGTGACTACTGCCGCAAAGTAAACGAATCGTCCCTTTTTGGATGAGCAAAAATGGGCTTGCATTGAACCAAATTTCCTCATTTGTCAGAAACATTTTGCTCTTACAGAAAACTAATTTGTGAGTCTCTCTGAAGTGTAACGGCACCGAGTATTTTCATATGTGCGCTAATTGAAAGCTCTGCTGAGATGCGTCACTTACATGGATCTCAGCACTTGAAATGGCAATGCTCTCAATTAGCAAATTGCGGACAGCTGTGCGTTTTGAAAGAGACTTTCTGTTTCCCTCCCGCCATCAAAGTGCAGCCCTCTGCTAAAACATCTAATTTCCATATTACTTTAATGTTTTCTGTCGGTATTCATTTGCTGATTGAAGAATAATTCACTTGTTCTACCATTTCCTTCACGGAAGTAGGCCTATCTTGTTGATTTTCTGACTTGCAACAGACAGACGCTGTCCTCTGGGCCCCGTTTTACAAAGCGGGATTACGTCGCTTGATTGCTTAGGAGGTTGCTGGTTATTAAGGCGCTGAGTAAAACCAGCAACTCTGTAAATCTGGAGCAGAGATTGAAATACAAACAGCTTCACTGGGTCTTACTCCGTACATTTATTCAGCTAATTTAGCAATCCCGCTTTTCGCCGCAGTCCCCTGCTGTATGCCGTGGCGAGGTAATTACACAAACCGACTAAACAGCCGCTCTAATTGCCATGCATTAGAATGTTAACTAAAAGGCCAAACTTAAATTGAAGCAGTAATCCCTACAAAACACTCCACATCTGCGTGCAGGGTAATGCCGCACGTTTATTTGTGAAACCGAGGGAGGCGGCTGTGTTTTGAAATGTCCTAGCGAAATACAGAAAAAACCTGCAATAATTATATAATAGGCTGCAGTGGATTATTTCCCCTCTGCTTTTTAAACCCACGGGATTCTGCTGCAATTGTGCCTTTGTCCGGGAACTGCCTCTTCAGCTTTGTTTAGGAGTGGGCAGCGTGTTAATTAAATGCCAGTTGAATTGTTATTTACTTTAAAGGAATACAGCATGCCAACATAGACTGCGAGGTCAGCGCAAAAAAAAAAGCGAAGTTGCAGAACTAAACTGGGCTTCCTGATGCTTTTTAGATTCTTTTGAGCGGCTATTTAGAATTGTGCAGTTTTGGCGGATTTGGTGACCGGTCACGATTGAAATCTTTTTCGAAATATGAGAGCACAAGAGACTCCTCTAACATTTTTCCTCTTTGAATAGCTATAATACAGGGGTATCATATTTTAGATAGCACAATAACAGCAGTCTAATTTATCTTGACACAGTGGTTCAGTACTCAGGGACATGATTTTAGGGAAACTAATTGAATTTTAGAAGTCAGCTCTCTTGCGATTAGTATGAAACAGTATGTTTGAATACGTGTCGGGAATGTGACAGTATCTACCGTTGAAAAACCATAAAGAAAGGAAAAACGTTGGAACAAAAACACATTGAATTGATATTACTTTGGCAAAGGTGTGCAGAAATTCTTGCCAGGTTTTTATTCCAGTCATGAACTTTGCCAGCTAATATCCCTGGCTGCATCCCAAATTTTTAAAGAGCAAAGAATATTCTTCGCTTGGGCATATGAACTGGAGATAATTTGGCTGGTTGCTGTCATAATCCTCGTGTCAGTAATTAGCTCCTCCACTGTTCCAACAGTCTGTGCATGATTATCTCCTTAGATTGATCAATTTTCTTGTCTTCTCCTTTGCTCCCAGGTGTAATCACTTTTGTGCCTTGCCCCTTTGGTTGAGTGTCTCCTCCATATAATTTTCTTGTGGTGTCAGTGTAGTTGCTGGATTGTCATGGTTCATACCCTACTAAACCTTCCAGTCAGTTTCTGTCTTCTAGTATTGTACAAAGTGCTTTTCATCTGTGAGTTTGGTAAAATCTTGAGAAGAAAAATGTAATCCCCCTTCTCAATTTAATCAGGGCCGGTGACTGGCATAGGCAATATAGGCGGTCGCCTAGAGCGCCATCTGGAGAGGCGCCGCCAGCTACCCGTAGCCCCGAGGAAAAAAAAAACAACTAATAATTTTCGATGCCCATTGGTGCCCTCCCTTTATGTGCTCTATCTTCAAAAATAGTAACTGACTATTGACTAATCATAGAATCAGAACATCAAACAAAATAAAAAATGTTTATTAAACATGATCATCCTTGGGCGCCCCCTCAGCCACAACCAGATCCTCAAGCAGATATTTGTGTCAATCATTTTGTGGACGGGAGCGGGGGCGGGATTGCGTAATGTTAGGCAAGTGTTCAGCTGCTGCATTGATCAGCTTGACATTGATTCTCAAAATGGAGAGGTCTAAATCCTCTGGTGCAATGGTGAAAAGAAGAGGAAAAGAAAGCTCAGTATAGAGGTAGGTCTCATCTCAGCCATTATAGTGTCAAATGAATAATATTGTGCATTACCTAATATTGGATATTTCATTGCTGCCACTCAGCTATTGCTAGCTAGCAACTCTTACTTTGCTAGCTTGCTAGTGCGTTAGGCTAGCTAATGTAACTTTACTGATAACTGCATAACCTTACTAAAATCATGGCCGTAACCACCATTCAGGACAACGAGGTCTGGACCTCGGTTAATTGTCCCAGAATATGCGTTTTTCCCCCACCTATTTTTCCCTTCACTGTGCCCGTTTATTCAGCAAATTGTGTGTGTGTGTGTGTGCGCATGGGTGAGAGAGAGAGAGAGCGAGAGAGAGAGAGATGCACGATACTCCTGTTTTCAAAGGTGCATAGTCACAGCACAGTAGTTTTTTTTTTTTTTTTTTTGGAGAATTTGTACTTAAAGAGATAGTCCACCCAAAAACTATAATTTGTATATCAATAACTCACCATTAGATGTCTTGAATGGACAATGTTGCTTTTCACCTGGCGCAACTTTTTTGCTGGAAGCAAATGCAGTCACCCAGTAGCAACGATGAAAATTCCACAAAACGTCTTTTGACAAACTTTCAAACCATCGTCAAATGCATCGTCCAATATAATCCAATTTTCCTTTGTCCACTCGTATCCTCAGAACTCTTGAAACGCGGTTATTTTTGCTAAAAATAATAAAATACCACAGTCATGCTTCAAGTAAGCTCGCAAATTCAATGGAAGTCCTGCCTCCCGGTTCGTCCCCAGAGACTAATAAAGTTTTTGAAACACATCTCTCTCAAAAACTTTATTAGTGTCTGGGCGTATATAGAACTGGTGAGGCTCTCGGAACGAGAAGTTGAAGAAACCAATTTGGCGTCCAGTGCACCGCACCTCTCAATTTCCCATTGACTAAAATGGGAAAATTCCTGTCATTATTGTGTTATTTAAAGAGCATGCAATCAAATTTCCTTCTTAAGTAGTACTGAAATACATACAGTGTCTCCAATAAGTATTTGTACACTACTTGAAAATTCGACTACATAACAGCTTTTGTATATTCGGCTAAATGCTTGCTATTGTGTGTTAAAGTGATTAAAATATTTGATAATCAATATGTTTTAAACAAATATTTAATGTCAAAATGGCATATTTGGTCAGAAAGGTGATTATCTGACCCAATAAGTATCTGTACAGTTCCATTAGTGAGTCACAAAACTTATAATACTCGCCTAAAATTGACTCAAGATGTTTACAGGACATGGTTGACTCACTTGGTCTGATTTGGTCAAGCGTGACCATACTAGACACTCCCTCTGTACACAGACTGGCCTATGTAAATGGCCTGACCATGCCCATAATGTATTCCTGTGATATATGGCTAAGACAGGTGAGATACCCCGTCGAATGTGGGAACAAATCATTCAGCTACATAAAGAAGGCCAAAGCACCAGAAAAATTGGAACTCGGCTATCGTTACGCCACACGACCGTGCAGTACATCATCAAGAAGTACAAACAGTCTGAACGCATAGCCAATGCAGCCAGAAAAGGACGTCCCAGGAAGACCAGCCAGCGCACTGACGGTACATCTCCCTGCTGGTACAGAGGGAGAGACAGTCCTCGGCCTCCAGTCGGCCTCAAAGTGGAGGAAGCAACTGGAAGCCATGTTTGTGCCCAGGCCATCCGTAACCGGCTCCATGAAGTACAGTAGTGTGCAAATACACTCAACAAAAATATAAACGCAACACTTTTGTTTTTGCTCCCATTTGTCAGGAGATGGACTCAAAGATCTAAAATTCATTCCAGATACACAATATTACCATTTCTCTCAAACATTGTTCACAAATCTGTCTAAATGTGTGATAGTGAGCACTTTTGCTTTGAGACAATCCATCCCACCTCACTGGTGTGCCACATCAAGATGCCATGATTAGTGCACAGGTGTACCTTATACTGCCCACAATAAAAAAAAAGTAAAAAAATGAATCGAGGCGCAATTTTGGTTGACACTTTTCGAGGACGAAGTTAGAAGGAGTTGTTTTTAGTTAACGATTAACATTGGTCAATATATGCCTCACGTCGGACTGTGAATGGTCAAACGCATGGTACTGGTGAATAGCCTTCAGGGAACATAGCCGTAAAGTGGTTTTGTACCCATGGGCATTGTACTAATCCTATCTCAGGATGCTTACGCTGTCCTTGCAAGCCTAATGGGTACCTAACCAACTTTTGACAGGGAAAGCCTCGGTACGTTTTCCAATCCGTTGGAATGAGGATCACAACACGAACACGTTACTGTGGTCATGTCACATTTCAAATTGGTTGTGAATTTAACGTTAACATTAGCGAGATATTTATTCCCTTGTAATGTAGTGCACCAAACTGACTTCTTACCTTCAGTCCAGTTCTTTGGAGCTTGTCTGTGCCCATGCTGAAACGCTGGTTAGCATTCCAACCAACGAGTTTCTCACTTGGTTCGTTTAATTCCCACAGACTGTTGTCCCTGTCAGGTTTACATTTTTCTGGACGTTTGGTTTGATTCTTCAAGTCGTAATTTACTTGTTGAATTGTTGGAGTGATTGTCATAATTTGTTAAATATTCTTGAGCATCCTTCATAGTATTTTTGTATACAATTCATTAGAGGTGACCCTTTTGCTTATTTTTATAGTGTCATTAAAAGTGCTTTTATTTCCACAGATAATAGACTTCATTTCTGTATCTGTTAATTTCTATATTTGTTTAATATTCTTAATTTATGGAGGTGGACCTTAGCTTTCTTAAGATTCCTTCTATGAGCACGTTTATTCTTGTTATTTAAGTTATTTAAAATTAGTAACAAGAAAATGTCTGAAACTTTTCTGTTGTTTATTAAACAATGTGTGATGCATGGACAATTGCAGTGTAGTAGACTAGAACTATAAGAGGGTGAAAAAACTGCTATTAAGTAAAGCAGTTAATATGTGTCTTCAAAGATGTTAAGTATCAGGGCAACGCTTGTTATGGGAAGGGGGGGTTGAGGAAAAACTCAATCTCGCCTAGGGCAACCATAAAGCTAGAGCTGGCCTTGAATTTGATTGATAGGAAAAAAGCTCCCAAGCCTTCATAGATCTCCAGGCTTGGGAACTGATTTCTGATACACCAGGATTTTACCTGGATGCAGGTGTTTTGTTTTAGCCCAGTGCTATGACACCTGATTCCACCAATAAATTGATCAGGGGGTTCAATCCCTGAAACCTTTATGGGTAGAATCAAGTGTATTAGTGTTGGCCTGTGACAAAAACCAGCACCCACAACGGCCCTTTGTGGATTAAATTAGTCACCCCTGTGCTAAACCCTTTGGTCCTGTTGGCTGGAAGTCCAGCTTCTGTGAGGGGGATTCTACACCCAGCTTTTAACCTAGGACGGCCGATGGCCTGGGCGCGGATTTGCCCCTACCCTCTCCTGTCATTGCCAACTAAGCTGGGCTGTACCTCTTCAGCTTTGGGCCTTGGCCTTCCTACCTCAATTACCGTATTCCTGGAAATAAATACTCCCTTGTGGATTCTACCCTGAATCTGCATTTGGATCTTTGTCTGGATCATAACCAGTACCTATGACTTGACTATTTCATGGAAAACCAGCGGTTCTCGGTCATCAAGGATTGTTATTCGGGGAGGATTTGTTTAAGGATTGCAGAGCCTTTGATTTTTGAAAAGCTTTGGAGTATTCAACCACATTATCACAGTAAACAACACAGTAACATTTTCTCAGCATTATTCTGATCATGGACCTTATTTTTTGTGGATTTCACCAAAAAAAAAAAAAAAACCCAGGCACTTAACCATCGAAACCACAGCTAAACTAATGCTAATGAAGCCACATACAAATATATGTCTCACTGTGACTTTCTATACAGATGCAGCCTTGGTTGAAGAAGGATACTGTGTAAAAACATCCATGTGTTTTGAGTAAAATGCTCGGGTGAATTTTTCCTTTTTGAACTTCGTGTTTCCAGTTTTACAATGGTTCCACAAAAGTGCGACAGAGCATCTCATTTTACTTTTTGCATTAACATGAAAAGAAAAATGGATTTACCCTTGAGGTTTTATGTTGGTGCTCTTATATACAGTACATCTTTGGAAAAAATCCAACTGAAGTCAGACCATCGGTGAGACGAGAAGGCACGAGAAATTGTATGAAGAAGAAATATGTGGAATGCAGTTTTCTGTGATTGTGAGCGAGCGGATTCTAATTCCTCTGTTAAGATGTGGCCAAAACCGTACATTTATGGAACGGAGAGCTTTTTATGAGGAGCTGTTGAATTCAGTGCTGTTGAGAGACAGTGAATGGGAAGTGTAACGGACTCTTGACTGACGCTCCCAGCATACACCTGTGTCTGTGTGTAAGTGCGCATTTTCAAGTGCTGGTGCTTTAGTTGAGTGTGGTTTTGTAGTTTCCATTTTTCTCTACATTTCCAAAGACTGTGTGCACATAAATCTGTAAATCTGATGTTTTTTTCACTTAGACTGCTTTTTGGTTCATCAGAAGACATGGTTTTTATGGAAAAATGCTGTCAAAGGCATTGAACTTCACCTCAGGTTCAGTTTTCATGTTGTCCAGGAGAATAACATGTTATGTAATTGCGATCATGCTGTCCGCAGACACCAAGCGTTTAGTCGATAATCTGACTCTTAAACTGAACAACCTAGTTGGCTTTGCATAGCTAATTTAATGAGATGAATAGTCTTCGCGATAGAAAAATGGCCCTTGGCTAGCTATGGAGGCAATTACATCTCTCTTGAAATGCGTAAGAAAATTAGAATTTATTCCATAAGCCGTGCTTACCTCTTGGGAGAGATTATTGTTGTCAGTCGCACAGCTAGCTAATGGAAGCTAAAAAAAAAAAGTGTTCAGAAGCCAGTGAGCAGTGATTGAACTGTTTGTGCAACTCGGTTGGCTTAGCAAAAATGCCAGTCTTGTGCCATCACTGGGTGCTTTGAGCTTAAACTTATTTACAAAGGATATATAACTCATCAATTATTCTGGTAAATCAGTCGAAACGGTCATATTGAGGCAGTTGGCATTTACCCAAAATGCATTCTGCCAGCCTGCCCAAATCCAATTGGGTTGTTCATATCATCAAAATAAAAACATTTAGAATGTTTTTTCATGCCTGTTCCTCAGACAGTTGCTATAGTAATACAGTAATCCTGCATGTCTTGCCATTGGAGGTCTCTCTGTACCCATAAATGCATTTAATTGTTCTACAGCGCAATGCCAGGACGTGCTTGGCTGTACGTGGAATTATATCCTTTAGCCAATATGCAAATCATTTCATATATTGGCAGGTTTCTCAGTAATTTGTTAATGGGTATAAAATTTATATCCAGGTTTTGCAATTGGTGCCAATGACTGAGGCAGTTTGGTGCTTGGACGCCGGGGATTGCCCGAACCCCTGTTTTATATTTAATACCAAAATTAATCTTTAATAAAGAAAAACTCTTTTATGCAGCTCAGTCTCACTAGCTAATCAAATTCAAAGTCATTTTGTTCACAGCAACCTACAGTACATTCATTTTTTTCATTAAGCAAACAGCAATCAGCATCATTGCTAAATTGGTTATTCAATACGTGTTGAGGAGCCTGATGAATGGAAAAAATCATGGTAAAAATCAATGCGGCACAGTCTGTCTGTTTGACGGCAAATTCCTCTCGTACCGTTAGCACCCCCACATGCAGCTGCAGGTCTGATAGGCAGCCAGGGCACTCTGTAGAACGTGATTCCCATCCCTGTGCACTTCTTTGAGTTGTATAGTGTAGTCCAAATGTATTTGGACAGTGGGGCAACTTTCTTATACTTATTTCTGCGCTCCTGCAGAGTGAAATTAAATCTTCAATATGAAGTTAAATGCGCAAGTGTTTAATTTTAGGGTATTTGCATTGATATTTGGTGATTATCATCTGTATCGTGTACAAGCCATTTTAATTCCATGTTGCCACTCCAGCACTTAGTGTACACTGTACATACTGTACGCTGCCCTCCATAATCATTGGCACCCCAGGTTAAGATGTGTTCTTTAGCTTCTAGTAAATTCAGTTTTTTTTCTAAATAATAAAGGACAACAATGAAAAAAAGAGGAAAATGCAACTTTTAATTCAAGTGCATTTATTCAGTGGGAAAAAAATCCCACATTAAGAAATAATTCTTTTACATCAAATCATGTGTGCCACAATTATTAGCACCCGTGATGTTAATACTGTGTACACCCCCTTTTGCCAACAAAACAGCACCTAATCTTCTCCTATTATGTTTCACAAGATGGGAGAATACAGAAAGAGGGTCTTTGACCATTCCACTTTGCACATTCTCTCTAAATCATCCAGCGACCTGGGTCCTCTCCTCTGCACTCTCCTCTTCAGCTCACTCCACAGGATTTCAATGGAGTTGAGGTCTCGGGACTGAGATGGCCATGGGAGGAGCCTGATTGTCTGGTGAACCATTTCTGTGTAGATTTGGCCACATGTTTAGGGTCATTATCTTGCTGAAAGACCCACTGACAACCCATCTTCAGCTTTCGGGCAGAGGCCACCAGATTTTGATTTAAAATGTCCTGGTATTTCAAAGCGTTCATGATGCCATGCACCTTGTTCCCAGGGCCTCTGGAAGAGAAACAGGCCCACAGCATCACCGATCCTCCCCCATTTTTCACAGTGGGCATGAGGTGCTTTTCTGCATACTCATCTTTTGTGTTCCACCAGACCCACTTAGAGTGTTTGTTGCCAAAAAGCTCTGTCTTGATCTCATCAGACCAAAGCACATGGTCCCAGTTGAAGTTCCAGTACCGCTAAGGGAACTCCAGACATTTGCGTTTATGATTGTGAGTGAGAAAAGGTTTTTTCCGTGCATGCCTCCCAAACAGCTTGTTGGCATGTAGATAGTGCCTGATGGTTGTTTTGTAGACTTTGTGACCCCAAGATGCTACCATTTGTTGCAATTCTTCAACAGTGAGCTTCGGAGAACTTTTTATATCTCTTACCATCCTCCTCGCTGTACGTGGTGGAAAAATAACCTTGCGTCCTCGTCCAGGCTTGTTTTCCACTGTTCCAGTTGTTTTAAACTTCTTAATGATTCCTCTGACAGTAGATATGGGCAGGTGCAGGCGAGTGGATATTTTCTTGTAGCCATTGCCTGACTTGTGAAGGTCGACACACATCTACCTTACTTGAATGGTGTGTTCCTTTGTCTTTCCCATGTTGAAGAGTGGATAAGGGAAATGGCCTCTGTGTCACGTCATATTTATACCCCAGTGAAACAGGAAGTGATGAATTACTAATTAAATGTTCCTAGATACTCTGATCAACTTTGTAAACTACTGTAGAAATCACAGAAATACTTCAATTACATTTATTTCCTAGGAATTGTTACGGGTGCCAATAATTGTGGAACAGGTGATTTTTTGAAAAATAATTATTTCTTAGTCAGAGATTTTTTTTCCCTTAAAATTCACTCGAGTTGAAGGTTAAATTTTTCTACAATTTTCAGTGTGAGAGTATGCTTCTGCAATAAAAATAGAATTTATTTTAAGGCTTTTAACACTCTTAATCTTTAGCAGGGGTGCCAATAATAATGGAGGGATCTGTATGTTTCGCTCGTACCTAACCTCAGATTGAGTTTTTTGTTCAGTAATGGATCGTTTAAAACCTACTACTACTTTACTTGGCTTAAAGTGGGTGAAATCTGCAACTGAATTGCATAAATGAATGATAATTAATGACAGAATATTTTAGGTTTGGAAAAGCTATTTGATTCATTTCTGAAACGCTTTATGGTTTAAAGTGGTATTTTCAACTCAATATTTGCTCTTAACTTTAGAATTTAGTTAATTATGGGAAGCTCATCAACTGATTTAGAGAAGAAAAAAACATGATCACATTTTTAGAATGTGAGAAGGACAGATGCAATGCAATCTGAGTCCACTGGATCAAGGATTCGACTTTTTCTCATTTTGAGTCCATGATGCTTTTGCAGTGCAGGTCCTGATCGGGGGTCAGTTTCCAGTTTATCTCATGATAGCCGCTGTCAGATAATTGACAGGGGTATTCTGATCACGGGTCAGTGGTAATCCCCTGGTTGCCTAATGGTCTATGGAACATGGCCCTGGTTTGGCCCATGTGACCTCGTTCTACATGTTTCCTGTCCTTCGCCCTGTGTTGTGAGTTACTTTACATCAAATTAAGCATGGCTAACATATCAGATGAAAATAATAAATAAATAGAATAAATTAATTAATTAATTCATCGTATTAATAAAAGTTTGGGTAGAGTCACACCCTTGTTAGCTTTACCTAATAACACATTTGTCCACTTCCTCTCCTGTAGTACAGTGTGGTCTTTGTACTTACCAAAGACTCAGTATCCACTTTCATTATTGTGCATCCTGTCCAATAGTCCACCGTGCACAATGTATTGGATTCGTTGTATAGTTAGAAAAATTTACGATAATATTTTACTATATGGCTTTTATTTGGTACCGACCAACCACAAACACAAAAAGAAGAAAAAAACTTCAGGTACAATCAGAGTTCAAAACTAGTCAAGGGGAAAAAAAGGGGTTTGAAGTTGTTCATGCTTATAACCTAGCTCAGTCACAGTGAATTTAGCCTCTTTTTCTCTCTTTTTGAATGACAAGAATGATGAAGTGGGTTGTGCTGTCGGCCAGAGAGCACATTGGGTCACATGCTAAATAACAGGGATTATGTACGAGGACGTTTTTGCCTCTTTTTGTTGTCTTTGTTGTCCAGAAGCAGTAGCACTTAAGATAATGAGATTTGCTCTAAGATTAACAAGGAGTTTCTGATAAAATTGCCTGGGGCCTCTTCAGGAAAGTTTGGTCAATGTACTCATTATTTTACAGGCCACTCATCCATACTTCATCACACTGACCCCGTAGTGCCAATTAAAAACGTTGTAATACCGTCAGAATCTTTTTCTTGCAAAAACTTGACCTCGGTATGTGTGCAAAATCACAGGCACTCCGCTAAATTGAAGCTAATGTTTTTCAAAACTGTGGACTGCTATACGATTCTTCAGCGGTCGGCTCTCTTCTGGGGTTATTGTTGAAGAAAGAAAACAATTAAAGGAGCGATTGATGCATTATTATTATTATTATTATGTATGAAATGTATGTTGATTAATCATAAAATGGTTCTGGTATCACCAGACATTAAGGAATGATGTTAATTTCAATTACTTAGATCACTGACAACAGTAGTCCAGCCAGAATATTCTCATTACAAAAGCGAAGTTTCAGCCCACAACTAATGTTAATGTTGTCATTTTGTGTTTTGGCCTGTTACGCTGCCCTCCACCTATCTCCCAATCACGAAGTCAGCAGCATTTCGGCATCCAGGTTGCCAGTTACCACTGAGCTGCAGCTACCAGCTTTTCGGTGCACAAATGTCTGACGTTACTCGACCTAAAAGGCCTTGTTATGATTCCAAAATGCATCGTGACGAAGTCAGAAACAAGACAAGGATCTGTATAGCACATGCCTTTGAAAAAATGGAGACGGCTGAAAGCAGAGAAGATCGACACCGAAGTTGCTAATTTTCTCCTGGGCAGGTAAGATTCAACTAAGTTTGGCTGACTTAATTCTATTTAATGTGGGCACGGATATTTCAAATATTCTCTTGAGTCGAATAACGTTATGTATGTTCGATCATGGTACGTTAGTGCGTATGCAGGCGGGTCATCAAATTGACTAGGTAACAAATTGTATGAGAAGCAAAAAGCGTGGCTCTTCATTGCTAACATTAGCAATGCATTATTAGTTCATTTCTCTGGCTTTCTGGTGAGAAGCTGTGGAAACCGTTCCAACATTAGCACAGCCATTATGGCAATATGAAATGTAATTGAGACAGTATATAGCTCAAATGAGTCCTCATTCATTCTTTACGCATGTTATAGTATGGACTTCAGTGGGCTATCCACACAGAAGAGTGACAAGCAAGTTGACCAATATGACCATTGCTAAAGTCATTAGCCTCGATCTTTTCTGAACTGAACTGAACACAACCCTGTCAGAGCAAATCCTTGTTGACATTGAAACGTCGCCATGGTAGCTCCGTGTAGTAGACGTTCTTGCTGGATTCGGCAACCTAGCTGGCAACCTCTCGTCTGGGGGAGAGGAGGAGGGCATACTGCGCTCTGCACTATTTTGAATTTGACTGCACTACCAGTTTTGGCCACAAACTTACATATTGCTCCTTTAAGTAGATGATTTAATCTTTCAATGATCGAGACTAAACTCAATTATGTCTTTGGTGTTCAGTAGTGATATTAGCCGATTAAAAATCAGGAGGTGATGTGTACGAATCAATTTATTTATTAATAATTGTTTAATGTTCATTTTAATCAGTCCATTTAACTGGACGCCTGCTCATTGTCTCCTGTTCACGTACATACAATACACACAAGTGTGTTGCTGAAAAAAATAGTTTTCCCATGATACGCGATCATGTAACAAATTGGCTTCTACATTTGTCAGTGCAGAGCTGCTATTGTTTTGTGTTTTTCAGTCTGTACAATACTACTCTCCTTGTTATATTGGTGGGAAGAAAAGTAATGATATCGGTCGAAAATGTGGCCACGACTGTCACCCGCAAGACATTCCTGTCATTTTTTTCCCCTCATAAAGATATCATGCCCTGTTTTCTGTCTGCAGCTTTATGTTTCATAAAAATTCGCAAATAATACTATATTTATGCCCGCTGTGCATTGCCGACACATCTTTGTTTGGCTGCAAGTACACAGAAAGTCTACAGTGTATATCATTATGTTCCACTGCTCTAATGGATGGCCCAATTTGGTTTCTAGTTTCTTGTCTGTTTTTTTTTGTCCACCCCCCATCAACCTGGCCAGATATTTTAATATTTTAAAGACTGCCATACTTGAGGAAAGAATGTGTTCACTGAGGTGTGAGGATTGGCAGCAGGAGGTACAGTGTCCTTTTTACAACCTGCGGGTTGTAGTGGAAACCTCCTGGGTATCAGGGACTGTTTAACACACTGTACAGCAGTGTGCTTGTGATATATTATTGAAACAGACCACAAACATTTTCAGCTTGGGAACCTGCGATTTAACATTCAGTCAATCCAATTCCCCCAGTCTTGTACTTAGTGGCACTGCATTACGTGAATAACAATAACCATTTAAACAGTTTCTTATTGCACATTTAAAATTATGGCAAAGCTTCCTTGTCGACATGCTGAACACGAGGCTGCATTACAGCGGCTCAGCTGTTATTACACAAGAAAGTGAGTTTATAGAATGGGAAATGTGTGTGTGTGTGTGTGTGTGTGTGTGCAAGTGTGCCTGTGTGTGCGCGCATGCCTTCTGCATGGTCTGTGTTCACCTACCCTTGTGGGGGCAAAATGTCCCCACATGAGTTGCAAATTTGTTTCCCCTTTTGGGAATATTTTTAGGTTGCCATCCGGAAATTGAGCTATTTAGAGTTAGGTTAAGGTCAGGGAAAGGCCTTAGGGCAGGGGTGTCCAATCTTATCCAGAAAGGGCCGGTGTGGGTGCTGGTTTTTGTTACAGCCCAACACTAACACACCTGATTCTGCCACCAAGGTCCTGATTGAAACCCCTGATTAGTTAATTAGTGGAATCAGGTGCTGTAGCACTGCAGGGTAGGACAAAAACCAGCACCCACACCGGCCCTTTACGGATAAGATTGGACACCCCTGGCTTAGGGAATAAATGTAAGTGTATAGGATGTCCCCACAAAGCATGAAAAACATGTGTGCCTGTCTCTTTGTGTGTTTGTGTGTGGTCCATATATTATACCCTTTTCTGTCAGTGATGTGAGGTGTGTGTGTGTGTGCGTGTGTGTGTGCGTGTGTCTGTGTGTGTGTGTGTGTGTGTGTGTGTCTGTCTCTGTGTCACACCCCTTGCTGTGAGTGATGTGAGATGTGTGTGTTTGTGTCCGTGTTTGTCTTGGTGTTTACACCCCTTGCTATGTGAGATCTCAGGTCTCTGTCCGCACAGCCAGCCTTCCCATCTCTGGATTACCTGCTGCTCCACAGCAGGGTGAGTGTATGTGGCCTCTGAGAGATTCCATAGTCATCACAGTCACAGTGATGGGATCGAATGAGGTCCAGGGCACTGGCTTCTCATGCACTGGGCTCATCCAAATATACAGTGAGGACTACAATTCGTTGGACTCTGACCGTTGCTGGTTGAGTCAATCACTGGATCTGAAACTAGCTGAAATTGCATTTTACATTCTGAAGAACAAAAGATGGCTTCACGACAGGCCTGGCAGAGCATCACCAGGGAAGATACCCAGCACTGGTGATTTCCATATGGCACGGACTTCAGGTAGTGATTGCTATTACTTTATTGCAAATTATGTTATAAGGTCCCAATTTTTCCATGTGCCCAGAAGTAGGGGTGACTGTGTACTAAAGATGCTGTCATTTCTGAAGAGTTTATCCAATATCAATGAAAAGACCCTGTAATAAAATCTGACAGTCTGTACTTCAATCTCAGTTATTATATCCTTTCAAACTCAGCACCAGAGTACAAAACCACAGGAAAAATGCATCTCTGTCCAATAAATTATGTTTCTTTCTGAGTAAAGAATTGGAAACTGCTACCACGGAGCGGTTCTATTGTTTCCAGTGAGAATTGCTCAGAGATTAAATGGGCCAGCTAACGGGGGCTGTCGTATTTGAGCATGGTGCTTTTTGGGTATAAAGCATGGGCATCGGGAGCGTTTTTTGGCACCAGAGCGTTTGGTTCTCCTCAGTGAAAAGAGAAATATAATTTTTGTGACTGAGCTCAATCAGATGTAGTCCCAAGGCCTGCCACCAGAGTTACCATGCTGTTTTGAGCGATTTCTGTCCCAGGTTAAGCCTACGAACAGGCCCTCTGTTGGATCGGCGAGAAAGGCAAAAGAGGGCCTGCAATGTTCCTTTGATGATTTGAGATTGGCCAGTTTAAAACGCGTGGCCGCGAGACATGCATAAACAAATGAAACTAGAAGCAGTCCAGTATATTCAATAGGCTCTATGCAGGGCAAGCGTTAAGTTCTGTGCTAGCGTAGGAATGATGGACATAATTTTGTTTAAAACGGCCTGAGCTACATTTATTTTCAATACATTTTATTTTGTTTCTTTGTGTGTTGTATTCCAGTTTGTGTGTTGATGTTTATGTCATGACCTCAAAACGAGCGAAACTGTTTTTTCCAAGATGCGAGGACTGCACTTCAGGACGCTACTGCTGTGTGCCACAATGTACAGCTTTGGCTAAGTTCAATTTTTCCCTAGTTTCCTCTCATTTCCAAAAGACAAGTGGATGGTTAAGAAAACATGGCAATTTCAACATTATCAATCACTCCAGAGTCTACAGTAGACATTTTCAGACTACAGACCTGGGGCGCGTTAACAGAAATCACAGACGCTAACTTACGTGGCTGGGCTCTTGGGCTGTAAATGAACAAAGTATATGCTCTTTTGGGAAGCCCGCCCCTAATCCACTGCATATTGCATTCGCGGAATCTGAGTTTAGCTCCCGAACAAACAGCTTTTTCTCTAGCTGACGATGGTGGAGCTACAAATCTGGGGTTACGATACGAAACCAATGTTCTATTTCAATGCCCCACTGTGATTCCTGTCTGCGTTTTGGCTTTTGCCAAATTCATGTAATTAGGTTATTCCTCATGTGTCACTCCTAATTATTGTATCATTAATCGCACATGTTTCTCCCTGGTCTTGTGTTCACCCCGGATGTGTATTTAAGATGTCTTTTTCAGCACTTCCAGTGTCAGATCGTTCTTCCTAGCTTCCTGTGCCACGTTTGTTCTCGCCTTGATTTTTAGTGATTTATCTTTCTGACTGGATTGCCCGACCTTCGATTTTTGCCTCTGTGATTTTGGATTATTGTTGCATCTGTGTGTTTTGACAATTTTTCTGCCCGACTACAAGATCTCTGTTTGCTGCCCTGGTAACGATTCGGATTGCGTCCTGTGGATTCTGGCTTTGCTTCTCTGATAGAACTATTCCTGTGAACCAGACCCATTTCTGTCCGACTACGATTACTGTGATTGCTGCCCTGGTTTTCGATTCCATTTTTGCCCAACTGGATTTTGATTTTTGCAGTGTGGACTTTGTACTTTTGCCTTCTGCCCAGCAGGGGTCCTCCCCCTTTATTAATAAAACAAGTTCTACTGCATTGCCTGGTTCTCGCGACTGGTTACTGATCGCACAATTACATGAACATCTGTTTGCTACATAGCGCGGTCAACACGACACATCACGGCGCATTCATCACACTTAACACAGAGAGTAGGTAACTGGGATTCAACGCGTAGACAGATGCGTATTAAAGAACATGGGGACGCACTTTAACAGCAATGGCAGCCATTATGCCGGTTTCTTCTGCTTTCAATCTCGCGGACCGAGAGATGAGAGAGAGGCCTTAACTCAAGCACGGAACTGATGCGTGCATAGAGCCCAATAAATATGGCATTGTCTGAATTGTTGGCATGGCATCGTTTATTGATCGCATGGATCGTTTGAAAAAAGCCACAGGAATTATATCTTTAAGGTAAGCTAGAGTCCTACAATTGAAGGCAGAGCAAGGGCTTGCTATGAACAGTTTAATGAATGAGATGTTCGAGCCTTGCTGCCTACTGGCTTCGGGAAAAGCCTCGTTTTCCAAGCCTTTGCAGTATTTGGTTCTTAAGAACATTTGCAAATTCTACAAAATTCATCTACTGAGCTCTCGATGCTTACGGGTTTTCTTCCTTTGCGTTTTTAAGATTTTGTTAGTATTTTGGGCGTCTTCGAACATAACAACTGCACGTGTAGTTAAAAGTTGCAGTGTTTTGACAGCCTCTTCAAGCTAAGTCCTGATTGGCAGATTCCTTTTTAACAACAACTCAAGCGGAACGGAGGGCAGAACTCAAATCATCAAAGGATCATTGCAGACCCACTTTTGCCTCTCTCACCGTGGGTCTGTTGGCAGGCTATCCCAGGTTAGACTGCAGTTGGCTGCTTAACACCTTCACCAGTCACAAGCAGAACGTTCTGGACTGCCATACATTCCAGATTGCACATTGGTGTGACCATAGAGTGCCAATATTACAGTCTACTTGGGGCTCCATTGTAGAAGGGACAATGTAGTTGATGGGCCACTGAAGTTTATTGTCTATCGACTGGGGTCATGATGGGACATAAGGTCTTATTGGCCTGCCAAATTCCAAGTCCTGCCAAATGTGTATCTGTGTGGTTTGAGTGGGCTCACAGCCCACAGGGGAAAGACTGGCCCTGATGCCAGTGCTGTGACAAGCACTGCTGTCAAACCTGTGGCATCTGAGGATGTGTAGAAGGCCAGCAGTAAGGGCAGACTTTGACACACGTCGCTGTCAGCAGCTCGCTTATGTCCACCATTATGGGACATATTTTTACATTTTCTCACCCTGTTCTGTTGACGTCCCAACCCTTATTTACAATCCAATTTGACTGGCGGTTGAGGAGCTGAAATGTCAGGAGCCGAGTTTGGCCTTTCTTGAATTAAAGCCGCACGACCGAATTCATGAAATAACCTGAATTAAAGAGTGACTTCCCGAGGTGACGGGAATCATGCAGTGGCCCTGTCAAATAAATTTAGCATCCTCATCCATTGCTGATAACGTTCTAACGACCAGCATTATTTTTAGCTAATTTATGCCCGTGTGGAGAATTTAAATAAAGGATCTAATTCTGTTAACATGCATTCAGCATTTCCTCTAACAGAGAGGGAGGGCTAGTATATTTGTATTGACTCTGATATGTATTGTAGTCCCAACTAAATATGGGTCAGCACCATAGATGTATGCGTACAGATTTTTGGGTCAGTACCACTAATATTTGTTTCTGGATATGTGGGTCAGATCTATGGGTGTGGTTTTGCATATTTGGTTAAGTATCATAGAAATGTGGTTGTCTGGTCAGAGTATCACAGACACACGAGTAGTTATTGCATGTGACCAATCTTTTCACACACTCAAAAAAATGAAACCCTATGAAATGTTGGATTTACTTAATAATGTTATGTCAGCTGGTTCCACGCAATAGCTTTGCCTAACCTTTATTTGACTTGTAACATTTTTGGCCAGTTTAATTAATTGCACTGAGTGGAATGTACTTAACTCAGTTTTGTGGAACCAGTTAATATAAAATTATTAAGCAAATCTTACATTTCATAGGGTTTTATTTTTCTGAGTGCAGTACATGACTTTGCCCCATAATTATGCACTGAACGTAATAAGTTCTTTAGCTACTCTGTCCTACAAAGCCTAAGTGCAGTAACTACAAAATAATTTAAGCGGTAAAAAATGGCTTCAGTTTGTTTGCTGTCCCAACAATGGAAAAGTTAGCAAGTCTGTGATAGATTAAGGTTAATTGACTTGTCATGGTATAACTTCTATCCAAATAAATCCTGACCTCCATATACTTTTGGGCCCAAAATTGCAGACCTCACATCTTATCCATTGTGTAGTTACTGCGCTTGGTCTTTGTAGGGCAGTACTGTGGAACGATACTTTCAGCACTTCTCTTTAAGACTATATTGTGTCTCTGTTTGGACTCTTTGAAGCAAGTGTAGTAACTCACTCACACACTCACATCTATGGGTAATTTCGAGTTTCAAATTAGCCAGCTATGAATGTCTTTTGACTATGGGAGTAAACCAGAACCTGGCAAAAACCCATGCAAACACAGGGATACATATACAAACTCCACACAGAAAGGCTCCAGGTTAAATCTGAACCTAAAACCTCCTTACTGTAAAGCAATAGCACTTACCCCTGTGCTACCATACTGCCCGGTGGTAATTGTTTTAGGTGTTTGGCTCTGTCTGTAGGATGACCCTGAAAGTAAGACCATATTGCATCATTTTTTGGCTTTTATTTCAAATGTTTCGCTGCTTTTTTACAGCTGAGGCATAATTCTGCAGCATCAGCGAGTGTATAAATACCGACTACCTTGAAGATGAAATCATGATGTTATCCTCCGGAACCTGAGAAGTTGTATTAGTGCAATAAATCCGCCGGCAGTAGTCTCTGGGTTTTTGCATAATGAGAAAACTTATTTAGCCTGCATATTCAGGTGCCATTGCTACAGTTTAAAACCTCGAATAGCTGTCGAAATGTTATACTTTTTTTGGCATTTGCCATCAATTAGGCTGCAGGCCACATTTGTCAAGGCATTCAGTGTGCATTTAGCGTGTCTGAACTTTAAGTAGGTTACTGAAATAGGCTTCACCGGTGGGGTGGGGACTGTTAAGACCACCTGCTTTGTATGCAAACATATATCCACACGTGGCATTAATGAAAAGCTTGTTTTGTGCGAGACAGTTGGTATTTTTAAGCAAGCTGTCGGCAGACTAATGCCTAAACATTGCTGGCATAAACTGAGTATGTGACCTTTAAATTTTAACTTGTTTGTTCTTTGGTCAGCACCTACGCAATCCCAGATGTGTGTGTGTATGTGTGTGTGAGCGCACGCATGTTTTTTCCTGTTTTCCCTGAAATTTGAAACTTGCAATGGCCAAATTCTTGTATTTTCCTAAGTTTCTGGCTTGATTTTTGAAGATTGTGTTTATTCTTTTGCCAGACGGCAGTTCTGCTGGTAAACTTATAACCTCTGTACCTCTGTCAAGGTTGTAAAAACCCATTTTAGGCTCCAGGAGTGCTGAGACACACATGTGGAAGTGATGTGCTGTTGAAACTGTTGTGTTTTACTCGTTAGCTAGACTCCCGAGATGTGCTTGATGTGATTTCCTGGTGAACTTTGAGAACCTGTTGTTGTTGTTGTTGTTGTTGGCAGTAAATGTAAGGCAGGAAATATGGCTCATTTGTGAAGGGGGAGAGGGGTGTTTTTTTATGTGTGTGTGTGTGTGTGTGCATGCGTGAGGAGAGTGTGACATGATGGAGTGGAACAGAGGAGAATAAATGGAAGATTGTCACTGTTGGGCCAGGTCACACGGTAACGGAGTTACAAAATTGTTGTATTTTGTATCATAGCTCCAAACCTAAGTGAGATAGAGCTACAATTTAGATACAGTAGCTTTAGGTAGGTCTGCCCTTGTACTTAAAAAAACAAAATAGCCAATTATATAACTCCGTTACCGCGTGACCTGGCCCTGTTGCTTCATAGGGGGAAGAAGGTCTGTAAGGTTTTTCTACACAAAAAAGCGCATCTTTGGAGTCTGGCAGACTAGCTCAACACAAAGGTCTCAAGAGCATCGCACTCTCACATGTGTATTAACACTATCACAGATAACTGCAGTTTCTGTAACACTGACAGAGGAACAGGGGTTACAGTTGACCAGCTCAGCTTCTAACTTGCAGTAGTATTAACACAACACAGTGAAATAATTCCAGTTCTAACAAATTATTTAACCTCACTATGAGTCTTAGCTTCTTATTTTTTTCTCTCAGAAGTGGAGCTTATTAGGGCTTTTTTTTCCCACCCAAATCTGGAATGCCCAATTGGTGAACTATGTACAAGTCTTGCTCGTTTGCGACCCCTTGCTGCCAATTCAGGAGGGTGAAGACAGTTCGTGGCTCTCCTCCGAAGCACGCGTCTGTCAGCCACCACTTCTTATACACTCATTGGTTGAATCTTCACAAGTTAAGAACGAGGGCGAAGGATACCCGGACATGACCAGGCTTAGAATCTTCCTGGCGAGTGCCCGTCTGGCCAACAGGAGGCGCTTCAGCACAAACAAGGCAACTATGTTCCCGACAGTCCCTTCCCAATTTGCAACCCTGTAGCGCAATAGCCAATTGTGCGCTACACTGAAAAAGCTTCCGACCACTACTGGTTGGTACGAAGCAGGGCTTGATTATTAGGCTTTTTTTAAGTTACTTCATTCTTGATTAATCAAATTTTGTTATTCCATTGGAAAATCAAGAAATTAAACTCACAATTATTTTGCCACATTGGGAGATTTTTGGCCTTACTGAGAAAAAACGTGACTGTCATGTGTTTTGAGTCTAGATACAAGATTAAAATGCTTGATAAGATGGATTTATTTTTTTTTTCCCGTGAATATTTAATAATTGGTCCAGAGACCTTGGATAAATTTGAGAGTTTGATGATGACAAGTCTCAAAATTGTGGTGAAAAATGGAAAAAAAAAGAAAAAGAAAGCAATTTTGGTTTTGAGTAAATGCTAACCAAAGGACAACTATTGCAACTATTGTTACTAAATGGTGTCCAATTTCAAAATCAAAGCTGTTGAAAACCTATCATGTGGCAACTTGTTTAAAAGATCTCTCGCAGGGGACCTCTCTTAACTCATTCCCTATGGAAAACTTTTATTTAAAATTGTCACGTTTGTACGGAATAATTTTCCCAAAAATTACAGAATATAAATATTGAAGTTGAGATGGCCCATCGCCACAATCATCAGCTGATTTCATGTTTTCATTGGACTGCGAATGGAATCATCCATGCCGCTGGCATTGGCTTACCGTAGGGAATGGTAGAATTCGTTGCGCCCCTGGCAGCGGCTTGCCGTAGGGAATGAGTTAAACAATCGCCATATTATGGGTTTTCAACAGCAAAAAATTATTTTATATATATATACAAAACCCCAATTCCGAAATAGTTGGGACAAAGTGTAAATTGTGAATAAAATCAAAACGCAATGACTATCAAATGACACCAGCCAGTATTTTATTCATAATAGAATATAGCAAATGTTGAAAGTGAGAAATTTTACAATTATATCCATAAATAGCTCATTTAAAATTTGATGGCTGCTACAGGTCTCAAAAAAGTTGGAACAGGGGCCTGTTTACCATGGTGTAGCAACTCCTCTTCTTTTAAACACAGAGTGGAGGTGTCTGGGCATTGAGGAGACAAGTTTCTTGAGTTAGACATTGGAATTTGATCCTATTCTTGTTTAATACAGGCTTCCAGCTGCTGGAGACTTTTGGGTCTCCTTTGACGGACTTTTCATTTAATGATGCGCCAAATGTTCTCAGTTGGTGGAAGATCAGGACTGCAGGCAACCCAGTTCAGCACACAGACTATTTTACTACGAAGCCATGCCATTGCAATAGCTGCAGTGTGTGGTTTTGCAATGTCCTGCTGAAATACACAAGGCCTTCCCTGGAATAGATGTTGTCTGGAGGGGAGCATATGTTGCTCTAAAATCTTTGTATGCCTTTCAGCATTCATGGTGCTTTTTAAAACATGCAAGTGTCCCACAATATATGCACCAATGCATCCCCATACCATCAGGGATGCTGGCTTTTGAACTGAACGCTGATAACAGGAGGGGTGGTCTTTCTCCTCTTTCCCCTGGAGGACACGATGCCCATGGTTTCCAACAAGATTGTCAAATTTGGACTCTAACCACTGGACACTTTGCCACGTTGCTACAGTCCATTTCAAATGAACCTTGGCCCACAGAACATGGCGGCACTTCTGGAGCATTCTCAACATTGGCTTCCTTTTTGCATGATAGAGTTTTAGTTGGCATCTGTGGATGGCATGGCAGACTGTGGTTTCTTGAAGTATCCCTGGGCCCATTTAGTAATGTCAATGACAGGATCACGCCGGAGAGTGATGCACTGGCATCTGAGGGCCCCAAGATCACAGGCATCCAGTAAAGGTCTTCGACCTTGTCCCTTACGCACAGAGATTTTTCCTGTTTCTTTGAATCTTTTGATGATGTTATGCACTGTTGATGAGGAGACCTTCAAAGCCTTCGCGATTTGACATTGAGGAACATTGTTTTTGAAGTATTCCGCAATTCTTTATGCAAGCCGTCATGGATTGGAGAGGCTCTGGCCATCTTTTGGAATTGGGGTTGTGTATGTATATGTGTGTGTGTGTGTATATATATATATATATATATATATATATATATATATATATATATATATATATATATATATATAATATTTTATTTATTTATTTTTTTATTTTATTTTTTTCAGCGCTCTAGGGGTTTAATACTCAGTTTATTCTGACATAGTTTTTAATCACCAGTCTGCCTAGCTTGCATAGTGAGCTATTTGCAGATTCAGGTTTGCATGACAGCATATAAGCATAACTATCGCCATCTCACTCGTGAAACCAATTGGAAACATACATGAATGAGAGGCCCACATGAACAATGCTATTCAAATGCGTTCATTTGGATTTAAAGAATATCTTAGCAGCGAGATGACAGTACTCAACTACAACAGCACCATATCGCCCTCAAGATAAAACATTAATACATGTTGTGTCGTCTTCATACGGCTTCTTTCCTGACTTAGCACACAAAGCAGTGCCTCCTGTCTGTCAATCATGAGGGTTTCCCTACGGAACTATCTGGAGGTTTCTGCAGTGCTAGTTAGCAGATGGCCCATATGACCTAATCTCTCCAGCGCGGCGACACCCTGTATCCCTGTCGTCTTTCTATGCTGGGATAATGGCCCGCTCTGCACAGGCGCTGTACATCGTCTGATTTGACGATGGTGTGTCTGGTGCGCGACCCATTTCTGAATATCTGTGTTTACATTAAACATGTTTTTTATATGCATCACTAGCTCCCTGGTTCCCTGGTCTCCTCAGTGCCTTAAAGGAGAATTCCAGTGTGAAACTGAATTGGGGTGTGTTGAAACCTGATAACGAGTACTAACTTTTGTCGAATACCCCACCTCCGTACACACGCAACATATCAAAATACATGGCTTTTTAGCCGAAGCTCCCAACAGGCTTACAATGGTAGTGAGTTAGGCATAGCGTTGCCATGCAAAGAAATCGCTATTATTTTTCATCATTAACAAGGCTAAAAGTAGCTCCACACTGCATTGTTAGAATTTCGAGGGCCCTGACATTTAAAACGAGGCACTGAGAACTTTGAAAATGCACAGGTAGTTTATTTAAAAAGACTGTTTATGCAAACAGTACCTTGAGTTAGTTTCCAGTCGCCTCCATCTTGAATGTTATGAAAAGTCGATTGACGAGCACGAACGAATAGGGAGCATAGGGGAACAGATTGCAATCTATTCTTTCATGCTTGTCAATCGACTTATCGTGACTTTCAAGATGGAGGCGACAGGAAACTACCTCAAGGTACTGTCTGCATAAACAGTCTTTCTTAACCCTCTCCAGCCCAATTTATTATTTTGTGATATGAAAAATTTCATCCATGGAGAAAAGTTCTTATACACTAGTGGCTGCAGGGGGAACTAACGTTGTATTTTTGCAATACTGAGCTGGAAGGGTAACTTTATCAAACCATTTCACATGTGGTCTTTATATTTTATAGTCAGTCATCAATTGATTTATTGTTGCAAATTTGCAACATGAGCCTGGAGAGGGTTAATATACTACCTGTTTTCTAAGTTCTCAGTGCCTCATTTTAAATGTCAGGGCCCTCAGAATTCTAACAATATTCAATACACCCCAATTCAATTTAACACCGGAATTCTCCTTTAACACAAACTCTCACTTCTGCTGTTTCTGCGATGGACTTTGTGGCTCCTGTTAACTGTTAATTGAAAATCGCAATGCAAAGCATTTACCCCCTGGCCTTGAAACCAAGACGTTTTCACCCCTCCATCTTTACTATACCTAACCATCGCTCTCTCCATCATCATATTCCTTATCATCTGTCGCTCCATCTCTCCATGACTAATCCTTGCCCCACTCCCTCCAGCTCTCCTCCACTAACCTTACCCTTAACAGCCTCCAACACCACTAACCCTAACTGCTTCTCTCTATCTCTCCCCTACTAAGGCCAACCCCCTCTCTTTCCCTCTCTTTTAACCTTAATCCTTCTCTCTCACCATCTCTACTGACCCTAACTCTCACTTGCTCATCTGAAACCCGACTATAATCATCTCTTCTAACCCTAACCCACACTTCCTCCATCTCGCCTCTCCTAACCCTTATGCGTACTACCTCCATCTCTCTGTTCCATTCCCTTGTTTTATCCTTTTTGCCTTCTTCTTTTCCTACAGCAGAGCTGGCCTCCCCTGTTCCCGAAGAGCCACAGTGCCTGCTATCTCCCGGTTACTCGGCAATTAATTCTTCAATTTAAGCATTGATTAAGCAGTTGACTTGCCTCATCTCGTTTCCTGGCTCTTAATTGCCCGTCGAATTTAAAGTATATTTATGCCCACACCCTTTCCTGCCCATTTTTAAGTGCTTTTATCATGCCAATAGGTATGCAGACAATTAGCCATTACAAGCCATTGAAAAATCTTTCCTTATTGACGTCACAAGAGGGAGAGACTACCCAGAATAATGAAAGAACTAATTCACTGGTTGGCTGAAGTAGATCAGTCCTTCTTGCCTCTTGGCAGTGGCCTCTGTATGTGATGTCACAAAGAACAAGATTTTGAAATGGCTTGCAATGGCTGTTTAGATTTGCACCTGGTGGCATAATTGGGGACCTTTAACTGTACATGCTTATTACTCTGATCAGCAGAAAAGGGTATTTCATTCAGTCCATTATTGCATCCATACCACAAGTAAAGCCCTTTGTAAGAAATGTGCAGTGTTGTGCATGAACGGGAAAAAAGAACGACGTTCATGAACTCGTTCATTATTTTGACGAACGATGAACTGAACGTACGCATCTGCCGAAAACGAACGATTCCCTGAACGAGTTCATTTTGGTAAGGAATAACGGGCGTTCAATATTATTGCCAAAAATACTTCTCCCAGTAGACTTGTGATGACGTCATCAACTGACGCCGCCGCTGCTCTGTCTATGCCAATGAATGTACGTAGAACCGGAGGGGCGGCCGCCGTATCCTTCTTAGAGCGTAGTTGAAGAAACCAATATGGCGTGAAGTGCACCGCACTTCTGAATTTCCTATGGAGACTAACTAAGGGGTCTTCCGAAACAATTTCAACATAGTTGTGATCGAAAAACATTTAAGAATATAAATTAATGCACAATTTTACATGACACTGTTCAAGAAGTCGAGCATATAACACGTGTTAATCATAGGAAGCGCAACACTTACTAGCCACTTGTCGAGCTGGCTTGATAGGTAATCGGGTCGCTGTAGACGGCTGTGATCGCAAACTTTATCTGTAATCTAGCTGGCTAGATAAACTTAGTTGGCACAATAAACCCAAGTTGCATTTATACATAGAATTAGCCATAGCGAATGACCTGGCAGAAACGTTTATGTAACGTGTTCATACCGGATGAATTGCGCAAATAGCAGCATCCTTATCCGGCATCTGCCTATCTAGGGACTATTAAGTGAGCAAGCTGTGAGTTTTGTTTATAATTATTACGATAACGCAATTATAGCTTAGGCAGTCAACCAAACTGGCTAGCTTTCTATGATTGCCAGCGAAGATAGTTTCAGCATACTGCTCTGCTGTCGGTTCCGTGAAATGAAAACAGCTCAGTAACCATGGGAGTTCAAACCATCGGCGGAACCCGACATTTTACTGGGGCACGTACCCCATTATTGGTCAGCAGTGCCCCAGTATAATTTTTCCCAAGGGATAAAAAAAAAATCACGTTTTAAGTCTACATGTCCACATTATCTACAGCAAGAGAATTTACAGCAACAGAGTGCGTAGACACACAACTACTTAATATGACGACTGTAACTCATTGCTAATTTATTCACTTCACTCCGTATAGTACACAATGGCACGTGGCTACTTAATATTCACGCGGCTTTGGCTGCGATTCGGCTCACTTCAGAACTTCGGAACACAAGGTCACGCACACAGCGGTGTCTGCAGTGCTGACTGCTCTCACCGTCATTCGTTCACCTGTCTTCAGGTTAGTGCTGGGCAACTGCCTGTCCTTACTGTTTGTTTTCTCCTCTGTGTCGCCATTTCCATGGGAATTCAAATGTCACAACTTTGCTTAAACTTAAAGCTGCCGTCTTAATTGACGTAGCCTAGTGCAGACGTTAGCTGCTGCCCTATAGCTAACTGGCTCGTCATAGGCATAACGTTGATTCATAATGGTTAGCCTAGTAATGTCAACTCGGTGTCGGGAGATTGCTATCGATGTTTGATGACCATATATGAGCTATTTCACGTTAAAACATGGGTTCTGTATGAACAGAAAATCGGGCTCATCGAGTACTTTGGTTATGTGACATTGAGGATAACAAAGGACAGTACACAGTTTTGGTAAAGACTTAAAGATAGCCTACTGTTATAGCCGACACTAGTGAATATAGTTTTATGTTTAGTGAAGATGCACTGATTAGAATGGAACATATCAGATACAGTTTAATGATTGCAGTTATTGGTACCTTGATGGAATGGTTTACTTGAATTACGCAATGAATGTTTAGCCTACAATTAATACTGCAGTGAAAATGAAATGTGATTTGAATGTGAGTCAGTTTGGTGTAGCTTTGCACACTTTGTGCCTTGATTCAAAACTGTTTATATGGTAATGCTTTGTCTGTTTTCCTCTGTGTATGTTTGTATGGCATAGATAATTTAGTGTTTAGGCCTGCCAGGCACGTAAACATACAGTTTATATTTAGAGTAATGGAAGAGCTATTTAATGTTGTACAGTCTTTTTTTGCTTGTACCAGGTTCAGAGGTCTAGAGTAAAGTGCAAAATGCATCAGTCCATTTCAGGTGGTTAATCATAGATCCAGACAACAAGATAATCTGATATGAATGTATAATTTGAAGCACTATTTATGCTTTTTATGATAAATTAGTGCTAAAAATAGTTTGTGCCCCAGTACAGTATTGGGTCTAGAGACACCCCTGGTTCAAACTGCTACCAGCAGCAATGTTCTTGCAGACTATTCACTAATGCTGTGCAAGTGACCAGTCAGAGTCAGATGTGAGTCAAATTGACCTACCAATGGATTAACCGTTGACTAAAACAAGCTCTTATAACTTCATTCCCGAAAAGCGTCAAGCAAAATTGCGCCTCGATTTTTTTTAAAAATATGTAATCCAGTCCTACGCAGGAAAGATTTGCGATTGTATACCTTTTAAATAACAATAGCTGGAGTTTTTCCATTATAGTCAATGGGAAATTCAGTGGTGGGGTGCACTAGACACCTTTTACTCAGTGTTCTTGCCTACTGTAACATTGTTGGTCTTGGCTTATGTTTTTGAACTGCATTAGAGTGTGATTCATGCAGTTGTAATGAAGGACAGTTTCATTTTCAGAGACTTTGCTGGACCTGACTTTCTGCATGTAGTTGCAACCTGCTGACACTTTCTTCAGCACCATAACTTGTTGAATAAAAGCTGTCTGTGATTCCATTTTTGGACATTGCGGCAGTGATTGGGAGTTGGGGATTAACAGATAAGAAGAGACTCTTATAAAGAAAAAAATTCTTGGATGACTGCGTTAAAAATGAACTTAAAAAAGAACTAGTTCATTTTTTGGGCTGTGAACTTAGTTCATTTTTTTAAAAGAAATATGAACTATGAACTGAACTAGTTCATTTTAAAATCTGTGAACTGAACTTTGAACTAGTTCATATTAATTGTGAACTAACACAACACTGGAAATGTGCTAGATGATATTGTTTTTGATGTATTTTTTCAGCCTCTTGTGTTGTATACAATAAAACTATCATTCAGTATTGAGCTGTGACAATCTCAATCATTATAACAAAATGGTTATTTCAGCTGTCTGGTGAACAATCACCTAGCGTCCCTCTCTAAACTTTTACACTGTCACGTGGCCCAATCTTTGACCAGAAACCTCAATTATAGTGAAAAAAAATTCATTCATTCATTCAATAACATTAATTTCCTGTTTTGTAATTAAAGGGAGGCTGTTCAAGAACAACAGGAAGGATGTGACCCCCAGAAAGACTGTGGATCAATGAGAAAATGTCTGTCCTGCCCAGTCACATAGACATCAATTTTGAAAGCAGACTGTAGCAGCACGACGGACCCATTACACTGGTCCGGGAAAAAAAAAAAAATTCGTTTAACTTGTGCAAACTTGTTTAAAGTCTCGAGAGAAAAGGGTGCAAGAGGTTGATAAGGCCCGGCTCTGTGGGTCAGTTCAGCTGTTTAAGCTGGAGAGGAAATTGGGCGTGTGTGTGTGTGTGCTATTGATTCACTTTTTTTTCTTTTTTTTTTAATGTGCAAGAAATTAATTTTAAAAACTGCTGGGATTGTATTTTTGTTGGAATTAATTACTGTTTCTATCTGAGAGTTCTTGTTGAAAGTATTGCTTGTAATTAGAAACGGGATGAAATATCCAGTAAAAATGGGTAGATAGACGCTGGGGTAAGGTTAGTCACCAGTGCCTCACCATGTGCAATCAAATCTTTTCGGAGGGTCAGAAAATGAAAAATAAAGCAAACAAAAAACATGATAAACATTCTAGCTGCTGGAGGTGAGGCAGGGTTTGAAATGATAACCGTTCATATTGATGAACATGATGTCCAGAACAGGCCATGTGGCCTAAAAATGCCATTCTCTGACTGCTAAGGCACACCTTATGTTTGGACCACTTAACCCCGTTAAACTCTTACTGTTCACTTAGGTTTTCCATTTAAGTAAGTAAAAATTCAACAAAATAAAATAATTTTCATATTGTAGGATAATATAACATGCATATTCTGTATCTGCTGGTTCCAGTCCTCCACTGAAGCTACATCACACTTATATTGAGAGAAATGTTCAAACCCAGGACACCATGTTTTTATGGCCACAGTATTACATCAAATGGAAAATATCTAGATCTTGAATATCATCTCATACCCTCTAATTCAGCAGGACATAGTGTAATTGGGATCATATGAAACCTTGGAATCTCCATTAGAATAAAAAAAAAAAAACCTGAAGTTCCACCAGTTTGAATACGGCAGCTGCATTTCACAGACTTCTATACAGGTGCATAGGATTTATGGGGTTAAAAACTGGATTTACCAGAGTCAATCTTGACATCTTCCTCCATCGCTTGATCTTGGAAGCTATTCTACACACCAACTACTGCAGAAAAAAAAACATTTATGTCCAGAATATACCTTTAACTGATATCAATTTATGTTTCCTCCTTATACTTATAGAGGAGAGGAAGTGTCTTGTGGTTCCCAGTGTGACTAATGACAGCCCTTCATTTCACTTCTCTGATGCTTATCTCTGAATGGTGATGATATACAGCTGAGATAATGGCCTCCGTCCTTTAAAAGAATTTTATATTCTGGTATAAATAATTAGGTTTGTCCATAGGCTGTGCCTGACAATCCAGTGTAGTCAGGTGAACTGTCCATGAAACATTATGACACATTTAGTGCAGAATCATTTATTGCAGTTAATAGCTTCAAGCTGGCAGAATGCCTTTACGATCATTTTCTTCTTTTGTCAATATTTGTGTTATTAGATTTTGTTTAAGCTTGTTAGAGAGACAAAGAGATGCACGTCAAGTTTATATTTTTCATCATTAAGACTGATCATTGCATGCTGGTGATATTTTATCACAGGTGAACTCTTAAAGTTTTGATGATCTGTGTTTGAGAATACTGTAAAAAGTTAAGTCATCAAGCTAAACTGAAAAAAAAGTTTTACATTTTTTGTTTGTGTTTAATCGTGGTATTGGTTTTTAGAAGTTTATAATTCACGTCGTCTGTGTGTCATTGATTACCCAGTTCTGTGGAAGTTTAATGATGTTGGAAATAGGAAATAATTCTTGTTCAGATGCCAGAGCGCCGTGTCAATAAACGAAAAGAGCCCATTCTTAGAGATTGCTAATGGTGAGACCCCACCGTAAGTTAGCACACAGCAGATTAAATGCTAATTCAACTTTAACAGTGTTTACACATGCGCTTACATGTGCAAAACGTCAAACTGTTTATATAAAACAAGTTATTTAAGGCACAGAACGATAAGAAGTGTGCATGCACACAAAGTGTGTCACCCTCTCTTGATTTAGTGGAGAGGAGCTTCAAGCTGGCCTATATTCTCACTCAAATCCTAAACCTGGATACCTCAATGACGGGAACTTGGCAGCAGTATTGTGCTTTCTTCCACATCTTCGTGGGTTAACATCTGAGAGATGACAAGGAGCAGTGGAATCTTCCAGAAGAGCTATAGATATCATGAAAATAACATCTGCCAGCTCTTTGTATCCTGACCGGTGTAAGACTGTTGATGCTAGACAGTCGTGTGTCAACTTGGTTTGCCATTTGAAAGGGATCACACCGACTGACTCCGCTCAGCAATAAGACAAAAGGAAGCAAAAATAAATAAACAAACCTATGCCTTTGGCATACGGTTATCCTAGGAAATTGACTCACTCTGTTTACGGGAGAGATATCTCGCTGTATTTTCAGTGAGCATGGCGACAAAAAGAGGTCTTGATCTCGAAAGCCCGAGCGTGTTTATCGGCTTAATTCGTATCCATGGAAACGGAACTCAGGCCCGAGCGTGGCCCCACATCTCGCATCTGTCGCCACCTAAAACCCAGCGTTGTTTCTGTTTTATGACCACAAATTAAATGGATTCAACTCAAGTCCCCCATTTCGTTGAAGGTGTTGATGAAAACTCCTCCTTTGTGCTGCCTTCATGCTTTAATTCTCTGTAGGTGGACATTCGGCTTCATCTTTGGATGGGTACATATAAATCATATTTGAAACCTCTGTTTGTTTTCTTTTCTTTTTTTTTTGAATGCTTACAGCAGTGTTAAATCAATGATTCCATAGCCACTGAGTAACTAACCATGTCTGTGGCCATTTTCTCTTCGCAAACACGCTGGCTTTGAACTCTGAAAGGCCTGGGCTGATGCGTTTGGATACTTTAGCTTCAAAGGCAGAGCAGAAGAAGCTTTTTTTTTTTCTACTTATCTTTGATTTCCCCCCATTCCTGGTTCTACCAAACCTCCTCCATGTGGGGATGTGGTCTGCCTGCTTCTTACTAAGTTTGATGGGGGTAACCGAAGCTCCTGCCTCTAATTAAAAACAACTCTTTCTGGAAACAAGGCAGATTGTGTACACGGATAACTTCCTGGGTGCCGGCCGTAGGTTAACGCTTCGGCAGGCTTTGCGTTTTTCCTTCCAGAAGATTCTGCTAGGCTAATCCCAGGGAAAAAAGGGAGGATAGGGAAAAAAAACAAAAAAAAACCCCTTCATTCTGCCATCTGTCTGCCTTGCAGCAGTGCCACCATAAAAACGGATGGGTAATTTCTCCAAAAGTAACGCCCGAAGTTATGTTCTTAAAACAGTGTTTAGTGGCAAGAGTGGCTCGGCAGACCGGATAACATAAAACTACAGCGTGTGAAATGGTGCAGTATGGGGAACTGCTTGGGAGGGAATCGTCATATCCAAGCCTGGCTGATGTGGTGTTTGGAACGAGCCCCTCTGGATGCTTTCATTTATGCTATTGTGGGTGCAAAGGCCCAGTGGCACCAGTGAGATTCATTCCTGTCTCCCATGCCCCCCCAAGTTTAGTTTTGGACCGCGTATCTCTCCTTGCAATACAGACAGCTCTCGAGGTGTAATTTTTCTCTCCTTTGGCTTTCTGGGTCAAGTTCACGATGACACGGCAGGATGTGCTCATGGGTTTCTGCCGCATTCAAGTGATCGCGTAGTGCGGCCTTTCAAGTTAGCATGTCCAAAGCAGGAAGCTTAAAGATCCAGGCAGTTGGTAGCAATGTTTGTTATATTTGCTTTGAGGATTAATGCAGTTTTTTTTTTTTTGGATGTCTTATTTGTTTGTTGGTTTGTTCGTCATAGTTATTGAATGATAGCATTTATTTGAGTGTTAATGAAAAGGAAGCGTTGTGAGGCCTGCATTAGGCACAAATTCTGGGTTGGGGGTCTGCAGATCTGAAGCATTACTGTGCAGAAGTTTGAGGCATCTTTGATTTTCCCATATGTATTTATAGTCTGCATTTTTGGGTTGCCGGGCATAGGCCAGTGACCCATTGTCGTCACTTTGCGTCTGGCGGCGTCGTCGGCCACTTAACCCCGTTAAACTCTTACTGTTCACTTAGGTTTTCCATTTAAGTAAGTAAAAATTAAACAAAATAAAATAATTTTCATATTGTAGGATAATATAACATGCATATTCTGTATCTGCTGGTTCCAGTCCTCCACTGAAGCTACATCACACTTATCTTGAGAGAAATGTTCAAACCCAGGACACCATGTTTTTATGGCCACAGTATTACATCAAATGGAAAATATCTAGATCTTGAATATCATCTCATACCCTCTAATTCAGCAGGACATAGTGTAATTGGGATCATCTGAAACCTTGGCATCTCCATTAGAATAAAAAAAAAAAACCTGAAGTTCCACCAGTTTGAATACGGCAGCTGCATTTCACAGACTTCTATACAGGTGCATAGGATTTATGGGGTTAAAAACTGGATTTACCAGAGTCACCATATGTATTTATAGTCTGCATTTTTGGGTTGCCGGGCATAGGCCAGTGACCCATTGTCGTCACTTTGCGTCTGGCGGCGTCGTCGGCATCAGCATTGGCGTCAGCGTCGTCTGTTTAAAGCCATATCTCAAAAACGGTCTGATGAATTTTTTTTTTAATTTGGAGATGTGATCAAATCGGTCATTGAGTTAATGCCCAAGCAAAAGCTTTTTTGATTGAATCGTTCAATTAGACTTGGCGGCCATTTTTAAATTGAAAATGGCCATTTTTGGCTCTTAGGTGCAATTTTCTCAAGAACTGTCTGATGATTTTTTTTTTAAGCGCGGCAACGGAATCAGTATCATGACCTGCTTCAACAGTGTAAACGGCGTTTTGATTGAATCGCTCCTTCATAAGGACACCTAGGCAACGTGTCTGGACTTCATCATTTTTTGGGGTGCTTTGTGGTATAACTCTCTTAATATGGCATTTAGAGCTTTGGCAAGTGCAAGGCGCCAATAGGGAATCAGGTATGCCAAACATTGTGAGTCAGTCACTTGGAAAAAATGTGCCATAATTCTCTTAATATTGCATTTAGAGCTTAGGTATGCAAGAATGACCTCGAGGGAATCAGGTATGCCAAACATTGTGAGTCAGTCACATTTGACCTTGGGCCTAAAGGTCAAGGTCAAATAGCAAAAATGTGCTATAATACTCTTTATATGGAATTTAGATCTTAGGTATGTATGAGGCACCTTTAGGGAATCAGGTATGCCGAACATCGTGATTCAGTCACATTTGACTTTGGGCCTCAAGGCCAAATGGCAAAAATGTGCTAACTTGCTTAATATGACATATAGAGCTTAGATATGTATGAGGCACCTAAAGGGAATCAAGTATGCCAAACATTCTCAGTTGTTCGAATTTCACCTTGAGCCTCAAGGTGAAGGTCAAATGGAAAAAATGTCTTAGAACAGCTTAATGTGGCACCTATAGGGAATCATGTAAGCCAAACATTCTCTGCAAGTTGAATATGACGTTGGGCGTCAAGATAAATTGGCAAAAATTGCTATAACTTGCTGAATATGGCATTTAGAGCTCAGGTATGTTTCGAGCATCTATAGGAAACCATGTATGCTGAACATTCTTAGGCAGTCAGGCAAATTTGATGTTGGACCTCAAGGTCAAGGTTAAATGACAGAAATGGCCCATATTTGTTTAATATTGTTTGTAGAGCTTTGGTATGTATTGGGCACTGATAGCAAATCATGTATGCTGGTTGTTTTAGACATATTGGATTTGACCTTGGGCAACAAGGTCCAGGTAATGACAAAACCAAAAAATCTTTAATGTTGGCTTTAGATCTTCGGTATGTATTGGATACTTATGACAAATCATGTATGCTGATCAAACACAACATCTTGGGTTTGACTTTGGTCTTCAAGGTCATGGTCATGCGAAAAAATCAATCTATTTCCTCATTTAATAATGTCTTTAGAAATTAGTATGAATTAGGCACTGACCTATATACAAAGTATAATTAAATTTTTATACAGGCATTGTAACTGCATAGTCTACCTTTTTTCACGATCAATTGCGGCAAAAAAAAAAACTGGTCAAAACCCATTTTTGTTCGTATTAGCATCATGGAATAGAAAGAATAATACTAATTAGCCCCACTCGGTGGCAGTGTTGTGTAAAAAAAAAATCACTGTCTGAAAGCAGAGCAAGAACCAGAAGTGAATTGAGAAGAGGGCGCACTTCACAAATTGTCAGCAGACGACAGTGAAAGTTAAGGTTAGAAAAAAATCTAGTCAGATTTCATCATCCAGACTTCTTAAAGATAATATTTTTGCTAAATGGCAGGGATTAAAAAGTGTGACTGCTCAGTTGTTCCACAATAATGGTAACAAAAACCCCTTTCTCACTTAGCTGTGTTGGCCCGTGGAAGTTTGCAGATGAAACAGTTCTCTTCTTTCGCTGAGAAGAATTGATTTGAAGAACCATGAATTGATTCGCAGTGGTACGGGACCATTCGCCATCACCGCCGAAATTTGTGAAAAAATTAAACAAGTTTAATTTTTTCGCGGATGTCAGAGCTGGAGATTTTAACGCCAATATCATTTAGACAGTGTGTTGCTTTCGTGTTGGCTTGCTGTTGAATGCGCAGACTGATGCTAGTTACTTTTCTCCTTTTGGAGCTGTAACTGCTGGCAACCTTCAGGGCCATTGGCACTCTAGTTTTCTTTTAAACATCAGTGTTGCTGAAGATAAAATACTGATTTAAGTTACCAAATGTTAATTTAAGAAATAATTCTATATGTAGTGTTTGCACGTCGTTACAGTCGGCCGATATAGAATATATAGCCTTGTCAGAGCCCTCATCTTAACATCATCATGGCTGCCTGCGATTACTTGGGGAGACAGACTCAAGTGAAACAGTGAGTCTGCTGTTTCTGTACTGATGCAAGTCCTCCAATATATACTTCGAACAAGTAGAAAGCTAATCATATTTGAGAGCGATGGAACTATTGGCCAGTGCACCGAATTTTCAACTTAAGGGCACTTGCCCCAAATAATGATTTTATTTACAGTATGTTTCAACAATTCATGCCTCTTGATAGCTTACTTTTCAACATCAATAAATATCTCATTTTGTGACTTTTTGAAGCATATTTTCCTCAAATGTGCCTAAATCTTTTGCACAGCACTGTATATATGAAATGTAAACTAGTAATCCAATTGCAATGTTCTTTAGGTAACACCTAACAGTCAGGGTACAACAATTAACATTAGTTAATGCAGTAATAAGCATTTTCTAACAAGTAATTAACATTTAACTAATGCGCCTGGTAGTAATTTACAAATGATGTTCACAGCAACTAAGGTATTAATTTATAAATTATGGTTTAATAGTTTGAAGTGCTACATAGGGGATACTTAAGGGATGTTTTCAACTTCACAATAAGGGATACACAGAAAATTAATAAATGTTCAATTATAGTTATGTATGTATTGCTTATTCAGCTATCTAATACATCAGTTACCCGCTAATTTACTGTGAGATAATTAACTAATGTTAATTAATGTTAATTGTTGTACCCTTATTGTAAAGTGTTCCCATTCTTTATATTGATTTAAGCAAAATTGGAAAAAGAAGAGCTCTAAACATGAACCATAATGGTATGACATTAGTATACTTGTTTAGAGTAGGAATAAGCAGGAATTCTTCATTAATGTGGTTGTAAATTACTGTCTATGACATGATCAGTGAAAGGAAACTCTCTAGCATGCAATGCACTGTATGTAGAGTACAGTAAATATTGACTGCGGCTCTGCTTTAGCGAAGCCTGTACAAGATTTATCACACAGAGACCCACTACACATGCATGATGTATGCTTCACAAGGGATTTGTGTCTTCTTCTTGGCTGTCAGAAGAGGGCAGATTAGCTGGTAAAGATGGAGTATCTACATGTTCTTTCATTAAGGTCTGTGGATATTTTACGTTTGAATGTGGCACATTTGTGCATCATTTTACATAATGAAGGTGCAATTATGCTGCGCGGCATAGAATGTTCTGGAAATGGTCTGATTGTTGCCATTATCCTCTTCATTGTATCCTCATTTGTTCAAGTCAAAACCTTCCATTTTCTCTTACTTTTACTGTAAAACCACCAGAAACATTTTGTGTAAGAGTCAGAACGGCTTACTTGAGGAAATTAAGGAAGAATGGAAATGCGATGATGAAGATACGAGACACTGAGCGGTTGAGCCGCAGCAGAGGAGAAAGCAGAAGAAGAGGCCGGCTTTTCGTCAAAGTTTTAATTAAACTCTGAAGAAGCCCTTTTAACTTGTACCGAATGCAAATGTGAGATACGTTGTTAATTTAAAACTGAATGTTCACAGCCTGTACGCTTGAATGCTCTCGCTGGAAGTTGTCAGGGAGAAGGCATCATTCCGGCGGGGAGGTTACATGATGTCAATCCCTTATCAGGCGCCCAAATGGCTTTGGCCTTCAGTGTGTGCGTCCCACAGCCTTTTATTTCCCATGAAGAAGAGGTTCTAACTCTGCTAATATGTGTCCTCACTCCAGTTTGCAGTACTTCAGTCTTACTCATAAGTGGGGGAAAAAATGTTCAAATAGGAGCTCTGAAAAAGTCCTGATCTCACAAATATTTTTTTTTGTTTGTTTTTTGTTTGTATGTTTTTTTTTGAGAAACTTTAGACTGATCAATTTCATGAGAATGATAATGTAATATAACGTGTCCACACACACATCCTTGTACTTCTATTCTTGTGAGGACATTACATTGACTTCCATTCATTCTTTCTGTGTCTCCACAGATTTTCCCTAATCCTAACAATAAGAAACACATGTCAGTCCCAAACCCAAACCCTTACCCTAAACCGTAACCTATCCCGAATTCTAACCTAACCCTAACCCCAACTAATAATACACAATTTTCCTTTATTGTTGTGAGGCAAAGCAAAAATGTAGGATTTTTTTTCCCCGGTTCTCACCATGTAGTAAGTACAAGCACACACGCGCACACACACACACACACGCACAAGTGCGTAGCCCAGCTATGATCTTTGCTCAAACATGTTTGGTGATGGTTCTTCGCAACAGTAAACACAAATATAAGCCAATGACACACATGTAAATCTGGAATTCAGTGTGCTAAATGCTGAATAAACACAGAATTATCACAGAGACAAAGCACATTGACAAAATCGCTGGGACAGAATCATTCTTTTCCATATTAAGTGGCATCTTGTGAAACCAGAATTTGTTACACCCAGGTTCCCAGCCAGATAGCGATTTTGATATAAAGGAGCAGTTGAAGGTTATGGAGATGGTAACTATGTAAGCCCATGTTGTGTTTTCACATCAATGTTTTAGTCACTCATACCATAAAAGCCATAGCCTGTTAGACCATCCAGAGGGAACCTTAAAAGCATGTGTTCATGCATCCTTTATGCATGATGACATCCACGCGTTCAGGCATGGATCCTCACCCAGGAGAGAGGACATTTCTGGAATATCCACTCCTGCTTGGAGTCCACCAAATGCACTAAACAGTGCATCAGTTACTGTTTCTCGCTGTACAACGCACAAAGATTACTATCATCACCCTTAATGCACTCAAATCTATATAGATATTTGGTGTCTTTTTCGACTTGGTCAATCCCTCACTGGCAAAGGAGGCAATGCTCGGGCAGCTCACCTGTATGACCACAGGTTTCCAGTGGTAACCCTTTACTGCAAATAAATGTGTAGGTTGGCTTGTGGTGTCCTATGCTTAGGCTGGCAGCTGTTACAGCAGATCTCAGATCGGTTTTATCCTGGGCGTTGGCCGTTGAGCCGAGGGGAGGTGCTAGCTGTCCGGTATCGATTGAGCCTCGTCGCTGCCTTTCACCATGGTGCAACCACCAGACCCCAAAGAAAGTAGCCCCCTCTTCGAACCCCCAGGATACGCGCACATACGTGCACACACACATATATGCACTTGTACGCCCACACATATACATTTTACACTGGGCTGAAGAATATTGTATGTGTTATTATTTTATGTTTTTTTTTTTTTTTTTTGCCCCTGTTCAACTTGGAGTTAATTACATTAATAGCTCACACACACATGCACACAAGCACAGTCAAATTCACTGCAGGGGGAAGAACGGAACTCTTTTCATTATCAGCCATTGTCATGTCCCAATCCAAGTACACTGGAGTGGTCAGAGCTATTTCTCAGTCTCTTCAATACCACTCATGTCAGGGTTAAGATACTCTTTCAGGGATAAGCTTGGCTATAGCTCCCGGCAGATATATGCTTTATGCATGACCACAGGTCTTCGAGTTCCTCGAATAACCCCCCCTTGGAGTTATGTAATCATTCACTTTCATAGTCAAAACATTACCAAGGCCTCCACACAGCCAGAAATAATGCAATTAAGCAATGGCATATGAGAAGTCTGACATTACTGTGATTATTGGAAGGACTGTGCTGTGGTCAAAGACCTAAGTCGAAAGTAAGACCTGCTGCCTATGCAGCTGTTACATAACTTGAGGGTTATGGAAAATCTAGCAAGTCCCAAAAAGCAGATTTTTGAGAAAAAGGCAGAAAACTGTATTCCTCCAGGTTTAAGCTCTTGTACGACAACGAAACTAACTCGGCAGTTATTTCTTCTTTGCATAATAAAAAATATTTAGGGAAGATGTATGTCTTTTTTTTTTTTTTTGTCAGCATCCATGGCAATTTGATGACAAGGTTTTTTCCATCAAAAAAGTAAAATATCAATTTCCAATATAATGGACAAAAACCTTGCAATAATGTAGTTGCAGTGGTCTTTGACAGTTTATCAGTGTTAACTCCACCATCTGGTTCCCTGTTGAAGCCATTTTTCAGTCTTTATTACCATGCAAATTATGAGTTCAAACCATGAAAGTCCTGCTCATCCAATGCCCCTGCATGGGAACTAACCTGACAGATCATGTAATAAGTGTGCTGCTTCATAATTGGCTAATTCAACATGCTAAGTTTTGCCATAACAAAAAATAGAAAAATTAATGTGGAAAAACCCAGGAGGATAAACTTACTCGGTTTTTGCTTCAGAAATGATTAAATACCGATGACTTGTTTGGTTTTGCCATAGCAAAACATAGGGAAGCAGGGATTATTTTAATGTGTCTTACTATTTGCGATGAGGCAAAGCCTGGTAAGTACAAAATCGACTTAACTCAATTTTGACCGAAATTAGACTTACTGGGTTTTCCTATAACATCCAAGATAAGTCAAGGTATAGTGCTGCCTCCTATGTGGAATTACTTTCATACAACAGTTTAAAACTCTGACAAAAACTATCCTAAAAATGTCATTATTATTACAATTATTATTATTATTAAACTCCACAAATGAGTGTTTACTTCGTCAACAAAAATGGATACAAAGGTTGCTTAGTTGCTTAGCAACATACACGGTAAAGATGCTACTGGGTCAGCTGACAGCCAGCTGTGTTTAATTGTTTGTATTCACAGATTCTCAATCTGCTGTTCAAAGTGCTGTTGCTAAAAATGTTACGTGGGACAGATGTGGAGGTTCAGAAATAAGTATTTGGAGCAGAAGTGCTAGCCTCAGGGAAAGATAGTGTTTCTTACAATATTGTTTCGGGGAAATAATTTTGAACTTTATCTAGCTGGCTTTTAACAGTTTGAATGTGACCCGTCTTATGATTTTTATCGACATTTAGAAAGTCATACAGATGTGTCACGCACATCTGTGATGTAGCGCCCATTTGTATAGTTTGGTCATTAGTATGACTTGGAATGTCAGCCGATCGCAATGCGCAGTTGGAACTATGCTGTATAATTATCACAGACTCTAAAAATATTTGACAGAAGAATCATGGAGACACTGTTCACAAAGCATTAGGATTACTTTGTTAGCTGTATAACAGCGCTGAGCAATTTCAGCAATACTCTGTCCACTAAGAAACCAAACCCTTTAATTGGTCATTTAAGCGTTTGTGCTAAATTACAGAGGAAATTCTCAGACTGCAAGTTACTGGACAGAGAGAGCGTTCTGGGAGCAGGGCGGCAGGCCCTTGTTTTGAACACAATGCTGTATCAAAGGCTCGCACCCTGATGGGCTGTCTTCCAGAAAAGACGCTAGCTTCTCTGAGCATGCCAGGATGAATGGAGGAAATGGCGTATGGGGAGAGGAGATTTATTGCGCTGTGTGAACACATGAATCAAATCCAGGAAGCGCACTGGGCTCCTTAATACAGAAGAATGTCGGGTTGGCTGCCGGACCGCATTTGTTGCGTGGGATGACGGCTGCTGAGTGTGCAAGTGCTGTAGAGCGGCAAAAGTGTGGCCCTGCATTGCTGCGAACATGGGTTAAAGATGGAACTGCAGTGGAGGAAGCGGGTTAGTACCACCAGCAAGGTTACCTGTGTTGCCGCTAACTTGCTCTCAAGGCAGAACTGCAAGTGGTGGTACATGTATTGCCGCCAGCATGCACTTAAGGTGGAACTGCAGTGGTGACAGTATCATAGACTGTATAAAAAGACGAAGCAACCGTGACGTCACCCATTGGTTTCAGCATACCACTTAGGAAACCTCAATTTTAGCTATTTGAACAGCGCCATTTTGTCATTTTGAAACCGGATATGATTCCTATTGGACGAGAGCGTGAATTGAAGATCCAGGGAGGAGCGAGGGGTGGAACTATGGGTGGATCTGATCATATCTGGCGAGGACCAGAGTATAGCCACGCCCCCAAAAACATATCTGGCTTTATCCTTTATTTTAGTCTACTGTATTTGGCACCATAATTTACAGGAATGAACATCATGATATATGGAAGAAGACTTGAAACTTGCCATAGATACCATAAAATAATGTTGAAAGTCATTATTGAAATAATCAATCAGGTGGGAAAGTAGGGTCATTTTCTCATAGACTTCTAAAGCATTGAACATGTTTCTACAACCACCTCCATCGCCATTCAATGGAATGTAATTTTAAGAGATTTCTTCATTGGCCTTCCGCATTCAGACACGGGTGCTGCATCCATCTTTTTATCCAGTCTATGGACAGTATGGCAGTACTGGCAGCGAGGTTTTCTGCATTGCTGCTAACATGCAGTAAAGGTGGAAATGTGGTGATGACAGTATGTTAGCACTGCTAGAGAGGTTTCCTGCGTTGTAGTGAGATGCACCAGCCGGGATGTGCATGGCTGCCATTTTGTGGCAGACCGCTCACCACACACCAGCTGTAGAGTTGTACTGTCACTTTTTATTTTTTTAGTTGGAATCCTTAAGTCTCTTAACCATTCCATATAACACCCATTCTTCAGAAATAAGGTGATGAATTGTAGATATCTTGAATTTGCCGCAAGGCCTTTGAGTCAATGCATTTCAGTGCAAAATTACTCATTAATTCTCCTTTGAACGCATATTACTGGAGAGTTCTAGTGAGTTTTATGTGGTTTTGATTGAGTCCAACTGGGTCACTGGTTCTGCCAGCCCATTTGGGAAAATCTCTGTATTGCTACAAGCCTATCATTTTAGAGTCAGTTAGTTTATTTGCCATTTGTGGCAGAAACCACATTGGAATTGGGGTGCAAAAGCTCAAAAACACATTACAAATCACAGAAACAAAAGTATAAGCAGAATATGATAAAAAGAGTAGACATAAGATAAGGTGAAGTCAATAAGTGCGCAGTGGAGAAGCCCATCGATCATCACTCGATTTAAAGTGCGTGTGCATTGAAAGGACGGTATGAAAAGAAAGCAGATAATAAGCAAGTTAAGGACATGATATAAGATTTCCTGACCATCACCTGTCTGTTAACTAAATTATCTAGACTGAGTGTGTGCGCACAGATCTTGCATTTAGGGGTTGAAATGTAGAAGTTGCGCACTGCACTGGGGAGGACTTTGTGAAACAAATGGTTGAGCATGTATTAGAGCGGGTGCATCTGCCTGAGGGAAGGGGATCAAAAATACTGGCAGCAGGATGACCTGAGGGGTCACTGACCATGCCAAAGGCATGGGATGGAAGCCCGGTACCAGAGATATCTTCTAATGCTGGTAGATTTACACTGGTCATCCTGCATGGAAGGAGGACAAGTCAATTCAAGGATTTTTGCCTTTGGACTGAAATATGTATGTATACCCAAAAAGAGCGTGAAAGAGCTGTTAAAATGCTCTTAATTACACTTCAATAAAAGTTCTGCAAGATCTGACTATTAAACGTAAATTCCTTTAAATCCCATTGACAAAACAGCTGCACTTGGGTTTTTTAAACCATTAACCAGGTATTAAAGTGCTAGCTGAGATCATCAGACATATAGTGATGCTAAAAACTAAAATTCATTACCAGCTCAACCTCTGTGCCATTGATAGTGATAGGAAGATCGGATGCCTTTCAATGACTGAAATAAATAACTAATTTTTATTCCGGGGGCATATAGTTTTTCACCTGTCCCTCTGTCTGTCCGTCCATTCGTCTGTTTGCCTGTCTGTTTTTCTGCAGTGGAAAATAAAACTTTAACTTGCAATACTTTAACCTGCCACCGGGGGCATCAGTGTTCCACGAACACTGCTTGTTTTGTTAGGAAACATTCAGAGTAGGGTTGTTAGCCTCATCCTACTTAACTTGATTTCGTACCTCCGATCTGTTGTGTGACTTTTCATTTGGGCTCATCAGCTCAATGACGGTTGTATCGTCAGCATACTTTATAAATAGATTGTGGTGATAAAGAGCTGTATAGACTCGCGAGTACAAAAACAATACAGTAATGGACTACAAGCTTGTGGCAACTTAATACTGGAATCTGGTTTACAGTCTGCTTCAGGTCCTGACTCTTAGAGGTCTTAAGATTAAGAAGCTGATAATCCATTCAGATTCCATTGTGCAATCTAAGACACTGCAGTTTGCAGTCAGGTTTGAGGGAATAATTGCGTTAAAAGCAATATATTATCTATTTGAGTATTCTGACATAAGACTTGCCCTTATCTAAGAGTTTTTAGACCGTATTCAGACCAATAGAAATCACATGTTGTACTGATTTGCTTTTCCTGTAAGAAAACTGCCAAAGGTCCAAGGAAGCAGGTATCTGACATTTGATGTGTTCCAACACTAGCTGTTCCAGGCCTTTCATTATCAAGGACATGAGTGCAATTGGTCGAATGATCATCGCTGGTCATTGATGCCTTCATGGGTACTGAGTTAATGACCGATTCCTTGCAGCCTCTAGGAATACGGCAGTGCTCCAGTCGCCTATTAAAGAGGTCTGCGAGTGCGAGGGCAAGCTACTTAAAGCAAGATCTGGCAACCTGCAGAGAAATGCCGGATGGTACTGCAGGTCTCCTTATCGGTGTCCTGGACAGAACTTGATGAACCTCGTACTGTGACACAATCAGATCAGTCTAGTCACTGAGGTAAGAAGGATTAAAAACAGGAGACCGTGTTCATTGTGTGAAATCTAGTATAGAAATTATTAAATTCATTTGGAAGTGAGTGATCACTTTCTGTAGGGATATGGCCCTTCGGTTGGTACTAATTTTAAATGTTCAGTCCCAGCCACAAACAGATGGGTTACGAATTGCAGGAAAAACCTGCAGATGCTCCTGTCCATTTTCCTGGCATGATTTGTGTCCACTCATCCCCTTAAAGGGTCTCTGCAAATCAATACAGAGTTATTCTGTGTGATGATCTTTATGGGAGTGGTTTCTTCCAGGATGACAATCGTCCAAACCCCGCAGGGCACAAGGGGTCACTGAATGGTTTTCTGAATATGAAAATGATCCTAAGCATATGCAACCACCTTCACAATCACCCTATCTCAAACCAAATTAACTTATAGGGAAAATTCTCATAAGGGAAATTTTTAACGTGTTAGACAGTGCTCTGTGTCACCCTTGTCAACACTTGAGGAATCTTTTGGAAGAATTGAAGACTACTTTATCCGTTCAGTTAAGTTTTACACTCGTAGGCTTTCTGCCATGGCATGCTGAAGCTGGTCTGGCGGCTTATGGAGGCTCAACTTAGATGTTGATTTTTTTTCCCTTTAATTTGTCACATCTGTACATCAGGGGTTATTTTCACTGGAATGCCCTTCATCTCCTACCCATGAGCGCTCGGAGCCTTTCATTGCCTGTTCCAGGTAGTATCTGGCCAGCTTGTGCCTAGTAGCATCCCCAAATTTATTAGCAGTGGCACTTTCAATTAATTTGAGTCTGACATTAGTAATGAGCCATCATCATTGGTCATTGCTTGACCACTTATGGTGGAATGCGCTAGTCGTTGCAAAAGTTAAAATACCTAGTAGCAGCTTCAAAATATTGGTCACGGTACTCGGATTTAAAACAGTCCAATCTGTAGCATCAAAACAGTCCTGCCGGGGTGTCTCAGCTAGTGCAGTCCTGCACTGAATAGACCGCGGAGTCAGTTTAATTCATCTGTTCCTCTGTGTATACGATCGATAGGTGATCGTATTTACCGAAAGGCGGTTTTGGGAGGGACCAGTTGGTAGCCTTGTTATCATTGTGGCAGTGATCTAAAATGTTGTTACCCTTTGTTGGGTGTTCTGTGTGCTGGTAATAATTTAGGTGAATTGACTTAAGAAGACAATGATTCGAATCGTTAGCCGCAATAAACATGTTTCGGGTGGGAGTTTTCATACTTGTGTATAACGTCAGCCAGTTCATTAAACTAACCATCCTTGATTGAAAATGAAGACAGATTCTAGACGAATTGAAGACAGCAACTAAATGGCTTATCTCTCTCCTCAACAGATTTTGATGAACCATATTTGTAATGTAAGAGTAGGCTCCAAGCGAGCCGCCATGTTGGTCCAGTTACAAATTTGTGAGCAGACCCCGTACAAGTGAAAGCATCCAATCAGGCACAGCCACCGTACCTATAACCGCAGTGTTTTAAATAGAGCTGAGAAAATCTTCCATTGTGTATTGGTTTCCTGTTCCAGGTAAGGACAGCACCTGTCAATCATCAAGTGGCGCACCCATCAAGTGTACAATGCTGGGAAGTGTTGTGACCTATCACATCCAAAAACACCTCTGTGGACACGTACCCTCTGATGGTCGAAACGAATGACAAGAAGCTCTGCAGGTGAACGCTGAATCCAGCGTGTTGCTGTTATGCCAGGACTCCGTTATACAAAACTCGAAGCAGTCCCTGGCCTCTCGCTGGGAGTGGATCCGGCTCATCAGATCATCAGCTTTTTTATTTAACCTTTATTTAACTAGGGAAGTCCCGTTGAGATTGTAATCTCTTTTTCAAGGGAGCCCTGGGGCTTGAGGTAAAGAGGGAGAGGACGAATTGCACAGCCAATTAGATCAGGGGATGCTTAGGTGGCAGGTTGAAAGAGCCAGGCTGGGAATTTAGCCATGACACCAGGGAACCGTCTACTCTTATCGATGACTGTCATAATGTGTTTAATGACCACAGAGAGTCAGCACCTCGGTTCAACGTCTCATACAAAAGACGGCGTTTCCTTCAGTACAGTGTCCCCATCACTGCACTGGGGATTATTCCACCAGAGGGAAGATCGCAAACCTACTGGCCGCCAACACCTCTTCCAACAGCAGCTTGGTTTTCCCATGCAAGTACTAACCAAGCCCATACCTGCTTAGCTTCAGCCACACAGCTGTAGCAGATTGAGTAGTGGTATGGCTGCTGGCTATATTTGTCACAATAGCCATATAAATATTTTTATTTGTCAAAGGCAGCATGTGTGCCATGTAGATGAACGGTGGCAGGATCTTGAAGGGAAACCATGTAGTTTAATAAGCGCCCGACCTCGTGAACCCTGATGTTGGCGTGACAGTCTTCTCTCTGTCTCGTCACCTCTAGTCAGACACGCAGATGAATCCCTGAATCTGTCCTCAAGATTCGCCTCAGAGTGCCTCCAGACTTCATTGAGTGTATCCCCGGGAGGGATTTCTTGGTTATATCCAAAGATGGGAAATGTCTCAGAAACAGATATGTTTAGCACAGTGAACAGAGAGCACACCAAACACTGGAGAGCTCTCACCACTGCGACACGCCTCTGCGCCATCTTGACGTATCTTCATTCAGAGGTTGGCAGTTTGAATCTGCTATTGATATTTACGGTTTGACTAGAACCTACAGCTGTCAACTTGAACAATTTACTGCAGCATAGGCATGGAAAAGCCTCTCTCTCGACTCCCTCCAATCTGATGCAGTAAATAATCATTTTAAATGATCTTGGAATAAAAAAAAATATCGCCCCTAAATTTTTAAAAAACTGTTCTGTTTAGCGAAGAGAACTCTATTTCTGCTTTCGCTCTCACTTTGCCCACTTTAGCTGAAAGTGTACCATTGTATTTCTTGCACATACGAATTACGTTTCCTTTTCCATTGTTGCATTTTCATGCTTTTTTTCATTTTATTGTAACCTGAGTAGGTCTAAGAATACTGTGAAGTAATTTTCTGGAGTGATAATTAAACTGAGTGCTCGTAATGGCTGGAACGAATAGATGCTGTTGTACGCGCTGAGGTGAAAATTAGCGAATTTAATGTAAAGGAATGAGGAACCTCAAATGACCGAATAAACGGGGTGAAATGGGGTGAGATACCCTGCACTTAAAGCAAGGAAGGTGCTGTGTCTATTTTCGTAAGGTGCCATGTCAACGTTTATTTTTTTCAGCCCCAGAAGCGACATTAAAGTGGCTTAATGGGCGATTTTTATGATGGCAGGTCTGTGGTTTACGGGCTACTTTATGGTGTTTGTGTGTGTAGCCTACCTGATGTGTGCAACATTGTTTTTCAATCTGCAGCTGTGTTGGCGTTATAGCTTTCGTAGATTTCGACCTTCCATTAAAAACGCCTCCGGCTTCCCGTTCGCAGCGAGGCCCGCCTTTTACGTCATCGGGCCGACCAAGAATACTCTCTCCACTGAAGAGATGCCTGCTGGGATAGCACCTCACATCTGCTCGCAGAAACTCACGTTTTTTACAGCTCAAAAGTGAGATTCTGCCTCCCCTAAAAAGACCCAGCTGTGTACCCAACGCGAACACACTCTGGCCTCTTTCACCTGCCTCTCCATCAGTGATTTAAAGTGTGCATAACGCTAACAGATTTTACAGGGTTTACACTGTTACACTGTGTGAAGTGAAGTTGGTACATAATCTTTTTAGAGTGATGCTATATCAAAACCTCAATCTTTAGATCATTTATACAATAAAAATGCAGATACCCTCAAATTTAATCAGTGTAAAGCTACGTCTGACAATTGTATTCTTATAACCTCATATTCATTATTTCTAAATCCAGTGTTCTGAAGTATAGAATGACTGCTCAAATACTTGATGATTGCTTTGCATATGGCGCATATGTCACGCATTTTTAGACTGAAAAGCAAATTTTGTTTGGGACAGTTATTATATATTTATCTCTTTTTTTTTCTTTTTAATTTGTACAGCATTTTGGCATGTCAGTTGTTTAACCTGTTGCATTGATAGTTAGGCAGTTGCAGGAATGTCAGTGCAAGCGATGGCGGTGCACACTTTGTGATCTTGTGGTTTAGTCTTGCTCTGCGTCTTATGAGACCAGAATGTGATGCGTCGTTCTCAGTCGAGTGACGTGAGGGTTTATCCGTGTTTGGGGTCGAGCAGGACAGTTTCCCCCGCTCCCAACTTCTAACCTCACGGTGTGTCGAGAGTGCCAGGAATGGATTTAGAGCAGCTTTCGGGATTAATAATGGATTAGCGGCCCACGAAGAGCACATCCTGTTCCTGTCTCTCCAGAAATGATGGCTAAAGTCGAGATAAAAACAAAAATACTGCGGGCAGCTTCTTGATATTTGGACAGGGCCTCTGTATACGAAACTGACTGAAATTCCTGTACGGTTCATACAATGGGGATATAAAAACCTTCAAATCAAACATTTGACCGTTTCTACTTCCAAAAATGTCCTGACACTGTTCAACCTTCATTACAAAATTTCACTCATGGTACGTTCAGGCTAATTAGAACCAATGGTACAAATTGATTCAACATTCAAATCCAGTAAATAAGCACTTTGTGTTGGGTGGTCCTTTGGATAAGAGTGTTGGCTAAATGTTGTAATGTAAACTAATCTGTTAGAGTTACCTTGTTCCACCCTGAGATGAACGATGGCTTATGAACGATGGTGCAGTTTTATGCCAGTCACATTGGAATGTGAATATATTACATCAGAATATCACCAAATTTGGGGTGGCACAGTGAGTTGTGCTGTTGCCTTGCAGCAAGAAGGTTAAGGGTTCAAATCCCTCTAATTAACTGAACACTTCGTGCTTCTTAAGGGGGAGACTGTCTGTATAGCTGATGCCCGAGTAAAAGCAGTCCTTAGACTTTAAGGGCCGTTATTTGATGATCAGTGTTCTACATTATTGAGCACTGTGGCATACTTTAGGACAGGGATGTCCTACTTGGTCATCTAGTATCACTGTATACCCTGGGTTTCATTACAACAACAATTGCTATCCCGTAATTTTAACAATCTGATTTTTTTTCTTTATTCTGATGTGTTTGATGTTTAGAGAGATTGTTTACTTGCTCAATCACCTTTAAACCGGAAAATGGCAAATGGTAGAATCCCTTCATTCATGTTGCGCTTATTGTGAAATAAGAAGAGGTGACAAATAGAGTAAGATGAATGGGCTCCTTAAATTAATTGTTAAATGTGTGATAAATTAATTTCAAATTCTTACTTTTGTCATTTGCTTTGTCTTCGAGTTCTTCATTATCTTTCAGATGGCTTGTTTTGGTTGCCAGGTGTCCACACTTCCACCAATTAAAATTCACCTCAGTCTGTAATTTGAACTGTTATGGATAATTTACCTCAAATTTTATGCCAATTAAAATGAATGCATTGTTTGCAACGGGGCTTAATAAGCACTGTTCGCCCTGGCTAATGTTATTCTTTATGGCGTTCATTGCTATTTCTGACAGAGTGTGATTTAGGTGTTCATGTAATACCTCATTAAAAGCGCAAAGTGATGAAAAATTAACGGCTTGTAAAAATTCTAGGATTGTTACCTCGGCTACCACAAGAGCCAGCCAACACAGGGCCATGATGAACTACGGAGGTTGAGACCCAGTGCTCTGTCATGGAGAACTCTGTTGTGCTTTAGGCCAGGGCTTCTCAAAACTGGCCTTAAATCCAAAACTGCCCCCGGTTTTCTGTCCTTGTGGTAATTAAGAAGAAAATTCTGCTTTCAGATTACGGGGTGGGGGCGGGGGTTGAAAAATGCTTAAGGATCGTGATTTTCGGAACAGGGCTCTGTTCTCAGTCTGAAACCACAATCCTGAAGGGCAACAGTGTCACCAGGGCTGCGTCCCAATAGATATAAAATTACGTCCCATCCTCTAATTCCTAACCACTTTTCGTAAATCGTTGCGGAAAACGTCATGAGGTTAAGGACAGGTGTAAAAGCGGATTCCTAACGGCTAAGGGAGGCAACCGCACTAATAAGAGAATCCTAATGCACTTACACTTGACAGCGTGATCATGAGTCCCCTGGCCGTCATGTACATTTCTTTTCGCGTTTGGCCAGATGAATTGTCATTGATTTTGATATTGCTGCCACGCAGAATTGAAGCACTGATTACTAAAACCCCACAAGTCAAGTCAAGTCAAGTGTGACTTATGGGGTTTTAGTAATAGGTGCTTCAATTGCGGGATAGCATTATCTCCTTTGCGAAAACGATGGTTCTATGCGCCCTATGCTAAAGTAGTTGAACGAGGAAGCACGAAGACATCTGTCCTTAACATTTAAAGAATTCAAATACACTAACCATGGCTGCCACGTAACGTAATTATTTCCCGATCATGTTTAAGGAGTTAGGAACTTTCATAGGCGAAAAAGACTATTCTGACGCAGCTCTGGTTTTGGGTGTGTGTTTGCACTAGTGACAGTACCTCACTGATTGGCCAAAGGGTTCACACATCTTGTTCTCTTGGCCTTGATTGGCTGCTGATGAAAAAGAGATCACGAAAGCCTGCAGACACTGAGGCCATCAAGGACTGAATTTTCACACCTCTGCTACAGGCAAAAGACCTGAAAGGTTTCCTAGAGATCAACCAAATTTGCAGGTTTAACCCTTTCAGTACTAACAGGACACATATGTTCCACAATTTTCCAAATACCCCAGGGCTGGCATCTGAAACTGCTGCTTGAGAGGATTTAAATATTTGTGATGTTAATGGGAGTCATGGCAATCTGTGTATTTTTGGAGTGTCACAATATACTGCTTTTCACATCAATCAGAACAGCAAAAAATAACCCTGCATGTATTGTTGAAAGATGATATCAGACCTCTTTTTTATCCTTTTTTTATTGGTTGCTGGGATAAAAGCTCAGGCATATGTTTCTATGATACTACGCAGCTCTGTTGACTTTCAGGCAATAAACGATGTCCATCTTGTCAGCCGTTTTGCGTTAAGTTTGATGAAACACCTCCATCAGGCCTACCAAAACGGCCAAGCCATAACAAAAGTTTGTCAGATGGCTACCTTTTTCAAAGAACCAGCAACACACAATTGAAAACTCATTCGGTTTGTCTCTGGTTTTGTTACAGGCTGTGTGATTTTTTTGAGTTTGGTTCTAGTGAAAATATATTGACTTCAAAGTGGTGTGGTGCGAAGTTTAGCAGGAATGTGGCATGTTTTCGATTTTGTGGTGCTGCTTATTTGAAAAAGGTAGACATCTGATGAACTTTTGTTACAGCTCGGCCGTTTTTATTTCAGTAGGCCTGTCCATTGTGTTTCTTGGTGAGCAGCAGGACGAATTAGATGGAATCCCATGATGAAATATGTGGGCTCTAATTGGGTACATGAGTAAGCATGTGACTGAGCCCTTTATCTGTGATTGGGTGGGCTGTGGGGGAGTGCATGGCTGGCTTGTCTCTCTAATTGGATGAGTGGGCAAGCCATGTTTCTGTAATGGACTATGTGGGCCTTCCTTGTTTTCCAGTCGGGAGTATGTGGGTGGGCTGTGCTGCTGTAATTGGTGTTCGGGGAGCTTGAACTCGATCCATGTCTTTAAAAGAAAAAAAAAAAAAGAAAAGTAGAACACTGACAATATAGTGTAGAAATTTAGTTTTTGTTCAATGTGTACCTCCATTTGAGGCTTTTCAAAACATCATTCCTGCACTCCATGGCCTTGTTGCTGTGGTGTGGAAACCTCCACAGGGTCACAAAAATCACAGCTGCATTCACGAAAATGTCTCAAAAATGTATAAAAACTGCTGAAAAAAAGCAGGCAGAGGTCGACTGGCATTACAAACTGGTTTAAGCAATTTTTTTGTTTTAATCATTCCAACCAGGTATTGGCTGATTTGTTGCTGGTGACATTATAGCTAGTTTGTGGCAGCGAAAACCTAGATAAAACTTGATTAGCTGGCTATTGAGTTGATTAAATGTCCGTTGTTCATTGCGCTGGAAGAGTAAATTTGATGGACATACATGTGGTCAAGCTCACTGTAGGTGCTCAACTGGTTGACCAGATTGAACCAACAGAATGTTTAATACCAAGATCAACCATCTTTGACCAGATCAAGATTTTTGTATGTTCGCACGTGTGTATGCATGAATGCATATATATATAACAAATACATATACTATATATATAACGAATAACATTTTCTTTTCTTTCATTTGGCTGATTATAGCCACTCTTCCTGTTCTGTCCATCTCTATTTGAGTAAATCAGTGAGTAGTTGAATTGTACTGCGGTAAACTACTGCGTTGCAAAGCCATTTTGAACATAAAGCCTTGGACAGGCATTTGGACATGAGATTTTCTCTGTTCACCTGGTGACCTGTGCCTCCTTTGGCTAAAACTAGCATCAGTATTCAGCCTCACCACATGCAATCACACCCACTTGATTCAAACCATTCTGTTCATTTTAATTAATGCTGAACTCCTTCTGCTTCCAAATTCCAGCCACTGAGCTTCCAATAACTGTAACCACCTTACCATGATGATGATTATGAATTGTGTGTTTGCTCGAAATTCTTAATTAATTACGAAGGCAATTAGAATTTATTAGTATCATCAGTGGTTGGTCACTATCTGTTTTTTTTTTTTCCATTCATTTCTTTTTCCTCTGTGGTGTTCTAACCACCAAACCATGAACATTTATGGAAACTTTGGAAAAAGGCTTATGCTTCTAAACTCTGTTTAGCCCTCTCAAATAAAAGCAAACCAGCACTACCTCTTCAGGAGCAATAAGAAGCATTGATAAGTAGCCTAGAGGTCCGTAAACTTTGATGTGATTTTTAGCTGCTAGACTTCTGAAGCCTCTGTGCTCCCGGCTGTATATTTTATATTGAGTTTAATGCTGCAGTCCCATTAGATATCAACCTTTTATTCCTAGAAATGGCATTTTAAGCTCTTCTTTTCCATTTTTATTTTCAAAGTTGGCGACACAGAATTACGCTTCCTTCTGTTGGATACGATTGCATACAATAACACAATTTTAAAGGGCGCTAATTCCTACTCTGTGCACTCTATATGGATGCAAAAACAGTCAAATTGAAGGGCAGTCAGCTTTCATTGGAGCGTATGCTCAGGGGCTTTTGAAATTATTCAGACCACTTCAATTTTCGCAAAATTTATTACCTGCGCCAACAAATTTTGGACGGGGTTTATGTTTTCACCCTCGTTGGTTTGTCCGTCTGTGCGATTGCTGAAGAAGTTCTGGACTCATTTTGATGAACCTTTATGGGAAGGCTCTGCATGACAACAGTTAGAGGTGATTAGATTTTTGCAGGTTAAGGTCAAAGGTCAAGGTGCACATTGCAGAAAAGGGGAAAAGCAACGATGCAGGCAGAGGTATGGACTGTACTGAGTGCCCTTCTAGTTGTGTCATGAAGTTAATTTAAAGGGAATCTGGTTGATATGGGATCAGTAAGACACCAGATGCGGGGAGATGGGAATGAGGATTTATTTCAAACATAAATAAACAGGCACGAGGGCCAACAAAAAACTTGGCCCAAAGGGTTGCAAAAAACAAACTAAAGTAAGCTACACAGAGCTATAAAACAATAAATGCAAAAGGCAAAAAACAAAAGGCACTGGAAACTCCAGGCAAGAAGCACAAGAAAAATAAATAACCAGACTATGTATATATTCGAAAAACAAGAGGCTGGGACAAGACCTGAAACTAGAAATGCTTAGGGAATCTTGACAATAAGAACTTGGCTAAACTTGCACATGCAATGAGACGCGAGACACTGTCTGCCAGCCAACTTCCACCGCATCCAGATAAAGGCTTGATAATCAAGGACACATGAGGGGCAACACCTGGAGAAGCAGAAACAAGAGGCATGGCAAGATCAAGACATGGACAGAGATTGGATGACATGACCTGCTCATTAAGAGAATGAGCGTGCTCAGCTTAAGTACCAATTAAGTATGCAGTTTGGAAGCAAGCATGAATGTTAACAGAAAAGCACAGCAAGATCTTGAAATAGCAAAGCAGGAATCATGACAATAAACTCCCTGTCGAAATTAGTAGTATTAGTAATGTGCCTATCTAAGAATTACACCAACCCAGTGAGTGTTGGTAAATGTTAGTAACTTAAAAACAGTTAATTGTCAATTAAGCTTAGAGAGGCCCGAATCCAGCACAGCATGGAAGGAAGGGGAAATACCAAAGCCAACCAGAGCTCAGAAATGTGCAACAACGAAGGCACGGGGCGGAACGCAGACAAGCGGTGGAGTGGCATGGCAGACCTGGCGAAAACAAAAACATGGAAAAGTAAAAACATGGACATGGAACATGAATATGAAATGCAATGACTGGATACAAGAAACTGTTAAAACTGTGACTATGAACATGAAACTATTAAAACCATAAGCAATACTGTTCTGGCCCTGGAACACAACACTGGTTTACTTTCATGGTCATTCATTTACTTACAACATCAATATCCTTAGTTGTTTGTCATTTCATCCAGAAGACTTCTGTCCTCTGCCTGGTTTTTGGTCTGACATGCACTGTGAATTATGGGCCTGTAAACACGCAGGTGTGTGTGTGTGTGTGTGTTACTAAATTCTGTTTTATTAATTCAGTTTGCTGCGGGCGAACTCCAGTCAGGTTCTCGGGACATATGAATATAATCAATGCAAACAGCGTGTGCTTGCGCTCAATTTTGAGTACCTAAGCTGAGAGTCTGAATACTTATCTAAATGAGAAATACAGTTTTTTTTCTGCACACATTTATAAAAACTTGCTTTAGTGTCATTTGTTATTAAGGGTTATTGTGTGTGTGTGTGTGTGTGTGCGTGTGTGTGTGTGTGTGTGTGTGTGTGTGTGTGTGTGTGTGTGTGTGTGTGTGTGTGTGTATATGAATGACCAAATGAAAGGAATTTCACGCCTTTTTAAACCCATAACACAGCATCTTAGTACAATATGAGCAGGTTCACGGACTTAGCTGTGTACAGACCAGTTTTTTTTTTTTTCTTGGGATCTTTGGAGTTTCAGCAACATGGCAGGGAATGACATGAGTTGGGAATCTCTGGCTCTCTTACGCATCACTTCCTGCCATACACAAGGAGCTTTGAAGTCTTGAGAGGCCCTTGAAGCAACTGGATCTGTTACCAGGCGCTACAATGCGGCTCTCATGCCGTTCAGCCCGTGACACCATTTCGAGCAGCGATGGCGTTCTGCGATTTGGGGACAGAGATGGTGGATGCACCCTGAGAAGCACTTAGCATAGCGCCGCAATAACATTTCGCATTAGGTTTGATCAAAGCCCTCGGCCGTCAGAAATGCACAGCTATTTCCTACGAGCAGCGAGGGAGGCCTTTCATTTAGCCGGGGAAAGAATACAAGTTCAAACACAGCGTGATGCTTATTAGTTTTCTAAATGAGCCATATGGCTGCATTATCAACATCTGTAAAAAGACATAAAAAAATGGATGAACCCTATTAATCCTACTGGGATGAATGGGGGGAAATCAGGATTAATGAGCTGTTAGGAAAGAAATTGGGGTTTATTGCTTGACCAGTGCAGTTATTTTATGTCAACAATCTGGGCTGCTGGTAATGAACTTTCCACTATCAGTGGTGCCGCCGAGACAGTAGCATACTGTATTTTTTGTGAGCAGTGCTGTGCTGTTGTTTACCATCACATATAAATAAATAATGGCTTTATCACACCGTAGGATAGCGACAGTATCGTGAGTGATGCACTACATTAGAATGCAAATTTTTGCCTGAAATCAGACAGCTGCTGTATATCCCTGCTTCATGACTCCAGTACTATAGTTTCACTTTGTTTCTGCTTTTACAGGATAAAAATTTCCTGGTAAAAATCCCAATCAATGATCTGATTCCATATTGATCCTTCAAGCATTGAGATCTGAAGTTTGAGATCAAAATGATCATAACTGATCATGATGATGCTGATTCAACTGTCTGCACTTGTGATTGAAAGCGATGGAGTTCAGAAACACTGATTCTCAAAGATGCAGCGTCACATTACTGCACACGCTCAGAAAGTACATCCCAAGAAAGTGAATACGCTTCACTGCAAGTCATAATCTGATTCCATCCTTGCCAATCCATCTTCATTTTGCAGTATATTTTTATATTTTAGTTACTCCAGCGTTATGCGTTTTATATTCAGGAGATTTCTATGGAAATTTGAAGATTCAAAACGCTAGGTTAAGCTTTAGCCTTGGGATATGAAGAATGTAAGATGGTTTCTATCACCAATTATCATAGATGAAGAAAAATACCATCTAGATTTTGACTCACAGCTGAGCATATTTACTTTGTTAAAAGCTGTGAGCATGCACAGTAATTGTGACACAGCTCCTCATCAATAGCTCAATTGCTCCTCCTCCATTTTGTTGTGACTGCTCGATCCGGTGAGCCTGCTAGAGGCGGTGAAATTTTCACCTTACACCCACTGCCTCACCTCACTTGGCTTTCACTTTCAGAAATGACTGATTGCAAAAGAGAAGACAGGTTGGCATTATGAAGCTGACTGTGGCCAAAACTGTCTGTGAATCATCCTCTGTTTTAAAATAATCAAAGGATGAAGCTCTTCCTGTTACAAAACAAACAGTACAATATAGCCAATACAGATTGGCTCTGTTCAAAGACAATAGCTCAGTCCACTCCAGGATCCATATTGGACCACTCTCATCAGTGCTGCGAGACACTTGGCTTGATAGGGACTCTTATCTTGGAGTCATCATTCAGTGAATTTGAGTTGAAGATTTTTCTAAGAGTTTAAGAAGTCGAGAGACTGATTCTGCTGTGTTGGCTCGCTAGGTTAGGACGCCGCACAGTGATGCAGGTGAGAGCACTGAGATATCGGATTGAATCCAGCTGTGCTAATGCCGACTGGGGCTAGCAGCCTCGTGGGAGCTGCAAATAATTAGCTTTGTGCTGCTCAGGGATATGGGAGAAATTCAGCTGGTTTGGGTTAGCATTGTTTGATGCATGAGTGCCACTTGCTGGCCATCCAAGCACTCATCCTTAAAACTCTAAGCAGGCGTGTGGTGGGGTTCCCTCTCACCCTCGTTTTGTGCGTTCAAGGTTTGAGTGATTCTGTGAGTGAAAAGATGCAGTAGCTGACAGGGTTGTGTTTCTGAGGAGAACTTCAGGCTGTCTGTGCTTTCAGGAGCTAGCTGCACGAATCATGTAAGAGTGTTCTTTAACTTAGTTCACTGATTGAATCCCTCCAGATTTGGGTGGGATAGGAGAAGCCAAATCTAAAACATTTATTAACTAATAATTAATTGATAAAAAAATCAAGAGACTGAGCCTGTCTGGCTGAAAAATATTTATTTTTTAACTTCCTCATCGCGATAGAAATGTCATGAATTCTGAGAACTGGGGAAAAACTAAGTCAGAAAACCCAAGGACGGAGTTGGGAAGAATAGTTTCAGAATGATAACCAGATTCAATTGACATTTGCCCGTAACTCTCAGAAATATGTTGCACTCATTTTTTTGAAGTCCCAGTTTGGCGAGTTCTCCAAATGACTATGGGGTTGTCAGGGTTTGCTCTTTGCACCGCTTGACAGTGCACAGAAAACAGGAAGCGTGGAACTGGACTCAGATGCAAAGACAAATCAGGATTTATTATGCCTTCGCCACAATGCAGGAAGGCATCGAAGGTCAAGTACAAAGGAACAAGGTTGCTGGGTGAGTTAGACACTGCTCAAAATAAATAAATTAATAAATTAACAAATAAATAGAATAAAGGGAACACTAAAATAACACGTCCAAGATCTGAATGAAATATTATGAAATACTTTGCTCTTGAATGTGCTGACAACAAAATCACACAAAAAAAAAAAATTAAAGGAAATTCAATTTATTAACCCATGGAGGTCTGGATTTGGAGTCACACTCAAAAAAGTGGAAAAACACACTATAGGCTGATTCGACTTCCATGTAATGTCCTTAACAAGTCAAAATGAGGCTCAGTAGTGTGTGTGGCCTCCATGTGCCTGTATGACCTCCCTACAACGCCTGGGCATGCTCCTGATGAGGTGGTGTATGGTCTCCTGAGGGATCTCCTCCCAGACCTGGACTAAAGCATCCGCCAACTCCTGGACAGTCTGTGGTGCTACGTGGCATTGGTGGATGGAGCGAGACATGATGCCCCAGGTGTGCTCAATTGGATTCTGGTCTGGGGAATGGGCGGGCCAGTCCATAGCACCAATGCCTTCCTCTTGCAGGAACTGCTGACACACTCCAGCCACATGAGGTCTAGCATCGTCTTGCATTAGGAGGAACCCAGGGCCAACCGGACCAGCATAAGGTCTCACAAGGGATCTGAGGATCTCATCTCGGTACCTAATGGCAGTCAGGCTACCTCTGGCGAGCACATGGAAGGCTGTGCGGCCCCCAAAAGAAATGCCACCCCACACCATTACTGACCCACTGCCAAACCGGTCATGCTGGAGGATGTTGCAGGCAGCAGAACGTTGTCCACGGCATCTCCAGACTAATGCCAAACATCCTGCACAGTGTTGGGCTGTAAGCACAACCCCCACCTGTGGATGTCGGGCCCTCATACCATTCTCATGGAGTAGGTTTCTGACCATTTGAGCAGACTCATGGACACTTGTGGCCTGCTGGAGGTCATTTTGCAGGGCTCTGGCAGTGCTCCTCCTGTTCCTCCTTGCACAAAGGCGGAAGTAGCGGTCCTGCTGCTGGCTTGTTGCCCTCCTACGGCCTGCTCCACATCTCCTGATGTACTGGCCTGTCTCCTTGTAGCGCCTCCATGCTCTGGACACTACGCTGACAGATACAGCAAACCTTCTTGCCACAGCTCGCATTGATGTGCCATCCTGGATGAGCTGCACTACCTGAGCCACTTGTGTGGGTTGTAGGGTCTTGCTGAATCCAAATATCCGCACTTCTTCGTACTAGCAAACTTGCGGACTTTCACAGGAAGTCTGGGAGTGCTGAGGGCTGTCCAAATCCACAATAGATCCAGTCCACAAGGGGCCTCAAGCGGACTTTCTGCGGACTTCCAGAGAGTCTGCTTAGGGTGCAGACTTCAGCAGACTTCACTAGTGTAATTACCCATAATTCTTTGCCATACGGGCGTGACGTTTTAATTTTCCAAATTGCTGACAGAAGAAAGGCACATTCACACATGCACAAAACCACATGAACCAGTTAGAAATTTATAATATTAAAACATTACTTAAATAACGTAGGCCAGATATAAAATTCAACATCATCATACAGAAATACAGGCTACAGAGGTAATCAATATGCATTTGCACGGAAACGAGTGAAACAGACTCAAAACTGGTCCATCAGCTCATTTTATTATGCTGCAGACTCCCGATCTTGCAGACTTTATGTGATGACGGTGAAGACGTCACATTACATAGGCCTGAAGTCCGTGAGGGCTCAGTCTGCAAGTCCAGAGGGTGGAGATTTGGATTCAGCCTTTGTCTCATGCTACCACTAGAGTGAAAGCACCGCCAGCATTTAAAAGTGACCAAAACATCAGCCAGAAAGCATAGGAACTGAGAAGTGGTCTGTGGTCACCACCTGCGGAAACACTTTATTGGGAGGTCTTGCTAATTGCCTGTAATTTCCACCTGTTGTCTATTCCATTTGCACAACAGCATGTGAAATTGATTGTCAGTCAGTGTTGCTTCCGAAGTAGACAGTTTGATTTCACAGAAGTGTGATTGACTTGGAGTTACACTGTGTTGTTTATGTCCCCCTTATTTTTTTTGAGCAGTACTAGTAATCCGTGGTACTTTGACAATAGTAAAAGTAATTTAGTATAACAAAAATAGAGAAACAGGAAGCGAGGTGCCTAGTTACAAAGAATGTGCTGCGCTTGAGTTTAGGTTAAATATATTACATGCGAAAATGTGGGTAAGTCTATATAAGACTATAGCTAAACAAGACGCTTATGAGACTCATCGAATGAGCACAAAACTCCCTATTATAAAGACACAACTCAGGCAATGTACAATGAGTAAAGGATGTGGATGATCACACTGGAGTGTGGAATGCCGTCCAGGTCTTAATAGGCTGGTGAGTTAGAGGGCTGGAGATGTGGCTTTACAGATGCCTTGAACAAGTAAAGCAAACTTCCAAATTAAAGCATTGCTTGAATGTAGGAACTGTTCAGTTGGGCATTGTTTGAAGCATTGGACCATGACATTAGCTCAATAGCTTTCCTGCGGTGTATAATTAGGGGTTAAGCTTGGCGGAAGCCCACCATGACTCTTTTGCTTGCATTAGTAAAAGCCTGTAGTTATGAATCCAGACCTTCACTCACACCATGACACTGATGTTATTCTGATCATCTTCATGAGTACCTGACAGTCACAATTAACCTCATGATTTTGGCAGAAACATTCTCACCTTAAAGCCTTTTTTGGGCATTTGTGAGGAAATTGATCATTTAAAGCTTAAGTGCTAGGTTTTTCATTTTAAAATTAAATTAACGCTCACAGTATGAAAGGCTGTAACTTGAGCGTGAAGATTATTATTAATGCCATGAGATCTTCTGCAATCCTATGGGTCAAATGTTTACAAAACTGAAGAATTGTGACTTCCATCCACCACATACTGCCTTAAGCTAATCATTTTTAATTTAATTTTATTTATTTAATTTAATGATTCGGATGAAGTTCATGCCCTGTTATCATACACTGAACAAAGATATAAATGCCCCATGTCAAATATTGATGCCACATGGAGTTAACAACTCTTAGTGAGCATATTCTGACTTTTACTTGTACAATAGGGATATTTCTCTTGATTTTTTGTTCCATTATTTAATCCATCTGTCTCTCAGTGAGCATTTGCTCAGCGATGCAGTGATTTCACTCAGCACGTTGGTGTGGCATTTCCAGACGGTGATCAGTCAGAATGAGCAGTACCCAGACACTCCTTATACAGGGGACAATAAAAGGCCACCCAGAAATGTCAAATTTTGTCAAAAGTCATCATGCCTCAGATTTCTCAGGTCATGCAGGAACATGCCATTGGCATGCTGGATGCAGGAATATCCACCAGAGTGGTCACTGTGCAGCTGAATGTTAACTATCGGACGATAGGCCGTATGAGAGTTCGTTTCCAACAGACGAGCAGTACTGCAAATCGACCTCATCCACGTCATCCAAGATCGCTACATCCGGCTCGTCCACCTGCAGGATCGGCTCAGATCAGCGACACGCACAGCGGATGAGACCGTTGGTCTGCACTACAGACACATCAGTCCACAGACAGTCCGTAACTGCCTGCGAGAAGCCAACTTGGACGCTTGGCGTCCTCACCGTGGTCTGGATCTCACCACTGTCCGGCGTCGGAACCGACTAGCATGTGCAAACGCGCACGTTCGATGGCCCATAGCACGCTGGAGAGGAGTGCTATTCAGAGACGAACCCCGGTTCCGGTTTTTTGTTAATAAAAACTCAAAAATTTGACATTGGATGTTTATATTTTTGTTCAGTGTAATATGTTTCATTAAAATCAAAATTTGCATTCAATAAATGTATTAATCATGACCTGTTTTCTGTTTTCGCAGTAACTACGATCACATCATAGCACATACCTCTCTATATGTTGATAAGCCTTGTTGGGCACCAGTGATAAATAACTGTTTGATGTATCTATAAAACAAATTCAACTCAGACAAAAATGGTATCATCACTAAGGACTCACACTTAGTCATGACATTTACCCAAAATGGTAATAAAAATACTCTTCAAAAGCAAACCTTTAATGCAGTGGTCTTCACCAGACTGCTTCTGGTATTTCAGCCATATGGTTATTACAACATTTTTTCAAGGTTTAGGAAGTGCAGTAAATGGGTTTACACTGCTTGGTAAGTATTGGTTAGATATCCATGTTGTATAATTGCTGTTAACGGTGTCTGGCCCTCTGTGAACTCGAAACCCAGGGGTCCAATTTTCGATTTTGAAATTTATGTGAGGATATGAATGTTTCAATATCTATAAATTAATGGAATGTATTCATATTTGAATAATACTACTTTAAGGTCAGAAGGGTTAGCTGTGGTTGCACTCGATCCCATGCAAGTTTTCCTGAAATAACTCAAGATCATATGGCAGTTTTGCTGGTAATGGGCATTCATAATTCAGAGTAAGAAAATACAGTGACTAGTCCCTCTGACACTCTTCTTCTGTGGTGATGAAGACACATAAATTAAAAAAAATACTGCCTTAATGGTACGGGCATATGAAATTTGCTCAGAAAGGAGAGAGAAAAGGATAAATCGGGACCTCTTTCAGTGAGTAATAATATAAGCAAAACAAATTGCCGCTATCACGGCTAAAAATAAATAAATAAATAAATTGAAATGACTGAACATGTGGCCATTTCTCCCAGCGTAGACTGCAGCCGAGATAGGCTGAATTTCTAGGCTGCTGCATCATCGAAGGCTGCTACATTGAGAAGGCGCTTTCGCATACAGCCGAGAAATGCAGCCTTCATCTTGCCTGACATCAGATGCAACGGTCGACACGGAAACAAGGAGTGTTTCTCAGCTGTATTCAAAGGCAACTTCTCAATTGGACAGCCTGCGATAACGTGCAGCCTTCAAAGGATCCCGCTTACGCCTTTAGAAACGGCTTCTGATAGAACTGGCCAGGTGCAGCAACTAGAGATGCAGTTAGCAGAACAGAAGGTTCCAGTGACAAACTGAAAGGGGCTAATCCCAGTCCTAATGAACCCACCTGGAAGGGCAGTTGAATAAGATATATGCATTGAGGTTATATTAACGTCTCATCTCAGCCCTTTCATTGTAACTGTGACCCCTGAACTCCGCTCTGCCTAATGAGATCATTCTTAAAATGGCTGTAAACTAAGGTCTTACAATGCTGCGAGCAGCGCTCCAGTGTGAATCACAGAGATACGTATGTAAAAGCAGCTGCCGTACCAGTAATTTGTTTCCCGCTGAATGTTTTAAGTTCTGCCGAGCCATTACTTCGAAGCGCTTTGGCTTCAAAGGTAGTTTTTTTTTCTTTCTTCCTCCTTTATACCACATTAGGGTGAGAGTTTAATTCTTCTTCTGAATATGCTATGCCATTAGCCATCAAGCCTCATTTTACTTTTTGTATTTTAAAGCATAATCCCTTGGCAGCTCTCCGCCGCCGGTGAAATCCGGGGCTAATATATGCCAGTTTGTTCACTTCATGAAGCTGTCCAACCTAGAATACTTTTACCTCAAGTAATTTTAAGGTTCAGCAATGCAGAACAGTCTAGAAATTAGATTCTGGGGTTATATGCTGGGACATCACAACTGAGCTGTATCATGATTAGAAAGAAACAAGAAACAACTTATCTCAGCGGCGAGTTAACATGCAGGTATCGAAAATTCTTGTTATATTTTTCTTTTGCTTTGTCTATTTGCACAGCGGAATTGCAGTAATATAGAAGTGTCTGTGTTGATGTTTGTTTTAAATGAAACAGAACTTGAGATGCAGCATCCGTAATGAAGATACTTAACCTTCCTTTCCCCTCTGCATATGTTTGCCAAGCAAAAGCATGTGTAATTAAATGAATTCAGTGGTAAAAATGTGTACAAGAAAGCATAAATTCAGTAATCCAGACTTGAGTGTAAGCTACCATGCTTTGTAGTGAGGATCAGGGCAGTAACTAATATTTTCCAGCTTTCCAGTTTTCATATTTGACTCGCTTCAGAACATTTTGCTGAGCCCAGATCTGTTATTTTTAATGAAAACAACTTAAAGCCTTTGACTACGATTACTTGTCATCGCAAGGCATCCCATATGCACCACTCAACTATGAATTTCGCGAAAACTACCATGGGTGAATTGTTGCTTTTTCCCCTCTGATTTGGGGGAAAAAATGCATGTGCACGCATTAGCCTATTAGCTCTAAAATATGGCACAAAGTAAGGTAATTCACTACAATCTTAAATACTTAATGCTTCAAAATGACTTTCACATTATAACAAGTTCCTGATGAATGTACAAGCCTTTGCTCAAAACTATTGAGAAACTAAACTATCACGAGCCTCTTGATTGAGTCTGGGCTGGGATTCAGAGGGTTTTTAGTTGAAGTCCTCGTGTTTCCACAGTATGACCTGCGTAGCCTGAAGTGAGGACTGCAATCCCACATTGCACTGCGGGGGAGACTACTTAGCCTGATCGAATGTGTGCTGCTTTGGATAAAAGCATCATTTCAATACCTGTGCAGCAATATCTGCTATGAAACAAGAAAGGGTAAACTTTCAGTGGTTTTAGATTGAAAAGGAGTGGTTTAACATTCGCAGATTCATGACAAACCACTCCCTGCGAACTCCTGCCTAGGTTAAAGGGAAATGAACAGCTAAGGCGCAATCGCAATGCATTGACGGCTGGCGATTACAGCGACGGGCTGCAATTCATTTTCAATCAAAGTTTAGCGAATCGTGGCTAGAGGAAGTGATAACAGTTGCCGACTAAAAGTGGGCCAGGTGAGCAACACAAAAAAGGTTCGCTCAATGCATGTGGGTCATATGACGTCAGCCATTTTATGCCAAAACGCTCAACACACGCAGTTCATAAACTACGATGAGCTGTCGCTAGTATGCATTGGGAATGTATGTAATGCTGTGAGTGTGAGGTTGATATTTATTAGTGAAACAGCTCTCACAGATATTGTATTTTCTGTTCCCTCTGTTGAATGGCATTGAAAAATTAATGCAAGAAAAGAACAAGTGACATCAATTGTGAGGTTTCTTTTTTTTTTATTTTTTTAGAAACTTTTAACGTGTTGATTTGTGAGAACAAACTGCAGTGATGTACATTTAGAGGATTAATTTCCTCAAGAAATACAGCACTTCGATCAGGCTTTCTTTTCTTTCTTCTGGATTATCCGCCAGCTAAAATGAATGACAGAGCTAAGCAGTAAAAACAGACTGTCAGCCAGGGATGCGTTTCCCAAAAGCGTAGTTGCTAATTAAGTTAGCAACTTACATAGTTCATCCATTCGTAGTCAGTGCATCCAATATGTAATTTAGCATCTGTGATTCTGGGAAACTCACCCCAGGCTTGGTGGCCTCTCTGGGACTTTAACGAAGACCAAAACAAGGCAGAGACCTCACATTAACCTGATTCTTGCATCAGTGCCCCGGCCGCCAGTTTTTGTTTGGAATTGATTTTAAAATTGTTTTGCCTCTTTTAAAGCCCCTGAATGAATTGGCACCAAATATGGTTGTGAACTTTTGGAACAATATCAGTCCAAATGTGTCCCTGTTCTGCGGAAGATTGGCTTGTAAGTGCACCTAGACTTCATTATAGTACCTTACTCTGAACAAAGCCTCCTTTTGCTTTCATTCTCTTGGACAAAGGGCACACAAAATTTTGAGATTGGCCCTCGTTTTTCTTTCTTCCAGCTGACTAATTGAACACTTAGTGCTTCTAATCGACCAGGGGTGCTTTTCCCGAAAGCACAGATGCTAACTATCATAGTTGGAACCACTGACGATGAATGTACAAACTATGTAAGTTGCTATGGTTTTGGGAAACAGGCCCCTGAGGGTTTCACACCTGATGAAGGAACAGTTGAAACCAGCAGTTGTTCACTCCAGATGACTTTGATTTGAGCAGTCTGAAGTGACACTGTTTCACAATAATAGATATTTTGCTCTGCAGAAGAAAATGTTACTTGTTTTCAGGATCAAAATTATACAGCATTGCTCCCCGTGATATATGATAAATCTTCACTATACACACTATCAATAACTGATGGAAGTGAAGGATAAATTGACAGCAAATTTCTCATGGTCAAATTAACTCTGTCAGAGAGCTCTTTCACAGAGCAAATGGGGTCCCTATTGTAATGATATGAACACGACAGCATAATTAACAGTTTCAGAATAACTGCAACCTTAAAATAAGCTTTTTCTAGCCATTCACAGTACATGGTCTGATATGCTGTGCTAAGTAAGAAAGCCTATGTTTAACAAAGCAAGGATAGGCCACATGCCTCCATGCAATTAACAGTTACCCACTAACAACTCCCAATTGAATGCAAGTGGTTTTTCACAGTTTTATGAGCCAACTCATTTCAAAATTAACTGCGAAAACCACACTGAAAGTGCTGGCAGTATATTTCATTTCAAGGTTGTTTTATGTTTGAATTATTTCTCATTTTACAACTATCTTTTTATGGGTTTTAGGATTAATATGCAAACAAATAGTGTTGCAGTAGTTGAGTGTACTTTGGCTATATGGTCGGATTTGTGGAAACATCATTGTTATTGAAGAGGAAAGCCCCTCCAGGTAATACATTCTTTCAAAGGAGCAGGAGGATGTTCGGTTGATCAAGTATGGACTGCGAAATGCTGCTTCAGTAATAAGCTTTCCAACTCTCACAGTTTTGCTTGCATTATTTAGGGAGTGTTGTTCTGTTGTTTCGATCATACTGCTGAGCTGAAACATCACTCTAGTCCACCTCCATTTTCCATCCACTCCTTATAGGTTCCTTTAAACCACAGCTTAAAGGGGACCTAACATGAGGATCCTTCTTTCAATACATACTAGTCATGTTATAATATTGATTGTCCATGCTCAACCTCTGAATAGTTTCTAAACATAAGATACAGGGATTTTGCCGTAATTCAAGAACAAGATTTTGTGAGCGTGATTTCCTCTCTGAACAGCTCCTCCCAAGATCTTCACAAGATCTGGGTAAAACCTGATGTCAGGTTGTGCCATCCAATTAGTCCAGACCTAGCCAGAACCAACCACTGCGCTGGACCTGCCCACACCGGCAACTATTCTAGCAGGCACTAACAACGGCAGATCATACTATGCCTTAGTAGCGTCTACCCCTTTGGAAGTACAAAAGAAGAACCGCAGATCATTTGAGGTGCAATTTTGTCAGTATCCCCCCCAAAGCTACTTGTCCGTTTACTTTTGGACGCGGAAAAAAAAAAAAAAAAAATATTTCTCTTCCAAAAGACGATGCCACCAGAAATCAGTGGGTAGCTTTTTTGTTTGCTGGCAGCAAGCAGCCACGGTCAAAGGGAATGTTTGCTGTCTGTGGCAGCTTTGTCAATAAGGGATAATTTGACACAGAATAAGCTTTTCAGCTGCTTCTCAAACCTGAAGCAGTTGCATCAATCAAGCACTTGGAGCCACAAGCTGTAAGTAATGATATAACAGCAAATAATGTAAGAGAAGCTAACATGTTACGGGTGGCTAGCAGGACCGATAGCAATAGGGAGCACTAACAACTGGCCTCAAACGCAGGCTTTGTAAAATATCTGAAGATAAAGCCTGTATCGGTCACGAATGTCCGTGACTCACAGACACAAAGCTGTAAGTTCCTTTTACTGCATAAGCCAACCTGACCTGATGGCCAGTTGATTGTGGCTGTAGCACAGCGGCTAACGTAGCCAAGTTACTGTTGCTAATGTTTGTGTCCTAAATATGCAAGAGTGATATCAGGGGAAATTCTACAGAAGGTGTGTGAACATAAACCTCATTTGAAGCTAACTTTTAATACTTGTTTTTCATTTGGATGCTTAGTTCAACTGTTCATAGTAACAGAACTTGCTGTCTGTAAAACCTGTCTTGCAACGGTTTGTCTCTGTGGTAATGACTGCTCGTTTACAAGCTACTGCATGTTCGTTTATGTGTCGTGCTAATTAAAAATGCTCCTGGCTAACTTAGATGCTGTAATTCTGATCGGTATGCTTGTGTTACTTCATTAAGCATCAATGTGGCAGAAATTTTTCGCAGGACAGATTAGCCCGCATTCAAAGTCAATGCAAAGACACGAATGCACGTTGTCAAGCAGCTTCACACCGGACGCGAAACGAATTTTTCGCACAACAGATTAACTATATTCAAAGTCAACGCAAAGAACGAATACAGGTGTTATAGGCTCTTTAAGCAGTTTTCACATTGGACGCAAAACAAATTTTTCGCACAACAGATTACATTCAAAGTCATGACCGCTTATCAGCTACTGCATGTTAAAAATTAAAAATGCTCCTGTTAACTTATATGCAGCAATTATGATCGGCATGCTTGTGTTACTTCGGTAAGCGTCAATGTGACTGTTTTATCATAGCGTTGCCTGATTGTAGCCACTACAGTTGAAAATAACCGAAGAGGTGCTGTATGTGTCTGCCGAGTTGGGCTGCAGTTAGACCAGACGTGGATTTTGCTGAGCTTGGGGTGCATTTTTGGGTGCTTATGAAACCACCGCTGTACTTATCCATGACCGTTGTCAGCCTGATACATCTCCAATGGCTGGGCAAGCTCTCTGATACTACCTGTGAAAGCAATAGGGAAGCGCACAGGCTATAACGTGGGGGCCATAGCGGAAGAGCCACCCCAATGAGGCGTTTCAGGCAGAGACTACTATAGACTACAAATGGGTTGTTTTGAGGATGGCAGTATGAGCAAAATAAATACCCTTTTTTACTTTGTGCAATCAGGAGAACTCTAGGGGAGTCAAAGACCAAAATACAAACTTGGAAAAATAGCATATTAGGTCCCCTTTAAGCACCTCGGTATTATTTTTCTTTTTCATGAATCCTTGATTTGTTAGACTTCATTGTGCTGTCAACCTAAGTCAGTCTTGTGGTTTTAGCCCGAGTTATTTTTTACCCTCTACAAAAACAAGCAACATATAATCTACACTGGTATGAACTGCCACCTTTTTTTTCCCCAGTCAGTTTCCCCAGTTTTTCCCCAGCACCTTTTTTGCCAGTTATTTCAACTGAATTTCACAATCAGTTTATGACAGAAGTTCCATGTACGCTATGCAAACTAATGATCCAATGTGAAAGTGAAGGAGTCTGACAGCAAGTATCTCACAGTAAAATCAGATCCGATAGAGAGACATCTTTCTAACAAAACAACTGTGTCCGATTTGTACTCGCGTTTGTAGACCGATGCTCTCCAACCGTGTTCTCTGAGAATTGCCATCCTGAAGCTTTCCCTCCTACTAATGCAAAACACGCCTCCTTTCCTAGTTAGAGATCTTTATGAACTGCTAATCAGCCCAGTCAGGAGAGCTGAATTAGAGCTGGAGTAAAAAATACCGGCGGGATTGTAGCTCAGCGTAAACAGGGCTGGAGAGCGTAATGTAAAGTAGACCAAGTCACATTAAGACCTGAATGACTGCTGCCTGAAAGGAGAAGGGGGAACTACCTACCAGTCACAGTTGCTCGTGTTCACTGAGCTTCCTCATAATACACTTCTGTTATACTCACTGAAGTGCTGTGCGGGTTCACACAGCAAAGGTCCTCCTCAGTATCTTGTGCTAACCACCGGCATTTGCTAACTGGGGGAAAGCTTCAACCAGAAGGTTGATCTAATGAGTTAAAATCAGCTGGTGGGAGGAGGAAAAATTGGTTGGGCTCACTCCGTCTGACCCCTGGTCTTAACACATTTGGTAATTATTGGGTCAGCAGACTGGGGCTACCTGTGTCTGGAAAATTTCTACACTGTGGTAATTTGCTCTCTCAACACTCCAGCTCTGCAGGATCGTGTTCAATGTTAATCTGGTCTGTTTAAGGTAGGTCGGTCCTCAACATTCTGTATGAACATGGATGACCTTTGATTTCAGATATTTAATTGCATTTTTCAGGCTTTTTATTGGCTGTATTAAGGGAGTTGCTATTCACAGCTCCAGATTGTTGGCTGTCGCCCCACAGAGGCGAAGAGGATCTGTAAACCGCTGGCCTAAGCCGACATACTAAGAATGGAAAAGTGGTAAAAGAAAAGTTTGATTCATGGACAAAATCTGAAAAACGATTAAATCGCATTATACTCATCCAACAGATGCTCCTTTTCATTGCGAGGAGCTACACAGGCTAGACAGAAGTGTGTTTCCTTGATTGAAATGGGCAATAAACCGTGCCAGAGCTGGCGAAAAAGTGTTCCCAAACTACTGCATAAAGATGCAGCACGTTACGTTTATTTGGCAGATGCTTCCACCAAAAGCGATGTACAGTCAGTGCATATAATCAGGTCATTGACACAGCTACACTATAGAACAGACAAGATATGACTCATTTCGAGCATTAGTCAGCTCAGTCAGGGGCAAGTAATGCACAGACTACAAGGTAGGCATATGTAAGCTATATTCAGAAATTTCTGAACGACAGGCAAGTAAACAAGGTGATTTTTTTTTTCATTGCTTACACCGCAAAGCAAATCCTATGATACAGGGACTGACAGTATAATTTTTCTCAAGGGGAGTTGACAAGGGAGGGTTGGGTTGATGATGTTTGTGCTTGGTCAGGTACTCTCTGTAAAGATGAGTCTGTAGACGGCAATGAAATTACTACAGTTCTGATTAAATTTATCTATGCTACTCAATAATCATTGAACAATAATCAGTGAGTTTGCATACTAAGTGCAGGGGGGGGGCTCAACTTTGACAGAGATCCAGTTCTTGCATCAAGGGATTGCAAGTTTTTCTGAAGTTTTGGGTAATTTTATTGATCTCTAGGAGGTTAATGCCGACTGTTATGATGACTGGGAGAAGAGACTTGTGTGGAGTGAGGGTTACGCTCTAACTCTCTGGGGGGGGGGGGGGGGGGGGGTCTCAATCTTTGCTACTCTTTTCCTTGATTGTCTAGGGTCCATTATCTGAACTCAGCATACTGTGGGAGATTTGGTGAATAGCGATGAGCTCATGGCTCCCCTTGAACTTCAGTGATCCACAGTCCATTCACAGGAAAAGACACTCAGCGGAAGCCATCTGCCCGATGCAGCGTTTACCGGACAGGTTCAGATGCTCAGTGGTGGGCCCATCTTTAGCGAGTCAACGGATAGCGCATCAAATGTGCGAGCACTGGCATGCTAAACCCTTAAGATGAGTGTTTGCAAAGTCTGGTGTGATCAGAGGCCTGAGCAATCTCTTGAGTAGACTCATTTTAAAGGGGGGGGGGACAGCTGGCAGTTAGGATGGTGCGTGGGGGCCGTCTAACTGCGACCATTTCTCATGATGAGGTATTGAGGGTTTTTTTTTTTTTTCCCAGCACCTTCTTTTGAAGAAGCCAGATGAGAAGTGTAGAAGATAAATGCGCGGCGCGTTCGTCATTGCGCGATTCTTCAAGCGGCCCCATGGACAGATCTCTCAACTTGATCTGTAGTACCATCTTTCATGGTGACCAGTGGGACAGTCTCTTGAATTGGCCTTTGGAGTAATAGCTTAAACTGACCTCTGGGACAAGCTTTCAGTTGACCTTTGGAGCAGCCTCTTGAAATAACCTTTGAGATTATTTCCTGAGTTGACCTTTGGAGCGATCTCCTTAGCAGGCTATTGGGATGCCCCCTAACATGATGACGTATTTTTTTTCCCCCAGTATGTTCAAATCCTTATGCAGGAGCATCGCATTTTGTGATTCAAATTCATTTTTCTCAAAATGGTGGCAAATCCACTGTGCCTGCTTGGCCAAAAATTGCCAAAATCAAACTTGGCCTGGATTTTCTTCCCATATACACGCATATAAAATATGAAAAGAATCTGTGGAAAGCTGAAGGCGCTAGAGCGCTGACAAGGCAAAAAAAACTCACAGGCACACGACAGACCACCACGAAGGCATCTAACCACAGCATAAGCCCGATTGGCCAAGAGGTCAAGCAAGCTAAACAGGAAAATTACAAGACAAGTGAATGGAAGAGCTGGAGGCAAAACAACAAGATGAAAAAAGAAGGATATATATAGATTTCCTCATCAAAAACTGCAGAAATGTCGTTAATCTTTAGATGAATTTTTTTCTGCAAAATTAGCTGTAAAAAAATGTGTGGTGGTCTCTCTCTTTGTTCTTTTTAACTTGTGTAAATTTGGAAGAAACTACTTTCTCACATTCTCGCTCTCCCTCTCTGCTTTTCTACCGCTGTCTCTGCGTCTTCGGGAATATCACAGAGATGTTCATTGTCGGAGCGCGATTGGACAGAGGAGTTTTCTCACAGTCACACACCTTTAATTTGGTCTAGATTTCCCTAAAGAAATATTCGCTCAAACTTCACTCATAAAATCTTCCACTGCTTAATTATATATTATGCTGACAGCCGCTTGAATTTCTAGTTGTGTAACAGTTCATTAAAATGAGGAGAAATCTGTATCACATTTGAGGAATTTATAATATGAAATGGCTTCTGTAACTGGAGCTCTAATTAAAAAAGGGATTAAAAATATATATTTCTGATGCCACGTATCTAGTTTTACTGTGGGCTAATGTGACTTTGTTATACCATATGTGCTTGCAGGCGCACCCGCACACAGGCACGTACGCGCACACACAGGCACAACAGCACCTCCACAGAACCCCAGGCATAATTATATCCCCGAATGCCGAATGTCATTGTGGGGATATTATGTTTTTGGTCCGACCGCTGCCGCTGCCATGCCGCCCTTCGTGTTAAGGCGATAACTTCAGTAATATTTCAATTAGAAATTTCAAGTTTTGCATATAAGTAAGCATCATAAAGAGGAAGAACTGATTCGAATTTGGACAATTTACAATTTCTAGATTGGCCACCAGGGGCCAAAAACAGAAAAAAATCGCTGTTTTGATCCTATCTCTGGAAATATTTGTCCGATTGAACTCAAATCAAGTGCAAATGATAGGTCATGACCTGAGGATGTGTCCCACGATGGCATTATACCTGTTTGGTTCAAAATTTTGACACAAGGTGGAGCTTTGTCTCATAAAATTCACCATTTTTACCATATCTTTGGAACTATTTTTTCCAATTGACATGAAACTATGTGCAACTGCAAGGTCATGACCTCACAACGTGTCACATGATGACATAATACCTGTATGGTTCAATATTTTGCCACCAGGTGGCGCTTTGTGATGGAAAATTACCATTTTGGCCATATTTTCAGAACCATTTGTCTGATTGACCTGAAATTAAGTTCAAATGAAAGGTCATGACATGAGGGGCTTTATTTTGTATTGGGTCTATTCAAGTATAGGGGAATTGGAGGATTGGGGGCGTTTGAGGATATACCCCTAGCTGTCGCCTCCGACGGCATAAGCCCAGTTTGATTCAAGGTTGTGTGCAAATACAAAAAAATTAATAAAAAATAGAATTAAAAAAAAAAACCTGAGTCTGACAGACAGCAGGCCTCACCTTTGGCAACCTGGTGGAGGAACGGATGCTACACTCATCCTACACTCACGCAGCCACGTGGATTACACACTTTAAGAGCAGAAACCTAATTTAGAATGACACATTAGGTGATAAATTTGCAAGCATGTCAGAAAAGGTAGGAACAGGAAACATTAAGAGGGAATTTGAACAGGTAAACCGTGTGTTTGATAATGAGTTTGACATCTTGGAGCAAGATTTCATAAACTAACATTTGCAGTATGGTTGTAAATTCACTCAACATGGATGGAAAAACCCACACATTAAAGCTGAAGCTCGCCAACCTTATACTCATATTTTTTAATGTATAATTTATGGGAATACAGAGTCAAATAGTTGAAATTTTTGGCTATCAAAGTACTTCCACATAGCATCGTGTATCATAATTCACTTCACCCACTTGGTTGTTCAGGTTACTAATGCATCCAGCATTGCTGTTGAGCTCATGAAACTGGTAGCGATGAACATACTTTTACTTTTTTTTTATCTTACTGGGATAGAATGCTCTCTAAAATAGGCTATCTTTACACGTCACTTGTTGGTCCTGTTCATGACACAGTATTATGGACATTTTGTGCTTGTACAGTGATGTAGAATGGATTTTGTTGGACTTTCTGGTTTCAATCATAGGATTTTCTTGGTAGCTCTGAACAAGCCAGTTTTTTCTTAAGTGGAATTTCTTAATTAAGCGAAAACATCAGACGCTACACTGACTCCGTCTCATTCTCTGGAGAGAATCTTCATCTCCAAGCTACCAGAGAGCCATCTTTGAAAGGAATAAACAACACAGCGCTTTCCTTTATTTATTCATGTTCCTAAGCTACATTTAGTGAAAATAAACACCAGGGCAGGCCGGTGGTTATTGGGAGCAGTTTGACCGAGTCACTGAATTATCTTCCTCTCGTCGATTCATTTCTGCCAAGATTTCTGAGACAAGCGAGGACTCTTAAAAGCCAGAAGTCTGGGTCAGCACGTGGCACACCATGCTGTCCATCACCAGCACACTGAAAGCATCGCAGAACCGAAGGGGGACGGAAACGCGAGCACGTCACAGTGAAAGATATGTCATCCTCAGTCTGCATTAAGTGTACTTTTAGGAACCCTGCGTGGGTAAAAGTGACCGAGGGTGGAACTCAATCGCTTGCAAAATGAATGGTTTGGGAGTAATACGATTAACAGCAGGAGATGGAGAGAGAGAGAGAGAGAGAGAGATAGACAAAGAATGCATTGGCACTCAGGGGGTATAGACTCGGGAAACAAAGGAATATCTCAAAGCTGGCGTCCCACATTGGCAGCACTGGCAGGGGTAGGACTTGAGGAGTGGGCTCTGTCAAAGCAGCAGGGCATATTCAAGCTCACTTACCGTGGGCTGAGCACAGACGGTGAAGAGGCAAGGCTGTGCTGCTCGTGTTTCACGACCTGAGTTACCCTCAGTGGGTGAAGTAGGGCTGGGGTCAAAACCACACCCTCTCCATCTGATTTTGGCTGTTATTTTTTTGGCCTGCAATCCGTCTTTTATCCCAAACTTTGTCACACTCTACCTCTTGTTTTTGAGTTTAGTGGATTTTTTTATTCTTCTAGTCTTAATAATTGGGATTTTTGTGAGTGTTTTGATGTGTTTTTGCTTGTATGTGCATGTGCATATATGTGTGTTTAGTGCGTTCAAGGCATAGTAGTAAATTATGGTCTTATATTCTAGATAAGCAAAAATATCTAAAATGCCTAAGCGTTACCTGTCCAAGGATGCATTCGACAAACGAAGAGCGGGAGAGTGATGTCATTTCCTGCTTGCACTTTGCATTACCCTGATTAATTTCCTCATGTACGTCTGACCTTTGTGAGGATCCAAAAGAGGCGTGGTTCCTCGCCGGGTCTGCCGTCGCGCGCTTCATAACTCTGGGAATGGGAATGTGTTGCTCGCGTGGCGAATGCGCGCCATTAGCATTTCTCATTTCCATACGGTGGAGAGAGTGAAATGTTTGAGTGAGGCTCTTCGCCCTGCTCCAGACTCCCTCTCTCTGACAGCTGTCTGCAGCCAGTAATGAGCATTGTAGCTCACTGACATGGGGCTGTGCTTCACTAGAGAGAGAGAGAGGGGGGGGGGGAAATCGATCGACAGCTATCTGAAAACCTTCACTGCACTACATTTCCTGATGTTTTATCTCCAGTTCCTGAGATAGAGTCATTAGCACAAACTAAATTACAGAAGTTGGGAGCGTTGTCCCTAACTGCAGAAACATTCATTATTGTGTGCCGATAAATTATGCCTTTATTACCCTAATAAATTATGAAAGGCTTATGCAGTACTCGTGGACTCATTTGATCCAGCGGTTGCATTTTTAGATAAATGTACAAGCTTTCTTTGAGAGTGAAATGTTTGGATGGGTTACGGAATACTCAATTTATAAGATAAACAAGCAAGCATGCAAGTACAGGGCTTTGGAGGCTAAGATAGATTAACTCTTTTTTTAAGTTTCTGTGCTGATACTCCACCTCTAGCTTTTCTGGTCACAGGTAACGGAACTGCTGACAACTTGAACACTACAGCTTTTTAAAGCTTGGAGTTTTGAGGGAATTAACAAATTATATAGAAATACACACAGAGCACTTTCTCATTGGCATTTAAAGTATTTGATCGTCATAAGGGGGAATCTCACCTCACCCCCACCAATGTGTAGCACCTACCTGAGTGATTCACGGCGGCCATTTTGCTTCACCACACATGAGCTGAGGTTGAGGAGGAGAGGATAATTTGTATTACTAATCATGTCAGGGGATGATTAGGTGGCAGGTAGAAAGAAGTTGGGAATTTATGGGACATTGCTTGTAATGTGTGCCTGAAAATATGCACGTGTAATGTCAGAAACCCAAGTCGTGATACACGCTCCTGGACTCGTCACACTGACTCATTCATGGCACCCCGGTGTGCCTGTCTCGCTCAGGTGTGACACGACATGTGGAAGACATTGCTGTTCTCACCTACGTATTATTTTATAATACTTTCAGCAGAATACGAGTAATGCCTCTGAGATTTTTTTTGTAATGTGGCCCTCTTTAAGAAGTAACTGAGAAGCCCTTCTCTAGAGTGGCTAGATTTACAAGCAGAAGGAGCTAAATCTCTTCTCCACTTGCAGGAAGATGCCATTGTTTTTTTTTTTCTTTTTTTTAAAGCAATGATGCATATCTAAAACATCATAAATTCAACGATGATGAATTTGTTTCTATGAATGCACACTGCAGCATGTGTTTTTCTTCCGCGGGCAGAAACATTTGGAGTAGAGTTTTAATTTTCGACAGGTTTTTTTCTTTTTTTTTACTATTGAAACATTTATTCTACTACTTCACCCTGACTTGACGGGTCATGTTAAAGAGGATTTAACATGCTGATCCTTCTTTTAATACATATTAGTCATGTTATAATGTTGGTTGTCCATGCTCAACCTCTGAAGTTTCAAAACATAAGATACAGGGATTTTGCCGTAATCCAAGAACGTGATCTTGTGAGCGTGATTTCCTCTCTGAACAGCTTCTCCCGAGATCTTCATGAGATCTTGGTAAAACCTGACATCAGTTTGTGCCGTCCAATTAGTACAGACCTAGCCAGAGCCAATCACGGCGCTGGACCTGCCCGCACCGGAAACTATTCTAGCAGGCACTAACAACGGCAGATCATACTATGCCTTAGTAGCTTTGACACTTTTAGAAATACAAAAGAAGAACCGCAGATCATTTGAGGTATAATTTTGTTAGTATCTCTCCCAAAGCTGCTTCTTAGTTTGCTTTTGGATCGAAGAAAAACAAATATATTCCCAAAGACGATGCCACCAGAAATCAGTGGGTAGCTTTTTTTGTTTGCTGGCAGCAAACAGCCACAGCCAAAGGGAACGTTAGCTGCTTGTGCTCAGCATTTAGCTAAAGACAGCTTTGTCAATAAAGGATAATTCGACACAGGATAAACGTTTCAGCTGCTTCTCAAACCTGAAGCAGTTGCATTAATCAAGCGCTTGGAGCCACAAGCTGTAAGTAATGATATAACAGCAAATAATGTAAGAGAAGCTAACATGTTACGGGTGGCTAGCAGGACCGATAGCAATAGGGAGCACTAACAACTGGCCTCAAACGCAGGCTTTGTAAAATATCTGAAGATAAAGCCTGTATCGGTCTTGACTGTTCGTGACTCACAGACACAGAAGCTGTAAGTTGGTTTTACTGCATAAGCCAACCTGACGTGATAGCTAGTTGATTGTGGCTGTAGCACAGCGGCTAACGTAGCCAAGTTATTGTTGCCAATGTTTGTGTCCTAAATATGCAAGAGTGATATCAGGGGAAATTCTACAGAAGGTGTGTGAACATAAACCTCATTTGAAGCTAACTTTTAATACTTGTTTTTAATTTGGATGCTTAGTACAACTGTTCATAGTAACAGAACTTGCTGTCTGTAAAACCTGTATTGCAACGGTTTCTCTCTGTGGTTATGACTGCTCGTTTACAAGCTACTGCATGTTCGTTTATGTGTCGTGCTAATTAAAAATGCTCCTGGTTAACTTAGATGCAGTAATTCTGATCGGTATGCTTGTGTTACTTTGGTAAGCATCAATCTGGCAGTTTCATCATAACGTTGTCCGATTGTAGCCACAACAGTTAGTGATTGCTTCACTTATCCATGACCGGGATCAGCCGGATCTTTCACAAATGTCTGAGCAAGCTCTCTGGTGCTACCATGAAAGCAATGCGAAATGCAGAAGCTCTGCCGGTTTACAAATGATTTCTCTTCACTACCTTGACATAATTTCATCCAGCTTTAAAAATTGTTGTGGCTTATAAAAAGCTGAAAAAGGCGGAGATTAAGTAGGTAATTCTTTCCTGCAGAGGTGATCAATTTGCTAGCTCCACATAAGCAACTTGTCCACGCTAACAGAACTTACGGTCTGCAAAACCTGTATTATGTTCATAACATAACCGAGCTCTCTCCTGCTGTCGCATACTATCCATAGCCTTCATTCAAAGTCAATGCAAAGACGCGAATGCACGTCAAGCCGCTTTCACACCGAACGCGAAACAAATTTTTTGCGTGACAGATTAGCTACATTCAAAGTCAATGCAAAGATGAAAATACAGGCGTTATGTGCGCATTAAGCAGCTTTCACACCGGACGCGAAACAAATTGTTCGTGCGACAGATTACATTCGAAGTCATGACCGATTATCAGCTACTGCATGTTAGTTCGCGTGATCTGCTAATACTTAACTTATATGCAGCAATTCTGATCGGTATGCTTGAGTTACTTCGGTAAGCATCAATGTGACAGTTACATCATATCGTTGCCTGATTGTAGCCACTTACAGTTGAAGCGAACCGGAGAGGTGCAGTTAGACCAGCTGAAGATTTTGCAAAGCTTGGGTGCGTTTTTTGGTGCTTGGGAAACGATTGGTTTACTTATCCATGACTGGGGTAAGCCTGATACATCTCTAATGTCTGGGCAAGCTCTCTGATGCTTCCAGTGAAAGCAATAGGGAAGCGCACAGGCTATAACGTGCATAACAAACTATTTATTGCCATTGATTAAATATTAAATTCTTTCCTATAGAGGTGATCGGTTCACTAGTTCCACAAAATTAACAGTTCACACAGACAGAACTTACAGTCTGTAAAACCTGTATTATGTTCATTACATAACTGGAGATCTATGTAGCTCTCGCACTCTCCATAACTCACCCATTTTCCGCGAGGAAAAGCTGGTCATTCTGAAGCAATAGGTAAATTATTGCCACGGGCAATTTCCGAAAAGGCTGGAAAGCTTGGAGCTTTCGCCCCTCCATCAAATACCACAGCAGAAGCTGGTAACAACACACCACAGTTATGCGCACAAACCACCAGGTCCTAATGCACACCAAAGCAGTCCATAAGCTGTCGGTCCACTTTTAGCTGCTCCTCACTGTCCATGTTTACCCTCTAAACTCAGACCCACCAGATTTCTACGGTCTCTGGTCTACACTTGGGTATGTCAACCCGTACTACAAATGTGTCTGTATGTCTGTGGATTCTAGCTTTCCCTGCATCCTAGCAAGTAGAAGAACCGCTGTTCTCCCCAGTAGCAAACTGTAGCCAATAGCAAAGTCTAGCTTGCGCTGCCAGATTTTCGCACTGCTTCTTCCACTTTCACAGCTGCATTTATTAGAACTAGTTCATTTCATTAGATCTATATTCAAGTATAACGTTAGATTGCAGAATTTGCCCGCTGCTTCGTTATCAGATGGCAGCCATGTCTCTCGTTTCATTCTGGGGAAGCAGACTCCATGGCAGACTTGGAAAACTGCGTTCTGCAGACTCTTCCAGACCAAATCCCTCTTCCCGCCCTCCACAGAGCTGGCCAGTCAGAAGAAAGTGGGCACACGGGGAGTGGGGGCCGTAGCAGAAGAGCCACCCCAATGAGGCGTTTCAGGCAGAGACTACAATAAACTACAAATGGGGGTTTTTAAGGATGGCAGTATGAGTGAAATAAGTACCCTTTTTTTACTTTGCGCGAGTACTCTAGGGGAGTCAAAAACCAAAATATAAACTTGGAAAAATAGCAAATTAGGTCCCCTTTAAATGCACCTGCATAAACACGCCCTGGTATTTCAAACGCGGCCATTAGTGATATTAGTAATTTGTGAAAATATCAAGCTATTTAAGAGAGAAATGCCAGTTTTTGAGCTCAGTGACAGATTTAAGAGGCATTTTACCACTGAAAGTATAGGTCACTAATGAGGTAGAATGTGGGCACTGGGTGCATTCAGATTTTTTGTCTATGGAGGTGAAATAATGTTGAGTGCAAGTCAACACTGGCACCAAAGTTGAAATCAGAAAGATTTCTCCAAAAATCTGTTAAAGTACTTGCAGTGGATCTATTCTGCCACTCCGATATTTGGCATCACATGTTATAAGTAGTTGGTGCCATTTCATTGAATTAAAGTGTTTTTTTGGTAGCAAACTTTAATTAACATAGGGATAGATTTGAAATTTCAGATGAAGCGAAAATATCCCGACTAACTTCGGATTAGTGGGGAAAACGAAAGACGAGCGGAATTGTAAATCTAACATGATTCAGTTGAATGTAATGCTCAGTTTGCAATTTTGTCCAATTCAGAGACAGTCAATGATCTCATCTGAAGTGTTTATCTCAGCTGCAGTCGCGTTACTAACGCTGTTTCAAGAAAACAATACCGTACATAGGGCCTGATTTACTAAGACCTTTAGCACATGCAAAATCTTTTTGCCCGTGCAAAACTAGAAACCTTGCCACTGATTGGTGCAAGGCAAGAACGCTGGCCAATCATGGGCAATGTTCTTTGTTTTGCACGGGTGAAAAGATTTTGCATGTGCTAAAGGTCTTAGTAAATCAGGCCCATAGTGTAAAAATGCTTAACAGACAAGATTGCAAACTGGCTGGATAACACCGCTATATATCCGCTCGTTTGGTTTCAATGTCCATTCTACTAGAACTGTGCAGGTTTTGGGAGGGTACTGAGATGACCTGTGGTGGTTAGCAAAGGTTGTGGAAAGTGAACGAAATTGAAACAGTAGTTGTTATTCAAGTACTTGTTGATCAGTGGCGGAAACAAAGGAGGTGCAACTCCGCCCTAGCCCCGGTGTCAATGGATCTGTTCACAATTAACTCATGGCTGTGGCGATATGATCACTGTGGTAGTCAAAAAGAAATGAGTCGAAGCTTCTACCAATTCTTTGGAAAAAAATCACTCTCTCCTGATTTTTGACTGGTAGTGCATGCTTCTGATTAATTGTTGTGTAAACACGCCAATCACTGCCATAGTTTCTGAATTCCTGATGTTTGAAGTCTTGGGGTCAAGGTCCGGTTAAAGCTTGATTCCAACACTGAGCTCGGTGAGCCGATTTCACCTGTTGGTTACAACTGCTGCGTGGAGAATTGAGCGAATGACCTAATCCTGGTGGCTGAAGCAAAAATAGTGGTACAAACTTTTACTTTTTGGTGGAGATGCAGTTCACAGCGATGCAGTGGCGATTGAAGATTCAGATCACACGCCCAGATCTTACTGAGCCAGCCTCATACAGCATAATGAACTTTGTCACTGACTCCATAAATTCCCTTGATAAGCCAGGGATGAGAAATGCAGTGGGGATGTCATTTCCAGTTGGACGTGCTGGAGCCTGAACGGCGGGGAAGGTCGGGTCTAACGGCGAGGTGAGCTCACGCTGACAGGTTCGCTGCCACCGCGAGCCGAAGACGACGGTTGGCATTAATGAAGACAGGCTGGAGCTCACAGGAAATCTTAATGACATTTATTAATTATAGCTCAGGTAAGTTCTGCTACAATATCCAGAGCAGAGGGAGGACCCGTCGGCTAAAAGTTACGAGCCGAATCGCGGCGGGAATAAACTGAAGATTTTTCTTTTTCTTCAGCCACAAATCTCAAAGCTGTCACCGTGCTAGTGCGCAGTCAGAGCGTTTTTCTCCTGCTTAAGGGGAATGGGTCTGAACAGCATGGATGGGGAATTCTTCAGTGTATGAAGGTGCCACTGGTGGGAGCACATATGTTGGTGTCCATAGCAGGGGCCTCCATCAAAAATCAGGTGCCTTTGGGTCTTGTCTGGAATTGGACTATTTTAACCCTTTAACTGCTGCTCTACTTGTTTGAATAGTGGCACAGATTTTGTGCCACAATATCTAATTGAGAAAATGTATTGAACTTAACTGACTGGGTTTTTTTCAGAATGACATTCCTCAACCGAGTGTTCGAGATGCCGTAAGCCGGACATACGCTGTACGAGTTAAAAAATTGTGTTGTTATTTCCACCTCACGCTGTGCGAGTAAATCGTCTGCGTTGTGAAGCCCGAGAGACAACCAGAATTTGGAACGTCAGAAACTCATGTCAATAATTAGATTGTCTCCCCTGTACACTGCGCGACAAACTACACACGATGAAGCTGGAAGTTGGCCCGACTTCAAAGCGAGTCGTGCGTCTCTAAAATCGGGTCAAAAACAGGCCGATGTCGTACAGTGTGTGCCCGGCTTTAGCCAGGTTGAGTTAAGGTCAGCACGTCTTTCGATTAGATTCAGTGACTCAAAATGGATTCATGCATTCTACTAGAGGGTTGAGCAGGCAGTTAAAGGGTTAAATGAGAAACGTAAGCGCTCAAGAATTTGTGTGCTGCGCTTATTGAGTCTCTATGTCTTGTTCCTGCCGTAAGTGGAGGACTATTACTAGATAGCATGGGCCAAATACTTTATGTGAGCTCTTGTGCGTATTCTATTGATGCTTCATCTTGCCTACATAGAATTTCTGCTTGAAGATTCTTCTGTAGGCCCAGAAAGCAGTGAACTGCTGCGCAGTGCATTTTACAGCTGTGCCGCGGGTTACGAATATGGATGAAAGGGTTTAGTGAAGTAACACAAGATGAATAGTCCTTCAGACCCTAATTTATAGTGGAACAAATTGTGTACATTTTCTCTTTCCTGTTATCTGCGGCTGAGCAGTTAACTTTTTTTTTTTTTTTTTTGGTTTTGCAGTTTGACATCACCCCCGTACATTTTGTCACTCTATGCCTTTGAAATATGAGTCCCGTTTCAAAATAATGGATGTGCAATTGGAATTTCGATGCAAGCAAAAAAAAAAAAAACTGTATGTGCCGTAACTTTTGAGGGGGAAAAAAAAATGTTATTTTGCTGAAATGCCACCCACGATACCTCGCCAAACCTTTTGTTCTTCTCTTGATGTATGGAACAATACAACTGATCTGAATGTTCATGCCAATTTCTGAGTTCATTCAATATGTTTTGTTTTACCGTGAAACCCTTGGTTTATGGCAAACTTTTGACATTGTGGATCAGTGTCCCTGCAATAACAACATCTTTTGATGACGACACCATAATTGTTATAGTCTTCAATCCCCCATTACTAATAGAAGCTCAAGCATTTCCACCAAAGCCCCTTTACTCAATGCTGTCTAACTGATTTTCAACACGATAAATGAGTTACTCCTACAACATCCAATATATGTGCGTGCAGGCTGCACTGCACTGAATTAATGCATCTTATCGTGCTCTACAGCAAATTACTTCTTTTTGCATTTTTTTTTGCAATCAAAGGACTGGAGATTAATGGTTGTTTATAAAAATGATATGCTTGATAAGTCAAGTGCCTATTAAGTGTAGCCCTGCAGTAGCAAAACAGTAATATATATTTTTTAAATGAGATAAATTTAAATATATCCCTCCCCTGACATCTGCTCTTGAGATTTTCTCATAATTTAGCATTAGCGATATTCAAAAATCTCTCCGCACAGTGTTGAGAACATTACAGTTCTGCTTCGGAAATATTAAATCCTCTCAGCTCTCAACTGATGGCAGAAAAGTCTCAGATTACGACACTGATGACACTAGAAATTCTCTTGTCACTGAATTAATAAAATTACAGATTCTCTAATGACTGTATTGATGGCATCTGAGATTCTCTTAAATTTTCTTAGTTTTTTTTTTTTTTTTTTTGTAGCTCCACTGTAGGAAAATTATAAAAATTTCTTCATCCTCATAGGACTTTCTAATATACTTGAGGGCTGGATGGGGCTGAAACTGGAGGTGGTGCAACCAGGTACCAGCATGGTAGCGCTAGCATAGCGAGAAGTGCTAAAGGCGAGGGAGCTGACACTGGAGTGAGATTCTCACACCTTATCTACTGTCTTCTCACCAGGTACAAAACTACAATGAAGAGCATGATAAGTTTAAAAGACACTCCTTTTCCTCTAAATTCTCCTCTCAGTCTTATTGAGGCTCTGGCCTCAGAAATATGAACTTAGCATTTGTGAGATACTTTAATGTGATTCATTTTTACCTTTAGGGTATGTTTCATATTCTATAAGCGTTGCAAAGTACGCTCTGTTTTATGATTTATAAAATGAAATTATTTTCAGAAGGTATAAAATATTAGTAAAATTAGAGAAACTGCATATATACTGCTCAAAAAAATGAAGGGAACACTTAACCCTGCAGAACCCAAGACATCTTTTTTCCTCAAGAAAAATATTAACTTAGCATAAAAATTGACATCTGCTAATGTAGGGTAGGGGCTAATTAGGTGAGGTCAAATTTGACCCCGTGGGTTCTCCAGGGTTAAACAACACAATGTAACTCCAAGTCAATCACACTTCTGTAAAATTAAACTCTCCACTTAGGAAGCAACACTGATTGACAATCAATTTCACATGCTGTTGTGCAAATGGAATAGACAACAGGTGGAAATTATAGGCAATTAGCAAGACCCCCCAATAAAGGAGTGGTTCTGCAGGTGGTGACCACAGACCACTTCTCAGTTCCTATGCTTTCTGGCTGATGTTTTGGTCACTTTTGAATGCTGACGGTGCTTTCACTCTAGTGGTAGCATGATACGGACTATACAACCCATACAAGTGGCTCAGGTAGTGCAGCTCATCCAGGATGGCACATCAATGCGAGCTGTGGCAAGAAGGTTTTGCTGTCAGCGTAGTGTCCAGAGCATGGAGGCGCTACCAGGAGACAGGCCAGTACATTAGAAGACATGTAGGAGGCCGTAGGAGGGCAACAACCCAGCAGCAGGACCGCTACCTCCGCCTATTTGCAAGGAGGAACAGGAGGAGCACTGCTAGAGCCCTGCAAAATGACCTCCAGCAGGCCACAAGTGTACATGTGTCTGCTCAAACGGTCAGCAACCGACTCCATGAGGATGGTATGAGGGCCCGGCATCCACAGGTGGGGGTTGTGCTTACAGCCCAACACCGTGCAGGACGTTTGGCATTTGCCAGAGAACACCAAGATTGGCTAATTCGCCACTGGCGCCCTGTGCTCTTTACAGATGAAAGCAGGTTCACACTGAGCATGTGACAGACATGACAGGGTCTAGAGATGCTGTGGAGAATGTTCTGCTGCCTGCAACATCCTCCAGCATGACCGGTTAGGCAGTGGGTCAGTAATGGTGTGTGGTGGCATTTCTTTGGGGGACCGCACAGCCTGACTGCCATTAGGTACCGAGATGAGATCCTCAGACCCCCTGTGAGACCATATGCTGGTGCAGTTGGCCCTGGGTTCCTCCTAATGCAAGACGATGCTAGACCTCATGTGGCTGGAGTGTGTCAGCAGTTCCTGCAAGACTAAGGCATTGATGCTATGGACTGGCTCGCCCATTCCCCAGACCAGAATCCAATTGAGCACATCTGGGACATCACGTCTCGCTCTATCCACCAACGCCACGTTGCACCACAGACTGTCCAGGAGTTGGAGGATGCTTTAGTCCAGACCTAGGAGGAGATCCCTCAGGAGAACATCCGCCCCCTCATCAGGAGCATGCCCAGGCATTGTAGGGAGGCCACACACACACTACTGAGCCTCATTTTGACTTGTTTTAAGGACATTACATCGAAGTTGGATCAGCCTGTAGTGTGTTTTTCCACTTCAATTTTGAGCTTGACTCCAAATCTAGACCTCCATGGGTTGATTAATTTGATTCCCATTGATCAATTTTGTGTGATTTTGTTGTCAGCACATTCAACTATGTAAAGAACAAAGTATTTAATAAGAATATTTCATTCATTCAGATCTAGGATGTGTTATTTTAGTGTTCCCTTTATTTTTTTGAGCAGTGTAAATCAAATTTTGTATTTCTATGTGTTAGTTATTATATATTTATAGAATAATGTAATTATCAGCATTATAGAGCTAATTTTCTGTGGGATAACCTGGAAAATTAAAACAGGGACTTGGCTGTAGCCAAATCTGTAGCTTCAAGAAGTTTTTCTATAAAGTATACTATTTAGCAAATATTATTCTAGCATATGGATTTACTGTATTTACGAGTATTGTCATTATCTAGTGTTTGGTTAAGCATCTGTTACATGATCGACTGTCCTCTTCTATCATTTTTCTAACGCCAGCGATTTTATGATCACACTGTTTTAAACAAGAGAATGTGTTGCCAATTAGATTTTATTTCAAAGTCTCATTTACCCCAGCACCATTATTTAAATAATAAAAAATAAATAAAATTGTCCATTGTCCAAACATTGATATTGGATTGTGATGAGCAGAATATTCTTGCCCTCATATGGATGGTATACTGCAGTGCTGGATACCTACATGCGTCTCTATTCATCTCCATGTTACTGCTATTCACTAGCTGTGTGGGTTCGGTAAAAGAAACAATGTATTAGACCGGTCGATCAGAGCAGACAGAATGAATGACGGAATAATGCTATTTAGTTAGGCTACCATAGCTAAGACGCTACACCAAGATGTCCAATATTTCAGAGCCTGAATATGCACTACCATCAAAATAAATGAAATGCTTGCTAACAGTTGCGATCATTCATTACCTTGAGCTTAACAACTAATGCTAACAACTGACCATATGTGGTCTATGTCAGTGATGGCTGTGTGTTTACCAGTGCATGTTGGGAAATACTTCAACTCCCTCCGCGACGTTGTCTCCTCAGTGCAAGGAGATCGTGGGTTCTAGGTTCTATGGGTACTCAGTTTTCCTCCCATTTGGTCAAGGTCAAAGTTATCTTTATTATCCTCGAGGAGCCTTTTGTTTTACAGTCAGCAGTAACCACATGACTATCTCAATCAACAATAAATAAATGGCATTTAAATAATTGGATCACTTGAAGTTTTTTAAAAGTCCAATGGTAACAGAAACAAATTTAGATAGTTCTTTTGTTCTGTTTGTTCTGCTCCTTGGCCAAATGAACTACCACAGAATCAGCCACAGTCGAAAGACTTTCAAGGTAGGTTAATTGAAAACTCTAAATAGGCTGTCTGAGTTTATGGGTGGATGGTGAGTGTGTGAGTAAATGTTGGGTGTGTGTGAGTGAATGGTGCGTTTGTGAGAGTGTGTGCCCTGTGAAGGATTGACCAGAGCGTATTCCTGTCTCTTACTCTTTGTATGTTGGCACAGGCTCCGTCCGACCTTTGACCCTCACCGGGAATAAGGAAATTAGATAGGGGATGGGTGTGTAAGAATGAATAAATGCGTTTGAACCACAATAACGGCCCTTAAATTTTCTGCGCTCACTGTTCGTGAATAGAATTCTCTCCACTACACGCCAAGCCGTCTTGAGTGCCTGACTGCCCCAGCCTCTCAGTCCACAGCCTGCACAACCTCTCTAAAGCAGTACCTGACACACCACCCCAAAAACCTTGTAAGATTTTTGCTTTTTCAACACATTTCATTTAGTTCCAGTGTGTCTGACAGTTCTAGCGCAGAGCACTCACCATGTCATATCAATTTATTTTTAAGAGCACAAATATCGGATTCTACCTCGTTTCATGTATTATGAATCTTAATGGAAGTTTTTCTCGAAGCTTCTGGTCTTGCTCGTCTTTGGAAAGCTGTCCTCTTGTTGGCGCCCCCTGTGGAAAACTTTGCACATAACAAGCCATGATGTTGGCAGTTCGAATCCAGTCACTTGACCATAGTCGGATGTCTCTCCCTCTGCCACATTCTCAAAATTTCCTGTCTTTCTGTATTGTCCTGTCCAGTATAGCTGAACAAACTCTCAAAAAAAGTTTTAGTTTTGCAAACGCAAATTGATGTAGTTATTTGCCTATTACCTATCTGTTTTTGTTTGTAACAATCTGTCATATCAGTGACACCAAAGCCAAACTGATTTTGTTTGCACCAGTCTGTCATATCAGTGGCACCAAAGCCAAATTGCCACTATTATGGACAATAATGGAGTATTTTATTCGATGAATTTATTATTACTTTTATTATGCTGCTGACATTTATGTCGTGATGATTTCTGGTCATCCGTAAATTTCTCAGGGAGAGTGCAAAGGTTGATGTGATGTGAAATTTAGCTGTTCTTCAGTTGGGTCCTTTTCTGTCAGATATTAGGCTGTTTTCCCCCTCAGCTTTCATGCCACATTCCCCACCGACTAAAACAAGTGTCCATTTGGGTTTGTCAGCCAGTGAATTTAGCAGAGTGCTCCCAAATAGGAAGCACACAGGCCGTTTCGCTGTTTGCTGTGTAGCATTAGCCGTAATGGAGGGACTTAGAGCCCTCATTAGGGTTATGGGCACAGCAGGGGGTGAGTGCTGTTCTGTACTGCCATCTCATAACATGTCCACAGTCAACAAAGAGAAGCCTTTTCTATTTATGTCAACATGAACTCTCACACAACCCCGCAGAGCAAAAATATTTAAATGAACGTAATTCCTCATTACTTTTATTTCATGGTTTTTTTATTTGTTTGTGACAATGTGGCAAAACGAAGTCTTTTTTTTTTTTGTTTTCATTTTAGGTTTCAAAAGGTTTTGTAATATCTTTGCTTCTGTTTGATCAGAGTGAAAACTAAAAACCATCATTTAATATTATCTTTTTTTATTCACACTTATTTTAGTTTGGTGGATACAAATGTTTTCTCATGTGAAAATAATTTTCGCTCACATTGGGCTTTTGTATTTGGTTCCAGTTCATTATAAACTCTCTGCATCCCACTGCCCCTTTTTGCTGATCTCAATCATAGTGATGCTTGCGGAAAAATGCTCTCACAAAATGTCTCATTGGCCGAGCGGATTAAGATCATTTTGCATTCTTTAAAGGTGGTCATGTGGTTTGAGGCCTTCTCTACGCTCCCTTAGGCAGCTCACCTGCTGAGACTAATGTAGTCAGTTCGGATTGTGCTTTGGCCTCCATTTCAAGTAACTTTACCCAACATTTACCTGTCAGACTTTTACAACCAGTTATGTCAGTTAGTCATGTTATTTATTACCAGTCATGATTCATTCCAAATTAATTATGAGTGTGGAAATAACTTGTGGTGATAATTGACATTGTTTTCTGATCTGCACAGGCTCTTACAGAAGGTTAGCTTTCAGGAGCCGTGTGTCTGTCCGTTTTAAGAGGACGAGCGTTGATTTGCTCAGCTCAGAGCAAAGTTGAACTCATTCCTGCTGAATATGGTTGATTTTATCAGGACCAGGAAGCGCTTTTTGTGAACGGTGGCCCTGTTTTTCCCCTGTGCGGCTGAATTCAGGTCAATGAGTGCGATGGCGACACCCCACTTATCCCTACCTAATGAGCTCCCCGCTCCTGATTTAGCGCCTCATTTGAAGCCTGCTTAAAGCTAGCATGAGTCCAAGGACGTCTGAAGGTTATATGTGCTGTCACTTAAATCGGCGCTAAAGTTGATGACGGTGTTATGGCAACCCATGAGATTTACCCTTGACAGCATCTGCGTGTATCCATTTTCCCGGGAACTATCGACAACAATTTATTGAAGGATCATGTGGACTCTGGGTAACATTGTTGAAATCTGTGTCATTTTCCTCAGTGCCGAGTCTGATTTTTCGTGGATTCACGGTAACAGGTGTGTTTAGGCACACTGGGGTGATGGTGCGTCAGGTGTCTTAAGGTGACTGAAGAGGCAGTGTACATAGGTGTTAAGAGGATTATAGTAATGTGAAAGGCTGCTTGTGGTTGAGGGTATGACTTATATTCGGATTAATGTATGGGATGGCTCTTGGATGACCAGGTGACTTCTTGATGATTAACATGGCAAATTTAGATAAACTTGAGCAAGGGCCTGTGGGCTATTTGCATGACAGTAGAGGACTTGCACCAGGGGGTGTTTAGAGGGAGGGGAAAACACAGTATATTAACTCCTCTGCACAGATTTAGACTCTGGCGTCCTTAAACTCGGAAAATGAATCGCCACATAATTCTGAAATTAAATTTCCAAAATTCTTGCTTCACTGGAATAGTTTTCCACAGTCTCTGTCACACAAATACTGAGTTAGAAATCCTTAAATAAGTTCATGCACAGCAATAAAATTTGGTGACATTTGTATTTTGCGCAACGGGGTTAAGGCAAGTTTTCGGGGCAGGGTGGAGGTATTGTATGTACACGCCTGGTTGCAACGGGGTGAGGTGAGGTAACATTTCGAGGGGGGATGGTGGTCTAGCTTGGAGAATTAGTGTGAGTGGGTTTGAGATGGGCCGAGGTGAATTTGGGCTAAGTGCTTTCAAGACAGCAAGTTCTGTTCTCTATCTACTTCAGCAGACACATCCCATATCAAAAAAGAAAATCAATGCCGGTCTGTTGTCCATTGATCATTGTTTAAGTCCAAGACTATGTCAGGGGACAGGCGTGTTGGCCATTAATCGTGACTGTGAGAGATGAAGCTGGCTTGATGGATATGATGCGTCCTGATATAGAGTCACCTCATGCGGCGTCCATTTCCATTTTCTCTTTATACAGCCTGGAGCTGTCAGCTACGCACAGAGGACGAGAGGGACTGATTCCTACCAGCACTGTCTAAAAGTCTGAAGTGCTCATAAATAAACCTGTAGAGCAAAGATGCTCCACTCAAATAATGTAAATCATGAAATGAAAAGCTTATACATATCAAATTATTTAATTTTAAGAGCAGTAGGAAGTAAATAAAATCAGTATTTAGTATGGCTGGCCTTTGAGTTTAGCTCTCTCACTTCCTGCTTCAACCGTCAAGCAAGCCAATATATTCCCATTGCTTTTATTCAAACTGGGGGAAGTAAAGGATCAAAACTGCATTTGTTTTGTCATATGGACACTGTCCCTTAGTTTTAAGAGAAGATGCGCTGGTTGGGTAATGGAAGCATATTAGAGACCTTCCTGCAGTTCTTCTGCAGATTGGCTGTTTCGCTTCCTTGTGTTTCTTCAGGTAATTCCAGACAGTCTTAATGATGTAGAACACAGGGTTCTGTGGAGACCGTACCATCTGTTACTTTCGATCACAAAATACAAAACGTCCTCTTATAGCATTACATTTTTTTGAAAATGAATGCTGCAAATTTTCTTGCTACTGCTCCTGAAATATTTTCTTCTCTAACCGATGGGAAAAAAATGAAATTTAAAAAAAAACATGAGCAGCAAAGATAAAATTCATCTCGAAAAAAAAATGAGATGCCCAAGACCTTTGTACAGTGCTGTATATAAGTATTTTGATCATGTTTAATTACAGGGTAGGTTACATTCATACATTGTGGCACATTTGTTAAGTGGGTGGATATCTCTGTATGGTTCAGCTGTAACTAATTTGCTTAGAAGTGGTTATTGGGTGACTCAAATGTATATAACAAGAAACAGTAATTAGTATTAGTTTTAATTTCAGATGGGAATATGTTGGATATTCTGTACTTCTGCAAATTATCTGCATCTTCTCAATACTGGACAAATTAACATGGCCTGTTAATTTTACAACGTGCCCTGAGTGTTAATGGTAGCCCTTTTCAATAAGGTCGCATGAAGTTATGTTAACTAATGTAGTCATTAACATAAGTTAATAATGTGCACATTCTTCAATTATGCAAAAATGTAACTTCTCATTAGTTATTGCAACTAAATATTAATGTGATAATTAATGATTGTGCACATAGTAGCAATGCATAGGATAGGCCTCTAATTAGTCCTGCAGTAACAAATACATGCAGCAATAACTAATGTAGCTGTTGACATGAATTAATGTGCACATACGTTATTTTCTTTTTTAATTAAAGTATTATTGGTTAATTCGTTGGTTCACTCATAACTGAAGTATATTCTAACTTTGCTGATCACTGTGAAAAATCAAGCTTATAAAAGTAAGGCAACCAGTTGAGCAGTATTTTTGAGTTTTCTCGTCTTGGGTTTTTGAGTTTGCACAAACACATTTTTTTAAAGAACTCAGAACTTGAAGTTTAACCAACTCAAAAATGCTGTGCAGCTGGTTGCCTTACTATTAATTTATTTATTTATAACCTTCATTTAACCAGGGAAGAATCACGCTGCGATCAAGTGAGCCCTGGCCAAGAGGGCAGTGCACAAAATGCAGTTAGAACGGACAATTAAAACAGAAAAGGGCTATAAATACAGTAAAACATAACAAATAGAAATAGCATTTAAAAACAGTTGCAGATGGAGTGGTGCATGTTATTAAGATAAAAGTCAAAGTATTTGTAGGAAGACACCAACTCTATTGGCCTCCCCTACAGAGTGTAAATTAGAGGAAGATTTACACTTAAGTGTCATCGTAAAAATCATGTACTTTGTTTTCTTATCATTCATTCTTATCATTTTTAAGTTCAGCTCAGTTTTTTTTTCTATCTGTGTAGTTATTCATATACAGTTGACTTATTTAACGTTGATTCACGCGTTACGGGTGTACCTGAACTCTGTTGAATGCACTGACACTCTCTTTTCTGAGAAAGGTTAACACTGGAACCTCTGACCCTCATCGAAATATACAGGACTCAGATACAGCTTGAACGCTGGAAAACGACGCTCTAAATTTGTGTTACTTATCTTTACTAACACCGTCATCGCAATTGATCCTTGTCAACCGCCATCATCTCCAGCCTGATCAATGCATTCTTTGGTTGTTTTTTTTTTTTTTGCTTGATAATCGTCCTGTCTGCAGTCCCACAGGCATGAATTATCCCCACAGTTTTTTCTCTCAATGTGTCCATCTCAGCAGACTGTGATCTTTGTGTGGCTGCAATCAATATATGCAATCTTCACCGGCGTCCGCACAAATCCTCAGTGATGAATGTTCAATAGACTGCAGTCAGGTAAAGAAACGCTACAATCAAGTGCTTAAACGCTGGCATGTTCTTCTCTGCGATCCCTGTCAAACACGGAAGCTGCATTAGCATGATATAACTAGAGGTAGCAGTCGCTTTTCCTTTAATTATTTGTTCGTTATGGGTTAATACTTCAGTTTATCTTCCTCTCCATAAGTGTTTTCACATAATGGGTTTTTTTTTTATTTATTTATTTATTTTTGTGCTGCATAGATACCAAGTAGTATTGAAGTAGAAAGCAATTTATTTTAACTGAGGGTCCAACACATTTATCATTTTTGCTGCTATCCATCACGTACAAAACATTTTCTGTACAATTTCAAGCCTGCACGGCCTGGCAGCTGGTGTCACTTATGTTGTCACTTCATGTCTGTTTTTACGTTTGTATCCAATATACAAAAGTGTACATATTGAGACTGACAAATAGCCTATAGTATTTTTATCACATTGGTTGGTATGATTTGCGGTTGGTGAATTGAATACTGTCTTCTTCTGCTGTAGCTCTGCGCTCAGTGAAACAGTTTGTACCGGAGACCATCAGGAAATATTATCGGCACCTTCTTGAGTTCAGGACCCGCGGTTGCCCATTACCTTTTCAGCTTTTGAGAATTTCAACCGTCGACCAGGAATTTGACTCTGACAAGACCTGAGTGAACCTCACTGCAGCGCTGATGGCCTGTCGTAGGCGCTGTAAAAGATTTACCCTATCCGCCGAAAAGGCCGTGGGTCTGCCCCCACTGCCAGCTTTATAGTACGGCAAACAGAACTGTACATGAGGCAGGTTTGACATTTGGAGCTGGTGACCTGCTAACCATACACTCTTAGAGAGGAAGGGAGGCTTTTCATCGAGTCTGTCGGAGCTTTAGCCTGGAATATATATATATATATTTTTTTTTTTTGTAAATAATTAGTGTCATGGTTTCTGCAGTCTTTGTTAATGTGAGCCAGTTTGAGACATATGTGAATATTTTTCATTGATATCTTATTCTCAGCCCAATCAACCCTGGGTTAAGATTATAGTTTCATTCCTATTGCTTATTCGATTGAGGTTCACCACCATTAATAAGATTCTTTCTTAGAAGAAAGAAGCATTGGTTCCCCTTCAGTAACTGCAGCTCAAGATGGTGAATACCATTTGTGGAAGTAACATTTTCTTGAATGCATGACCTATAAATGATTTATCTGTTAATCTACCTCTCCATCCATTATGCTTCTACTAGACCTGTGACGCTCTGTATCTGGTGTCATTTAAAATGGTGATTGAATGAGTGAAGATGTTCCACTTTACAAATTTATGTTTCTTTGACTTTACTCCCACAGCCATGTCTTTTTTTTAACCTTTTCTTTATTGGATGCGCGATGGGTTGAGCCGGGGCACAAATAGACACGCATCTGTGAAAACTAAGTCAATTGAATAGATGAAAGCTTTACCTACGCAAACAGGAAGTGATGTACACCTGTTTGTTAATACAAATATCGAGTCATGTGGCGGGCCTTTTTATTTCGTAGTTTAATTTAAAGTGCACAGATATGGCCATGAGGTTCAGTTATTGTTCAGGCCAGACATCAGAAAGCAGAAGGAATATGCTTCAAGCGACTGTGACTGTGGAATGATTGTTGGTGCCAGACGTGGGGGTATCTCAGAATCAGCTGATTTATTTGCATTTTCTCAACCAGCTTAGAGTTAAGAGAGTGAGAGGAGGAAAAAAAACATATAATGATCCGCCATTTTATGGGTGAAGACAGATTGTAGCAAGATCAGAGAGCTCAGAGGGGAATGGCCTCCAAGGTAAAACCTGTAACCTTTTCTGTCATGGTGGCGCATTGGATTGCCCTGTTCACTCACAGCAGGAAGGTTGAGGGTTCAGATCAGGCCTGGTATCAGGGTTTTTTTCCTTCAGTCTAAAAACATAGTACATGTTTGGCAAGTTGGGGATTAGCAGCCCATTGATATGAGTGAGCCCTACATGCTTAGAAGAGTACCAAGGATGATATGCTGAAGCCCTCAAAAAAAGTACTGATAGTGTCATTAGACAGTTTATTCATTTTTTTTTTAAACAAGCATAGCATACTTTTTCTTAAATTTTTTCTGAGTTTGAATTGCATGATACTCCGGAAGAGGATTGTGGTTACCCTGATGGCAATGAGTCAAAGTTGGAAATTTGCTAGCATCCCGTTTACACCGGGCTTACGACCGAGTTTCAATCGAAAAATGGCCTCTGCTCGCCCTCACTCTTACTGACTCGCACTGGAGTTGCAAGCTGATCTCTATGCAGTCTTTATAGTCTCCAAAACTATCTCTCTTGGTCTCCATCATTCTCCATTGGTCTCATACGGGTTTGCGAGTGTTTTGAACAGCTCAAAACACTCGCAAAGGTTGTGCGACCAGTGAAAAACACAAGAGGGTATCATAATCGGTCATAATAAGCTCACACAAGTCTCAACTCACTCTCAACTCGGTATCACAGGTCGTAATAGACTCGCAAGCGGCTTGGCATGCGGTTGCGTCAACGATTGCAAACTTTTAGGAATTTTTCACTCGCAAAATACACTCACAGCGATCTCTGATGGTCGCCACGCTCGCCATCGGCTTTGTACAGCACTCTCAATGCATTAGGAAGTAGTAGATCCATAATGGTTGCGTTGGGGTCTTAACTTGATAGCTGCGGACTCGCTAATAAAATGCCTGTGGAACTAGATGCGACTCCATTGAGACCGAGAATGCAATGAGAGTGGTTGTAATCAGGTTGCAATAAAATGGATAATTTCTATTAGTTTTCATTCACGATTCGATTGCAATTGAGGTTCGGTGTAACCACAAAATAAGCGATCAAAGTAGGGAACAGCCGCAACCTGTGTGAGTGACCAAAATTTCACGATTTCCCTGGTAGTATCGTGGTCTTATCAGGGTCGCGATTCGGTGTAGACGGGGCCTAGGATCAGTGTAGGTACAGCGATAGGAAGTGTGCAGTATGCTGCATTATGAAGGCCTAATACTTTTTTTTTAGTTGATGATGCTTCCATCATAGATCCATTAGCAAGTGAGAGGGTGCTGAAATGTATCCCAGAATTCAGTGGGTAACAGGTTGGAGCACACACAGAACAGTTTGCCAGTCCATCACTGGGCACACGCACCATTGACTCGCACGCTCCTACCTATGGGCACTTTATGGTCCTTCATGATGGTGCCTTGCAGTTGACAGGGGATGTTTGTTACCGTGGAGTTATCAGCACATTTTTCTGGAGCGATGTAATCTCCTCTTCTTCTGTAGAATGAGGTGATACTGGCCTTATTACATTTGTATTGAGTCGGCCCAGAGTGTAAAATACCAGGCTAACTGAGTGACAATAGAAACTGTGGCCAGCCTGGGTTGGATTTATCATTTCAATTTAAGTTAACCTTACAGGGGTGGTATGGTGGTGCAATGGTTAGCAATTGTCACCTCACAGCACAAAGGTCATGGGCTCCAGTCGAGCACAGGGCTGTACTGTGTGAGGTAACCTCACATGGATATCCTCTGGGTACCCTGCTGGCTGTATACTATAGTATAGTGTATATATATAGTATTGTATACTATAGCACTGGCTTACCGGAGACTGCAAACTGCCCACTGGTGTGAGTGTGTTGATGAATGGTGTGTGATCCCTGCAGTGGATTGGCGGTCTGTCCATGGTGTGTCCCTGCCTCTCTGCTGGGATACGGTCTGCTGAAGAAGTGAAGTTTGATTGAATTTTGTTCTTCTATTTTTCAGCCAAGCACAACCTCCCTTTAAGAGCTAGGTTTACTTTTAATTACAGACATGAAAAACATAGTGAGGCCTCTCTGTGAGAGGGGTATAATGAAACAAAACAAATTAAAGAATGCAGCACAAGACAAATCAATACAGAGTGCTCTATAGGCTAGCATTGCAACCAAGGGGGACTGATTGAAATATTATGTGCAATTTCTGAATCCAACAGATTTAATAGTAATACGCCCTCGGTTAACATCCAGCACTCTGAGTACCGAACACAAGCGCTTCAACTGTTATAACCCTTCACGTATCCAAATGATAAATTAATTTATTCAATTTAATTTTTGAATTTCCATCAAAGATAACAATTAACAAATAACTTGCCAAAGTCATTGATAGGCAGAGAAAGCCGTTGGATCAACCTTTATCAAGATGCGCAAATCAGAGTCTGAGCAGAATATATGTGTGTGTCCGCAGAGGGGGGGGTCTACCACCTTCAACAAGAATGAAATAAACATGAACAATCAAATAAGAAGAGAATTAAGGAAGAAAACACCAAATCAAAGCTGTCCTCACCTGAATCTGAGGAATGCTAGAAGACTGTATGAAAGACAAATTGCAGAGAGGGAAAAACTAGCCCTAAGCGCTTCTTTTAGTACTGTAGCAGAAAAAGGAAAGTCAAAGAGCAGGTTAAGTGCATAAAGAATAAAAATGGATCACTGCTATATGATAACAAGCATATTGCGGATGCCTTAAACAGTTACTTTATTGAGAATTTTACCTCAGAGGAGGTCTTTATTTGGCCAGAGGGCATGTCAAATGCTCAAGATTATTTAGTGGAAATTGAGGTTCGGGATAACAAAGTATTGGACAAATTGCATAAACTAAAGGCAGATAAGGCGGTGGGTCCTGTTGGCTTATATCCTAGAGTGCTCAGGGAAGCTGGTGAGTTCATCTTTAAGCCGCTATCTGCCATCTTCAGACGGTCTGCAAAAACTGGAGAAATACCAAATGATTGGAAAAAGGGCAATATAATACCAATATATAAGAAAGGGGACCGTACCGAGCCAGGAAATTACAGGCCAGCGAGTTTAACTTGCATTTCGCGCAAAATATTGGAATCTATCAATAAAAGATGAGCTGGACTTATTTCTTGAACGTAACAGTATCTTGAGGGATAGCCAACGTGGTTTTCGGAAGGGAAGGTCATGCCTAACAAATCTTCTGGAATTTTTTGAAGAGGCCTCCAGGACTTACGACCTGAGCAGGGCTTATGACATCATATACTTGGATTTTCAGAAAGCATTCGATACAGTACCACATAAGAGACTAATTTTTAAAATGAGCTCCATTGGAGTTACAGGAGGTATTCTGAAGTGGATTCAAAACTGGTTACAGGACAGAACACAAAGAGTAGTGGTCAGTGATATCTCATCTGAGCTATGTATGGTGGGGAGTGGTGTCCCCCAGGGATCGGTGTTGGGACCCCTGCTGTTCCTCATTTACATTAATGACCTTGATATGAATATTGAGAGCAAATTGGTTAAATATGCAGACGATACTTAATTGGGGGGTTTGGCAAATAGTTTAGGGTCCACTAAAGCGATTCAGGATGATTTGGATAGAATCCAGAATTGGGCAGAAATGTGGCAAATGAAACTTAATCTCGCAAAATGTTAAGTTGTACATGGGAGGTTTAAAACTGGAATGTGCTGCACAAGAGAAAGATCTGGGAGTGATTGTGAACCAAACCCTCACAGGTTCTAGCCATTGTGCCGTAGCAGTTAAAAAAGCTAATCGGAGGCTAGGATACATTGCCAAAAGTATTGAGTACAAATCTAAGGAGGTGATTCTTCTTTTGTATAACACGTTCGTTAGACCACACCTGGAGTATTGTGTACAGTTCTGGGGACCATACTTTAAGAAAGATATAGAGGCTCTAGAGAAACTTCAGAGAAGAGCCACCAAGCTTATTCCAGGTATAAAAGATGAAAGCTACGAGAAGAGGCTGAAGATCCTTAATCTCTTTTGTCTTAGGAAAAGGAGACTCAGGGATGATTTGATTGAGGTGTTTAAATATGTTAAAGGGATTAACAAAGTGAATCATGTAGGATTCCTTCGACCAAGTGTTGTGAGTAGAACTCGGGGTCACAAATGGAAGTTGACCAAAGGTAAATTTAGCACTGATATTCGGAAATATTTCTTCACCCAAAGAGTAATTTCAATGTGGAATAGCTTACCTGACCACATTGTTGAGGCAGAGACCTTGGGGGTTTTCAAGAGCAGGCTTGACCTAAAGCTAGATACCATTGAGTCATTTAGTATCTGAAGGGATATATTCACAATAGTATAAAGAAACTGTTCTTGCTATTCATGGTATGTTGTGTTATGTTATGTTAAGTAGTCCCAAAGAAGACCAAAATATAAGTTTGGGAACCAAAATACTGTCAAATTCCCCGATGGAAACAGCTGGTATCAACCCTGACAAGTTCACTCCACAGTTGTTGTTACTCGATTAAACCACACACTAAATACAGGCCCAGAATTTATGAGGTTAGAAGAAGGGGGGGTTGGGGATGTCATCACATCTCCCATCTTCAAAATCAGAGGGGGACATGCTGATTGGTTATCTTGTGGATGGGTGAGGGTGTGAGTAATTCCATGCACTGAACTGTTTACCTTGAAACAGACTGTGTAAGAATTCCCTTACTAGTAGCGCTGCTGAGCATCATGTAATTTTTATCAAGATATTCATGGCTTTAGTCTCTCCCTGGTGGGACCAAACATGAATACTGTTGGAGGTAAATAAGCTCATGTATCCAAATACCTCAATAAAGTTCCCCACTGTTTCTAATAATGTAAGTATTAAGGATAAATCTGGGTGTGAATTCAGATTAAGGAAAACAAATACAATAACATAAAAATAAAAAAGGTACTTGCTCCTGCCTTGTTTTGATCGCACAAAGTTTTAAGAATGGGATTCTAGTTGTCTGAGAAAGTTGTAGAACTTTCGGCGGGGTGAAAACCATGGGATATCGAAGGTAAATGACCTTCTGTTTAGCATTAGTGCCCTTGATAGGACCTTCTTTGGCATCTGCAGAAGTGCTAGCAGGAGCAAAGATGGAACAGACAACATTCCTGTTGCCGAGGGGGTGACAGGGTCCTTCATCAAATGTGAGTGAAAACACAAGTCATTACCTATCAAATTATTCTGTCTGCTTTGCTAATGTTGGCTCTAAACTACCAAAACTAAACACTGTCTGCCTGACAGCTCCATTCACAACCCACCCTCCTTTCCTCCCATCTAAGACCATGCCCAGGGATAAGTGGATAAATGCCTTTGATAATGGATGGATAGATGGATGGAATACCTATGAGCTGAAGACAATTTTCCGGTCTGAAGGCCATATGGAATTAGCCCGTCATTCCTCGCTACTTGTGCCTTTCACCTTGGCTCCGAGCAGACTACACTGTATGGTATAATTCCTGCCTCAATATCTGATCATTTCAGTGTTGAATCCTTGAATGGTTCACTCAACCATGTACATTTTATAATGGATTTTTCTTGTTGTGCCAGATAGGAGTATTTTCTCTTTTGAAAATCTTGAACTTTATCGGCCTTTGCTGTTCAATTCTTTAGAAACTGTGCCCTGATTTCATACTATGACCGTAATTCTGCAGTTTCATTTGGTCTAAAAAGTGTGGATGTGTCTCATATTTTCAAATGCAAATGTCTACATTTGAGTTCACTAGCATACCCAGTGCAGTCCATAAGTATCTGAATAGTAACCCTGGATAAAAAAGATCTATAATTACCGCAAGGTTCACGCAATATCCTTCGTCCTCGCTGAGTTTTCAAAGCCATTCTGCTGGCGTAAGGAGGGGGAGAAAAAAAAGGAAATAAAAATGTATGTTAAATGTGTGAATACATACAGACTCATTTTATTTGAATACTATACATACAGACTCGTTTTAAGGTACCAGAAGGAAAACTGTGCACATCGTAGCTGGTGCAGTCAAATAGTCGCATAGACTCCAGATCACTGTAACCCTGCTCAGGTGTAAGCAGGTTTGATGTTGAACGAATGGACTATTGTAATATCTCGGAGCTGTCGACAGGTTCATTTTTCACTCCAAGTTGCCCTCAGGTGTACGTGTTTGAGTAAATGGAGTGTGATCCCTGAGACTGATTGGCGAACAGTCTAGAGCTTGGACAGTTATAAAAAATTTAAGAATAAAATAAATATATGTAGTATGTGCGGTAAAATTATCAGCATTTTTGCCAGTTTTATTTAATTCTTATCACTATGCTGTTAAGGTTATTGCTTTTATACTCTTCCAAAAAAAGAAATTATACATTGTTTTTAGCATCAATTTATTATACATTAAATGTTTTGACAAATGTGGAAAACATATTGAAAAGAAAGTGTAATCAAGAATTCAATATTTGTATAGTTTCTTTTTTGGAAGAGTATATTTCAATATGTTTTCCCACATTTGTCAAAACATAAATGTATCAATTGATGGTAAAAACAATGTATAGTGTCTTTTTCAGAAGAGTATATGAACCAATGTCTGCATGAGGCCAAGTGAATAAGATGTACTCAAAATCATTTTACACAATAAACTGGCCTCATTGTATTAGGTTTACAATGAAGTTTAATCTTGTCAACTGTGATCCCATAAGTTGGTTCATCAAATGCAGCTGCTTGATTCAAACCTGTGGAACATCAGGCCTATATGAAATTCTTCTGGAGACCCCAAGGTCTCCTAAAACACCAAATGTCCTGCTGAATTTCGAGGAAATGAGTATGAAATGATGCCTATAAATATGTTCTGTTTACTGTAATGCTGTGACCACAAAAACATGGCATCCTGGCTTTAAATATTTCTCTCAGTCTGAGAATGATGTAGCTTCAGTGAAGTGCAACAACCAGCAGATACAGAATATGTGTGACATTGTCCCACAATATGAGAGAAAAAAAGCTTTTTCTGACTTTGAATGTAAGAAAAGGGGAAATTTAAGCAAAAATGAGAGTTTAGGGGGTTAAATACTGTCTAATACTGCAGACATCAGCGACAGCGCTCGCTTCCAGCTCCCCGGTCTTTTCAGAATGTGCTGATAACCCCATTTGAACCAAAATGGGTGCCAGCCTTTGTCAACAGTCCTCTATTATGTTTGTCAGTGCTTTTGGATGAACTGTAAAATTGAATTTTGTGGAAATACCCTCGTGCAGTAAATTTTAAATGCTTTTGAGAAAGCTGCCATTTTGGATGCTGGTAATTGGAATGAAATATGCGACGGTTTGATAAATTAATACACTGAACAAAGATATAAACCTCCAATGTCAAATATTGATGCCACATGGAGTTAACAACTCTAAGTGAGCATATGCTGACTTTTACTCGTACAATAGGGATATTTCTCTTGATTTGTGTACCATTTTTAATCCGTCTGTCAGTGAGCATTTGTTCAGTGATGCAGTGATTTTACTCAGTACATGGGTGTGGCATTTCAGACAGAATGAGCAGTATCCAGACAACCCTTATACTGGGGACAATAAAAGGCCACCCTAAAATGTCAAATTTTGTCAAAAGTCATCATGCCTCAGATGTCTCAGGTCATGTGGGAACGTGCCATTTGCATGCTGGATGCAGGGATGTCCACCAGAGCGGTCGCTCTGTAGCTGACTGTTAACTATCGGACGATAGGCCATTTGAGAGCTTGTTTCCGACAGACGGGCAGTACTGCAAATCAACCTCATCCACGTCAGCCACGTGTGACCACACCAGTACAAGATCGCTACATCCTGCTCGTCCACCTGTGGGATCGGCTCAGAACAGTGACACGCGCAGCGGATGAGACCGTTGGTCTGCACAACAGACGCATCACACCCCAGACAGTCCGTAACTGCCTCAGCATCCTCACTGTGGTCTGGATCTCACCGCTGTCTGGCGCCGGAACCGACTCGCATGGGCAAACGCACACTTTCGATGGCCCTTGGCCTGCTGGAGAAGAGAACTATTCACAGACAAATCCCAGGTCCAGTTTTTTGTCAATAAAACAAAAAACACTTAAGAAAAGGAAAGGAAATGCAACTGTATACATGTGATGCTATTAATATATGGCACTTCTGTTTAAAATATGGCTGGAACTAAAACAAACATGATCACTTTTGTGAGTTCTTATTTATTTAGGCATTGAGTTGTGTCACAAGGGCAGCGTAAAATTGTGTCTATTCCTATCACAAAAGTGGTCAAATGAAAATACATTGTTGTAGGTTGTGGCATTATAATTAACACTTTTTCTGAGCCACACAATGAGGAAAAATCACATTTCTTTTCTGGTTGCAGCTACTTCTTACTGAGATTATTGATTGACTATGGAAGCCTATAATTAATCTCTTCTTTCTGTATCTGATGGTAGCTGTGCTTCACCCAAAAGTGATATCACACATATTGAGAGAAATATTCAAACCCGGGATGCTGTGTGTAGTTGCCACAGCATAACATGAAATCGAAAATATTTAGATCTTGTACATCATTTTGGAATGCAGCTGGACACATTTGGGATCATTCAGAACTTTGGTATCTCCTTTAGAATTTAAAATAAGCTTGAAGATCCGCTGGTTTCAATACAGCAGTTGCATTTGATGGACCCATATTTGGGTCCTTAGGTCTAATGGGGTTACAGAGAGGACTTTGAAGCTCAAACTGGCGAACCTTTCCTGTTTTGGAGGAACCACACTGTGATTCCTCTGAGAAAAGTAAATCAATAAAGTAAAGATGAAAATATTTATGTTTTATAAGTGCAACGCACAAACAAACCAGCTGTGACTCGTAATGCGGATAGCAAAGGACACCGACCCTTTTGAACAGCACTAATGCTGGGTATTTTCCCTTTTAATATTCTTGTTCTAATATGAATTTGATTCAATGTAAGCGATTTGTATGCCCTTTGTTATGAGAATCTGAAAATCACATTTTCAGCCTATAATAGACCATAAAGGAAAAATCCATCTATAACCCTGTTAAGAGACTCTTTTTGGAGTTTGTGGAAGGTCTTGCCGCATACGAGGAATAAGTTTGTTTTCTATAGTCACAATCCCGGCTCGCCAAGACACCGCTTTGGTATTCACCTTCTGTTCAGTTTCTTTTTTATCGGAAAATGTATCTGAGTATTTGTATGAGTCTGCAGAATAAACTTTAAACCACTGCAGTCGCTAATAGAACCGTGCTCTCCTATATTCTCAAGGTCCACAAACAATCCCTTACTTCTGGTGACATTAAGATCCCAGGACAATTTATCAATTTCTCTTCTTTAATCAATGTCATCGCCTCCTCAGGCAGAGTCTATTGTCTACGTGCTGCATAATGCTTTTTTTTTTTGTACACTACCAGGCTTCTGTGAGGAATAAATAGGGTCTGCTTTCTCTCTCTGGGGAACATTAATCCTCCCCTGCTCGTACCCTTGCTGTTTGCGTGGTGTAAGGCAACGTGAGCATTTCCTGGGTATCGGGATATGCTGAGTTATTCTGAATCAAACGGGAGCTGTTTAATGGCACTTAAACGTAGAACAATACCTTGATTACTTTAGTTCCCCTCGGTTGCACAAGTTTTGTTGTCTCTGGAAGAGCCAGGCGTTTCTGCAGCCGGAGATAAGAAACCCGAATAAACTCTCGAACACTGATGTATGGAAGCAATTACTGGATCTTTGAGTCATTCCCTAGTTATTTGAGGGAGGTTAATTGACCTTGTCACCACACCCATGTTGACCCTTTGTCTATGCATTGTTGTGACACTAAAAGGTGGTGATGGACCCTATGCAGGAAATACTGTTTGGAAATCTTTGAAAGTGTTATTAGTGATTCATAAGGAATCGTACAAAATGTGCCCAAACTGTACAGTAGTCATACTGAGTAGGAAATGGGCTTGTTCACGAGGTCTCACTGAGTAGGACATGGGCTCATCCTTTCACTGGTGTTCATCATGAAACTGTGATGACATTGTGTCTTGTTCTGTTCACTGTCAAACTTTCAGTTACTGTAAATCACCTCTTACAGTGGACATTTATTTATAATTTCCAATAAGCATATTAAACATCTATAGACTTGTACATATGTCTTTAGCACACTATTATTATTATTATTATTATTATTATTGTTCTTTTTTTCTTTTTCCTGAAGATTAAAACATATATTGGATACCAGATGTGAATTTAAGACACATTTTTACATTTAAATGTGTGTATTTTATTGAAGACAGTTGATAAAGATGATACAGCCTTGATCCCACCATCATCCATGCAGTCTAGACTTACCTTTTGAGACAGAAATAAGAAAGACAATTTTCAGAATTGTGGCATATTTTCTATCATATTTGGCACAAACAAAAAGTCAATTGCATCATAAAAACATAGAACTGCAATTGTACCAATGTACCAATTATTTTAGCATTGGGTTGTCACAAAAATTTTAATTGAGCTTTCAGAGGTCATGGCTTTACTATTTCTTAAAAATTTGAATCATTGGACATCATTTTTGGAGTCATCTCTCTTGTCTGGTCTTGTCTTGGGAGTTTATAAAACTTTTCCAGTAGTACTGTATAAATTGTGTCCAGGTGACTCATATTTTACCCTTCTAGAGTGAATTAACTCTGGAAATTTCTCTCTTCTGAGTGTGTTGAGGCTTGATTACTTTTTTATCTCCCGCCTGGCGAAAGCCCAAAAGGGGGATTATGCCGTGGTGAAGTCTGTCTGTCCGTCCGTATGTCTGCATATCGCAGTTGCGACTCTGGCAGGTGATTTTGTGCCCTCAGAGCACTCGTTTTTTTCTTTTTGCTCATTGTTTGAAATAAAGGCTCATGTCTCCTTTGATCATTTAAACTTTTTTTCCTGTTTCATTCATCTTTTTCATCCTCAGCAGACTTTTGGATTCATAAACCTCATGTTTTCCCCTCCTCCCAGTCTTCTTCTGTGGTGCCTGTAAGCAGAAATATCTGGCTCTGCAGCTGCTTCCTTTTATTGGGAAGGAGGGCTCCACCCCTCCGACATCATACTCGAAGAACCGACCCAGAGGTCTGTAAAGAAAGGAAATATAAGAAGCCATTATTTGAAGTGAAAATGAGTGCAAATGTAGCGCCATTCAACATGCTGAATTAAAAACAAAAAACCCCTGTGACCTTTTCTAACTTAAACTGAAGTGCTCCCCGGAGGGGCTCGACGCTGCCAAGTTTGGCACGCTGAAAGATTGCAGCTCATTCTACATGATAGTCCCTGTTTGTCATTCTGCCCACTAAGGGCAGCTCCCCTCCGGTTTCAGAGCCGTTCTCGCAGATAATCCGTTTCTTAACCCACACTGTCGGACACTGAATTAATAGCTTTCCTAAAGGGTAGTAGGCGCTCAGCCGCGGACACACATGGAATTCTAACCCGCACTGACCTCTACCTTAACACCTGTGCGGATAGGGGGGCTCTACAGAGCCATTTTACTCACTAAATACACACATCTGCAAGTGTTGGGGCAATAACACACAGTGTTTTGCTTGGTAGCTCTGTATTACTCCACAATCAATCATCATCATTATCATCAGCTCATTGTTTGATCAGCAAACCATGTATTCAAGATTATAGTCGAGACTGTAAGCTTAAATCTCCCGGCATGTAGTGTGCTCTCATTCTGCAAACCGTGTGGGAACTGCACCCCATTGTATATGGTCGGGGAGGCTGGGGTCCAATGAGCCACGGGAATGAATGAGCCGTATCACTATTTTGCTTATTTTAAGCAGCTCTATTAAGCTTATAAAGCGCGTTCAGCACTTTGGTTAACTCTTATTTTTTTAATGTGCAACACAAAGAAATTTAGATTTGATGTCACTTATTGATTAAAAATATGTGACATGGCTCATTGGTCCCCATGGTTCATCAGAGCCCAGTCTCCCCTACCACTGTCCATTGATTTATGAACTGTGCCATGATGACCATTTAGACCATATCAGGGAGAGAACTCTCAGATAACATGCTTATGACGTACCGTCAGCAGCATTGGTTGTAGCAAAAGTCTGTTGATCCCTGTCTGCTTGTTAAGCCTTGGATATGTGATTCTGTTGTTGGTAAGGGTGAAAAGCACTGGAGTGTATTTGCTGTGTATTACTGTGTTGTGACTCTCACACTACTGCTCAATCCATTACATTTAACCAGGGACCGCCAGTGAGAACGTTTCTCTTTCTTTGCGAGGACATCCTGGGAGAAATGCCAGGGAGAGAGGTTGCGATTTAGAGAGAAAGAGAGAGGGAAAGAGAGAGAAACAGGGGTAAAGCCCCCGGAGCACTTCGCAGGTCTTTGGTCTTGCTCGAGAGCCCCAGCGGCAGAGTGATTTCGTTTCGGCGAGGTATCCAAGTTCATCTCCGCGAATATCTGTTAAGAGGCAAAACAAGCTTCCCCGTTTCGCCCCTGGGACTTGAACCAAAAGCTGTACAGCTGCCATCGAGGCGTCCTACATGCAGGCCGCGCCGCAGAGCTGATCCCCACTCCGCCATCCGTGTGATTTTTCAGGGCTGAGCAGTCACTATGAAAGACTAGGAGCTCACACTGTCCCAATCATTGTGACATGTACATGGGTTAAAGTACCACCTGTCACGACTCCCCGCACTTTGTGTCAATCAAAGAACTGTTTCTCTCAGCAAACTGGTTTTAAAGGGGCCAAACTCCACTTTTTTATTTTATTTTGTTCACAATTATTATTCTTTTATTTCTTCCCAGTATGACATGGTATTATTAGCACAGGGACTTCATAACAGTGTTCAGACGTTTACATATTTAAGGCCACGATGTGGATGCTGGAAAAGATATATAGTTATATATCCGGTTTTGTTCTTTTGAAAGTAAGAGATTTTGAGGTTTCGGTGGATCATTAGATCATTAAATCTGAAACCCTAATTCAGTTTCCAAGGCTTGACAATTTTAGCAAATTGTTCTTGCAGGCATGCTGTCTATCATCTCAATTGCAAATCAAATGATATGTGCGAATTATTTAAATTTCAAATATGTGCATCACAGTTTTAGAAGGTAATTAACCATGTGCATTGCTATGAATATGAACCATGTGCATTGCTATGAATATGGATGTTTTGCAGTTCTTTATTTAACAAGTTTGGTGCACTCAAGTAGTCAACATCTGCCATTATAAACTGCGTTTCTCTGCCTCAAGCCTTGATAAGAACTTTGGTATTCATTATACGTTGGTATATGGATAATTATAAGTTTGACTGAAAGAGCACGTAAAAAATGAAAATTATGGATGCTAAATTTGTCTCTTTCTGCCAGCAAAATCATACAGGAGCGTATCCGTGGGTAAAGACAGTGCTACGACTGATACAGCAGAGAAGTCCTACAGACAAATCAGTAACAAATTAGACTACACCCTGTAGTGGAAGGGCAACTTAAGAAACAACTCTCATTTTTATGACTTTGAGTGAAAATAATGCAGCTTAAAGACGATGCATATATTACTCAATGTCTTAAAAAAAACTTTCTGTCCAACTGTCACAATTGGCAGTCATTTTCTTGGTATGGGTGTAGTGCAGAAACCTGGAAAGTTCTGCTTCATTTCAAGTTTGGTTTGTGTTAGCGCTTAAAGCAGACATGAATTGAGAAAATGGGTAAATTATTCCTCTACAGAAAGCTAATGTCATAGAGATGATGAATAATACACTTTATGGACACTCACTCAAACAGGAAGAGAATAAAAGAGGCATTTTGAACATCCTTTCGACTCGCTCACATCCCCAAAAAGACCAAACAAAAATAACCCCTATCTGATGACATAATTAATGGGAGACGGGGACACGCGGTCAGGAAGTCTAATGCATCGACCATCGTCTGCCTGCCATGATTGGTTCAATTCTTGGTCTCTGTTCATTTTATATTTCTAGTGGATTAGATTTATGTGCGACAAAAAGTACGTTATTGTTGATCATGTAGAACACATGTCCCTGTATTATCTTGTTTTGAATTTTTTTCAGTGAGACAAACAGAAGTGTAAAACTTTCCTTGACAAAGTTCTGGGTTGCAAATGTCTGCCTTACTTTACCTCAAGGAAACTAAAAAGTCCTTAAAACCCATAATAAAGTGGTTGTGCATATAATTATCAACATATATCTGAAAGTTTATGTACATTGGACGATTCCCAGAGTTTAAATCCCAACCTCGGATGGTGGAACTGGTGGGCGGCTATTTTGCAATTGTCATCACAATTGTCTGGATTTGGGCTTGCTAACTACTCAAAATATTCCTATGTGTATTCAATGTCCAGGTCACGCAGAGGTTGAAAAAATTCTTAGTGGATTTCGATGTCTTGTTTGAAATTTAAAATACAAATACGATAGTCTATGTGTTGCAATTGCTCCCACAAGTGATGTCACAGCTCTTGGTCTGATTCACTGTGCTGTTCAAGGATGATATTTGGGGTTGCTAAAGACCCATATTTCATCCATGATTACTCTATTCCATCATCACCTCCGGGTGAAAAGTATTGGTAGTTAGAGAGAGTATTGCATGCCCTTTTGGATGATTCCAAATACGACAATTTTTTATGAAGTTTCAGATCAATACATGGTTACTTTAAAAATCTCGCGCACATTTGAACAAGTCCTCAACACCCTTTGCACCATGGTGCGGAGTTTCACTGAGGCTCTCCTCAGTTTCTTAAATCACATTTTTATGCTGCGGAGCAAACGTGAGCTTAATTTCATTTTGCAGTTGTGATTCTGTCAGGCAGCATGTAAATGATTGAAAAGTCTGAATCTCTGATTTGCCCGCAGAATTTATGAGCGCGTTTACGGGAGCAGTCATTAGCTCAGCTGTGAGTTGTTTATTACCCTCTCTGTGAGCAGTTTTCCAATTCCATTCTTCATTTATTACCATGTAATTGATACGATGTAGGAGTAGTATAAAAGCATAATGCTTTGTTATTGCTTTTTTATACACTAGTGAATTACCCGTGGCGAGAATAATTTCTTGTGACGACCTACGTCCACATATCAACTTTCATGAATACGGTGACCTTTGACCCTCGTGACCTTGACCTTTGACGGAACAGACCTCTTGTGGTCATTTCTTGTGACGACCTACGTCCACGTACCAACTTTCATGAAAATCTGTCCAGGGAGATGGGAGATGCGAAAAATTGACCTTTGACCCCATTGACCTTGACGTTTCAAAAAACTAACCCCTCAAGGACAATTCCAGGGACAACCTACAAACCCCAAAACCAGTGAAGTTGGCACATTGTGTAAATCGTAAATAAAAACAGAATACAATGATTTGCAAATCCTTTTCAACCTATATTCAATTGAATGCACTGCAAAGACAAGTTACTTAATGTTCGAACAGGTAAACTTCGTAATTTTTTGCAAATATTAGCTCATTTGGAATTTGATGCCTGCAACATGTTTCAAAAAAGCTGACACAAGTGGCAAAAAAGACTGAGAGAGTTGAGGAATGCAGGTGAACGGGCTAATTGGGAACAGGTGGGTGCCATGATTGGGTATAAAAGCAGCTTCCCTGAAATGCTCAGTCATTCACAAACAAGGATGGGGTGAGGGTCACCACTTAGTGTACAAATGTGTGAGCTGATTTTTGAACAGTTTAAAAACAACATTCCTCAACGAGCTATTGCAAGAAATTTAGGGATTTCATCATCTACGGTCCGTAATATCGTCAAAAGGTTCAGAGAATCTGGAGAAATCACAGCACGTAAGCGACAAGGCCGAGAACCAACATTGAATGCCCGTGACCTTCGATCCCTCAGGCGGTACTGCATCAAAAACCGACATCAGTGTGTAAAGAACATCACCACATGGGCTCAGGAACACTTCAGAAAACCACTGTCAGTAACTACAGTTTGTCGCTACATCTGCAAGTGCAACTTAAAACTCTACAATGCAAAGCGAAAGCCATTTATCAACAGCACCCAGAAACGCCGCCGGCTTCGCTGGGCCCAAGCTCATCTAAGATGGACTGATGCAAAGTGGAAAAGTGTTCTGTGGTCTGACGAGTACACATTTCAAAATGTTTTTGGAAACTTTGGACGTCGTGTCCTTCCGGACCAAAGAGGAAAAGAACCATCCAGACTGTTATAGGCGCAAAGTTCAAAAGCCAGCATCTGTGATGGTATGGGGGTGTATTAGTGCCCAAGGCATGGGCAACTTACACATATGTGAAGGCACCATTAATGCTGAAAGGTACATACAAGCTTTGGAGCAACATATGTTGCCATCCAAGCAATGTTTTCATGGACGCCCCTGCTTATTTCAGCAAGACAATGCCAAGCCACATTCTGCACGTGTTACAACAGCATGGCTCCGTAGTAAAAGAGTGTGGGTACTAGACTGGCCTGCCTGTAGTCCAGACCTGTCTCCCATTGAAAATGTGTGGCACATTATGAAGCGTAAAATACCACAACGGAGACCCCGGACTGTTGAACAACTTAAGCTGTACATCAAGCAAGAATGGGAAAGAGTTCCACCTGAAAAGCTTCAAAAATTGGTCTCCTCAGTTCCCAAACGTTTACTGAGTGTTGTTAAAAGGAAAGGCGATGTAACACAGTGGTAAAAAGGCCCCTGTGCCAACTTTTTTGCAATGTGTTGCTGCCTTTAAATTCTAAGTGAATGATTATTTGCAAAAGAAAAATAAAGTTTCTCAGTTTGAACATTAAACATCTTGTCTTCGCAGTGTATTCAATTGAATATAAGTTGAAAAGGATTTGCAAATCATTGTATCCTGTTTTTATCTACGATTTACATAACGTGCCAACTTCACTGGTTTTGGGTTTGTACATAGACCCACCAAGTTTGGTGAAGATCCGTCAGAGGACCTCGGAGGAGTAGGGGAACAAACAGACAAACAGACAGACAGACAAACGTTCCTTAAATTATAGTATGATGTGAAGTAAGAGTGTAATCCACCTCCATCTACAAAGGTATTAGAATGAATTCAGATTCTCCAAGCCTGCAGATTTGATTGTTTCAGTAGCTTAACAAGGTCAGCAATAGTTGTGGCTTTTGCTATTTCAACATGGTTCAACTTCAGATATTGTATTTTATTGGGTAATTTGAGATTTTAAGTTAAATTGACAACTTTAAACAAGTTGTTTTTCAGCATGTTGAAATTACAAAAGGCGAAACCATTCTAAGTTGGTAATTATGCCTACAGGAACTCCACTGCATGGTAATTGAATATTATTGTATTATGCTTTTTATCAAATCAAATAAACCAATCAAAATGTACTGATGGAGAGAATTTATGTCAAATGTTCAAAAAAAAAACAAAAAAAACATAGTGTGTTTATTGCACGTAATAGACAACTGTCCGAAAAATATTTTCCAGAGCAGTAGTACCAGGAGTGCCAGTGAAATAATTTTCAAGGATTTCTTGGGAAAACCATACTTACTTTCTGTAGATATTTTGCATGCAGTACATTTGAATGGTGATGTTTGCTGGCTTAAAAGAATAATTTGCTGGCAGGACAAAACACAACTTGTATCAGCCTTTCAATCTCTTATGAAAGTCAATAAAATAGGTGAATTTCATGCAATATGTGCTTTCAGTGTGATTACTGTCAGTCTCACACTTTTTACAATGTAAGAAAAATCTCTCGGTGTGCAAATGTGAAAGTACACACTGCAAAGTGTTCAAAAAACTTGATGACGCATCTCATATCTCAACTCCTGCAATGAGCTTGAAAAGTAGGTGTTTGATTTTTACTTTAAAAACTTCAGAGACTATCCCCCCAGATGATACATCACAGTCTGCCTAACCTTTCCAGAAAGCCTGATAATTGGGACTCGGCTAATTCTGAGTCCCAAAGAAAGTAACAGTGTCTGTGTTCGCAGGGGGCCTGTGTGCTAATTATTGTTAGAAGTAATCAGAGTTACACTGAACATTCTTCCGCACAGGTAATCTGCACAGCGCCGTTCTCGGGAAATCATTTAGTAATTAATAGCTTTTAGATTCTCTTTGCTTCCTCTTTTGCACGCTTTAATGCCGCAGCTCTGGCTCAGAGTTCGCCGAACCGCCCACAGTGGACTCCGAGGTCCGAGCTGCCCATTCAGCTGCCGTTGGAACAGGATTTTCTCCTGGGGTCCTGCTGTTCTTTAGAATTGCGGTTCCGCCTTAAGTGCACAAAAATAATAGGCCTTCAATCAAGAGGCTGAATTAATGAACAAGCTTATCCAGAGAAAGAGGGAGGAACAGAGTTTTAATCAGTCACAGATGAGTGCAACAATATTTACTGTTTTGAATTAAGACAATCTGCATTTTAGTGTAGAGTGAAAACATAAAATTGTACATTATGTATGTCAGTATGAGGAGGTGGGGGTGGGAGCATAGTTTGAATATAACAAATCTATAGTGTTTAAAAGAGAGCCAAAGTTGTTAGTGAGCATTTTATGTGCCAAATTGTGCTCAGCAAAGCTGGAAACATGCTCTTTTTGTGGAGCCTGATTCTGATTCGATTCAATTTAGTTAGTGATTTTTGCAGCCATAGTTCCACGGTTATTAGCTGCCACACTGCCAAGTGTCCATCTGTCCGTGTTGAAGAGCTTTGACATGTAGCCTCAGTTCTGTTTTTCAATCTTGCGTTTTTGTTTGGGATGTGTTTTCATCCTTTTTGACAGAGTACCCCTTTCCAGCTTCAATAATTTTTTTCCATTTCTGCCACTAACACACCTGCATATCAGGTATTAACTATTTGGCCCCTTCAAAGCTCTTTTAGTCCCCTTTTTCTTGCTTTAGAAACTTTCCTCACAAAGTGCTGCTGGGGTGGCTTCTGTTGAGCAGACACATGCTGCTAATTAATATTGAAACAAACAAGAATCACCTGTGTGGATGCTTTTGTACACCATTTCTGGTGTAAAGACTCAAATTGAACACAACAAGTTTTTGTCCAAAATTTTGTCCACTGATACCATATCTCTCAAGTATTGTGGAGCTTTAATGTGTTATGTGTGTCAGGTGTGTTATGGAAAATCTATTTATGCGACAAAGGCTCTTCAAGAAAAAAATTTCTTCCTGTCAAATACTTTCGGAGGGTAAATGTTTGCTTGTCACTGACCTTTGTTCTGTTTGCAAACAGGAAACCAGAGCAGACTGTTCTAAACATATTAACAGAGGAACCCTGGAGAAGACGTCAGTCAGAAATGACTGACAGTCCTTACGGCAGATGATTATTTTGTTTGTTTTTTTTAACAATGCTCACGGTGGCAATTTGTAAACTAATTATTCATGGCTACTAAACCGTAGATTTGAGATGTGGAAGTGTAAAATGTTGAAAATTAGCCCCTACTTTGTTGAAACCTGAAAGGCCGTGTTGCTGTGTAACAGTCTTTTTTTTGGTTACATAAAACATTAACCATGAATTCTTCATCGCAATTTTGTGTCATCTATGCTCAAATTACCATGTAAAAATGATTTACTATGACTGACAGAGCCATTCAAGAGAGTAAGACAACAGAGACCAAGTACATTGTTTTACTGAACTGTTGGTATTTTAACCATTCAAGTACTCAAACAATAGCTTAATCTGTCTATACTTATCAAGAGGAAAATGAACTACTTTAACAAAAATCAAGAGCATTCACAGGTTTCTCTTAATAATGATGCCTTAGTAGGTTGTTATTTTCCTCTTATTCTTGGCTTATAAAATTCAGGCTCTACAGCATTTGCAATTTTAAAGCAGAGCACCTCACAATAATGTGGGGGCTGTCCACAATACAGCCTGTGACATCCAAGATAAGTCACACTTCACTTCCAGGGTGACCATTTTTCAGAATTCGAGTCTCTGCGAAGGCAGAAAGAATAGGATTTATTATAAAACATAATGGGTTTTCCTCGTCTTGAACTCTGTTTGAACGTGTATTTTTTCTTGTAAATCGTCGGCAGGTTCAGAAATGCCTAGCACACGGTTACCATCTTTGGCTGCATTCTGTTTCTTAACTGACAATGGCTTTGTGTGCGTAGGCCTCCTGCATAATGCTTTGCACAGTTTGTCAGCCGTGGTTAATGGTGCTAGTTTCTGTTCTTTGCTATTCTGATGGGAATTAAAATGACTGACACCTCTATATATGTAATCTCTAACAGGCAATGTTTTTTTCCCCACGGCAGTGCAAACTGCTGCCGTGGGCTATTTGTGGCAAATTTTGATCACTCACTCACTCACTCACTCACTCTCCCATTCTCACTCTCACTTCCTCAAATGCTCAGAGACATACACTCACTCTCTCAGATGCAGTACCCAGGAAGTCACTCACTCACTCCAACCATAAAACACTCCTGCAAATCCAGTTTTGCGTGAATCATATCTGTTAGATTTATGATGGATCTAACAGAAAGTTATACTTTTTCAGATGATGCCAGTTTCCGGTTGATGCTGTCTCTTAAGTCTTTTGCAAATTTGTGATTATTTTCATTCGTGGAAATTTGAATATATTAGGGCAGGGCTACTCAACCTTATCCAGAAAGGGCCGGCGAGGATACAGGCTTTCATTCCAACCAAGCACTTACAAACCTGACACCACTAATCAAGCTCTTTAGCAAAGAGTCTTGAGGTTGATTAGCAGAATCAGGTGTGTAACTACTTGGAATGAAAGCCTGCACCCACACCGGCCCTTTCTGGATAAGATTGAATAGCCCTGTATTAGGGGATTAAATTGGGCTATTTCAAAAGAGAGAGGTGTCACATAAGTCATCTTTTCCCCAAAGATGACCATGATTATTCAAAAAGTGAAATAATCTTAAAAATTGATCATTAAACAGGGAATAAACATTAGACAGAAATGGCTAATTTTCTGTGCTCATAAAACATCTCTTAATGCATTCTCACAATAAAAGATGGATTTCACTCGTGGTTGTAACTGACTACCTAATTAAATATTTTACTAATTCAAGGCTATAACTTTCCCATTAAAGGCCATGGCATGCCACCTAATTAAAGACTGAACTTAACGACCCAATGTAGCAAATTAAGTTTGGCTGGTTAGCTTTGAAAAGCATGTGGTAGAGCAGCGAAGGCCATGTTCGGTCATGTGTCAATGGACTCACTGATGACGTAACCCTAAAATTAGTGTCGCTTACTTGGATTCAGTAAACCTTTGAGGCTAAGTTTACTTTATAAGCATTAGCGCTCAGTTCTGATTTTTCTTAGTCAGATTCATCCGATTGTTGTTTTGAGGGTTCAAATGTATCTGACTCTGGACAGATCTCCTCCTGGATTGGGCAAGCATGTGCTCATTCAACGAATAGCGTGATCCGCGTGGCTCATGAACTACGACAAAATGGGACATACGTGCGGCTGTCTCATGTTGTAAACCAGAGCTGGACTCGTGAGAGCTCATACCTCCGCCAGCATAGCTGGATTTGAACTTTGGCCTATATCTCAGCTGTACTTTGTCCTATATATGCCAAAAAAATCAATCACTTGTTCCTCTTGTGCTACTTTAACATCCTGAAAAGTTTGACAGCAAAATATTTTTGAGATATCCTGCTAAAAGACAGACAAATAAATAAATAAACAAACGGAAGCAAAAACATAACCTCCTTGACGGAGGTAATAATGGCTGATAGAGCTGTGCAGGAGTGCCTGCCGAGGATTTTATCTTTTTTATTTACTCATTTTTTTTGCTGTAGACGTCGGATGTCAGTTGAAATTATGAGTCTTAGGGCGAAAAGGTGGAAAAAAGGCCAAAGTTATAATTGTTGGCATGTTATGTAACTTTGATAAATGCCTATGTGGAGAAGCCAGACGGAAGTGAACACACGGAACGTTTCTCAGAGGGTAGGCTGTGCTTCCTGGCCGCTACGTCATCGCAGGTCCCATTGTGATGGCGCTTTCGAATACAGCTGAGAAATGCAGCCTTCATCTCCTTTAATGCTGCATGGTATTGTCAACATAGAAACAGAGTGTAAAAGAGGTGACAATTCCGTCTGATATCAGGCTAGGTGAAGGCTGCATTTCCTGGCTGCTTTCAAAGGTGTCTTCACAATGGAACAGCCTGCGATGACACAGCAGCCTAAAAATGCAGCCGTAGAAGGATGCAGCCTACGCTTCGAGAAACGGCCGTGAATTCTGATTTGACCAGCTGTCAGAGACCGAATATGAATCAGATCTAGGATTGCATATGTGAGTGGCCTAAAACTAATGTGGAAAAAAAAAAATCAAATTTGGGCTGTGGATACTCGTGATATCTAATCACTCAGACAGGACCGCATCAAGAACCATCATTTATCTGCAAGTGATATAATGATATGGGCTCAGGATTGCTTTGGCAGGCATTTGTCAAGCACTACAATGTGTTGTTACATCCAAAACTCATTAGAATTTTGATTTGCGAAAATAAAGGCGCATGTTGACGTTGTTCAGAAACGCAGTGGACAAGTGTGGGCTCGGCAGCATCCTATCACTCGGTGGAAATGTGCATTGGGGTTAGACAAATTAATATTTCAGGTCTTTTTTGGAAGAAATGGATGCCATGTGCTCTGAACCAAAGAAAAAAAGACCATCGAGACTGTTACTAAAAAAAAAAATCAGAAAGCCATGCTCTTTCATGCTGTTGGGTCATGTCAGGTCCCTTGACAAAAGCGACTTGCTTTTCTGTGAAGGTACTGTAGTATTGAGCAAATTAATTGGATTAAGCAGCCTGGAGTGGAAAAAACCAAACAACAAAGGTTTTCATGCTTTTTGTACTTTAGTAGCATCTACATTCAGCACTCCATACGAGATGTGTCCTCCACGATTCTTGATAAGCTGTTCCACGCATTTTGGCATGGAGCTGACCATGTTTTTAGGCGTTCCCTTGATTTTTTTGTTGTGATGCCGCACCTGGACACCAGCATCGATGACTTTGGCTTTTGTGGTGCAGTCCTTTTGCTGTAGCCTTGACTTGACTAGAGATTCTCAATGGGATTGAAGTCCGATGAATTATCAGGCCAGTCCAGCACAGTTACAGTACATTAGTTGCATCATACAAGTCAATGACACAAATAAAACCTGGCGAAAAGGAACTATGCAGTGATTATGTAAAACATCCATTACTTGGCACAGCTATTTGCACTTCAGCTCATTCAATTGACAAGCACCTTTATCCAGTCCATTTGCCCAAGACTGTATTAATGCTGAAAAGTACACAGAGATTCGTGCAACATATTCTGCCTTAAAGACATTTTTTCTAGGGACACGTATTCATATTTCAACAAGACAAGGAAAAACCACATTCTGTATGCACTTCAAAGATATGGCTGTGCAAGAAAAGGGTGCATGTTCTCGTCTGGCCTGCCAACGGTACCAGTTGAGAATATGTGGCACATTTTGGAACGAAGACTATTTACTGTTGCACACTTAATTTCAGGACTAGATTGTGTCATGGGATCCTTCCCGTCGAATACCAAAGGCAATCTGGCAGGCACTAGGCTCTAAAAGGAAGACAGTCATACTTTTGATGAAGTATTGCTCATAAAGCCTTTATACAGCATGCATAATGCCTTCATGAATGAGACATAATGTCTTTATAAATCATACATAAGCAAATGACATGCTTTGTAACGGGTGAAATAGCACATTGTTATTCAGGATCTGATTCCAAATGTGATTTAACTGACAATGTCACTTAGCTCGTGGTGAAATGTCATTAAGGGTGACATTGTCAGCTAAGTGACGTTATCATTGTCACATCTGGCATCACATGATGAATAAGGATTAATTATTTCACCAAAGCATGACATTTGCTTCTGCATGATTTATGAAGACACTATGTCTCATTTATGAAGACATTATATGTGCTCTATAAAGCCTTTATGAGCAATACTTCATCTAAAGTGTGACCAAAGACTCAATTGCCAAGACCAATGTAGGAAAAAACTGAATTTTAATTGAAATAAAATCCAGAACAGCAGGATAAACAATAACAGGGAGCCGCAAACAAACTGACAGGAAAATGCAGCCGCACCAGGGCTGGCACCTGCCAATCCTATATACTCTGCTAACACCTCCACCTTAATGGGCTCCACCTGTGGCTCATTAAGGTGGAGGTGAAAAAGTGAGAAAGGGGAGGGGCTGTAAGGACCAAACCCTTACAGATTGCTGGAAGAATGAGACAACATTAGACATGAAACATTTTGTCAGTGTCTTCAGTCCCTGAATGTATATTAATTGTTGTGAAAAGGAATGGCAACATTGCATCATGGTAAATACTTTACTGTTCCAAATGTTTTAGAAATAGGTTTTAAAGAATAAAAATTGAAATGTTTATTTTAAAAAAGCTCATCAAGTAAAACTGTGTGAAGGTCAACAATGTATCGGCATGATTTTTTGTGATTCATGTAAACATTGCATGCTGAATGTGCTAACACAGTTCAGCATATCTGACTCCTGTGGGGTCGAATGAGGTTCAGTCCCGCATCATGTCCGGTGTTACTTGCTTCCAAAATGCATCACTAGAATTTACAAAAAATAATTCATTAATAGTAAAATGAATTAAAAATGAGCATATAAAGCCAGAGCCGTTGTTATTTTGACTGGAGTGGGGAAGTGCATTTGGATCACTTGGATGACAGATGACCATGACTTCCTGTGAAAGATGTCTCCAGCTCTCCTCCTCAGTTAACGTTAGACCGCTGACCGATAATGTATCTTTGCCTCTGTGCATATTATGTAGCCTATTCTACACTGTAAATCTACACTGCAACAAAACATATTCAGCACAAAAAAGGGCCAAAAATCACAGTCCCGAACTGGTGGGTAGAGCAAATAAAATCAAGTAAACATAATTTTTGAGTTTCACGGGTCATAACCGCCTTCTGGTTCTGAATATTATTTAACGATGCCATACACCAGCAGTAGGGTGAAGCTGGCTGTGGGATATCGCATACACGCTTCAAGGTTGAGGTACTGTATATTATTATCAGCACCAAATGTAACCTGCCTGCGAGGTATACAAATTGATGGTGCAATTAGACATAATACAATCACAATATACTGCTCACAATTACATGGGGATATTACGGTTATGCCGCATGTAAAAGAAAATATAGAAGAGTGAACATTAGATGTACCATTTTATTCTTTCTCCTAAACATTTCATTGAGCCAATCAAAAAAATCTTCTGCTTGTTAATGTTTGTTTATCAAACATTAACAAGCAGTCTACCAGTACGTAGCGAGCGAGCGAGCAATGGAGTACTCATATCCTGATGAAAACGTAGAGGTGGGTGGCATCAGTCACCACCTGATGACGGCTTCTCATACTGTACAAGTCTCTTTATGCGATCCAGAAGGAAGTTCTGCCACTCCTCCTGCATCGCCACCTGGAGCACTTGCATGTTTGTTGGACGCTAAAGGCGATCCTGAATGCATCTTTCTCACTGATCCCAGAGATGCTCGATGGGACTGAAGTCTGGAGAACTTGCAAGCCACTCTTAGTGAGGAACTCCAGCCCTTCGAATGCACTCAGTGACAATTAGCGAACGGTGTGCTCTGGTATTGTCATCCAAGAACAGGAAATTAGGGCGGTGACGGCTCTATGGAGGCATAGTATTTGGGTTTATTATTTTGCTCAGATAGTATTGGCCAGTAAATCGCCCATTCATGATGATAAAATCACTTTTAAAGCCATTAGACTTGCCTGCCCACACCGTAACACCACCACCTCCATGCCTTTCATGTTCAACAACATTGACATCAGCGTGACGCTCACCCCTGCACCTCCAAGCACGCCTCCGACCGTTTGATCCGAAGAAGTTTACCTTGCTTTTATCAGTGAGGAGCACTGATGACTACTGACAACGTGTCTTGTTGACGCGTTCCCTTGCTCACTGCAGCTGTTCTGTGCGACATCAGTTCGTCGGGGGTTCAACGTGCAATGGACATCTGGCATTTAACCCATGCTGGTGAAGGAGGATTTGAATAGTTTGTCTGGACACCCGGAGTCGCCTGATCTCTCTGAGATGCATCTGCAGTTGCGTGGCATTTACAGTTCGGTGACCTAAGCCATATGTACGAAGCGGTCACCTTGGCGGGGTTTTACACGACGATGCACTCTGCCCCATCTTTCACGAACACTGCCAGTTTGTCTAAATGGTGTAAGGAGTCGAGAGAAGACACTCTGACTCACACTAAGCTCTGCGGCCACCTCAACTTTGCAACTTCCTGTTTATCGTCCGGCCAATGCTTGGTGGCACTGCTCCACATTGAGACATTTCTGGTTCAGCATTTCAACACAAATCACTGTACTATCACAGCAGTTGACTGCCTCTGACTGAGAAAACGCTGTATGACCGATTTTATTGGAATAATCTTATGCCTAAATTTTACTCAACTACCCCTTGTACTCAATACTGAGTACTATTGAAAAACAAATAATGTTGTGCATTCACAGTTGGTTAATTCTGAGAGCAACATGAATAAGGTATCTCCCATAGAGAGCATTAAGGAGTACCACATACGCTTGTTTCAAAATGTCAGGTACCTTTACAATATCTCTATATTTTTGTGTGCAGCGTATATTATTTATGCAGTTGTGTGCAGTGAAGATTATACACTTAACAATATGAAGATAAATTCCAAAACAAGTACTATTCAAGTATTTATTTCATCTAGTATTGGACCATATAGATGAGAATAAGTAAACAGATAACACTATATAGTAAAAACAAAAATTATATTATCTTTTTGCGAAAAAAAAAGTCAATATCTAGTGTGGGCACCCTTTGCTTTGATAACCGTATCTTTCTGGCATAGTTTTCACATATATTTTTTATCATTTCTTTCTCAATCCTATTCCATATGGCTTGAAGTTCATTCCAAAGAGATTCCTTCAACTTTACACAGATTTGCTCAATCGGATTAAGGTCTGGACTTTGAGCTGGCCAAGTCAGAACTTCTATGCCACCAGATGTCTCTTTCCAACTACGATAATCTTGCAGAACTCAGAAGTGCATTTGGGGTCAATATCTTGTTGAAAATAAAATCCTCGACCAATCAGTCTGTTTGCTGATGGGTGCTGTGATACGTCGTTTGATCCATGATTTTGTTGATGTTTATGAGATCATCTGCTCCTTTCGAGCAGACTGAACCCCAAACCATATTACCATCGCCATGTTTCACTGAAGGGGTTAAACAGTAGTTATGGAAATGTTCTGCATTTGGATGAGAAAATTTTGAATTTTGATTCATCAGTCCAAAGGACTTATTCCCAGTCTGTTGGTGTCCAATCCTTGAATATCTTGGGAAACTCGAGTCATTTTTTTTGAAGTTTCCAGCTCTAAGGAATGGCTTCATGGCACAGGCCGTTTTCAAACAAGCGTCTGGAAATAGTAGATCTTGATACTTTTATCTCTTCACCTCTGGCATTATTACTATCATCACAGAGTTGTTGTGCTGATTTTTTTTTTTCCTTACTGGTCATACAAAGACAATGAACATCAGAGGCACTTAACCTCCATTGTGAACCTCTGTTGCCACTAGTTTTCTGCGAAACACTTGATGTTGTTTCTTACAAAGCCATGACAACATTTAACATCTTCAGCATCATGTAAGGCCAAAATATGGCTATGAACAATCTCAGAGAGCACCTTTCTTCCTGCCATTATGCTCAACACCGTGACACTGCTCTTGTCACCTTATATTTTGTAACAACTGACCATTCGGGATAATTTTGCAGAATAATGTTGCCTCAAACTAGTTTAAACAATTTTATTGCACCACTAACTGTGGAATAAGCCTTCAAACATTCATTCATGCTGTACAAGAGTCACAAAAAAGAATAATAAATTGGCAACACTTTTAAATTGTTATAAAAAATCGATGATTTCAGTGTTTTTGTTTATTATCCATATTTCTGCCTCAATATTCATCTTGGGAATGATTTTTTCTGTTTTTATTGTCTACAGTAGTATTTTTCAATCCATTCTCACCAAAAAATAATTGAACAGTAATATATTTGCACCCCTTTTAGGCAGAAGTTTTGGTGCATAATCATCACTGCTCAATACTGTGATTTCCATTAAATGGAGAGAGGATATTTGTTTATCTGGCACTCTCTGGTGAAATTAAGAATAGGTTGCTCCAGTTTTGACGTAATTCTGGCTAGTCATATGCGGTCTGCTTAATGCATCAGACAGATACCTTTAATCGCTGTGCACAACCTCGTTTAGGTAACACTCCCACTAGTGCCATTTCATTTACCTGGAGATCACCCCCTGCAATGTAACTACACCCCAGATATCCATCCCTCCACCTAGATACAAGTAACACTGAAGGAATAAAAGAAACAGTTAGTCCTTGCGATAAGAGGAAAATAGGAATAGATGTAGTGATTGGTATGTGCACGTATCGTCAGACGTAGCGTATGCAGAAAAATTAGCCCCTCAGTGACTTAGCTGTTACATAAAACATATTAAACATTAACTGGTGCATAGCATACCAATTGTAGATTTGAACATGCTCTGTTTTCAAACAATCTAATTAAATGAAGACATGTTTTCAGACAATCTAAATAAAATAAGGCGTAAAAACCTTTTATTTTACAAAAAAATGCAAAAAGTAAATGAATCAAACTAACCACTATTTGTAATAATAATGAATATTTTTTCTACAAAGCCAGTCATATAGTTACGAGAGTTCACACCAGCACAGCAATGTAGAATTTTCTATGGATGTGCTACACACGTGACGTGTTCTCCTCTACATTTTTGTCCAATGTGACCCAAAACAGCTTGATTTCAATTAAATTGTTGTAAATTGAATTGGTGAATTTAATAAGGGCCCAACTCCACACACTTTCAACGTGGCGTTGGGCCCTTATTGAATTCATTGATTCAATTAGGAACAATTAGTGTATCTGTTCCCTTAGCTAAATGTGAACTTTATATTAATTCCATAATTTTGCCCTCTATTCTGTGTGACGATAATTATTCTTTTTTTTTTTTTTTAATTTTACCTTTTTACCAAGTGTCATTTGAGGTTCTGTTTTAAGAGTTAAACCACACAAATTTCATTAAAAACAAACCTCTGTAACACAAGTGTGCCTACACGTGTGTGACTGGCGCAGTATGAGGCTTTGATGCATTGCGTGAACTGTCCTTCATGTGACCTGTGCTTTTCAGTCCCTCCTGTGCCCTGTTAGCTCTTATTGTACCTTGCAGCGGATGAATATATCTCAGCCAAATATAAAGCGTGGTAATGCACAAGCGCGTAAATTTATTATAAGGATTCTGAATGCTCTCAAAGTCATGAGTTGTAATTGTGCAGATGAATGGTCACAGTCTTATCACCAATCTTGTCGCTATATGTGCTGACTGTGTTTTACAGAGGCATTATAATTCACGGCCCTTTGTCACTGGATTTGTATATACAGCAGGTCTGCAGCAAATGCACTGAGATAACGAGCTGGGCTCACTGCCCTCAATTCTTCATTAACCGGCCCCCAAATTGATGGAATGATGTGGATCGCATCATTCTCAGCATCGGGCTTGAGTGTTGCCCGCTGTGGTTCGATACAGACCCTGGGCTTTGGATTTATGACGATCTTAATACAGTTTGTCCAGCAACACCATTGATTTAATGTCTGTTTGGCGTTCGCTCCTTTGAGCATTAATGAGTGCACTGCACTTGAAATCTATTCAAACCGAAGGGTGTGGGTCACTCTGCTTGCCGGAAGCTATTGAAAGTTTTGCAGCCTGAAGTCAATCCCTGTTGTTAGTTGTTGACATCAAATTTATTTTGTTCATTTCCACATATATCAGTCCTTTTTTTATTTTTATTTATTTTTTTTTTTTTGCAGTATTAAGCATATTGGAGACAATTTTGAAACGAATGATGACAATGTGAGAATTTGGGATCAGGTATTTTGAGGATTTGAAATCAATAACAGCCAGCATTATTTATATTTATCATAAAATCAGTAGAGGCATTGAGTAAAACAGACTTACTACAAAGCTGTAAGTCAATTGCACTATAGCTGAGCTGAAGTGCTTTTGGAATTTTTTTGTGTCATTAGTTGTTTATGCGTCTTGCTTAAGAGCTCAGCTTATAAACCTGCTGTTGTGTAGTTGCGCGATTAAATCATAAAGTGATGGTTTACATCCCTGAACAACTGACTAAAATGCATGCTTCGGCATATTCACTGATCTTATAATCTCTCCACTGTATATGCGTCTTTGCCGGATATTATAGCAGCAAGGTCCTTGTTTACAGCGCTGCAAAAAAATATTTGCTCTCTTCTTGATTTCCTCTGTTTTTGCTTGTTTGTCAGTTTAAATGTTTCAGATCATCTAACTGATTTTAAGGGGTGATCTGGGGTTAAATGAAAAATGACTCCGGGAAACAACTCAAAATTAATCTGAAGAGGTATATGTAATAACCACCAAACAAGAGGCTCCTCAGAGCCTGTACTCAGGCCAGGTCTAGGCCTGGGCCAATCAGGAGACTGTGTGCGTGCGTGAGCAGGACAATCGCGACCCCGAAAAAAAAAAAAGAAGAATAGAGCCAAAACTTTGACTCGTGGCCTACTGGCCCGAGTAAAAAGATACAAGATGGCATTTTTCTGTCTGTGCGGTTGCCATGGTAACCGAGCAAGCTCATTAAATATGCTGAAAACTTCTGGCACCAATTCGTCTTTATAGAGATAGAATTCAGTTTTGCTTTCATCATTTAAAAGCCATTGCTTCTCCAAATGCAATGACATAGCCATTCTTTGCCCAGCTTATCAGTTTTGTGATTTTGGGGCATTTTACTCAAATTTTGTAATTATATTGCACAGAATCTGATGAATATATTCAAAATATTCAAAGTTTATAACAGACAGGCAAAATGTCATTGCATTTTTAATGAAGTAAAGTATCTGCGGCCCAAATTTCATTGATTTTCATTGATAAATAAAGTTATGGCTGCCACAAACATGAGAATCGTGGAAAAACTAATATCTTAGAAAATCAATGGAAAATGCATTAGACCACATTGAAAAGTTGAGTTCAGTTTTTAATCCTTGTAGCAATTAGTGATTATTAAAGATGGGTTATTATAGAATATTTTTATAAAAACAAATGATCGTTATCTATTGAGGGCTTCTATGTTACTCTTACACTCCCCCCCCCAAAAAAAAGAAAACCTGGTTGTGCCACACTTGGAAGCAACAAATGCTATGAAATATTTGTCATAACTGGAAATGAGTCTTTTTCATCCCTATGGAGGATGGCCCATGCTTCTTTGCAGAATTGTTTTAATTCAGCCACTTTGCAGAGGTTTTCAAGAAGTATGAATTGTCTGTTTAAATTCAAGCTACTCCATCTCAATCAGACTCAAGCCTGGAATTTGACTGGCTCAGTCCAAAAGTTTCATCTTGTTTCTATTTTGAGCAATTCAGAGGTCAGTTTGCGTGTGTACTTTGGATTATTGTGCTGCTGTATAATCCAATAGTGTTTGGGCTTTAAGTCACATTCTGATGATGGTAGGATGTACTGGTTTTCATGATTTACTGGTAGAGAACACAATACTTGATTCCATCAATTATAGCAAGTCGCCCAGGTCTTTAAGCAGCAAAGCAGCCCCAAACCATCACACGACCACCTCCATGTTTGACTGGTGGTATTGTGTTTTTATTGTGGAACGCTGCGCTAGCATCACGCCAGATGCAACAGTACCTATGTCTTCCATCAACATCCACTTTTAACTCATCAGTCCACAGAATATAAACCCAAAAGTCTTGGGGGTCATCAAGATGTTTTTTTAGCAAATGTGAGAGGAGTCAGTGGTTTTCACCTTGAAGCTCTCCCATGGATACTATTTTTGCCCAATCTCTTCTTATTGTGGATGTCATGGTGTTGGCCTGCAGTCCTTTCCCCCTGTTGCATTCTTCGCCTCCACCTTAACGGGCAACAGGTGTGGCTGTTAAGGTGGAGGTGAAGTGCTGTTATATAAGGGCTGGAGCCCTGGCTGTTTCTTATGTGCTGCTGCTCCCCTCTGGGAATGTTTTATAATTTTAATTAAAGATTTTATATTTTTACTCAGCCTGTGCGTTTAGGTCCCTGGATCTTCTTTTGGGTACATGGTCCCAGTCCCCGCCGGTTTTTTGTCTTTAGCCGGCGGGGGCAAATCCTTGACAGTGGAATTGAGTAACTGACTTTAACTGAGGCAAGTTAGCCCCGCCGTTCTTTAGATTTTAGTTTGTGTTCATTGGTGACATCATGGATGAGTTGTAGTTGCGCTCTTGGAGGAGTTTTGGTAGGCTTACCACTCCTGGGAAGTGTCACCACTGTTCTAGGCTTTCTTTATCCTTAGATTACGGTTGTCACCACAGTTATCTGGACTATCAGCACCTTAGAAATGACTTTTTAACCCCTTCCTGACTGGTAGATGTTAATGACTCATCTGTTCTTGAATTTCTTCAGACTGCAGCATCATGTGCTGTTTTTTGCCGACTTCACATTGCCAGACAAGTTGTAGTATAAAATGATATTTAGATTCAACAGGGCTAACAGTATTCATGCCTATTTGTGTCAAGTGAAACTGAACTTAACAAGAGCCATCTGGCAATGGCGGATCCCCCCGGCTGTAGGTTGTGTAACCTATAGGTTGTGTGGACAGACGGACGGACCAAAACCCCCAAAAGGCACAACTAGACCATAAGGAGAAGCTCCATACCAAATTTGGTGTTTGTAAGTGGTATAGTTTTCGAGTTCTGGTCCGGAAACGATTTTATTACAGACGGACGGACGGACGGACACACTGATTGCTATATCCCCCTGCATTATATGCCGGGGGGATAAAAATCAATTACATTTGTTTTACTGGTTCATTTTGTTTCTAAGGTGGCAATTTTTTTCTCACATAGGGTCAGATAGGGTTGGGCTGCCTCTATCCTTCAATAAATGAAATCATGATTTAAAAACTGCATTTTGTGTTTACTAGAATTATCTATGTCAGATATCTATATTACCATTAGTTTGATAACCTGAAACATTTAAGTGTGACAGATATGCAAAAATTGAGGAAACCTGGAAAGGGGCAGATACTTTTTCATGGCACTGTTTCAGAGAAGTGCCAGAAATGCCCTTTTTGACTTCAGAATGAGGCGGATCTGAATAGGCGTTTGATTTGAAAGCCTAGTTTTAAGGCCTCAGCGGTGAATTGTGGAAGCCTAGGTTCAAGCTGAGGTCACACAGCATGTGTTTGCACTTGCACTGGATGTGTTAAGCTGTTAACATCAAAAGGACATCGTCAGTCCTTCCTTCGGCTTTATCAAAGATGCTCGGGGCTTCTCTAATTCTGTGTGTGTGTGTGTGTGCGCGCGTGTGTGTGTGCGCATGCGTGTGAGCATTATTTCATTTGTTTCACTATTGATTATGTAAAGTGAGTTTGTAAACAGCCCGATGCATAAACATGTTTAGAATTAAAACAAACTGATGTCGTGTATTATAGTGCTGTTAAGGTGTTTTTCATGAAATGCATCATGATCTAATGTGCCTGCGTTCGTGTGTGAATGTACGTGCGTGTGAGTGCGTGCATCTATTTTCTAAAAGTATTATAGAGACTTATGCGTAAGTGTGTTTGAGGACTTGTGCCATATTTCATAAAGCATGTGTATGTGTGTATTATTGCTTGTGTGTGCATTCATGCATTCATTTTATTCGTTAAAATTTGATTTGTATTTGGATAGGAATTGATGCGTGAGAATTTTACAAATATACTGATGCCATGAGTCACAAAGTATGTTTATTAATCTCATAAAGCGTGCACAATAGGATGTAGCGGGTCTTGCTTGTGTGTATGTATGCTCATGCATTTTTTAAAAATCGATTATTAATTATTTTTTGGGATACAGTCTGATGTATAATAATTTTTAATAAATGGTCAGACTTATCATGCCATTTTTATGTGTGCGTCATTATGAGCGTGTGATACAGGTGTATGATCATGTGCATGAGTGTGCAAATCCATTTTTCGCAAAGTCTTACTCAACATATCATGGGATAGGGGTTTGTGTATAAATACATTTGCCAGCTTGTTGGATGCCGTGTATCATTACATGGGTTTATGCCCGTGGCATAATGTATGTGTGTGTGTGTGTGTGTGCGTGTGTGTGTGTGAGACATGACATATATGAGTGAGTGTGTTCTTTTATTTTTTGGATGCTGAGAATTGACTCCACTCATAGCTTGGTTTGAGGGTGATTTATTTTGTTTTCCTATTGAAATGGGCTTGGATTGGACCATGTTTTTGGATTTTGGCCAGTTGAGAACAGCACCCTACTGCCAGCCTTACGGGGCGTCATTTATCAACTGTTCATATGCAGAAAAAATTATGGGGGAAAAAAAAAACAGCACGCTCATTTTTAGGTATTAAATTTAATAAGAAAAGTAGTGGAAAACAGGCTCCCTCTCGTTTCTGCTGATATTAATGCATTTACACATTTCCGCGTGGTTGCTCGCGTGTAGAACAGTGCTGCCAATCAATAAATAAATTAGTAAATACGCTGACTGATGCAGGTGACTTTTAGATTGCACGTCCTTATTCTTGCTTCTTATGGGGAGACGATATTCATCATCAGACAAGGATATCTACGGCTGTGCTACGAACATTTAAAACATGCATCATTGACCATCAGTGTCCACTTGTTCTAGTGCATGATTGATGTATGTCCCGCGGCCTGGAAACGAACAAATGAATCGATTCAAAGTTTAGCTATGCACACAAATGGCTTTTCAACCAATATGGAGAACCGGCGTGGTTCCCGTTTATTCGCCAATTCTTTTCTCAATCCACAGATCCAATCGCCCTGTAGTCAACTGACATTTTTCGACCGTCGTGTCAGGTCCACACCGCAGTGCGGTTCGCTTGTTTGTTCAGATGGGATCAGCTCATGCTCACTCATGGCGTTCATGTCATCATGATTCCCATTCAGATCCGGCTGACATCAAGTTTGTGCTGGGAACCAATATTTTACATTTTGGACCAACCTGGGTTTAGTCTAAACGCCTGAGCGTCGTTGGTGAACGAAACCACGCCAGTTCTTTGATGGTCGAAAAGCCCCACGATATAAGTAGATTTTGGACATATAAATAAAAAGGACTTAGTACTCTCACCATTTCTAAGTGACTGAATCAGTGTCACTTATTCAAAAACCCATCTTTCAAATGTTAAATGCACTTGGTTGACACCTTCGACCCCGGTGCAGCAGTTCAACCAGCCGCAGCGATGGCCGTTTGCTTATGTACGATTTTAACAAGAAAGTGTGTCCAAAGCAACACTTTAGTGTGAATTTAAACATTCTTATTTGAGTATTTGTTCATTTACGTGTTATTTCATTGTTTTCCATTTCATTTATCCTTTATTATACCAAAAGTATCACATAGAGACTGAGACTTTCGGGAGAGCTCTGAGTACAAAAAAAAATGTGCAAGTAACATTGGTAACATCACAATACAGCACAAAGCACAAAATACAAAACTAATCTATAGCTGGAAGAGAACACAACCAGCCACACAACGCATTTGCGGTCCTCTCTGTAGAATGCAAAGACTGGAGAATGTGGACCCTGATCCAGCTCATGCTATACTCTCAGAAAAGAAGGGTTCTTTGTATTTACTCCATAGAAGAACCCTTTTTATTTTTCCTGGAACCATCCATCATACAGTACAGATGTGAAAGCTCCCTTAGAAACATTTTTTGCCTAACAAAGACCTCTTGGTTCCATTGAGGAATCTTCTGGAACCTTTATTTTTCTGTGAGCTCACATTAGTGGGTATTGTGGAATGAAACAAACTGAATCAAGCCGATCGAGCTTATCACCACAGCCTCATCGGCATTTCAAACACTAATGCCGCTGGAAAAAAAATGTAACAGTCAGTCACATATATCACAAATCCCTATAGCAGAAAGTGGCCACATAGTCATACCTCTGTGCTTTATAAATCTCCAGGTCAACGGGCCACAGCTAAAATTCAAAATGTAAAAGGCTCCCACCTTGAGTGCTTGGAAAATTTACAATGCTACAGTGCTTGGATACTTTACAATGCCACAGTGCTTGGGTAATTTACAATGCTAGGCTTGTAGCGAAATGTGTTGGCACTTTTTAGCTTTGCAGTTATTACCTCCCTCGAGTTGCAGTGTTGGGAAAATGAGGGGAAATTTTGGGGATCTGCTGTACATGCTACAATGGCATGTGTATATCGATGGTCCTGAAGATAATACTGGACCTTGTGAAGAGTTAAAAATGAAATATAAGTTACTATAATGCTGATATCTTTTTAATCACTCAATCATGAATGCAGGCATTTAGTTTTATCATATTCTTGTTTATTAGGTTGTGAAACTGAAAGTGGTAGTTATTTCCAACTGGGATACATGGGTTTGCAGTTCATTGCAGATGAATTGTGATCAAAGGTTCATATCAATCCTGGTCAGTCAGTGCAGTATTAGGAATCATTCTTATAAAGTGAATATAACTCACAGTGTCATAAATAATTGTTGAGCCCCTCTTGATTACTTCTATGATTGCATTTTTTTGGCACAATGAATGATTTCAGATTTTCAAACCAGATGTAATGTTACCAAAGGGAACTTTGGTCCAAACGAAATAAATGGCATATATTTGAACTAATATTAAATTTATGCCATGAAAAAAAAGTTGATGATGGTGGTTCGAACCCGAATCCAATGGCCCTTAATCCTGGTGATTGAGAACTGGATCTAAGATGGCTTTTGTTTTTGATTCAAACACTAACAATCACATGCTAGAAAGCAGATGTAACTACTTTAAAACTGAGCAATAACATGCTCGGGAACAGCTATACAACAGGAAATTCCTCTCAAAACAGCCATCCAATACCACCCCTGCCCTGTTTGAGGTGCAAGTGGCCAATAAGACCAAAGTAGGACATTCTTTGAATCTGAGGCAACTAATCTTGCTTCACTGTGGGTTTTCAATGCAACCCATACAAAGCACAACTCATCCCACAGTCAGACTAGAGGTTGTGAACCAGAATTGATTTGACCTTCTGCTCATCCACAATCATTCAGTACATGCAAAACCCTTCATATGGCAATTGACTGGTGCAAAAGAAATAATCTGACTCATCATTGGCCATGTTATTGGTTTTGCATGTGTTAAAAGCTTTCGCGTGTGTGAAAGGTGTTATGGTGCATCCAAATTCTCGAAAGAGCTAAGAACGTTCCTCACTAACTGATTTTAATGGACATAGCCTGGCTGATGGCCAAGACAAAGAGCATCCAAATAGTTTTTTTTCATGAAGGAAAGGAGGCAATTAGCGCCGTCATTGCATCTTTTCAGCAAGGAAACGCAGGACCAACCTTGGAAGAAGGGAGAGATCAAATATGGACCAAAATCCTTTGCAGCTGTTGTTGATTGCATACGCCACACTTGTCCCAAAGTTTTCCGATAAATTGTAAGGGCTATGTTCACTGTGGAGCTCAGTAAGTATTGGTAGAAAAGACGTCCGATTTTTCTCTAACATGTCCCAAGGTAATAACAAAAATCTCCAGGCAACTTTCCCTTGACGAATGTTACACTTTCTGGCAAAGTCGAGGAAAAGCAGAGAGGAAAGTAATCAAAGTGACATCGATGTTGACTCCTGGATAAGCCGTTTGTGAATTAGGGACTGGTCATTCATGCCAAGATCATATTTCTCTTTCTGCCTGTGGTTGATTGATTGATTGATTGACTGATTAGTGAGTGATGCTCATTTCTCATCACAACACTCCTTCCTAAGCTTCGCTTATCCAGGAGTAAACAGGCCACCTATTTAAGGGAATTCAGATGTGGCCTTAGTAAACCGGGCCCAGTGTGTAACTGCTGATTAGTGGAGACAGGTGTGCCAAATGCCAGTTTTTTTTACAAATCAGCAGGACGGCAGATCCCCCCCGGAACAGGGTTAGTCATTACCGCTACTTTGAGTTTGAATTCATCGCCCACACTGCCTTGGTCATTTTCTTTCTAACTGTGCTCAAACAGGCTGCTCTGCAGTGCGCTCACAGGAGCTGTCACACTGAGAAATGGCTCAAACCACTTGTGGTGGTGCAAATCCGTTTCTGACTGTTTAAAAAGTCCTTATTCAGCTGGAAGCGAAAGTGCTGCCGGCTAACTACCGACATTATTCTCAGCAACCTCCGCTCACCCAGCTGTCTAAAAAGCTTTTACTTTTCCTAATAATAATGGAGTGAACACAAGCACATGATATCAACGGCTGTTGACGGTGCAAACTCTCGTGATGCCAAAATAAGTGCCCTCTATTTTTAAAATGCGCTTTGTTTCAAGTTGCGACTGGCAGCAAATTCTGCGCTGCAGAAAACGGTGCTCGAACGGTGCAGATAATAATTTGGAGCGACTCTTTCAGCACTGCCGTTTTCCACTGCTGGGCTAATTCAAAAACAATATACTTGGGCGGAGAACACATCAATTACCCCATTTGCATAGAAACAACAGTTATTTAAATATTTGCCGGAGATTTTTATTATTTCCTCCTACACATGCTTTAAAGGTGCTCAGCCAGGCTTCTGTTATTGTATTCAATGATTTATTCTACTCGCTCTCCAAGGCAGCAGTAATGTCATTTTTTTCATTGAATCCAATCCTTCCAAAGGGTTCATGCCTTCTGCTTTCCTGTGCCAACCATTGAATACCACAGACCAAAGAGCAGCCTTTAGCTGAGAAACCTGCAGTTTTAGCTGATGAGGGAGAGCAAGGACAGATACTGTATGTACGATGCTTCAAATTATGCACATCACTCAAAGCGCACTTGAGTACTTAAATTTCTCGGGCACGATTCCCATTACGGATCTTTACATTTGGTGCTGGAGTCTCATAGTTTATTATTTCAGCAGAGATATTGCAGTTTTTGTGAATTTTTTATTAGCGGCGTGAGCCTTCAGTACTTGTTGTCAGTTTGAGTTTGTGAAATAAGGGCTCAATCAGAATTCAATAGCTGCTGACTCCCTTGCAGGCCAGAGACAGCTTAGCCAACGTTGTTGATCAACAGCACTTGTATAGAATATATAATAGCTCAAAGGGCACCACAGAGGTGAAGTGAAAAGCTAACATATAGCATATAAGGTCATGCTCTCCATGTGTTTGTACGGGCTTTCTCCGAGTACAACATTGTCCATCCGCAGTCCACACACAAGTTGTTAAGGCCTGCCCATAGGAATTAGTGAATTACTCATAAGTTTGAGTGTGTGAGTAAGTGGTGTCAGTGCTCTCCTCTCACGCAATGGATTGGTGACCCAGCCCAACCCAATACAATCTCGCCCCTTGCTGATTAGCTGCCGAGGTAGGCTTTAACCAATCCCCTCTGTGAAACTGAGAATGAATTTTTTTACTTTGAGATGACAAAAGTCACCCAAAGGCGGAGGAGTTGAAGTCAAAATAAAGCTTATTACCAAGCAACTGATCATTCTGTGGGCCACAGATTTACGGCAGTTATTGAACCAAACACTTCACGACCAAGTACTAAATACAGAGCCTTAACTTTGGAATTAGTGAATTGCTCCATCTACTTTTCTCTACATAATGTGGTCGAACATCATATGAAAAATATTGTGATTCTTTGACAGCACTTTGATGAAACTATCTTCGAATGAAAGGTGACAGTATTTTAACTGCATAGTCATTGACTTGCGTCAAATGCTGAGTGGGAGTTGAACCAAAACCACAGAAACTGGACCACTTTAAAAATACTCACGGACTGCATTGGGAAGTCCTATACCCTAATCCGATTTATTTAATAAATAACTTCCAAATCAAGAACTGAATATTGTAATCATACCCAGTTTTATGCTCCGGGGTGAAAATGTTCTGGCATCGACCAGAGAATTCAACACTGTTTCAAATACTGGCTTGATGGAAAATGAAATTTTTTTTTTTCCTGACTCACAAGGCATTAAACAAAAAGTTAGGGGAAAAAAATACCAAGCCATGCATTTCAGTGACTTTCTTATATCTACTTTTGACATCAAAAGGGCCGGGAAGTGTCCAAAATGAACATTATGTATAATAACGACTAACAAGCAGGTGCAGAAGTTACCGTCAAAAACATTTTCATTCATGTTGGAATGCTATCATAAATTTCTGAACAGTGTGAAGTAAAATATTGTCCATTCTTCAAGGGGTAAGGTCTCCCCATCTAGTGATTCTGCAGGCCATTGAAGACATTTGATGTCTTCCTTGTGGTCTTGGGACCATTCTTTAACAATTTTATCTCTGTGAACAGGAGTATTACTATGTTGGAATAAGGGGATATTGTGAGGGAATTACTTTTGTGCATTTGGACCATGAGGTGCTCCTGGTCTTGTAAAATTGTTTCATATTGTTTGCCTGTTACAGATCAATGGAGACCAATCACTGGGTTCAATGAGTCCCATGAAATGGCCGCCCATACCATTACACCGACGGCACCATACTTCATAGTTGGCAACAAACACTATGGACTGAATGCCTCCTTTTGCTTTATCCAATCATAAACCTGTCAAGGTGCATTAAAAAAAGAGTAAGACTTGATTCATGAGACCATATTACTTTCCTCCATTACTCAGAGGTTCAGGTTATGCGTTTTTAACACCATGTTGTTTTTTGTGCGTTAGCATTCAATACAAATGGTTCCCAAATGTTGCCCCATAAATACCACTTTTGCTAAGCTCACATAGTAGGCTACTGTTTCTGTTGAAAATGGTACAGAAATAGATTCATTTAATTCTCTGGCAATATTTGAGCTGTAAGTTAGCTTCACTGTTATTTGCGACTATTCTACTAAGTGTCCGTTTGTCCCCACTCAAGCTCTTCGACTCAGGGCCTTGGTTCTTTTTTGTGCTTTCTGTTTTTCATGTTGATTACATGAGACTTATCGCCGAATCACTTTAAACATTTTTTTTTGTGCCAAACGCATTTGTGATTTAGGCTCATGCTCTTTGGCCCCTTTCGGAACTCCGTTAGCACCTCCATTTTGCCTCGCATCCAAGGTGAAGCGCAGCTGTTTAGTGACCAATAAGCGGACGTGTGCTGAAAATTACGCTGGAATTCAAATTAACAGAAGTCACCTGTGTGCTGGCAATTTTTATATATTTTTTTTTAATAACTGTCATTGCGATCATTCAAAGTCAAGGCCATTTCTCAGAGTTATTTCCAATATTTTGGGAACCCCAGAGGATTTGGCCGCAATTTTCCTGAAACATGAAGTAGGGAAACAAATTCATAGTGCAAGACACCTTCCTCGATTTTCTAAAACGCGCAGAAAGTGACGCTGAATTGATGCATTCCGTCAAGCCTCCCTACCCGAGCAGCTGCCGGAGGTAGTCCTTAAGTTAAGAACGCCCCGTCACAAAGACGCCATCTGAAATCCCTTTGATATGCAGAAAACATCAAGTTAAATCCCATAAAACCAGTAGTTAAAAGGCGGTGTAATTAAATAGGCTGAAAATCCGGAAATTTCTCTCTCAAATTGGACAGCTTCCACAGTGAGAACGTGGCTGTAATAGCCTACGCTTATCTCTCTGGGTGTGTGGAGTGGGCGACGGATAACTTGGTGTCTGTTGTACATCCCACTTCAGCAGTTATTGACAATTTGCGGTTTCTGTTTCCTTAGTCGTTTACACCGGCCAATTGTCGTTTTACAGACTGATACTTCGTGTGAGGCTGATAGTACTTCATCTAAGGATGCTGATGCAAAATCTGTTACGGCGTCGACCGCGCAAATGATGAGAATAACAGTATCTTGTTCCCTGAGTCTTCAGCCGCGGTTCTGTTTGGTAGAAAGGGGACCTCAGATGGTGCTGTTGTCGTGACAACCAATGAGGGAGTATCAGATTTTCAAGAAGGGGGGCAGCAGGACGTATGTATAGTTGAGAGAGGGAGAGAGAGAGAGAGAGAGAGAGAGAGAGAGAGAGAGAGAGAGAGAGGGAGGGGGATAGAGAGCTGAATTCTCTCACACTCTCCAGAACAGAGCTCCACTAATCTCTCACGAGTGCCCACACTGGAGCGGGTCACTGCTGCGATACGCTGTTTGCTCATGGTTTCGGAATCTATCTTTTTATTCAAGCCGTTAGTTTTTTAGGTGTTTGTCGTCTTCTGAGAGATAATCCCTCTCACCTTTATTGTTGTGGAGTAGCAGGCAGCATCGGAACCGGACTTCGAGATCTCTTCGCAAAGTGCAGATACTTTTCTTGGATCTACCACTGTACATTGTTTTTCCGTCGACGCGCACGATGATGGTCGGAAGGAGATCCATCCGAAGGCAGATTCAGGGTGCCCTATTCAGACTACTATGTCTTATTCCTACAGGGCTCCCTGTCCGAAGTGTGGATATGCAGCGAACCACCGACAACATAACCATTCGCCAGGGTGATACAGCAGTTATCAGGTAGGACCCTGCAAAATTCACTTTTCCCCTCCAGCGAACAGTTATTGTGATGTGCTTGTGTTTTCCTTTCAAAGGGGTCCTGATGCCACCCAGCAAGAGCCCAATTCAGTTTCTTCTCGCGGAAAACCCCACGCCTGCAGTTGCAATCATTGTGGATTGAAATATTTCGGAGGTGGTGCAAAATTTAGGCTGCCCGACAGCACATTTTACGACCTGACTGGAATATTACATGAAATTGTTTTTGGTTAATTAAGTTTGGGGGGAAAAATCATCGCAGGTGGTATGTGGCGCATTTGTATGCTGAGGCAAAGGCTGCTCGGCGTTTCGCATCCTTTTGGAGACGCTTGGCATCCTGTCCGCCGGCGATCGTTCCTGTGGGCGATGCACGGACTGAAGTGCGTAGCGGCTCAATTGCTGTTTCTGCGTCTATATTACCTTTGGTTTCCACGAATGAACTTAAACATTAGGAATATTTTAAATTGAATTTTGGTGGTGCATTGAGGACATACATTTACAACTTGCTAAAGTAACCAGAAGGCTGTGGTGCGACGCTTGGTAGTTAGACATTTAATTGAGATCTCTCAAAATGCACCGCGTGCGAAGTGTTGTGAACTACCGAAGCCAGAAGAAATTACTTTACTCATGAAAACCCTAGTTTTCGTTCGTGCTTGCTAGCACAGTTGAAGTTACGTCACCCAAACTATATAAAGTATTAATATTTATAAAATGCCAACAAATCACCACTTCGACAAGCGGTCAATTCACTCAGAAGTAATTGCATAAAATTATCTGAAATTCGGTGCCCAGTTAGAAGAAGAAGAAGAAAAAAAAAGATCCACCTTGAGGACATTGTAGGTATTGCATGACTTATTTGACGCTGTCTCTCCGGTCCGCACGCGCTTGATATGAGCATTTATCTGTCTCTTGCGTGCTCTTCTTTGTGAAGTACGTGGTGTGCCCACTGCACACTGCATTCTTGCTGCGGTGGTGTGACGGTTCCAGGTGACCAGATTGACGGAGCAACTCTGAGATTTCTGGGCGGTGTTATGCATCGCATTATGACTGGTTTACATTGCCCATGCTGAGGTGCGCTATGTGTTCGCAACTATTGTGCCTCACTCAAAATACAAAGTTTCACGTAGTTTATGGCTTTTCCCCGTCTGATATGCACCCCCCCCCCTTATCCCCCCCCCCCCGAAAAAAGTAATTCAAAATGTGTTGATTTATTCACATCTTCCTGGGAATTAGTTCTGCACAGTCTCCTCATGTAAGTGTACATTTGTGTGTCCTGAAGTATCAGAACTATTTATGCAATTGTTAACTTATTCCTTTAAGTATTCATTGGCTGAATCTAATTTTGCAAAAATCCCATCAAAACATGAGAAAAAAGATTTTCTCTCAACTTGGAGATTTGCCCTCCAAGGACTTATTAGTAAACTTGGAGAAATGAAAGAGAATTTTCAGGAGTTAGTACTTGTATGTCATCCAAAGAACTACAGTGGTTGGACACCATGAAGTGCTAAAAAACAGATGTTACCAGTCCTCATCGCAAAAAAAAAAAAAAAACATGGTTTTTGATCATGCTGTGTTATTTTACCTCTTTGTCATACCTTGTTGACAGTGGGGCTTTGCATGATTCCAAGGGCCCTGACTGACTGACTTGTAGGGTCTACAAAAAGTGGACAAAAACTGTGCAAGGATGGGTTGAAGAATACCTAAAATAACCTTAAAATAAGTTAAAAAAAAAAACACAAACAAAACACCAGTGGCAAAGCTGAGACATAGATGGAGCAGGCCAGCCAACCGCTGAGCACAGTAGGCAAATAGAAGTGTGCGTTCCCAAACGTGTGATGAATGTCTGGGCTCCAGTCCACTGGTACACAGTGTTTGTCATGAGGAGACAGTTGGTGGGTGAATTCATGCGAAGTAGATCGCCACACTCAGGAGCCAGCGGAAAGGTAACTGATTAAACAGTGCAGTGCTGTGGAAATATTGACTGATTTGTATTTAAAGCATATCCAGTTGAACTGAAATTGATTAAACTACACCTGACATTTAAAGAGAAGCAAGATTTTAGCCTCTTTTTACAGTAGAAACACAACTTAAACATTAGGCTTTTTATTTGGCATTTTAAGTGAAACTTCTGAGGAAACTGGTGAGCAAGACAAGTAAAACCTTCATATTTATTGGCAGTCACAGACTCAATTGGAGTAAGATAAGATATGCTTTATTGAACCCTGAGGGGTAATTTGTCCTCTGCATTTGACCCGTCCTGGTCACTTAGGAGTAGTGGGCAGCCATAGTACAGTGCCCAGGGGCCAACTCCAGTTGGAAAGCCAATTCCTTAGTCAGTGGCTCTGTTTTGAGTGTTAAGGTGGGGGAAACCCACGCAAACACTGGGAGAACACGCAAACTCCATGCGGAGAGGATCTGGCCAGCTGGGGCTTGAATCCAGAACCTCCTTATTGTGAGGCAACAGTGCTAACCCCTATGCCTCTGTGCTGTATGAAGTGCAGTGCTCTAATTGATGATTAGTGCTTTATATATGAAAACACCATAAATTGGGCTTTTTCATTATTTCATTATCTATTTCATATGGAACATTTTTAGCGGAGAAAATTTGTGTCTGTTGCAGGTTTTGGCACATTGCAGTTTGTCAAGAGCCTAATTCAGGAGAGAGACATAACAGTACAAGGCATAAAAGTGACGAGCATCATCTGTAAAAATCCTCACCAAGATATTTTGTATGAAAGCTCTGTCCAGTCTTATCCAAAAAGCTGATTTGGATGCTGGTTCTCAAGCTGGCTCAGCATGGTTTATCTGATTTTCTTATCATGGTCTCCCATCTAAACCTTGCTAAGCACACTCAGGTGCGTTAATGCTAAATATGGCCTGCACCCACAAATGACTTTTAGATGAGAACGTACACCCCTGGTATTCAAAAAGGGCCTAGCACTGAACCCTGTGGTACTCCATAACATACTTTTGTTATATTACGGTCAACATATTTCTGTCTTTTGTTTTGTAATCCAGAGGAATGGCAAATTTTTTACATTCTTGTAATGGGATAGTACAACTTTGTTTACCCCTCCAGGGAGGGTGATTTAATTATACACTTGGCAACATTTGCACAGGGACACAATTTTAATGGGCTGTAATTCTCATGCATTTTAATCTATATGGATGTAAACAACATTCAGACAGTCAGCTTTAAAGTATTCTCTGAGCTGATTGTATTTACGGAAGCTGTTTGCTCTTCCTTTTGGAGATGTATTCAGGGAGTACGTCCTCTTTATTTTAATACCTTAGGCTTCCCTCAGCTCAATGGGTTTGCAATTTCTTCAACAAAGTCTGTGTTTGTCATGCTTTTTTAAAATCCATGACAACATCCTCCCCACAATATTTGTGTGGCATTACGTATCTGTCATTTACCAAACTCTTTTCATCCAAAGTGACTTATCTGAGTCCAATACTTTCTAGAGCAATGTGGGGTGTAAGTGCCTCACTTAGAGGCCCAACTGTTGCATGAATCTAATTGTGGCTACAATGGAGCTGAAACCAGTTTAAACCCCAGTCAAAAACCTTAAACACGTAACTACCGGCCACACCCCTGCCATATTTGTATTTTTTTTTATGTTGACATTACAAATATTTGTGGGATTGATATTGCTCTTCTTCAAGAAAGTTTGCATACTGCCTCATCTAATTCAGTCAGTTTCACATGAGCTATGCTTTTTTCAGGTTGTACGTGAACAGACTTGCGATCAAGTCAGGTAACCTATTTACATGTACTAAGGCAACCAAGTTACAGCAGCATGTTGTATGCATACTCTCGTATTGTTTAAAAAATATACAGTCCCCTATCACTCCGGAGGTCTTAATGCTGAGGGATGCCTGAAATTAGAATGTGAAACAGTTTTTGAAGACAGCGTTCTTTGGCTGAGCTCACTGCTATCAGTATGGCATGCGTGTGAAAGCAGGGCTGAGAGTCTCGTTGGTTACAGTGTAGCGTGGAGTAACTATTTGTTGGCTCTTATTGAGAACTTCAGTCTGACTTTGAAGAGATGTTTTTTTATAGTCTGGAATGCTGTAGTGGAGAGTGTGTTGCATGTGTTTTAGTGAGCAAGTTTTCCTCATAAGTGACCGGGGGTTCAGGCAAGCCATAGTCAGGGGCGGCATTAGACTTGAAAATTCCGGGCCTAATATCCATCCCTTTATTAACAACAATTTGACCTGGCTAATTCTGGATGGTTTTCCTTTATTCTTGAATTGGAAAACATGTTAATAATCAAGTGGGAATTGAAGACACGGCTTCTCTTCTCCATGCAATCTAAAAGTGACAAAATAATGGGCTACATACAGTACAGAAAAATTATTTAATAACAATTAGGCCTCGGTCTACGCACTGGCACTTGGCGACAGCATTTCAGAACTCTTCAGCTAGTGAAGGTAATTTCGGCGTCAAGTATGTACGCCTGTTTTTGCAGCACGGTCATGCAACTTGCTGTAAAAAATAGACAGCTGTCTGATTGGAAAAAGTAAACGGACGAAACCACGTACTAGTCACCAAAATTACCTTCATTCGCTGAAGAGTTCTGAATTGCCATTGAGTGGCGGTGCAGAGACCAAATTATAATTAAATTATTTTTCTGCACTGAAAGCTGCGCATTATTTTGTCACTTTTATATCATATGGGTGTGAGAAGCCATGTCTTGAACTTGATTATTCTTGAATTGGAGAACGTGTTAATTAAGGAAAACCACCCAGAGTTTGCCAGGACTAATTGAAGCACCTATGACTAAAACCCCATAAGTCACACTTTTGGTGAAATTGAGTTAAGACCGTTGCCTTATCACATTTGACAAGGGCCATCTTTGGGGTACTAAAAAACCGCAAGTCATGTTCCAAGTTCTGCGTTATTGGCAGTTAAAGGTATCGCATATCAAACACTTGACCCACTTATGCACTAATTAGAGTGTTAATAATAAACAAGTTTTTGTCACAGTGCAGGGTTTTTATTTATTTTATTGTAAATGGTAACATGTTGTTTCAGGGTTGTCACGTAATGTAAGGCCAATGACCCTAAATACGGGGGTTAAAACCCCACAAGTCCAACCATATGTGCTTAGAACCCCAGAAGTCTAAATTCTTTTTTGTCCATTATTCCTTTTAAAGAATAGAATATATAATCAAGTAGGGTTCTCTGAATCCAGTGGTAGATCACCTTAACACTGCATATCATACTGAAGCACTGTCTACACTTTTTCATGAAATAAAATGTTTTCCTTGATTTTCTCAAAACTATCATATCGTGACTTGTGGGGTTTTAGTAATCAGTGCTTCAATTGTTGTCTATAAAGGGATGGATATTAGCCCCGGAATTTTCAAGTCCCCTTGGTGTAGTCAAATGGTCTGGTCTGAGGTCAATTACCAAGATGGCAAACCAAATGAACCAGAGCAAGCAGGGAGGCGCTCACCTTTGAACTGGGGTGAAGGAAACTTTGGAAGAAGCCACTCACCAGGACTTCAAAAACTTAAAAATTGTTCCTTGTTATCCTGAGAAGTTTACATTGTGGACAGAAGAGACGAAAGACTTAACATACAATGCATCAAGGAAGTAACAAAGGCCAGGATACCCAGGCCTACTCTTAAATACCCAGGATGAAAATAACAGACTGAGAACAGGTGCGCTTTGCATAGAAATGGAATACTGAAGTTTGGGTAATGAACACGACGATAATTGAATAACGAGAAACAATTAACAAAACCGAAACTGATGCGGAAAGGTGGATTGCAGGGAAATCTGGGGAATGGGACGTGACATTTTGAGTTTGTTTGATTAAAGGTTTCCGGGTATAGAGGATAAAATTCTATGCTGAAAAATAACATTGGTGTACAAAATTTAAATTATCAATGTTCCCTGCTTTCCTACTTTCTATTAGCCTTCTACTCCTTGTTAATGTTGCCCCATTGTTTTAAGGGTTTTTCCTTTGTCTGTTGAGGTTGTGTGGTTGGCTGCAAATAAAGATAATGACTTCCGGCCAAAGAAATGTTAAGAAACATTTATATTTTGCCACTCATAGGGCTGCATCTCTTCAGAAATGCATATGGGAGCATATGGATTTTTGAGACCATGGACCTTAATATTAGTTGCCTCTGTTTTCTTTTTTCCCCTAGCATCCTGATTAGCATAGCATACGCATTCTAATTTTTTGTTACTGTTATAAGTCTTGACACCGGTAAACATCCTGAGGTTGAATTTGCATGACAGTGATTTCATGTGCATTTATGTAATAAATTGGATCACCGTGGCCATGAACCTTGGCTGCTCGACAGAATTACAAAATACAGATTTGCTATCGTGATCAATACTGTCATAATTGCTATGGTAATTTGTGTTCTCTGCGAATGACCTTTAGAATCCATGGGGAAGCGGAGAAAAATACCATGTACAGTAGTCTTAAAAATGTTGCTTAATGCGACTTGACATGATTATGTCAGACTCAGATAACTTCTCCAGCAATTGTTCTCCTTGGGGTTTTTTCCCTATATTTTAAGTCCAGTGCAGAAAAAAGCTAATGCTGGTGATTTTCTTTTTCCCATGCGTGGGGAGAAAAAAAAATCATTTGCAAAAAATGCTGAGCGAATGCCCGACTTAGTTGCAGAGATAGGCTGTTGGTCATGGACTGCTGCCTCTTGTATAGATTCACACAAAGCAGCCTCCTCAATGTCATAACCCACTACTCTAATTGCTGCATAGACAGTGATGATCCTTGTCTTCTTCGAAAATCTGCAGTTTTTTGCACTGAAAGGCATTATTGATATTTTGCGGCTGGCCTTTTGCGTACAAGTAGTAAGAGAATGCTTTCAAACATGATAATATAGGATAAATTATCTCTTGAATGGCACGTTTTTACGATGTTTGTAAACTTCATTAGAACATAGTGTAAAGCCCTGACAACCAAATGAAGCCTTTTGTGACATGCACTCTGTGTTTCTTTTGATAATATTCAGGATTTTTACCTTCTGTGTGAATGACTTGTGAATTTTTTCAACTTTCACTTATTTTCTTGTCTGGCTTCTACAATGGGAATAATGGGGCGTGAACAGTGCAAAACTCGGTTAGATGCCTCAATTAGCCAGTCTGCCGCATGACCATGAAAATGTTTTTACAGCGTCTTCAAATGAAACCATTTTGTTTCATCAGAGCTGTTTTCTTTCTCTCTCTCTTTTATTTCATATTTACCTTGGGTAATTTCAAAGCAGAAAAGATGCTGACAAAACAAAATCTAAATGAAGTTTACACTGTATGGTTCGAAAAGTACAGCCCCAAAGAATAACAGTCTAAAACTGAATGAACATCAAATGGCAATAAAACTGCTGTAGAGGTGAAATAGTTATGTAAGGTTGGATCGTTTGAAAAATGTATGAAATTAGATTTAAAAGAAGAAGCAGTCAAAGTTCCTAATAAAATTTGTCTGAACGCTCTATAAAAGTGTGGCCCTGGTCACAAGAGCCTCATGCCCTCCCGTTGTAAAATTTGTGGCCGGAACGGTGTTGAGGTCTTTTGTCACGGATCAGAGGCACTGTGGCAGGGGAAAGGTGTTTTTTTTAACAGATTTGCAGTGCAACGGGTACCAAACCAGGCCCTGCTTTCAAAGTAATAACATTTTTAAAAAAGGACAAAAAAGCCCTTTGCTTTACCTGGAAGTTTGAGTGTTTTTATGAATGAATGTAAGTGATAAAAACATTTGCAGTGATATGTCTTTTGTAATGTGTTATGGCCCCAATTTGTTATTACATTTATAACACAACAGCAACAGCAAGGGATGACAAACACAGTTTTAACAACTAAAACACATTTAATTTTTAACGAAGACAAAGACTAATAACAACCTACAACTAAAGACCAAGATTGATAAATAAGAAAAAACAGAAATTTACAGTCCCTTGGTTTTGGTGGCTTGGTGATGTCCTGGGTGAGAAAAATCCACAAAAGAAACTTAACAGGTCTTGAACAGAAATGACAGGTCTGGTCACACGTATCCTTCTTCTTGCAATTTCTCCTACTACTTTACTGTCTCAATTCTTTTCCTTATATACTCTTTTGCAGACCCCACCCACATTTAGACCTCTTTTTTTTAACTTTCTGAGACTTGCCCCAGACATGTCCAGGACATGTCTATACATGACTCCAGTCTGAGCTAAACAAAAAAAAGATAAATACTGCCATCTAGTGGCCTATATTCACATTACACCTCCATTCCAAAAGGGAAAAATTTTGACTCACAAAGGCAAAATTTTTCTTTTCAATACAAAATGGTTAAGTGAACACTTGTCTATATATACATATCATACAATATTCAAACACATGATATATATATACACATTCAAACACGGGATAAGCAATCAGCAATTACATTGTCTGTACCCTTCACATGCTTAATTTCCAAGTCAAACTCCTGTAAAATCAAACTCCAATTCAACAATCTCCGATTCTTGTTTTTCATCTTACTCAAAAACATTAACGGATTGTGGTCAGTGTACACAATCATTGGCTTTTGTCCTGTACAAACATAAACCTCAAAGTGTTGTAAAGAAAGGACCAGAGCCAACAGTTCCTTCTCTATTGTGGAATAGTTCCTTTGGTGGCGATTGAACTTCCTGGAGAAGTATGCCACGGGATGCTCAATGTCATCAGAGTCACTTCTCTGTAGGAGCACAGATCCACAAGCTTGGTCGCTAGCATCGACCGCGATGGAGAACGGTTGGTTGAAGTCAGGAGATTTGAGCACGGGGAAGTGACACAGCAGAGACTTCAGGTGATTGAAGGCTCTCTGGCATGCATCATCCCAAGTGAACTTTACGCCTTTCTTCAGTTGGTTAGTTAGACTGAGAGCAATCTCAGCAAAGTTCTTGCAGAACTTGCGGTAGTACCCGATCATTCCAAGGAAGCGGCGCAAAGCTTTTTTGTTGTCAGGAACTGGAAAGTCCATGATGGCTTGGACTTTAGCATTTATGGGTGCCACCTTACCCTGGCCTATGACGTAGCCAAGATAGGTGACAGTAGCACAACCAAAGTCACTCTTGCTCAGGTTAACAGTCAGGTTAGCCTGGGTCAGGCGCTGGAACAACGTCTCTACATCTTTTAGATGTTCTTCCCAGGAGTCACTCCATGTGATCAGGTCATCGATGTATGCACCCGTGTGTGGCAATCCGGCGATTGTAGACTGTATCATCCTTTGGAACGTGGCTGGGGCATTTTTCATGCCAAAGGGTAGGACTTCATACTGGTACAATCCAGATGGTGTGGCAAAAGCAGAGATGCTCTTGGCCCTCTCAGTTAAAGGCACACACCAATAACCCTTCAATAAATCAATCTTGGTCAGAAACTTTGCTTGCCCTACACTATCAATACAATCATCAATCCTAGGTATTGGAAACACATCAGTTCTAGTTACAGCATTGACTTTGCGATAATCTGTACAGAATCTAGTACTTCCATCAGGTTTTGGAACTAGCACACAGGGTGAACTCCAATCGGAGTTGGAGGGTCTGATAATATCATGTTTTAACATGTACTCAACCTCTTTCTCAGCAATCTTTCTCTTTTCAGGATTCATCCGGTATGGATGCTGTTTTATTGGTTTGGCATCACCAACATCTACATCATGAGAGGCTATAATAACTCTCTTTGGAACATCAGGAAACAAATCCTCATATTTCTTGATCAACCTTTCAAACTGATCTCTCTGTGAGGGTTCTAAGTGCTGGAGTTTTACATCAAGATTTTGCAACACTTCAGTGTTTGACAATTTACATGAAAGAACTTCAGCTTTCATTCTTGGTTCATCATCTTGAAACTCCCCCTCATCTTCACACGTTTCGACCATTGGAGAATCTGAAGTGACAGCTGCAACCCTAGCATTTCTGTCATGATAAGGCTTTAGCATGTTAATATGACACAATTGTTTTGGTTTTCTCCTATCTGGAGTCTTCACAATGTAATTGAGATCATTGAGTTTTGTCAGAATTTCATAAGGACCATGAAATCTAGCCTGCAATGGATTGGACTGCAAGGGAAACAACACAAGGACCTTTTCTCCTGGTTTAAACTCACGGCTTCTAGCCTTATGATCATACCAAGTTTTCATTTTTCCCTGACTTGATTTCAAGTTCTCTTTGGCAAGGTCACAAGCTGCACGCAATCTTTCCTTGAACTTGCTAACATAGTCTAACAGACTGATTTGCGGCTCTTCCTCTTGCCATTGTTCACTCAATAATAGCAAAGGTCCTCTCACTTCATGACCAAACACTAGCTCAAATGGACTGAATCCAGTAGACTCCTGCACTGCTTCTCTAGCTGCAAACAACAGCAAATGAACCCCTTCATCCCAGTCTTTCTCATGGTCATAACTATAAGTCCTCATCATTGTCTTGAGAGTGGAATGAAACCGCTCTAAGGCACCCTGACTTTCTGGATGATAGGCACTAGAAAGAATCTGTTTTGCACCTAGTTCATACACAACCTGCTGAAACAATCCTGAAGTGAAATTGCTACCTTGGTCTGACTGAATTTCCCTGGGAAGACCAAACAACGTGAAGAACTTTATCAAAGCCTTCGAGATTGCAGTTGCCTTGATGTTACGTAGAGGTATGGCTTCGGGGAATCTGGTAGATGCACACATGATTGTCAACAAATACTGATTTCCAGATCTAGTCTTGGGTAATGGACCAACGCAATCAACAATGACCCTAGAGAATGGCTCCCCAAATGCTGGGATAGGCTGCAATGGAGCTACAGGTGGGTCTAACTGGTGTTTTCCAACTACCTGACAAGTGTGACAGGTTTTGCAAAAGTTGGAAACGTCTTTCCGAAGCCCAGGCCAAAAGAAGTGTTTCATGATCTTATCAACAGTCTTGTTAACACCAAGATGACCTCCTAAAGGTAAACTATGAGCCATTGTTAAGATCTCATTCCTATAGACCTTCGGAACAACAATTTGCCTGACCACTGCCCAATCTGCATTGGCAGGGATATCAGGAGGGCGCCACTTCCGCATCAACACACCATCCTTGAGATAATACCCAACTGGAACTGCATCTATTTCTTTTTCAGGAAGGGCTCTCCTCTTTAGTACACCAATTTCAGGATCATTAGTTTGCTCCTCAATCAACCGCTTTCTGGACAGAGACAAGTCTCCAGACACATCAGAATCACCAGACCCATCCGGCTGGCTGAATAGAGAACTGATAAAAGTATCTGATAAGTCCTCAAACGGAGAAACCATAGTAGGCCAATCAGAGTCATGAGGCGAACCACCTGAGTCCTGACTATTCAATGTACTGGACGGCACCACATCATCATCTTCTTTAGCCTTCTTGGCCATAGCACGAGTCACTGCGCAAGAAGGATACAGAGATGGGTCCTCATCCCCATCTTCAGTGCTCGGCTGTGAAGTAAGATGTACAGGGGGAACTACTTTGCCCCCAGCCAGGTCATTGCCTAGCAACAGAGAAACACCCTTTATAGGTAGACTTGACATAAGTCCCACCTTTACCTGTCCTGTAACTAAATCTGACTTCAAGAATATAGAGTGCAGGGGTACAGATACAGTCCTCCCTTCAATACCTTGTACAAGTATGAAATCCCCTGAAGCGGTCTCATCACGTAACTCCAAGGAGTCCATCAACAAAAGTGACTGAGAAGCTCCGGTATCCCTTAGGATATATATGGGGACAGGAGTAGTATGCTCATTCAGAGCCACAAATCCCTCTGACACAAATGGAAGAAATTCCTCCCTCACGAAGTCAGCTGTATCAGGCTTTTTAGCCCCACAAGAAGCAGGCAATTTAGCAGATTGGTTATCTACTACAGGGGTTTCTAACCTTGTTTTCACAAAGGCATTTGGTTTGGTATCCTTTTCTTTTTCTTTCTTAGCTTTCAGGAACCAACAGTTAGTTGTAACATGACCAGATTTCTTGCAATAACTGCAAACTAGACCACTTCTGTCACTGTCAGCTTTCACACTTTGATCAGACCTGTTACTGGATTTCTGAGCACCATCACCAGATTTGTCTTTGTCTTTGGGTGAGGAATCTTGGGTATCACCGTAACCCTTTTTCTGAAATTGGGACCATTTATTGTTACTGCTAGACTGAAATTTGGACTTATGAGTGAGAACATATTCATCTGCAAATTTGGCAGCTGATTGCAAATTCAGTGCTTGCTTCTCATTAAGGTAGGTCTTAACATCATCTTTAACACAGTTCTTGAATTCTTCAACTAACACCATCTCTTTTAGTGAGTTGAAATCATCCTTGACCTCCATAGAAGTACACCAGCGCTCAAAGCAAACCTGCTTTTCATTAGCAAATTCAACATAAGTCTGATTTTCAGATTTCTTCAGACCTCTGAATTTCTGTCGGTAAGCCTCTGGAACCAACTCATAAGCTCTCAAAATAACCTTTTTGACAACCTCATAATCAGAGGAATCATCTGCAGACAAAGCCGAATAGGCTTGTTGAGCTTTACCCTTGAGGACAGTTTGCAACATCAGAGGCCAGTGTTCCTTTGGCCACTGGCAACTCTTTGCTACCTTTTCAAAACACTGGAAATAGTTGTCAACATCCTTTTCCGAAAATGGAGGCACCAGTTTTACCTCCTGGCTAGCCCGAAATTTATTTTCAGTTTGAATTTTTATTTTTAGTTGCTCCATTTGGAGTCTTTCTTCTCTATCGAGTTTCTCTAATTCAAAATCTCTCTGTCTTGCAAATTTTTCTAACTCAAATTCTCTTTGTTTTTCTTCTCTTGCTAATTTTTCTAACTCAAACTGCCTTTGTTTTTCTTTTTCTTCCCTCTCAAATTCTCTTTGTTTCTCTTTTTCCTCCCTTTCTTTTTCTCTTTCTTCCCTTTCTTTCTCTTTTTCCTCCCTTTCTTTTTCTCTTTCCTCCCTTTCAATCTCTAGCATTTTTAATTTAAGTTCCATTTCTATATTTGGATTTTCCACTGGAAACTGTTCCAGATCTCCTGGTGCAAACACATTTTCATCAATGTAATATTCAACTATCTCTCTAGCCAGTCTTGCTTTTCGCATGGCTGGTTTTACCTCTGTCAGCTCCAACTGTCTGCAAATTTCTAGCAGTTCTGTCTTTTTAAAAGACTTCAAAACCCCTACGGTTGGTGATGCCAAGAAATCATCCATTGCTGTTGTCAATATATATCTAGGAAAATTCACAAAAACAATTTCACAATTTGGAATGTTAGATTTTCAATAAATTACTCACACAATGGTCTATCCCGGACCTTGAGCCCCCAATTTGTTATGGCCCCAATTTGTTATTACATTTATAACACAACAGCAACAGCAAGGGATGACAAACACAGTTTTAACAACTAAAACACATTTAATTTTTAACGAAGACAAAGACTAATAACAACCTACAACTAAAGACCAAGATTGATAAATAAGAAAAAACAGAAATTTACAGTCCCTTGGTTTTGGTGGCTTGGTGATGTCCTGGGTGAGAAAAATCCACAAAAGAAACTTAACAGGTCTTGAACAGAAATGACAGGTCTGGTCACACGTATCCTTCTTCTTGCAATTTCTCCTACTACTTTACTGTCTCAATTCTTTTCCTTATATACTCTTTTGCAGACCCCACCCACATTTAGACCTCTTTTTTTTAACTTTCTGAGACTTGCCCCAGACATGTCCAGGACATGTCTATACATGACTCCAGTCTGAGCTAAACAAAAAAAAGATAAATACTGCCATCTAGTGGCCTATATTCACATTACAAATGTGAGCACCATAATTCATTGGACAGTGGCACTTTTTTAAAATTCTGTGCTCTAGCGCTTAAGAGGATTCTCTGACAAGGAGGTTGTAGTGCAGACGTTTGCTGTACATGTTATATATCATTACTACTATTTGAGTGATGTGTCTGTCTCCCTCTGTCGGCAGTGCGTAGCGCACAACGTTCGTCACTCATTGTACGTCATTGCGTAGCTGTGAGATGAACGCTGGCCTTATTATTTCTCTTCGCTTCACGCAGACTTGATTCAGCTTCGCGTCGTTTCACACAGCCTGACCCCAAGTTTGCAGCGCTGGCTTTAGTCAGTCTGGAGCGAACTCAAAAGCCAAGGTGATCTTTCGCGACAAATCTGTGCACATGATGAGATTAATTATGAACACCCCGGCTAAGTTCACCGCATTCACTAGCGAAATGGTTGTATCGGTTCAACTCACATTATATAGGCTAGCGCCTCCGTTCATCTGTTTATAACAATGCGAATAGGTGCACTTGCCCAAGTATCGTTGAAGTAAAGCCAAGCTGCTGTTTCGCTACAAATCCGAGCACGCGTTCGCTAGTTTGCATTCTTTTTTTGTAAGTGTGTTGGGTTGCAAATGTTGTTTTCAATTCAGATTCAGAGGCTTTTTCACACCTGCAAGGCTATTATCGGTCATCCGGGCTCTTATCGTTAGATCGCTTGGTGATGTGATGAAAACTTGGGTGTTACTTTTAATTAAAAGGACAGTTGTTGACAGACACTGAGTGTGTTTTTTTTCTTTTGAAAACGTCATTGCCTGCCTACTGACATTTCATGATACACCGCCCTCTAGTTTATAATATAAAAGTGGTTTCATGCATATGGGATTGACAATTTTAAAATGGCAGTGTGTTTGTTACACAGTCCCCTCATTTTTGGGGACATAAAAAAGTATTTGACAGTTTAAAATAATGTTAAAGAAAGTAATCTTTTTGTTTTAAATCAACTGGTCAATGACCAACTTTGACCATTGACCAGCACTGGCCATCAAGATGGTTTGAAGGCCTTTGTCTGTCATCGGTGCCTTTCGTCCATTGTCCACAAACAATTCGATCCATAATCTCTAACGGTCACAAATATTGATCAAATTTAACAAAACTTGGTTTGTAACAATTTTTAGCGCATTATCTACTGTGAGATTGCATTTCAGCCCCACCACCATAAGTGGGTTCGGCAGGGTGGTCATATTGAGGAACTGAATTTGTTAATTTTAGACCTTTCTTATATAATGTAGATCAAGAGCTGAAACTTGACATGCAAGTACAACATGCTGCAACAAATAAGGGACGATTAAACGATTTCTGAAAAATGGCCATTTTGTGACCTGTGACTTTCATCAATAAACACCCATTTGAACGACCCGTTAACCTCTGTCGGCCAAAAATATTGATTAAGTGTGATGAAACTTTTTTCAGGATCTTGAGAATATGAACTACTTAGGCATTTTATTTCAGCCACTCCCAAATGGGCATGGCATGGTGGCAGGCGCATTGAGTTTCAGATTCTTTTGAAGCTATAGCTGTGTCTCCCTAATGACGATAGTCGGGAAATACTGTGGTGTAGTTTCGGGGCTGCAGAGATTTTCTGTTCCAGGCACTGAAAGTGACAATTATTTCAGGAAATTTCTCTAATTTTGCACAGGCGAAGATGTTTATTTGGTAGTGCTCAACACCGATTTTATATGGCTAATATGGCTGTCGGAAATTTGCGGATTGAGGAGATACACAAGTTGGTCCCTTTGGCGACAGAGTTATCTAGTTGAGCATTGTGTTGCTTCTCCTTTGGTTGAAATCACTGCGTGAAATTTACAACCCCGATTCTGAAATAGTTGGGACTAAGTGTAAATTGTGAATAAAATCAAAACTTCCAAATTACACCAGCCAGTATTTTATTCACAATAGAACAGAGATAACATAGCAAATGTTGAAACTGAAAATTATATATATATATATATATATGTATATATATATTCTATTTTATCCACAAAATGAGCTCATTTGAAATTTTATGGCTGCTTCAGGTCTCAAAAAAGTTGGGACAGGGGCCTGTTTACCATGGTGTAGCATCCCTTCTTCTTCAGAGTAATCTTGGAGGTGTCTGGGCATTGAGGACGCAAGTTTCTTGAGTTTAGCCATTGGAATTTGATCCCACTCTTGATTAGCCAGCAGCCATACTGCTGGGCCAGTAGGTGGCGATCTTCCCTCTGGCGGGATAATCCCCAGTGCAGTGACGGGGACACGGTACTGAAGGAGATGACATCTTTTGGATGAGACATTAAACCGAGGTCCTGACTCACAGTGGTCATTAAAGATCCTATGACACTCTTCGATAAGAGTAGGGGGTTCCCCGGTGTCATGGCTAAATTCCCAACTTGGCTCTTTCGATCTGCCACCTAATTATCCCCTGATCTAATTGGCTGTGCTATTCCTCTGTCCCTCCCCACCTCTTCCCCCTGGGCTCCCTTGAAAAAGAGATTTCAATCTCAATGGGACTTCCCTGGTTAAATAAGGGTTAAAAAAAAATAAATACAGGCTTCTTGCTGCTAGAGAGTTTTGGGTCGGTTTTGATGGACTTTTCGTTTAATTATGCACCAAATGTTCTCAATTGGTGAAAGATCAGGACTGCAGGCAGGCCAGTTCTGCACTGTTGTAATAGCTGAAGTATGTGGTTTTGCATTGTCCTGCTGAAATAAACAAGGCCTTCCCTGGAATAGATGTCATCTGCAGGAGAGCATATTTTGCTCTAAAACCTTTATATACCTTTCAGCATTCATTGTGCTTTTTAAAACATGCAAGTGACCCACACCATATGCATTAATGCAACCCCATACCATCAGAGATGCTGGCTTTTGAACTGAACGCTGAAAACAGGAGGGGTGGTCTTTCTCCTCTTTAGCCCGGAGGACACAAAGCCCATGATTTCCAACCAGAATGTCAAATTTGGACTCATCTGACCACTGGATACTTTGCTACAGTCTATTTTAAATGAGCTTTGGCCCACAGAACACAGCGGTGCTTCTGGATCATGTTAAACAATGATAGAGTTTAAGGTGGCATCTGTGGATGGCACGGCAGAGTGCGTTTACAGACAGTGGTTTCTTGAAGTATTCCTGGGCCCACTTTGTAATATCAATGACAGAATCATGCCTGTGAGTGATGCAGTGGCGTCTGAGGGCCCAAAGATTACAGGCATCCAGGAAAGGTCTTTGGTCTGGTCCCGTTTTTTTCCATTTTCTCTGAATCTTTTTATGATGTTATGCACTGTCAATGATGACAGTCTGGGCATTCTTCAAAGCCTTTACAATTTGACGTTGAGGAACATTGTTATCAAAGTAGTCCACAATTTTTTTATGCAAGCCTTCACAGGTTGGAGAGCCTCTGGCCGTCTTTACTTCTGAGGGACCCAGCCTCTCTAAGACACCCCTTTTATAGCCAATCATGTTACACACCTGATGCCAGTTGACTTAATTACTGGCTAAATATTCCTTCAGCTGATTCCCTTATATATAAGTAGGTTTTTCAGCCCTTTTTTGCCTGTATCCCAACTTTTTTGAGACCTGTTGCAGCCAGAAAATTTGAAATAAGCTCATTTTGTGGAAAAAAGCATAAATTGTTTCGGTTTCAACATTTGAAATGTTATCTATGTTCTATTGCAAATAACATATTGGCTCGATCTGAAAGTCATTGCATTTTTATTTTATTCACAATTTACACTTCCTCCCAACTATTTTGGAATTGGGGTTGTATTATACAGGGACCTCATCAAAGGAGGGGTGTCTTTCCTGGTGATGCTCAGGCAGGATTGTACTGCAGCCATCTTCAGTTCCTCCTCTTCTGCATTTGTAGTATAAAATCAGCATTCTGAGCCAAAACAACAAAAATATGTCACTGTCCACTGAATGATGGTGCCTACTTCATATACCTCAAATGTTTCTTTGCTGGCAAAGGCGGTCTAAAATGAAAATTGAATGCAGCCATACCTTTAGCATTAGGATTGAAATTAATTGTCTTTTTTCGTCTGGTGGACTCAAATTCGCAGAATCTCATGACCCACCACTCACAAAAGTAATCAACGTTCTGTCATTGATGTATTCAGTCAAGTCGACTGTTTGTTGCCTACATGTTCCCTCTGGGCTTTAATTGAGCTGTATGCATTTTAATGACTTTGATTCCAGCTTTTAGGCGAAATATTTGCGCATTTAAAGATAATTTCTCTGAGCGTTCTTGACATCCAAAGTGACTTATCCCAGTTTAGTATTATCAACTGTAATTGCCATTTGCGCTATGTTGACGTAATGACCGAGTGGGATTGGTCTGTTCTGGTTTGTAAACACAATATTCAAAGTTGGCCCCTCCTCTGTGGCTCCTCTCATTGGGTGGGAAGGGTTGCTTTAAGGGGTAGTTGGTTGTTTTAGGGGCCCATTTATTACTGGTCAGGTTCTTTTTGGGTTACTGAAATGGAAGTCCGCTACATCTTTACTCCAGCCGTGTGGCACAGTGATATTACATCGATATTTGTCTGTAAGAATAACACAACTTAAAGAGTGTGTTTACTCCTACTGCTTAACATTGTTCACTCATTCATTCAAGCTCGGTTGCCAGTTTTGGAATGAATTCCCTTTTGCGCTACATCCGTCTTCATAGAATATCACTCAGAAGCTGCTCCATTTTGTCGTAATGAAAGAACAAGTGCAAAATGAGATAAGGCTCAGTCCCGACATGAACTGAAGTGATTTTTAACACACTTCCAGCTATGGAGACTTCTGTAAATATCTGAATGGTGACACTTTATTAAAAGCTGTGAAATTCCTATGGTTCACAGTGTATCGATGTAAATACCTGCAAATTGAAGCTTTTTTTTACATCCATTGTTTTCAAATCCAGTGTGCAGAAATGCAAAACTACTAAGAAAAAAAACATTGTCACTTCTCAAATACATTATTTATTTGCTAAACCTTTTTTGTTTGTTTTTTTAATTCATGGCAGCATACAGTTGATTTAACTAATCCCAGGCCAATCCCCATTGGGGAAATGCAGTCTAGCAGTATTAAGTTCCTGCAGCAGCGGAGGCTGTAGCTTTAGGACCGCAGTTGTGGGACCCTAGATTTTTATCATTATCATCTCGACGCGTCATATACTGACGCTTTCTGTCCAGGCATCAATATGCAACAAAAATATAGGCTTCTGGCATCCTTATTTGACTTTTGGGGTTAGGAGTTAGGGTTATTTGGCACAATGGCATTAAATAAGGATGCCATCAGCCTCTATTTTTGTTGGGATGAGAATGGGAAAAACTAGGGTCCTATAAATGTGGTCTAACGACTGCGTTCCTGAAACCGCAGCCTCCTTAGCTGCTACTGCTCACGAGTCAAGCACCGTATTCAAAGCTTCAGCGGCTGCACTGATCTTATTGTGACTAAACTGGGCCTTGAATCAACAACCATCTGATCCAAATCATATGCGCGAGGCTGCCTTCCTCGCCGGGAGCGTACGGGCTGCGCCGCGCTTGAATCGCAGATACTACGCTTGTCCTCACTTGAGTCATGTGCAGGAGCTAGAATAGGGCAGCCTGCACTGAGCTGCGCCGAATGTAATTATTGTAGCTAATCCTGACCCGCTGGCCTTCGATGGAAAATGACTTTCCACATCGTTGACTTCTCCCTAAGACCCGAATACTCTGTTCTGTAAAGCACAGTGGACAGTAATTATAAAACAGTCAGCGGGACGTACATAAGAAGTGAGGTTTCTTCGAGTATCTCATTTGAAGAAATCCCCAAATGGAAATGTGCATTATAGAGAGCATCAGGCCCAAGGTTTAAACACACTGAAGTGCACGTTCACGGGCCCTGTTTTGTCCTTCCATTTTGGACACAAAGGAATGGAGAAGGAGCTGCTTACTTCAGTCTCCAGCGCAGGCCCGTGACTATAATTCTGCAGTTTATGACCAAAGTCTATTAATGTGCTACCCGTTTATAATGACAGTTTTACTCTGTGGAAAAGTGCATACGTTTAACGGTAAAAAATGGAGCTGCAGACTGAGTTCCTCCAACAGTGTCCAGCAATTGTTCTGTTCCAGCTAAATTAAACAAAAACTGTCAGGGGCTGCTTTAGAGCTTATTCGCCCAATAATTTCGTGATCTGCAGTGGATATACCTTTGGAACAAAGATGGGGCCTTCAAGTGCCAATGACATGCGTGCCGGCATTATAGTCCTCGTCATGTTGGCAGGGTTTTCATCGCCATTTGAAGACTCCATCTTTGTTCTGAATGTTTACCCAATACAGATCTCCTGATCACTGTGCGAATAAGGTCCGTTACAACAGCTTAATAATGTCGTGGCTGACGCTTTTTGGACTTGATATTAATAGTTGTGCAGCAAACATTAGATGTCGAAAGAATTAAGCAATAAGTTCCACGGCAACGGAAGCCCCTTCTCGTAATCTTTTATCATATTGGAATGGGACTTTGGAGTGTAACAGGTGAAAGCAAAAAGTTAAACAGAAATAAAACTGCACACACCTGAGACCCTTGGTATATATGGGGATGTCTCTGCTTTTCATGAGAGATTCAGCGCTGGGTTAAAAGGACAGGAACATTTTAAAATGGTTTTCTGACTGCAGCTTTGATTGAGAAGAAAAGAACTGAAAAGCCACTGATAATCAAGTGTTGTGCTGCCGTAGGCGTTTTATAAATGTGCAGCAGAACTGTGTCTCAAGATTCTGTCATTTCTCGGAAATATTGACTCATAGTTCAGTTCAAGAGTTGTTGTTGTTTTCTTTAACACTTCACTAGGACAGTTTGGCAAGTTCAGTAATCAGCAAGACGTATGCATTTAGGTTTTTTTATCCACGGCGAAAAGTGAAACGAGTATTTTAATTTCGCTAAACTGAAACAAAGGGCAAATAAACGTTGATTGATTCCAGGCCTGCATTCCAATTATATGTTTTGGTGCACCCTCCTGTTCTCAGAATTAGTAAACATTTTTAATTGGCGTGTATAAAACTGGGAACCGTCCCAACACTGTAAGTGAATTTGATGTAGAGGTGTACCCTGCCCGGCTGCCAGTTTTCTGCTTCAATTTATCCGCTCTGTCCTCTGAACTCCAGTAATGTACTGCTGTCTCCAGCTCTGCAGTATGTGACTGTGTATCACGCTCAGTGGTGGGACTGCATCATTTACACATGCCCAGTGGAGAAGCCTGGCTTGATTTTTCAAAACAAAAGCCTTCGTGCGACCTCTTATCCTGGCTGCCTCGCTGTGCTGGGCTTGTCTCCGAGAGGGTCGTGTGGGACAGGTTCAGCGAGGAAGAGATGGTGTTTCAGAGAGTGCTTCCCCCTCCTCTGAAAGTTAAGAGCTGCTTGAACTCACCCCGCGGTAAGTGGAGGTGACCGGCTGACGCACTCCGATCCTCTCGAGCCGCGCCTGCATGTGAATAAGAATCAGCTCCGCGACGGACCGGGCAAATGCAACCGTTTTTAGATGAAACGGCGGTGCAGCGGGTAGTGCTGTCACCTCACAGGAAAGAGATATGACTCTTGCACAGGGGCCTTCCTGTGTGGACTGTGCATGTACAGTACTTCCTGTTTTCATCTGGAGTATCCCCCGGGTGCTCGGTTTTCCTCCCACAGTCCTACCACGGACTGGCTAACTGTTCAGGGTGTATCATGGCCCCTTGCCCATTGCATTTTGGGATACGTTCCAGCACTTGTTGTGACCCTGATGAGAAATGAATAGGCTCGATGGATGATGGATGGATTGATGGATGTTTACGAAATCCGAACTGGTCACCTCTGGAAATCTGTGCGATGGGCTTTCAGAGAATCAACAGGTGTTGTAGCAGCCTCCTAGATCTTACTAGATAGTCATCTTTTGCTGTCGATCTAATAGCTTAACCTTCGGAGCGCTGTAGGCAACATAGTTGCCTAATAATGTAAGATATCAAAATCAGATGCTTTTGAAAACCTATCATGTGGCAACTTGTTTCAAAGAGCTCCCGCAGGGGAGCTCTTTTAAGAAAGTTTCCGCGTGATAGGTTTTCAACTGCTCACGATAATTACAATTTTAATTCTTTGAAAATGTATTCAGCGCTCAAAAGGTTAAACAAGTTGATTCTTAGTTATTAAGAGAAACATAAACATTGTCTTGAAAGTAGCGAGTGCGGATAAAATAATACCCCAAAAATCAACAAATCATTGATTCACTGCTATCCTACTTTTTGTGTATTTTTTGTCTTGTCAAATCAAGAGGAGAGAAGCCTGGACCTGCTGATACCCTCCAGCGTAACCTGTAGCCTTTTCCCCCGTCTTCTGTGCAAAACACCAGATCAGTACAATCAAGCTTGATCTTTAAGAAACTAGAGTAATCCCTCATTACCATGCAACTAGGTCGAGTGTGCTGACCCGACACCCAAAATCGGCTGGTAGTCAGTTGCATCGCAACCTGAATCTCCCAGTAGCATTGCACTTGGGAGCGAGAAGAGACTTCTGAAGAAAAGTTTGTTCTCAGTAATTATTCATTTGCTCCTAAATTATTCACTTTCAGCCCTTGCCTGGAATGGTACATTTCTTATTTTTTTTCATGAATGTATTTTATTTATTTTTTTTGCAAAAGTAAGTATTAGTATGTTCTACTTTGAAGAGGGGTGCTATTTGAAGTCATACCCATTCATTTAGCCATTAACTGTAATCAGCTACTAAAATGAGCTGTCTGATTGAGATTAGGGCTGTCAGTTGGTACAGAGGGTGCAGTGGATTATTTCTTACCTATTAATTGAGTGAATTGCTCCATTAGTCTTAGGCAGTGCTTTACTTCAGTGTTAATTATACTGCCACTCAATCCTGTGAAACGCATGAATTCCTGTACAAAAACATTGCATTATAGAATCGCTCTGTACAAAGCAGCATTGTTGAAATTACAGAGTGTGACAGAAGGAAAGTTGTTCATTTCTCAGAGAGCCAGCTAGCTCGGGCGATGGAATGCTAAAAGTGGTAGTCGTAATGTCTTACTCTGAATTTGCTGAATGTGTTTCTGCCTTTTGCTGTGAGGTGGACCGTGTTGTCTGCCACTAACGTAAGCCTCAACCTCAGACTTATATGATGTCAGTTTAACCCCTTAGACTTGTACTTTTCACTTAAGTTTTACCTTAAGCAGGTTCAAAGTTAGAAAAAGGATTTTTTCATAATGTAGAACCAAGTCACTCACATATTCTGTATCAGCCAGCTGTAGCTCTTAACTGAAGCTAAATTTTACTTAAGTTGAGATAAGTATTAAAACCCAGGATGCCATGTTTTTCTATGACCACAACATGGCATCAAATGGATAACATCCTATCATGTGCATCACTTTTCTACATAATTCCCTATCATTCAGCAGGACATATTTGGGATTGTCGAAAGCCTTGGCATTTCTACTAAAATGTAGAATACACCTGAAGTTCCTCAGGTTTGAGAACAGAAGTTGCATTTGATGGACCCATATATGGGTCTGTAGGTTTTACGGGGATTAGTATGCATTGACTAGTCTTTTGGTTACACTGTCCGGAAACTACCATCGCTAGTCTGAATGCCAGAATCTCCACGCATTCCTGTGGCCAAGATGTCCGTATTTTGAGACAGCTGTTGGGAAACAAAAACTGGTCGATACTTAGCCAGCTCAACAAAAAAAATTGACACATGAATTGTGTACTTGAAACAGTTGGTATTTACTGTATTTGATTTATTGGTTCTAATTATCTCTGCTCTTAGTGAACAACTATAAATCATGTTTTCTATGGTGTCTCCTTTTCCACTGAGCAGTGTACCATCATACTTGAAATAAGTTACTCTGTGTTGAATAGGGTTTATTTTGGAAGCAGTACAGTGTTCAAATTGCCCACTCCTTAGTGTCACGACAAGAACTGTGGCCTTTTATTGGACCATCTTCAAGATCATCGTTTTCAGCTCTCCCAGATACAGTTTGTGGGCGTAGACACTGCGAAACACATTCCACACTCGGTGGGGATCGTTAAATCTGGCTCTACGAGACTCTTTCTGCGTTACAGATCTCTTGGGACCTGGGGAGGTTCTCGTCCAAACATCCCAGCTCCCACCAAAACGAGAGTTGTATCTAGAAGAAACAACGACAAGACGGTTTGTTAGTGCAAGTCTTCTTACCAGAAGCTTCATATTAATGCTATACCTCAGCATAATTCTGCACCATGTTGCCTCATGGGCAGCTAACATTAATTTATCTGAACTTGTAGGTTTAGGTTAGTATAAGAGCTTTTAACAGTATAAGTCACCTTTGCTGACTTCTTCCGGGGCCCGGGGGTGCCCTTCAACGGGCCCCCCCTGCCTCCGGGCCCCGGTGCCGTTGCACTCCCTGCACACACTATTGTTACGCCACTGGGTGAGAGGACTATTCTTGTATTTTCTGTACCCTTGTTCACATCCAGCCCTTATCCGCTAAGATGCTAAACCAACCGTAGAACATTGTTCTTGCTCTGAGATACTTTGCAAATATGCAGCTCTGGTTCCTGTTTTTTTTTTTTAATCAGAATAAATGGTTGGTGTTGCAACTGTTTATTTGCTTGGTGAGTTACATCCTGCTGATGCTGGCGCAAGGGTCTTGTCTACAGAAAGTCTTTTCTGAGTTTTGTATTGGTTTCCTTGTGTTCTCACTGCAGCGCGGTGCCTCGCGTAATGACATGTACCGTGTAATTAACACCCACCACCTCTTGTCATCGAAGGCCATCTGAAACAGCTACAAAATACTCTCTTCTCAAGTAACATAAGGCAGATAGATTGCATTCAAGAGGCGCTTTTCTCTCTCTTAGAGGATTTTGCGGAGATGAAATTCACCGTATCCACCACTGATGTGTCGCACCTATCTGGGTGATGCACAGCAGCCATTTTCCTGCACAATTCTCACCACCCATCAGCTGAGGTGGAGAGGGTAAGAACTCGCATTTTGTCAAACGAAAGCGGAGGATGATCAGCTGGCAGAATGAAAGGCCCTGGCGGGATTTAAGCCCGGACCTCACCGGGGAACTCTTTTACACTGCCGTTTAAGTTATGGAATTTTAAACCCATTGCGCAGATATAGACGCCGGCGTTGTAAATTCAGAACTTTAATACCTTAATAATTCTGTAATCAAGTTTCCAAATTGAATTCCTGTAATTGCCTCACTGGAACAATTTTCCAGAGTCTCTGCGACACAAATACTGAGTTATAAAGCCTAAATAGGCTCATGCATAACAGGAACATTTAGCATTATTTGCATTGTGCGCAAAGGGGTTAAGTGACCTCTGCGATTCAGGATTCGGCCCCCAACAACGGCAAGAAAAATACTCACTTGCTCTCAGCTCTGTGAAAAGGCGCTGAAAACTAATTTTCTGGTCTTGGCCTCCACAGAAGGAAATCATGCTGCGCTGTGCCATATGCATGTCAGAGAAATTACGCGCTATGTGGAAAAATGACATTAATTCTCTCATCTCAGCGCTGTAGGCCTGGATCAGCCCAGTGTGACGCTACTGTTCAAAGCAGCGCCGGAGACGTTTCGGGGCCTTCGGCTAAAATGACCTTGGGGGGGCGCTCCGCTAGAACTGAGATGCACTGCAAAAAATGAGAAGTCCATCTTACCTTGCGTTTGTCATGTATTTAGTCTAAAAATGCTTCTTCCTGTGTGTGTGTGTTTTTTTTTAAATACTGCCAAATAAGGTGAGATAATATGAAGTCTACGTTCAGATTAAAGCACTCGGTAAGATAATTGGTCCTTGCAGAGTGAGCAATTCCAGTCTTGAAAGCCTTGCATTTATGCAGGTTTAAATTTACACCAATCTGCCAGACTAAACAAGCCAATTGTTTGTATCCTCAAACCATTGATTTTTTTATGAACCTTTAGAGCGCAGAAATTCTTTTTCAAAAGATTATTTTAAGTTTATATAACTTAAATTATCTTGTGCTGTCGAAAACTTATCATGTTAGTTTCAGCTCTCTGCGGGAGCTCTTTTAAACAAGTTGCCTCAGGTTTTCGACAGCTTTGAACATGATATCTTACATCATTGAGAAACACTGTTTGTATTTAGTGGTCCAAGGGTCAATGGATAACAGTAAAATGCTTCAAGTGGTGGTCATTCAATATCTTTTGATAATATGCGGCTAAAATGTCAGGTTTCATTAATGGTTTGGTTTATTAAGTTGGGTAATTAAAGGGCAGAAATTGGAGTGAAAGCCAGGGACTAACACGGCTATTGTTGCCCACCTCTGATGTAAAATGCATTTTAGTGCTTTTAAGGAAGACCTGAGGGCGGGGCCTAATCCATCTCCCTTCAGTCCAATGCTCTCTGTAAGCAGGGTGATTTTGGTGCGCACCGAATAGCAGTACGAGGAGATAAACAAAGGCAAACCTGAGTTTAAATCTTTAATGCATCTTTTGATGGTCTCTTTAACTGCCCTGGATGAACACTTAGATCTTCCTGTGGCTAATTAGTTTTGGTGTGCAGCATTTAATCACCGTGATCTAATTTTCGCAGATAGTTTTAGCAAGTAAAATATTCAACGTGTTATGCTCATGGAATATTTATATTTATTTAAGAGTTGTCTTATAGGGGTTAATGACCCTGACTTATTATGATGATTATTTTTATTATTGTTAATAATAATCATAATAATAGTAATAATAATACATCCTTTCGGTAACATGAAAAGTGACAGCTGTGACAGTGTGTTAGATGCCCAGGGAATTATTCAGGATATTGTTAGTTTTTCTGCAGATTTGCTGCCAGGATTGAAGCCTGCATCATCTGTCCATCTGTCTGTCTCTTGCAGTCCTCAGGGATTTCCCTGCAGTCTTCGGCAGTGTGAGGCAGTGGGCTGGAATCTAAGCGCACACACACACGCACACACACACACACACACTGGACACTGGACACTGAATTCCTCACTTGAATCTTGCAGCATTTGGTTCCCAATTCGCAACAGGAATGTTTTGATCCAAAAAAGGAATTGTTGAAATTTGTTTTTCTTGAAATAATAGTTTTCTTTGAAAGATATTTGTATTGATGAATGAATAATATTTGTACTAATAAAGCAGTGTCTCTCTCTCTCAGTGTGGAAGGGCAGGCAAGCCATTGAAATGAGACCCATGTTCTTGGCTTTTATGTAGAGCTGATTCAAATTTATGATGGCTGTTGATGATTTTCAGGCCTTGTTGGAAACATCCTTGGGAAGATGTTTCTACCCACACACATACAAACATTTGTACAAAATATAAAAATACAGGCTAGATTTTAATGCGTTTAATTCCTTATTCGTGGTTATACCTGTCATGCAAACATCCTGTCTTTATTTATCAGGAGTAGTTTGGTGAAACTGCTGTTTGACAATAACCACATGTCAGCAGAACGGATTCTCAAAACACTTCTACGAGTCGAGAATTATGACTGCAATCATAAAGGACAGAAATTGCTGTTCCCACCGGTTATGTGGGCATCCTACTGTAACCCTCTGTGATAATTAAATTATACTGCGATTCGCTGCAAAATGCACGGACGGTGGAAAATTTAAGGACATAGTAACATTTTATTGTTTTAATATATTGTAATATCTGCAGTCATCAATAATTTGCATGCTTGCCATGTATTGTGTCGGCCAGCAAAGTCTTTGTCATATTCTGTAAGATTTTTAATGTGTTTCTGTGTATGAGGATATAAAATGGGTTTCATAATGTTTGGGACGAAAGAAATTCTTTTGTTTTTTTTTTTTACTGAAAGCTGGCTCTGTGCTCTTCATTCAGATTTGTAATTAAACAACTCACCAGGGGAAACAGATTGGTGGCTTATATAATCGTCTGAGCAACACACAAAACAATACACACACACACCCACGCACGCGCAGGCATATGCGAATTGGAAACACACGCTTACACCCACTTGCAGACAAGCCACATATATGTGCGGGTGCACACACACACACACACACACACACACATAAACACAGGCACGCACACTCACGCCCACTCATGGATGCGACGGCTTACACGCACACGCACACACAGACACGCACACTCGCGCCCATCAGCGGACACGTCTCACATATGCACATGCATAGACGCACACACACACACACACACACACACACACACACACGCACACAGTCACACACACACACAAATGCAGACACGCACACTCACACCCACTCATGAATGCGGCGGGACACATACACACATGTACAAACACAAACACAGATAGGCACGCTTACACCCATTAGCGGACACGCCACACATACGCACACACCCAGGCACACACAGGGTACACTTACACGAGTGCGTGGGGGGAAAAAGATTCCCAGAAACTTTGTTGTTAAACTTTTTGACAGTGCACCTGTGAAATACACCACTCTCTCGCCCCTGCGGAGCGACCGGCTGCCCAGGTCTGTTTACGAGTGTCGCCTCTCGCCAGAATCCCTCCTCACCATCACCTGCTCGCTTTCCCGGTGACGGCGTAGAGGGAACTTTGGGCACTTTATAAACGGGCATCAAAGACCGAGTCCTAAGCTCCCAAATCAAGTTCTGCACCTCGAAAACCCTCCTGAGATGCTCTCTTCCGTCACGCGGCCCCCGCGGCCTGGAGGATGTTTAGTGGCCCTGACGGTAACGCTTCCCACAATGCCTCACTTTTAATTGCTTCCCTACGCTCTCTGTCAGCACCTTGGCCCCGAGGGAGCCTGCCTAACGTGACCGAGCTGCTGACGATCCTCCTGAATTGCTTTTATTAAGTATTAACGTGGCGGGAATCGCCATCGTTCAGCCCCGGCGAAACCCGCCGAGTTTTCCGGCGATTTGTTTTCCTTTCTTGAGAGATCGATGCGGGAATGTTTGAGTTTTTTTTTTTCTCTCCTGACTGTTTTTTTGTAATTCAAACTTCGGGACACGTTGCCCTCGGTTGTATCGATCGCAAAGCTTTGTTCCTAAACCCCCTCTGCCGCTGCCGCCGGCATGCAGACGTTTTGAGCAAGCTCGGTTCAAGGCTAGTTCCCATGTCCCCACCACAGTAGCTCGAGTAGAACTGAAGTTTGAAGTGACTCCTCTCTGGGTAAGAGGTGGTTCTGCCTGCAGTGATCGTGGGTCCGGAAGGAGTTGCTTGCTGAGTCCGTTTTAGGACCCATTTTGTGTTTAAGTGTCTCACTAGAGCGATTCAGGAGAGACTTGACCCCCCAAACTCTCTTTCCCAGTACTTCACACTCTGATTGCATTGGTGGGGGGTTTACTTTCATTCATAAGGACCCCAAGAACAAGACAGGTGCTGGCAGTGATTGTATGATGTGGCGGAGTTTGATTGGTCAGATGAAAATTGCATCGCTGGTAGGTACGAGTCTATGCCCTTGGCTGTGGTACCCCGCGGACTATAAATAACAGATGGTTGGTTAATGACTGGCTGTGCTGCATAGAGCCTTAGAATAGAGATCAGGATGTCCGGTGGGTGGAACGCGTATAAGCACTCATACACACATCAATAGCCACAGGTTTCATAAACACACTCGTGTGTACACTCGCTATTGGTCACACACATATGTAGACTAAAACTCATACACACATGAGCTCTCACACTCAGACTAAAGCACACACACACACACACACACAAGCCTTGACCAACACACACTCAGGCTTACTGACTGACACACCCTGGCACACAAGCACGTGTATGCTCACTCACACTCACAGACTTGCACAAACACACACTCAGGGAAGCACACTTGAAGACGAACACAAACATACACACTCTCACAGACTGGAATACACACGCTTGGGAGAATGCACATGCACACACGCAGACTGACAGGATAACAAACACATTCACGCATTCACGGCTCACACACACGCAAACTCAGGTGTACGGACATCCATACAGTATTCACAGGCAAGCACACACACACACACACACACATGCAGACTAACATTCAACCACATGCACACGCAGACTAACACACACACTCACCTAATTGCACACACACACTCAGGAGAGCGCTCAAACGCACACATACTCACACGCAGAGAAAAACCGGGGCTCCCCTGTCGATAATCATCAACCCCTGCAGGTTGCAATTGTGTCCTTACGTATCTCTGCCGACTGCACGGACGACAGGCAATGGGCGACATTTGGCGGACAGGAGGCAGACGGAGCGCACTGTCTGTTCTCGCACCCCGCCCAGACGTAAGCTGTTTCCCGCGCCGAGCCTGCGTAACACAACATGATTCACGTCCCTCTATCCACTGTAGTGTCAGCCTATGTATGGATTATGTTAACTTCATTGCTGAGTGTGTTTGTGTTTGCATGCATGTATATACATTTTTTTTTTTGAGCGGGGGGAAATGATGCTGGATAAGCTAGGAACCCCCAATTCCTTGGCGCCATGCTTACATTGTAAAGATGCATTCAAACTCTGTTACCATCTTTATTGTTATAACTGGCCTAAGCGCCCAAAAATACGCTAAAATAGTCTGTGAAATGGTGAGAATTTGGATTCAGTTTTAGTTGCAGATACTCCTGACCTTCACGACAAATTGTTGCAGTATATTTCCTGTGATTTGTGGCGGACGCGGCCACAGATGGTGCCCATGCCAAGTGGAAGAGGGCTTTGCCAAAAAACTTCAAATTTATGATCAGGAAACTAAAGCCTATCAAGTTTATCAGCACTGTTTGTCCTGCATACAAATATTCCTCAGGCGATAGTGGGTGTCTCCGCATTTCCGTACTGTCCATCCATGGTATATTAGTCAAAAAAAAGTTGTGGGCAGTATTTATGAGGGGACTGGCCTGGCATTCATCAACCTGCTGCTCCACTGATTTGTAGTAATGTGCCCAAAACCTTTGCAGAATGTTGAATATGACTTTGACTCGGACCTCAATGTAACATATGTGTTTTTTAAATACATTTGGAGTTCCTCAAGGGTCTTTTCTGGGCCTTCTGCATTCAGAACTTTCTTTTTCGAGGAGAAAGCACCATTTTTACTGAGATCTGGAAGGGCATCAGCTGCATAAAAATAAGGAGATTTCTTGACAGGTTCTGGTGTTCAGTATGTATTTCAACTACAAAATTCAGCACATAATACATCTCTTTGGGCAAACATATCTTGATAATGGAAACTATCACTGCACCTTGCCTTCTTGTAAGATACTGTAAGTAAATAAGAATTTTGGTAATTTTGTTTTGTCGGTGTGGCTCCTTGATTTTTTCATTCTATCATTAGCACGTGTTCATGCGTCAAAGAAAAGTGCATGATTTTCTCTGAACCAGGATAAAATCTGTAGAAAACCTGTTATATTGAATCCTAAGTTTAGCTAGACAGAAACCACTCAGGTTCTACTGTCATGATGTATTTGTTTTTATTCGTGAAATAAGAAGTTTTGAATAAAAAATGCATTTATTTACTGACAGAGATCAGGATGGCATGGGGACCGCTGAGGTGGTTTGATGGAGTACACGTCTTATTGATTTTGCCTCAGCATTGCCTGTGCATTCCGTTGCGAAGATCATTAATCATACAAGTTTTACTGCGCCATTGCAATCTATTTTTCTCCGCATTATTTTCCCCTCTCTCATTTTCTCATTTTTCATGTCACCATCTCTGGTTACTGATCTCTCGGCTTTAGTCTTGTGTCGGAGTTGTTTTGCGAGAGAGGGGAAAAATCCTGGATCATGGGAGATCTGCAGATGAGTGATTGAAGGCGATTTAATCAGGGATTTTTTTCCTCACTCTAATTTGGCTGCTTCGCTGTTTCGCCGCGTCGGTGCACGCGCGACGCTCTGCGCAGCTCTTCTTCACAGCTGTCTGCTTGAGTTCACTGAGCCCGGAAATTAGACGGGTTTGCAGGTTTGGGTGGCAAGCTGGCTCGGGAGAGTGATGAAGCCAAGCTTGTGTGTGTGTGTGTGTGTGTGTGTTTTTTTTTTGTGCTAGAAAAGATGTGTTTTTTGGTTTGTCTTTGTGGAGCTGGGGTGTCAAATTCCAACCCCATAGGGCCATTTGCAGTCTCATTTTTTGAGTCAGCTGCCAATTAATGATTTTGGTGAGTTAAATGAATCACTTGTGTAGAAACATTCTAAAAAAAACCAGTTGGCATTACGGCCCTCCAAGACCTGAGTTTCATTCTTCTGCCATAGAGAAGACATTTTAAAGTCCCCTTCTATGTCACTGGGTGCAGCGCTAATTAGCCACTACAAGCCGCTTCACGTCTGTCCTCTGCGTCATCACAAGGGGGAGGGGCCACCTTCAATAATGGGTGGATTAACTGATTTGCTGAATTTATTTTTTTTTTTTTTAATTTGGCATCTCCAATCCCACCCAAATCTGGAATGCCCAATTGGTGAACTATGTACAAGTCTTGCTCGTATGTGACCCCTTGCTGCCAACTCAGGAGAGTGTGGACAGTTCGTGGCTCTCCTCCAAAGCACGCACCCGTCAGCCACTGCTTCTTATACACTCATTGGTTGAATCTTCACAAATTCAGAAGGAGGGCGGAGGATACCCGGACATGAGCAGACTTCGAATCTTCCTGACGAGTGCCCGTCAGGCCAACTGGAGGCGCCAGAGCAATGAACAAGGCAACTATTATATTCCCATCCCAGCAGTCCCCTACCAATTTGCAACCCTGTAGCGCTATAGACAATTGTGCGCTACTCTGAAAAAGCTGATTTGCTGAATTTGATTACTAATTTTTCCCTCTGGGCGGTTACTCCGCCATATGATGTCACAAACAGATTATGAAATGGCTTACAGTGAAGAATTAGTTGTGCATCTGGTGACATGATAGGGAGCCTTCAAGTCATTCATGGAACCCTCAGTTATAGGTAGGAAGTAAGGGAAATCCCAAACTCAGAAGCATTGTACCAGATTAGGATCCCTTGAACTTGATTAGAATCGCGGGGGTTCGGTTATTTCTCATAGCTTAGCCTGATGTCAGGAGGATTCTGGTGAGTTCTCGCGGGACACACTCCCAGGGCTGTACTCCGCGTGAGAGCACCGTACGGAGAGCTCTCTAAAAGCCTCCCAGAACGGGACCTATTCTGATATGAGCGGCTCTTCATTTGCTTCACTGCTCCCCCGACCCCATTGGGGCTAATTCATGCACAGTCATGCAGATGCGTCAGGCTGTGTCAGCTGCCTGTACGCAACTGTGAGCTAGCTGCACAGAAAATTCTAGAGCTGCGGTATTTAGTGAAAGTGCTGTGTGAAAGAAATGTGATAATACTATTGAACACGATTATTGCAGTATTGATGATTCTTTAAACGTTAGCATTGGATGGACGGTGGTAAAATCTATGAGAAAAGGAATCCCTTTCCTCTCTTGGGCCATCGAACGTTTGGCAACGCTGGAGTCCCACATCTGTGCCACAGCTGATAATCCACTCCTTATCCGTCTCCCGCGTGGTCCCTGAGTTAATTTCTGCAGAATTAATCAGCATCTAAATGGCTTAGTGTAGGCTGACGGCACCTTCCAAGACCCTGGACTGTTCCGAGCATTATTCACATGCTAACTGTTCCCTGCCAAGCGCTAATGCTTTTGGACGCGAGAGCTACTTCTACCTCGGAGTACCATAGATTAAGCTCAGCTCGACTCAATGGCTTCGTCCCACGGCTTATTGCTCTGTCTGTGTTCACTCTCGACAGCGGCATTTTAGCTGAGTTTCTTCTCCTGACGGCTCAGATTCACAGTGCTATTGATTACGCAATTTCTCAGGTTCTTGCGCCTTCGCCTGCGGTGTTAGCAAAAAAAAAATTTTTTTGAACTGATATTGTTTTTTGTGCAGTTTCTATCATGTAAAACATGTGTGTACCAGATTTTTGCCGTTAGTGTTATCAAATGTGAATGTAGGCTAAATGAATAATTGTGACAGCTGTTCTCTCAGCTACTGAGATGTGGTCAAGGGGCTGGGGAATTATTGGCCAGTGTTTGCAATGCCATGTCACATTAACTTAAAACAGCCCTTATTTAGTGTGCAGATTGCAGAGTAGCAAAGACTCTGGCATACACCACTGATTGTTTTTGTGAGAGTGGTTTTGAAATGGCATCGAATGAGGGAGTATTTACTGGCATGTGTGTTTATATATTTACAGGAGCTGATAGTTTTCGGGGGGTGGGGCATGGTGTTTACTTTAAGTGTATAACCTCAAACTCCCATATTCTTGATACCAGTTTAAGTCATACTGTATTTTACAATATTATGCACAATTAGTGAGATTTTGGTTAAAAAATGCTTTTCCATGAATTGATGAGTTAATACCGTCGATATCAATTCTAAATTGACCCAAGATTGATAGGAACCTTCCTCTAGTGGTTATTCTGCAAATGTTAATATCAAATTTCAAAAGATTCCAGCTCAAACAGTGAAATTTAATGCGTTGAGACAGAGGACCAGCAGCTAGGGTCGGGGTGAATCTGTTACAGCCCTGGAAGTAATTTGGGGATATAATTATAGATGAGTAAGGAATGCTTTTAAAAATAAAAGCTTTGGTCGGATTGCTGTTTGGATGCTAATTTGTGGCAGGCCGAATGAAAGAGCCTGGGTACTGTGTGACGTCCAGAGTGGTGCACGGTGGTGGTGGTGGTGGGGGGTGGGTGTGTGACCTGATTGAAAGTGTAGCTCTGGGCCTGGACATGCACTGCATTAATTCAATCCCCAACATAATCCCCTCAGAGTCCACTTCAGCTGGGGCCGGATTTTCAAATCAATTTTGTATTTTTGTCAGGACTCCAGAGCTGGAGAGAGGCGTTGGACAAATTTCAGATATGAACTTTCAGCTGTTGGTCTCTTTTTTTTAGAAACGAAGCAAAATAGGGACCTCTTAACCCCTGACTCCCTAAAAAATGGGTTCTTTTACTCATCCCTCACAGTAGATGAGCTGAGGCTTATGGAGTTTCAGGTTAATTCAAATAATGTTTCAGGAAGAAAAAATGACTATGCGTCATTTTGGCCTAAATAGCGCAGAACGGCCAGTAATACAGTATTTGAAAACTGGTGGAGAGTACTTTTGTTCATGAGTACACTGAATTGACTGCTTTGTTTAAATCAATTTGTGAAAACAAAGTAGCCGATTATTTTGAAGTGAAAATTCTACACAAAACATCTCATCTCGACTCTAAAAACCTGATGCGGGATGACAGTGCTCGAGGAGCGCTTGGAAATCTCTTGTTTTTATAGGCTGTGTGCCATAATTGCGGTTATTGACAGCGGGCCGACGCAGTGACTCTGAAAGACCTGAGATGTGCGCTATTGTAACAGCTCTGGACTGTCAAGTGTGTCATTAAGGACGTCATCGAGAGAAGACACGCTCACTGAAGTGCTCTGTGTCAGCAGGAACGAGCGCGGGGCACGGTTAGCTGTACATACGCTGGAATACCCCACTTTGACCCAGTCGTTGCTATCGCCAGGCCTCGCAGTTCCCCATCTGCTTTAGTGAAGAGGCTGATGGCCATTGTTGAATTTTTTGGAGACCCGAGCCCAAACATTTGTCCCTATTTCCGAGCTTCCCTCCTGTCCATCCTCTGACAAGGACAGGAAGTGCAATCTAATAGTGCAGTGCATCTGTGGGAACTTATCAGTCACACTAGAGCGAGCAAGCAGAGCCATGTGACTTCTGTGGTGGAAAAAGGTATGAGTATGATCAACAATAATAACCCTAAATGTTGGCTATTTTGATCAAACTAAGGTTGAGAGTTTTTTTTTGGAAATTAAAATGTGTTTATATATTTTTTCAATCTCTGATTTCATGAAAATGTGGGAGCGTCCAAACTTTTAATGGGGTCGGTATTTCCCTGAGTGTTAACAGGGATTCCTGCAGTGCTGGGGTTGGTTCTCATTGGAAGGCAGACACAGTCGACAGAACAAAGTCTGAGGTACAGAACGGATCCAGAGTGTTGTTACTGTCCAAGTGCCAGTGGGTGTGGTGTGCATCAGGGTGGGGTTTGGGTCTTTGCTGAGCTGCAGGTGAGGTTAAGATGTGGCCAGATGTGTCTTAACTTTATCCTTTACCTGCTTCCTGTGCAGGAGAGGCAGCATTAGCGCTGAAGTATTCTGCTGCCGTACCTACAGTATACACATCTTCACCAAACCAGCAGGTCATGAGTTCTGTGTAACGCCAGGAGGTTTTTGTGCAGGGTTATGTGGAACTGAATGCCGTCTCTCTCATTGGACAGAGATAATAGATGACTCCTCCCCTTTCCCACCCCTTCAGCCTATGGAACTCTTAAACAGGTCGTCAACAAATGGATTGGTTGGCCAATTTTTTGAAGTCATTGGTATCGGCGAGTTTTACTCACCCCAAATATGCTTGGCGAATGAATTGTTTGTTTTACTTTGAAAGTTTACTGGCATGCAGTGAACATTATGAAATGAAAACCCTTGGGCATCCACAAGCCAACATTTCACGTATTAACACTTTCAGTACTGAACACAGCAATATGAATCAGTTACCCATTGGCTATATATGTCATTTTTGTAACTACATTACAAAAGTGGCCCAAATGCTTGGGTTTCTGGGACTCATACGTCCCAGCAGATTATTTGGAAATATTGTGGGACATATGTGTCCTGTTAAAATGGAAAGGGTTAAAGGTAGACTGCCTCAGCAAACGGCCAGTGCATTGCGAGTCAGTCAATAACAGCAGGCGGATTAAGTGAATAATTTTCCTCCCTAATCCAGTGGCCAGCAGATGGGAGCTGTTTACACAAAACCGTTTGATTCCCGCCTGTTTTTCGACCCTCTCAGCCGTGAGCTGAAATTGCTGAATGGATTTAGGTCGGCCAAGGGGGCGGGGCCAAGTCCGCCTTTTCCCTGACAGCGTTTGCACAAGTGGATGGTGTAGCTTCCTGTGAGCTGTTTTGTTCAAGTTTGGGGAGCCATTGTTAATCATCACACACACACCCACCAATCACCCCACCCCACCCCACCCCTCCCAATTCTTTCTGTGTGTTCAGAGGAAAAAGCCTCTAGGATGTCTCTGAGTTTTCATCTAGCCTAGATATCGCTCTCAGTTTATGAGTCTGAGCGCTGGATAGCAGGTTGAGTCATTCGCCTCGGATATTTGGACGCTTGCAGTGCGTTGTGATCGCCGGGTAAATGTCGCGCTCTCATTTTATTACTGCTAAATCGTCCACAATAGCAGGCGGGCTGGTGCTACGTGTTCAGTGTTATTAGTGAGCAATATGTGGAGTGGAATGTATCGCCAGGGGGGTCCCTCCAACGGAGAGTAGCTAGAGACGTGTGCTTTTGGAAATGAGTGGGATTAACTGCAGACTAGGTGGGTGAAGCGAGGAAAAGCTGGGCACACAGTACGTCCCGCTTTCGCGTCTGGCTCATATACTGCTTCTCAGCGGTGTAATCGTGATCAATCTCCTCGCAGGGGGTGGAGCCGGTCCGGTTTATATTAATTGCGTATGCTGAGATAGACAGATGAGTGGTGCGTAATGTTGCTTTTACATGGCGAGCGGAACACAATTATCGCACATTTAAGAAGAACAGGCTTGATTGTCCTCCTGTATTATTAATGCCACTGGGTAGACTAATGAGGTGAGCACTATCTGACACAACATCTATTGACTGAGGTGAGCGGAGAGCGTAAAAAAGAGGTAGACAGGTCTCATTTGTTCTATGGTAATTACAGTATGGATCGACAGTGCGCCTTCGAGGCTTCCTTCCCTTTTTGAAATAATGGTAATAAAATTCACAACAAATTTATTATTAGTATGTATTACCTCAGCAAACGTAGTTATCAGAGGCCGCCCTCCATGAGAAGTGGTAGCGACGCGCCGTATTAAATCAAAGAGAGTGCCAAAAGTGTTTTTTTTTTTGGCCGGCATCATGAACTCTATGTCATTACAGGAAGTCCATCTCCTTTGGCAGCTGGCCCAGATGGAAATGAATGAAGGCAGAACACTCGTGCGCTAACTTTTTAGAAATAAATAAATAAATAAATGAATGAATAAGAAAGTAAAAAAAGCCAAGGTCACGGCGTTGCACTTTTAAAACTATGAGTGTTTTCAGTTTGCTGTATGGCCTCCTGCTGATGTAATCCATAAACAGAATGTATCCCTTTCATGCTCGCTCGTAAAACTGAATATATATGCTAATAACATTATTTGTCTTTGCTTGCATTTATTGCAGGGACTGCATTAGAAATGCATACTGTGCTGTTTAGCAAACAAGATTGTGAGGACAAATCTAATATTCCTAATTCAGGCAAAAATGGAACCATCGCGGTGATGTTTTCTGTAACTTGAACATTATTGAATATAATGGATGTTCGTGGTTGAGTCAATGAATGACTGATGATGTTACACAATTGGTCGGCTAGCAGAGTTTAGCTTCCCCATTGGGCTTTGCTCATTGCCTGCAATTTTGCAAATGGACCATTAAAGATCCTGCCCTACACCAGGTTTTGACCAAGTCTTTTTACTTTTTAACATAACTTTTACTTAAGAGTATTTACCTGCTACTGAGGTATTTTTCAGGAAACTTTAATTGTTGAAGTAAATATAATGAAACAAAATAAGCGGAGACCATTATAATGCATTGCGAACAGTGAAAATGCATTTTACTGCCCTGTTTTGTAATTTGCTCTGAAATCAAAACAAATAACTGCATCTACTGTAAATATCTGGAATTAACAAGTATTTATACAGTATTCTGCAATTGAGAGCTTGTAAAATCTAGTATCAACAAAGTGGTCTCACAAGGGGAAGTATTCTCGTTCTGTTTTAGCATAGTATGGTGAGGTCAAACAGGGCTGGTGCCATGTGCTTTCGCTCTCTCACCTGAAAAGCTCTCAAGAGTTTTTAACACATTTCTTTTCTCACCTAGTGTGCAAAACACCTTTGCTTCTTCTGGAACATTCTCGCGGTGGAGTGTACAAACTGTTAATGGATGGGGGTCAGGCGTGTTTGTGTTGTGCCGTGAGTCATGACACCTTACATGCCCTCCGCACGCCATAGTGCGGAGGTGTGTCAACTGAGTCTATGCTCCTGGGATGCTGTCAAGAACCTTCATGCACTGTGCGTGCTACTACTGATTATTATTTTTTTTTTTTGATACTTCGTGCGAGATGGAGGCCTTATTGAGCTTGAATGCAGCCTTGGGCCTTTCTGATTGGAGCTGGCATATTTTCCTCAAGTTCACGTATGTTTCCTTTGGGTACTCTGATTTCTTCCCGAAGTCCAAAGATAAGCATGCTAACTGGAGACCTGAAATGGCCTGTATGTATGAGTGCACAAATGGATAGAGTGTGAGCTCTACACTGTTTTGTTTAGTGTATGCACACTGACATGACATCTCCTCAGGAAAGTGTTGAAAGTGTTATTAAACTACAGGAGCCTGATTCATCTAACGGTCCAGATCCCTGATTCAGTTAATGGTACAGGTGCCTGATTCGGCCAATGGTACAGGAGCCCAATTCAGCTAACGATACAGGAGCCTGATTTAGCCAATGGTACAGGAGCCTGATTTAGCCAATGGTACAGGAGCCTGATTGAGCAAATGGTTCAGTAGCCTGATTTAGCCAATGGTAGTGGAGCCTCATTCAGCAAATGGTACAGGACCCTGATTCAGCCAATAGTACAGGCCCCTGATTCAGCTAAAGGTACAGGAACCTGATTCAGCCCATGGTATCGGAGCCTGATTCAGCTGATGGTACAGGAGCCTGATTCAGCCAATGTTCCAGGCCCCTGCTTCAGGTAACGGCACAAGTCCCTGATTCAGCTGATGGTACAGGCCCCTGATTCAGCCAATGGTACAGGCCCCTGATTCAGCTGATGGTACAGGCCCCTGATTCAGCCAATGGTACAGGCCCCAGATTCAGCTAATGGTACAGGCCCATGATTTAGCAAATGGCACAGGAGCCTGATTTAGCCAATGGTACAGGCCCCTTATTCAGCTAACGGTATAGGCACCTGATTCAGCTAATGGTATAGGCCCCTGATTCAGCTAATGGTACAAGCCCCTTATTCAGCTAACGGTATAGACCCCTGATTCAGCTAATGGTACAGGCCCATGATTCAGCAAATGGCACAGGAGCCTGATTTAGCCAATGGTACAAGCCCCTTATTCAGCTAACGGCACGTGCCCCTGATTCAGCTGATGGTACTGGCCCCTTATTCAGCTAACAGCACATGCCCCTGATTCAGCTGATGGCACAGGCCCCTGATTCAGCTGATGGTTCAAGCCCCGGAATTCAGCCAATGGTACAGGCAATTGATCCCACTTAACAGTATAGGCCCCTGACTCAGCTAATGGTACAGGAGCCTGATTCAGCAAATGGTACAGAAGCCCAATTCAGCCAATGGTACAGGCCTCTGATTCAGCCAATGGTACAGGCCCCTGATTCAGCTGATGGTATAGGAGCCTGATTCAGCTAATTGTACCGGAGCCTGATTCAGCTGATGGGACAGGACCCTGATTCAGCCAATGGTACAGGCCCCTGATTCAGCTGAGGGTACAGAAGCTTGATTCAGCCAATGGTACAGGAGCCTGATTCAGCTAATGGTACAGAAGCCTGATTCAGCCAATGGCACAGGAGCCTGATTCAGCTAATGGTACAGGAGCCTGATTCAGCTGCTAGTGCAGGAGCCTGATTGAGCTGATGGTACACTCCTGTTGCTTTTGGAAAACGTGTTTGCACGGACCACAATATGACAGCTGTGTAGGCAATTCACTGAGCTTGGAAGGTCCAGATTCGAGGGCAATGACGCCTTGTGCCTCTGTGCTCTGATGTCACTGGTCGATGGATGGAGGATTAGTGCAGCCTGCTGACTTGATTAAAGCCCCAAGTATTACCTAACGGCTCTGAATTTGTGTACATTCATTCTGTATAAAAGTCTTTATCAGTCTTATAGGACATGATTGTTTAGTGAGTTTGCATTTTTGTGTTTATGTGTGTGCTTGCGTGTGTGCCTGTGTATTTGTGTCCATTTGCTTGTGCCTGCATAAAAATGTGTCCACGATAGTTTGCGTGTAAACACAGTATTTGTTTGTGTGTGTGTGTGTGTGTTTGTGTGTGTGCTAGAACATATGCCTCTGTATACTGTACAGAATTTATGTGTGTACTGTATTTGTGTGTGTGTGTGTGTTTGTGTGTGTGATTTCATGAGCGCATGCATGTATCAGTATTTATGTGTGTCTAATTTTATGGAAGTTATTCATTCTCAAGATCTATGACAGTTGCCTGGCTTCATTCATTTGAAGCATAGCACTTACACTGCAGTCATTCCAATTACCCGATCCACTGTGGTTCTTCAAAAATTGTGGAAGGGCAGAGGTGAACATGAAAAATTTTGCTGGCAATATCTCTGAGCAGAGATTGCTTTGTCCAGACTGAGAAAATTAGTTAGTTATATCTCTTCAGTGAGCTGAATGTTGGTTTGCAATGAAATTCCCCTTTAAGGTTGTTATATTTGACACTCATTTCACCAGCCTTTATATTGTGTCGTTATAGCAGTGCTTAAAAGAACTTCTCTTTGGCCGCTTGGGTCTGGCTAACCAGCATAATTACTTCACTGCCACCAAAGAACCTGTAATTACTACCGGGAAAATGAATTCTTCAAAACAATTAAGGCTGCAGTTATTCAGTCAATAGTCTCGGCTACAGGAGAAAGCGGAGGATTTGGAAGTACCTCGGCACAGAGCAATATTAACTTCTCTGAGTGGACACATAATCCATTTTTTGTGATTTTGG